>JAREIS010000200.1:0-1425742 GCA_030060385.1 Muscicapa striata striata
CCCAGTTTTTATCTTTGTTTCCATTTGAAACCCTAATCATAAAACTGCCTGCAGAGTGGTTGCCTTGCTGTTCCTCTAAATGAGAATTCCAGCTTTTAAAGCAATTCAGTTTCAGGTTTCTTTGAACCTGCAGTTTATGGGCCTCTGCTTAAAACTGCAATCTGTTCTGCATAAAGAAGGGATTACAAAGGTTTAGTTTTGCAAATGCTGCAGAAAAATAAAAATAATAAAAAAGTTGCACTGTCATTAATATGTTCCTGCAGAAGTTTTCTGCTTTGTCAAATGAAAAGCGTTACTTACACGGAGATTTACCAGGGAATGTTCTACATCCAGAGCTCTGTTCCTCTTGGAAAGGGCATTTGCTGATGGTGTCCCCCTTTCCCCAGTGTCCCTGCTGGAGGGAGGCTGAGGAGCATCGCTGCCATGCACTGCCAGGAGCACCCGGTGCTCGCCCTGGGGCCAGGCTGCTGCCAGACATCCCCAAATCCAGCAGAACCCATCCCCACCACCAGTTCCTTTTCCTGGCATGCCTCATGACCTTTTTACAGCCACACCAGCGATGATTTTGCTGTTGTTAAGATCACCCTGAAGAACAGGTCCTTTTCCTGCACCTCTCAAAGTGCTGGACTTTAAGTACCTTCTGCTGGGACATTATGTTGTGGCTTGCCGTTCACAGCCTTTAAAGTCTGCTGATAGCTCCATAAATTCTTTTATTGGGGAAAGGATCCTGCATCTCTTACCCAGTAATAGGCAAAATCTTGTATGTTTCAAAGCATTGTGGAGAGCTTTATAAGACACCATAATCATGCTCCGAAGTCAGATACCATGGTGTCTTCTGGGAAGGTTAACAACAATGGAAACATAAATGTTTCCAGGCTTTGACAGAATACCAAAGAATTGGAATATCCACCTTTCATGTTGGCAGGAAAAAAGCCGCCCAGAACCTTCCAGGTGAGGTGAGGTTTGCCATAAATATTTTAATCCAATATAATCTGCTGTAATTTCAATATTCGTTTCCTTCTTGTGCCAGAGATGGATAATTCTTCTTTGGAATTACTCTATGACTTGGAAACGAATGTCTGCTTCCCTGCCTGCTGTCTGGGCAGCTTTAGGTCATTTTAATAAAATACTTGGATCTGAAAACCTCTTCCAGAGAGTGAAAGATCTTGAAATTACTTTTGATCCAAGTTCAATGCACTTCATTTGGCTGTTGTTGTGGCAGAAACAAATGTCGATGCTGACAGAGACCACAGACAGATGAAAAAAATTCTGGCAAGGTCCCACATAGATAAGAGACAGAAGGTTTCAAAAACCTATCCAGGCATAACCTAAAGCACAGGAAAGTATTGCTGTCAGGAGAGGGGGAAGCTTCATCCAAAGGCATTCAAATCAGTGCAGGGAGGAGGGGTCTCTGATTTAATTTGGCTTTGAGTGAATTTCTGAACTCCAAATTCTCCTTCAGAATTGCACAACGCATTTTGTCCATGGGTAATTTTGTAGCAGGAAAACAGAGGTCCTCAATTTATCTCTAAGGCACAAATAATGAACATAATGAGGTCCAGAGCCCTGCCAATAAACCCTCACAGCCCCAGGGAGATGAGCAGGTAAATGCATTTCTGATTCTGTGTGTGCTGAGATTTCAGGTGTGGCATGTGGTTAACATTGGAAAAATCCAGTACAGACAAGCTTGTCATTTAATCCAGGCTAAATGTATCAAATTAAAGTCTTGTGAGGAACCTAGGCTTTAATTAGATTCATTCTTACCATGTCAGGATGTGGAAAGTCTTGACCAAAGTGCTCATAGAATACATGAACTGCCATGCCTTGGTACTGTGCATTAAATTCCTCATCCAGGTACAACCTCACCATCAGTCCATGGAGTCCCCAAGTGCTATGATTGTACAGGGAGCACTCTGCCAGCTTTACATCTTTTATCAATTTGTTTTTGGTGAGGACTGGAATCTGCACTCAAGGAACATCCATGGCCAATGGGCTACAATGGCTTTTGGCCACTGCCCACTCTTGATTCCAGAGACCAGACCTGAAGCCATTTCTGTTGGGTTTCTAAGAGGAGATGAAAGCCACCTCTCTGATAGCACAGGATTATCTTTGCAGTGTATATCTATTAGATGCAAATATATATTTATTAGATGGAAAAACCTGTGGAAGTTTAACAGCCAAAATTCATGCTCAGCTGTGGTGTGGAAATGTGGGGATAACTGACTCCTCTGGACGGTCCTGGAGGACTCATTTCCATTGCCATACCGGGATCTGAGGTTGGCCACAATTCTTTAATTTTCCAGTGGAGACCACTTGTCCCAGTTTCACCAGAGCATTCCCAGCCTGGATCAGCCAGGGCACAAAAGCACTGTGGTGTTTGTGGCCATGGTCTGACCCTGGAGCTGTGCTGACTGTGTTAATCTCCTGTGTAGCATTATTGTTCTTTGTACATCTTCCCAGCCCACTGTCCCAGCAGAAACCAGCACAGTCAGTGGGACTGCACCTCCGATAAGAATCTTAGAGAAGCCATTGAAGGGGGAAAACATAAATGGATTCTTAAATGGATCACATGGTGATGGAATGAGGAAGGAAAGGGAAATACTTGCATAAAATCATGTAGTTCTACATGGGTAATTGGTAGGCATTCTTTCTTATTTATGGCACTTGTGCTTGTGTGGACAGTCAGATCATGATTCCCCCTTCCCCTCACATGCTGTGGGACTTGCTCTGGGCAGGGCCACCAGAGCCACTGCAGCCCATCACTGCTGGGGGAGAGCTCAGAGCCAGCTCGGCACCCTGGGGCCCAGAGAAGGGCCAGGACATACCTGCATCTTTCCAAGCTGCTGTTGGATTTTGGGCCCATAACTGTAATCCCAGCTCAGGTAAGGCCAAGCAGGTGCACACAGCTCTTGCTCTGCATTTGATTTCTGGCTGGCATAGACAGTTCCCATCTTTTTCTTAGGAGAATCACCTCCTTCAGGCTGAGCTCTGCCACAGGAGTTGGGGTGAATAGGACTTGTCAGCCCTGTTTCTGAGGATTTAGCTCAAATTCAAGTGGAACACATGGGAGTTTAATTCCATTAGCACTCTTAGCCCAGTATGGGTTTGAAACCCATTTCCAGGTTTGAAATCTTGAAAACACTCCCTGGGCACGGTCTTGCAAGTCTGTAAATCCCCTCTTAGCACCTATCCCTTTCCCAGGAAACATCTCACCGTATGGAGCTACTGTGCCAATGTGCATAACTGCCTCTCATCTTCCCAGGAAACATCATTTGGCTCCGAGTGCTGTGCTTCAGTGAATAATCATTTATATCATCACGTATCTGTGCATTTATTTTCCGCGGTGGCCATTACTAATGGTGTGCTGCGCTTAAGGAAAACCTACAGCGAGTGGGAAATCCACTGCCCGTTGACAATAATATTCAGTGCTGGAAGTAGTCAGGCAAATCTCTGCACGGGGGGCTCCGAGAGAAACCACAGCTCAGCGAGCAGCCGGGGTCCCTGGCAGGCCACCCTGCCTGCAGCTGGGGACGTTAGTTTTTCCCACTTAAAAAAAAGAAAAAAAAAAAAAAGAAAAAAAAAAAAAAAAAAAAGAAAATTAAATTTCCTTTAAAACAAAAAAATTGCTAAATGCAATACGTTGTTTTCGATCGTGTTTTCCTCCCGCGGAGCTCTAGAGAGTGATGCTCGTGGAGCTTTCGCGACTGATGCTCGTGTGCGTGTGCCGCCATCCCGGGACAGCGGGGACTGTCCGGCTCCGCGGGTCCCTCGCAGCGCACGGAGGAGCCGCTGCCGCAGGCTGCTCCGGGCCGGGCTGGCGGACGGAGCGCGGTCCCGCGGAGCCCCCGGCCGGGCGGGCCGCCCCGGCGCGGGGACCCCGGCGGAGCGCGGGGCGGGGCCGGCGGAGGGCGGAGCCGGCGGGCGGCGGCGGCGGCTCCGGGAGCGGCGCGCAGTGCGGAGCGAGCCGGGCGGCGAGAGGGGTCCGGCCGGCGCCTGCAGCCGGGCCGCCCCGCGGGGATTACAGGCTTGCGAGGCTGTTTCGGCGGGGCCGGAGGAGCCGGGGCCGGGCCGCTGCCTCTCCCCCATGGAATTCACCTGAGCGCGGCCGCGACGGGAGGGACGGCGCCCGGCGGGAGCTCGCTTTGGCTCGGGAGAGGACGGGCATGACTTTTAACCAAAACAAAACAATCAGCCCCTCAAACACCCCGGCAAACAGCAGAGGAGAACCCGAAAAGCCGCCCGAAGGAAGGGACGCGCCGCCGCCGGCGCTGGAGCCGCGGAGGAGGGAGGAGGCGCCGCGGCCGCACCGCCCCGCACCGCCCCGCACCCGGAGGTGCCGCCGCTGCCCCCGGCCGCCGCCGCCGCACATGGTTTTCTTTGTCCTGCTGCCGCTCCTGTAGCGCCCGCTCCGCGCCCGCCGCGCTCCCCGCACGCCGCGCTCTGCTCGCTCCTCCCGGGAACCATCTTGCGGGAGCGGGGAAGGGGTCGGCGGCCCGGGAAGGATGCCCGCCCGGCGGCCCGCGCGCCCGGCCCGTGGAGTCGGCTCCCCGCGGAGGATTAGTTGGGGTTTGGCCGCGGGACGCTGAGAGCCGCGCTGGATCGGGTTGCCGCACACGCCCGTCCCTCCCGCACCGCCATGAGCCGCGGGCCGGCCGCCCCGCGGAGCCCCGGACTGCAGGTAACCAGCGGGGCGGGGGTCGGCACGGCCCCGGCGGGAGGAGCGGCCGCGGGCCCGGGCAGCCGGAACGGGCCGGGCGGAGGGGGCGGCGGGGCCGCGCTGGCTCCGCGGGCAGGTGCGGGGCCGCTGCAAGTGCCGCGGCGGGGCCGGGCCGTGCCAGCAGTGAGTCAGGCTGCGCTGTCTGGACAGGAAATATTTTAGTCATACATCCCCTCGAACGGCAGCGCATTCCGTGGTGAGGGAAGAATACTCTTTGGGTCATTTCTTTCTGTGTGGTTTGTTGGATTTTTTTTTTTCATTAAGCTCAGGGATTGCTGACTTGTTTCATTTCGCGGTGAAAAGGATTAAGCTGCGCTTAGTAACAAGGGGATTTGTAAGGAAAAGCAGCCAAAGTGCGAGGAAGGGAGCTGTGTGTCACCAGCTCCGGCTCTGTGCAGGAGAAACCGAGGGGGCTCCTCGGGCAGAGCACCCCGGATAGCCCGGTGCTGTCCCCAAATGTCACGGTGCCAGCACGGTGCTCACCAGCTGCTCGAGTTAGACCTGGGAAGATCGGGATAAAGGGCAGCGAAGAGAGAGCTGCGCTTGGCTGGAGGAGGGAAGGGAGAGCAGGGCTGCTCTCCGCCGCTGGAACATCCAGGTTCGGCCACATCGCACCCGCCGTGCACATAAAGGCACTTTGTTGTCTGCGCCGATTCCTGTCAGCACGGAGCGGGGTTTAAGTCAGCACTGCACGGACACCGAATTTCGTCCTTCTGGGGTAGTGCTAAGTTGTTGCGGGTTTTTGAATCAGTTGTGCTTTTTGTTCCTTTAGTGTTGTTGCGTGATGTGACTGCCTAGCTGTGGAAAAATAATAGTTGCATGGAAATTGATACACTGTGTGTCTGCTGGCAGAGATGGTGTTCGCCTCTATCACCCGTACATAACCCTAATTGCTATTTTGTATTTAAAACCCAATTTTTGGGTAAGGAAACAGGCCAAGTTCATCTCACCCAGCCAGCCAGGGTTTGGGTTTGGGTTATTTTCGTGGTAAAGCTATGGGGTATTTTCATGGTAAAGGCAGTGTGGTTATTTCAAGTTGTTCTTCCATTCAGTTGTGTGTGGTCAGTAACGCAAAATGAGCTTTCCTCTTGGACGAGCTTTGTGTTTGTAAAATAATTCATTTTTTAGACGTATGTTACATGGATAATCATCTGCCAGGTTGCCCTGGAGCAATCCTCGGGCAGGCTGCGTTCTGTTCGAGGTGTGCCACTTCCAGGTGTCACAGCACTGTTTGTGACTGGGGTGTGCGAGAGCACGGGAAAAGATTGCACCTGAAAAACCATGGCTTAAAAAACAATCTCTTGGTTTATGCTTGGCATTAGAGCAAACTTCTTAAAAAGATGTTTTCCTCTTTGTAATGCTTGGAAAAATCAAGCGAATAGGAAACATGGAGTTTCCCTGTGCTGTTTTGTTTTGAAACAGTAAAATAAAGTAATAGCTGAGACTGTAAGAAGTTTGTTTGGTTTTTAATATTGGATTTTCTTTCTAAAAAGAAGGACTGGTTCTGAGAGTTTTGACTTCAGAGAAAAGCTCCAGTTGAGAAGACAACAACTGAAATTCACTGGGAAAGATTATTTTTAAGCAGGCTGATTGGCAAGGGTAGGAAGGCATTGAGCCTCTTGTTGGACTAATACTGGGCTGTTCTTTAAAGCACATGGCCTTCTTGAGATCTTCAATTTGTGCATTATTCACATATTTTCATTAATTTAGAGAAAGTCGTCACTGAATAATAAATCCATCATTGGGTAATAAATCCAGTGTTTACAAGGTATTTAATTGAGACAAAATGCACCAGCTTGGCTTTTAAATAAGCCAGCAGTAATCTAGTAAATTTTGTCTAGAAGGCTAAAAAAAGAATAAAGCTATTTTAATAATTAATCATAGAAATCTTGTCTGTGACTAACTTAACAATTTTTTTCAGTGTGTTCCTACCCTGTGATGCACAGTCTGAGCTGTGTCTACTCATTTATCGGGAGTTTCACATCCAAGTTTTCAGTGCAGTTGAGATAGTGAACGTATGTTGATTGCCTAGTGATTTTTATCTGCTTTTGAATTTAGAAATTCCTTCCCCTTAACAAAACCCCCCCACAGCCCACTTTCCAAACAGTATTTTCAATTATTGTTCCTGAATCCATCAAGAAAACAGTTTCTACGGAAAAATTAAAATCTTTCTTAAGTGTTGCATTTTAGCCCTGTTTGCAGTGTTCTGTTCCTGAGCACATTTTCTCTGTATTTTCCAAGAGTTTCTCAGTGGGGCTGGGTTCTGAATTGAACAGCTCTGTGCTTTTTGTGGGTGCAGAGGTGGGAGAAGTTTGAGCTGTAGCTGCCTGTGTGTGTTTTGTGTGTGTGTGCCCAAGCACAGCAGCACACAGCTGGCAGAAACTGAGGGTTTGGTGCTTTTGGGCACAGGGTGTTTGCAAAATGAACATTTTCAGTGTTCCTTCCCTGCCTGGTTTTGTGCTGTTGGAATTTCTGAAAGGGAGAGATCAATGGTTTTGTGTGAAACTGAAATAACGCTTTTTATATGGGTGTAGAGCTGAGCTGGCACCCTGGCATACAAATAGCAGGAATAGACAAGCTACCAACACAATATTGAGGGGAAAAGCCTCCATGGATAAAGGTGGCTTGATGAAAAAGAAAAGGTTTATTAGTTTACACAGCAAGGTGTCGAGAATCAGTTATTCTGAGGAAGGCAAAGCTGACGTAGAAATACACACTGATCTTAAATACTGACATGCTCTTTATTTTTCAAAGAGTTTGCAACAGCAGTTTATGAAATTACTGACCTAAGTTATCAACGTTGCTTTGAAAGTGGTAAAAATCGAATGTTCACACAGCAGGGATCCCAAAAATACTTTAAAAATAATTAAGAAATGTGCAGTTCTGGAAATTCCTGAGACTGGGCTGTCTGGTTCGAAATCATGACTCTCCTCCATCGCAAAATCAATGTCGGAATGTATTGGATAATGGCAGTACAAAGATCCAGTATCTGTGCAGCTAATGTTGAAGAAAAATCCCATTTCTTTATGAAATAGAATCTTTCCAAAGAAATATCTGCACTGCAGGGCGGTGAAGCACAGCCAAACAGCACCACCTCATGGACACGGCCTCCGGAGCCGCCGCTTCCAGCACCCCTGGTTTTGTCTCTTGATTTGTTTCCCTAAAATATACACACCTCTGCCTGTGCATAAATACACCGCCGTGCCTTTGGAAATCTATCACTGCTACAAAATGTAACTTCTTTTTTTCTTTTTTTATTGGTCTTTCAGGCATCTGATGCCAGCTCTGAGAAACTGTTCAACGCTGTCACAAATAAAGGTAAGGCTGCAATCCACGTCCCAAACAGATTTATTTTCCTTTTTTCCCCACACGTTTCTTTTCATGGCAATTTCAATGGGAGATGAAATGTAACTTGTCTTGCAGAAATGTCGCAATCAGCTTGTTAGTGCTTTTTATGTTTCTCTGGGTATCAGACGTGTTCTGTATGCTTGGTAATTGCTTTGCTTAATATAAAATATAGGCTTTAAATAATGCATTGCCTGCCAGGTCAGAATTAATTTAAATAACAATATTAGGGAATAGTTTATTTTACAAATGGCTTTAATTTAAGCTCATTTAAATAACTGTAAGAGTTTTCAAAATGTTTTAACTTGATTGTTACTCATCAGCTCCATGATAGACGTGGAATTATGAATAGCCAATTTGCACTGCTGACAGTAATAACCAGCCAACGTTTAGTATTCACAGGATAATAGTCATAAACCATGGCTTACTGTGCTGTGTGCTTTCTGTAGAGTTAATAAATGATAGAGAGGGCCACATTTAAATATTCAGTATCCCATTAATTTCTTCCAAACAGCAATCCAAAGACAGAGCAGCTAATGATATAACAGTACATTAAGGGAAAGCTCGCCCTAAATCAGCGCCCGGGAGCTCCTGTGCGCGGAGCTGAGCCTGGAGCGCCCTTGCTAGAGAGGCTTGGGGGATCCTTTGGGTGTAATTCTCATTTTTGGCCTGGTCGGTGTTTTTGCAAGGAGGGTGGAGGGAGCAGCTCCAGGCATGAGTTGCACAAACAAGTATAATTCAAAGCCTTGAAAAGGCATCTGGTTTTTAGCCCAGTGTCCTGCTTTTCTTTGGCAGCACATGGGAGGTGCCTGGAGAAGGGTGAGCTTCCAGCTGTAAAGCCCGAGTTTTATCTGATGGGGTTTGGAGCTCTCAGTCAGCTTGCCTTAGAAGAGGCAGATTTGACTTGTTTGAAATTCAGATGTGTTTTGTTGGCCAGGTGTGGATTTGCTCAGTATTTCCCTGTGTGCTGCTCCCCGAGTTTGGTTTGTTACTCCAGTGAGTCATTCCTGTGTTTCTCTGTGCCTTCTAATTCCACGAAGCTGTGGTGGTTTAACTGGGGACAGAATGTGACCCCGTTACCTTTGGGATTCCCATGCTGATCCGCTGCTGCTTCTGAAGGCTTCTGCTGCATATTGAATTATACCTGGATTTAATTGCATTACGGATCCATAGTCCTGTTTTTCATGTATTAGCATCCTCTGAAAGTACAGTCTGGATTATTTCTGTGGTCTAACCAGGTTATCTCACTTGGCAAGCTGATTTATCCTTTGTGATTAATGGCACCTACAGGTTCCCCAGGCCCCTCCAGAGGCTGAGAATAGGTGGCACAGCCATTAGAAGGGAAGAGCTGTTTGTCTGGAGTGACCCCAGGCCCCCAAACTACATGTGACTGCATCTTTATTTTGCTAATTTGCTGTAAAAAGCTTTGGCATTTGAGCAGTCCTTTTTTGGGGCTGGGCCAGGGCAGGAGAAGCTGAGGTGAATCCACATTCCTGGTGCAGGCCTGTAACCAGGGAGAGGGGCTCCTCTCCTCCTGGGAGGTGACTGATGAAGAGTAGGCCCTTCTTCCTCTTCCTTTGGTTTTCTTTCTTGACTCAAACACATTTCCCACATTCTTATTGCTGTTTACTTATGGAGCTTGATTCGTGGCATCCCTTTGGATGTGAATACCCATGCTTGACAGGGAGCCTTTTCTTCCGAGGTACTTTTCTTTGGTGATTTAGTTCCCTTGAAAGGATTAGGGTTTCTTTGTGTAGCCTAAAATCAACATGGGCTTTTCGAAGCTTTGCTTGGGAAACCGTACACAAATAAGCTTTTTAGTTGATGGTAGATTATTCCTTTGCCCCTTATTTCCATCAAAATGGCATCTTTCTTTTCTCCTCCTGAGTTTCCCCTTAAAGCCATATGCTAATTCCTGTTGGTAACATGAATGACAAGGGAGGAATCAATGCAAATCCAGGTGCGGCCAAACTAGGCTGGCTGGTATTTTTTTTTTTTTCCTTACCCTCTTTTTTTCTTTTTTCCACTGGGAGAAAGAGATTAAGCGGAAAGAGAACGGAAAAAGCATAGGGGACAGTTTTGTCAAAGGGATTAGCATTCAGACTACAAAATATCGGGAAAAGAAGCTCAGAAAAGCTCCCCTGTTTGGAGATAATGTCAGTAATTGCTGGCAGGCAGGTGCTGGGCTCTCTGCCGGGCTGGGGGCTGCTCCTGCTCTGAGTGGCCCTGGGGAGCTCCCAGTGCCCGGGGGCTGTCAGTTTGATAAATTCCGAGTTCAAGTTCCCTCTCCACAGCTCAGGCTGTTCGCTTCCAAGCCAGCTCTTCCCCACTGTGCTGTCCACGGCTGCTTTTGCCAAAAGCAATAAAAGTCATTCGTAAGAAAGGTCAGATTTGCATTGGGAAAATGGTGATGAAACCTTCCAAGCTGGGAGGGCTGGGCAGGCCCTCTGTGTCCATGGCCACTCCTCTTGGATGTCCCACAGCCACCTGCCTCACACACTGCTTGGGTTTTTCTTGCGTTTTTTTTTTATTATTTTTATTTTTTAGTATTATACATAACTGAAGTAGCAGAAATTATAGAAGTAACGTATTTACAGAGCAGGTACAAATCCTGAAGCATTTTACATCTCATAGATATATTTTGCCCCCTATATGTCACTGTGTTTTGGACTTCAAGGCTTAAGATGGGCTCAGGCTCAAGGAGTGATGGATTAGTGTGGATGTGTAAGTCCCTTCCTTGGAAACACTAAGAATTTTAAAATTCCAGAGCCAAGTGAAATCTCCCCCAACCCTGTCTATAAGAGCTGATAAAACCCCTTGCGGAGAAGTTTCTCAGCTCCCATTTAGGACCTGGCTGCCCTTGAAGCTGAAGGAAAGGTGCATCACTGAATCCAGAAGGGTCCTGTGAGCTTTTGGGGGCAGCCAGTGGATGTTGGGGTCCCTCAGGGCTGGGGCTCGTGTCAGAGCCAAGTGATGGAAAGGGCTGTGGGGTTCCCCCATCACCTCTGTGCTGCCACTACTCCCAGAGTCCCCAGCACTCAGTGTCTGCAGCAGGGCTGGGAATTTGGGAGGGATGGAGCTTGGTCCCCAGAGCAGGAGTTGCTGTAGCTGCCACTGAATGAGTGGTCCCTCATCGTGGATCAGAGCCCTGCCTTCCTTGGCTCTGGCAGGAACACCTTGTAATGCTTAAATTACCCAGGGGAATGGTTCCTTTGGGAATCCAGGTGGCTGTGCTGGGAGGTGAGCACCCAAGGGTCTGGACCCTTGGTGATGCTTGACAAAGGAGCTGTCAGTGTCTGAATAAATGAGTTGGAGAAGAGCTGGCAGAGGAGAGCATCCCCCCCTGCTCTCCCTCCCTCGCTCCCTGCAGGATGGCCCTTCCACTTGGGATTGCTGCTTGTAGTGTGTGTGTGTCACTGCAGGAACAGAGCTGCCCCACACCCTCTGAGAGTTTCACCTCAGCACCATTAATCCCAGCAAAAGTACAGGGTTTATTCATGAATTTTCATAACATGACTTCTCAGCGTAATTAAATTCCATTATCTCTCAATAATTTAAATACACACATCTGAAGCTGCAGAGCAGGCAGCTCCTACTTCGACTGTGTGGTTCATTTATGTTAACTCCCTCCTACATACCCTTGGAAAACAGCTTTTCCTGAAGGGAGAAATAAGTCCCAAAGTGGTGAAGTTTTCATTTGTGCTGTATATTGAAGTTTGCCTTTGATCAGAAGCACAATTGGGCTGTTAGAGCTTTTTATGTTCAAATTGTTTACAGGATGTTCATGTAAACTTTATGAATCCTTCTGCTGTGTGGCACCACCAGCTGTCAGGGAAATATTTATACTCTCAGCTGGAGGTACATCAAGGCATCTGGGTTAGGAGGCTTCACTGGTGGCTGAAATACCAGTCAGATCAAGCTCTGGCTTTTTAGGCAGTTCTACAGCAATATCCTGCCCTAGAAAAAAAAAAACAAAAAACAGGCTGTTGTTGTTTCTCCCCTTGGCTTCTGTGGTGAAGCATTTCTTGAGGATCCTCTACAACATCTGTTTCTGTAAACAAGCAGGGAGCTAAAGCTGGCAATTCCTTCCCTGCTGACCCCTTCACAGGAGATCCTTGGCTGTGGAGAGGTGCTCTCACACTTGAATAAACCATCCCCACAGCATCTCCATGGATATAAGTGGATCCAGTACTCCATATATGTGGTGTTAACATGGTCAGAGTGCCAGAGGACTGGCTGGGGCTGCCTCCCTCCTTTCCAGGGTCTGGAGGAATCCACAGAACATCCTCACTCCCTTGGGCTGTGTTCTCAGCCTCGCTTGCAGTTTTTGGGGTGGCTGCTCCCTGCTGCCTCTTCTCACTGAAATGCCTCTTCCTCCCCTGCTCTCGGAGCTCTGGAGCAGCCCCAGCACTGCAGGGAACCAGCCCCAGGCCAGCAAACCTCAGGGGCTGCTGAATCATCCCAGATTCTGGTTTTGTGGCAGTTCCCATGTGACCCCCACAAGTGACACCCTGACAGTGGCGTCTCCTCCCCGTTCTGGTGGAGGCTTCCCTGGTGGCTTTGAATCACTGTTTTGCTGGTTTCAGATGCCTTTTCAGTATTTTCCATGTGGAAGTTCAGTGTCTCATTAGGGAGAGGTTGAGCACTGGAAAAAGCTGTGGGTTTGGGAGAGCCTGGGTTTCTGGTACTCCTGAGTTAGATTAGAAGAGCTGCTGGGTCACATCACTCTACTTCCAAGTGAAGCAGAAAAAATGTCGATAAATGTCTTGTGATGGAGCTTTGTTCTGCTGCACAAAGAGTGAGGCAGCTATTCCTGTGCCAAGAACGCTTTGTCTGAGCAAGGGGTTTGTTCATAACATCCCTTATGGCTGCACCTCCTGAGCACAAACCACCCCTCTCCAGTCCTGTGCCTTCCATGCCCTCTCCTTCTCTATGTGTGGGAGTTCTTTGGCTGGACTGTGTCTGCCAGCTGAGCTGTGGGGTGCCAGGGCAGTGGAGTCCCAGTGCTGGGAGGTGCCAGGGCAGTGGGGTCCCAGTGCTGGGAGGTGCCAGTGCTATTCTGTTGCTGCAGGAAAAGGTCCCTGGATAACGTGATGTGTCCAGGTGAAAGTCTGAGGTAGAGTCTTCCAAAAGTTTCAGATTCTTAAGTTGTTTAGCTTACAAAACAGGAGCCTGTCAAGGCTTCACAGCCTTGGTTACTTTTAAGGTTACTTTTAAGTTAGTAATTCAAAACAAAGGCAGAAAGTAGCCAGCATGGTACAAGCACCTGGAGGCATTGGCTTTTCCTTACCAAAAGAGCAGAGGGAGAAGTTGCAAGTGTTGTTCTGGGCATCCCTGCCCCTTTGGGCTGGTATCAACTACCCTTTGTGGTCAGTTGGTGATCATGTGCCCCCAAAAGTTCATTTAAGGCTGTGGATTTTTGCAAAGTCAAGCTATTCCAGGCTAGGGAGCAAAACGGCAATATTTGCCAACACAATCATATCTAATATGAAGGGAATATTTGTTTTGTAGATTAGCCTCTATTTGATTTTCTCAAAAAAGATATCAGTGTTGAGGTGTAACATTGTGCTAATTGCTTCAAAAGAAGGTGGAAAAATTTGTGGGATAGGAGTGTTTTGGTAGCAGAGATCCTGCCTTGCCATACTTGTGGTTGGGGGTCCAGGCTGGAGGCTGCTGTGAGATTTGGTGAATGGAGCATCCTGCAGACCTCCCTATCTGGCCTGCTGATAGTCTCTCCCTTGTAATAAAATGTTATTTTCTCTGAAAATGTATGTTTATTTAACTAGGTCTCTTTTTGCTTCACAATCTGGATTCCATTCAGTCAGTTACCACTCCAATTAACTAACAATTATTTAACATTAACAGTAATTACAGACGCCAGTTAAGCGCCTACAGATGTCAACTGTTAGCTTTGTACCTAATCACTCAATGAAATGGAGAAAGTTCAACAAACATCAATTAGCCAAGCAATTAGTATGAGGTAGGAAAGAGCATGTTATCGTGTGTGAGCTGATTCAATTTATTTTATTTTGTCAGTAAAACACACACAGGCAGACAAGCAGCAATAAGTTGTTGAGATTAGATAAAGCTGTATTGTTTTGCTGCTTATACAAGATTTTTTTCCCCCACTGTTCTCTCCCTTACATAGCTTCACTGTGCTTTGCCAGGCATTTGTTATCTTATCAAATGCATTTCATTTCCACTGGAAAAGCACAGCAATGTCACAGCAGAGGGGCCATGTCTCCATCAGCTGTCACCTGAGCAGAGCCACTCCTGCCAGGAGGCTCAGCCTGGCACTGGGTTTAACCCAGATTTAACCCCGGAGTTAGGCCAAGGACAGCACACCACGGGTCTGTGGTTGTAGGTAGTGCTGGACAACAGGAGTTCCTTCACTGGATTTGTCATTTGATATTGGTTCTGGATGGACTCTGGTTCTACAGCCCCTTGCTTGGGTTGTAAGGGGACCACAGGGCTCCCTCCAGCCTGTGGGAGCACCCAGGGCACAGCTGGACAGAGGGAACAGCTGGCCCAGGGCATTCCCAGAAGGAGCCACTGTCCCCCCCAGCCCTCCAGGGGAGCAGTGGTGCCTCCAGCAGCACCATGGGATATTGTGGGGGGCTGTGTGCCCTGCGTGGCTCAAAAATAAAAGAGAAGGAATGGGCCATAAATTAACTTTACCTAGAGAGAAGTCACCATGCAAGTTGCACCACCAGCCTCTCTTCTAGGATGGTTTGAAGTCAGGAGAGCTGTGCAGAGCGTGCTCAGGCTGTGGCTCTGGGGTAGAGGGATTGCCCAGGCATCCCAAACACCCAGCTGTGCCACCAAGCCTCCAGGTCACCTCCCCAGCCCTTCTCCCAGAGGATCTAGTGCCTCCTCACTTGGCACAGTTACACAGCCTGAGCAAGGGCTGTTAGACAGCTACTGCAATTCAAAAAAGGAAAAGCACCCCAAAATACCCCACCTCCTACAGTCTTGACACTCTGGATGTCAGTAGGAGTTTTGCAGGGACGTCTACACGAAATGGGGGGGTTGGTTTTTTGGGGGGGGTTTTTTGGTTTAGTTTTTTTTTTTCTTTTTTATGGTTTGTTTGTTTTAATAAAGTCTTAAAAGGTTCTCAAAACCAAAGCAAAAAGACTTTTTTTCTTCCAGTTCTCAACTGCCCTCCAAACAAGAATGCCTTTTGCCTTCAGAAAGGTTGGACAGGGTTTGGAGCAGCCAGGTCTGGTGGAAGTGTCCGTGTCCACAGCAGGGGCTGGGATGAGATGAGCTTTAAGATCCCTTCCAACCCAAACCATTCCATGATTAATCACCACTCTGACATATTTTTAATGTTTCTCCACACAAAACCATCCCACAAAGTCAGATGTTATTTTATCATGCAGACTACCCACAAAAGCCCATGAAGTTCTATGAATTAGTCATTGTTTTCCCAAAGTGTGGGAATAGGAGCAGAGAACCACAGGCAGATCTATTGCTTTCTAAAATCTCAGTTTTTTTTTTTTTTTCCTAGAAAAACACAGTCTGAACATGTGAAGAAACTCTTCAGTGTATGACCTGAGTGCAATAATATTTGTCTGAGTAGGCAGAAAAACTGAAATCAAGCTTCCCAGTGAGAGCTGCCACGTTCCTTCTGGTGGCAAAGAAGACTTTGTGAAGGATGAGACTTTAATCTGGTGAAGTTTTAGCTTTCTCAGGGCTCAGCACAGATTATCCAAAGGAAAAGGCAGGGCCTGGTTATGAAGGGATGCTGTGAGTCTCAAGAGAGGGAGGGGTTGTGAAAGAGCATTTCTGGGCTCAGGGGGCAGAATAAAAAGACTGATTTGTTTAGGCTTCAGCTCAGGTGTTGAGCTTCCTTGCTCCACTGGCTTCAAGCACTTGTTAACACCCAGAGTTTACTCAAGTGCTCTTCTGGGTGAGAGCCACAGGAATAAAACCTGGGACATTCTGGGGACTCTCAGCCCCCCAAGATCACTGAGATTTCCTTTTTTCTTATCCCTGCTGGATGATGGTAAATGAAGGGGACTCAAGGCCCTTTTGCTGTCTCTGTCCCCAGCAGGTCCCATTCTCTTCACCCACCCCAGCCAGGGCTGCTGCCCTGGCTTTGGGTGCCAAAGTTGGGCAGTGTGACCTGAGTTGATTTCTCACCAGAAACCCAAACACAGAAAAAAAGAAAAAATAAAAGTAGGGTAATTTTGCAGCTAAGTTGCTCAAGTAAAAGAGTGAAAGATGGGGTGGGAGGAGGCAGAGCTTGGGCAAGGGCAGAGGGGCTGCCCCCACCAAGGGGCTGGAGGACCAGCCAGGATCAGGACACAGCTTCAGCTGCCATCACCACTTGCCCTGGTGTTGTCCAACTCATTCAGTTATTAAGTGTAACAGATTCTGTTTTCCAAGCTGGATGTGACTGACTGAGAGAGGCCTCAAGTGTGTCTGAAAGGGCCTTGCACTGTGTTCAAGTGGTTTTAAAAAAGCCCATATCAATGTATACTTAGAAAGTGGCAAACAGAGGAGCAGATAAACTGAGTGAAGTGCCCTTTAGAGCAGTTAATGGCCTTGCCTTACATGTGCTGGGAGAGTGAGGTGAGAGCTGGGAGGGGGCTCCTTCTGTGAATTATCACAGAACTGCAGAAACCCCGAATGGGTTCGGTTGGAAGGGACCTTAAAGCTCATCTCATCATCTCATTCCCAACCCCTGCCACGGGCAGGGACACCTTCCACTGTCCCAGGCTGCTCCAAGCCCCATCCAGCCTGGCTTGGACACTGCCAGGGATTCAGGGGCAGCCTGAAAAGCCTGACAGCCTTTCTGGGCACTCTGTGCCAGGGCCTCCCCACCCCACAGTGAGGAATTTCTAAGCCAAAAATATTATTCCCAAGAAACGTTTTTGTTTTTGTTTTTGTTTTCTTTTTTTATCTTTTTTTTGGAGCTGAAGACTTCAGCTTACTAAAGCTGTTCAGACTGGGGCCAGGAGAGAGTTCACAAGTCCAGCAGCACAAGACCCAAACCCTACCAGAGCTGGAATCTGTGTTAATGCAGCAAGTTCCCCTGGAACTTCAAATCCTGGCTCAAGGCACACTCACAGCTTGCCCTGAGCCCTCCAGAGCCACTTGATTTATTCCAATCTCCTGTTCACTGTCAGAGGAGCTCCCCAAACCTCCTGTTCCCCCCTCACCTGTAGTGATTCCAAAGTCATGCATGGCTTGGGCCAAACCACTTCTCCCCCAGTCCCCATGGGTCACTTTGAGGGTCCTTCATGGGGTTTCACAAACATTGGGGAGTCAGGAGAACTGGGGCCACCTGGGCCAGCTCAGGCCTTGGTGAGGGAGGTGGGGAAGAAGTTGGGAAGAGGGATGATGTGAAAGTGCTGCTGAGCTCCCACAGCCATTTGCTGTAGTTTCCAAATACTTCAAGTTAGTGGGCACTTTTGGAAATTAGAGGCAAAGGAATTTGAGTGGCTGGTAATAGAAAACAGCTGCTGCAGAGCAAGCTGGGTCCTAAGGAAGAACAACTCCATGGAAATGGGTCTGCCAAGTAATAAAGCTACAAATAAATACTTAGTTCATTTACTAGGTTGTTGGTCCCATAAGCACTGAAACTTCATTTGTTAAGAGAAGCAGCATTTAAAAATCTAAAGCAGATGAGCAGGGCCCTGTTTTTGCTGCTGCTGGCTGGGTTTATTGCTGGGGTTGTATGCCTGGGGCCTGTGCAGCTTTCAGCAGGTGTGGGAGCTTCCTGGGACTCAGCACCAGTTTCTTCTGTCCCCTGATAATAACTGTTGGGTTTTTCTTTTCTCCTTGCCTGTGTTGTTGAGAAAATGATTATTAAAATCTGACTTGAGGAGTTTTTCAGCGCCAGGCTGGACCTGCTGCCCCTGGGGACGGGTGGGAAGCTGTGCCAGGAGCACAGTGCCTGCTGTGATCTCAGCCTCAGGGCTGCTTCAGCTTTGGAACTTCAAACACCAGCTCTCCTGGCACCCTGGGTAGCACAAAGAGACTGTTGTCATTAAGGGAATTGCTCTCCCAAGGCAGATGATCCTCAGGTTAGGGAGGCAGGGAGACACTTCAGGCTGTGATAGATGAAAAGTCTGATGCTGAGTTTCTGACACTCCCTGAGAGAGAACAGCTGGAATCTTTTCCATCTGATTGCATCTAGGAGAGCTTCTTTAGGTAGTGTTCTTCAGGTTCTCCTGATGCTCTTCCTGAGGTCTTAACAGGTCTTACATAGTTTTCATGTGGAAGAAATGGGGTGAATTCCTGGGTTCTCACCTCACCTCCTCATCAGGAAAGGCAGAGGAATGATCTTGGTCTTCATTCTGATCTTCATTCATTGCCAGAAGTTCAGCCTTGTGTTTCTAACTCACAGTCAAGTGGGTGTTGATTTGAAGATGAGGATTGTTGCTGTATGAATACACAGCCTGCAATGCCTTTGGGATCTGGGAAAGTTTTACCATGTGGGTGGAAAGATGGAAAGCAGTCAGGGTTTTGGAAGGAGCAGCGTGGAAGGATCTCTGAACACATTGAGGGATGAGAGCATGCTCGGGAGCAGTCCTGGTAATCCTGGAACTCCAGGTTCAGCCTCTCTGACCACGCCAAGAGAAATCCCAGGGCTGCATCAGACACATTTGTAGCCACTCCAGCCCAGAGTCATTTTGAAGATGTGGTTCTTGAGCAACCAGCTCATTATAACCCAGTTCATACTTGAGCAGTCATGTCTGGCTGGTGAGCAGCCCTCAGAATACACCAGCAGCTGCCTGCAGTGGTCAGAGGGATGAGCTCACACGTCCCTGGGGATGTCCCTGTGCCTGTGCTGCTGCTCCCTGAGCAGCAGGAGAGGTGCCCTGTCCTCTGCAGCCAGCCCTCAGCCACAGCCATGAGCAAACTGCTCCCTGGGACCTGCTCACTCCAGGCTCCAAGGAAATCATAACCTTAGGGTGCAGAGCCTCGTCCTTGACCACATGAAAGAGTAAAGCAAAACCAACTGGCCCTGTGGATGGAATTAGAAAACTCTTGTTTCTGTGTTGCAAAGGTCGTTTTTCTTGTGTAACAGTTTTTTTTTTTTTCCATGCAGTGATCACTGTTCCTTTCTAAAACTTGGCTCTTGTATTTTCCCAGTGGTTTCTCTTGATATGTTTTGCCCAAATTAGTGACCTATGAATTTGTACTTGGAAGATGCTTATCTTACAGAGGTGGGTGAATCTGCATAAATATTTTACAAAAATAAATATCTTCTTAAAGTGACCCTCTGAAAGAGTAACCCTCTGGAACTCTCCAAGGCCAGGTTGGATGGGACTTGGAGCAAGCTGGTCTAGTGGAAGGTGTCTCATGGAAGGGGGGCTGGAATGAGATGAGCTTTGAGGTCTTTTCCAACCCAACCCATTCCATGATTCTGTGATTCTTTAAAAGATCATGGCTCAGTGCTGCCCTGTCTGTGACACTGACAGGATGTGATGTTGAGTTTGGGTAGATGAAGCCCAGTTTGATTGGTCAGACAGGTCAGAACCACTTCCCAGTGTGAGCAGCATGATGGTGCCCGAGGTGTCCTCTGCAGAGCCTGGTGCTGTGCAGTGCCAGCTGTGTTTGGGGGCTCCATGGGTGTGACACCATTCACTGACCAGTCCCATGAGCACCAGGGGACACCCACAGAGCAGCAGAGAGGACTTGTGCCCTACCCTTGTGCTCCTCAGGCCCCTCCTGAGAGCTGCCTCGTGGGGTGATGGGCCCTGACAGAGCTGCTGTTCCATCTGCTTCTGCATGTGCTCCCTGTGCTGGTGCTGACTTGCAGGCTGAAGGTCTCATTGCACAGACACCTCTGGCCCTGTTTGCACAGCCCCTCGCTCTGCACTCCAGGCCCACAGCCAGGACTTGTGGGAATCACTGTAATACAATTAAATGGTGATAACAATCATCTGGCAAGCTGTTCCACTTGTCTGCAAAGGGCTGGGCAATATATGCATGTGGGAGACAAGTCTGTGCATCTTTTGAGTTAATAAAAAAATTAAGTTTGTCGACAATCCAGCCTGCAGTAAATTAACACCTTGCTTAAATAGCTGACAACTTGAAGGAGGGGGTTGGTGTTTTAATACTTAAGCTTGTTTTCTCTGTCTTCACATGTCCTGTCCAGCATCTCCTCTTTCTAAATAACCTAATTGCTCTCCATCCTTTCAACAGCACATCAGCTTAGTGCCTTGCTGCCAAGGTGGTTGTTCACCTCAAGGCCTTATTATGGTTTGCCACTATATCAGGGCCAAAAATAACTTCACAATACCTGCTTGATATGCAGGGCTCTCAGTGACAAACAAATAATTGGGTGAAGCAAGCCCTAAGCACAGCCTGCTGTGCACAGCCCCTGGTGACAACAGCCAGCACACTTCAGGGAGTGCTGGGACACAGGGGACAGCTGGGGGATGGTGTATGGGATCTCCTCAGCAGCCCAGGCAAGTCATTGTTATTTTCCTGCAGGTAAAGGGCTGGCAACTTGGAACAAATGCATAACAAAGGCATTTGAAGAAATAATAATTAAAAAACAGTGGCACTTACACACTGTCATCTTAGGGGGTCTGTGGGTGTGATAGGAAGTGATCTGTCTCTGCCTTTTAGTCTGATATTATAATTAATTTAAAGTTTTGATTGCTGTGCATACTTAAAAATTACATTAGCCAGTAACTTGTCTCTGATTTTGATTGCTCTGGCAGTTTACACAAGAGCAATGAAACCTCTTGTCTTTGGAGTGTGTAATTGTGTGAACGCGTCCTGAGAAGGCAGCATTGGCTGCACCAGGGTCCCCAGAAGTGAGGTGTCCCCAGCAGGATGGCCCTTTTGGGGTGGTCACTGTCCTACAGCCCTCTGGGTCAGCTGGGCTGTGCCAGCACATGGTACAGGGGCACAGTCCCACATCCTGGGGGAGTGCTGGGTGCTGTCCTTCCCCAGGGCAGCACAGCCCCAGCACAGCCCTGCTCATCCTCCTGGCACATGCCATATCCCCTGGGGCTCCTGCAGCATGGAGCTCTGGGGTGTCCAGGGAGCTGCAGGAAAATACCCTGGAGCCCTGGAGTTCACAGCTGGGGCTGACAGGACACAGGGAATGGCTTTAAACTGAAGGAGGATGAGGTGGATTGGATACTGGGGAGAAGTTCTCCACTGTGAGGGTGGGCAGGCCCTGGCACAGGGTGCCCAGAGCAGCTGTGGCTGTCCCTGGATCCCTGGCAGTGCCCAAGGCCAGGTTGGACAGGGCTTGGAGCAGCCTGGGACAGTGGAAGGTGTCCTTGCCATGGCAGGGGTGGGACTGGATGGGCTTTGAGGTTCCTTTCAACCCAAACCTTTTGGGGTTCTCTGGGTGGCTGATATTGCTAATCCTGTGTGACTCAGTGGATAAAATAAAATGGGTGCATTCAGAAGTGTGTGAGAGACTCTGTAACCTGACATTTCCTAGAATTACTCATTTTTTAGCAGTTTTAAACTCCTTTTTCATGCTTGTGAGTGAGTAGCAAGTCAGTTTTCAGCCAGGTCAGTCCCAGTGTGTGCCCAGGTGGTACCAGCAGCTGAGCAGGCAGTGAAGATGTTCCTGTTCCTGCTCTAGGGGTTGTTTGCTGTGCTCAGCACAGTGTTGGTAAGCAGAGTGTGAGGAAGAGAGGGAGCAGCAACATTGTGATGTTACTGGAAGTGATTCAGAAAGATGCTACAGGGGGACGTTACTTGTTTTGGCAAAGAATCTGTAGCATTTTTCTGCACTGTTTTATTATTCTTCTGCTACTAGCAGTCAGAATGAGGAGTGGCAAAAAAAAACCAGGGCAGCTATGGAAACTTCAAAGCTCAGGGATCAGCCTAGTTTGTGGGTAAAAGCCTGCTTTCAGAAGTTATGTGTTCATGTTGCTTATTTTAGTAAACACATTATGGATAAAGTAATTTCCAAATGCAAACAGGAGGCAGGGAATAGGATTCTGTCTTTGAGCTGATTCTTCAGGAAATGATAAACAGACTTTAGCAGTCTCCATTTGAATATTTAGGTTTTATTTGCTTTCCTTTGGCTAACCATGGAATTCAAGCACTGCTTAAAACCCAGAGTTTATCACTGGGCTTTCATTTTCTCTCTGCAACTTAAACTTTGCCCTTTGTAGACAGAGTGAATCCATTCTGTTGGGTTGTGGTTTTAATATGGAAAAAGCACGCAGAGAACTTGCTCTGACAGGCAGAAGGTAAATGATTTCCCTACGTCTCAGGCAGGTTAGACTTTTGTCTTTTAAAAAAAGAAAGAAATTGCTTATACTCTATTTACCTTTTCCCCTGAGGAGTAAACGGGAGGTGGAGGCAGCACATACTTTCTGACACGGTGTATTTGAGATTTCTCTTCTTGCAACAACAACACATCAGCCAGGAGCAAATTTCCTGAGGGTGGTTTGCTGCTGGACGTGCTGAACCTTGCCTTGTCAACAGGCACATTCCTGGGATTTCATGCACCAGCAGCCATGGTGTGAAATGGGAGCACGAGCAATAATTCACATTTACTGTGAAGATTAAGAACAAACAGCAGCAGGATCGGAGCTGCTTGTGTTTGAGTACAGGACTTGAAAGGTTGGGATGACTCCAGAGGAGGCCATGAAGATGCTCCAGGGGCTGAAGCTGCTCTGCTGTGAGGAAAGGCTGAGAGATGTTGGTGAAGAAGAGGCTCTGAAATGACCTGTTTGTGGCCCCCCAGTGTCTGAAGGGGCTCCAGGAGAGCTGGAGAGGGACTGGGGACAAGGGGTGGAGGGACAGGACACAGGGAATGGCTCCCACTGCCAGAGGGCAGTGTTAGGTGGGATACTGGGCAGGAATTGTTCCTGTGAGGGTGGGCAGGCCCTGGCACAGGGTGCCCAGAGCAGCTGTGGCTGCCCCTGGATCCCTGGCAGTGCCCAAGGCCAGGCTGGACAGGGCTGGGAGCAGCCTGGGACCATGGAAGGTGTCCCCATGGCAGGGGTGGCACTGGATGGGCTTTGAGGACCCTTCCAACCCAGCCACTCCACGATTCCATGGTAAACCTTCAAATCCCATTTTCTCAAATACAAAAATAATTGCAGATTCAAGCATCCCTTGGAGAGCTGCAGTTATTTCTGAGAACAAAAGGCTTCAGAGTTACACACCATTACAATCATGTTCTTAAAAAGGTAAACCAAAATTACACAGCCTCCTTTTCTCCCTGAGCATCTGCAGGAATGCACTTTAAGGTACATATATCTAGATATGTTTTTAATAATGCTCCCTCATTTGACATGGTGTCTTGCCAGAAATGAAATCATTAATGAACTCCAGAGGGGATTTATGCAGATCCAAAGCTGCTCATTACATCTATTTTTAAGTCTGTTGCTGCACTGAGGGCAAGGGGAATTTGTTGGAACCTGTAGAGTTAAAACTTGTAATTTTGTTTGCTAACACTTGCAGGAGATTACAGCTGTGATCCCAGGCCCTTTGAAGTCAAGGGGAGCAGGGGGATCATTAGCATAGGGATTATCCCTGTTTTTCTAATGCAATACACCCAGAGAAAAGCTCCCTGTGTCCATGTCCTCCCACCTGGGGAATGCACCGGCAGGGATGGTGTGTGGGGAGCTTTTCCAAACTGTGGCTGTTCCAGAGGATGGGAGTGTGGTGTGTCTGTGAAGTCTGAGTGCCCATGGAGCCAACAAAGTGTCATTTTAAAAGAAGTAGTCTAAAATCTTATTCTTGGAGCCAGGGTTCTGGATGACTCCTGTGCATTTTGAGAAATCTCCATCTCAGACACTGAGATGGTGTTCCCAGAGGTTTCTGGTGTTAGGATTTTGTCAGGGAGCCTCTCTGCTCTGGGATGATGGATACACAAACATAACTTCTGCAAGCAGCAGGAACAGAGGTTCATCAGGGCCAAGTACAAGGGCAGGTTTTTGTCAGAAAGAGCCTCTTGTGGCAGCAGGGTAGAGACACGGAAAAGTAACATGAGATGTGTCTGCAGAAGCCAAGGGGAGTGGGAGGTTGCTGCTGGTGTTGGGTTCCCTGCAGGTATTTAATGGGGTTTGCTGTGACATGTCCCAGTTGGAGAGTTGTTCTGGAGCTGACAGACTGTGCTCAAGGCAAATTCTTTTCATTAAAAAAAGGATTTAATTAATTAGAGCCGACTGTCGGCTGACAGGTTAATTGATAAGGGAAGTGGGCCCCAGAACCTGGAGGTGAGATTATACTGTGACTTTAAATCTTTGCAGTCTCTCTGGTAAAACTTAGGCTTCCACTGGAATGTCAGAGAAATCTCACTGGCTGTTTTACAGGGCACAGTGTCTAAAAAGATTTGCAAGAAAAGCTGCAGTTTCCTAAAATTCAGTTTTCAAGTAAAGATCTGATCTGGCAAATTTATTCTAGGCTAAGGCTCATTGAACTGTTTCAGTGGCAGCTTTGCACATTGCTGTGCTCACGTGGAATTGGTTTGGGCTGATGGGAAGCTCACGTGGAACTTTTTTAATTGGCTGAAATAAAACTTAACTGCATCTTTTTTTTAAACTGCTGAAATAAGAAATCTCTTGCTCCAATAAATGGGAGTTCTGGAATCACTCTTTTCTAATAATTTGCTTTTTAAAATGGAAATGAGCTTGGGAGTGGGTTTAGTGATTGACAGGAAGGTAACTGAGTGTAGAGTGAGATTGAATATTGGGCAGGAATGGTTCCTGTGAGGGTGGGCAGGCCCTGGCACAGGGTGCCCAGAGCAGCTGTGGCTGCCCCTGGATCCCTGGCAGTGCCCAAGGCCAGGCTGGACAGGGCTTGGAGCAGCCTGGGACAGTGGAAGGTGTCCCTGCCATGGCAGGTGTGGAATGGGATGATATTTAAGGTCCTTCCCAACCCAAACTGTTCTGGATGCTGTGAAAGGGCAACACAGGGCTGGGTCCTTTTCCAAATCCATCTGGTGAGCACAAATGAGGAAAGGGAAGGCTTCTGATAGTTATTCTTTGAGCCATGTGGAAACCATATTTTACAAGGTAGAGAGATAATAGTGAAAATTGAGCAAATATAAGTAATATAGCAGAGTCTGGAAAAATCCAGCTGGAAAACTGTCTTGACCTCCACCAGAGTCCTCCAAAGTTGTACAAGGAGGCTATGGTGGAGAAAAGCCACTCATCCATATTTAATCCTTTCTGTTTTGTCCAGGTTATTCCTTAGATCTGAACATTAACCCTTTAATTTGTGGTGTCCAGGGAACACATGGGCACTGGCGAGGCTGGATGATGGTGTGAACATCAGGGCTGTGTTCGGCGAGAGAGGTCAGAGCAGGGTCAGCTCGTGGGCAGGAAGGTCCCTGTCACTTGTGCTGCTGTAAAAACCTAAGTATAATTTAAATGTAGTTTTTGGCTGTGTTTCTAAGGAAAATCACTGGTATAAGAAAGGTGTTTCCTGGTAAGCTGAGAGCAGCACATCACTCATCGGATTCAAAGGAAGAAATTTCATCTGTTACAAATGAGGTGATTTATACTGGCTAATAATAACAGTGACTGTTCTATGGGGGTGAGTCCTAAGGATTTGCCATAATGGTTGTTTTCATTGGCACATGAATACCTGGATGTAAGAGCTGAGACACTCCTGTTACAGCCCTTTCCTCTTGGGTAGAATTAGATGCATGGATTGCATATATCAGTATAATCAACCCTGCTAAGATGTCAAAACATCGTGTCAATCCTATCATAAAATCTAAACCCATCTTGTTTTCCTTTCCCTTTTTTCCCCCCTGTGCTCCATCTAAAATAAATAACTGAGAAATAACTGAATGAATATAACCCATTTCTCCAAAGAAAGAAAAATAATTGCCTCCAGACTTCTGACTTACCTGCCAAATTGCATCCTGATGTGAATTGCAATGGACAAATTATAATCTTTTGAGACAAGGAAGGAGATGATGGAGTCTGTAAGTGACCCTTCCCTGGTAGGCACAGTCAGAATGAAACAAAACTTGGCAAGTGATTTGCACTCACATCGGGGAAGAGTCGGTGCCCAGGTCACCCTCCAGAGGCATTAACTGGAGAGTGTGAGGAGAAGAGCTCCCAGGGCTGGGCTGGGACAGGAGCTGCTGTCAGGGTTACACATCCATGAGCTTCCTGTTCCACCACTGCAGGGAAAAACCCAAACCAAGCAACCAGAACAGAACAAGGACAATGAAGAGCACAGGGGAGGAGGAAAGTCCAACCGGGGACTCTCCTGTTTGTGACATTCACCCTGCAAAGGCCTTTTACAAGCAGTGGAGGGGACAGGAACCATCAGTGAGATTGGGGCATCTGTCCTTGGGAAGTTTGGTATTTGGTGCAGGGCTTAGAGCTAGGTGAAGGTCAGTGTGTGGCAGAGGGGTGAAATGAGATTATCTTTAGGGGCCCTTCCAGCCCAAACCATTCCAGGATTCTGTGATTCCATGGTTCTGTGCCCTCTGGGTTCAGTCCTGCTCAGACACTGTCACTATTGGAGGCCACTGTGGCTCTTTGTGAGGGCAGTGATGCCTTCTGCTGCCCCAGCCAGGGCTGGGCAGTGTCTTGGTTTAAATCCAGCACTGTGTGTGAATGGGGAACAATCCAGGATGTGCCTTGTGTCTGTCACACAGGTGCTGGGTGGCTCCCTGTGTTTAGGAATGGCCATGAGAATGCAGAGGATTCTTGGGCCTTTAAAGACAGAGATTTCTATGATGTGCTTGAGACCTGGCTGCAGCTTCTATCCCATTTTCAGTGTTGGAGTGGCTTCTGTGAGCATGGGGGCACAGCTGAGGGTTTAACTTGAAGGACGTCATTACAGAGGGGTGAGGACAGTAATGCAGAATGGTGCAGGATGTAAAGGTTTAATTTGACCTCCAGAAAATACTAGTGAAGAAGCAAAACTTCATTTTCAGATGGGAGAATATTTTGTGAAGAATCTTTCCGCACAGCCTGCTCAAATCCCCACTTTGTCTGCACACACGGAACCTGAACTTGTCTAAAAAAGCCTTTTGCTGTAAAATGTAAGAACAAACAGAACTCAGTAAGAAACTACAGTGCACACTGTAGCACCAACTTTGTAAAAAAACCCCAACAACTGAGAAGGATTCTGCTGTGAATTCAACACGAACAGTGGACACAGGAGCTTCAATGGACTGAGTGACTTCAGTGAATATATGAACTTCAGCAGCTGCAGTGCCTGCTGTGGTTGAGTCCTCCAAGACACATGTAAAAACTAAAATGAAGGATTGTCTTCCTTTATTTGAGCCATCTAGAATCTATAGTTATTTTACCTATTTAGATGCATCTGGATGTGCACATGGTTTTCTAGCCCTTTCAATGCTGTCATTACATCTGATTTCTTTTTTTAGTGACTTCCTAACCTGTTGTGAAGAAGTCAAACTATCCTTGCAGCCTTTGGTGAAACTCAAAAGCCCTCTGGTGTTTTATCACTCACTAACTGTTACTGCCTGTGCACATTTGGGTCCATTTAGGTGCATCCTCAGAATGCACAGCCAAATTATTTGCTGTCCAAAGGCTTTAGCTAGGTTTGGATGGGGTCAGTAGGTTGGCAGATCCCCCACTGGTTGAAGCTGGAAGTCAGAAGCCAAGTGGAGAGTTTTGTACCCAACTCGAGTCACCTCAAGGCTGATCTTGACCTCTGTAATGTGGTTGGCTGTGTGAATGGTGCTGCCATTGGAGCTTGTGCTGCAAACTGGGATTGAGACTGGAAAAACAGAGGAGGGAGCAGATCCTTCCAGCCTTGGCTGTGGGGAGCAGGAGCCACTACAAAAAGAAGGTCATGTCCCCTGTAGAATGGCTGGATAAAACCAGCATCCCCTGTGTTTGTGGCAGGTTCTAGCACAGCTGTGATTGGTTTTTGTTGGCCTCAGGAATGTTAAATGTCATTTGGTAACTTGCTCTGGAAGGTGATAGCAGGACCATAAGCATTCTGAGGGAGGCACGAGCTGTAGAGGTTTATTAATAGGATGTAAAACAATTATTTGTTCGTGTGCTTTCCCCCCTCAGGATTTTTTTTCTTTTTTATTTTCTAAATAACACAAGACATCCTTGGCAGCAGAATCCCCACTGTTGTTAATGTCAGATTGTTATCAGATCTGGCAGTGATTGTTTTCTAATAATAAGCATTTTTTTCCCTTGCTGCCCATGTAAGAGTGACAGTTTGCTGCAACTCAAGGCAAGATGAAAAAGAAATTCAGCATTTGCCACTTACATCCCTGAAAACAAATTATCTACTTAGTGCAGATCCTTTTCTATTATTTATCTGCCTTTTAGTTATCTAAAAAATAGATTTCCAAGAAGACGATAAGAGGCAGGGTTGGAATTCTTTTGCTTTTTAGCTCTTGTTTAGGTTCTGTTCACATTTGGGCTTGACTGATAACTCCTCTCCACTCCCAAGAGAAGAGCTGCTGAAGCTCATTTCAGTTGTGGTCGTATGGGTAAGGTTTGTCGAGATGTGTTAATTTAATGAGCTTGACAACAGCCTAGGTCAGTGACCAGTATGTGCTCTGGGACAGGAGCCCCACTGTGGAAGTCTCCTGGTGAGCCAGGTGCTGCTATGGTTTTGTTCTGGCTGGGATTCATCCCTGGGACTGCCCAGCAGACCCAGAGGAGTTAAATCCTCCTCCAGGGAGGCACTGCAGAGGCTCAGAACAGGTCCACATTCCTGATCTTCCTCATCTCCCTCTGCTGCTGCAGTGGTGGTGTGTCCAATGCTTGGTCACTCAGGGGCTCAGCTGTCCTGGGAGAAGGGATTCCCCTGGAGTCTGCAGCAGCTCTGGGCATCCCAAAGCAGCCCATGGCCCTTTCCTGCTCCAGCCCATTCCCCAAGCAGATGCTGTGCAGTGTCCCTGGGAGCCCCTGGCTGCCACCTCCCCTGAAGTGGGGATGGGGATGGGGGATGGGGACAGGGATGGGGGCAGTGACAGGGATGGAGATGGGGCCATCCTGATCCCAGGAGAGGAGTGACAGCCTGGGGTGTCCAGCCAGAGGAGACAGGGCAGCTCTCAGAGCTCTGCTGCTCTGTTACAGCAACAACACAACAGAACATGATGCTCGAACATGAGGCCAACTCTTTCAGAAAGGGATTTAGCTCTGAAAGCACTTTTTTAACCTGAAAGTGGTACTGTGGTAAATATAACCCTTCTGGACTGTTTCTTCCTGGGGATGATTTTGGAAAAGCACCATGCTCCTGGGTCAGTGAACACCCCTTGATGCTGGGTGTATTAACAACGAGAACATTAATGGAGCACAAGCTGCTGCAAGGGGGTTTTTTGCCTTATCATTCTTCATTTTAAGATTACTGGCAAGATGCTCTTATCTTCTCTGTGTGATATTCTTTGCTGTAAGATTAACTGATGTTCAGTTTCTGGAGTGATTTTAGTCTTATTAGTGAGAACATTTGGCAGTGTGTACTTTGTTTTAATTTAGTTGGCTGTATTGGAATTTAAAGTCTAGAAGACAATGTGTTCTTCTGTTTAAAAAAAAACTGAAATCCATTTAGTAAGAGTAATTTTATTTTTTTAGTGTGGGACAGGAGTTGTTTAGCAAAGAGGAGGCTGTACATGGTAGCTCAGCCCTAACTCCCAGACTTAATGATGCCTGACTGCATACTGGTGTGGGGAAAGGCTGGCATCAAGAATCCCTTGAAAATTAAATTTCAAGAAAACAGCACAAGTGGAGAAAGTATATTTTTCTTACTCCATTTTTCTTTGCTATGTTTCTTGTGTATCAGATATTGCACCAATTATCATTGTGCTTATTTGGATGAAATACTCCTCCCTGAATAACTTCTACTTCAATGAGCTGCTCTGTTGTCATTCCTGATATCCAGAATTGGAGTTCTGGAATGGATACCCAGGATTATTTTGGGAATAGGATAATTAAAAACTTTCTTCACTCTTTCCCCCAAGCCCTTTGACTGTGAGAGTGCTGAGATGTCACCCTTGTGTTGCTGCTGCAAGCAGTGGTGCTTTTCCTCCCATGCCAGTATTTAATCCACACTCACTCCCACGTGGTGTTGGGGGATCCTTTGGAGCTGTACATTGGGTAGATATTGGAACACCTGGAATGGCAAAGGATCAGGATGGGAAATGTCCTGTCCTCACACTGTGGTATTTGAGAAGGGATGTTCTGAAAGTAATTTTTTGTTTTTTAATGATTGGACTCAATGATCATGGAGGTCTTTTCCAACCTGAGTTAATCTGTGATTCTTTGACTCAAAGGTGGTGTGCCAGGAGCTTGGATAAACACAGAGCTGAGCATTTATTATCCTTAAGAATTCACTGGTATTTTTTAAGCTGATGTCTCCTAGCTGCAGCAGCTGGTTCAAATCCAGGTGTGGGTATGGTACCTCTGCAGTTTCAAACAGGTGAATGGAAAAACCCTGCAGAGATTCAGCCACTGATGGTGGCACTGACACACATTTACATCATCTATTCACTATGGCACAGCTACTTCATTTTTTCCTTTTGTGAGCTGATGGTTACTTAAGCAGCTTAAAGTTCATTCACAGTATTATTGCATATGATTTTGAAGAGTGATTTTTTGCTGTGAAAGCTTGTAAAATGCAGAGATAATGTTACCTTGCCAAGTGTGTGGCCCTGGAAGGAGCTGCTGCTTGGCTGCCTCATGGTTCCATCTCCTGCATCATTAGCAGAGCTCAACAACAGCTCTTGTCTGCTGTTAGAGAGGCCCTTACCACTACTAAGAGAAACTGAATTACCATGGAGTGGTAATAAGATGCAATATTACTGCCTTTCATGATTTTATCAGAAGTCTCATCTTTTTTTTTGTTGTTATCTTAGATCCTGAAGTAATACCATTATGTGAAAGGCATTTCCTTTCATGAGGCTAAAAACTGCAGTGCAAATATAGAAAGCCCTGAGTACACATCCTCTGTTTTTTAAAGCAGGTTTCTAAGAGGGGGCATTGACTTGTAGTGGGTTTTACACTTGAGACTGAAAACACTACAAAGTTTTTTCATGCTGTAAGAGCAGTGAACGATCTCCTAAGTGTGACCTTCCAGTGCCTGAAGGGAGCCTGCAAGAAAGATAGAGGGAGTTTATTTATAAGGGCCTGGAGTGACAGAACAAAGGGAAAAGGCTTCAAATGGACAGAGAACAGGTTTGGGTTGGATATGAAAAAATTCTTCCCTGTGAGAGTGGAGAGGCCCTGCACAGGGTGCCCAGAGCAGCTGTGGCTGCCCCTGGATCCCTGGCAGTGCCCAAGGCCAGGCTGGATGGGGTTGGAGCAGCCTGGGATGATGCAAGGTGTCCCTGCCCATGGCAGGGGATGGGGTAAGATGATCTTTGAGGTCTCTTCCAACCCAAACCATCTGGGATTCTGTGGTTTCACCTAGGCAGAGATTTACACCTTGTGCATATTTGCCATTAGTTAAGTGAAGTCCTTGTGTCATCCTCTCTGTTCTGTCCATATGTCCTGTGTCTGGGACTGTGCCTGTGTTGCTGCTGTGATCACAAGTGGTTTGTTTGTTCCTTCTCCTGGTCACTCCTGGGATCCCTTACCAGTGTCACCCAGGCAGACACTCCATGTCTCTGGCATGAAAACATTTCCAGCCACTGATGGAAATCTCTGTGTGCTGCACATGCTCTGACAGGCTTTAGGAGTACTATCTGGGGCTGTGTGTTGGTGCCTGGTCCCAGGGAGGGAGGGAGGTGGATCTCCCCTGGATCCTGGGCAGGGCAGCAGGATTGCAGTGCTCCCTCCCAAGGCTCAGCAGCCCTCCCTGCCTGCTCCCAGCCTGGACAGAGACACCTCAAAGTGAAGGGATTGCTCATTCCTCCCCTTTGTCCTACACAGTGAGTATGGATTCTCCATTGCACCAGCTGGTTTGGGAAGAAAGAATGTTGGGATGAAGCAATCAAATCCTGTCAGGGATTGCACCATGTTGGGAATAAATCCACTGAATAAACATAGTGGAAGATTTTAATATGAACCCCCTGCACTTTCCCCCTCCACACCCGTAGTGATGCTGCCAGAAACAGCTGCAGCTGCTCCCACTGATGTTCAGTGTGAGCTCTATCTCCTGGTCAATCTGGAGTAACCACACAAATCATTCCCTTGAAGGTTGTGGTTGCTTTGGCAGCTGAGTTGGCAGTGTAGAGATAAAAGGGCTGCCTGGAGCACCCTGTGTTATCAGAGCATCCCTGTGAAATGCTTCCACTTGTTTCAGGGAATCTTAGCAGCTCCTTGCCTTTGAACAACAGCAGTTCTTTTTTCTTTGTGGTTTCTTTAGATAATTTCAAGCTCCAGCAAAACTGCTTCCATCCAATGTCTTCTGGGCAAAGGTGGTTATAAAATTGTGGTGGAGCACATTGGCTTGTAACTGTTGGAAAGATTTGACTGTATGGATCTCATCTGAGATGTGCAGCAAGATCCCAGAGAATGCTGCTATTCTTCATCAAGAGTCTGTGGGCAGGGAGATGACAAACTCAATTATAAAAGCACAATTATCTTGGTTATTCAAAATGAGAAAAAACAGCCCTAAGCATCAGGTGAGATCTCCAGGCCACTGAGAGCCCCAGCAGCAGCAGAGGAGGTTCTGTGTTAGCACCAGAGAGATGGAGCTACTGGAAGAGTGAATCATCCATGAGCAGCCCCAGCCTCTAAATGCACTGGGATGATTCAGGGGAATGACCTGTGTACAGCTGGACAGATATTTTAGTTCACTGCACCAATACCATCCAAATAGAAATAAATAATTAAAGGCTGAATAAAGTCTTAGAGCCTGGGATAGAAACCAGAGCTGTTCAGAGCAGCTGCTCTGAGGAACAGGCTGTGCTCCTTGGGCTCCATCCCCCAAACACAGCTGAAGTCAGGGTGTGTGGATGGCCAGGGGATGCTCACACCTGGGAGAGGGCATGGTGTGAGAACAGGGCTGGGATTGCCTTGGAGGAAAGAGTGAGGACATCAGAGTGACCAAAATTAATGCTAGAAATAATTGCTGAAGTAATCCTAGAATGGGTTACTCAGCAGCTGTGGCTGCCCCTGGATCCCTGGTAGTGCCCAAGGCCAGGCTGGACAGGGCTTGGAGCACTCTGGGACAGTGGGAGGTGTCCCTGCCATGGCAGGAGGTGGCACTGGATGAAATTTAAAGTCCGTTCCAACCCAGCCCACTCTGTGATTCTGTGATCTTCTCCCCACCCATAGCTCTGTGGCCCAGTCTTGATTTTGCTGTGCTCTGTCTCTGTGGAACACCATGATAACCCTATTTCCAAGCACTTTTTTCCTGAGGTTTTTTTTTTTTTTTTTAATGCAATGAACACAGGCTTTTGGTCTGTAGTTTGCAGCACCACTTAATGTTGTTTGTTTTTAATCTGTTGTGTGATTAAAATAGATTAATGTTGTAGTAACATAAAAACCCTCAGGGGGTTTTGTTCTCTTTGTAAATATTCTCTAGGATCTCTTCTGTCTTCTAAACAGTGTGTAGGGAGAGTGTTTAATGGGACCTGGGGAGAAAAGAGACGCATCTTAAACTTAATATAAGAATTTAATTTTTAATAAGTTTCATTTGGGGTTAGAGTATTCATATTGAAGTGGAAATTAAAGTGTCTAAATGCTTTGTGTGTAAGCTGTTGGAAAATCTTTCAAGAGACATTTAGGGGAAAATCTTCCTTTCCTTTTTTTATCTGATCTTAAAATAAAAAATTAGAGAAGCCAGTGCTAGATGTCATGCACTGATATTTAACCTGGTTTTGCAAAGGTTGCTTTGAGCTGTCTTTAGGTGATCCAGAGAGGGTTTGTGTGTAGGGAGTGATGTGTCCTGCCCTCCTCCAGCAGATCCTGCTGGTCCTTGCATGGATCTCTGCAAGGCTGTGCTGGCCACAGGGACTTGGACAGGAATCAGTCCCTTGCAGTGTTTGTGGCTGCGTGGAGCAGAGGAGATGTGAACCAATGTGGGTTTTACCAGGGTCGAGCACAGTGCCTGTGGTCTCTGCAGGCTTGTGGGTAAAAAGGGTGAAAAAAAGATCAGTTGGTTCATAAATGTGCTCTGGTCTTTGGCTGAGAGCAACGGCTTTGCTGCTTTATTCAAGCTTAGGGAGATTTTTCCTTTCTGTTGAGTAAGAGCAGCTTTAATCCTGGCAGCCCAGAGAGGAGGGGGAAGCTCGGCTGCAGGCAGCTCCCAGAGCACTTCAGGCTCTGCCAGGCTGGAGTCCCAGTGGGAGGGAACCATCACCTGTGCAGCCAGCACCTGGCAGCACTGGGCAGCACCTGGGCAGCACCTGGGCAGCACCTGGGCAGCACCTGGGCAGCACCTGGGCAGCACCTGGGCAGCACCTGGGCAGCACCTGGGCAGCACCTGGGCAGCACCTGGCAGCACCTGAGCAGCACCTGGGCAGCACCTGTGCAGCACCTGGGCAGCACCTGGGCAGCACCTGGCAGCACTGGGCAGCACCTGGGCAGCACCTGGGAAGCACTGGGCAGCACCTGGGCAGCACCTGAGCAGCACCTGGGCAGCACCTGAGCAGCACCTGGGCAGCACCTGAGCAGCACCTGGGCAGCACCTGGGCAGCCAGCATGGGCAGCACCTGGCAGCACTGGGCAGCACCTGGGCAATCCCTGGGGGCAATGACAACACTGGGCAGCACCTGGGCAGCACCTGCACGTGTGGCTGCCCCTTCACCCCTGCACACGTGGTGCCCCTTCACCCCTGCACAAGGTCATGGTTTGGGAGGCTCCATCTCTCCTGTCAGAAATTACTCACCACAACTGGGTAGGTCAATCAATAAGGCAATTTATTAGTTCATTGATAAGGAACAGGCAAGCAGTGCTGGGGATGTGGGGAGTCTGCACTCTGCCAACATGTCCATCCTACCCCTGGTCACTGCCCCTTTTATAGGCAGTTTCTTGGTGCTGTGACATGCCCACTGTGCTGGGGTACAAGTCCAAGCAAGCCCGAACATGTTGGCCAGCACTCCAGCAGCAGTGGCCACAAGCCCCCACCAGGTCTGGACCAGGCTCGAGCATGTTCTCAGGTTACACTCTTAGCAAGCAGGCAACAGAGGGACATGCCTGCTGTTGTTCAAAAGCCCACATTTTCCTTATACAGAAGAGTGCATTCAATTCATGATTATAGTGATAAAATAATAAAAATACATAAAACCAAAAAAATCAATAATTTACAACAAAGTGATTTAAACAAATATAATGAAATTAGATTTTCTTGTGTCTCATGTCTGTGCTTTACTTTGGATTCAGTATTCTTGTTTAAATTGACTATCATGACATGAATCCTCTGTAACATCTCACACTCCTGTGCACCCTCTCCTCTGTGGAGCTGTCTCTGGGCTGCCACAGAGGTTCCCAGCAGGGCGAGCATGGGCTGGATTCATATCCCTGGGCTCTTGTGGCTAAATCACGAGCTGAGTTGGCTTCTCTGCAGCTGATAACCTGCACAGGTGTGTCACGGGTCCTTTAGAGCAGGGGATGCCGCTCAGCGAATTCCAGTGGCAGCAGCGGCCCTGCTGCAGGCACATGCCCAGCTCGGGGGTCATGTAACACCTCAGCTTTACCTTGGCATTGTGGGCTGCTTTCTGTCCTCCAGGGGAGGCATCATGATGTCCTCAGGCTCTTTTGGGAGATTAAGAGCTTCTGATGGCATTGTGAAAAGGAGGAAGTTTAAGGAACAGGAGTGTATAATTTAGAGCTAATCTGCTCTTTGTGAAGGAGGCAGGATTACATCCATAAATTTTCATGCCAGGCAGGTTTGTGCCACTGTGGCACCAAGGGAGGAACTCTCTGGAGAAGGACTCTAGCCTGATGGTGTGTGGAGCTGGGAGGAGGAAGGACAGAGGTTTTGAGTCCAGGAACGAGATGTGGAACGGCCATAGATGTGTTCAGTCATTAAGGAAGAAGGGAGAGAATTTTGGAGTCCTGTGGGAGAGCAAGGGGCACACAATGGGCTTTGTTGGAGTCACCTGTGAGTCCCCAAGGCTGAGCGCTGCCAGCAGAGCCCCAGGAGAGCTGCAGAGGGACTGGGGACAAGGCATGGAGGGACAGGACACAGAGAATGGCTCCCACAGCCAGAGGGCAGGGCTGGGTGGGATATTGGGAAGGAATTGTTCCCTGTGAGGGTGGGCAGGCCCTGGCACAGGGTGCCCAGAGCAGCTGTGGCTGCCCCTGGATCCCTGGCAGTGCCCAAGGCCAGGCTGGACATTGGGGCTTGGAGCAGCCTGGACAGTGGAAGGTGTCCCTGTCCATGGCAGGGGTGGCACTGGATGGGCTTTTAGGTCCCTTCCAACCCAACCATTCTGGCATTCTGTGGTCTCCTCCTGTACTTATTTCCTGGGCCACAGAGTTTTGTGTCTCCTAAACCCTTCTGTTCATCTTTAAACTCACTTTGTATCTAGAGTTCATTTTTCAGCCTTGCTTGAAGGAGAGTAACTTAACTTAGAGAAAACACTTCATGTATTCATTGTGGCACCACCCTCAGCCCTCCTGAGGAGGAGCTGTTAAACGTTTTCAACAGTTTCCAGTAAAACTGGTGGTAGCTGGTAAATGTTAAACAGGATTTTTTTTCCCCTTCTAGTCAGAAACAAACTTTAGGAAGCTCGAAGTAAGTGCTGGAGAGCTTCCAACACAAATGTCAGGCTTGGCATCTCCTGGGAACAGGAGGGGTTGGATCCCTCCAGACGTGGAGGGTGAGGAGCAAGTGTGGGTCCTGACCTGCAGCCAGAATCATTTGCTTGTGCTGCCCCCCTCCTTTCCCCAGAATCAATTTGACAGCCTTGTCTTGATGATAATTTAAAAAAATCCTCCCCACAGGGCCAATGGCCACAGCTGTGTATGTGTGTACCTATGCACAGGTGTGCAAGTATGTGCACACACATGTGGGATAAATGTGTGTCTCATCCATGTGGATGTTTTGAATGGAGCTCACAATAGATTCTTTCTAAGTTTTAATGGGTCCACGTGATTTTCTGTGTATTTTCTTTGTATTTATATTGATTTTTTGTGTATTTATATTGATTTTCTGTGTATTCTGTGTATGCTTTGTTGCACTGGAGATCAGTACAGTTTCAGCCTTTCTGCATGTTGTGTAAGGATTATATATGATTTTATGTATCAGTGGTTGTCAGGGCTCCATGGAAAACCAGGTCCACGAGCTCAGGACATGATTATTGAATGCTCATGGCTGTCAGCTTCACAGCAAAAGGAAAAAAACCAGCGAAGTACTTCTCAAACATCTCAAACACAACAGGGAGTAGTGCAAGGAAATAAATTATTATATCTTGCATTAACTTACTCAAATGCTTTCTTTGAACCACAGTGAGGAATTCTGGCATTCTACCAAGCTTGAATTTGACCCTTTTTTTAATCCTTATTATTATTCTCATGAAACGAATACAGAGAGGCCTTAAGCAAGAGCTGATTCTTGTTTTACATCAGCCCCTGCCCTGGAAAGCTCATCATCTAAATCCTGGAAAAGGAAACAGGGCCAAGCACTGACCTAAGTGCATCTTGAGGGAGCTGGAGCAGAACTTTAATCTTCTAGTCTAGTGCACTGTCCCTGAATCACGGTGATTTTCCATAGTTCACATCATTTTCTCTATATATTTGAAGATGTTGCAAGATGAGTTTGCCCAATACATCCTCAAGGGTTATTGCTAAAAGCTCCTCGTAGCCTTGCAAGAAGGATGTGCTTGGGCATATCTATTGCCTATTAAACCTGGTGAAATAATGGAGCTTTCCTATGTCATAACATATCACACCCGTGCCAAAATAGCTGCAAACATTCTCTAAGACTTAATGAGCTCTTGCTGGTTCACAGTGGTCCAAACAAGTTGTTATTGTGGCTGTTAGAGAGTGCAGAATTAAATTAATTGAAACAGTGTCATAAAAAGATGAGATGGGATGTCAGGGAAGCTAATCCCACACTGCAAGGAGCTCTGTGGGGCACACAAAGGCACCTTTTTTTCCATGGTAGATGTGTAATCTTCTGTAATTCTGGTGTGATTAAACAGAAGATGTCTTTCTTTCTGAAGTTCCTTCAAGCTGTAAGAGAGGACACAATAGAGAGAGGAAAATATTTCATATTTCCATGATGCATAAAGCAGCCCTGCATCCCAAAATGCAGCAGAAGAGGGAATTTGGGGAGCTGAAGTCCACTCTGACTTTCAAGAGCTTCTCTCAAAGAAGCTTCCACACGCTGTCATAAAAATGTCAGTGTGAAATATCCAAGCAAGAGCAAATTGAACAATCTGGTGATTCTAGTGCCTTCATCTGGAGTCTCATGCCTGCAAGGGTGTGCAAAAGTCAATAACTGGAATTGGAGGTTATTGATTATTTCACTGGGCTGCTGTTGAAGCATCATATGTGCTTGATTTGGTCTTCAAGCACCCGGTAAACGCTTGGGTTTAGTTTTACCTCCCTTTGCGAAAATAATTGAAAATACATTAAAGCTGAAAGTGTCGGGAGTTTTTTTCCCAATTTTAAAGTATTTTTCTTAAACTTAAATAAATGTTATTTGTCAAGGTTCCCCTCACTCCAAGGTGGATATTTCATGCCACAGGTGGGGGCTGTTCATAATTTATAAGGAATTGAACTTTCTCTTGGACACTGCCACCAGCAGCCCCATGGATTTTAGGATGTCTGGATTAGGTCTGTCTCCTCCTGCCTCTGCTTCTTGGAAACCAAAACAGTTACGGAAATGACCTTTTTTTCTTTTACTTTTAAGCTGAGAGAGAGTAGTTTAGGTGGGATATTGGGAAGGAATTGTTCCTGTGAGGGCCTGGCAGTGCCCAGGGTCAGGCTGGACAGGGCTGGGAGCAGCCTGGGACAGTGGAAGGTGTCCCTGCCATGGCAGGGGATGGGATGGGATGGAATGGAATGGAATGGAATGGAATGGAATGGGCTTTAAGGTCCCTTGCCACCCAAACCATTCCGTGATTCTGTGACCCAGAGTGCTGTAGCTCTGAGCTGAGCAATGAGACAGCAGTCAGGCTGCCCCTGGGGGTGTGGGAGGACAGAAGCAGCTCCCTTTGCCCCAGCTCTGCAAACCCCCCTGCTCTGACCTGATGAGCCCTGGGAGCTCAGCACAAGCTGTAATGCTCCCATGGAGGGATGTGTGCCCTGATAAATGGTCTTGGAGAGAATCAACAGAGAGAGGAAAAATAAAATAAAATGTGAGTTGTTCAGCTGTTGAGGTAAAAATGAAAGTTGAGTAATAAAACCTGCTTTCTTGACATGTTATCTGTGCTAGGTGGGAGAGGTTGGGATATTGCATGCCAGGCCAGCTCTGCACAGCACCAAACCAGAAGAGGGGCTGTGCAATGGCCGTGGGATTTTCTTCTCTCTCCACACCAGTCATCCAGACAAAGTGGCAATTTGTAGTGTGCAGTTTTGCAGCATTCAGGCTGCTTATTTCTTGATGGAAAGGCTGAGGGAGCTGGGGCTGCTCAGGCTGGAGAGGAGCCCCAGCTGAGAGGGACCCTCAGCCCTGGGTGTCCCTGTGTGCAGGGAGGGGCAGAGCAGGGCCCAGGCTCTGCTCCAGGGCCCAGCAGTGGCACCAGAGGAACGGGCAGGGACTGAGCCCAGCAGCTGCCCCTGCACAGGAGGCACAACTTCTGCCCTGGGCAGTGCCCAGCCCTGAGCAGGCTGCCCAGGGAGGGGCTGGAGTGTCCCTCAGCAGGGATATTCCAGAGCCACATGGACACAGTGCTGTGCCCTGTGCTCTGGGATGGCCCTGCCTGAGCAGGGAGGTGGCACCAGTGACCCTCTGTGCTCCCTTCCAGCCTGGCCCAGCCTGGGGCTCTGGCATACAGCTGGCACCATGTGCCATCCTGGCCTGGGGAGAGTGGTCACCACCACCCCCAGCTGCAGGACCCTCAGTGACCCCGTGTGGCTGCAGGGAGGTTTGGTGGCACCTTTGATGCCCTGACTGGAAGATCCTGAGCAGGTCCATCCCCAAGCGCCGCAGCCCCAGCAGTGCTGCTGCACCAGCTGGTGCCTGTGAGCCCAGGTGTCTGTGTCACATTAATCCCCAAATCAAATAATCAGCTGCTGCCTTATCAGGAGGTGACTCCCTTCATGTCCAGTTAAATATGTACATAACCTGGGGGAGGCTCTGACACCAGCCTTGTGGTGGTTTAGGACCTGCAGCAGGTGCTGCTGTGCAGCATGAGGGGCAGGAGCAGCTTTCCAGGCATTTCTTCAAGCAGCAGGACTGTTGGAAGCAAGCTCTGCCAGGTCAGGCAAAGGGTGCTTTTAGAAAAAGGGAAATGAAGAGGGAAGAGGTTACTTTGAATTCCAGCTGTTTCCCAGACCACCTTATAAAATAGCCCTACGTCAGGGAAGGGCAGAGCCAAGGGCTGGGGCCTCAAGCACTGGTCCACAGCACCACTGTTCAATAGGTTTTTTTAAATTTTTGATGTAAAAGAAATTTAATGAAGTTAACTTGAAATATTCTGGCGAATTTGTAGTGGGAATAAGGAGATGGGTTCTCCTCTCCCTGCCTCACATATTCCAAGAAAAGTTCAGGTTGGATATTAGGAAAAAGTTTCTTCACTGAAAGAGTGGTTAAACACTGGCAGAGGCTGCCCAGGGCAGTGGTGGAGTCCCCATCCCTGAAAGGGTTCAAAAAACAAAAGGATGTAGCACTTTGTGGTGTGGTTTAGTGTGCATGAGGGTCAAAGGTTGATCGTCTCTGGAGGTCTTTTCCAACTTTAATGGTTCAGTGATTCTATAAAAGGAAGAAAAGAAAATTGTAAGTTGAGTTGTAGAGCTCCCTGGTGGAAGGTAATGTTAAGGTAAAGAGCTTAGCAGGATTCAGAGGATTATTAGATGTTTACAGAAATAATAAAAAAGTTATCACAGTTCTGCCAGGTGGGGTATCAGTTTGCCAGAAGCAGCAACCCTCAAGGTTCCTTATATGAACCAGCCTCATGCTGGGAGGGCTTGGAGAGGTTTCCTTGGGTGTGGGTTGTGGCTGAGTGAGAGGCTCCTGCTGTCCCACTGCATCTGCTGCACCTGATGGGAGTGAGGACCAAATCCAGATGGAATGGACCACTGATGTTCTGCACCACTTGTGAGCCCTGATTGCTGCTCACACTCACATGGGCGCCATCTGCAGAGCACATGAACGTGAAACACTGGTGGTGAATGGTACAAATTGTTTATATTGTATATCTCCTTTGCTCTCAGTGCTGGGAAACAGCTGCTGCCAGCATGGGGCTGGCCAGGGTGAGCACCCCAATTCCTACCCAGTGCTGAGGGTGCAGTGGGGCCCTGGGGCCAGGCAGGGATGAGCCACACACCCCAAATATCCCAAGTGACAGCTGAGCAAACTTCAGAGCTCACAACTGAGGTTGATGATATTGGCTCTGAGGATTAGCACAGCAGGTAGCTGTACTGGCACAGAGCAGGGTTTGGGCTGAGGATAAGTACACATTCTTTTATTATTGCAGCTAATGGGAATCTGCCAGGCTTTGAGGCACAGAAAGGCTCACTGGCCACCTGTGAGCTAATCACAAAGATTTGCCTCATTCTGTATTTCAGCTCACTTGGAGCCTGTAATCTAATTTCCAAACAGAGATGAGAAGAGAGAACAATTCATTTTCTGCTTTACATGGCTGTGCTGGTAAACTTTTAATCCTTTTAGAATTACAGCTCCCTGTCACATGGAGGCAACACCACACAGTCCTGCACGTGAGTCTGGAGGCTTTGGATTCACCATTGCTGGATAATAATTAGCTTCAGCAGCAAGGCACAACATGAATCAAAATTAAAGTGAGGAGCACAGGACATTTTTCAAATGCTGTTATGAATCATACACAGGCTAATGATTGCAGTTTGGATAGAAAATCCCTGTGTTTGGGCTGTCCTCAGCCTCAGACGTCGTGCCCCAGTGTTGGTGTCCTCTCTGCATGTGGGACACTGCTGTGCCAGTGCTGTGTGCTGCCAGCTCCTTAACCACATCCCAGGGCCAGTGTGGGGCACATCTGACTTTAATCTTCATTGCTTGCCATTTATTATGGATATTCAGATTATAAGTGAGGCTCTGGGCTGAACTGAGCCTGAGGAGCTGTGTCTGCTGTGAGCCCGCTGTTCATTCCTGATGCTGTGTTCAGGGTGTGCTCAGCCTCTCACACAGCTTCTACTTCCTAACAGAACCACCCTGACCTGCTGCTCTGCTGTTTTTGCTATGGACAGGTCAGTTGGTGTGTCCTGAAGGTGAGCACTGCTCATGGTGATGTGCAAAGATACTTTTACAGGGTCTTTTCAGTGATCTGGGTGGGCAGGGCACAGATGATCCATGATCTGGGGTGAAACACTTCAGCTGGAGCTTCCCTGAAGACAGCACGTGCCTCAGGAGTGAAGAGTGCCTCACAAGGACTGGCATGCTGACTTTGCTTGGATTTTGCCAAGAAATTAAGACAACTTGCAGAGAGCTGGGTGTTACTGGACACATATAATTAACACATTTAATGTGACACTTTGTTGACCAGAAACAATGAAATCTCATTTCTGCACTTGTTGCTACAATCCAGAGCAGAAGAATCCTTGCTGGGCAGTTGGATAAGCCTTGGCACAGCTGCCCAGGACAGTGGTGGAGTCACCAATCCCTGAGGGAGTTAAAAGATGTGCAGATCTGGCATGTGGGGACATGGGTTAGTGGTGGCCCTGGCAGTGTTGGACTCAATGTTCTTAGAGAGCTTTTCCAGTTCTATTGACTCTGTAATTCTCTAATATCCATCTTTTTCTCTGCAGCATTGGAAACACAAGGAAAATAGTGCCAAGCATGAGAAGAGTGTAAAGACACCCTGATGGGGGAGCTGGGATGTGGAAAGCTTCCTTATAGACACCAATGAGCTGAAATAGTTGTAATTAAAAATGGGAATTCTCATGATTGCGCTGAGCTTCATCTTAGTGTTAGCAAGTGGTTTTAAGATCTCTGCTTATATTGACATCATGCCTTTAAAATCAGAAATGCTTTGTCTGTGAATAACAAATTCACAAAGGAGCCAGGGCTGTGTGGCTGGTGACCTGGAGATGTGACACCTCTCAGGGGGAATAGATGTGTTATTCTCTTGTATAAACATATCACACACATCTTTGTGGTCCTCAGTATATTAAACTGAGCTGTCAGGTTACATTTGATCAGTGTTTATAGGGTTATACCTTTCAAGCTGCTTTTGAAAGCTGGTTTTTTTCAAGCTCATTCAAGTAATCCTGTCACACACAAGTGGGATGAGCAGATGTCATGGGCATTTCAGGGAATATTGTGGATCTGCAGCTAAGGCAAATCAATAGTAAGGAAGGGAAGGTGATGGATAAACTCAAGATATTTTCCTCCCCTTGTCTTCTGATGGGGTTAACCCTGTGCTGAGGTGGTATCCTTGTTGATAACTGGAGAAAATTATCCAGCCTTGCTGCGCTTTCTGTTTTTAATTTTTGTCTTGTACTGTCACCTCGTTTACTCTGGGCAGGTTTGAAATGCTCTCCCACCTTCTGCTCTGCCCACTGAAGGGTCACAGGGTGTTCCTGTAACAACCAAAAGAGGAGATGGAAAGGCAGAGAGGGGATTTGGACAAGGGGTAGAAGGACAAGACAAGGGGGAATGGCTTCCCACTACCAGAGGGCAGGGCTGGATGGGATATTGGGCAGGAATTGTTCCCTGTGAGGGTGGGCAGGCCCTGGCACAGGGTGCCCAGAGCAGCTGTGCTGCCCCTGGATCCCTGGCAGTGCCAAGGCCAGGTTGGACGGGGTTGGAGCAGCCTGTGCAAAGTGTCCCTGCCATGGCAGGGGTGGGACTGGATGAGCTTTGAGGTCCCTTCCAACCCAACCCAACCCATTTGGGGATTCTGTAACTCTTGAGGTTTAGGTGCATAACAAGCCCCTGGTTTTTGCCACATTTCCAGAGAATCCTGGCAGAAACTCTCAGGTGCTTGGATCTAAGGCAGTCTTTGAGCAGAGATCAGGAGCAGAGCTCATGGCTGGGCAGGTGGGATTTGTACCCTGGCTCCAAGGTTTGTGCACCAGTTTGAGAAAAGCCTTGTGCTGATGCCAGAGGGCTGGGAAGCAGAGCCTGGCCTCCCAAGGCCATTCTGTGTTTCTGTGCATCTGGATGTGTTTTAGAAGGATTGTCATGACAAAACCTAGATGTCTTCAATTAAAATGCAGGATTGAAACAGGAAGGTGAAACTCTCTGATCACAAACCCATTATTAGTAAAGAATATTCCCCAGTGACTTTGTCAGCATCACTTCCCACCTGGGAAGTTTTTCAGCCCATTTGGGAGCCCATTTGGGAGCCCCTTCAGTCATCCCTCAGGACCTGGCTGTGGAATACTTCGGGGCTATGTAGTTAATGATGTCATTTATTGATTCCCAGCTGGATGAGTTAGGAAGTCAAAAGATTTTATTGGAAAAAAAAAATGTGGCTGTGTGTGTGGAAGCAAGACTGAGTTCTTGCATGATCTGTGAAGGTGTTATACCTGTCTGCAGCTCCTTCCTACTTACTGAAGTGCCAGGATTCCTGACAGACAGGGGTGTTTGGATATTCCCTTCTTTGCTTCCCTCTAGAAAGCTTTACTCCATTCCTTTGTACTAAATCAAGATGTTCTTTTTTTAAAAAAAAATTAAATAAGTGCTGTCAAATGCTCCCAGTGTACAGCTAAAGGAGTTACATTTATGGAGTACATTCTGTTTAACAGCTGGATGAAATAAATGGTTTCATGTGCAGTATTGGAGAACTCTGCACTCTCAAATCAAGGCCAGAAGCAGATCAATGACTAAAGAATTGTCAACATCTTGTGCAATCCCACTAAGTGCTTCTTTTCATTGATCTGCAACTTCATTGTTGACAATTAAATCCCTTTCAGTGCAGAGGATAAACATTTTTAACAAGAGGTAGCAAAATCTTTTGTCCTGAATGATTTTCTTCTCTGTTTTATAATTAAGTATAAAGTGTGCCACCAGCCTTGCTGTTCACTTGTGCTAAATACCTGCTCACTGTGGAGTAATTGCTATCAGCAGATGACAGAGCTGCAAGGAACTGTGCTTTCAAAGGCATGTTCTTCATTTGCATAATCAAATGCTTTGTTAGTGTCCTTGGAAATTAGGATGAAAGATGACTGTGTGCTAAAAACGAGGAATTGTTTTTAGCAAATTATGTGTATCCAGTGCAGCAGCTGAGCCGCTCTGGGGCCTGTTTGATGCGTGTTGGCTGCAGCACCCACAGCTCCTCCCTCCTGGTAGAAACAGCTCCTGGCACCTGCCTCTCCCTATCCACACACTGCACTGACCAACGTCTAATCAATATGAAATGGACAGTCAGGGCTGCAATCTGATTAATTATTTCAGGCTTTGTAAAGTGCTTGTGAAGAGCTGGTGGTCTGTGAGGTAGATCTGTCCTGCATTCCATGACTCCAGAGATGTCCTGGGGGGTTGTATTGGTTGTGACACTGTACCAACTCCCCACTTAACCATGGTAAAGCTGGAGAAAATGGGTTTGAAAGATCTGGGGTTTTATCTTGCATTAAGAAGTTTGGAGAAAATTTGAGTTAGGCAGACACAGTGTTATCAAGAGTCCAACTTACCAAAGCAGTGAAAGAAAATTAGTACTATTTTCAAATTAAATGATGCTATAAAATATTTATTTGGTAGTCTGAATGCTCAGTCCCAAAGATAAGGCTGCAGAACACTGAAAACTCCCGTAATTTCCCACTTGTGCAGCAAGGACTTTGAACTTAATCCTAAACTTTCCTCTCAAGAAAGTGGAATATTTAGTGCTGGTTCTGAGTTGATCTCTGAAGTTGCCTGAGGCCAGGAGTGGAGAGACTGAATGTGAATGCAGGCAGAAGGATGAGTGAGAGGATATGGTACAGCCTCGTTTCTGGATGTCACTCCAGACCTGGCTGTCTCACACCTGGACATGGAAAAGTTGGATGATTTTATGCTTACAAGAAAAGTTTTGCCGCTGTAAATTTGACATGGTCCTGCAGGAATGTTGTGTAAGGGAATTTCATTCCCCAAGGTCAGGGATGCCCAGGACACTTGGGATGGCCAGGCTGGAGATGGCCATGGCACACCCTGTGCTGGCTCTTGGCACCTCCTGTGCTCCTTGGTGCTCCCAGACATGCTGAACTCACCTGCAAACATCTTGGCCAGGCACAATGAGAGGGTTCTGCATTGATGATTCTCTGGGAATGTCACATCTGGCAAATTACAACAGGGCCTTTTTGTCAGTGGAGAACAGTTGAGCTGTTCCTGTAGCTGTGATGTTCCCAACTGGCCATCCCTAGCCAACCTTTAACTCTTTGGAACCACCCAGATGGGACAAAGGAGCCAGAACACAGAGTTTAGAACAAATTTTAGTGGTTTGTACATTAGGAGGAGAGATGGAAAGCTGCGTATTGCCTGTATTTATTACACAAGTCCATGTCTCCAGAGGGAAGTGTTTGCTGGCTCTCCCAGGTGCAGAGTCTCTCTGGCCCACCTGAGTCACCTGGGTTACCTACAGGTGTCCCCAGGGTGGCCTTGGCTGCTCCCTGCTGTGATTGAGCCAAGTCAGTGATACTCACTTACACAGCAGGGTCATGTGGAGGGGACTGGAGTTCTGTGTCTTCAGTTTGTGTGTTTGAGTGAAAAACAGAGGAATTTGAGATTTAAGGCACATCAAAGGCACAGAAATGGAAGACAGTGAAAGCTGCATTTCCTGTCTGGGAAATGTGAATGTTCCTCAGTTCTCAGCATCAAATTCTGGCTTTATTCCTTTTTCAGTGGAAGACTGGCTATTGGTGGATGCAGTATCAGCCCAGTGGAAAAAGGGGAGCCTGTGTCAGCATGGAAGTTACATCAGAGTCACTGCTCTCCTGAATCCCAGTGCAGTGATTGCACTTTATCCAAAGCAGAGTGTGGAGACAGCCAGCAAATAAAGTTAGCTTGGTGCTTGCTTAGCTGTTGGGTGGAGATGAATTCTTTTAGTGATAAACAATCTCAAAAAGTTGGATTTTCTGTGTCATAGTGACACTAAGGGTTTTTTCCCCCTAGTTCTTGCACTGAGCCAGTCAGGGTAGGAAAAAAGCAATCCTGTCTGTGTGACCTTGAAGTGCTTTTGATGAAGACTGCAGCCCTCCTCATGAAACCTGTGATTGGTGGTGTTTATCACTGAGGGGGGATTTCACCTCCCCAAATAGATACAGTGGGCTGGAGAACTGGTTCTGATTTATACATCATTGTTATCAGCAGGCAGGACTGTGTGTGCTGGGCTGGGGCACAGTGTGGGTGCATTCATGTCACACAGGAGAGGCAGAACCCATAAGCAGGGCTGGTGGGAAACTGGAAATAACATTTGTGTTACTGCAGGCAGCATCCTCCAAGTGCAGACTCACAGGGATGGTGCTGAGGGGCTGTGCAGTGGGGATGTGAGCAGCAGCAGGAAACACCCAGGAGCCAGTGGCATTTCCAGCCCTTTTCTCCTGGGGAGGAGGAGCAGATCCCCAGCACTGAGCTGTGCTGAATAAATGTGACACATGAGAGAGGCTAAAGATACCAAAGGAAAGGATTTAACAAATGCACTGAGTGCAAGGTGTTCCTTGTAGATTTGGAAGTATCACTTTTGCAGGATTTCCAGACCACCTGCTAGAGCCATGTAGTAGGGCATTGCTAGTGACAAGCCTGAATCCTCAAAGACTTAGTGTAAAAAAACCTCAGGAACCCAAAAACTTGTAACTCCTACACCCATAAGGACTGGGAACATAGATTCACCTATTCCTGAGCAAACTCTTGCTCTTTTTTCTCCTCCTTGGGGACCTGCCTTAACACATGTGTGGATCACACTCTAACTTCTAATAATGTTTGATCAAAGAGGATTGATCCAAAAAATTAATGCAAGCAAAGTTTCCCTTACCTAGAACCTGCAGTTTATTGCAGTGAAATAGACCTTGGGCATATAGCAGAGTAATTGTTTTATCCTCCTGGAGTCCCTCTCTTGCCCCCATAACCATCCAATCCAAGTTGGTGATGGAGCCTCTGTGCCTCTTACAGGTATTCCAGGAGTGATTAAAGAAAGTCCTCATCAAATTAGCCTGTTTACCTTTTCCCCCTTTTTCTACCTTCCCTCTTTTCTTTACCTCCCTCTGGCCTCCCTTTATCCTCCCTTCCCCCTTTTCCTGTCTACAAATGATGAAAATCCTCCCCTTTACCAGGCTGTTCACTGGGCCTGTGAAACACCTAGTGAGTGGGTACCTGATGTGGTTTATTTTTGATCTGTTAATGAAGCCCAAATGATGCCATGTTTGTGACACATGACTGCCAGGCTGCCACCAGGGATGTGATGGCTGGCAAACGTGTGCCTATGCCATGGGCTGCCAGAGTTAATGAACTCTGAATTTCACTCCTTTACTTTGGGGTTTGCACAAAGAAGCTGTCAACAATTTTTTCTGAATGGGTATTGTTTCATTATGCATTTAGTCATTTTACCTCTTAAAACTGGCAGAAGGAGGCATAGTTTTCTTGCCGTAAGGTTATTTAGAACACTGGACACTATTTTAATTCTAAGCTTGTCCCAAGCCCCTTCAAACCTCACGTTTCCCTTGGGCTGTGTTTCTGTAGTTGCTGAAGGTGTAAGTCCAGCTGTTCCAAATTGTTGAGAAATATAACCCTAAATGGGTTCCTAATCCCCCACCTGCAAGGCAGCACCTTTCCCAGTCTTGGGTCAGCAACATTCCCCCGGATTCGTTCCAAGGAGTGCCATGGATCAGATCCACACTAGCAGAAGGTTTGGGGAGTGGTTCCAACAGGAAATTGTTGTGGAGCCTCGGTGAGCAAAACTCCAATGTATGAGTGTTAAAATTATAATTATATTCATTATTATTAAAGAGTTGGAAAATAAATGTAAGGCACTCCATGATCACCCAAACCAAAAAAGCCAGGGTTTGCTGCTAATGTGTGTTTTAAAGTTCAGATCTTGTGTCGTGGGGAAGGGGAAGGGGCTGGAGCCCCAGGAGCAGCTGAGGGAGCTGGAAAGGGGCTCAGCCTGGAGAAAAGGAGGCTCAGGGGGGACCTTGTGGCTCTGCACAACTCCCTGACAGGAGGGGACAGCCGGGGGGGTCGGGCTCTGCTCCCAGGGAACAGGGACAGGAGGAGAGGGAACGGCCTCAGGCTGGGCCAGGGGAGGCTCAGGGTGGACACCAGCAGGAATTTCCCCATGGAAAGGGTGGTCAGGCCTTGGCAGAGTTGCCCAGGACAGTGGTGCAGTCACTCACAGGAGTGTTCAAAAAAATGTGTGGATGTGGTACCTGGGGACATGATTTGGTGGTGGACATGGTGAGGGATTGAACTTGGTGTTCTTAAAGAACTTTTCCGATCTTAATCATTCCATGAGAAGCACAGAGCTCGTGTGGTGTTGGCTCGCTCAGGGGATCAGTCAGTCCCTGAGTTTGTTCCCTCAGTGAGGTAGTGATGATGAGTACCAGCAGTGGAGAACAGGAGCACTGAACAGGGCCCGTCCTCTCTGCCACCTGTTTTATTTCGAGGAGAGTTACTGGGGCAGATGGATTTGATTTAGTTTCACGTTTGCCTGGATGGTTCTTGAGAGAAACAAAATGGGGCTGCCTGGAGTGCAAGTGGCCCGGCAGTGGCTTTGGGTCGGCCTGTGTGCCTCATGTTTAACCATTTTCTCTCTCTGTTGTTGTTGCAGATAAAGAGGTGGGAGTTGGCGCTCTTGCTGACAATGACAACCCTGGTGCTAGGGGCCCAGTTGTCCCCAAAATATCAGGACTAGAAAGGAGCCAGGAGAAGAGCCAGGACAGCAGCAAAGACCCAATACTTGAGCCTGTGGTGCCTAAAGACCCCCGTCCTCAGGAGACGCCGCCGCCGCTGGAGCCGCCGCCTGAGGGCCGCTGCCCCAGCCCGCGCTCGCCCGCGCCCTGAGGCCGCGGCCCCGCCCGCCCCGGCCGGGCCAGCGCCGCCGGCCCCCGAGGAGCCCGGCCGCCCTCCCGCCAGCCAGCCGTGCGGCCAGCCTGCGGCCAGCCCTGCGGCCAGCCCCGGCCGGCCAGCACCCGCCGCGGCCGCAGTCGCCGCTGCCCCCGGCACACCCGGCCCTGCCCGCTGTGCAGCCCCATCCCCAGAGCCTCTCGCAGCCACTCTCTGCCTACAACAGCAGCAGCTTGAGCCTCAACAGCTTAAGGTGAGTGCATGGAGAGGGGTCTGACTCTGAGCCTGCAGGGGAATTGGATGAAGATTTAAATGAAGATTTGGGTAAAGCCCATCCCATCCCTGGGAATAAAGGGCACTTGGTTCATTTAACCGTGATTCCTCCCCTAAGATGAGCCAGGATCACTCTCTGTACCTGGTGATCCCATAAACTCTCAGTATTTTAAGTTCATTTGCTTTGGATATTTTTCCATGCCATACTTGGGTTTTTGGAGAGAATTTCACTCAGTGTAGATCAGAGGAAGAAAAGCCCAGCTCCTGCAGGCTGGGGTTCTCTCTGAAGGCTGTCAGTTTTGTCCTCCCATCCCTGTCAGTATCTGATTTCTCCAAGCACTGCCATGCCCCAGGGTAAGAAGCCCAGGAGCCCCTCAGTCAAGGTCCTGGATCAAGCTGGTGACAGCCCAGCACCAGCAGTCACACACCAGGCACTTCACAGCTCCATGTTCTCCTGCACTGATGGCACCTTGCAGGCTTCAGTGTTTTTCTCTCACCTGGCCACAGTGAGATCAGCCTCACCTTTTATCTGTGGATAACAAAGATAAGCAGTGAGGTCAAACACCATGGGCACAAGAACCCATGATGTTCCTCTGAGTCAGGGACCTCAGGTTTTCCCTACTCTAACCTTGTCATTCTCCAAATCTGAGCTCCCAGAAGGCAGATGTGACCTTCAAGACCTGGGGAAGCAGTTCTGTGGTTGCTTCATGGTTTGACTAAAGACTGGGAGGTGTTTAAGACCCAGATTTATTTTTAACCAAGCTGGTATTACTGGTCTTTAAAAGTCACTGCAATAGAAGCGTGTCATTACTTGAAATAAAGATGAGGAGAATTATTCCTTCCATAAATGTATTTTAAATACTCATTAGTAGGAAAGGAAACCTGAAAAATTGCAACCAGTGTAATCACAAATATTTGTTGACTCATTTTATTGTGGGGGTAGAGAGGCATTACCTGTACAATAAGCACAAATCTGTTGTTGCCTTCTCAAATTCATTTCACATTTTGTGCAGTCTTTCATCTTAGTAATTCACAGAAAAAAAAAAATTATTAATGCACTGATTTTGAGCTTTATTTGCCTGAAAACATGAACAGGAGCAGTCATGTAGAAAGGACCTGATAATTAAGTAATGAAGGCGCAGGGCTGATTACTCCTTTGTGTGTCACCCCTGTGCTGCTGTGGGACAATCCCAGCCTCTTGCAGCAAGGGAGAACATGGCTCAGGTGTGCAGGGACCACAGGAAGTAAAAGATAACAGAGCAGGTGCAGCAGGTGTTGGAGAAAGGAGTATCCCAGGGATGGGACTGCAAATGGTAACTAGGATTTGTAACACGAGTTGCACCCGTGCTGTGTTGGATGTGAGGGCTGCTGAGCTCGTGTTTGTGTGTGTGCTGGGGCTTTTCTCTCTCTGTGTGAGCCCTGATGGCTTCTCCTCTCGTTCACAGCAGCAGCAGGAGCAGCACCCCCGCCAAGACTCAGGCGCCTCCCCCGCACATCTCGCACCACCCGTCGGCGTCGCCGTTCCCGCTGTCCCTGGCCAGCCACAGCCCCCTGCACAGCTTCCCTCCCGCCCTGCAGCCCCCCGCACACCCACACCACCCCAATATGTTTGCCCCTCCCACGGCTCTGCCCCCGCCACCCCCGCTGACGTCAGGGACACTGCAGGTTCCAGGACACCCAGCTGGTAGCACCTACTCAGGTAAGAGCCGCCTGTGGGACACCAGACTCTGGGTTTGGTCAGAATAACTGGGGTTTGGGCCTTTTGGTGAGGGTTCTTGGTGCTGAACAAAGTGATAGCAAAGCCAAATAAACACCTAGACATAGCCTGGGACTTTCCCTCTGCCCTGGGAATGACTCCTTCTGGGAGGCTGTGGTTTTCCCAGGTTTGTTTTGTTCAACCCACAGTAAAAACACAGCAGAGTTCATGATGTGCCCACACAGAATCTGTGACCCCCACAGCAAAGGTCATCATGCAGCTGTGGTCTGTGCCCAGCAGAGCTTCCCTGGCTGCAGGGAGAGTCTGTGCTGGCTGAGCTCACAGTAGTGTTGAGCTCAGGTGTGTTCAGAAGGTTTGTGTGGGAGTGGACCTTAAAGCCCATCCAGTGCCATGGCAGGGACACCTCCCACTGTCCCAGGCTGCTCCAAGCCCCAATGTCCAACCTGGCCTTGGACACATCCAGAGATCCAGGGGCAGCCACAGCTGCCCTGGGCATCCTGTGCCAGGGCCTCACCAGGTCACTGAGGGGAAGAAAATGGAGCATTTGTTTAACATCATTTTGTGTCTATGTACCAGGGTGCTCATGTGAGCAGCAGCCACTTGTTTGCTTACTACAGCTTGCTTGTCCACCCTCACCTATTTAGGACTATGTCCATGCCCATAAATGCTCAGAGGAATGTGAGAACAGGCTTGGTGAGAGGGGAAATGCAGACTTTGTAATGTCTCAGGCCTTTGGGATGTGACGGAAGACCTGAGGGAGCTTTCTTACCCTGTACTGTGTCATGATTTATCACCAGGACATTTTAAATTAAGTATTGCTACCACAGACAGCAAAGGAAGTGGCACAAGGCCTGGAAAAGCCCCAGAGCTTGGGGGGAAGAGGGGTGTGTGTTGTTTTATTGTTTGTTTTCCTCCACACTGGTCAGGCTGCACCTTGAGTGCTATGTCCAGTTCTGGGCCCCCCAATTAAGGATGGACATTGAGTTGCTGGAGCATGTCCAGAGAAGGGCAACAAGGCTGGTGAGGGGTGTGAGTCCTGTGAGGAGCAGCTGAGGGAGCTGGGGTTGTTTGTCCTGAGGAGATTCAGGGGAGACCTCCTCACTCTCTACAACTCCCTGCCAGGAGGGTGCAGCCAGGGTGGGGTCAGGCTCTCCTCCTATGAAACAGTGACAGGATGAGAGGACACAGCCCTAAGCTGAACCAGGGGAAGTTTAGGCTGGACATTAAGAAAAAATTCTCCACAGGAGTGATGGGGAATTGGAATGGGCTGCCCAGGGAGGTGGTGGAGTCACTGTCCCTGGAGGAAAAGACTGGATGTGGCACTGAGTGCCATGGTCTGGGTGGAAAGGTGGTCTTGGGTCACAGGTTGGGCTCGATGATCTCCAAGGTCTTTCCCAAGCCCATTAACACTGTGTCTCTGTGATGATCTCCAAGGTCTTTCCCAAGCCCATTAACACTGTGTCTCTGTGATGATCTCCAAGGTCTTTCCCAAGCCCATTAACACTGTGTCTCTGTGATGATCTCCGAGCTCTGTCCCAATCCTGTTAACGCTGTGCCCCTGTGGTTCTGTGTTTCAGAACAAGACCTCCTGCGCCAGGAGCTGAACACGCGGTTCCTGGCCTCGCAGAGCGCCGACCGCGGGGCCTCGCTGGGCCCGCCGCCCTACCTGAGGACAGAGTTCCACCAGCACCAGCACCAGCACCAGCACACACACCAACACACCCACCAGCACACCTTCACGCCCTTCCCCCACGCCATCCCTCCCACTGCCATCATGCCGACGCCAGCACCGCCCATGGTGCGTACCCCAGGCAGAAATGTGAGGATAAGTAGAGCACAACTCTATTCTCTATTACAAAAGTATTGTGGAAAATCTGCCAGGTTGTGGGGAAGGGCTCCTGTGCTGCCCAGGGGTGTCTGGGTAGGAGAGGCAGGGTCATCCCTCTGTCAAGATATGAGGTTCAGGTTGCAGCACAGGACGGAGGGATGAGGCTCTGGCCAGTCCTGCTTGGAGTGTTCACTCTGAGGCCTCCTCCTTTATCCTATCCCAAAAAGATCTTGATTTACTTTGAAGAAAGAAAACATCCCAAACAGTTTCATTAGAAATTAATTTTCTGCATATTTTTTCCTCTCTGTTGGTTGCCGAATAAAAGAGAAGTTGTCTTCTATTTTGCCAACAGAAGTGAAGCAAGGAAATATAAAGTAACTAGTTTGTGCTTTGATCCCTTTGCAGTTTGACAAATATCCTACAAAAGTTGACCCCTTCTACCGTCACAGTGTGAGTTTTATTGCTCTGTTTCCAACTGACTTCACTGCTTTTCTGTAGTGGGTTGGGCTCACCACTCAATCAATGGCACAGTGTCAAATCTCTCCCTAATCATCACTCCAGGATTTACCATTATCGTCCTTGGTTGCTTTGGCTTTTGAAGGCTTGCATTCATGGTGCTTGTTTCTGATAAAGATGCAGTATCAGCTTTTCCAATCAAAAGATCTCTTGCTCACACACCATTTGGAGCCAGGTTTGATGTGAAAAGATGAGACAGAAGAGCTGACTGTTCCATGAAGCAGGAGAGAGCAGTGATTCCATCACAGTGTTACAGTTGTGCCACAAACCCTTGGGCTGATATTTTTGCTAAGGAACTCGAAATGAACTGACAAACTATCAGACAAATCCTTCAGGGACAGATAATCTAATAGTTTTCCCAATCTATCATATTTTGTTTGATAAAATCTGAAAACCTGTCTTACTATTCAGATTTCAAAGGCTCATCTGATCCACTGGGCTTGTTATGTTTTGAAAGCTCTGTTTGATGACAGCAACATGAATCCAGCTATGCACTAGATGTGTTTACCTAAGCTACCAAAAATGTTACTTTATCGAATGAACTGATTTTTAAAATTCTAGTTAAATGTAAAGCTTCTGCTCCTAAGGGTTTGAATCCACTGATTGATTTGCTGCTGAATTCTGGGTTATATTTTCTTCATCCTATTAGCAGAGACAGGTGTCTGGCAAGAGTTTCTTAATCCAAGAGCAATATTTTGATGAGAGAAGGAGTACTGCATCAACACTCAGAAATCCGCAGAGCATTTGGCTTTATGTGTTGGTTTTGCTTAGAAGTGGAACTGGGCAAAAAAAACTGGTTAAGACAATGGTGTCTGGATTAAACACAACCCCTGCTCACAGCCTGTCCTGCCCCTGAACAGTCCTGTCCTTGTCTGGCACCTCATTTCAGTAGCTGGGACTCAGTGTTTGCAGGCTCAGAGCTCCAGGAGCACTGGGCAAACACTACCCCTTCCACTCCAAAGGGCATTGCTGCTCATCTGCACCAGTGTTAAATTTCACTGTGATTTGCTGAGCTTCACATGGGTTCAGGAGATAGATTATCATCAGTGTGGCCTGTGGATCCCAGCAGGAACATAGAACGGGGAGATAGGACATGGATCTTAGACAAATCAAGCAGAGAAGTTGGTAGTGTAGAATAGGAAGCTGTACCTGCTGTTCAAATTCAGTCAAATGATCTCTCGGAAGTCTGGGAGTTACCTGGATTGCAGAGGTTATGGCCTCACCCCCTTTAAGGTCAGGAAAGCTCCATGCTGTGCTCCTTTAGCCAGGGAGCCGTGCTGGGGCCCAGGCACAGATCTGGTCCCTCCTGCCTTCCCTTGTGAAAGGTTTGTCTTTGGGAAGCGGCTGCTCCATGGTCACTGTGGGACACTGAGCAGCTGCTCCCAGGGGATGCCCGTGGTGTCAGGTAACAGACTGACTGTGACCCCAGCCAGGCCAGGCCAGCCAGGTGTCCCCTGGTCCCTCCTCAGCCAGGCCAGGCCAGGCCAGCTGGGTGTCCCCTGGTCCCACCCCTGGGACTGGTCAGGGCACAGGGAATGGGAGCTGCCCCTTCACTGGGCAGGGGACACACAGGGCAGGAGAAACACAAATACTGTCAGAATGTGGTATTTCCACAGAGCTGTTCAGGGGACAACAGCTTCCACTGTAGACCCATCCCTGGAACTCAGATACCTTAAAGTTTGCAGCAAGTGGGTGCACTTTGTAGGAGAACAGAGTCTGTTTGAGACTAAAAATCCATCTACTTTGGAACAGGGAGTGCAACTCACATAGACGCTAATGTTGAGTTGTAAATCAGTGTTATTTCTTCTCTTTTAGCACAGTGAGGCTTTGCTTTTACTTGCAGCTGCTGCCAGGTCTAGTTTAGCATCACATACACCTGGCCAAGGGAAGCTGTGGTCACTGCATGTTTCCAGGGAGAGCTTCCCAGAAGGGAAGACTGCTGCTCAAAAGAGAAGGAATACTTGGAAAGAAGGAAGCATTTGACTGTGAAAGGTGGATTCTGGAAGCTGGAGGAATTTAACTGATACAAATTAATCATGGAGATAAACTATTTATATTTTATTAATAATTCTGACCTTGAGGAAAGGTCACATTTAATTAACTTACCACTTGTTACAGAACTGAGGGAAGAATTCCGTATTATTAGTCATAGCCAATAGAATATAAAGTATTACATCTTTTCCCATCACTTAGAATTAGTCCATTACACAGAGAATTAAAGACGGAAGACACTGGGGAATTTAAAGCACTCATTAAAAGTTATTGTAAATGAGGACAAATGTCTCTTAATGGTTTCTCAAATGTCTGCAGTATCAACTAATCTCAAAATGTTTTCTGCACCATTGGATGGAATAGGTCCAAATTAAATAGAATTAAAAACAACAGCATGAATGGAGGCTCGATACCAGGCTTTTAAAGTGAGAAAATCTTCTGATACCTCTGAAATGTTTTCTCAGCTTTCAGTAAATACAATATGGATAAATGACCTTGTAAGATAAGCTAGTGGAAGGAAAAATTACGAAGAAAAGCACACGTGTATGCTTGGCATATCCAAGCCATCACAACTTTGTGGTACTGATTTACTCTGTGGTGGGATTTTCTCAGTGTTTCCCCACCCCTCATGTCCAGTGTTTGACTTTGCCCAGTCCTGCTTCTGTTCAATTGGTCATTAACTCATTTATTTTGATCTTAAAAGTAGCACACAGTAGTTTGACTTTGCTCAGCCGTGGTCAAAGGGGAATTGGTCTCAGCCAGAGAACCCTTTAAGGTTTTGGGTGGCAATTCCAGTGGAGCTGGCAGCCATCCTCTCTTAGATCCATCCCCTCTTTGATCCATCCCTTCCTAGATCCATCTTCTCTTTGATCCATCCCTTCCTAGATCTATCCCTTCCTAGATCCATCTCTTCCTAGATCCATCCTCTCCTTGATCCATCCTGTCTTTGATCCATCCCCTCTGAAATCCTGACGTTTAATGCCAAGGATAGGTTTGGAGTGTGATGCTTTGAATCCCTGACTCCTGCCAGGAAGCAGTTTGGTGTGTGATATCAGCATTTTCATGGAATTGGGAGAGTTTGTCACAGCAGGAGCCAAAGGTTCACCAGCAGAGCACAGAGACAAGAGCAGATTGGGATGTGTTGGTTTATCCTGGAATCACAGAGTGGGTTGGGCTGGAAGGGATGTTAAAAACCATCTCTTCCACCCTTGCCATGGGCAGGGACACCTTCCTCTGTCCCAGGCTGCTCCAAGCCCTGTATAACCTGCCCTGGGACACTTCCAGGGATCCAGGGGCAGCCACAGCTGCTCTGGGCACCCTGTGCCAGGGCCTGCCCTCCCTCACAGGGAACAATTTATTTGTTTAATTTACCTGCTTGTTTCCCTTGTGTTTGTCAGCATCGTCACAGAGCAGCCTCTCGTTTGTTTCCAAATTCCCTTAGGACAGAGCACTGGGGTCAGGGAGGTCAGTGGAGATGGACACGTTTTTGTGCTGAGCAGTCTCTCTTTATAAAAAACTCCCATACATTTCTGGGAGGTTCTGCCTTAACATTTTGTTTAAATACTAATCTTTAACAAATCAGATTGTCTGTCTGCTAATATTAGATGTGGCAGGATATCCTCTCAGACAGGCTAATGAAGTAAGAATTGTGCATATTTTCCTCATTTCCTACAGATACCATTAAAATCCCAACCTACTAATGGAGTTTTAATGATACAATATCCTAGAACTCATAAGGGTTTTTTCCACTTAAACAGGAGATTTCTGAGTCTCATTCAACTCAGGATTCTGTCTTTTCTCTTAAAACGAATCATAGACTGAAACCATTTAAAACCTCTCTCCAACTTAAAAATTAATAATTGAGGAGCAAAAATCTCCCTTACGCTCTGCTGGCCCAAGGCAGGTACAGGTCACTGGCTGTCTGATTTTGGAACTGCTTTTAAGCTCTAAACTTCATGACATCTGTGAAACATCCCATCGACTGCTTTAACTAACATTGTTGCAATGAGATCACTTCAATGCTTCTCAGTTTTCTCCATGTAACATTTTCCTATTATTCTGCAGGAATGTTCTCTATGTCCTCCTCAGCAGCCTGTGCTGGTGGTGACCCAGTGCTGATGTTTTTCTCTTTCTGTTGCAGCTGTTTCACTCCTATCCTCCAGCTGTATCAGGTATTCCTCCCATGATCCCTCCCACCGGCCCCTTTGGCTCACTGCAAGGAGCTTTCCAACCCAAGGTAAGAGAGGAATTACCTGGTGCTGCTGAGATACACCCTGGGAACCAGGGCAGGGCTGGGGTTAGCATGGGGTTTAGCTCCTGGAGCAGCTGAGCTCTGACTTACAGCTTCATTCCACAAGGGTCAGCTGCTCTTGTCCAAATTTACTGCAAAGAGAAGTTACTTCCCATTAGCTTCAGATACATCTACAAACTTTTTTTTTTTTAATTATTTATATAATGACATAGTCAACTTTAGAAGCAATATAATTAGTTCTGAGATAGTGTGCATTAATGAAAGGTCATGTAATAATCAGGATTTTAAGAAATGGTGCTCATTATTGTTTATGCATTTTCATAATTACCCCCCAGCTCCAGCATGGTGCAGAACACTGATTTGGCTCTCCTCATGGGTGATAGTTGGGGAGAGAAACATGGCGAGTTCAGGGCTTTTCTCTTGTGTTTTCGTGGAGTCACTCTTTATTTATCAGTGGGAGGAAGTCAGTCTGTAGTCTTTGTAGCTAAAGATTGAAATCAGGATTGGAATTTCTGCAGAGGACACACCTTCTTCCTTAAATTGGCCCATCCACTGTAATGACTGAATATGTAAATTGCAGTTCATTAGTGGGATTCTTCACCGTGTGTATGGTAATCAGACTGTTAACAGCTCTCTTATTTAATTGTTAGTTATGCTGGAGTTGATTTCTATTTTCTTCATTTTGACATAGGAACAAGCTGTATCTAAATGTAGGGGGGGTTGGGTTGTTTTTTAGGGTTTTCTTGTTTGGGTTTGGGTTGTTTTTTTCCACAAAACTACGTTTTATTTACATTCAAATAATGGGAAGGGGCTTTAATTTTTTCCAACTGGATGTTTTCCTGATACCCATGTTGTGGCAGTACTTGTGGATGGAGTTGAGGTCTTTGTGCAGTGATGCTCTGTGTGCTGAATGCATCACTGATAATCAGCAGAGCAGGGGCTGGGTCCTCCAAATGCTGCTTTTGATGCTGTGTCATGAATGTGTTCCTAACCAGGTTTTTCACATTAGAAGATTTCCCAGTTTTAACAGTCACTGTTCCTTCAGTGGTTTTGATTAAAGCAGTGGGAAGTTGATGGACAATTAAAGTGTGGATATGAAGATAATAATACTCATATTGCTGTCTGGATTATAATGGTTCTCCTTTCCTTTAAAAAAAGTTTATCTTCATTGCTTAGACAATGTAATGATAAAGAACTATGATTTTGCACATTCTGTTGCTTGTAGGCATTGTCACTGTTTCGCAGTTCATTAATGTTGTCTCTCCTTGTGGAATTTCCAGACTTCCAATCCTATTGATGTTGCAGCCAGACCTGGAACGGTCCCACATACGCTTCTACAGAAGGATCCACGGGTCTGTAAAAATTGTTTTCTTTTTCTCAATTAAATCTGTTCCTCCTGAAAACCTTGAATGCTCCAACTGCCATCTTCAGCATGTCCAAATTAACACCCTAAAACCAAAACTGGCAGAGCTGTTTTATCAGGGAGGGCTGCAGGAGTTCTGTGGGAATATTTAAAACAGGGCCTGTGCAATGGCAGAGCTCTGTCCTTGCTGGCAGCTCTCTCCCCCCAGGCCCAGAGATAAAGGCATAAAAGTCCAATTCAATGTAGAAAATGTACAAACCTCCCCAAGATTTGTGTTTGTACTCTGTAATTGTTTTTAATGTGGGTAATGACAGCTATTCTTTGAGTTACTGTAGCATTGATTGTCCCAGTGAAATACGGATGCACTTTATTGATCACTTGGTGCCTCTGGATTTCTGAGTTCCAGCGGATGTGAACAGCATTTATTGCCTCAGCACTTTCTCTCTCTGCCCAAGGGTTGTTGGTGTGTTTGAATTCATGGCCATTATTTCCATGAGGAACTTCACACTCAAATATTTTTAGCAGACCTCTCAGACAAAAGCACTGAGAAGCTCTCCCTAAAATCCCCAGTTGTGGCATGGCTGAAATTCCAGAGCTGCTGTCTTTGCATTGGCCAAGTTCCAGTACTTTGGGTTGCTCAGCAGTGGAGCTGAGGTTGAGCTTTACACCAAAAGAAACCACATTTCTGTTTGTTTATCTAAGTGCAGAGATAACCAGAGCCTCCCATCAGGAAGTCATTTAACTTTATGTTTCCTTTCAACTGGGAGTGAGTTTCGATTATTTCAAGATGATGCATTGTGCCATCACTGCATCTGCTAAGTACCTTCTGCACCTATAAATCTCCTTTAGTATTGCATTTCAAAACAGAAAATCCAAAACAAATGAGCAGTACCCAATAAATGGAATTATTTCCCAGCATTTATTGATGAAATATGAGCCAAAAAAGGGGAATAAGAAAATAATCTATTCCAAAATAAACCCCAACAGGCCACATCAAAAATAAAAATGAGAAAATTGGGTTTTTATATGGGCCCTCTTTACCAACATCTGTTTCAGTGTGGAAATAATTAAGGCAAAGCCCGTTTATGCCAGAGAAGAGCTCAGGCAGCAGTGAGGCACAAGGCCATGACCTTGGCTGGTGGGTGGGCACACTGCTGGTGTGCAGGGCATGGCTGACCCCCATTCCAGCCATCCCAGCCCTCCGTGGGATCCAGCCCTGTCCATTATCCAGCCTTGCCATAAGCTGAGGAGCTCTGAAAGATGAGAGCAGGAGTTTGCCCAAAGGACAGATCTGTGCCTCCATCAGTGCAGTTAACCAGCCATTTCTGCAGCATTAAATCAACAAATTGCTGCTGCCAGGGGCCAGAGCTCTGTAGGAGCCTGGTGGAGCTGCTCGTCACCACTCAGGTGCCACAGCCAGGGGGAGGGGACAGCATGAAGATGGAGGCTCAGGACTAATTATTATCCAAAAGGGCTTCATTTGAAAGTAAAATTCTAACATTTTAATTTCATCTCTTAATGAAGCAATACAGATTTGTTAATTAGAGCAATTGTTTGAGTGACAGGCGTGTAACCAAGCTGTCATTTCTTCTTCACAGTTGACAGATCCGTTCAGGCCCATGTTGAGGGTAAGAAATCTTCCTATGCTCCTGTTTGTCAAGCTCAGCTCAGTCCCACCAGGTTGCAGCACAGAATAATTCCAAATGAGAGCTGCCAAGTGTCACCTGGGCAGTTGTGCCCTGCTTTTGGGGAGATTATGAGCACTCCTGCAGCTCCTGATCACTCAAGGACAAGGCAGAGTTCACAGTTGGAAGTTTTGCTCTTCTCATGAAACCCCTCACTTGAATACCTGAGGTTAAATATTGATGATCCTTCCATCGTGGTTTCCTGAGGCAAATCCTTGAGATCCTGGCAGTAATTCCATATTATTTCACTGCACTATGAAGGAGTTTGCTTTATTATTTTACTGTTTTCAGTGTTACTTAGTGTAGTGTGTCCTACCCAGGTATCTCCACTGTAGACAAACAATCCACTTCAAACAAAAAATATTTCAGAAATAAGGATCTAAAGATGCAGTCCATCACTCATCCAAAACGGGTTTTTGTTAATTTTTCAGCATATTCAAGCTAGATTGTGAGTTAGTGAACTTAATAAATCCTAGCACAGCCATTTTTTGCAAATTAGCAAAAGGCTTGAGTTTAGGGTAGCATGTATGTGAGATAGAATTTATTTTTTATGATTTAATTATTGGTTGATGCACAGCTAGAAATAGAAGGCAGACCATGTGCCGTAGTTTGTGAAGCATTTAATTCACAAGTAGCTTAAGGGGACTCTTGAATTCCTGTGATAATTTTTACATCTATAGGAGTCATTACTTGTGTAAGTAACTGCAGACCCCTAAGTAACAAAACTGGAGAAAGTATCTCTCAAATGAGAGTTTTTCAGACAGTTTCCTGCTGTGCTGGAAATGGAGTACAAACTCAACAGGAGCCTAACAAGCACTGTGGTTCTTGCCTCCCTCTCTTCTCCCTGTGACTCAGGGTAACAGGGGGGATGCAAAGACCCCCCCCCCCCAGAGTGAATTGAGTGACTTCCAGTGTTTTCAGTAGATTTATGAGCTGAAGTCTTAGAGGGACAGACCAGCAATTACATGAGGGAGTCAGATGAATTTTGAAAACCAGAGTGACCTTTTAAACCACTTCCATTTTCATCTTTTGGTGGAAATGTCAATTGTAGCATTTGTGGAAATGACCTGAGTGTGCAGCTGTGGACAGTCCAGCTGTGCAGGGCAGCTGCTGGCTGGGACACAGCTTCACAGCTTTCAGCAGCACAAGCTGCACTCTCAGCCAGTGGCATCAGAGGATTACAGGAGCGTGTCCAACTGCAGCATTCACGGATAGCCAGATAAATTCTCTAGCAAGGGACAAGTCTTTCCATTTCTGGTTTTCCAGAAGGGTGGAGAGGGAGGCCTTTGCTTTCAGTAGTCATGGCATGGGGATCCCCCAGACCAAACCAGACAGGGCTCAGGGTCTATTTTATTCTAGAAATAGAATAAAACATCACATATTTTTTAAAGTTACTAATTCATATCTTTTTTTTGCAGAAACCTGGCAAGTGGTGTGCTATGCACGTTCACATCGCCTGGCAGATCTACCATCACCAACAGAAAGTCAAGGTCAGTGCCTGGGCAGCCTGGGCTGGGGGTGAAGGGCAGAGAGCAGGGCTCAGAGACCAAGGGTTGGCTCTCACCTGGGCACTTCTGTGCCATGGCCAGTGCCTTGCTAAAGTAACATACACAGCATTGAGCAGAAGCCTCATTTCTGAGAGTTGGTGTAAGGATGAAAAGGATGTAAAGGCAGAGTCCCAGCAGAGTGCCTGGCCTGTGCTGGAGCCAGGACAGCAGATCCTGGGTAATAGCTACAGCTTTGTAGGTAGGAGGGGTGAAATAGAGGTGAGCTACAAGGTGGCTTTTATTTATTTATTTATTTATTTATTTATTTATTTATTTATCCATCTATTTATTTATTTATGGCTGAGGACACTGATGTATCAAGTGGGATTGTTTTCTGGAGACACGAGGCATGTGTATCCACTTATTAATATTCAGGGGCAGGAGAGGGCTCAGGAAGATTTCTCCTGTCCCTAGGATGCTTTGCTCAGTGTGGCTGCACAGGCTCTCCTCAGCCTTCCTTCACAGCCCCTCATGGCTGGAGGGTGGCACCTGGATGTGTCAGGGCTGCCCAGGCAGGCACAGCCTCTCAGGGCATGTTGTGTTATCAGACACTGCCTCACTGCACTGAAGGTTAGGGGATGGAAATTCTGTGTTATTTTTCAAGCTCTGAGACTTCAAGGGTGAAGTTTTCCATGGGCAGTTTTCCATTCTTAGTGTAAACGAATTTCCATTACATATGGACTCTGGGAAAGTTTCTTTCCCTTTATGGTTTTCACTGTAGTCATCACTTAAAAATCTTGCATTGCTCCTGAAGTTTTTCAGTAAGTCAAGAATGGTTGCTGTTCTTCAGGAATCATACTTCAGGAATCAGTAGCTTGTGTTAGAAACTAAAATTACCAGGGAATCCTTAGCACTTTGCAGTCTGTGTATGCACTTGAAATGTGTAGGGTAGTGCTATAAGAATATGAAGATGTTGAACAGCTATGAAAACCTGCAGCTAATAGAGTTTAAAAATAACGCTTTTAAACAAGGTTGACAGGTTAATTTGCTGCAGTAGACATATCTCTCTTCTCTGCTTCCTTATGTTTCCCCTGCTAGTGATCTTCATTCATCTTCCCATTATCAAAAAAGACAAGATTATAGACCTAGAGAGTTATATGTCCTTTTTTTATTTTATTGAAAAGGTATTTTCTTGAAATGAAATTATTATTCCCATGCTATCTATGTCCTTTGAATCTTCCTTGATTTGATATTCAGAGAGAGGTCAAACCACTATATTTATAACTCACCATAAATGCCATTTTCATGCAGCCATCTCTTTTACCTCATACTTTTCTATCTTGCATTAAAAAAAAAAAAAAAAAAATAAAAACCACACAGAAAAACCAAGAATAAAGCCCAGAAGCACATGAAAGGATGTAGCTGGAGTTTTTGAGGCTGTGCATGATGATATTTTCAAGAATAATTGAGAAGTCTGTGATCAGTAAGGAGAGTTGGGGTGTCCCTGGCTACACAGGAACCATGACCCCTGTCCTCTTGTGACCACAAAGAGTGAATCTGTGCCTGAAGGCTCACACAGGACAATTTCTCCTCCTTACTCTCACTCCCATAGTTGTGAAGGTGTCTTTTCTTCTGCACAAGCTGAAGGTGCTGCCTGACTACAGAGCAGGGAATCTAATGGGTTGATTTCCAGTTTGCATGTGGTGCCACAGGACTGCTGCCAGTAATGATCTGGCCTAGTAATTGCTTGCAGAGGGCAGCAGTAGTCACTGAAGGAGCAGGCACGATGGGAAACTTTAAAACACAACCTTCCTGACCTCAGGAAAAATTGCATGTGGCTGAGGATGCTGTGTGGCTGCCTGTGCCTCTGCAGCAAGACCTGGGTAACCTCTGCACACCCCAGGGATTCAACAGGGCTGCTCAGCAGCTCAGGGCACAGAGCACATTTACACCCTCCTTGCACTGTCCACTGCTCAGGAGAGGATTTATGCTCCATAATTGGGCCTCTCTCCTTTAGGAAAGGCCTTACAGCCTGATCTAAGAGCAGCACAGACATTTACATTGATTTTTGTGGGCACCACGCTCGGGTGTTACACGTTTTCTGGAAATACATTAGGAAGGATTGGCATTGAGGGGCTGCTCCCCTGAACAGCAGCTGGAGATAAAAGAAATCTGACCATTTCCCTGGTACTATTTTAAGGTAAACCAACACATTCAGCAATCATTTAACATGTCCATGGTATTCCTGTTCCTTTTCAGACAGAGGATTTGTTCGTTATTTAGAGCAGCACCATTCATATGGCTGCAATTAAAGCTTAAGCCAGCTTTTGCTATTCTGAGTAATGCCTGTCAGGGGTTTATAACTTGGTTGTTAAAAAAGAATAAAAAGAGTTCACAGCATAAAAATCTGGCACACAGGCTTCAACTGAGGCATTTGTATTTTCTGAACTCCTTTTAACTATTAAAGCACTTCAGTGTTACTTCCTTAAAAGACGTGACCTTGACATGGCCACCTTTGCAATTTCAGTATTCTTGCAGGCCATTATTTTCAGACATAGATAATGCCTTTGTTTCCCTTTTGATTTCTTGTTTTCCTTCTTTTTTTCTTTTTCTTTTTTTTTTTTTTTTTGTTCCCATGACTACATAGACAAGTTTCTATCACTTGAAAAACAGCTATTAGGCATGCACATTAATTTGATCATAACTTTTTAATATGCATATTTATATCATTGTAATAGTCTGTACTTGGGGCTGGCACCGTATTAAATACTGATTTATAAAGCATAGCCTGCTCCAGAACTGCTGTTAAGATCTCCTGGTTCCATGTTACCCATTTATAAATCCTTTCAGCTGCCCTGCACAATTAATCAGCAATCTGCATTTAGGGAGTTCTGGCAGCACAGGTAATTGGGAATTTGGTTTTCTTGCTTCATTCTATAAAACTACTGAAGTAGGCACCACTGAAACAAGGATGTGGCACAAAGAAGAGCCCATCCTTCATGCACTTATCACTCACAATGCAGCTGCCTCAGCAAATTCCCCTCACAAAAGGGAGGCTGCTGACTCTAAAACATGTAAATAAAGACATGCAGCACTTTGAGTGTGGAGTGGGAGCTGTCAGAATGGCACTCAACCACTCCTGCTCTGCACTCTGGTTCCTTTCAGCCCCTTGTTGCAGCCTCAGGGGCACTGGAGGATGCTCTGCATCCAGCATTTTCCTCAGAAATGAGTGGTTCTGGTCTCTGTGTCTGATCTTTCAACACCCCTGCCCACCTGGGACCAGGGCCAAGCTGACATTGCCATTTATTATTGTGGGACAGACCTGTCCTTACAGTTCAGCAGTGTCTGAGGCCTCTTCAGAGAGTTTTATGTTTGTTGTTAAGACAGCTCTGTGCTGAACACCCTGGAGGGGTGAATGTGGGCATATGTAAAAACACTGGTGAAATTTGCAGGATATATGCAGGAGCCTGAGCTTTTCTCTCTTTGCCTTAGACCTCCCTTCCAGGAAAAGAGCTGTGCACCTGTGCTCGGGGTCCCAAAAACCAATATTCCTGTTAAAACATCAATATGAATGAACTGCTGTGCCACATCATTCTGGAAGTGCCTTTTGTTGTTATCTTTTCAGTCTCTTCCAAGTCCTGTTTTCCATTTCAGAAACAGATGCAGTCTGATCCACACAAGCTGGACTTTGGCCTGAAACCAGAATTTCTGAGCAGGCCACCAGGCCCCAGCCTTTTTGGAGCCATCCACCACCCCCATGACCTGGCTCGGCCCTCAACTCTCTTCTCCACAGCCAGTGAGTACTGAAAGTGAAATCCCCTTCTTGCTCCTTGCTCATTAAAATGCTAATCCTTGCCATGAATTTCCCATATGCTTTGGCTTGTGAACTCTCTGCAAGACATGCCAGGGGCTATTAGTCTATTTGATAAATATTTAAAAAGGATTCTGTATGCTTTTATAAAAAGCCTAACCTGCTGAAACACTGCACAGGTACTAAATGAAGGAACATTTCCTCACAGTGATGTCTGATGCATCATGGAGATGAGATGTTGGAAATAAGCTGTATTTCACAAGCATTTCCTTTTTATTTCTGACCTGAAACATTCATTCCCCTGCATCCTTTATCCTGTAACTGGAAATTTGTGTTTGGAAAAGCAGCTGCTCTTTGCACAGGATCCTGCGAGCCCCACGCAGGGCACAGCAGTGTCAGCTCGGTGAGCTGGTGCAGAAGGGACAGCCCAGAGCACAGCCAGTCCCTGCCCGTGCCTTTGCTGGGAATTGACCCCTTTTGCTTTGTTTTGGCAGGTGGGGGGCATCCAGCCGGGACCCCTTTTGGCCCACCACCCCACCACAGCAACTTCCTCAACCCAGCTGCTCACTTAGGTACGTCCTCTCTCAGCTCCTGGGAATACAACTCAGACACTGACCACTGAGAAATTGCAGACTTCCTGAGTGGAGACACTCTGAGTATTCTGCTTACTAACCTTTACTAATGGCACATTTTAGCTGTTTCATTTTAGTCTTTACCCAGGTGGAAGTTCTGAATACACAGAGAAGTGTCACAGTGTGTTTTGAAATACTTCTGGACATTAGAGGAACAGATTGACAGGGCTGGTTGGGTTTCATTGGAGTTAGGCTTAAAACCAGACCAAAAAATGCCTTGAGGGCAAGGCTTTGGATCACAGATGATTCTTTTCCTAACTCCTACTCAGATATCTGTTTTTCCATTGAAGTGAATAGGAAACATAGCTTTAAAATCTTGTGATCTGGCTTCATGTGTCAGTTAGTGAAAATTAGTGAGTACACATTTAGAACCAGAACCGCCCAAGTTACCAGATGTTGTTATTTCCTTTCTAACTTACTGCTTTTCTACTAAAGTGATCTGCTCCTTATGGGAGCATCCAAGACCAAGACTTTAAATTGGCATTTTATTTTGCATGGGGAAGGATTTGGGAGGGTCACCGAACTGGTACAGGAAACAGACAATGCAGATTTATCATTCTGCACTTTGCTGGCTTTGGGCTTCTTTTTTTTCTGTGCTGGTATTTATCAGTTATTATATATCATATATATATATAGATATATAGATATTTTATATATATATATATATCATATATATATATGTCTATATATATATAAAAAATATCATTATAACATTGATAATATTATATTATACTGCTCCAAAATAAAGTGAGAATTTGCTTTATATTACTTGCCCGCTGCCTGTATGCATTAACTAAAAAATTGTTCCAGCATTTTTCAGTCCATACTAGTTTTTTGTGTGGTATTAGCAATAAACATTAAGGGAATCACAGAATGCTCAGGCCAGCATGACATATCAGTGGAACAGGACATTTTATTTATACCCTAGCTCTGGTTTAGGAGACATGGCCTGAAGGTGTTTGGAGCACAGTTACCAGAGTTAATGATAGTCTGACTAGCAAGGGACACTTCCTGACAAAGGAAATAAAAGGAGGTAAAGCTGGAGATGTTTTCAGATTTCCAGTGAAGTATCATATCCATTTTAACATCCTGATTTTCTTTAAGAGAGAGTTTTTTAGTAGATGATGCCATGGGTGTGGCCAGGAACAAAGGGCAGTGGTTTGTGTCCCAGCCCCTCAGAACCCTGCTGTGTGGGGGGACGCTGTTGCAGCAGAGCTGGGCACAGCTGGGGTGCAGGAGGATGGCAGTGGCAGCCTCAGGGCTTTCAGCTGTTTGTGTTGGTTTGCAGAGCCCTTCAACCGGCCGGCGTCGTTCAGCGGCCTCACTGCCGTGGGCAGCAACGCCTTCGGGGGGCTCGGGAACCCCGCAGTCAGTGAGTACCTGGGCATGGCCCCTGCTCTGCAGCTCCGCAGGGCTCGCAGGGCTCTGTTTGCTCTCTTTTGTACTGCTTGGTTACATTACCTACCGCTAAAAGATGGGAATTTGGAAAGAGACCTTTTCCAGATGTCAGTAAATCGTTTTCTGTTAATTACTTAATAGTTTGGGTTCAACCTAGTGCTAAATGTTACCATTACATTGCTCATTAAACAAAAATAAAAATAGAGCCTTTGAGTGTTTGTGGAATTTCCCACGGTTTTGTTGCATGTTCAGAAGTAAATAATGTGTGCAACTAGGGAGCTGTGGAGACCTTTTTTATTGCCTTTCTCACCAGTAATCCAGACCATGTGCCTGGAAAAGATCACTAACCTGCATTTACTAGTCCAGGATCATCAACATTTCTCTAAATTTAGCCAGTCACAGAAAATCATCTTTTAAAAGTCACTTGCTTTCTTCATACTTCAAATCTGGCATGATTTTGGTCACATTATTTTATTTTGGTTCAGGATCAGATGCAACAAGTTCCATTATTTATAGTCCCTATAAGGGCCATTTCCTGATAGCTCCAAAACATGTGGAATAAGGATCATTGTCACTTTTATCTTACTCCTTCATCCCTTGTCAATTTTATCCACAGCATTTCCCTTTCCAATTAAAAGAGCTGTCACATGCCTGCCCATTTTTAGGAATGAGACCCTCTAATGAATCTCTGTTAATTTCCTTTCCTTTTCCAGCTCCCAATAATATGTATTCATTTTAACTCTGAGTGCTGTAAAAGTTATTTTGGTAAGTACCTTCACTAGAGCATACCTTTTTCTTAAACCTTTTTGTTTTCCACTTCACCATTTCAGCACCCAACTCAATGTTCGGCCACAAGGATGGCCCCAGTATGCAGAGCTTTAGCAACCCTCACGAGCCCTGGAACCGACTGCACCGAACTCCTCCTTCGTTCCCGACCCCTCCGCCCTGGCTGAAGCCAGGAGAGCTGGAGCGCAGTTCATCTGCTGCAGCTCATGACAGAGATAGAGATGTAGATAAACGAGACTCATCTGTTAGTAAAGATGACAAAGAAAGGTACGAAAGAACACTTCCAAGAATTGTCTAGTTCAAAGCTTGGGGCTCCGTTCCGCTTTTAACCCTCCCCAGCCTGGCACGTTGTGAAGCCAGAGCTTCACCAGAGGCACGCCTGGAGCTGTCCCCAGGGTGGCACCATGGAAGAGGCAGGTTTCCAGCTCAGGTGTTCCCCTCTGCAAGGTTTCTCTTCCCACTTGCACCGCACACTTCATTGAAGGAGCATTGCTGGAGCACAGTTCAGGCAGTGCCAAGTGGGAATAGAATCAAAGCCACCCACTGTTACCTTGTGGGTCACATTGTCATAGGTCTCTTGAAGGGTTAATGTGGAGATAGTGCCTGACAGGATGGAAAAAAAGGATTTGAAGTCCACCAGATGCTTATCTGCACCTTCAAATACTTAAATAACTTTGTAAATCAGACCTTGTCTGCAAAACAAGTAACACTTCTTCCCCCCTCCAAAAATGGCCTGACCAGAGGGTCCAGTGCTAAAGGTGTGAGATGAGAACACTAAAATGCACCAGGAATGTCATGTGCCAAAACCACAGCAAGCTTCAGAGCATGCAGTTCATGAAAAGCACCTTCTTCCTCCTCAAAAAAGCCCCTACACTTGCACTGCTGTTAACACACCTCCCAACACAGTTTCTAGTCAGTGTTTTACATGGACTTGCATGCTCTCATGTCCAGGCTGGGAAGGGTTAATGCAAAGTAAAATCTGGTCATATTTATTTTTTGTCAGGACTGTTCCCATTATTCAGTTAACGCAGTAACAATTCCTCTTAACATTGAAGTACCAAATTTATAAGAATTTGCTGTTCAGCAAGTGTCATGCCTTGAAAAATGTAGAGGCTGATTTCAGCTTTTTCAGTTGTGGCTTAATGGCTTTCCTGTTAAGTTTGCACATTACTTTACTACATAATGGCTATTTGTTTCTAATATTTTCACCTAAAAGAATATTTAGGAGATGTGCTTTTCTGACTTCTCTGTCACTAACCCAAAGATACGCATTAGCAGCCTTTTCTAAAAGAAGTTATGCTAACACATTAGATATTCTAAAACTACATGTAAGAGCTTTTCTACGTTGTTCTAAAAGAAAGGCGAACTACAGATCTTTCCACCTACATTTTCCATTTGGAATATTTTCTGTTTGGTAGCATAGCTTCATTATTTTCATGTCTGATGTTAATGCTTCAAAAGAAATTGCTGTTATAAATTGGGTTTTCTGTCCTGCAAAAGGCTTAAGCATGTGAGTAACTTTACTGGCTTGAATGGCAAAGCGTTTTTGTTACTATGATCTGGGTAGTCTGCAGAATTATGTGATTATTTTGGTTGCTGTTTTGTTGTTTTCTCATGAAGTGTTCTGCTGAAGAAAACCCCTTACTGAAAACATTCCTTGCAAGCTGCTTTGGCATTGCCTGAACTCCATATCATACTCAGAACATATTTCTGTTCAATAATTCGAGAGCTTAGCAGGAAGCATCATCCATCCCTCATAGTTGTGCACAGTTCCAGCTTGCAGTGAGTGCAGTCCTGGTTTCACCCCTGCAGCAGTGTGTGCCCAGCTCTGGGGGCTGGGACACTGCACTTTGCAGCATGTTCACACTGTGGCCTGTTTGAGGAGAGGCTGAGAATCCCTTCTCAGAGCTGTGCTCCCTGTGGAGAGAGTGTCTGAGGAGCTGAGAGCCTCTCCTACCTCCTCCTAAACATTCATGGCATCCAGTGGGGTAAGAACAGAGCTTTCTAGTTGAGGTCCCAAGCTTTGCTATCTATTTGAAATTAATTTGCCCAAGCAGGAAGAGCTGGGAATCACACTCAGAGGTTTGATTTCATATCAGAATCATCTGGTCATCAAGGGTCTAACCTTATCAACCCAGAAATGGCCCAGGTAGCCAAAAGCATTGACCTCAACTCCTGCCTGCAGTGGGAAGGTCCCTCTGAGCTTGGGGCTGCCTACCTAAGCATGTTGGATGAGGTGGAGATCCCTGGGGGCTCCACTTGCATCAGCTGCATGGCCTGGGCACCACAGCCCCTCCCAGCCAGACTGAGAGAGACAAATCCCTCACAGAGCTGCAGCAGTGACCCTCTCCTGCCTGGGAGTGACACTAAAGAGCCCTGATTGCTTCTGGAACATTGCATGTCCCTTCCAGCTCAGGGCATTCTGGGATCCTGTGATTGATTGCAGTTATGGAGGGTTTTTTTTAAAGACTGTTTTATTCCAGGCCAACAGTAGGAAAAAAAATGAGTAAAAATTGCAAATGTGAAAAGCAGGATTTGTTCCTTCTCAGCGGTATTTTGTTTAAAAGGTGTCACTGAACACTTCCAGTATAATCACAATGGTATTTAAAGGGTCTGCAATCCTAGAGCATTAAACCAAACCAAGAATCTGTTGATCTTCCAATCAATATAAATGAGGCACACACCTCAGCATATGAAATTCAATATTTTTCAGTGTAGCACACAGCCTCAGAACTTCTCTTACTTGGTAATAAGTTCATTGGATAATGAGATTTTAGGTTTCTTCTTTGTGGAGGCAGTGGCTTAGAGCTGTTCTCATATTATCAGCCTAAGGAGTTCTTGACAAGTTTGAGGATTAAAAAGTTACTCCTTCTCTGTCCTCTGTTCACTGAAATGAGCTGAATAATCAGGAGCCTATTGAGATGTTACCAATACTCATTGGATATGATGACATTGGCAAAGAAATCTGTCATTTTGGTTGCCAGTATTATATTTCTCCTTAATTACAGAAACAGCTGTTATTTTCTCTAAATTTTATATGTCATTTAAAGTATATCAATTATATTGAAAATTGATTAAATATCAACAAAAGGACTGAATGAGCTTTCCTAGGGAAATAAAACAATTAAGGGTGCCCTCTGAACTAGTCCCGTGAGCAAAATAAATAAAGGATTAAGTATTGCAGAGCCCACAAGCCAGTGTTTGGCCAGCAGAGTAAAAGAATTGAACCTTGATGTTGATAATCCTTTACTGGAGGGCCTTGAATTGGTCTCCCTGTGTCCAGATCTGGAAGCTGTTAAATCAAATGCCTCAGCTCTTGGTGGAAAGCAAGTGGAGAGAAATTAGAGCCAGGATGTGATTTCCAAACTGTTCAGGTCCCACTGAATGAAGGCAGTAGCTGATCCCAAGCAGTGAAATGCTGGACAGTGCAGACAAGGAGGGGCTGGTATCAGATGCTCTGTCTTCCAAGTCTTTTCCAAGAGTCATATTCTGGACTTTGGAGGTCTCTCAGACATGGCCCATGAAACAACAGTTTCAACAGTTCAGTCTAGTCACAGCAAAAGTTGTACCTGGTGACATTAGAATGAGAGTTTCCTTCTCCCAGGCATTTTTTCTGCATTTGCTGCAGTTTCACTGTCCAAAAGTACCTAGAGGTACAAATCTTACACAGTTCAGCAAAAAAAGCAGGTGGCAGAAATTGTACAGGTGAAGGAGCAGGTGTTCACCTTGGAGTCACCTCCCTTCAGCAGTCAGTACTGCTCACCTTACCCAGAGTGTCACTGGCATGTCCCTGCCTGCAGGTGACACCAGCACCCAGACACACACCCTGTCAGCTGGAGCTGAGAGGAGGCCCAATGCTTCCCCTTTCCACAGAATCCCAAAATTGTGGGGGTTGAAAGGGACCTCTGGACATCATCCACTCCAACCAACCCCCTCCCAAGGCAGGGCCACCCAGAACAGGTGACACAGGAACGTGCCAGGTGGCTTTTGTCTTCAGAGAGACCTCCCTGGGCATCCTGTTCCAGTGCTCTGCCACCCTCAATGGAAAGAAGTTCTTCCTTACATGGTAGAACTTCTTGTGTTTTCGTTTCTGGCCATAAATAATTTTTGCTTTTAACAGCACATTTTCCCTCATCCCACAAGGATTTCCATGCTTGGCAAACAGCACATGTCCAGCACTGAATACGTGGAGCTGTCTTTATGGAGAGACTCCAACTCAGAGGTCAATTGAAGTTACTAAGAGATTAAATCATTGGAACTGAGGGATTAGATTCACCTTGTGAATTTGATTAGTTTTAAATGGGAGAGCTTTTTCACTTAGCGTTGCCCATAACAACTTCTGGTCAACACTACTTCCTGAAAATAATTGGTATGGAACCCATTTCCATATTTAGGTTTTTGTTCACTGCCAGACAGTAATTGCCCAATCTTTTGTACACCATTAACTAAGTTTGAAAGATGGAATGAACTACCAGTGTTTTCTGACTTCGTAGCCCTGGCCCTGTTCCGCTCAGCTTGTTTTAACCTAGAAATGAGAAGGGTTGGTCACCTGAGGAGCAGCTGACTCCAAGCATGATGTTTTCAGAGCCAGTCTGAAGGATGGACGGACAGAGCAGACTTACCTCTGCTGAGGAGGTCGGCACAAAATCTGTGTGATGGGCAGCTCTGTTAAACACTTGCACTGAGGGTCACTGTGCACTCGGGGATGTGCCTTCCTGTCAGAGAGCTGGCTTGGCACCATCAGTACTGGTGGTACTTGAAAAGATTTTGTCTCAGTTTGAAGTAAATTGAATTGTTAGAAGTAAATTGAAAAGCTAGACATTTGAAGAGAATAGAGGAGAGAAATTAGTAGTGTACATAGGTCTGGAAATGTTTTTGAAAGTCATTTGAAAAAACAGAAATCTATTTTCCCAAATACGTTCTTAATAGAAAAAGTAGGTAAAATACTATTAACCATGTAATTTAGATTAAATTGCCTCACTTTTTGGATGAAATGAGTGTGTTTTTACTTTCCTCTCTCTTTGCAAACATTTAAGGCCACTGCCTTTGAAATACATGTCCTAGAGCTAGATTCCCATGGGAGCCTTCTGTGGACTTCAATGTTGGGATCTCAATCAGATTCTTCACAGAGCAGCTTTGGAGATCTGCTGCTGCTTCGATGAGATAACAGAATAGACCAAGTTTATAGATGGGATGTTATTCTGGAGTTTTGGGTGTGCCAGAGGCACAGTGCATTTACTGGTGCACATCACCAGCTCTCTGCAAAGCCACGAGTAGAAAGCCAGGCATTCTGATGCTTTGTTTTCTTTGCAGAGCTTCTCATGCCTTCATTTCACACTTCTCTTTCTTGTAGGGAGAGCATTGAGAAAAGACACTCCAGCCATCCTTCGCCAGCACCTATCCATCCAGTAAACTCCCTCGGACATAACCGCAGCTCAAGTGAGCAGATCAGGAGCCATCTGAATCCCGAGGTTCGAGAAAAAGAGAAACCCAAAGAACGAGAGAGGGATCACTCTGAATCTCGGAAGGAAATTAATGTTGAAGAGCACAAGGTGAAGGACAACTACGTTTCAGAGAAAGAAGGCCTGAGCCATGAAAGCCGAGTGGTGGAAGAGTCTAAGCAAATGCCCAGGGTTCCTTCCCCCTATGCCAGGCCCCCCGTTGTGGAGAGCACCAGGCCTAGCAGCACTTCCAACCGCGAGGCCGACAGGAAGAACGAGCCCGCGTATGATAACCCGAAGAAAAGCAACGAAGTCAAGGTGAAGGAAGAGCGAAAGGAAGACCATGATGTTCAGCCTGAGGGACCTCAGACTCATAGGTCATCTGATCAGCCACCACCTATATCCACATCCAATGTCCATCCAAGTCCTTTAGTGTCTATGCCCATGACTGTAGGTGTGACTGGAATACATCACATGAACAGCATCAGTGGCCTGGACAGGACTCGCATGATGACCCCTTTTATGGGAATTAGCCCAATTCCTGGTGGGGAACGTTTCCCCTATCCTTCATTCCACTGGGATCCAATGAGAGATCCCTTGAGAGATCCCTACAGAGAGCTGGATATTCATCGGCGAGACCCCCTGGGCAGAGACTTTTTGCTAAGAAACGACCCCCTCCATCGCCTCTCCACACCAAGGTTGTACGAAGCAGACAGGTCCTTCAGGGATCGGGAACCTCACGACTACAACCACCACCACCACCACCACCACCCTCTGTCGGTGGACCCGCGGCGGGAGCACGAGAGGGGCGCGCACCTGGACGAGCGGGAGCGGCTGCACATGCTGCGCGAGGACTACGAGCACGCGCGCCTGCACTCGGTGCACCCCGCCGCGCTGGACGGGCACCTGCCCCACCCCGGCCTGCTGACGCCAGGCCTGCCCAGCATGCACTACCCCCGCGTCAGCCCCCCCACGGGACACCAGAACGGCCTCCTCAATAAAACTCCCCCCACAGCAGCTCTCAGTGCCCCTCCGCCCCTCATCTCCACGCTGGGCCCTCGGCCCGGCTCTCCCAGAAGGACTACTCCTCTGTCCACAGAGATGAGAGAGAGGCCTCCCTCTCACACCCTCAAGGACATCGAAGCTCGATAAGCAGAGTGAGACTCAATGAAAACCAGAGCAAGAGGGACAAAAACCTTGTAAATGAACGTAATATAAAGACCTTCTTACTAGACATTGATACAGACTGGGGATGTGACCCACTGTACAATATGTATAGACCTGAGTGCAAAGATTTTGAAATGATTTTTTTTGTATATTATATGTTGAAATTTTCCAGATCTTTTAGCCAAGTCCATATGTTCCTCGTGTCTCCTACTCTATTTTATTTCTAGTTTAAAAATTTCAGAATTTGAACTGAAGAACAAGACATCAGCCTGAGTGATTTGACTAGAAACAAGCCACCACCAATGTCAACCCTACAAAGCTCTTTCAAACCAGAAGTGAAGTCAATTGTAGATATTTATGTAAAAAGATTGCTTCATGGATTAATGGTTCATATATGCAAAAAGGGTAAGATGAAAGCTTTACTTTGTACAAATGTAAATAGATAAAATTAAGTAACATAATACATTAATACTTCTTAAACTGTGCTATTTGCAAACTTAATATTGATCAACACAGTCTGCTTATGCTGTGTTACTTATATTGTTATAGACAGCTAAACCCCTTCAACTATGCAATGAATTTTAAGGCTTTTCACAAAAGCCTTTATAACTCAAAGGAGCCTTTTCAACACACAACATAATTAAAGTCATATTTTCCCTGAACAAACTCATTTCTAACGGAAGCCTATTTCTCTTGTCTTGATGAAGAACAGCCCTTCAGAGGTGTAGTTTTCTGTGTGAACCCTTGCATTAGGCTGCAGATGTCACTGTAGCTCGTGTGTCCCTTGGATGGTGTCAGGGTTAGTGCTCTGTGATCACTGGTATGGAGTCATGGCAGATTGGGTTTCAGTCATATGAATCTGGGTTAAATGGTAATAATCAAATGCTGGAGATTTTCCAGAACTTTTGTCACTTAACATGTCAAATTAATTTCGGGAAGAACATCTGCTTATAGCCATTCATGTCTGATTTTATTGCCAGTGTGTCATTTTTATCTGTACACACATTTTTTTGTGTTAAGTGATTTTTAGCTACATTGAAACAAATCCTACAAGAAAGCAAATACTTTTCTAAATCGGGATATGTTTTCACTGTGGATCAGTAGTTTAATTAATGAACTCCGTTGCAGATTTCATAATGGAATTTATTGTATTTCAGTTGGTAATAAAGTCTGTGAATAGTTAACAGGTCAGCCTTGTTGTTCCCTAATCATAGAAGACATTAAATAACCTGAAGAACATGATCCTTTTAAAAAATATGCATCAATCTTCTGAAATCTGTCTTTTCATAACACACTTTTTTATAATGTGTTAAGTTTTTTGTCTAAATATTTGGAGAGAATATGACTTTATCAGAGAGAATTCAATATCTTGTCTACTGGACTGTAAAATATATGTATGAAATAAAATTAGTTCCATTGGTCTTCTAGTGTATTAAAGTGCTATCTGAAGTTGTTACCCTGTTTTGGCAAAAAAAAAAAAAAAAAAAGAAAAAAAAGAAAAAAGTTAATTACAAACAGTTGTTTCTAATGATCAGAGATCTATTTTAGTAGTCAACTGAAGGTTTAGTTGTGAGCTTCAGATTTTTGTGAACTCCAGATGTTGTGCAGTGTTTCTTTTTTCTTTTTCTTTTCTTTTTTTTTTCTTTTTAAACAAACAAAAGGAAAAATACAAAAAAGTCCCAACCCTGAGGAATATGTACACTGGAACCGTAGTGGTAGCTTTCAGTATTGTAAAGAGATTGTTATATACAAACCTTTTTGCTGTTTATCCTGTATGTAATAAAGTCCTTTCTAGATCCTATGTGAACAGAAAAGTGAAGCGGCTCTCAATCTTCAGCATGTTTCCTCCTCAGAGAAGACTTGTGTAATGTAAATTGTGCCATGTTATTAAAAAATGTGAACTAAACTGCTAGGTGCTTCTTTGTGTGCAGTACCCCATCGTTGCTATGGGGAGGAAGTCCTTTTTCCCAACAGTGGGGTTTTGTTCAGAAGGAGTAGCTGTTCAAAATGTAAAGGAAATGGCAAACTTTCATAAGCCATCTTATTGAAATTGTTAGAGCAATCAGGAAAAAAGAAAGAAAAAGGAGACCAGATCCTTGGCTTGTCCAGATTCTTTAAAATATAGTAACACCCTACTTGGATTAGATTTTAATTAGACCATAATCTTGGTCTGCTGCATGCACATCATTAAAAACCTGAGTTACTGAAGGAAGGCAGGTCTGGATGGCCACAGAAGGATGTAACTACTGGAGCAAGTGAGAGAAGCCCCACAAGGCAGGGTGTGATTGAGAGCATCATCCTCCAGGCTCATCTCATCCTTGTTAGAGGAGCCTGACAGCTCTGGCAGCATCTTCAGGGGGAAGAAATGTGGTCTTGATTGTCCAGACTATGGTCCTTGTCCTCCCAGGTGCTGAGCAAACTCTTGTTGATGGTCCTTAATTCCAAATTAAGCCAATGAGCCCTCACTCCCAGAGTCCCAGAAGGCACCAATACATTTCAGTCCCTTTGAATTCAATCCAATTTAAGTGCTCCACGCCTTTGAAGATCCACGTGTCAAGTCTTCCTGTACTGGTGATGCTCAGAGGAATACTGAAAAGTGTAGTAGGAGATTAAACAAGATTTTTATTGCTTTTAAACGTCTTCAGGTGCATTCACTGTTTTTCAGAAGTTTGATACAGGGATGTTAGCTTGCAGGTATAGACAATTTGATCTTTTTTGAAGGGTTTTCCATCCAGGACATTTTTCTTAAATCTTCTATTTTTAATTCACTTGTGTTTAAGAAATGAATTTCATTTAAAGACTATGCCAGATACCATCTGTGGGAATTAAATTAGTCATAAGGTATTAATTCTGTAGGTTGTGTGTGATTTTGATCATAGAAAACTCTTAGTGTGCTTATATAACAACCAGGACTTTGCTTTAGGTTTTAAAGTCCTACCTTCCCAAATTCCAATTAATTTTCCACTTAACAGCTTCTTATCACCACCAGCTGAGATGCCAAATGCAGAGCATAGGAAAGGAATCTTTGAAAACAGGCCTAACATTTGTTTCCAAATAAGTTGGTCATTTTATGCCAACTTACTCCTTTTTTAACTTCCTGTTTTGATCTTTGATTTTCCTTACTAAGACTTAGCTCCAGCCATGTTTTCTGCTTTTCATACCTTACTGCTTTCCTCTTTGCCAGTCCTGTCCTCTTTCATGGCCTAGGACAGCTAAATCTTACCATAGGCAGCAGTAAACCCTGCAGATTTTTTTCCAGAAGTCATAGTTATCATACATTGTTTTTACCTTTGCCTGTACGAGCTCATGAAAGCTGTACTTGCTGGACTGGAAGACAGGCAGATGGAGGTGGGGAAGATTTTACTGCAAGTATTTTAGTTTTCTCTGGCTGTGTCTTGTTGAGGAAATGTTTAGCACTGTTCTTGCTGATTTGAGCTCTAATTACAGCTTCACACCTGCAGGTGACTTTGCTGAAAGGCACTGGGGCATGGATCAAGGTCACAGAGCAGTGGTGTTGCACTTACAGAGGAACTCTCGGCCTGCTGCTTGGTTTGTGGCAAGGAAGAGTGGACAGTGGTTCAGAGACTGCAGTTACACGGGGTTTTGTTACTGCTACGGTGGCTTGGTTAAGTCCCACCTGGATAAACCAACTTCCTTCTTTGGACTCCATCTGCCAGCTTTGGGGTATACCTGTGCTTGTTTTCAGAAGGTGGCTTGGAGCTGGATCCCAGCTTAAACAGTCAGAATTGCCTTTAGAGTATAACTCTGCCTGAACTCTGGATGGAGGCTGGCTGCTGACTCAGCTGGTTGAGAAGTGCGTGCAAACCAGTGGTGGCACTGCCTCGTGCCCGGCGGATGTCCTGGTCCCATCAGATCCTTCCTGCACATGGCATGGTAAAAGCCATGCCATTCCTTACATGAAGCTCTTTGGGACACAGTCTGTCTCTTACTTTGACTGCACCATGATTGGTGCCCTGATTGGGGCAACTGAGCATTGTCCAGTGCAGCTATAATGCAAAAATCCTTTTAGTCATACTAAAATTGAAGGCTTCAGTGAATTAGCCACGGAAACCTGTATAAAAAACTCCACAGTTTTGCTAGCCAAGAAGAACCAGAGCTGCAGGTAAGGACTGACTGTGCCCTGTCTCCAGCTGGAGGGGCTTGGACTGTTTGTCCTTGCCTGTGGACAAGGTGAAAGTTCTTAGGTTGGGGTCACACCCCTTTCTTTTTCCAGTGTTATCTTGCAACTGAAATCATGTTAGCACAAAGATAATTCTTGGTCATAAAATATATTCCCCTCCTCATTTGTGCACAGTGAGCTACATACAGCAAAGGTATTTATGGACATCAAAATGCACATGTGCTGTCAGCTACAATACCAGGGAAGAAGCTTGATCCAGCAAGGAGCAGAGTATAAAATCCTGGTGCCACCCTACAATCTCACACGTCTGTTTTTCTGTCATCTGCTGTTTCCTCTGCTGGTCTGGTAATACTGAGTTCAGTACAGCATTATCCCTGTTTTATGAACAGGAAAAGTGCTGCTGGAATCCCCAAACACAGAGTCAGTACCAGGTACCTACTGCCTAAGTGATCTCAGGAGTCACCCAGGGCAATTGGGTTACTGCCCAATTGGAGAACAGAAAAAAGCCTGAATTGGGCAAACTGCAGAGTCCAGGGTGGCAGGAGATGAGGAATATCTGGGTTCTCTTTTGGTTTTAGAAAGTACTTCTAACCCTCCATATTAACAACTTGTGGCATCTCAGACTGCTAAACTTACCTGAGAAGGGGTTTTACCTATTTATTGATAAGCAGCTCAAGTATTGACCCAAGCTGATAAGGGCTGTGGTCATTCTGTTTACTAAGGGCAGATTTGTTGTATTTTGCCACCTACTGTGGCTTGTTTGATCATCATATTGCTTAGTACTGAAACTCACCCTGAGTGCAGCATTTTTCTTGGTTCAATTTATATGTTTCTCTACTGAAAAACTTGAATTTAGCCCTAGGAACTGAGCTATCCACCCTCGTATAATCATCTTTTGTTCAAGACAAGATAATTAAGTGAGAATTGAATCAGCTCATTGCATAAAGATGTTACCTATCAAATACAAGTATGTTTATTAAATGTATCTTTTGCTTTGCATCTTCAAAGCTCTATAATACTTTTCATTGAATCATTGTCATTGTAGGGGTTTGTTTTATGCAGCAGAAATCCATCAGCATCAAAAGCTTGGATTTTTTTTATTTTTTTCTTTTACAGACAACAGTTGTCTGCATGTTTTACAGACAATTAAAAATGCAAGCATAAACTTCTAAGGATTTTCAGTAGTCCCTGTTTTGGGGCCTCAGTGTCTATTTGGTGTTACCATGATGTGTTTGGAGTTCATTTGATTTAAAAAAAGAGGGGGAGGCATCAATATCCAGTTATTGCCTGCCGAAAGGAAAGTTTTGTCTCCGTTAATCCTAGAACAGCAAAGCAGAACTGGATTTGTTTTAGCCTGTTGGAAAAAGATGTTGTTCTGCAGCGGTACCACAAGAGGGTGGTTAAAGAGAGCCTGAAACACGTGTAGGCTGTGCTGGAAGATGGGACGGCTCTGCTCTTCTGGGCAAGGTGAATATAGCTATAAATTATTTTTATGACAGTCTGCTCCATGAGGAGCTCTCCTGTCCCTCTGCGTATGTGACAGAAATCCCAGCGGTGCAGTGGCAGATGCTGCTCAGGCTGACAAAGGAGTGACCTTACTTTGTCACATTTAATAGAAGGGACTAGAAGTGGTCCGTACCCAAAGCATTCAGCTCGACAGAGGCAATTGTATTTTGGAGAGTTAGGTTTAAATTGCATGGTGCTGCGGTCCAGCAACAAAGCACATTGTGCCTGTGTTAAGGGAATAAAAGATGCTTCTCTGTAGGAAACAGTAGATACAGAATGAGTTAGTGTATGTCAATTCAAGGAGTTGGACTCAATGATCCTTGTGAGTACCTTCCAACTCAGGAGGTTTTGATTCTGTTCTATGACCTCCTCAAAGTCTCAGCACATCTGTCTATTTTTCCCATTACCTAGCTTTTGAAAGGAGTAGCCAAGGACTAAGCAAGACAATTGCTTCATTTGGAGATGGGGAAAGAAATTAATGCCAGATTTTCTAGGGACATAGATTAAAATGGTTTATTGAAAATCGCCACAGCTGTCTGCATCATACCAGCAGAATGCTTGGTTCTGGTTTTTCCTTTTCTACCCTCATTGCCCTTGCTGTGTGAATGGAGAGCCAGCCCTTCCCTGGTGCTGCTCTCCTGACTCTGCTGAGGGACATGTGGCCCGAGGAGCAGCAGAGCATGGCCCACATGGCTCCAGCTGCTGTCTGCCCAGAGGGGGATGATGGAGCCTTCCTCTCCCTCCCCACACTGCCCAAAGCAAGTGCTGGACAGTGCTATGTCCACAGGGTCCCAGCTGGGTGTCCGAAGGAGCCAGCTGGTCCCGGGGCGCTGCAGTATGAGCTTGGGGCTGCTCAGAGAACTGAGCTCTGCCTCCTCACAGCCAGAACCTGGGGACCAGTGCTGCTCACCTGGAGGCACAGAGCAGGTAAGAACAGCATTTTCCATGGTCTGAGTGCAGCAAGGTGGGGAACTGTGCTGAAGAGATGGGGGCTCACTCCTGCACACCCCAGAGAGGACAGGGGCACCTCAGCACCCCGATACTGGGGGGATTCCCCAAGGCAGAGCCTCACAGAAAGAGGGACTGGGCATTAGAATGGCCTGACCAGAGGGGTGGTGGGGTCACCATCCCTGGAAGTTTTAGAAAAGACTGTATGTTGCCATGGTCTGGCTGACAAGGTGGTGTCAGGTCATAGGGTTGGATTCAATGATCTGAAAGGTCTTTTCCAACCTAGCAGATTCTGTGATTCTGCAGTTCTGTGATTCTGTGACTGGCAGCCCTGGTGAACACATCTCATCCACCTCACAGTGTTATCGCTGGGGCTTGCTGTCAGCGGAGTCATGCTATCATAGTCATTATGGGTTTAAATGACTCATTTTCCACTTAACTCTATTATTGTGGCTTACAGAGCATCTGGAGCTTTGCAGCAGTAAATACATCACTGACTACTACAGCAATGTACTAATCTGTGGCTTTGAAGAATCTCTTTAACACAATACAGCCAGGGCAGGCAGGTGTTGGTGTCTGTGTGGGCCAGCCCTGCTCCCTGAGGCACCTGTCCCATAACACACCAAAACACGTCTGATGCTGATGTGTTTGCAGGAACTGGTGGAGCATCTTTAGCACAATTTGATACCGCCTGAATTTGGCATTTTTTAGAATAAAATGAGAGATTCTTATCAGATACACACAATAAACCCTGGGCTGGTGCTGAGGCAGCCAGGCCTGTGAGGTGTTGGTGTATCAGGGAACAACATGGGTCTGCCCTGAGCAGTCCGTCCTGAATAGTCGGAATAGTCCCCTGCTAATATAAGTTCTCCTGCTAATATAAGTGTACTCATTATATCATACTGTATTATTTTATGTTTTTTCTCCTCGGCTCCCGCAGGCCCGGCCCGAGATGGAGCTGCAGAGGGCAGTGTGGGAGAGGGAAAGTCCGCCCAAGATGGCGGCGCGGCCGCTCGCTGCAGCGCTAGAGGGAGATAGCAGGCTGGAAAATCCACTTTTGGGGCTGTTTGTGGGGTTTTAACCCTCAGATGGACCCTGCCTGCCAGGAGCTCTCCTGCCGGGCTGCAGGCAGGCAGCAGCCGGCGCCCCTTGGACAGCCGTGCTCGAGCTCTCCACAGGTCTCGGCATGTCCCGCTCCCTGTGCGAGGGCTGCAGGGTGATAAAGGCATCTTGAGAAACATCTTGAGAAATGCAGCAAGTTGAAGCGCAGGCTGGAAAAAAAAACAAAAAACCCACACCGTTTATAAGTTCATGTGTCGCCTGAGGTGATGGAAAAATGAAGTGGGAAAAGGAGCAGGTGCGGTAGGCTGGGGTTTACATGTGTTCATTTACTCGCCATAAAATGAGTCATCAAACGCGCTTCTTTCTCTGCAGCACCTCCGAACGATGGCCCCGGGCTTCGGTCCCCGCTGCCCTCAGCCCTCGGAAGGACAAGCTGGAGACAGCAACGGAAGAACGGGAAGGTCACTACCGTGGGCTGCAGCTCCACATAAATCTGGTTAAATGTAAGAATTAAAGAAACGAAGAAAGTTTGTTTAGGGAGGGGAAGGAAACCCCCTACAAATCCTCTCCCTCTTTTGAAATTTTTATCACCCACATTCACCTTGCTGCCTCTTCCCCAATAACCTGTGTGTGATGAATAAATCCTTCAGAGAGTTTTACCCCACCCCCGCTCCTGTCCCTGATCCCGCTCCTGTCTCTGCTCCCGTGCCCGCTCCCTGCTCCTGTCCCCGCGGCACTGCTGCCGTCTCCGGTCCCGTTCCCGTTCCTGCCCCGCTCCCCGCTCCTGTCCCCGCGGCACTGCTGCCGTCTCTGCTCCTGTCCCCGTTCCTGTCCTGTTCCCGCTCCCCCAGGCGGGGGATGGGGGGGCCCTGCCCATGGCTCCGGCACTGCGCTGGGATCCCGGACAGGACAGGTGGTTTCACAGGAATGAAAATTCCAGGGGACATCCCCCTGAGGAAGTTTTACAGCGGTTAGAGTTGTATGGTTTTTTTAATAAATGTTCCCGGTTGTGTGTAATGTTAATTGTTGATGTTAAGATCTTGGCCTCACCCTGTTTTTAGCCCCCAATTGTCTTACCCCATATCCCTTCCCCTTTTCGTCAGGTTAACGCCCTCGCTGCCTCCCTAAAATGGCGCCTGTGACAGAGGAGGAGTAGTGACGTCAGTGGAGTACATGCAAATGAAGAATGACGCAGAGAATACTGGGACAGAAGGAGAGCTGAAACCCCTAAAATAACGAGCCCAAATAACATCTAAGACGCAAATAGTGTTTCCGAGTTGGGAAAAATAACAGAGAAGGCAAAATCACCATCCAGAGCTGCTCTACTTAGTCGCTGTGACCTAAATAGCACCTTAACACCATGACCCCGCCCCAAAGAAAAGGGTGTTTGGTTTTTCTGGGGTCCTGTGAGAATGAAAGCCCCAGCTCTGCGTATGGAGAGACAGTTCCACCAGGAGTGCGAGCGGCTGTTTGAGTTCCCACCCACAGCTGACCTCAAATAAATGCCTTATGAAAGGAGTGGGTCTCCTGGCCCGTTTATTTCAATAAGGGAAGGCTTTGGTGATTTATTTTTTCATGTAAGTTGTATTTTGTTACACAGGTTTGAGTTGAAAAAGTTTTCTTTCCTGAACACCGTTCTGACACATTTGGACAATCCTCCTGGGCATGGAGTGACACTTGGGGATGGGGCTGTGCGGGGCAGGGGTTGGACTCCGATCCTTGTGGGTCCCTTCCAACCCAGCAGATTCTGAGTACATATTAAAGCCTCATGGTTTGTAACCAGAATAATTATATTTGAAGCCTGGGAGTAACTGATTTTTGACTCTTTAGTGTAGGAGCTGTACTGGATGATCCTGATGGGCCCCTTCCAACTCAGTGCATCCTGTAATTCTGTGACATGGACTCAGCAGCTGAGGCATCCTGTGGGGCTGGGGGATAGCAGGATAGCAGGGACAGGCAGTGGTCACTCATTTCTGACTCAGGGTGGGCTGCATCCTCCACCTGCGGTGGAAGGACCAGGACCTCCAGCATTTTTGAACAGGAGTTTGTGTGTGACCCATTGCTGTGTACATTTACTGTGATGGCTTTACTTATGAGCTCTGGTACCACAGGATACAGCCAGACTCTGTGGAATTAGACGTAAAATTTCTTCTCTCACCAGTTGTGAGTGGGTAAATTAAGTGTGTATTGTTCTCTAGTGTGTTTATTCAGATGATTGAATGTTTTAAAATTTTATTTCAAAGCAAAGGACCAGAGGCTTCAGGTTTGATATCTGTTTCTGTCTTAAGAGGAATATTGAGAATCAGTGACGGTTTTTTTTTCCTCTAACAAGGCTTGCTCCCCTTTGCCTCTTGTAAAGAATGTCTCCATCTATTATTATGAATTCTATATGAGAGGTTTCAACATGGTCCTTTTGGTTGTTACTTTTTTCCCCCAGTTACAATTTCTAATGCTCATTAGCAATGTAGTAAGTCTATTCTGAGTAAGTCTGTTCTGGAGATTATTTAGTTTTATCTTGAATTTAGAGGGATTTCAATCAAAGCGGTCATTGGATTTTAAGAATTATCCTGTAATGAATGCAAGAGCTCTATATCACTGCAAATTCTAAACTCTGTCAACTTGTTCCCTGCCTCTGCAGCTTTGGTTTAGCAAACTTTGCTCTGAATAGTCCCATGACTACTTGATGAAACAGACCAGTCTGTTTCTAGTAAGCCTCACAGAGAGTAGGTGGATCTCTGTCTACTTGATCATTTACATGAGTTTCTATGAAATTCTGACATCTGGACTACTGTGGGATCAAACTGGGCTTTGTTTTTGGTTTTTCCCCTCTGACAACCTTCTCCCCAAATGTGCAGGACTGAATTTCCCTGTCACTGAAAGGCTAAACCAGGAATGCTCTTGACTTTCCCTTCCAATATTCCTTGCATGCAAATGCCTGCAATGTTCTGGTGTGTCAGCTCAGCACTTTGCAAAACCTGGGAATCCAAGTGAAAAATAAAAAGACAGCTCTGGAACACTACACTTGGTGATTCATGCTTTTGATTTTCATTTTAAATGTATCCCATCAGGGAAACTTCACACTTAACTCATAAAGATAGCAAAATGTATTGGTGGGGACAAAAGACAAAATGTGATGATGAAGTTTAAAATTGTAGAGTTTTCTTTTATCTAGAACACTGGATTTGACTTTTGGCTCTATAGAGGAAGATTGGTTTGCTGTTTTCTGGCATGTAGCTATCTTCAGGAAGTTCAGGTGGATTCTTGGATGGCTTTTCTATTGGCAAATACAGAGCTAGCACCTTTATAATATCTGATGTGTAAAAAAACTGGTGCCATAACTTTAGTCTGGGGAGGGATTTTGTGTGGGGATGTTTGTGCTTTGGAGGAAGGGACACAGGATGGTCCAAGTGGGAGATGAACAGAAGATCTAAAAGGAAATTAATAGGAACTCAGTTGTAAAATGAAAAGGTCTTCATGTGAATTTTTGAGCCTGCAAGTTTTTCAAAGACAGAGGCTGATGATATGTGTGAATCTTTTCTTCCTGCAGGTAGCTGAAAACATGTTGAAGGTAATCGTAAACTTTCTCACTGCTGAACATCAGAGAAATCCCAGGAGTTCCTGAATTTGTCACAGGTATGGAAAAGTTTATTAGATATGTTTTGAGAAAAGTTAGGGCAAAATCATCTATCTTGATTGATTCAGTAAAGCTGAGCAGGCTGTCTGCCAAGGGCACTATTTTGGGGTTGTAATGCTCTAATTCACCTTTGCAGGTTAGTAAGAGACTCTCAGATTTCCATTGTGTTTCCAAAATCTAAATGAGCCTAATTATCCAGATTTCCTCATGTGCATTATCCATTGTAGCTCCATCTTGTAGATCTATGAAAACAGTAAACAGGAAAAGTCACTCTTCTGGGTGGAGAATGATGTTCTCCTGATAACTTTTAAAGACTTAACAGGAAATGTAATTTTGAAATGTTTACCCAAAGTGAAGTAATAGTTTCTGATGCCCCAGTACAGCCACAGTCTGAGGTTGATTGCCAGCAGGGCAAACAGAGAGCTGGGACCATACCAGCTTCAGGAAGCAGAGTTCAAGCTATCTCTGGATCCCAGTTTTCCTGAGTGTATTCCAGAGCAAGCCAAGCCTCTCCAGACTGCTAAGTCAAGAACTGGGTCTTTGCAGTAACCAGACTTTCAGGTTCCCAAAATGCTGTCATGTATCAGTCCAGAGGATCCCAAAGAAGTTTGTACTGAGAGTATTTTCCTTTGAATTATGACCAAAGGTTCCTTTCTCATGTTTTCCCTGAAGGGTGTACAGACCTTGAATTTGAAAGTTCTGCCAGCTTCAGTAGACACAACTTTCCTAAGGCTGGTGCTGCAGAGTTAAACCAAAAGCCCTTTAGGTGATTTATGTGTCTGTTCTGTCTGTGATGTTTTGAAATCCCTGCAGCCTGAGAGTCTATGGGGAACTGGCCCCTGTTGTTGGGAGAGAGTATATTCCAGGAAGCATTTTCATTTTGATTCATTGCCTTTTTCCAATGTTTTCCTGGAAATTTTTCATCAGCTCTAATTCTGCCTTGTGTGCTTTGGTGGCAAACACCTCAGGGCCCAGCCTGGCACACAGAATGTGTGCGTGTGGCACTCAGCCCTGGTTTGGGCAGAGCCTGCAGGCCAGCACAGAGCTCCAGCTCCTCAGAGAGCCCCGTGTGCCTGGCTGTGGGCTGTCCTCCACCACAGGTAGCACATCATATCTGCTCAAAGGGTTTGGTGCTGTGCTTAGGAGCTCACAGAGCAGCAGAAATGTGAGGTGAAGGGGAATTGCTGCCTACCCCAGCAGGAGGGTGCTTCACCCCAGAGCAGCAGCTGCATGTTGTGCCATGGTGACCTCAGTTGTCCCTGTGGAGCTACTGGATTGTTCAGATTTGCTTAGTTTTGGGTCTGAGTCAGTCAGGTGGCCCAGGTATGGAACAACCACAACTGTGCAAAGAGTACAGCTGTGTTCTAACAGGATGGGCTTTGGTGCCAGAGTTTTTTCCATGGTTTAAGAGTTACAGTTTTTTCAGGCAGTAAAGACGCACTTTGAGGTGGGATTTGATGGATGCTCAAATAGCTTTCAGGTGAGCTTTGCCCACAGGTGGAAGGTGATGGCAGAGGTGAAAATGTGAGGGGGCCTGCGAGGTTTTCTTCCTTCCTTCTCTTCCTCCAGCCATCCTAAACCAGGTCAGGGTACAGTTGACTAAATTTAGTATTTCACTGAATCAAGAGAGTAGTTGAAGACTTGCTGGTACACAGTGAGGCCCGAGCTTTGTCCATCTTGGGGAGAGTGTCTTCATTCCTCAGAGTCTGGTAATCTTGGGCTTTGCTGATACCTTGTATGTGTTGAGCTGATTGTGTAATGGTCAACGTGGCCTGTTTATTTAGTATCTCTGTATCTCACAAACTAAAGTATTCTTTGGTCTGTTTTGGGATTTTGTCATATCTCTAAGAGCAGTTTATAAATGGGGAACCTAATCACAGAAACATGAAGTTCCAGACTGTATGGAGCTGGTAGAGGAGGAGGGGATGAGCCCTCACCTGTGGTTCCCCAAGTCCATCCTTGTCACCAGCCTGGCTGGCACCACTGCAGTGCTGGTATTTCAAATACCCAGGTGACTCAGGAGTAAGGAAGGAGAGGAGGGATGAGAGTGATACATCCAGCCCCAGAGCTGGTCACTTCAAACCACAAATGACTTTAGGTTTTGGGGAATTCATTCTAACACTGCAGGTGCTTAGGCTGCTCTTTACAGGAACAAAGACTTATCCCTTCTGGGTTGCACTGTAGCATTTTTGCATGCCCTAAATTCACTTAATTTTAACCTAATAGCTCTGTGTTTTTTTAGTGTTTCTGTGCAAGTACCACACTGCTGTCTCAGCAGTTGTAGTGAGGAGTTGAAAGGAGTTAATCGTGCTGTGTAGCTTAATGCCTTATGGTTTATTATTAAGAATAAAGACAAGCGCTCCACTATTTTATCTCTAATGTGCAGTTAACTTAATTCCTAATCCTCTGAAGAGATGGTGTTCTTCTCAACATTTTGGCTTCTGTCTTGCTTTCAACCTGCACATGAAACTTAAAAGCTGAAATGCTCAGTGCAGAGAGAATTTTAATACATGCATGCATAAATCAGTCTTCATGAGCTTCCCCTTAACCATTTGGGGAGAGTTTTCCTTTTCCTCTGTGCTTACCTGGCACATTGGGTATTGCTTATTATTGCTCAGCAGGCTGCTTTGCTGCTCCTTGTGTGTGCAGTGGCCACTGAGTTGTGCAAACATGGCCATGGGTTGATGGGTTGTGAGGTCAGTTCTTTCCCTTAAGTGTTGGGAACTGTCTAAAATTCCTGTTCCTCCTTGGCTGGGAGTTCTTTTCTCAATGTGGCTTCTGCCTCCTCCCTGTTATTTCCATAGCACCCTGCTCAATCCAACAGCTGGAGTATTCACTGAGGACACTGGAGCTGTGCTGGGAGTTAATAAGCTTTTGCAAGTAGCTACAGTGTTACAAGGATGGTTTTATTCCTTGTCAGTGTATTACAATGCAAAGGTATTTAGCAAACAGTTTAACAGGCAGGACTTTGGCATTGTCATGTTTTCACTTGTGGAGAAACTTGTTCATTCTCATGCTCCAAAAATTCCAAGATGACATCTGTACTCAGTTTCAGTTTTCAAACTTACATAGTCACCAAAGCCCATTGTTTTAGAGGATTGTTTTCATTGCTCCTCTCTTTTAGGTACATTTAATTTTAGCCTTTTACAATCTTTCTCTTCCACCAGCACATTGATCTTGCTGCACTCAGCTAATTGGATTAATTCATTTGCTATATATTTATTGTACAGTATTGATTTGATAATACCAATCTTCCATCTCAATATAATCTCATATTTTCTCTGGCCTCAAAGCAGCCCTACTAAATGCCCCTCCTGCCCCACCTTTGCACTTGGACTTCACATAAAATCACAACATTGATTAAAAGCCCTGAGGCTAATCAGACTCTTCCCTGCAGGCCTGGTGTGCCTTGCTGCCTTCATAAGCACTGAAGGATGAGATAAAGGTGTTGGATGATGTTCCCACGTCTGTTAATAGCTGCTCCATGCTGACACAAGTGACCTTCCAAAACCTTGTGTCTCTGCCAGTGGTCACTCACTTGGGTGCTTAGCTTTGGTACCTTTGGGGGAGGTTAAATACCTCAAATATTTGCTTGCCTGTGCTCACTCCTCAAATGTTCAGACTTCTGAGCTCAACATCCAAGTTCCCTGGTGACCTGTGAAAATCTCTAGATGTCTAAAGCATATAAATCTCCAGCTTTCATAAAGTCAAGACATGCTTGCTGTGAGGCAGTTTGAGTCACTGAAATTAGCAACAGCTTTTCAGGAGTTGTGGCAAGACAGAATCTATGTAGATCCTGTATAAAGAAAGGGTTTTGCTGTTTGACAGTCAGGTGAGCAAGCTCAAGTAGTTATGGATTCTGCAGAGTTTGGAGCTTCATATGCATCTTTATTTTCATTCCTGATAAAGCATGTTTGTTATGTAGACTGCATTCTCTAAAAGCCTGGGATTGTGCTCAGGGCTGGTCAGTGGATTTTCAAATGAGCTGAGACTTTCTCCAGCCTAACCTGCCTTTGCTTGTCTTTGGGGGACCTCATCATGTAGGAGGCTCCAGCCACCTGCCCCACGTGAGGCAGGGACTGAGTGACCACCAAGGCTGATCCTTTGCAAGGAGCTACTGGGGATCCTGGCAGTTCTGCTGTCTGCTCCAAAACAGGGCTCCAGTCATGGCTTATTTTGGCACAGGGGAGATGGGAAGCACAGTGCTCTGCCTGTCTCTTTTTGCCATTGATGCACAGGGCTTCTTCCCACTCAGACTGGCTGTGCAGCCCAGGGCAGAGGTTGATGTGCTCACACATGGGCACTGCAGGTATAGGCAGCTTCATTTTCTGTCTCACTTTGCAATTGCCATGGGGTTTTTAAAGAACATTTTCATTATTCTGTGGCAGTTGTGAGACACTTCCATGGCTTGACAGCTTCTGTACCAAATCACTGCTCATCACACAGATGAATTTCTCTTTCAGTGTCAGCATTTCACTTTCCTGAGATCCAAAGCTGCAGCTTAAGCAATGAGAGGACAACCATCAGAAAGTAACAGGCTGTAGACATGAGGGGTGTGTGGATGCTGTCACAGGGATGCCAATAGAAGATGTGATTTTGAGGGATTGAGGGGTTATTTTTGTGCTATTTGACATTACATTGACTGAAAATTTGGTTATTCCCTTTAGAGCTTGGCTAGATTGCTGAGAGGGGTGGGAGAAACATAGCAGAAAAACTGCTAGTTGTACCTGCTCAACCTTAGCCATACCTTGAGAAAATAAAACTTTTTCACTTCCTTCCCTTATGACAGTTTATCTCTGAGGTTTTTCTTCTATTTATTAATAAAAAAGTAACCTTACACCTCAGAGAAAGGATTAATACTTGCACTCTAATTTGCTAATTCCTCTCACTTCTTTGAAGGAACAGTGCAGTAGCTGACAGCAGGTTTGGGAGGCCCAGCCTGGGCTGTGGCTGGCTCAGGGACTGCAAACAAATGTGTGCTCAATCTGGGCTGTCTCCAAACATCAGTGCAAGGCTCTTGAAATGGGAATGGAAGTTATTTAGGGCAAGACTTAAAAGGAGCAGCTGAGGTCACTTGTCTTGGTCAGCCTGGATAGGAGAAGGCTCATGGGCTCTCTTGGCAGGCAGCACCTCCCTGGGGGTCAGTGGAGGGGAGGTGCTGGTCTCGCTCTGGTGACCCAATGGGGCATGAGGGAGTGGAGACTGGACACTTGGAAAGGCTCTTTGCTGAGGGGTGCTGGGTCCCTGGAACAGCTTCCCCAGGGAAGTGCCCATGGCACCAAGCCTGCCAGAGTTCAAGAAGCCATGGAAGACTTGTCTAGGAGGTTTAGTTTATGGCAGTGCTGCAAGAAGCAGGGAGTCATCCTCATGAGTCCTTCCCAACGTGGGGGATTCTGTGATTCAGGAACATGCCGTTCTTTTGTTTTTTGGACTAAACACTTTTCCAGACAAGTGAGCACCTCAGCCCAGCCCAGCTGCCCGCACTCAGTGGAGGTACATTGGGGTGGAAGTCAGTCAGGTGTTCCTGAGTTGGGTAGAAACAGGCTCATTATGGCCTGGCAAGGTTCACATCATGACACAAAAAGCCTCTTCCAAAAGGCTGCTGTGCAGTCAGTAACTTTGTTTTGAAAAACTGACCTTGTGAATTAGGGTTTGTTTCTTGTAGCAGCTTCTCTAGAATTAAGTCCTTCTTGACAACTACCTGAGGGGCATGGATGTTGTCTGGTGCAATTTACCAACACAGCATGACAGGGGTCTATTACTTCATCTCAGAGCAGCTAACAAGCACAGAGTGTTTGATAGTGTTTGATCAGGGGATTGGTGTTAAAAGCCAGATTATTATAAAAATGGGGAAAATTTTATAGACATGGAAGTGTCTGGTTGAGCAAAAATAACAGCTACCAGGTGGCTTCTGCTAAGCAGGTAAATAGGGCTAAATTATGGTTTCAATGCAGAGCTTGTGGAGGATATCCAGCAATTTAATAAGCTCCAGGAGCACAAGACATTCCTAAGGGCCCAGTCTTGCAATGCACTCTGCAAATGGACTTAATTGAGTTGTAATGAGGCCAGTTATGGGCAACTGTTCCACCTGCATGCAGCTCCTTGCAGGACTAGGTTCAAACTCACGATTGCAAGATCTGTTAGAGCAGTATTTTAAAAACTTCAAGTACAGAAAACATCATAACACCTTCTTTCTGCTTTCATTCACATTGCTTTGAAATGCACCTCCCTGTAAAGGGGCTGCTGAGAGGAGCTGGCTGAACTCAGCCTGCACCAGGAATGTTTGGGATGAATCTTCTAAGTTGTTCATGTCATGATCTGGCACAAAGTGATCCTGTTGAGAAATGAGGTGTCAGTCTGTAACTAAAAATTACCTGAGAAGGAATTGCCATAGGAAAAGGGCTTTTGGTCTTCAAAAGCCATGGAACCAATGGATTGTTGAAAGTGTGGCCCATTTGTGTGTTCCTGCTATAAGCAGTTGTTTTTTTACTAAAAAGTAATATGTTCTTACATCCTTAAATATTTATAGCTAGCTGAGTATAGGAGAGAGCATTCTGATCAAGAATTATTATTTTAAAATTCCTGACAGTGTTTACACACTGTCGGTTGCAACTGGCAGTTGAAAAGAAAAGCAAATACCTTCAAACTTTTATTTAGAAATAAAATTGGCTATGGGGTTGACTAATACTTCTGAGGATTGGGTTCCAATTATGTGACATATCAGAGGGGCTGACAAGCACAATTTCCTGTGTGGCATCTTGGAGGGAGGATGTGGTGCTGCAGTGATAACTTGTGCCTTACTATTTTCATCCTAAGATGTTTCCTCTGGAGATGAGAGAACCACTTTTGAGTAAAATGCACTATTTGATTTCAACACATTTAGGGTGGAAGGTAGGCAAAGTTTGGGGTTTCTTTATTAAAAGCAAGTTGAAGTTATTTAAATTGCATCCCACACATCAAGTGCTTCTCTCCACACTGCTCTTGTCCCATTCTATTGAACTTACCCTGAGACTTACATGTAAGTCTCTGCTGAAATATAATAATTGCTGTCTAACCATGTCTTAAATAGGTAGAAATGATCTATCGATACATAATAAACAGAGATAACGAAATATTTTATTCATGTTTTCTGAAAGTCTCAATTATTTATATGTGGGTATCAATTAGAGTTTGCATTTAAACAGAATTCAGAGTAGTAGCATTCCGTTCACTTACTCTAAATTAGATGGCAGTATGTTTCACTTAATATAAATTGTGTGTGATTACTTACAATCAGTTTAAATCAATAAGTTTGTGATGGATTTTTACCCGGTGCTGTGGTTTCTCAGTAATAAATCCCTTGTTTAGTCCAGAAGGCATTGCTTCTTTTGGCAGCTTTCCATGCATTTCAGTAATGAGTCTTGGATAGGCACAGTTTCAGCAAATCAGCATTTAAGAAGGGGGGAAAAAAAAGCCCCTATAGAGGATACACACATTTAAAAAATCAATTTACCTCAACTAGTCCCAATTCAAATTAATAGAATACTCTGCTCTGAGAATCTTGGAGTCTGTTCCTTGTAGCAGAAATTTTTGTATGTCCTGGCTTAATAATGTGAAGGCAGGGAATGGGAATGTGGTCTGTGATTCAAGGGTTGGAAGCTTTGTTATAAAATCCTCAAAGGACAGGTGTAGAATATTATTTTGTTTGCTTGAACAGAGTCACAAGCTGGCTTGACTTCTTCCTGAGGTTGTGCCTCCCATCTACAGAAACTATTGTCCCTGCCCCAGGAGAGCAGGCTCCCATGGACTGGAGGAGGATGCCCTGGAGAACAGGCATGGTGGTCAGAGTGTGCAGTAAAAGATAGCCCAGCTGCAAAGCTGTTTGTGGTTGGGTTTTAACGGGGCTGAGGAAAGAGCCCCAAGAGGCAGCAGGCACTTGAAGGTGGTGACATCCTGGATTCTGTTGATCACCCTGAAATATGGCTTCCTGCTGAGATGGATGTAGGTGTTGTTGGTAAGTTCCTTGAAGATGAAGGTAGAGGTCAGAGAAGAGATGAGTGAGAGGAGACCTCAGCAGGGAGGGCCCAGGCTCTGCTCCAGGGCCCAGCAGTGGCACCAGAGGAACGGGCAGGGACTGAGCCCAGCAGCTGCCCCTGCACAGGAGGCACAACTTCTGCCCTGAGCAGGCTGCCCAGGGAGGGGCTGGAGTGTCCCTCAGCAGGGATATTCCAGAGCCACATGGACACAGTGCTGTGCCCTGTGCTCTGGGATGGCCCTGCCTGAGCAGGGAGGTGGCACCAGTGACCCTCTGTGCTCCCTTCCAGCCTGGCCCACTGGGGGATTCTGTAATGTGGGCACTAGGGATGATGGAGCCCAGTAACAGCCAGCCTGGCTGTGGCACTTCATGGGTACAAGGGACAATCTTCACCCACTTACTGGTGAACTTCTGACAGAAAATCTCTTAGTCTAAAGCATCTCCCCATCTCCATCACATGGGGATGGTGGCAGTAATTAATTAAGCCTGAGTGGGGAAATTGCTTTTCATATTCCTGAATGGAAAGCTGCTCCTAGGCCAGGAAACTGTTCCCCATCTCTCCTGTGAGCTCTGTTCCTTACCTCATTCCTGCTCTGGTGTGGGCATCTGGATTGTTGGGCTGTCTCTCATTTCACGCCTGAGCTCCTGGTTAGAAAAGGCACACACTGGCACAGTGCTGCTTCCTGAGCCTCAGCAAGCTTCACAAAGGAATTCTGAGAAGAAATAAAGCGTGGAAATGAATTAGTGAAATCCTGAGCTTCAAAGAGTGCCAAAAAGTTAGGGAATGCCAAGTATTGCATGGGATGGCAGCAAGGGAGCAGTGTAGGGAAGGGTCTGTGGGAAGAGAGCAGTACACTGTAAAACAAGCCTTTGTTTCGATGCAAACACAGTTCAGAGATGGCTTACACAAAATCACTGAACTTTGATGCAAGCCTTGGAGTTAAGGATATGTGCTGTCATTTGCTGGGTGCTCTGTTTTTTCTGTATAAATTGTCTCTCTTTTCATCCTTTCCTGGAGCATGGGGTTGTTCGGGGATCAGGTAGGCAGTTGTGGGGCTCCTGCATCCAGAAGATGCTGAAGGGATGTTTAGCACCATGGGTTGCCTTTGTTGTTTGAGATTCTGCAGATCTGCTGGCCATTTTGGTAAGAATAGCAGCTGTTGGTGGTTACTTCTATTAAGCAGAACAAAGTGTACTGGGATGGGTTTTGTGGTCCTTTGCCTGCTTTCTCTGTGATGGCACAGAGGTGCTTTATTCATGCTTGTTACACTGACCTGTGACCTCCATGTATGTGCTCTGTGTGTGCTGGCTGGAGTTGTGCCTCAGCCCTTTCCCTGCTGCTTTTTCAGAAATACATTATTAGTTCCTGAAGGTGAAGGATTATTTTGTGTCTAGGCTACCTGAGTGCTCTAATTTGTAAACTCATTGCTCCTGGTTGCAGACCTTGCATCAAGGCTGGAACCAGAAGAACTATTCAAGATGTGCACACAGGTATGTAATTTTATGGTTAAATTCATTTGCTTTATAAGATCACAGAGTGGTTTGGGTTGGAAGGGAGCGTCAGGATCATCAGGTTCCATGTCCCCAGAGCATGACCCAGCTGTCCCCTTCCAGAGCCTTGCTTCTGACTTGCAGTGTGGGCATCAGTCACTTCCATGGAATGGAAACTTTGAGAAATCCTTGCCTGTGAGCCCAGCCAAAAGTGTAATTATAGCACAGGGGAGACAGGGTGCTGTAATTGAACTGTTGCTGATAGACAGTGAAAAATGACTGTCCTTTGAAGACTGTGCCCATCCTTTTTTCTCTATCACTGTATCTGTGTTGAGATCAGTTTGTGGTAATCACAATAGTTGGCATTTCTCATCCCTGGAGCCTTTCAGGTCTCATCCCTTCAATGTAATAACCACTTGGACTTCTTGACCTGTGCTTTAAGCCCTTCTTGAGGTGCTCCAAGGAGATACTTTAGGGAAGAAATATGTTCACTACAGTCACTAGCTCCCTCCTTCTCTGCATGTGGATACCACAGCAATTGCAAAACAGCAGGAGCTGCAGATAAGGTTCCCTGTCATTGTGAGTGAAGGCTCTGATGTTCCAGTGCTGGGGCACACAAGTTGCAGTGGTGCCTCAGGTGCTGTGGTTACCTTCAGCAGATTTACCACATCCAAAGTAGGGCAGATGGAAATGGCTTTCTGTGAGGAGTATTCCTCTGGCAGAGAGCCGTGCACCTGCCTCTGATGTGTGTTATTGGTGAGGACCATTTGCTGATGCATCACAGTCCAACATGCTTTTTTTTTTTTTTTTTTCCCTTGCATTTTAGACAAATATTTGGGTGCCTGCAAAGATTTTGCATAACTGCTGGCAAAATCCCTCCCCATAACCACCTACACTCCTGCTGAAGCCTCTGGCTGAGCAATCCTACTGTTTTTAGTAGGAAAGGGTGATGCAGGCAGTGGCTGAATTTGGGAGTTAGTGGGGTAGGGAAAGACATTGTCAGCAAAAGCAGCTCCTAAACTTCCCCCTCAGCAATGGGAGCTGGTGGTGCTGGGTGCTCTGATGGAGCATGGGTTGTCTCTCCTATCTCCCAGTCCGAACTGGTGCAGAGCAGTGTAATTAGCACGTGCCTAATCACCCGAGTCACACACAGCCAGTCCTTTGCACTGTAAGGTTGTGTGAATATTTTTGGTTCCCCCCAGCCCTTGCATGTGAGGTGTGGGTGGTTGTGGTGTGGGTGTCTTTGAATACCTCGAGCTTTGCCATTAGCAAATGTGTTTTCTCCCTGCCTGTTAGGGCAGCAGTGCTTTCCTGCAGTCATCTGTGTGCTGCTGTGTCACCTCCCAGGTGCTTTTCATCTTTGGGTAGCTGTGCCCTCTGCTTCAGGCTTGCTCAACATCTTTGCCACTGTTACAGCTGATTTGTATTCCTATGGGTGATGATGATGCAGTTTAATGTTGTGAAATTTTGCAGGGGACTTTGACTTGCCTTGGCCTTACCTTGTGTTCATGAGTAATTTCTGAGAAGATACTGACTGAATGATACTGAACCCTGACAGGTAATGAGGCTGCAGAGGAGGCAAAAAATCTTCTCTGCAAAACTCCTTCCCTTTGTACTCACTTCTCTGAGGAAAATGTGTGAGTTGATAAAACTGAAGAGCAGAAAGTTTTGCTTCCTCTCCTTTCCTTGAGAGAACAGGAGTGTCAGGCCAAACTCCCCTGGCTTGCTGGGGAGTGGTGTGCAGCAGCCTGGTGTCACAGGAGGGGAATTCACCCAAATCCTGCCCACACCATCGTGTGGCTGAAGTTTGTGTGAAGGCAAACTGTCTGCAGAAAGGACTGGGAGCAAATGGAAGTGTTGTTCCAGCAGGACCTGGGATGTCCCCACTCACTGCTTTTATTTCTTTCATGCTTTCAAGGAATGGACAGGGAAAGTGAGAGGGGGACACACTCCACTCATAAATAAAATCCTGCTGTAGTTTGGAAACCCAGACAATTACAGATGGATTCATTTACTGCTGGGCTACTGAAGAGTCAGTCAGTTGCAAGTGCATTCAGATTTCCCTCTCTCCAGGGCTAAATGATTTCTTCTCAGTCCATGAAGACCTGGAGACAGTAACTTCTTAAAATACCTGCTGGTGAACTGAGCCATCTGCTAAAGAAAACAAGTTTCTTTTGCAAATCTATTTTCCATCTTCATGTACTGTTGTGTCAGACTGTTTTCTGCAAATAACTTGTGGTTCTTTTGGCAAGAAAGGACCCAACAAATGTGCAGTTGGGTTGAACAAAACAACTTTTAGAAGCTGAAGACTTTCCACACATAGAAGGGACAGATTCCACCCATCCCCCCTGCATCCCCATTGCATTCTTAGGTTAAGGAATGAGTCATGGACTTGGAGCAGTCTATATTAAAAGGGATTGTGAACATGTTTCTTCTCCTCTCTCCCTCCCCTTTTCCCTTTGACCCTCTGCTGAGGTGATGGTAGTAAATTTTTATAGCCAGTAAAGATGTGGCTAAGGGCTTTACCAGCATGTAAGGACCAATGAACTGGTGTTGAATGCAGGAGCTTTGGAAGCTCAGGTGGGAGTTTGTAGGTTATCTACAGACAAAGCTCCTTTTCAGAGCAGCAATGTGCTCAAATAAGATGCTGGGGGTTTGCCACAGCTCTGCTGCCTGACATTTAGCAGCTTGTATCCCATCCCTGCCCCCTGACTTGCAGAAAGAATTGTCTGCGTGGTCGCTGCTGCAGCCTGGCATCATTTCAATTGCAAACGGGGGCTATTAGTATTCCACAAATACCCGGTTAGACACTTGGGTTTCTCAGCAGAAGGGGAACTTAAAACAAAAAGAGACAAGAATGGACGTGAGGCTCGGGATAGATGTCTCCAGGAGAGCTCGAGGCTTTGGCCAGAGGCTCAGATTTTGTCACTGACCCGGGTTTACTTCAGAATCGCCCCCTCCCAATAATCTTCCCACGAGTTCTTTCTCTTTGTACCAAAGGCAGGCTTTGAACGGGTGTTTTATTCTGTGCCTCTTCTCTCTGCTGGGCACAGGGAGATTCCTCTGCTGCACGAAGAGTGGAGCGGGACGGAGAGCTGTGTCCCGAAGGAGCTGGGGCAGTGCCCGTGGGGAATGAGCAGGCTCAGGGCTGAAGGGAGGATCCCGCTGCCCTCGCGGAGCCTCGGCCTTTGCTGCCCGTTTTCCCTCTGTTCCGTCTTTGGCTCCGGTCCAGCCGTGGCAGATGAGCACGGGTAAAGCTGCAGTGCGGGTCCCTGGCACCGCAGCAGGCTCGGGATGGAGCAGCGAGCTCCGCCGAGGAGAGAGCAGCGGGCTCCTGCCATGGCTGAGCGCGGCTGAAGAGCTTAAGTGATTTGGGATGCACAGCTTGTGGTGGCTTTCATCTTGCCAGGGGATGGCCCTACAGTGACCTTTCTGGGTGCTTTGAAAATTTTCAGGGTTAAACAGGGCTCTCCTCTCTCCTCATTTGCCCTTCCATTCCAGCGAGAGAGGAAATTTTGGATCTCTGGATTCTTAGCATGACAGTGCTCTTTATGCAGAAAGGTGATTTAGTTTGGTTTTTCCCCTTTCCCTTCTATTTTTTTCTGATAGTTGATTTGATTTGAACTGGCTTCAACCTAACTTTATACCAAGCTTTTCTCTCTGTCCTGGAGGGCTGAAGGCATAATCACTACTTTCTCATTTAAATTCTAAAATTACCTTTCAAATCTTACCTTTTCATTTCTTTTGTGAAACTCTTCTCTGGCCTTTTAAGGGATGAGCAAACACAGTTTCAGTAGTGCAGAGTTGGTAAAAGGCCAGAAATCACTCCCTGCCTTCTTGACACAGAATTTACATAATCCCAGGTCGTGGCATTGCAGGTAAATTTGACCTCTCAACTACACGGAGCTGTAGGGCTGGTTCTGTGTCCAGGGAGTGTCGTTGGCTCAGGCTGGGGGATGTGGTTTGCTTATTCACTCTTCGTGGTTTGTTTCATTTCTGGAAGCTGTCCTTGGGCAAAAGAGAGCAAGGTACCCCTCTGTGTCTGTTTATCCCTGGAATGAGCTGTGCCATGGGGCTGATTCCTGCCTGGAGAGGCACAGTGCTCAGCTGGGAGGGACTGAGGTGCAGGGTAGCACCCCTGAGCAGCAACAGTGAGGGGGGTGGGGAGCAGCCCAGAGTGGGAGCACTGATTGCTATAGAGGCTGAGAGGGACATGAAGAGAGATGAGGTTTATCCCTGCCTCCCTCCTGCATGTTCACCTGGGAATGGCAGTACTTGTCTCAGACCCTTTGCTTTGGATCTGGCACACCTGCTGTATTTATGTTTTTGCTGTTGCAGCATTTAATCTGCTTTGGTTTATTTTCTCCTAAGCCAGCTCAGGAGGTTCAGTGTTCTCCTGGTATTTTTGCTGTGTTCACTTGAAAGGGAAGGTGTAGGCAGCTCCATCTCCCAGCTCTCACTGACGCAGGATCTGTCACATAAATCCAAGCATCAAAATGTGTTTGCTGTGGAGGCAGGGCTGTTTTTTGATTATCCACCTTATTACCAAATCCATTGCTCTCAGGCAAGTGTGGGGAACCTTTTCCTTGCTAACGGCTGTACAGATAATTCAAATAACTTTGACAAAGTACATATTAAATCACACAGTTGTGGCTATCTCCCCTTCTGCTGCTGTTGGATAATTTTGCTGTGGGCTTTATGAAATGAGTAGGTAGCTGTAGTCAGCCAAAGGGCTGCAGATTCACCACAAAGCCTTCACAGGCTAATGAGCTTTCTCTTAATGGTGTCATAAAGCTGATGCTGCTGGAGGTGTAATGTCACTTCTCAGCTTGAAGTCAGATACTTCCAGATGTGCCTGTTGTGTTTCCCAGCTGAGTTAGCCCCTGCCAGGCAGCTGGGCCTTGTGGGAAATGTTGGTAACTGAGGGTGTCCCATGTAGGAGGATGACCAGAAAACAGCCCTGGACACCAGCCCACTCTGTGTCCTATGGGGAGGAGACAGCTCCCACTTGCACACATGCACCAGGGCTTGGAAACTGGGAAAAGCAGGCATTCCTTTGTGAAAAGAAAATGTTTTGGCAGGTGTCCTGTGTGCCATGCAAAATCTCTTGAAATAATTAGATTTTGTGGTTTTTTAAGAGAGTCTTGAGCAACATCAAAGGACTTAAAATATGACAAAGCTTTTCTGTTAATGGCCAAGTTAATGAAGCCCTGAAGTGATTTGTCTTTGGAGGTAGCAGCAGCTTCATCACTGGTGGCTGTTTACATTGGGTAAACACCTTTTGGGAATGGTAAGGATCCCAGCTGGCCCTGTCTGAGGCAGGGGGACAGATAAAGAAGAGTTAAGCTCTTTCTACCCCCTTGCCTAGTGCTCCAGGAGTTCAAACTTTGAAAATTAACCATGCACCTTTATTGTGGTACCTGCTGGCCCTGAGCCTAGGCTGTTTCCCCTTCCCAAACTGGATTTTGAGCAGTGGCAGTCCACGCTTGTGGTGACTGGTGCTGCATTGTGAGGGCATCCCAGGCCACATGAAGATCAGTGGTGCTGTTCACTTTGGAGAGCAGTGCTGGGAAAACAGGTCAGGATCTAAAACTCTGAAGGGACTCCTCTCATTCTTCAAGGTTTTGTGAGTTTGTGGTTTATGGTGAGGTCTGTGTGAACCTTATCTCCCTCAAAGTTTGAAGAAAACGTCCCTGAGCAACCTGGTTCAGTGGAAGGTGTTCCTGCCCAGGGCAGGGAGGTTGAAATGAGATGAGTTTTAAGGTCCCTTCCAAACCAAACCATTCTGGGATTCTGTGATCTCACTCCCTCAAATTAGCAACAAGTTATATAAAGGAGGGGGTGTGTAGGAAAAAACTCTAATGAAAGCATACAACAGTTTTTGCAAGCAATTAAGTAGAAGATAGCTTTTTTTGCTCTGGAAAGAGTAAACAAGTAGAAAATTATGGTCATTTGACTGCAGGAAATCTTTTTTTTGTCATTACTGTATATTGGAGACATCAGTGAATGAGACTGTTTAAACCCTGTTCAGCCACCAACCCACACAGGATCACTTTCTTCTTTCCTCTTTCTTTTCATTTAATTTCATTGCTGAGATTGACAGATTCAAGTGTGGAAGGCTTTAAATAGGTGATCATTCTCATCTCAAGGCTTTGCCTGGCTTTTTAGTTTTCAAATCTCATTTTGGAACACATTGCATTAAATTACATGAAATTACCAAGCACTTTAATTACTTTTTTTTAAAAGCCTAAGCCATTCTTATCTGCTGCTATTGCTTACAGGCTGCAGCACAGAAAAGTGATTTGCTGATGCAATACCACATCCCCTAATTGTATTGTGCTCCAAGAGCTGAGGAGGAGCTCCCAGCCATGGCTGTGTGAACTTTGGGGAGCTCAGCACCCAAATTCCAGCTCGTGTAGGACACTGACAGTGCCCCACATGAGAAGGGACTGAAGAGCCAGCTGTGTTTCTCGAGCTGCTTTTGCAAAGAGAAGAAGCCCATCATTGATTTGGAGATGGAGATGAATGGGTTGTTTCATCCTTTTAGGTGTTGCTCCTAACGCTGTTGACGTTGCCTTGCTGCTGTAAAGTTTTGGTGTCTGGAAAGCAGAAGTAAAGAAAAGCAGAGCAAAATGGAGCAAGGGATGAATTTACAAAGCTTCTAATTAAAAAAATTGCAACGAGGAAAGCATTGTTGTTTGTAATTGGAACGGACTGTGGGATCTTCCCATACAAATTACCATTTCTAATTGACTTGTAGGAGAGTGCTCTCGTGGTTTTCCTGCAGTGGTGTTGCTAGGAAGTGTTGCTAGGCAACCCCTCAATGACTGAACCGACCTTTAAGATAAATATATGTATTTTCTCCCCATTTTGATGCTGGAAAGCAAACCTCTATTTTGTCTCTGTGCTGGCCTTTCTCTGGGCAGAAGGAGCTCTTTGGGCATGGGGGTTGCTGAATAATAGAGTGCTTAAGATTTGGCAAAGCTTTTTTTGGAGGCACAACCTTTTTGTCTGTTACATTCTCAGGAGCTCAATTTTTTCCTTGCAATGTGAGCAACAAAAGTTGACAAATAATATCGTGAATGATTTATCTGATTAATGTAGTGATCTTTATTGAATAAATAATTGAAGAAACACTTCTCACTGTTCCCTCAGGTAAGCAGGAGCAGGCAGGGCAGAAGCAGAGCTTTAAATGGCTGTTGGTTCAGTGTGACAAAGAGGATTTAAGCCCTCCCATGTTGCTCAGGCCTTCTCCCAAGAATCCTGGTGGCACAGTGCAAAGCAGCCACTGGGATATGTTGGGAGTGGTTTGCTTGTAACAGCTGTCTTTGAAAAAATATCTTGATTTATTGTTATGTTCAAATTAATTATGCTCATAATTTTTTTGAATGTTTTTGCCATGTGAAAAGTGTGTCAACTGTTTTTTTTTTTCTTTCCAGGTGATCAACTGGAATAATCTGTAAGACTCTAATTGAAAAGTATCTCTAGTTAAAGACAACTTGCAGAAAGGTATAGAGATATTCCGTGTTTTTCCTTGGCTGAGGCTGATATATCAAAATGTCAAGGCTTGCTGAGGGAGTGTTGAGTGCCAGCCATGTAGGAGTTTTGCTCCCTAGAATGCCTAGGCAGAAGTTGGTCTGCCTGAGGAATGAGTAGTCCCTGTCCAGCTCAAAGCAAGGAGGAGGAGGGTCCTGGGCAGACTAAGTTATTATAGTGCTGTTCCTCTTCCAAAAACCCTTGGCTGAAAGAAGAGAATAGAAGTCAAGGTGAGGGGAAGCATGAACCACCTGCAGGCTCTGAGAAGGAGGGAGAGCAGAACAGCCAGGGGCTGCAGGGAGGCAGGATTGGCTTGGTCAGTGCTCAGCAGCCACAATCTGCCACGTCCTGGGTCCTTCTGTCCCCTGTTTTCCTCCCCCAGCCAGGCCTGGGAATAAGAACATCTCTAAACTTCCCAGTAACTTCCCAACTGTCCCTGGGCCCAAGTGTAACCAGGCTTGGAGGATGCTGTGCTTTACTTTTTGAACTATTTTTGCCAACCTGCTGCAGCCCTGCTGAACTTCAGATCTCTTCTTCCCCATCCATTGCCCCCATCTCTGCTCTCTGCAGAGAGGACCCCTGTTTTTTGCAGTGTTACAGGCACCCAGATGATGCAGTGCTTGTTCTGGAATAAACCCAGTCCAAATTAAAGAAAGCCCTGGATTGTGCTTTTCCAGAATTTAGGCATTCAGCCACAGCCACTGTGTATGAAGGGCAGACTGTTCCTGCTGGTGAATTATCTATCCTCTGCACAATATCTCCTACAGCAGGGAATTTTTCTTCTGCTCTGTCTGCAGCCAGGTTGGAGTAGCTGTGTCTGAGACAGCAGTGGAGATGGAAATGAGCCTGCCAGGGAGGAGCAGCAGAGCCTTTCAGTGAATAATGCTGGAAGAATTTCTGAAAGAAGGTGGCTTTGGTAACTCTGTGCACTGTAGGACCTGGTCCTAGTGCATGGTAGGAAGGACTTGGGATGATTAGCATGAAATTGAATGTGTTAATCAGGCAGGCAGGAGTAGAGCACAGAAGTGATGAGCTTGTCATTTCATTCCTTCCCATCCCTTAAATAACAGAGCTGCAATCCCAGCTCGAAGGGGAGCAGCCACTCCTGGGTGGTCATGGGAGAGTCAAGGCTCTGAGTGACCTTTGCAAGGGAACAGGATTCCAATTCACTGGAGCAGCCCAGGGCTCCCCTGGTGATACATGGAGACTGGTTCATTAGCATTTGGTTTTGTCCTTGCTCTTAGCTCAATGTCTAGGAACAAGAGCTGTTTTAAATTAGGCTGGAATGGAAGCATTAGAGGGCTGGGACAGGATATTGTATAGATATGAATGTATTGCATTGTCAAATTTAAAAATCCAATAAAATACCTGATTACAAACAACAAAACGTGCAATCTTGCATCAGAATGTATGAAAGGATGTCTCTTACTCCTTGTTCAGAGAAGTATCAAGGGTGTACACAGCACATCACAGAGGCATTAAAGTGATTAAGTTGTTTGTGAAAAGTCCAGATTGTGCAAATACTTAACTTTGGTATGTGTGCAGTCACAATGAAATTGGGGGAATTCATAGAATGAAATCATCTTGGGTGGAAGGGACCTTTAAGATCATCAAGTTCAGCCATTCCCTTAACACTGCCAAGGACATCACTAACCCGTGTCCCCAAATGCCACATCCACAGGGCTGTTAAACCCCTCCAGAGATGGGGACTCCACTCCTGCCCTGGATAGCCTCTGCCAATGCTAGACCAACATTTATGTGAAGATGTTTTTTCCCAATATCCAAATCTAAACCCCCCTGGCCCAGCCTGAGGCCATTCCCTCTCCTCCTGTCCCTGTTCCCTGGGAGCAGAGCCCGACCCCCCCGGCTGTCCCCTCCTGTCAGGGAGTTGTGCAGAGCCACAAGGTCCCTCCTGAGCCTCCTTTTCTCCAGGCTGAGCCCCTTTCCCAGCTCCCTCAGCTGCTCCTGGGGCTCCAGCCCCTTCCCAGCTCTGTTCCCTTCCCTGGACATGCTCCAGCCACTCTGGGTCTGTCTTGTCCTGAGGGTTCCAGGACTGACCCCAGGAGTGGAGGTGCCCCAGCAGTGCCAGCACAGGGGACAGTCCCTGGCATGGTCCTGCTGGACACACTGGGGCTCGTCCAAGCAAACTTCTCTTCTGAAATTTATTTTCTGGAGGAGAGAAGCTTTCATTGTTTTTAAGTGTTTAATGCTAGTCAGTTGTTAAACATTTCAGCAAGCATTTCCAATTGTTTTCCAATTATGGAAATATAGTTGATGTTTTGGTGTGGAAACCTCTATAAACTTGGACATTGCCAGCAAATAAAACATGAATTTATATTTGGCTTTACAGAGTTAAATAAAGTAACTGCAGTATACCTCAATCCTTCCTGCAGGCCGCTGTCCTCTAAAATAGGAGGTATTATTGTGGTGGTATTCAGAAATCACTGAACATTTACTGCTCCCATCTCTGCTCCCTGTTCAGAAATTACTTTTAATTGAAATAGAACAAAACTGTCAAAAGCTGGAGAAAGTATTCAAAATTCCATGGCTTGCCACAGACTACCACAGCTTTCAGAATACATTGATTTTGCCACATTAAACACGATATGTGATGCCAAGCCTAGACTGAGAACGTGTAGCATGAATAATTTACCACCTAGATGAGTGAGCCTGTCTCCAGGAGCACGGAGAGAAGCAGCCCTGTGAGCTGAGGCTCTGCTCTAAAAGCCCAGAGCTTTCTTGGAAGGGGGAGCATGTGATGATGAAAGGCCTCAGGAGGGTAAGAGGTTGTACACAGCAAGTAAGAAATGTGTCTCACTCATCTCGTGGCTTCCCTTCCCTGCCTGAAAATGTGGGAAGTTCTAGAGATGCATGTGTGACCTGCTTGGAGAAGGCAGAGTGCTCTGCAGGGCAGGGCTCAGCCAGGAGAGAGGGGCTGGCAAGCCCAGGAAAACCTGGTGTGCAAAGGCTGCCTCTTGTTCAGCCCTGCCAGGCTCTGGGTGCAGGCTGCAGGCAGGGAGAAGGTTATTGGAGAGCCTTCTGTCACATCCTGTCCTTTGGGATCAAGGATGGATCTGTCTGGAATAGACAACAACTCTGACCCAGGGATTGTTCTGCAAAATGAATCATCAGAACTGCAGGTGCTTCCAGTTCTGTGGAGACAGAAAGACTTGGTACCTCACAGGACTTCACCAACAGAGAGAGTTTTCCACAGAGCTGCTCCCATCTTCTGTTTTCTGGGAGGTTTCTGACTTGCCCATTTAATTGGCATTGTTATTTACAAGCTAACGATTCTTCTGTCCCTTTCCCTCACCCAAAACACCCAATGCTCTGCCTCCCTGCATTGTTCCTTCCTGTTTCCTAAGGGGAGGACAGAGAGAATGGAGTCAAAACAAGTGAAAATGCACAACACCTAACATGTATTTTGAATAAACCAGCAAATGTCACTTAGTGTGACAAGTGGAGGAGGAAATTGGAAGTTGATAAACAGGAATTGTTAATGTTTTTCTACAAGAAAACTGTGAGAAGATAAATAGTGGGGAAATGTCATTCCTTCTTTCTCATCTACCCTGTCTCCTTAGCCTCCCTTTGCATGGATTCATATGAAAGCTTGTGGTTCAGAAAGTGTCCCATGTTCCTGATGAGATCCCCAAACCAAGGAATCTGCAGATCTGGGCTCATCCCCTGCTCTGCTGCTGGTTCTGAGCACATGGTTTCACTGTCTTTAGTTTCCCACCTCTGTAAAAGGGTACCTCACACATCTGTTCAGATGCAGACTGGAGGAAATTAATGGAAAAAAATTTCTGTTTGTACATTGTATTTGAATTCCTGAGTGGTTACCTGACAAAATTGTTTGAGGTTTTTCAAACTATAATTTTGCAAAAATGTTGCTGTCTTCTGAAACCCAGACACAGTGTGTGGAAATTAAAGGACTATGAAACCCTGGGATATGTAGAAATGCTAAAAAATAGTGATTGTACTGAATGGTTCAGCTTTTAGACTTCCAGAATCTGCTATGCCAGCCTTTAAATTGACTTGGGCTTGGTTCTGAGGTACAAGTTCTTTGTCATAACATCAAAGCCCAGATTATTCTAATTACTTTTGTAAGTGTACAACTTGTGTTCACTCTTCTAACTTTGCTTGTAGGAAACCTCAAATGAGTTGAAGTTTTGGTCTAGAGGTCATGGTCATGCCTGGATACAAAGAGCCTCTGCTTGTATCTGTTCAGAAAAAAAGGAGTCCTGACTGTGGTGAATGGTACAGCACAAGGTAGTGTTTAGGGAATTATTCTGACAATAATAAATAACAATAAAAAAATAATAATAAATTAACAGTTTAATCAAATATTATCTTGTCAGGAATGTCAGATTTTGTAATTTTCTCTCTTCTTACTAGTTTGAAAACAAACCAGCAGGAGGTTCCAAGTCAGGATAACAATTTAATAGAAAAATTAAAATAAGGGCAGAAAAGCACGGTCTTAAACTGACAGTCAGGATACAGGCTGCCCCCCTGTTGGTCAGGGTGGTGGTGGCAGTCCCATTAAATTGTGGCTGCAGTCCCGTTGGAGTGATAGATGTGCTTCTTTTGAAGCAGTGATCCTGTAGAAGGGTCAGGTCTCCCTCTGAAGGTCCAGTGGTGGTTATGGAGCTCTTGTCCTCTAGGAATTCAGCAGCTAAGGCTGCCCATGGTATTCCAAACTTCAGATTACATCCAGGAAGGAATGCTTGGTTCCTCCCCCTGGGCTGAGCATCTCACAAGGGATGATGTACTTTTAGCAGTCATGCAGTGAAACTTGATGGCCCATAAGTGGAGACAGCCCCTGGAGTTATCAGGGAGGAGTCATGGAGGAGATAAGGAGCACTGCTCCACCTGCTTTAACAGCTAATGAAGGTGGTAATAGAATACAAACTTCTGGTTATGTCTTACATTTTAATCTAAGGCATCTTCACATCAGGAATCCTTGCTTTTGGGATTTCTTTACTTCCATTTTGCTCTTCCAACCCAATTGAGAGGGCAAGAGCAAAAGCTGGGCCAGGGGAGGGTCAGGTTGGACACCAGGAAGAATTTCCCCATGGAGAGAGTGGTCAGGCCTTGGCAGAGGCTGCCCAGGGAGGTTTGGAGTCCCCATCCCTGGAGGTGCCCAGGGAAGGATGCCCAGGGTGGGATTGTTGGGGTGTCTGTGGAGGGCCAGGAGCTGGGCTGGATGATCCTTGTGGGTCCCTTCCCACTCAGGACATTTTAGGATTCTACTGCTGTTTATGTGCTCTTGAAGAGTAAGAACTTTACATGATTTTCTTTTGCTTCCTCTTTAATCCCCAGGGAGACACATCAATTCCCTGTATCCACAGGGTATATAATAATTTATTGTAATACATCAGATTTTTCTTCTGGTGTCTGTACAGAGAAATATTTTAGGAGACTAAGGAAGTTACACATGTCTTTTCTTCTCCACAAGGGATTCTTAGGCCTCCGGATAGACCCTTCCTTGGTTAAAAAACAGACATTCTTTGGATGTGACACCCAGTGCTCAGGGCTGGGGACAAGGTGGGCATCAGGCACAGGGTAGATTCAGTGACCTTGGAGATCTTTTCCAACCTTAATGATTCAATTTTCCAGGAATTATATTTTCCATGTTTCTGCTTTGGTGCTCAGCACAGGATCTCTTCCAGAGCCTTTCAGAGGCACCAAGGAGAAGAAGCTGTTGTGGGGCAGACCTATGTGGAGCCACCCACAGACTCTCTGCTGTGTCAGTGGTGGTGGCTCTGCTGCCTGGGAACAACACATGGGGCTGCCCCAAGGGGCTCTGTGCCTCAGTTTTGCTCAAGTTTTGAACACCCAAACCCATAACCCCCAGTGGAACTGCTGAGGGCGTGCATGACAGCACAACCTTTGCCTTTTCATTTAGCCTCAGACCTGATGCAATCTCCATTCTAGCAAGGAGGTGTGTTCTGAAATTAAAACAAGCTGGTGATAAGTTTAATAGGGTGATAAGTTTAATAGGATTCATGAGTTTAATCTCTCCTGAAAAACTAAATTCACCATGATAGCGAAAGGGAGGCGTTACCACACAAATTGTTTTAGGTTCCAGACAAGGTCTTAATAGATGCTTGATACTGTGTTTTAATACTAGATGATAGAATTATTTCCTGTCAAAAACTTTCTAAATGTGGGGAACAAGAAAATATCTTCAAGACTAAAAATGCTATTTATAGCTCATTAAAAAAATATTGGAAAAATGCTAGAGACCATATTGCTAACTCCACTTTTCTTTTTAAATGAGAGGTCTTGTTTGTTGGAAGACCAAGTCTTCATTCTTCTATTAAAAATCAAAGAAGGTTTTCCACACTGGATTAAAGAGGCTCCTGGTTTTAAAAGACCTTGCTGAAGCATATAAAATATATTGGTTAAACTAAGGAGCTGGCTGTGAGCCTCCAGCTCCAACATCTCTTGAAGAATGAACAGAATGAAAAAAGTGTAATCGCCGTGAACAAAGAGGGAGATAGGATTCTTGAATTGCTGAATGGGACTTTCTGGTACCACAGTCCCCACAGTAACATTTGAACAGTCCCCAGCAGTAAGTTCAGTGGCGGGGCTAACATCTGTATTCTCTTATCTGCTCTCAGATTGCAGGGAGGTGCCGTGCGCTGGGTACGGCCTCGCTGCCACACGGCTGGGCTGTGTTTGCTTCTGATAGCCTCGGTCACAGCCCTGCGGGGAGAGGGGCAGCACAAACCCTGCAGCCTGGGGAGCTCACACAGCACACAGCCTGGGGAGCTCACACAGCACACAGCCTGGAGGAGCTCACACAGCACACAGCCTGGGGGCTCACACAGCTCACACAGCACACAGCCTGGAGCTCCCAGCCCAGCAGGGAGAGAGGGGGCAGCACAAACCCTGCAGCCTGGGGAGCTCACACAGCACAGCCTGGGGAGCTCACACAGCACACAGCCTGGATCCCAGCCCTGCAGGGAGAGGGGCAGCACAAACCCTGCAGCCTGGGGAGCTCACACAGCACACAGCCTGGGAGCTCACACAGCACACAGCCTGGATCCCAGCCCTGCAGGGAGAGGGGCAGCACAAACCCTGCAGCCTGGGGAGCTCACACAGCACATCCTGGATCCCAGCTCACACAGCACAAACCCTGGGCTCACACAGCACACCCTGCAGCACCCCAGCCTGGATCCCAGCACAAACCCTGCAGCCTGCACCAGCCTGGGCTGGCTAGCACCTGGCTCAGACAACATTCTCTAAAAAGATCCTCTCAGTAAAGTCCGAGGTTCCCATGAGCTTCCTGTTAGAGCTGCTCATAGACACAGATCCTTGTGCTCAGGAACACAGAGAGAAGAGCACAAATGTGGGCTAAAAAGCACCACATTCTATGATGGGAGAGCTGAAGTTATGGCAGGCTGTAAGGGTGATGATCCCCAATGTCTTCAGTCACCTCTTGAAATGTCAGTGGTACAGAGCCACACAGAGCCAATTTACAGCCTGCAGCTTCTCCCAAGGAGCAGCTCCCATCTCTGCTTCTGTGCCAGGGACAGCACCCAGGGAAGGGCTGGAGCTGTGCCAGGGCAGGCTCAGGCTGGATTTTAGGGAAAGGTTCTTCCCCAGAGATGCTGGGCACTGCCCAGGCTCCCCAGGGAATGAGCACAGCCCCGAGGCTGCCAGAGCTCCAGGAGCTGCCAGGGATGCCCAGGGAGGGATTGTTGGGGTGTCTGTGCAGGGCCAGGAGCTGGGCTGGATGATCCTTGTGGGTCCCTTCCCACTCAGGACATTTTAGGATTCTACTGCTGTTTATGTGCTCTTGAAGAGTAAGAACTTTACATGATTTTCTTTTGCTTCCTCTTTAATCCCCAGGGAGACACATCAATTCCCTGTATCCACAGGGTATATAATAATTTATTGTAACACATCAGATTTGTCTTCTAGTGTCTGTACAGAGAAATATTTTAGGAGACTAAGGAAGTTACACATGTCTTTTCTTCTCCACAAGGGATTCTTAGGCCTCTAGAGAGAGACCCTTCCTTGGTTAAAACAGACATTCTTTGGATGTATCTGGATAATGTTCATTGCATAGACTCTCTGACTTACTTGTGAGCAAGCATGAAAATTAATCTCCTTCTTAAGTGAGTGTACAGACAAGGGGAAACTTGAGAGATTGTTACATCCTGTTTGAGGACATATCAAGTGAATAGAGCATAATGTTATTCATAATGATGCATTTCTATCTGACATTAGCATATTATACCTGTATAGAGACTTAAAAACCTATTGCTTCATTAGTGAAGGGCATGTGCATGTTTGCTGTAATGCTTCAAACTGTCACTTTGGGCTGTGCTTAAAAGGACAAATTAGGCAGCTCTGGGTTTGACTGAAGGCAGCTGAATATATTGCTCATAAAATCTGGTGTATTAATTTGTCTCTCTGAGAATCATCCAGGGATGCAGTTCCTGTTTTGAGACCTCAGGCACACATCTGAGCTGTGGATGGAAAAAGTAGGATGTGTCTCTGTTTGCTCAGAGGGGCTCCTTGGCTCCATGAATCAACAGAGGCTTTCTCTTAAGTAAACTGAGGGTGTGAACCTTTGGGTAAATGGTCAGATTTATGCTTCTGTCTGTGAAAAAATAACAGGGACAGTCACAACCTTTGTCTTGTGCTCCATTGTTTGTCATTCTGGTGGTACTGTCAAACAACACTGACAAAAACCATCAAATTAAGAATTGCTCAAAATCTGTTTGGTAAATGTTGAGGCTGTCTTGGGTATTCTGCCCTCTTTCCCAATACTGAAGTGAAATAATAATTAGTATCTCCAATTCTGCCCTCCTCTCATAATTAAGGGTTTGCATAGCTGGGAATCCACAATTGTTGGGAAAGCAGCCGTTGCAATCCCTCAGGATTTCTTTTCCATTTTAAAATCATAAACAATGTCGGTGTTGACCTACATAGCCTCTGATTTTTCTTTTTTTAACCTAAATTGCTGCAAAGGCTACTAATTACAGCATACTCTAAAGTAAATTAGCAAACCATCAGTAAAAATTACATTAAAAGCAACATTATTTCCCATAACATTAATAGGCCCTTTTCAGGTGTGATTTATTTTTACAACAATTACTGTACAGTCTCCTGGAAGATGTATTTCTGTGTAGTTAATATAATATACATGCATGCAATTTTCCATTTTAGTGCCTATGGATTGCTTCATTTTTCATCTGTATTAGGCTATTCTTATAATTTCCTCTGGGCTTTCAGGAATGGCAGACATCAAGGGAAAATTGGAGTGCTAAGTCCTGTGGGAAATGCAAAAAAGCAAATAGATCAGAGTCGAATGGAAAGGACTGAGTTCAAGTGCACTTGCATCATGAGAATTTAAACTGCCTTCCAACCTTTTAGAGATCTGAAAGTATTTTATTGAAGGAACTTTGCTTTTATGTATTTTACTGGGAAATGAATTCTAATTGTGAGCCAAGTCCTTGTGCATGTAAGAGAAGTGTGTCCATTCTGCTCTGTTCAACAGCCTCCAAGCTGACAAGGTGAAGATGAATGTGTTTTGCTCTCAGCTGTATCATTTGAAAATCATTTGAAAACTTAGGTACAAGTTACAGTAGCTCGGGAAGTTTTATAATACAAGCCTAGTTCCCAAAATTCAGATTTGCTACTTCAAATGTCCAGGGTTGAAAGGCACACTGGTATCAAAATATAAGAGAAAGTAAATTCGCTTTTATCCAGCACATGTGAACTGGTTCAGTTCAAATGAAGAATGTGTACAATTAGAGTGAGTCCAGGGGAGACCACAGAGGTGATCAGAGGGCTGGAGCCCCTCTGCTGTGGAGAAAGACAGAGAGAATTGGGATCCTGGAGAGGAGAAGGCTCTGGGGTCACCTCTTTGAGGCAGCTCAGTACTTGAAGGGGCTCTAAGAGAGCTGGAGAGAGGCTTTAGAAAGGGCATGGAGGGAAAGGGCAAAGAGAGTGGCATCAAACTGAAGGAGAGCAGATTTAGATGGGATATTGGGCAGGAATTGTTCCCTGTGAGGGTGGGCAGGCCCTGGCACAGGGTGCCCAGAGCAGCTGTGGCTGCCCCTGGATCCCTGGCAGTGCCCAAGGCCAGGCTGGACAGGGCTTGGAGCAGCCTGGGACAGTGGAAGGTGTCCCTGCCATGGCAGGGGTGGAATGGGGTGATCCCTGAGGTCCCTTCCTACCACACCAGTCCATGATTCCATGGCCTGCAGTCATGGGCCTTGTGAATTGTTCCCCTTTGCTGTCCCCTCAGGTGTGCCTGTGGGGCTGTGCTCGCAGGGACAGGCTCTGTCTTCAGTCAGTGTTAATTACAGACATGAATTTATCTTCACAACTCTCAGTGAGATAATTAAATATCATCTTTTTAAATAGCCTGAGTGCTGCAGTACCTGTTTATGATACAGTCTGGGATAATGGAGTTAATTTATGTTCCACTGGCAGGGGTAGCTATAACTTTTTGCTTGTATAATGGTTACTTGTTCTTTTACAACCACTTGACAAAGAGAATCAGGCACAGGATTCGGCTGTGCAGAGTGCAGGAACAAAATTGGAGCAAAGGAGCTGACACACAGTCTTCTAAGACCACATTATTTAGCTGGAATCAAAGGTGTTGAGCAGGGACATGGACTCCCAACCAAATTCATTCAGAGCTCAAGTTAAATGTCCATTTCCATCCTAAACCAGTCTGTACCTAGTGGCAGGACACTTATTACACTGGATGGTTCACCCAAACCATTTTAGAAAGTGCCCAGACTGAGGTGAGTGAGAGTCAGAGAAATCCAGTATGTCCATGTCCAGCTAGGCACCTCTGTGAACTTTTGGAGTTTTGTCAAAACTCCATTCAAAATCGACCATTTTCTGTAAACTAGTCCACTTGTTAGAAATATTAGATTTTCAGAGATGCCCATGAAGAAGTTACCAGATACCTACTTAGCCTTCTTAGAGAGATTTGCACACCTGGCTTCTTTAGCCTACAATTCTGGGAGCTGAAACTATCCCACAGTGAAGACCTGTGCAAGTTACCTGGACAAAGTTTTGTGCCTTTGTCATTTTGTGCATTGCTTTTTTTAGTGCACAGAGCAAAACACTGTAAAAAGGTGTTTCCTTGTGAACATTTATATGTTATAAATCAAGGAGGTTATATTTATGCCCCTCCAGAAAGGTCAGGTTAAAAACTCCTGTGGATGATTAAACATGGAGTCAAAATCAGATACTGAACAAACACAAAATTTAGAAGTTCAGCTCTTTTCTTTGAATGAATTGAAAACTCTTGATTGAATTGTGTTCTCTGCTCATGATTTGACACTCTGTGCTTGATACCTTTGCTAAAACTCTTCCACTGGCACTTAGATTCATGTGGGTCTTCCAGGGCCACCAGCTCCCACTGAATTGAGGGGGAAAAAATACTTCTAGCATTGACACCTTCCAACTGAAAAGGAAAAAATACAATCTTTTTCATTGTGGGCTCCTCTTGTGAGAAAGATCTTTTTTCTCCCTTGATCATCCCTGGGCCCTGCAGATTCTCTAGCAGGCTACTACCTCAGCCATTTGTCATAAAGAGTTTATTATTAGATATTACAGCTTTTACAAGCTGCTCCTCCAAAATGTTTTGACCTGGTTTGTAGTGGCTGTACAGTCAACCTGCTGGACTAATGCAGGTGCTCTTTATTTGAGGTACAGCTTCACCTCTTGAAGCCTCAGTGTGGTGTCTTTACATAACCTTTCTGCCATCTGCAAGGAGCTTGCTCTTTCTACTTCTGAGGGATTTTTCTGAGCTTACTTTGAGTTGTTCTTGATTGCAGCATGAGTCTCTCCCTTTTCTGTTAATCCAGGGTGGATCTTAAACACCAAGGGATCTGCAGGAAGAACTGAGGCCTCAGTGCTGGCCAGGGCCATGTCAAGAGTTGCTTTTCCTGTGGTTTCCTAATTAGTTACTTAGTGGAATAGTCATTAGTGATATGGAAAAATCAGTCTTGGCATTATGCCATTAAATGTGACATTTACTTGATGCTCATGGGGACACTGGATTCACTCTACAGCTTTTGCTCCTGTGTTTCTGTGGTCTCTCTGAGGCAACATAAATCTGATTTGTATTTCTGTTTTTGAGAAGATGCTACTGCTGCTGTATGTGCAAGAGTGAGTTTGTGCTGAGAACTGCAGGTGGGACCAGGGGCTGCCCAGCTCTTGGGACAGTATCTGTGCACAAATGATTTCTAAGTCATTACCCCTGAAACTTGTTCTTCTTCCAGGTCCATGCATGCTAAAAGCAAGTTCATACACAATGACAAATGTCCTCAAGGAGAGAGATCTTTCCAGCTAAGCCTGGGGGGATCACAGAATCACAGAATCACAGAATCACAGAATCACAGAATAATGAGGTTGGAAGAGACCTCTAATATCATCGAGTCCAACCTATGTCCTAACACCTCAACTCAGAGTCTAGGCTATAGCACCAAGTGCCATGTCCAGCCTTTTCTTAAACACATCCAGAGATGGTGATTCCACCACCTCTCTGGGAAGAGCGTTCCAGTACTTTATTATTCTTTCAGTGAAAAATTTTTCCTAACATCCTAATATCCAACCTATACCTTCCCTGATGAAGCACTGTAGAGCACATTTTGTATGTACCAGCTTTGAAATCCTGATCAAAACTCAAAATTCCTCACTCCTGGATCTCACTATGCCACATGTGATGGAGATGACATTTGACCTTTTTGGCTTTCCTGACTCTCCAGATGTTCCCCACTCCTGCTGCAGAAGGTGCTGGTGCTCACTGCTCAAATCTGGCTCCTGTTCCTGGGTGTGTTACCCTGTCCCTGCCTTGGATGAGCATGAGGAGCTTCCTGATTTCATTTCCTTTCTGATTTTCAAGCAGGTCTCCCAGAGAAACACACACATGTCCTGTTTGCTGGTTTTTTTGGGTGTGATACAAGTAAGGAAGGGTTTTCTGCTGAGGAGGAGATAAACTCAGAAGACCTGAGAATGAGAAAATCTAATTACCATTCTGCTATTGCTCATCCTGACCTGTTTAACTTTCAGTCAGTTCCTCAAAGGTGACTACAGGTAAGAATCATGAGTTTGGTTACTTTACTGAAGCAACTGGGGCTATCAGAGCCTGTTTGGCATCTTTATAGGCTACTGTTCTGTTTTATAGAGGGAAAATATGAATTTTCTAAAAATTTAATATGTAGGACAAAATTGCTTAAGTAAATTTGCTGAGATAAGGCTGGAGTGTTTTAGTGATGAGTTTGGAAGGAGAACTAAAGAGGAGGGTAAGACAGAAATCTGAGCCTTGTCTGAGCTGATGCTGCTCTCAGCAGTGCCAAGACTTTCTTTTAGCATATGGGAAGTTTTATAAGGACACAGACTGAGGCAAAAAACAGTGCAATTCACAGATCATCCATCTCTTCTAGTGCTAATAATTTCTTAGCTTTTATCTCTCTGTGAATCTAAAAGCACTTACACAGGAATTGGTATAAATTCTCCCCATTAGCCTGTCGTCACCTAATAGCTGAACCAGAAATGGAGCTGGAGTGCTGGCTTGTCAGTCTGGAGAAGCACTGGGCTCGGGGTCTGTGCCAGGCTCTGACTGACAGAGCTGGGGGTGGTGGTGCTGTCACCTCTGCCTGTTCCTGGCACCTCAGGCCATTCCAGACTGGTGTTTACAGCACTGATCCTGGTGGTCTCAAGGTTCACCACACTGCCAAGGAACACAGGGAGCACAGCAGCTCTGGAGCTTTTTAGCCTGTTTGCTCGTTGTTTTTGGTCTGGGCAAAAGAGTGAGGAAGGCAGGTTTTGTGCCTTGGGAAAGAAAGGCAGTGGGGGAGGTGATTGTGTCAGCACTGTTATTGTCGTCCAGTGGTGTTGAATGGGAAAATCTAGGTTTTAGGAGTGTATTATTATTATTGTTATTATTTTTAGTCTCCTGAATCCATTGTTATAAGTTCCTGCTAGAGGTCCTAAATGTATTCAAGAAGTCTGTAAGGGAACCCTTGTAGCTACTTGTGTGTGTCTGAGGCATAGGCTGAGTGGTTTTGAAGCAATGGAATATGCCAGTCAGAAGCCAGCTAAAAACAAGTGATTTCAGTACAGGAGCTAATGTTCCAGTGGCTCCAGGCTGATTAGCTGCCTGCTCTCCTGGATCCAATTACTTACCTGCAAGTAAATAATTTCTGAGCCCCCCCAAACAGGTTTTGATGTTATCAGAGGGTTTAGGCAATGTGAAGTCCTCACAGTGATCATGAAGAAGGAGCTGTTCTGTCTTCGCCCCAGCAGCAGATAAAACCTTCCCTTGGTTTGTGCAATAACACAAATGTGGGTCGTATCTGCTTTCCTTTTATATCTCCTTATTCCAGTTGACAATAAGAGTCAGATGTGCTAGATGTGCTTAATCTGGAAAAGAGTGTCAGCAGGATCAGTGGTTTCTCTGCTTTCATATTTCCTGCCCTTTTAATACTCAGAGCTGCTGATCTGATTTCTCCTGGCCATACTTCTCTGTGTGGCTTTTTTTCCTATTTCTGTTTCCCTGACTTTGGGTGTATAACTGTGTATAACTGTGTATAAACCTGGTTCTTCCAGGAGGTACAATAATAAATGAAGTCTGGTAGGTAGCATGAAGGTGGAAATAATGTTACAGGGAACATCCTGTCTGTGACTGTAGGGCACGTTGTGAAGGTCTGTGTTTATTTTAGAAGTACCTTGGTTACTGCTAGCTCACTTTTGCTTCTTCCACACTTAAAAAACCACACAAATAATTTTCATGCAGTAAACAGAAAGGTGGCACTTTAATGCTTTAAATAGAGATTGGAAGAGAAACCATTTTTCCACAATGAAAATATTGCATAATGACAATAATGGTGATAATATCTTTTCATCAGAAATAGCAGTTGAGATCACAATACATCAATACTTTTGAGAGGAAAATCTTGTCATTTTAAATGTTGCATTGAATTTTTCCTTCTACATTTAATGCAAGAGCCTCAGAATGCAGGTTGCTGGGTGGTAGAAGGCAGGGATAACACCATCTCTGCTCCTGGAATTTATTCTCTTTGTGCTGTTTCGGGTAAATCTCACATGTGAGTGAGTTCACTCCTCAAACAGGTGTCAACCACACCACTGCCTCAGCTGTGACTTTGCAGCTGCTTTGTGAAAGGGTGCAGGGACCTTTGCCAGGGCTGGGAAATGGGAATTGCAATAGGGAGATGCTGGTTGCTGGCCTGACCAGAGTTTCAGCCTCACTGGTCTGTCTCCATGGTGATATCCTGAGATGTGGCTCGGCAGGCATTTGCTCTGGGTTCTTTTCTGGAAGGTCAAACTGAAGCTGATAGCCAAGCCATGAGCCTGGGGAGGTGGGGTGGGGACTGGGGCTGCTTCCAGTGGAAATGGGTCTGCCAGTCTGGGTCTGTGCTTGGCAAAGTTGTCAGGCAGCTACAGAGGTCAAGGCCCAGCTCCAGCTGCAGAAGGGTGCTGGCCAGGAGTGGAAAGCAAATCCTGGTTCAGCTCAGTGGAAGGAAATGCCACTTGCTGATGTCTCTGGGAAGGAGTTCCTGGTGCAGAGGGGCTGCATACAGACACGAGACACAGCCAGAGATGCCCTAAAAGAGCAGCCCACAGAGGGTGTGCAGGACCCCCAGCTGAGCTGTTTGGCTTGGGCAGGTTGAGCCCAAGCTCCCAGAGCAGAGAGGGAGGGTGGGGAGAGCTCCAGCCCTGCCCAAGACAGCCTGGCCCAAAGTGCCGTGCCACAGAGCCCTCAGCAGCACAACCCCACCCCTTCCCCCAGTGCTGCCTTGTTCTCCTGGGCTTGGGAATGAACCAGCAGGAAAAGGGAGAGTTTCTTTTTACCTCTCTGAGCCTCTCCCCTTTTCTGCCATGCTTAAACTGGTACGAAGGAATTGAAATAATGTTGAATTGAGATGCTCACTTCTACTGAGGGCTGAGCATTTTGTTTCTGAATGGAGGGAAGATGATGGATTTTTGGGGACAACTTTCTGTAGTACTGGTTTATAATGAAGCCAAACTCCATATTTACATAAGGAAAAGGAACTGAGATGTTTTAACAGTGGTATTTTGCTTGAAAACTAATTTTTCATGTTAATTACACATCTGCAGAGCAACTCTCATATATGGCACTTGGTGTTACAGATGGCACAGGCTGGCCCCTGAGAGCCCTGGTTTGAATCATTACCCCTCTGTAATAGACTGTGAGCCAACCATGTGTGATATTCCTGACAAGGATAAACCCAGCTGGCTCATAGTAGCAGAAACCAACATTTATTTCAGTCAGCTATTGAGTGATAGTCCTTTCAGTGTTGCTCTTGTTGCCAAGTTTGCTTTCCAAAACCTCTAAGGACACTGCTGAATATTGTTGGGAATGGTGATTTTTTCCACACTCCTGCTTTTTGCCACCATCTGACACTTACCTTTACTTTCCAAGTGTAAAACTGTTTTCCTCATCGCTTAGCAAGAACATTTTGAGAGAATACATATGGTAAAATAAATCTGGGGAGCTCTTCCTGACTGTTCTGGAGAAAGCTGCATTCCAGAGGTCGTGGGACGGGTGTGTGAAAGGGAGAGTAGTTTGCTGCATGTGATATGTTGGGTTTGTTGTTTTCTTAAACAGCCAAAAGAAAGTACATGAACAAGAATGTAGAATTTCAGCTCATGAGAACTGGAAACTGAAATGGCTCTAGGATCTGGGTCAAGAGGAAAACTTGGTGAACTTCTGCACAGAACAGATACTTCCCTGGTGCTACACTGTGCTTTTCACAGAGTGCAAGAAAACCCAACATGTGCAGGGGCTCTGAGGTGGAGGCTGGGAGAGTCAGCTCATGTGGGCAGTGAAATGCCAGACCATGTCTCTCCTCTCCTCTCCTCTCCTCTCCTCTCCCTCCTCTCTCCTCTCCTCCTCTCCCTCCTCCTCTCCTCTCCTCTCCTCTCCTCTCCCTCTCCTCTCCTCTCCTCTCCTCTCCTCTCCTCTCCTCTCCTCTCCTCTCCTCTCCTCTCCTCTCCTCTCCTCTCCTCTCCTCTCCTCTCCTCTCCTCTCCTCTCCTCTCCCTCTTTTTTTAAAGAAATATCTCTTTTTAAAAGCAATTTATTTGTTGAAGCAATATACTTAATATGTAAGTAACAGTAAAATAAAGAAATTATTATGAAATACATGAAACTTGATTTGCTTATGAACTTGTTAAATATAGGCTTTGATTTTTGAACATAAGAACATTCCTATATTTAAGATAGCTTAGTTTGAGTTTGTTGTTATTTCCCCTTCCATTATTGCCTGGATTTTTGTTTTCCTTACTGACAGTCGGAGTCTCATTCATTCCTTCTTGTTCAACCCTCAAGATCTGGGAGTATTTGGATTTCATTGTGCATGCAGAATTCCTGGTTATTGCATTTGAAACCCATCCTGGATGGAGCCATTGGAAATGTAAACCAGGTGCTGATAGCTGAATTGTAGATGGAATGTGTGAGGAGTCTCTGTGCCCAGGGACATAAATCCACCCCCAAAGAGAAAGGAACAGGACTGCAGAGGTTGTAATTGCACATCCCTTGCACTGGCAGCAAAGCTGCAGGGGACAGGACAGGCAGGGTGATTTCCTGTTGGAGTCTTTGCTCCTTTCTTGGTGTCTTCAGGAGCTGCTGTGTGTACAGCTGCTGTGTGTACTGCCAAAGGAAACTCCTGCATGGTGGAAATGTTGCTTTCCCAGAGGGGAGCACAGGGGCTGGGAGCAGAAGGCCGGGGGGCAGCTGGGTGTGTGCTGGGCTCTCAGACACCCAGCCTGTCCCTCTGTGCCCAGCCAGCTGCTGTGGCTGCCTGGGAAAGCCTGTGCCACACCCAGGGCCTGGGAAGGGGCATCTCTGGGACCTGGACCCAGCTGGCTCCACTGGGCTGTGCTTCTCTGGTGCACCCAAAATAATGACATTCTGGTTGTTGGAACCCTGAAGCCTGGGAGTTTTGAACCTTCTGTGCTTTCTGACACTGACCCCCTGGAGAACACTGCTTTTGACTTGAGGCCTTGGAGAAGGCTTCCAAATTTGAGTGATAGAGTTGGGATCACTGGTGTGTAGTTTAAATAGAAGTGTGTAATATCATGTGGTGAGGGCTTGGAATTTGGGGTTTAAGAATATAGTAACATGTATGGGACAAGATGGATGTTCTGAGGCATTGTCTCTTCTTCCTTCTTGTTCCTTCTTCTTCTTGGATTTAGGTAGTAGTTTTTAATTGGATAGTACCACAGTGCAGGTCACAGGTGTTTGGTCATTGGGTCAAAAGTGTAAATAATATAGATGTTAGCTTTTAATTGGATAGTTGGGGCTTAAAAGGCCTTGTAGCAAGTGAGATACAGCTCCATTTTGTAATTTTTAGCTTGTTAGCTAGAAGTGCTGCAGAACTCACTGTACTATAGATGAGAATTAATAAACAACTGAGTCCAAACACAAAAATCTGTCTCTCGCTTCAATCATGACTCTGAGTGAAGGCAGAGGAAAAAAGAAGATTGCTACTGATGTCTGGTCACTGTGAAGTTACTGGAATAGAGGAGATGGCTACAGAGTAGCTGGGAAAGGAACAAGAGCTTGGGGGTTTTGATTAGTAAGGAAAATCACTACAAGGTGTGGAGAGTGACTGAGAGTGGAATGGAACATAATCCACTGTAAACATTTGAAGAACAATATTCAAGACAGAAAGGAGGTGAAACAAGAGAGGTATGAAATAAATGCAAGGGGGAGGCAGGTGTCTGACATCTCTGAGAGCAAGATGTTTCAGCCTGGGTAGTCAGTAGCTCAGAGGGACTCCTGACCAGTGGCTTGTCTGGAAACTAAACCAAAGAGACAAGGAGTGACACCTGGAGCAGGCAATCCTTTGTGGTGAGACAGGAGGAGATGGAGTGGCTTAGATATTCCTGCCAGCATTCAGTACTGATAACATGGCTGGTGCTCTGATATTTCAAAGTTGAGTTGTCATAAATGGGCACAAGAAAGCTGAGCAGCTTAGTGCATAGACCTTGTGGAAGGTAATAGCTGGAAAACTATGGATCCTGAGATTTCTGGGAAAAAAAAAAATACTGCTTCTGACTTCACCTTCAATTAAAGAAATGTACTCTTGTGATGTAAAGTGGATTTTTAGTTGTGAATTAGACAGCTATGATTGTGTGTTAGGCTGTCCCAGTTGTTGCAGCCGTGGGAGGTGTGTGAGAAGTCCCAAACCAGGCTGGAGGAGGAGCACTGTTCCCAGGTCTGCATCAGGATAACACTTGTTTCTGTCAGCACACCTTGTAAAAATCATCTTTTTTAAGCAACTCAAACAAATTCAGCATGTAGGATTGCCAGGGACTGAAAGAGTTGTCTGTCACTGTGTCACTGCTCTCCAGGGTTCTCTGCTCCTGGCTGGGGAATGAAGGCTCCTGCTGCCCTGGAGAGCCACAGCTCTGCTCTTCCCTTCCTTAATTACCTCCTTTCAGTTAATCCCATGTTATCAGGCAACCCACAATGAACTGGAGAAACTCAGCTCTCTATATTATAACGTTTTGCACTTGTCCAAGATCCTCTGCAGGAGCACATCCCAGTAGATCTATATAACTGTCTTCTATATTTAGTATAAACTCAATATTGTCAGCAAGAAAGATCACTTACAGCAACCCCATTGTATTTTAGTTTTAGTGAAGCCATTACTGGAGTCATGTCTTTTATTTATATTAACATGTTGTTAACTGTAAGCTCATAAAGATGTAAAGTACATGAAATCAATTAGTTACAGATTTAAGGAGTGGACATAAAGGAAATTTTCTGATTTACCTTCCCATTTGTTGAATATAGACCTTGCATTGCTTTGAACATGAAAGGAATCAATTGACTCTATTTAATTCCCTTAATTAATTTCTGTTATCGTTTTCCTTGCCTCTTTACTTCCATTTAAAACTACCTGGATCCCAGCTAGAAAATTCCCTGAAGTCATAACAATTTGAAATTAGAATGCTTATTTTAAAATATCATTTGGACTTTAAGAGCTTATTAGTTAAAAACTGTGTTCCAGGGTAATCTTCAACTTCACAGAAGGGCTTAAATTTTTTAAAAAATATTTCTTGTGTCTGCTTTTATAAAGCTTGCTTTGGTTTTTTTTTATTAATTTGTAACTGGAGAGGTATGGAAAGGCTCTTTCTCAGTAGAGAGAACTTTCTAAACTAAGCCCAAGCCCATGGTTTGTTTTATTTTTAGCAAGGGAAAAGCCTATCAAATTTTTTTGCAGTATTTTGTCCAAAACACTGAGAGCTGTCTATGTAAATGCTAATCAAATTAGATTTGCTAAGGATACAGTTTTTTCAGTGCTGTCTACTTATGAACCAGATTTCCATACTGCTTTTTTGATGTCAAAAGCTGCTGCTGACCTGCAGAACCTCAGGATTGCAAATAGCAGCAACCAAATAGCAAATAGGTTTTGGGAAACTTCTTGGGTCATGGGTTTTGCTTGGTCAGGTTGGGTTTTGTGCAGGCCATGCACTCTATGAAAATTTGGTAACGTTAGTGACAAAGCCTCTTACCCATTACCAGGAGCTAATGAGCAGAGCTTGGCCAGTCTGGTCTCCTGGGGCTGTGTCCCTGCTGCCCCTGGGTACCTGCAGTCCAAGGGCCCCCCTATTTTCCCATGTGATGGTGCTCACTTTGTAGGAGTCTTGCTGTGCCACTCCTGGTGGGACCTTGGTCACCTTTGGAGCCAGGCTCTGCTCCAGGGCCCAGCAGTGGCACCAGAGGAACGGGCAGGGACTGAGCCCAGCAGCTGCCCCTGCACAGGAGGCACAACTTCTGCCCTGGGCAGTGCCCAGCCCTGAGCAGGCTGCCCAGGGAGGGACTGGAGTGTCCCTCAGCAGGGATATTCCAGAGCCACATGGACACAGTGCTGTGCCCTGTGCTCTGGGATGGCCCTGCCTGAGCAGGGAGGTGGCACCAGTGACCCTCTGTGCTCCCTTCCAGCCTGGCCCAGACTGTGCATTTCTTTCCGATTCCTGCCCAGAATCATTTTGTGTCTCCCCAGATGGAGTCTCTTGGTCCCTGAGGAAGGAGTGTTGCTGTTGGGTGAGCAGAGCTGGACACTCCTCAGGGCTCTGTGGCCTTTTGTGTGTGCAAGGCATGGAGTGAGGGTCAGGCCAGTGGGACATGGAGCTGTCAGGAGCCTTTTACTAAAATCCTGGAAAACCTGCATCTCTGAGGCACTGGATCCTCTGCCCAAACCTCAGAGTACCTGTGCAATGTCTAAATTTAGGATGTGAATACTTGGTTCCACAGGCTTCATTGGAAGTGTTGGATTTAGTAAACATGTCAGTGATGAGTTAGGGGTTTGGAAACTGGGAATCCTGAACAGTCCAGCATTGAGTCTTCAAGACAGCTGACAGTCCTACACCACATTAGGGTCAGAGTTTTACAATTAAAAACCTCAAGTGCTCATGAATAATGTATGTGGTCAAACAGTTAATCACAGAAAAGGAATGGGCTGTGTGCTACCCTTTAATGTTCACTGCTGGGAAACAGGAGGGGAAGAGGCCACTTCTGTTCATTCTTTGAGAGGAACAAGCAGCAGCAGCAGCTGGAGTTGGCTGGGGCAGAGCCTTGTGCTCTGAGATCACTCTGGAAAACAGAATTAGTGATGGATCAAAGTTGTAAAGTTGTCATCTGACCTATGCTTGTGTCACCAAGCATTTAGAAGAGAAGTGCTTTCAAAAGTGCCTCTAAATGCTCATCATCTAATGAGACAGAATAAAGAGCAATTCTTCAGGGAAAGAATTGACTGAATGGAAAACAGCAGCTACGCCCCAGCCCTCGACTTGGCCAGAAAAGAAGGGTTTCTAAAAAGCACTGGGGGGCTGTGTGTTTGTGGGCTTAGGTGGGATGTGCCGTACTTGGGATAATCAGGTTTTCGGTCCCCTGGGGCTCTGTCCTGGGTAAACTCTTCAGATGCTACAGTGGAAACAGATTTACATGGGGGGTTTGTATTTTTGGGTTTTGAAATGAAGTGGATTATTGGGGCTTCCTTCTGGGAACAACTTTCTAGGAAGATCTTCTTTAAGCTGTAGCTGCTCTTGGGTCCAGCTGAAATGAGGAACCCTACAGCTGAGGATGTTGTCTCCCATTACAGCTGGAGGCAGGGAAGTGTTTAGGGATTAAGAGAAAAAATCCAGCAGGCTGTTGCTGCATCTTACAAAACCAGACTTTAAGTGACTTTCTCAGTTTATGACTGGAAGTCCTCTGGCACAGCAGAGTTGTCATGGATACTCCAATTCCAGGACACTAAAGCCCATCATTTATTACCTTTATGAAATCTCCAACACTTTTCAATCTGCTCTCAGTACCATTGCAAACCTACATCAAAGCAGATGGTGCAGAGCTGGAGGAATAACCTCTTTACCTCCTCGGGCTTGGAGAGGGCTCTGCTGCTCAAAAAGCTCCAACAGTGCCAATAAAGTCATCACCTGAGCACCCCTGGAGTAGCCTTTAATGTAAATAAAAGTACAATTTGTCATGGTTTCACTAGAGAGCCCTCACAGCTATGGATGTGGGGCTGCCTTTTGCAGCCCAAAGCCTTCTGAGCTCCATTGATCAAGGTGAGCTATTTTGGATACATGACATCAGTCAGTATCTGCTGACCCAGAGCTACTTGGCAGATTTTGGAAGTTGGGACAAGTACTGGGATAAAAGGTGGACTCGATTATTTCTTTCTTTGCAGCGATGTGGAGAGAAGTGTTCTTCACGTTCAAGTTGCAAACTGGAGAGCATAAGGAAAAGCTTAAGAGGCATTATGAACCTGCCTTGGCTTTGGAGTGGGTCTGGATTTCAGTCTGTCAGACTCACCCTTATTTCCCTGTTTAATTGGCAATAAGTGCAATAGAGCTCTGTGTACCCCTTTAGAATTAATTTCAGCTGGGTGCTTGACAGATCACAAGGAGGAGCCAGGTGAAAAGAGGATGAGCCTTGAAAGGCAGCTTCTTCCATGTTTCCTGAATTATTCCTTCGAGGAGCTGCCAGCAACAATGCCTCTGTTATTGCTTTATGGAGCAGATGTAGGGAAACAAATACTTTTTTTTTTTTTAGAAAACTTAGCTTTTGGGCCTGGTTCTAATAAATTATTTAAATTGATTTAAATGAGTAAGCTGTCAAGTATTCACATGACTCCCCCTTTCAGTGCTAAAAATAATTAATTGTAACTATTGTGGAGCGTGGCACTGCTGCTTTGTTGGCTGGAGCGAGGCAGCCAGGGAAGAGCTGGGGGCTGATGGTGCCAAAGGCTCCTGCCTGCAGCAGTGGGGTGACAAATCTGTGCCCTGCCCTGGGCACTGTGTGCCACTCCACGGAGAAATCCAGCCCTGCCTCTCCTGGAGGCATCTCCAGCTGCCAGGAGCTCTTTGATGAGCATATCTGGAGCCAGAGCAGGCTTGGAGCAGCTGCCAAGGCAGGTCCCACCCGATGGGCTCAGCCCCTGTCCTGGGGCAGTCAGGAGCATGTGAGGGCTGTCCTGCAGGACAGCTGAGCCCCTGAGCTGGGCAGGGCCATCCTGGAGGGGAGAGGAGCACAGGGAGGGCTCAGGGCATGCTCTTGGTGACAGCACAAACCACAGCAGAGCCCCAGCCTGGCCCCAAGCCAGCCCTGCAGGCACAGGAGGCTGTGACCCTTCTGTCCCTCCATCCTCAGGGCTGGGCAGGGAGCCCAGGGACACCTGAGAACAAACACACCTCATGCAGGGTCTGGGAGAAATACACATTTTGTTGTGCCCTCACTGCATTGGGCCTTTGCAGTGCAGGTGTGCAGGAGCACTCCCTTAGTTCTGGCTTTGTCCCATTTTCCAGCTGTTCACAGTGTTTTATTCTGCACTTTGCTTCACTTCTTATGCAGAACATTCTTCTGATCTATTTCCTTCAAGTGAAGCTACAATAAAATATTAGAATTAAACAGAGGGAAACCTTCCCTAAAAAAAAAAATCTTAGTGGTTTTAAACTGTAAGTGCAGAATAAATACAGGAAGTTAGCATTTCTTTGGATCAATGACTGAGTTGAAATTGGATGAATCATTGATTTTTTTGATATGGCAGAGATGTACTAAATTGCATCAAGGAATGCCATAACTTGGAAGTAATGGGTTTGTGTGTGTTCTTATGGAAAATGGGCTGTGTTAATCAGGATGAGAGTAATAAAAAACACTGAAAGCCATACATCCTACCAGGAGAGATGAAAACCTGTAAAAAGAAAAGGGGTGATTTGTAGCTATAGACCTGCTATAAACCTGCTCTGGTGTTTGGTGGGACCACTGAGGTCAGGAGAGGTAGAGCAGAGTGCCCTTCTAAGGGGATCAGGTTCTTGAGGATTTGGTGCAGATGTTGGCAGTGTCCATGGGAACAAACCAGTGCAGAGATGCAATAGCCTTTTATAAAGCAAGAGGGACCTTTCTAACAGCAGTTACTTTGTGAAATACTTGTGTGGTTTGAGATGTTGAGGGGCTGCAGTTTTATTTATTTATTTAAACATCCAGGAGGAACTTAAAACTATCCTTGTGAGGGGGATGGGAAAGTGATTATGGTTAATCTACACTTCAGTGACTCTCCAGTCATTAACTTCAGTCTCAGGTACACTAACCTTGCAAGGAGAATAAATCAAAAATGCTTAAAAGGTTTAGCTACAACCACCACCCAGCAACACCCACCTTCAACATAGTTAAAACATCAAAAGGGAAAGAGGCCTTGATAATAATGAAGTTTGGGAACTCAAGAAATTACAGAGGTCACTTCAGATCCCATGGCCCCTAAGCAAAACCATTTCAAGGCATTTTACTTTTCTGACCTTCTTTGTACATATTTGAAAGCCACAGCTTTTTACCTAAAGTGCTCTAAAGAAGATTAAACATCTCTTTAACATCTGCTGTGTTCAGTGTGTAGGAAGAGCTCTCGGTTGCTGGCAAGATAGATGGGTTTTTATGTGATTTGGAAAAGGTGTTTAAACATACTTTGATTTATGTTTTTGCATTCTGTTACACTCTGAAAAAGGGTAAAGAAATACCTTGCTTTAATTTGGTGATTTTCATTCAGGAGAAAGAAATGCTTTAAAAACAAAGCACACCCACATCTAGAGGTCAGTTGTGTTGCAGGTGTAAAAAGCAGCATCTGTTTAACAGCAAGTGGTGACTGTGTGTAATGATGTGGTACAGAAATGCAGAGTACAAAGGGAACCTGGGAGAAGATGGAGGATAAAAATACGGACTGAGTTGAAAGAGCAAGTAATATTAAACAATTGTGGGACAATTGAGAGATTTGGCAAATGTGGTGTAAGAAATCTGCCTTTCTTATTTTCTGTGATAAAATATCTCTGTGATTTTATAGAGCCATATCTTGCCTGCTGTGGTTAATCAGAGGACAGAGCTACTCTGAGGATGTTAGGACTTGGAATGTCCACACCTGTCTCCATGCTGGGGCTGACTGGGATTACTGAACTGGGAAAGATGTTTGAACTGGAGAGGAGAGCAGGGCCTGGAGCAGATATGAGCTCTGGAGGGCCAAGGGGGGATCAGGGGTTCAGGGAAAGGCTCCTGGAGGAGCTGGGGGTGCAGTGACACACAGGAGTACCCAGCACACTCAGGGACAGACACTCATCCCACTGACACTCACCTCTGCATGAGGGTGTCCTTAAGTCACAAATACCCTGTCCTGAGGTGCTGGCTGCTCCCCAGGATCTCTTAGTAGAGGCTCGTCTTGGAAAAGATCTCAATAAAATACAGCTGCACCTCAGACCTGGAGGAATTGTGAATACTCAGAGTCTGTGATTGTTAACAGGATGTTCCTGGAGAAAATGCCACACACAGAGCAGGTAAAAAGGACTGGGAAGAGTCCAGAACTGCAATTCTCAAGCTCTTATTTTCATTTTTCTATGCTGTTCTCATTTTTCCTTATTTTTTTGTTCTTTGTTTATTTGGTTTCATATTTGGTTCTTTATATTTTTTGTCCTTTACTCAGTAGAAAGCACCTGGCTGCTCATAACGTTTGGAGTCCTCCTGGAAGCTCCCTGCAGCTGCCAGGTTATTCCTACCCTGGATGTCTCCCCTAGAACAGAGCTCCCAGCACAGTGCTGACCTTTTGGGATGGCTTTGGCTCTGATCCAGCAGAACAATGGGGCCAGCAGCAGTTTTCAGGCTGAGGTGTTTGTTTTTTTTCTCTCCAGGGACTCTCATTCCGAGCACACATCTGAATTCAGGGCTGTGCTCTGCTCAGCCTGTGAACTCCCCAGGGATCATCTCTCAGGCCAGAGCAGCAATGAGGAATGGGAATGGTGTCTGCAGTCTGCTCTGGTGCTGCCAGCCACAGCCAGCAATGCAGCTCTGCACTCAGCCATGCCTTGATGTTCCCTTAAATTCCCTCTTGGGCTTTACACCCCAGGAACCCAGGCTTTCTGCTTGGAACAGCTGCACAGTCGGATCTGGAAAAGCTCCTTTGGAGAAGTAACTGTAGATTTTTGAACTCGGATGAAAAGCCAGGTGCTGAATCTCTTATTTATCAGAATTTCCCTTGACGTTAATAAGAGATGGAGCTGAGCAGAGGATGCAGACATTCAGCCTCAGCTTTCTGGAATTCACATTTGATGTTGCCTGATACACATTGCCTTGCATGAGTTAATTATCCTGTATAGAGGATCAATTTTTCCTCATTTTACATTTACATGCTTTGCTCAGAGCTCCTCTGCTGGGATGAAGGAATTTCACATTGTCAGTTTATTCCAGCAATGACTCTAAACCTGAAGTTGAGCAGAGCTCATTTGATGTCTGGGCTCTGATAAAAGCATCTTCCAACTATGGCTCTCTGAGCTGCTGGTGAGGAGCAGAAGGCTCTGTCCAGATGCTTTTGTATCCCACAGAGTCTGGGATGGGTTTAATGGATGGGATTTTGAGTGAAGGCCTGAACTTGGAACATTCTGGGCTGATTTACTGTGGCCTTCCAGTAGCTGAAGGAGGCGACAAGAAAGATGGGGAGGGACTTTTACAAGGGTGTGTAGTGCCAGGACAGGAGGAATGGCTTCCACTGCCAGAGGGCAGGGCTGGATGGGATATTGGGAAGGAATTGTTCCTGTGAGGGTGGGCAGGCCCTGGCACAGGGTGCCCAGAGCAGCTGTGGCTGCCCCTGGATCCCTGGCAGTGCCCAAGGCCAGGCTGGACAGGGCTGGGAGCAGCCTGGGATGGTGGAAGGTGTCCCTGCCCATGAAAGGTGTCCCTGCCATGGCAGGGGTGGCACTGGATGGGCTTTAAAGTCCTTCCAGCCCAAACCATTCTGGGATTCTGTGATTCTTACTGTGGGAGCCAGCAGGGCTGATCATGCTTCTCTCACCTCTGTCTAATGAATTTTGTGTATCAGGGTTTGATGTGCTTTGTCCCAGGGACAAAAGCTTTTATAGCTCAGCATATTTGCTGAGATCTCTCAGTAAAGAGATTAGTTGAGGAAATAAGTTTTGCTCCCTTGGGAACTGTGGTGCATTGCCAGTTTGTAAATACACAGATGCCATCACAAGAAAAAAATTCCAAATATTGTATCAAGCTGTAGTGTCTGAAACATTGTTTTATATTCTAAAATACCCCTGCTTTGATTATGAAGACTTCGATGTCACAAAAGGGAATGGGTATGATTTAATTTTTTACAAGGCTACAGCTAAAGAGAGTGATAACATTGTAATGGTGCTGCTCTTTTAGGGTGTTTGCAGGGAAAACCAAACATCTTCCTAAAGTAAACTTCATGCTGTATTTCCAAGAGTAGGCAAGTCACAGTATAACAATTTTCACAAGAGGGGAAATAGAAAATACCAACCCTCTGCAGCCTCAGCCTGCCCTCTCTAAGTGCACAACATCTCCTGGTGCTTTAGCTCTCAGCTCCAGTGTCCCAGGTGATTTCAGTTCCTATATTGAGTCGGAGGAGAGTGAAGCTGCCAGGTATTTTATTATAGCGTTATATTTGTCACGTGCAATGTTTGGCTCAGAGAAATCAATTCCAGACTTTTGTTTTAACTTGAGGAAGGAAAAAGGCGTGGCTCTGGGAGTGCCAGGAATAGGCTCCAGATTTTCATGCCTGGTTTGGTTTTTTTTTCACGTTGCACTCTGCAGCTCTCCCCAAAACTCGATGTGAGGCTGGGCTGTGGGTGCAGGAGGTGTCCCCTGCCCCCATGGTCTGGGGGACCTTTTCCCCTGCAGCTCTGCTCGCCTCTCACACAGAACTGGGTCACTGCTCTGGTGTTTCTGGCACTGCTCTATCAGGTTCCCTGCTTCACCTTGCTTTTCTCTGAACTTCTGAGGAGGAAAAGGGTGATTTGCATTAATTAGCAAGAATTGTTGCAAAACCCCAGTGCTGAGAGGTGAAAAAATGAAGCTGTGAGCAGCAGTGGTGTGAACCTGCACTCGACTGCAGAGCAGAGATGAATTCCACAGCCACTGCCCCAGCCAGGGTAACCAGGTCCCTGCTGTCACCCTGCCTTGAGCTCCATTGCCTCTCTCTGCTCCCTGTGCAGAGCCAGCACTGCAGGGACCCTGTCCTGGTGGCTGCCAGGCTGCTCCAGGCCATTGGAGCACCCAGTGTGTCCCCATAGACACCAGCTCTGCCAGTGCCACTGTGCCGTGTCCCCAGGGCTGCTCTTTGTCCCCAGTGCTGCCAGCCCTCCTGCTCAGCTGCCCCTCAGTGCCACAGAAAGCCCAAACACACCAGGTCTGTGCCCTGCAGGGGCCCTGCTGCTCCCTCCTGGCCCTCCCCACCCAGGGGTACAAGCCCAGAGTGCCCTTGCAGCCACAATTTCATATTCTTTCTCAGGATGCTCATCTGTAAATGCAGCCTGGGGAGAGGAGAAAGCAGCTTTCTCTGTCTCATCTTTTCAGAAGCTGTAAATAGTACAATAAACTTAAGCTTCCCAGGAAAGCACTTTGTGCAATCTGAGCATTTTTTCACCCTAATATGTCATCTCTGTAAAGTATCTTTTTTTTTCTTACAGATTTATTGTTTTTCTTTGCCCAGTGATTCCTGAAGCCTGTCAGTATCACTTTTAAAAATGTATATATCATAAGGGACTTGGCAATTAAACAAACAAAAACCACCCAGAAAATGCTTTGGAGTTTGGTTATTTAAATACCTACCTGTAGTAAATAAATTTTCATTGAGAGCTGCCAGGGTATCCAAAGGGTCCCAAATAGTCACTTACCTCGGTTTTTTCATTAGAGACAGTTAAAGTGTTCCAAATTGTTATGTATCTTGTTACTTCAACAAATTGTTCACAATGTTAATTTGTTAAGTATGTAACACTCTGATGTCACACCAGCGACGCCCATTATGGAAATCACAACACACACCCATAAGCCTCTTCAATCGAGAAATCCAGAAAAAAGAAGAAAACCTTCATAAACCATGAACTGACCCCAGACCAAGATCCCAAACCACCATATCTAACGAGCGAGAAGATCAGCTCCATAAAGCACTGAACTGTCTCTTCACCATCATCTGCTGAGCAGCAGATAGCAGGGACACCTCTAGTACAAGATACCAGTTTGTGATCTCAGACATATCTATGAAGGTGAGGTGCCTGTCCTTGTGCTTGTTGGGATTGGCAGGGTATCTCCTCAGTATCACTGGGACAAGAAAAGCAGTAGGCATTGGCATTGGTGGCCCCCACTTTCTGGACAAAGAGCTGGTAATTTAGATAAAGGCTTTGGCTCTACTTTTTTTATTTGTTACATACCTTGTCCCTGTGCAGTATCTTCAATTGCAACAAATAAAGTCCCTCAGGTTTGATTCCCTCCAATACCCAAAGGAGCTGACAAGAAAGATGGTGAGAGACAATTTACAAGGGGTGAAAGGACAAGAGGGAATGGCTTCAGACTGGAAGATGGCATGTTCAGATGGGATATTGGGAAGGAATTGTTCCTGTGAGGGTGGGCAGGCCCTGGCACAGGGTGCCCAGAGCAGCTGTGGCTGTCCCTGGATCCCTGGCAGTGCCCAAGGCCAGGCTGGACAGGGCTGGGAGCAGCCTGGGACAGTGGAAGGTGTCCCTGCCATGGCAGGGGTGGCACTGGGTGGGATTTAAGGTCCTTCCCAACCCAAACCATTCCATGGTTCTCCATTACCTCCCTTCACACTGTTGCCAACACCATTTTCTTTGGGCATAGGCCATTTTTCTGCTGTTGCAGGTCTCTGGTTTGAAGATGTGCTGTGAGCACTGGGATGTGCCAGGATAGCCAGGGGGCAGCTGAGCCTGCTGCAGCCTCAGGGCACTGGGACACAAAGCTGCAGCCCCAAAACACGAGCTGTGCCTGGCTAAGGAGCACAGCATGGGCTGGAATGGTGACCCTTGAGCTGTGTGGGACCAGGGCTGGAACCTGCTGCTTGTAAAGCACTGCAGTTAGAACAGACTCACCAGGGGATGCTGGGTTTAATGCACGGCCAGGCCCAGGCTTTGCTATTCTGGTCAGATACATGTTAACAGCTACTTGGAGATCCCTTCCAGGGATATAAATAGGCTTTAGCAGGTAAAGCACTACCTTGGAGTTGTAAATAAAGATGTCAAATGATAGTCCATAACCAAACTGCAGATACTGGGTGGAGGGTGATGGCTTTCGCTGTCTTCATGGGTATCTTATATTTAATACACCATAAAAGTGCTGGATTTTATAGCCATGGTTGTACTGAAGTGAGGGATGTTACATTCCCAGCCTCCAGCATTCCCTCTGAACATTCCCTGTAGGAAGCAGCTGCAGAGCCCAATAAGGTTTTCATTTAAAGTCCATATGAGAAGCATATGGAAAAATATCTCTTTGATCTGTCATTTATTAATAGCACCTTATGAAATATTTTGTTTGTTTGTCTTTCAGGGCTGTTCTTGCCTTCCCTTGAAATTCAATTCTCCTCCCTGGGCAAGCTGATATTGTTGTTTAGTTCTGGGGAAGTGAAAAAAGATCCCTCTGCTGTGGTGGGGTGACCCTGGCTGGGCACCCTGTGCCCACCAAGCCCCCCTGTCACTGCCCTGCTCAGCTGGGCAGGGGAGACAGGACAGGGAATGACAGAGACAGACAGGGGAAGGCTCTGGCTGGGATAAGGGCAGGGAGGGATCCCTCACCAGCTGCTGCCATGGGCAAACAGACTCAGCTGGAGGAAATCAGTTTAATTTATTACCCATCAAATCAGAGTAGGAAACTAGAAATTAACCCAAATCTTAAAACACCTTCTCCAAACCCCTCCCTTCTTCCCAGGCTCAACTTCACTCCTGATTTGTTCTCTCTCCTCCCCAGAGGCTCAGGGGGATGGGAATGGGGCTGTGCTCTGTCCATCCCACGTTGTCCCTGCTGCTCCTTCACCCAGAGGGCTTGGACTCCTCACACTGCTCTGCTCCAGCCTGGGGTCCCTCCCAGGGGAGAGTTCTTCAGGAACTGCTCCAGGGTTCCCTTTATCCATGGGCTCAGTCCTTCAGGAATTGCTCCAGGGATCTCTTTTCCCATGAGTTCAGTCCCTCAGGAATTGCTCCAGGGATCCCTTTATCCATGGGGTCACAAGTCCTTCCAGCAAACCTGCTTCAGTGTGGGCTTCTCCCTCCATGGATCCACAGGTCTTGCCAGGAAGGGCCCTGCTCCAGCACAGGCTTCCCATGGGATCACAGCTCTCCCAGGCATCTCCTGCTCTGCCCTGGGCTCCTGCCAAGGAAAACTCTGCTCCCTGTGTCCTCAGATGCCTCTCCAGGAACTGCACCCTGGCGTCTTTGGGGAACCTCAGCTCCTGCACCTGGAGCAGCTCCTGCCCCTTCTCCAGTCCTGCCCTTGGTCTCTGCAGAGTTCATTCTCTCACACATTCTCATTCCTCCCTTCTCCAGCTGCAGTGGGAGAGTTTTGGTGTTTTTTTCCTCTGTTCTTACCTCAGTTACCCCAGAGGTGCAACCACAGTCCCTGCTGGGCTTAGGCTTGGCCAGCACTGGGTCTGTGCTGGAGCCAGCTGGAATTGGCTCCATCAGACACTGCAGCCTCTCCCAGAACCCATCCCTAGAGCTCCTCCATCCCCCAGTCAAACCCCAAACACAGCTGAGGGTTAAACTTCAGCCTGGGGAATAAGCAGCAGCAGAGATCCCTTAGAAGGCTCTTGCTTCTCTGAAAGTGCCCTTGATGATGCAGATTGAAGGTAGATCAGTATGGAAAACATGACCTAGATGTTCTTTCTAAGCAGAATACTTATATATACACACATAAATATATATGTAATATAATCATCTAGCAAGCACTGGCAGCTCTTTAAAGGAGCAGCAAAAGCTCTTTTTCTTCAGAAATATCACATCAACAGCCTCGGCACAGTCCCCAGTGATTAAAGCTACACCTACAAGAAAAGCTGGAAGCTCTGCCAGTAAACCTTCCTCCTGCTAATGCTGCTGAAAGGCCCTTCATTATCCCACCCAAGGCAGAGCTGAAAAACAGATCCTTTCCAGCATCCCTGCATCAAAAAGGAAAGACTCAGGCAGCAGCAGCAGAATCAAATACACAGAAATATTTTACCCTTTCTGCAGTGATTTGCAGATGCCCCTGAGACCCTATTCCATGTACAGAGGCTCTGTGCTTCCCATGAGTGGCCATTTGATTGCTCACTCTGAATTTTTCCAGAAAGCTGTTTTGCATTAGGAGTATGTTTTAATATGAAATCTAGTAGCTGGATAATTGATAAATTATGGCCATGGATAGCTTACATATAATTAGTTATTATGAGGTAGAGAATTGTCATTTTTGTAAGGAGGACTATCAAGTTATTATTGTAGGAATTGAATAACCATTTATTAAACATTAACATAATTTAAATTAACCCTTTTTGGGTCATTACATCTATCTGTCAAAATTTATTTTGTTCCCTGGTAGACTTGTAGTCCAAATTAATGCTGAGACCTTGTCGTTGTTGATCACAAATGATCTCCTAAGCAAAGATTGAGCTAAATAAACAGCAAGGCAGCTCAAAGGTTTGCACTGGTCACTGATGTGATCCTGCTCACGGAGCTACTGTAGTGAAATTTAAAATATGGGGCTTAAATGGGTTCGAGTCAGAGGTAGGTGTTGCCCTGGCCATTTGCACATGGGTAACAGGCTCTAATGTGCCTTTAGTTTCCCAGTGCACTACTGAGATTTTCTACCCTAAACAAATAAAAGACATGAATGTGAGAATTAAATCCATTAAATGATGTTTTATTCACTGAATTGCTCCATCTGAGTTGCCCCATTTCCCCAACCCTGGTCCAAGGCTTTATTCCAAAACCCAGGCCTTGAAATCCCAGTTCTCCCAGCATTTCCTGGTGGAAATTTTGTCGAAATGAGCAGCATCACTGGCTTTCCCAAGGCTGTCCATGGCACTGCCCAGGCTCCCCAGGGAATGGGCACGACCTTGATGCTGCCAGAGCTCCAGGAGCTCCCAGGGATGCACAGGGAGGGATTGTTGGGGTGTCTGTGCAGGGCCAGGGGCTGCACTGGCTGATCTCCTGGGGGTCCCTTTTCTCTCAGAATATTGTGATTTCACCTGAGAGCTGTAACTGGGAAGCTTCAGGCCTGAAGCCCTTAATTTCAATTATCTCAAGAGATGCTCTAGTCAGACTGCAAAACACTTTTTATATGGCCTCTGAGTGGCTGCTAATTGTCAGCAGTGAGAGCTCTGAGGTAGGTGCAGTCCTGAGCCTATTGAGGGGCTCTTTGTGATCCCAGCCCTGATTCCATCTCCATCCACACTGAAACCACCTCAGGCAGCTTAGTGGCTAAACTGAGCTCAGGGCTTTCTCGATTTTTTTTTAAATGTATGTGCATATACATAATTTCAAAGTGACCTGCTCAGTTTTTACTTCATGCAGTTTAGGTACAATAAGAAAATAATCCATCTGTGGAATTTTCCTGTGTAAGATGGCAAATGCTCAGTTGGGAAGGAGGCTTCTTCCCCCAGTCAGGCGAGTGTGAGTGCTCAGAGCTGTGCCACGCTCACCTCGCTCTCCAGAGGCCTTTTCCTGCCTTCATCCACCTTCTCCCTCTCCAGCTGCTGCAGCAGAGGATGCAGTGTCAGAGGTGGAGATGGCCAAAATTATGCCAAAGAGTCATTGGTGCTGTCCTGTGTCTGAGCACCAGGGCACCGAATACTGAGCAGGTAAAACAGACACCCTCTGTGAGCTGTGATATTGGAGCTGCTGTGATTTACCCTGGAGGAGATGTGAACAGCATCTCCAAACCCTGTGAGTTTTCAGGGTGATTTTTGGAAATGGGAGAATGTTTCCCAGGGAGAGCAAAGCAGCTGGGAAAGCTGCTGCTGGTCCATCCTCTCAGACCTGGGGGGTTTGTGCTTCCTTATTTCCTATTGCCTCTGTGGGTCATAATAACTTCTCCTTTTTTTTTTAATCTCCCTAGAACATGTCTCCTCTGTACCTCAAGGACTTCCTGAAGGAAATTTTTAGACTGCTAGTGGCAGCCCCATGGAATGAGTCAGCTCTCTGCTGCTTTCAGTCTGATGAATGAAAGGATTCTGGAGGCATAATTTCCTTATTACTGAAGCCTGGGTTTGACAAAATTGTAGAATTCACTGCTTTCTCATAGATATGTGTGTCTAATTTACAAAAAGAAAACACCAAAGCCTCATGTGAATCAGAATTCCAGAATCATTAAGGTTGGATAAAAAACTCCAGGATCATAGAGTCCAACCTGTGATTGACCCAGCCCAGAGCACTGAGTGCCACATCCCTTCATTCCCTGGGCACCTCCAGGGATGGGGACTCCAAACCTCCCTGGGCAGTTCCAAGGCCTGACACCCTTTCCATGGGGAAATTCCTCCTGGTGTCCACCCTGAGCCTCCCCTGGCCCAGCCTGAGGCCGTTCCCTCTCCTCCTGTCCCTGTTCCCTGGGAGCAGAGCCCGACACCCGCGGCTGTCCCCTCCTGTCAGGGAGTTGTGCAGAGCCACAAGGTCCCCCCTGAGCCTCCTTTTCTCCAGGCTGAGCCCCTTTCCAGCCCCTCAGCTGCTCCTGGGGCTCCAGCCCCTTCCCAGCTCCGTTCCCTTCTCTCAGGCCTGAGTGGGAGCAGATCAGAGGCACCACTGTGCTGATAAGTTGTTTTGTGCCCCAGTTTTTGCTGAAGCAGGAACACAAGAGCAGCAACACTCTGGTTAATTATTCTGATACCTCCCCTCCTTAAGAGGCTCTGAGATGAGTGTATCTTTTAAGGGAAAAAAGGTAAAGTCTTTCATCCAGTAGGTTATTTCTCAGAGAACTACCAAAAATACCTTTCTGCTGAGATTTAGCCTGTCTGCAGTAATTTCTCTGTATAAAATGCAAATGCATTGTCCAGGCCTCAATAGACCCACACTGGAATGGCATCACTGCTGGTGCACAGTCCTGCCTGTGCTGCTGGGATGCTTCAACCATTTCCAGCTCCAGCTCTCAGCCACACACCTGAAACTCCTCACCTTAGTCCTGCTCATGTTTTCCCTTTCTTTGAGGCTTTGAACAGCTTAAAGATCACCTCTCTCAAAGTACTTGACAAAAGTATCTCTGCTCTGTGAGAAGGTAAGTCCTGCACTCTTCATCTGAAGCATTTTTCTATCTGCCTGATCTTTTCATGTCTTTTTTCCCAGAAAATTCACCTTCATCCTCTTTTTTGTTTCATGACCTGCATCCCACTCATTTGTGCCCTACTCAGCCTGGGGGCAGCTCTGGAGTGCTGTGTCCAGCTCTGGATCCTCAGCACAGCAGGCACAGGGAGCTCCTGGAGCAGGGCCAGCACAGGCTGTGAGGATGAGGAGGGCCTGGAGCATCTCTGTGCCCAGGAAAGGCTGAGGGAGCTGGGGCTGCTCAGGCTGGAGAGGAGCCCCAGCTGAGAGGGACCCTCAGCCCTGGGTGTCCCTGTGTGCAGGGAGGGGCAGAGCAGGGCCCAGGCTCTGCTCCAGGGCCCAGCAGTGGCACCAGAGGAACGGGCAGGGACTGAGCCCAGCAGCTGCCCCTGCACAGGAGGCACAACTTCTGCCCTGGGCAGTGCCCAGCCCTGAGCAGGCTGCCCAGGGAGGGGCTGGAGTGTCCCTCAGCAGGGATATTCCAGAGCCACATGGACACAGTGCTGTGCCCTGTGCTCTGGGATGGCCCTGCCTGGGCAGGGAGGTGGCACCAGTGACCCTCTGTGCTCCCTTCCAGCCTGGCCCAGCCTGGGGCTCTGGGATCAACTGGCAAGACAAAAGGCAAGACCAGGTGTTATAAAGACCAGGGAAAGAAACAAGGTATGAAACATATTTAGGCTTTGACTTTCCATGTGGCAATCTCAAACTCTGTTTCCCCACTGCATTCCCCAAATATTTCCTCCCTGTCCCACCATCCCTGGCCATCCCTTTCCCAAAGCCCTTCAGAACTGACCAGGACATTTGGCATTAATGACTGAGCTTTAGTGTTTTGATCCACAAAATGGATATTGTTCATCTGAAAGTTATGGTCAGAGCTGATGGCTCTAAAGCTCCTTAAAGATATGATGCTGTAAAAATTGTAAAGGCTGTTGATGGTTTATTATTTTTTATCTGTAATATTTACTGCCTTTCACTGCCTTCTTGCATAACATAGCAAATGTTGTTCTGCTTCCTGAAAACGTGTGGTAAATCAACTGATCCACTGTTGTTTTCAAGTATCCTTGCTTAGTGTTAGTTTTCATGCACATGTTTTGAAATCTATGTAAAATATGCCTTAAATAGCTGAATAAAATAAATGCCAGGGCTCTTACAGCTTTTTCCACCTGCTTTCAATGCAGAGCTGCCAAACAATTTCAGTGGTTTATAGCCTGTTGCCCAAAATCAAATTCTGTGTTACTTTTGGTTTAAGGGCTAATAGCTTTTTGAAATATATTAGTGTTTTCTGGTGACAGATCCAAGATTAGCTGTTTATCCATTGTTCCAAGAGGTATTCTATAATCCTGTGGCACAGTCAACTTTATGAGAAATTTTACAAGCTTTCCTGAGCGCATTGTGTTTTAAAATGCTAAAAAAGCAGTTAAGGAGGGAGGAAAACAAAGCACTGCAGTGTGTCCCTCTGATGTTCTATTGGCCTTTGAAGTGCTGGGGAGTGAGAAGGGATGACTGCAGGAATGACTGCAGGAATGACTGCAGGAGGAATCACTTTGCCCAGACAGACCGAGGAGCCAGCCAGCCAAAGTTTTTAAGTGCTGCAGAACTGCTTTACTGGAGGAGTATTTGCCTTAAGACAATGAACAGCCAGAGTGGGGGAGCCCAAGTCACTGCCAGACCTTGAACACGTCCTTGGGAGCAGCAGCACTGAGAGAATGACATCCATTGGGTTGATGTCAGTCAATCCTGATTTTTTCACGTGGTGAGATCAAAACCAGAGTGGGCAGCAGATTGAGGAGGGGGATTCTGCCCCTCTGTCCCTGTGCTCAGGTGAGACCCCACCTGCAGAGCTGCCCCAGCCCTGGCCCAGCACAGGCAGGAGCTGGAGCTGCTGGAGGAGTCCAGAGGAGGCACCAGGATGAGCAGAGGGATGGAGCAGCTCTGCTGGGAGGAAAGGCTGGGAGAGCTGGGGGTGTTCAGCTGGAGAGGAGAAGCTTTGGGGTGACCTCACTGTGACCTTGCAGGGCCTGAAGGAGCTCCAGGAAAGATGGAGAGAGACTTTGGACAAGGGATGGAGGGACAGGACACAGGGAATGGCTCCCCACTGCCAGAGGGCAGGGCTGGATGGGATATTGGGCAGGAATTGTTCCCTGTGAGGGTGGGCAGGCCCTGGCACAGGGTGCCCAGAGCAGCTGTGGCTGTCCCTGGATCCCTGGCAGTGCCCAAGGCCAGGCTGGACAGGGCTGGGAGCAGCCTGGGGTGGTGGAAGGTGTCCCTGCCCATGGCAGGGGTGGAATGAGATGAGCTTTAAGGTTCCTTCCAAACCAACCCATTCAGGGATTCTCCTCTATGATTCTGGGATTTGAGGCAGTGCAAAAGCATCCATTGCTCTCAGGGGGTTCCTGCAGGACAAGGCAAAGGCAGAGCACTGCTGGGGGAGGGCAGGCTCAGGACACTCCTGCTTCGTGCACCATTGCAAACTGTGGGTACAACCGAGATGAATCTCTCCATAATACTTTTATTCTTCTTTTGCTTGGAGAAAAAGGGAAACACCCAAGTGCTGTGACGAGACAGACCAGGGGAGGGACAATTGGATGGGCTCAGCACAGCTTTTTTCCTTTAAAAGCTACTCTGTGAGACCTTCAGCCCTAGATGCAAATTACATCCCTCCAGGAGAAGTATTTGCGAGGCAGGGTCTAGCACATCATTTTCTCTCCCTGTCTCCTTAAAGATGTCATATCTTCCCCCACAACAAATGCTATTGTTGGAAAGAAAATGGAAAATCTTTCTGGCCATTCTTCTGAAATGAAAGCAGCAATCTTCAAAGCTAAGAACAATCCCTTCAGGGTAGCTGAGTAACTGCTCAGGCTATACAGAACCAGGCAGTTTGTACTTGTGGGGTATGGAGACTCAGCTGCTCAGTCGGGCTGCAGATGTCTGTCACTGGGACATGGTGGGCTGGGCCTGGTCACTGAATGGTGCTTGCAGCCTGGTTTTGTATTGAGGGAGAAATCACAGCCTATTTTGGACACCCATTTTCATTTGATGGAGGAAGTCACAGGTTTGACTGAACCTTGGGATCTGCTTTCCTTTGCAGCTCCACCGTCCTGTGCCTGGTGGGAGTGGAGCAGGCTCAGCCTCCCCTGGCTTGTCCTCCCAGCCAAAACTCTGCTTTGTTTTGTCCCAAATCTCCTACTGCAGTTCCACCTAAACATTAAACAAGAGGAGGAGACAGGGTTCTCTGTGAATAACTCCCCAGCTGAGAATATTGGCAGTAAAAAGGAGACTCTCCTACCTGAAAAAAGATTTTTTTGGGGGACTTCCCCAGTGGGATTGGCTCTTTTGTGGACCCAACATCCCAAACCAACCACTCCCCTGTGGCTGGCACTGTTTCAGCACCAGTGCTGAGCTGAGGAGTTCAGGCTGTTCCACCACTCTGAAACTGCAGCCTTCAATTGAGTATCTGAATATTTGACCCATGAGAAGATGGACAAGATGATCAGAAGGATGGAAGCTTGAAGCTCCTCTCTGAGGAAAGGCTGAGAGGGCTGACAGGAAAGGTGGGGAGAGAGGATTTACAAGGCTCTGGCACAGGGTGCCCAGAGCAGCTGTGGCTGCCCCTGGATCCCTGGCAGTGCCCAAGGCCAGGCTGGACACTGGGGCTTGAAGTAGCCTGGGACAGTGGGAGGTGTCCCTGCCATGGCAGGGGTGGAACAAGAAGGGCTTTAAGGTCCTCTCTGATCCAAGCCATGCTATGACTCTATGACTACTCTGAAAATTCAGCTCTGGGCATTTTGCCTAGAGATACCCAATGAATCAACAGCAAATCTGAGATAAAATCCTGTTTGGTTTTGTTTTTCCCATTGTACCTTTCATTGAACTCCACAAGGATACACAGCACCGGTGAGGTTTTGCTGAGACAGGCACTTGGTGTGTTTTGGGAACTGGGAATACAGTTCTTATACAGATTCCCAAAATAAAACAAAAGGCTGCCTGAGAGGGAAGTTCAGTTGTTTAACTCAGAGTGTAAACACATATATGTCTGTTTCTTAACCTGCTTGATTTTCTAAACATTAAGAACTGCTTTGAATTATTGTTTTTGCTAGGATGCAGACCTCTTGAAATTTTTATGAGAAACATCTAAATTCTGTAGCAAGAATTTATTGATGTCAGTCAATGATGTTTAATCAGTGTGATGCAGTTCACACTGGCATTTGTCAAGCAGTTGTTGCCATCCGTGGTTCCTCTTTATTGGGAGGTTACATTTTTTGGGTTAAAGCAATGTGCTATTTGCAGATGGCCAGCCCACCATTCAGAACCACAGCAGGATAAACACTGCCCTGGCATGGCTGGGACAGGGTCGTGCACAGTTTGAGCACAGTGCAAGAGACACCTGAGTACTGCAAAAGAAGAATTACATGAAAAGTCATAGGCAGGCAAGTATTCATGCACAGTGGCTTGTAAAAGTCACAGTTTTTTTAAAAAATTTGCTTTCTTTGATACAACACTGTCTGTATTTTGAGATTGACACAAGGAGGGTTCTCATCAATAAGGAATAAAAGAAGGGTGTCAGTTTTCCATTGGCATCCCTGGCTGCACCATGGCCAAGGCTTGGGTTTGTACCTTCAGTGAAGTCTCCGAGCCTTTGGACTCTCATCCTGCCCAGCATGGTCCTGCTGGGGGGAGCAGGAGCATGGGCAGAGCCATGGAGGGTTCAGAAAGGCTTTGAGCCTTGCCCCTAAGCTGAGTACATGGTCTTAGTCAGAGGATAGGTCATCCCTCTGGAGCATGAGCTGTAGCAGAAAGTCCTCAGAGCCAGGCTCCAGCAGCAGCCTAGAGGGGATTCTCCATTTCTGGGCTCTCCTCTGAGCTGGGAGAAGCCAGATTGCTACAGGAAGCAAGAGCAGGCTTTTGGGGAGACAGCTGAGCCCTGAGAGGGTTCCTCCATCCAAGCAAACTGACTTCTAGGCTTCGGCTGGATGTTGAGTTCTGGGCTTAGTCTGGGCTGCAGTGTCAGAACTGCACTTCTGACAGCCATGGGAAAGGCAGTCCCAATGTTAATAGGAACAGGGATGGTGCAATTTGACTTTGGGATCTTTCAGCATTTCCCTGCTCCCACAGGCATGGCTGGGCTGCAGTGCTGGTGCAGGGCCCAGCAGCTGAGTGTGTCAGCCTGGGACTGGGGACAAACTGACCTCTTGTCCTGAGGCATCCTAAAGGCTTTGGTCCTGGCCAGGTCCTTTGTGTCATCTCTTGGTTTCCTTGGAATTTAAACCCCAGGGAATGACTCCACAGTGCCAGAGGGCAGGGCTGGATGGGATATTGGGAAGGAATTGTTCCCTGGGAGGGTGGGCAGGCCCTGGCACAGGGTGCCCAGAGCAGCTGTGGCTGCCCCTGGATCCCTGGCAGTGCCCAAGGCCAGGCTGGACACTGGGGCTTGGAGTAGCCTGGGACAGTGGGAGGTGTCCCTGCCATGGCAGGGGTGGAACAAGAAGGGCTTTAAGGTCCTCTCTGATCCAAGCCATGCTATGACTCTATGACTACTCTGAAAATTCAGCTCTGGGCATTTTGCCTAGAGATACCCAATGAATCAACAGCAAATCTGAGATAAAATCCTGTTTGGTTTTGTTTTTCCCATTGTACCTTTCATTGAACTCCACAAGGATACACAGCACCGGTGAGGTTTTGCTGAGACAGGCACTTGGTGTGTTTTGGGAACTGGGAATACAGTTCTTATACAGATTCCCAAAATAAAACAAAAGGCTGCCTGAGAGGGAAGTTCAGTTGTTTAACTCAGAGTGTAAACACATATATGTCTGTTTCTTAACCTGCTTGATTTTCTAAACATTAAGAACTGCTTTGAGTTATTGTTTTTGCTAGGATGCAGACCTCTTGAAATTTTTATGAGAAACATCTAAATTCTGTAGCAAGAATTTATTGATGTCAGTCAATGATGTTTAATCAGTGTGATGCAGTTCACACTGGCATTTGTCAAGCAGTTGTTGCCATCCGTGGTTCCTCTTTATTGGGAGGTTACATTTTTTGGGTTAAAGCAATGTGCTATTTGCAGATGGCCAGCCCACCATTCAGAACCACAGCAGGATAAACACTGCCCTGGCATGGCTGGGACAGGGTTGTGCACAGTTTGAGCACAGTGCAAGAGACACCTGAGTACTGCAAAAGAAGAATTACATGAAAAGTCATAGGCAGGCAAGTATTCATGCACAGTGGCTTGTAAAAGTCACAGTTTTTTTAAAAAATTTGCTTTCTTTGATACAACACTGTCTGTATTTTGAGATTGACACAAGGAGGGTTCTCATCGATAAGGAATAAAAAGAAGGGTGTCAGTTTTCCATTGGCATCCCTGGCTGCACCATGGCCAAGGCTTGGGTTTGTACCTTCAGTGAAGTCTCCGAGCCTTTGGACTCTCATCCTGCCCAGCATGGTCCTGCTGGGGGAGCAGGAGCATGGGCAGAGCCATGGAGGGTTCAGAAAGGCTTTGAGCCTTGCCCTAAGCTGAGTACATGGTCTTAGTCAGAGGATAGGTCATCCCTCTGGAGCATGAGCTGTAGCAGAAAGTCCTCAGAGCCAGGCTCCAGCAGCAGCCTAGAGGGGATTCTCCATTTCTGGGCTCTCCTCTGAGCTGGGAGAAGCCAGATTGCTACAGGAAGCAAGAGCAGGCTTTTGGGAGACAGCTGAGCCCTGAGAGGGTCCTCCATCCAAGCAAACTGACTTCTAGGCTTCGGCTGGATGTTGAGTTCTGGGCTTAGTCTGGGCTGCAGTGTCAGAACTGCACTTCTGACAGCCATGGGAAAGGCAGTCCCAATGTTAATAGGAACAGGGATGGTGCAATTTGACTTTGGGATCTTTCAGCATTTCCCTGCTCCCACAGGCATGGCTGGGCTGCAGTGCTGGTGCAGGGCCCAGCAGCTGAGTGTGTCAGCCTGGGACTGGGGACAAACTGACCTCTTGTCCTGAGGCATCCTAAAGGCTTTGGTCCTGGCCAGGTCCTTTGTGTCATCTCTTGGTTTCCTTGGAATTTAAACCCCAGGGAATGACTCCACAGTGCCAGAGGGCAGGGCTGGATGGGATATTGGGAAGGAATTGTTCCCTGGGAGGGTGGGCAGGCCCTGGCACAGGGTGCCCAGAGCAGCTGTGGCTGCCCCTGGATCCCTGGCAGTGCCCAAGGCCAGGCTGGACAGGGCTGGGAGCAGCCTGGGACAGTGGAAGGTGTCCCTGCCATGGCAGGGGTAGAACTGGATGGGCTCTAAGGTCAATGCAACACAACCCATTCTGTGATTCTGTGTTTTTTTCAGAAGTCTTCAGGTATCTTTTTGTTTGCTGGTGTAACATGAAGAAACAATGGTATTCCCTGGCTCAAGGACTATCAGGTGATGATAAGGTGCTAAAATAACTTAGGGCATGTATCTTCTGTAATAAAAAAGAATTAAGTGAGAATTTATTTTCTAGTCACACAATGAGTCAATATTTAAAATGGATTTTCTGATTTTTTGACGATTTATCAAAATTTCAATGAATTTGCTCCTCTTGCTCTCCTCCTTTCCCCCCTATTTTTCAAGACCAGCTCTAATAATAAAATGATTTAAGAACTAGGTTCTGGTCATCAAGATGAATATTGATGTTCAAAGCAGCAAAACTGAAGAGTAGTTGACTTTAAGCCATGATTTTGCTTTTTGTAAGTTCCTTAATTTCTGAAGTCAGTCAAGAGCTGAAGCCATTCTAGAAGCTTTATAAATGCTGATCCTGAAAGATACTTATTGATAACCATAGCACAGATCTTTTTAATATCCTTGAGGGAGCCATGCAGCAATCTCATATGCTAAAAGCACAATAAGTTGCTTGTTTTTTCACAGCATTTCCCTGAGGTATCAGTGATGAGCTGTCCATGCTCACAGGCTGAACTTAAAAATTCATGAAATATGAATGGAGTTATTGTAATGTGCAACTAAATATGTTCCCAACTTTGAAGATAACACTGAGGAAAGTTACTTTTGTGCATTAGCTGTTCCCATAGTGAAGAAAAATGTTAAGACTGGGGATAAAGGGTTCACTCCTTGATATTCTATATGCATCAGAAATGGCTCAGAGGGAGCAGAGTGAGCCATCAGCTTTGGAATATTGGCTCCTGAAAATCTTTCCATACAAGTTTTACTCCTTTCACCAGCCCAGGCCTCACAGTGATGTTGGTGACCCTTGCAGGGAGCAGATTCCACATGCAGAAAACTCCAATGGGAAAAACAAAGAGTTCAAAAGCAACACAGAGGCTTAAATTCATCTACCTTATGAATTTAATGGGGCTTTCTCAGAGGTGGTTTTGGTGGCAAAGCAACAAAATTGAGGCTGAATAATCAGGAATTCTTGAGAGTCTGAGAAGAAAAAGGAAAGATGCAACTCGTGACCACCACCTGAAGCCTGAAATCAAAGAAATTACCCAATTGCACTCACAGCACTCCAGCCAGAACTCTCAGAGGAAACAAAATTTGCTTAAAATTGAACATTTTCTGAAGGTCTTTGTTTGACTGTTGTTTTTTTTTTTTTTTTCATTTGCAGATCACTGTTTTCCTACAGGGATTTGGTTATGGAAAAGTTGATTTATGCAATTGAAACAAATTTAGCTAAAAGACCCCAAATTTTTTTTTTTTTTTTTTTTTTTCCTTGGAGCTGGTGCTACAAGGCTGGAAAAGTAACTGGGTGCACCTGGGATCATCTGGGCAAGGACAGAGCTGGTGCTGAGGGAAGGCACCCTTGCCCTGGAGAACCCCTAGCACTGGCAGAAGCTCCAGTGAGTAACAGAAACTATTTTTTCCTGCCTGTTTTACCTCTCCCAGATTGTGAAGACAGTCTGCCCCAGATCTGTCATGGTATCATGCTACCATCACACACTCCTGAAGCGATCGGGGGGTGATAGCTCCTGCAAATCAAGTTATTTTTGTATTTTTAATTCTTCTTCTAACTGGCAGCTCGTGTTGGCTGTATTTTAAGGAGCAAAGATTTCAGCTAAAGCATTACTATGTCATTAACCAATCCATTGAATATTCATGATTTAGTGGATTTTTTTTTCCCCACAGAAGGAGAGAAGTGATTATTTTGGCTAGCACTTGAAAAGTATGTGTGTGCTGTTCACAGAACTCCACTGGATTGGGCAAAAATAGAATTTTTCTATTAGATGTGCAAACTGATCTCCTCTGTCTGATACTGACACATATCCTTTAGTTCTTCTCTATTTAGTAACAATGTTTCAAGCTATCTTTTTCTTAGTAGGAACGTAATGAAAATGAAAAAAAAAAAAAAAGATAAAAATAGAAGAAAAAACTCTCCAAACTCTTCAGCGCAGGCTGAGCAATGCCTTGGTTGAGCCCTGGTTTAGAGAGTGAAGTCTTGGCAGACCTTTTCAAGCAACCATTTTGTATTTGCTGTTGAAATTTAGTTCAGTGTTCTGGGGGTGCAAAGCTCAAAGGAAATACGGTGGAGAAGCTGCTCTCAGGCCTTGGAATGCCACAAAGCATAACTTCTCCTGGTCTCCTACAGCCATGTCCTGTTGGTGGTCATCATCAGGGCAGGGTGACAGGAAAGAGCCCCAGTTCGTGCCAGGGGAAGTTAAATTAGATATTAGGGAAGTTGAGGGTGGTCAGGGCCTGGCACAGGCTGCCCACAGCAGGGTGGAGTCCCACCCCTGGAAGGGTTCAAAAAAACACCTGGGTGAGGCTCCTGGGGACAGGGGTTAGTGCAGAACAGGGTGGTGGGGCTGGGTTCATGTTTGGACTGGGTGATCTTGGAGGTCTTTCCCAACCTTGGTGATTCTGATTCTGATTCAGTGGACTCTGATGTTTTTGTTGTTATCTAAAGCATTCTGCTCTCCCTTATCACTTTACAGGAGGTACAGAGGGATGTATTAGTGGGTGTGTTAGTGGATAATTCTGCAGCTCTGCTGACACAGGTGGCTCTTGGCTCCTTGGCAGCCCCAGAGAACTGAGCCTTGTTCAGAACCTGCTGAGTCAGGACATACTGAAGGGAATGGGATGCTTGGTGTGAATATTCTGGAGTTTGTTTCCTCAGGCCAGAAGTGACTGGAGTACCACTGAACAAAACTGAAATAACTTCTCTCAAGTGAAAGAAATGAAGGGAAACGTGTTGCTGCTGCTGAGACCAGCACAGCAGAAAGGGCCTGTGGAACATGGAATGCTGCAAACCAGTTCAGAAAGAGGGATCAGCTTTTCCTCAGGCTGGTTCCCTTAGTTCTGTGAAGGGAAGCAGTGGCCAGCTGCCCCCAAGGCCAGCAGCAGGGTCAGCTGGGCTGGGGACAGTCCCAGGTGATGGGATCCTTGTAGCCAGCACAAAGTCTGCTGCTTGCCTCTCCCCAGAATAAAAGAACAGCAGCAGCAGCAACAGAAACCTGGGGAGCTTTTAGCAGTTAATCCTCCTGGACAGGGCAGGGGGCTCCTGGCACATGTGACATTTTAGCTCTCATGTTATTTCCCACACAGAGATTTTTTTCCTTGCATTTTTTTTTTTTGGACATCTTTATTCTCCTGCCGTGCTGTCCTCCCCAGGACCACACACTCACGGGTGCCAGGTGCCCTGCAGCCATCTGTCACCCTAAGAGTACTTGTGGCTTTCTCCCTCCCTCCTGTTTCTTTGGTACTTAATTCTGCTCCTTTCTTAGGGGAAGTGGTGGCAAAAATGCTTCCTTGTCCTTCAGCAAAGAGCTGCTTCAAATTCTTGCATTCTTTTTTAAGATCCTAAGATTTTTAAAATTTTTTTTGGTTGGGATCATCTGTAACAGCCATGTGCCAAAAGCCTTTAAATCCAGCTTTTTCCAAACTCGTTTATAATTAAAATAGATCTTGCTGCTTCTGTGTAATGCACCAGCCTGACTTCAGTGGGAGCAGTGGTAATGAAGGACAATGGGAGTATCTTTATCCTAGACTGCTTCAGAATAAGCAGCAGGTCCTTTCCTGTTTGCACAAATATTTCTGCTCCTGACAGTTAAGGCCATGTGGTTTCCCTTTTTGGTAAACTACTCTGCCAAGTTGGGGTGGTGTTTGTTTATTTGTTTAATAAAAAGTGCTTTTATTTATAGAGAAGAAAAATCTCAGTTGTTAGCTTTGCAAACAAACCTTCTGTTTATCTGTGTCAAAACACCCCTATAGAACCCCCAAACCAGCTTCCCCTCAGCGCCTGCCAAAAGCTGGTTTTCAGCAATTTGTGAGGTATTTCTAGCTTTGTGTCACGCAAATCATTCACATTTTCACCTTCTCATAATGAACCTGAGTGTGGATGATGGACTGACCACAGGATTTTAGGGTCTGACTATGAGTTATGTGCCTGTCTCTTCTCCAGGTTTGTAGCAGGATCCTGGGTCTGAACATACAAACCATAAAAGACTTCATGTACAGCTAGGACTGAATTAAAACTCCAAATCCTCCAAGGCAATTTTAGGTTTGTTTCCATGGCATTGATTTTTTTTTTTCTTTTAATTGTGGATTGAAGGTGAGAGGGGTTATTTTTACCTTTTGAAAAGTTGCCTTGAAGGATACAATGGCTCAAGGTTGTTTGAATTTCTAATGCCTGTTGGTGCCATTTTCCTGAAAAGCAGGGTTAACTGTGGCACATGGATAAAGCTCGGGAAACGGGGGTTACTGAGGTTGTCCAGTAGTGGCTGTGACCTCATGAGAAGATTCAGCATTCAGGCATTAAAACGCTGGATGTGAATTGTAGTTTATGATGTTTATCACTTTACCTCATGTCAGGGTCTGAGGAACAGGCGATCCTTGCTAAGGACACCCGTGACAGCTCGGGAGTCATTCCCTCGCTCCGGCTCGGAGGGTGTGGGAGCCTGGGGAAGCAGGATGCTTCCTTTGTCATTCCGTGCCGGGGCAGGGACAGCCGGGGTTCCGAGGGAGAGGACAAAGCTTCCATCCGAGAAAGCGGGGAGCAGAATCCAGGAGAGAGCCACGCACCGGCCCGGGGGCTCAAACTTCCTTTGACACCGAACAGCCCGAGCGCGTTACCGCGACCGGGCCATCTCCGCCCGCTACAGCCCCGCGCTGTCATCCCCGCACGGCCCCGGCACTTCCCCATCCCCGCATTTCCCCGTCCCGCACGTCCCGGGCGCTCCGCACTCACATCCCCCGCACGGCCCAGGCAGCCCGCTCTCCCCATCCCCGCATGGCCCCGGCACTCCGCACCCCGCGCTCCCCATCCCTCAGGGCTGTCGGGGCCGTGCCCGGCCGCGCTGCCCGCCCGGCCCCGCCGCAGCCCCCGCGCCGCGCTCGGCCTCCCCGCCGGGCTGTGGCGGCGGCCGGGCCGCTCTCCGCAGGCGCGGGCGCTGCGCGGGGACTCTGCCGCAGCCGCCGGCCCTGCGCGGGGCGGGGCTGCGCCGCGGCCGCTGTGCCGGCCCTGCCCGGGCTCCGTGAGGGGCGGGCGCCCCGCGCCCCCGCCCGCCCCCGGCTCCGTCCCCGCTCCGCCCGCGCAGGGGGCGCCGGGCCGGCCCCTCCGCGCAGCAGCGGCCCCGCTCCCCCGCGGGCCGGCGGAGGCGGGAGGCGGGCGGGGGCCGGGCGTTGATGCCGGCGCTGATGCCGGCGCTGCCGCCGCTGCTGCCGCCGCAGGGCTTCTCGGCCCCGCAGCCCCGGCGCGGCCGCCCCGCGCGGGGCATGAAGTTGCGGCGGCGGCGGCAGCAGCGCGGCGGGCGGAGCGGGGCGGGCGGCCCGGCCGCACCTCCTCTGCGGGGCCATAGTCCGGGGCGGGCTCGCCGCGCCTGGCTGAGCGGTGCCGCTGCTCGCCAGCCCTCCCGCTCCGCTCGCCGCCGCGGTGCCGGCCGGGGCGCGCTCCCCGCGATGTGCGCGCAGCGGCGGGCGGCCGCCGGCCCGCTCCCATAGCCCTGCCGGCAGCGCGGCGGCTGGCGGGGCCCATCGGGAAGTTTGATGGCTTCTTTGCGGAGAGTCAAAGTGCTGCTGGTGTTAAACCTGATCGCCGTGGCTGGCTTCGTCCTCTTCCTCGCCAAGTGCAGACCCATCACGACCAAGAGCGGCGACTCCTTCCATGACATCCATCCCAGGGCAGAAGTGGCCAACTTGACAGCCCACGGCATCAGCTCCATCCAGGATGCAGTGCTGAAGAGGCTCTCGCTCCTAGAAGACATAGTCTACAGGCAGCTGAATGGTAGGAACATTCTCATCTTTAATGCCTTCGGGGTAGAGTGGGTGATGGTGAATCGGGCTCGGAGCAGGTGTCTGCCTTGCCTGAAGTTTGCATGACGGACCCCTACTCTCTCCTCTGTTGTTGTGCAAACAGAGTCTCAATGGACAGAATCGATTTAGCATCTGATTTCCAAGTTCCGTGTGTGTCTAAAGCTCGGGGTACCTTGCACAGGATGGAAGGAAATGGTAATAATAGAATGCTGCCTTTCAGATTCATAGCGGCGGTCAGAAAATGAGCGGCACGATTTCTGCATCAAACGAGCCGGGTGTGCACTGGGTGGACACGGGTAGGAGCAGCACAGGGTGTATTGATCGAGGGAATGGCTTTTACTCCCACAGAGCTGGGTTTGGAAAGGAGTTTTCAAATGGCTCAAGCGTGTTGCATCATTTGAGTGCAGAAGGTCAGAAAGCAAAAGGCACTTTCTCTAAGAAGTTAAGCAAACTATTCAGTATTTCCTATGGCTCAGCACTGACAACTGCTAATTAAAATCTCAAGTAATGCTTCTCTTTATAGCACAGAAAAGGGATTTCTATTAAAATCTCACCAGGTTCAGTAGTTCAGAGATGTAGAAAGGGAGTTTTAAAGATGCTGTGCAGGATAGAGAAACACATTGTAAAGATATAAGAAATCTAGGTGAGGTATCTAATTAAAACTCTCACTTTGGAAGCTGATTTTTTTAAAGTTGTTCCCCACAGATTCACAACTGGTGAGTGTAATTTCAATCAAGGGTCTTGCTTATTCCGTAGCTTTAACCCCTGCAAGTTTCTGTGTGCGGGAATGAGCAGAGCTGGTGTTTCTGGCAGTGTCAGTGTGATTCCCTCTCCAAGTTTGGAACATGGAGCTCATGCCCCATTCTCTGCTGTGCTGAACGAAGGGTGGTGTGTGCAGAGTCTCTGTGCTGAGCCTGAGCTGTAGCTGGTGTCACTTTGCACCCAGGAGGAGAGGCGGGTGCAGAGATGCAGCGTGGCTTTCCCGGAGCACTTGGCTCGGGCAGTGGCTTTGGGAACAACACTCAGCCGAGGAGGAAAGTGTTACTGATATTCCTAATTTATACACTTGCATGAAATACCTCTCCTGCCTGTGCCTGGCACCGGGAGATGCTGAAGTGGCACTGGTGACCAATAAACAGAGGAGAAGCATAAGAATAATGAGGAATAAGGCAGAAAGTTGAATGTTATTTGCAATCAAACTGTGAAATTGCCTGCTTCTGGATCCTGCTAGGGCAGAAGTTTCCAGGAGGATTTAGGCAGCTACTTGGGCAATAACTGCAGCTCAAGATAAGAGCCCTTATCCCAGGGTGCTGGACTAGGATAGGGCAAGCGATCATGCAGCAGTCTGCCCTCTGCAAGACACAGGGTGAGCTGGGGTTATCACTTCCTGCCCTTCTGGAGGTTAACGGGGGGCTCTGCCCTGCCTTGCCCCGGAGGCTGCTCTTGGCAGTGGCTGGGGCTGGTGAGAGGAGCTGCAGGGGCAGGCACAGCTCAGCGCTGTCCCCAGGCTGCTCTGGGCACGGGCAGCGCTGTCTGGAGCCTGCTCAGTGCCGAGCAGCAGTCATGCACCTACACACCAGGGGAGGCAGAGAGGGAATAGAAACGTTGGCATATCACAAACGTTTTCTCAGGGCAGGCAGAAAGCTGAGCACATAAATGTGACATCTTGTCTGGCCTCTGCATCCTGGGGTGATTTATAGCAGCACTGATAAGTCTGGCTGAAAAATAGCTCTGGCACAGTGCTTATGTAACTTTGGGTCAAGTGTGTATTTGGTACGTGTGGTTTTGAGAGAGGCTCATTGCTCTGAGGGGTGGCTGTGGGCTGTGCTTCAGCAGGGCTGGGATTTACAGCAACATGTGGGGGCCAGGTGAGCCCCATCCCCACCCACCAGCACTGAAAGGAAACAGTCAATAGGCACTGGAACAGCCCCTGGGTCTGAGGATCAGGAGCAGCTGGATTGGCTTTCTCACCAGGAATTTTCTGTGCCTGGATCAGCGTTCATCCTGGGCACTTGAGGAACATCTAAAACCTACTGTCTCCTGCAAACAGGATCTCACCATTTCTCTTTGAGTTTTGTGCTGGTAGTTTTGTGCTGGTGCCTCACAAACCCCACCTTAGCTCTGGGCTAAGCTCACTGCACAACAACCTACTGAGTCTGAGATTTCTCTTTTGGTTCTAAAAGGTCATGTTTCATTTGAAATCTGACCTGTGGTTTAGCAGCTACAAAATCATGGAATAAAGTATCCATAGGGTGGAAAGTGGAAAGCCTGCACCTCACATTGAGCATTGAGAAGTGTTTGGCCAAAGAAAGAAGCTACAGCCCAGCCTCTGTGCAGCCTGCTATGGACTTCTCCTGCATTATAGCACTTGGCTGGATTTCAGGGAGAGTTGAAGCCATCTTTAAAAACCTGAATGTCTTCAAAAGCTTCATTCTGTACAGATGAAATGAGCAATCTGATCCTACCATTGCTGTGGGTTTGGTTTGTGAGTCATGTAGTATAAAGCATATTGGAAATAACAGCTCTCGGTGGTACAGCAGCACTCATGTTTTATATGTGTGTATTTATTTATCTCTGTAAAGGCTGGCCATAAAAACAAGCTAAACATCACTGCTTTGGCTCTGGGAAAGGAGGGATTTGACACAATCCTTCTGTCTGAATGGTGTTTCTCTGCCATGCCGTTCTGGAAATAACGCACCAGATGCCCTCTTACTCCTCTCTAGGCAAGAAGAGCTGTCCCAAAGGTGGCCCAGTCTGTACATTTGCTTTGTCCTTTCTAGAAGTTGATTCTTGCTCTTTTGATTATTGCTCTCATTGCACAGGTTGTGTGGGGTTTGCTCTTTGCTGATCTCTAATTGATGCCTCCCACACACAGAAGTCTGAGGATGCCCTTTGGAATGGAGGGCTTTTTATGTGCAGGCGTTGATCTGGGAATTCAGAGGATTTTTAATTGCTGCAGTCTCTTTCATGAATGGAATTCTCTTGTCCAGCAGATGTCCAGAGAAAATTAAGCAAGGTCAGAAAGGAATGTGTGTATTTTACTCTGGGTGCTAACTATAACTTGTCTTTTGATCCAAGCCTGTTTCTTTTGTGTGCTGACATTTACATAAGTACAAATTATGATCCAGATTATTTCCAACTTTATGAAGATTTGCACAAATTAACTTTGTAAACTTTGTGTTTACTTCCAACTTTATGGAGATTTGCACAAATGAACTTTGTAAACTTTGTGTTTACAAAGAGGGAGTTTCTGTGCTGTGTGACCAGGTGAGGAGCAGAGGGCAGCAAAGACTGACAGGGGGACTTTCAGCATTTTCAGAATCCATGTGCTGCTTCCTGGGAGATACTGGGCAAAGTCTTCCCATTAACCCATCCTATTCCTCTGGGGCTAATATAGGAACCCATTAATGATTATGAAGAATTTGAGAAATTGGGCATTTGTAAGACCCAGAGACAGCAAAGCTGGGCCAAGCTTTTAACATCCTAGTGGCTGGAGGGTGAGTGACATGGCTTGAGGAAAGCTGGTGTTTGTGTCCAGTGTCCAAAGGTATTGTGAGACCCTCTTAGTGGGATGGGTCAGTAAATGGTGCTGCCATTGGAAAATAGGGATTGCAGGAGGGAGAGAATTCTCAATAAACCCTGGGTTTGGGGAGCCATCCCCTGTACCTGCCATGTCTGAGCATCTGGAAAAGATGTGAGCTGGTCACCTGTGCTGCTCACTGGGGCCTGAGGAACCTCCCAGGCAGCCACCTTCCAGCTGAGGTCTGGCACTTGGATTAAAGCCTCCAAGCAGCATGAAGGCTGGAAACTCCCCTCTGGTGCTTTGGATACTGGTGGGTAGGGGCAGATTCACAGCAGCAGCTGATTGCAGTAAGTGCTTGGCTGCCTGGAAGCCAACGTCACAGGGATGCTGGGGCATCTACCTGAGCAGTGTGGAAAAACTGTACAGAAAGTCTGAACTTCAAGCAAAATACTGGTAAGACAGAGAAGAGAAGGACATTCCTGACTCATCCAGAGCTCTTCTGTTAAGTTTTATTTTGTGGTCTCTCAAAAGGTTGGAGAATCACTGAATGGTTTGGGTTGGAAGGGACCCTAAAGATCACCCAGTTCCAGCCCTCTGCCATGCGCAGGGACACCTTCCACTATCCCAGGGTGCTCCAAGCCCCGTCCAACTTGATGTATAAGATCAGGGAGAACTAAAGCCATTTGCAAATTGTTGTCAAAGAGAGAGCAGTGATGAAGGAGTGCTGAAGTGAAGCTGGCCAGAAAAGGGGTGAACAGAGAGGGCTTCTTCCCCTGTGCTAAAGAAATGCAGAGATTAGACTGCTGCTTTTACCAAATACTAATGTTGAAAAGGAACTTTACATTCCTTGGGGGTGAAATAAGCCTGTGTTCATTTTTTAAAGCAGCCTGCATCTGTGCTTTTGCACATGGAATAATGTGAACATGCTGAGGTATGGCCAAGTGCATGCTAGCAGCCTCCTGTGTTCTGGCTGTGCTCTCATCTGCTTATCCAATTAGGAAATTAACTTTGGGAGGGTTGCATATGGACATGGAGGCCGACACTGAACCACAGCCCTCAGCACAGTGTTGCTCTCCTTGTAAAGTGGCACTTAATTAACTTAAAACACTTTGTAGATATGTGGATTTGCTTCCCATAAGGATAAGATAATGCTTGTCTTCTCTAACACTTATCATCCTCCAAACACATTACAAACTTAGCTAACCACTGAGTATTGAAATTATATATGTAAATAAGGCAGATTAAAAGTGGTTTTATCAGCATTTGGAAGAATGTAATAGTACTACACCCCCAGACTGGTAATATTAAGGTTTTAATGGGTAGGTAATATATTGACTTAAATGCTCAGAAATTCCCTGATTAAGATAAATAACTAAGTGTAAATAACTGAGAGCAGGGAAAAGCTGTTTGTAGGCAGAAGGGCCCAAACTTTAATGATGTTATTGAACTAAAATAGTTCTTTATAGAAGCAGAGCCTTGGTGGGTGAAATCTTTTGATATAAGAAACGATGCTGTGGAGATGAGAGATACACAATGGGGATGTGGCTGCTGTGTTAACTGATGATTGTCACACAGCAGCTGGGATGCAGCTTCCCTGTCTTTCTCACTGCCAGGATGTTTCTGAAGTAGAAAATAACTGTATTATGTAGGACAGCCTTTACATGTTATATAGCAACTTGATGAAAATTGCCACTTTAACATTTAGGATATACCCAACAGATTTGGTTGCCATATTCTTTATTAGGAATAATGAAAATTATGCATTCAGCACCTGCTTTTAGAAGTTCTCAGCCTAGACTTCCTCACAGCAGGAGAGAGGTCTGCACAGGCTCAAGGCACCTGAGAGCTGCTGCCTGTAAATTATTCTTAGCAGGTTCCTGAGAATTGGGTTTGATAGTGATCAAGGAATGAATAAAGGAAATACTTCTTAGAGAAATAATAGAGTTAAAAGGTGAAGCTTAAGATAGACATTCAGAAGCATCTGGAAGCTCAGACATTAATGTGACATTTAGTTTGCAACCCAACTGACAAGGAACTGATAGATAATTTTGGGGTTTGATGGTTGTTTGGCATCATGATCCAAATATTCCCTGACACTCACAATGAATGAGTCATAAGGCAGTAACACATTTGTCATGCAGAGACAACGCAGGATTCATGGGATCATTCAGCAGTGACCAGAATACAGTGACAACAGTGGTGTTTTAGTTTTGCATATTAATTCAGGCCTCCCTGAATGGAGAAACAGAACTTTCCTGGCTGGTAGAATTCACAAAGGTACATTAGATTTACAGTGCCTATTTAGTTGTGCAGCTGTGAGAAATATCTCCCCAGGGATACAAAGCACCCAGGAATGTGCTGTAATTCTGTGAATAACAGTCCTGCTTGTGAGCCTCAGTCTGGATCAGGAGTGTCCTATCGTGTCTCCAGGGAGAGACACTTGGATTTACCTGGACAAGCATGGGCATCTAGAGGTGCTTCAGTGCTTGGAGGCTTCCAACTGCCACTCCAGAGGGCAGGACTCTGCCCATGGTGTTCTCCCCAAAGCATCCTGGACACTCCAAGCGCTTTGGGATGGCAGCAGGAATTGCTGAGGACAGTCCTGTTCTTGCTGCCGTGGCGATCACCCCTCTTGACCAGGCAGGACTGCTGGATGAAGTTGGCTTTAGGCATGTGCTCTGTCCATGTGCTTGGATTTTGGGGAATCTTCTGGTGCATTCCAGGCCATCCTCTCTCCTTACCCTCCCCTGGCAGAGAGCACAAGTGTTGCTGATCAGAAAATGCAGCCTGTGAGAAACCCACCTGTTAACAGGGCACAACAAAGGGAAATGAGCCTCCTCAGGTAACCAAGGAGTTTTTACTAATTTTGTGATTCACGCCACTAATCTTTGCCTAAAATGGAACATCTGCTCCAGATGTTGCTGGCAGGCTGCCAGTTCCCAGCTGCTTAGACACGCCTGAGCCTGGGGTGTAGCTGAGGGTATTCTGCATGCTGATAGATTACATTTAAAAGGGAGGCTTATTTTTGGAAAGATGTCCTTATCAAAGTCTGCAAAGGGCTGTTCAAGCTGAATACTTGCAGTATTGACCCTCCTGTGAGTCAACAGCAGTGATTCAACTCCAGAAATGTACCCGAGCAGCACAGAAATTATTTTTCCTAAACAGTTCTGGGACTACAAGCAAGTGTATTTTCCAGCCCTCAGTCCCCACGGTCAGATTTGTTCTAGAAATTGTTGAATGCTTTACACCTTATAGCTACAAGCCTTGCTATTTCTGCCTATAAATCTAATAGCTATCGACCCACATTCTGACATCCCCTGACGGTTATCTAAAAATAATGCAGGAATGATGCAACGAGACATAAAACTGTGAGGAGAGGGCTGAGCTGAGCTCCGGGTGCAGCTCAGGGCTCTGCTGCTTGGGTCCTTGGGGGAATGCAAAGTTGCCTGAAAAAGGAAGAAAATTCTTGGTGAATTGGATAAAAATCACAGTTTTCATTTTCCTTTTTAAAATCTGATACTCGGCTCTGGCATGACACTCACTTTGTAATGAATCCCAGTTCCTGTGATCCTGCCCTCCCAGGGATTCCTCCCTGGGAGTCACTCTGATCCCTGATACCCCAGAGAGAGATGCCAAGGGCTGTCTGCCATGCCACAGCACTTGTTCTGCCTTGGAACAGCAAACACCAACAGCATCACCAGGTCTCTACTGTGGGAGTAATCTGAGAACTGTGCTTTAATGCATTTGTTAAAAATAGGGATCTCCCTGGGCTCTGCAACCCTGGCTGGTGTGCAGGAGCACCATTCTTCCTGCTGACAGGGAAAATGAGAGATCTCTGGAGCTCTGGGGCTGTATCACACACAGTCAATCAGCACATCTTCCCTCACAGCTGCTCTGCCCTTGTGAACATGGGGATTTCATTCCAGAGCAGTAAACCCACCAGTGTGGTGTGTTAGCATGGGATGCTCAGGAAGGAGGAAGGGAAGGGGAATCCTTGCTCCCTCTCCCCTTTAGCACATTATTATGTGCAAGTGGAAATTACTTAGAATCAGAGACTGGGTTGGGTTGGAAAGGACCTTAAAGCCCATCCAATGCCACCCCTGCCATGGCAGGGACACCTTCCACTGTCCCAGGCTGCTCCAGGCCCTGTCCAGCCTGGCCTTGGACACTGCCAGGGATAGAGGGGCAGCCACAGCTGCTCTGGGCACCTTGTGCCAGAGTGAGAGTGAAGAATTCCTTTCCAATATGCCATGTAACCCTGCCCTTTGTCACTTTAAAGCCTTTGGTCTTGTGCCTGTTCCCATGGTTTGAGGTGTGAGTGCCCCCAGCACCTCCCTGGCTCCAGAAGGGGAAGGCTCTGGCTGGGAAGAGCTGAGCTCTCCCATGTGCTGCCTCTGAGCATCCTTGATCCCTCTGACTGCATTCCCCAGCACCCAAAAGGGATACAGGACTTCTTTGCCCCATCTCTCTATGGAACAGCAGTGTTGGTGGGCCCTGGAAATCCAGATTGCTGTTCCTTGGTGTCTGAGTGCTGGCACAGAAAGCAGAAAGCCATTACAAGAGGGAAATCAGCAGTGAATTAACAGACACCAGCAGAGCCCCAGCTGAATTATTCTGGGTGTTTCCTTGAGCTGCAGAGCCTCAGAGAGCCAAGCAAGGTTTCTTACCTGCAGGTTGTCAGAATTTACTTAACCTTAGTTTTAATCTTCATTAGCTCATGCAGTATTTTGGACAGGGTAATGGCCCACCATGGTTGTGCCTGCTCTCAGAGCATAAAGGTAAAGGGCGAAGGTTAATTTTAAAATAACAATTAGAATCTCTTTCTGGGTCTTTGCCTATATTACACTTTAAATGAAATCATGAGGGCACTCACGTTTGCACCAAATTACTGCTAATTCTTTCAAAGTAGTTGCTTGATCACACTTTACAAACACAAAGCAGAGGAGGAGAATAAAAAAGTGAAAAGCCATTTAATGAATTTTTAAGCTTGCTTATATTTCATTATTGGATTTTAAATTTTTGTTGACCTTTGTGTGTTTTTAGTATTTGCTGCCTTCGGAGAGGTGGGGTGGAACACTGAATGCTTTAAATAGCTGGGAACATAAACCCCCTGTTCTGCTGGATTTTATTGCAGTATTTCCTCTTTCACTGACAAGACAATAACAGTAATAACCATTATCCTGGTGTAGACCACGTCGTGCCTTGCCCTTTGTTAAGTGTAGCCCAAACACCATAATGTGGGATTTTAGTTTGCTGGAAGTTGTTGCTCTTGTCATCAGGAGGGACTGGTGTCACCACTGAGGGCAGCAGGATCCAGCAGGAAAGGCTTGGGGCTTAGTTTTAACTCTGATGTTCTGTGTGATGCTCCAGCAGTCACACAGAATAATATTAGAAAAAATATGTAAGTTAGGGATTTATGTTTCCTTGTGTAGTAGTGAAGGGATGTCTCAAGGACAAGAAGAGATGGGGTTTTTATGTGGGGAATGAAATGAGAACAAAGGAAACCTTGCAGACAAGTTTTGGTTATTTGAAGATACTTGGAACTGGCATCAAAGAGGTGGGAACAGAAAAAGTGAGACAGGAGAGATGCTGGGCATGCTTCTTCCTCCTTAGGGAATCCCACAGAGTGGATCAGGCTGGAAGGGAGCACAGAGGGTCACTGGTGCCACCTCCCTGCTCAGGCACAGCACTGTGTCCATGTGGCTCTGGAATATCCCTGCTGAGGGACACTCCAGCCCCTCCCTGGGCAGCCTGCTCAGGGCTGGGCACTGCCCAGGGCAGAAGTTGTGCCTCCTGTGCAGGGGCAGTTCCTGAGCACCCATTCCAAGGGCTGGGCTGGAGCCTGGATGATTTCCTCTTCCTTGGAGGAAGACCTTGCCCAGTGGCCCTGACTGGTTCCTCTCCCTGATATTTGGTGCTATAAACCAGTGAGAAACAGGCTGTTCCCAAACCACTTCATATAAATCATGCAGAATGGGGCAGAAGATTGGGGGGAGGGAGAATTAAACCTAAAGTTGTATTAATTCCCTGTCACTTCTGGATTTCAAACTCCTCTTGGTTTAAATCTGTATTAATTGCATGATGATTATAGTGAAGGGCAGATATGTTAGGAAATGAAATAATAGAATCATAGAATATCCTGAGCTGGAAGGGGCCCACAGGGATCATCCAGCCCAAACCATGGCCCTGCACAGGACACCCCAGCAATTAATAAAGCAGTTATTAAAGGGACACAGAGAGGGACCCTGGCTGTGGGAACTGGGGGAAGCAGAAGTTTCAGTTTGGAGGAGCAGGTGCTGCTGGTGGATGAAGTCACAGGGTGAACCTTGCCAGTCTGGTTTTCAGGCCTCTCAGGTGGAGGTCAGGAACAGACCTTCAGTCTCTGGAGAAATAAATGATTGATTTACCCTGTGGGATGAGGGAGCTGCCCTCTCTGGTACAAAGGGGAATGGTTCACATGTGGGGCTGTTTGCTCAGTACTGTGTTAGGAGGGGACAGGGAGTGAGGTGCATCACGCAGGTGATTTATGGAGGTGCAGACACCCCTCAAAGCTCCTGCCAGGAGTGTCTGGAGGTAGTTCCTGCCTATTGCAGTGTCTGACATGGGAGGTGTTGTGGGGTCAGGTCATATTGACTGGAGCTGCCTTTGGATCAAGCAGTGACTGCTTGAAATACTGACTTTCGGGAGAGTTTAATCCCTGCTCTGACAGCCATGAAAGGGGCTGGGCAGTAAAATGGGATTTTACACTTTTATCAGCCTTTTCCTAGTAAGTTGCTCAGCTTCCAAGTACTAATTAATGCTGTATTCCATCCATGAATTTTCCTTCCTACTGATGCTGTCTGAGCAGCTCCGGACCCTGTAAATCAGAGCTGCCTGCCAGGCTGCAGTGGGGACAGAGAACGGGAAGGAGTAAAACTTAGACATCACATCCCCATTGGAGGCCTGCAGCATAATTATGCTCTTTGTGTAGCTGTTTGGAAAATCCTGGAATTCCCTTGAATGTCCAGCTCTTCATATCTAGAAACCAGATCCAATTCCAGAAATTCCAAAGAAATTTGATTTGGGTATCCATATTCATTCCAAAGCTACAGACCTGGGTGGAGACATCTCTGGTATCATTTTATTCTAAGGCTGTCCAGACTTTTCCAGCATGAGAAACTGCTTTAATTTGTTTATACTTTTTCCAGTTAGACTGAGATTGTCAGATACTGTCAAGATCATGTTTATCTTTAATGCCATCAAACTGGTCCAAATGCTTCTGGGGCAGATGTGTGAAAAGAATCACAGAATGTCCTGAGCTGGAAGGGATCCTCAAGGACCATCCAGTCCAGCCCCTGGCTCTGCACAGACACCCCAACAATCCCACCCTGAGCATCCCTGGAGCAGGCTCCAAAGGCTCCTAGAGCTCTAGCAGCCTCGGGGCTGGGACCACTATGTTCTATTTAACCAAGAACAGGTGTCATTGTCCCCATGGGGGGACAAAAGTGGCTATAAAGGGAAAATGAGTGGAGTGGTTGAACTGGCAGCTCAAAAAAAAAATGGGGCTGAGAAATCAGAGAAAGAGAGAGATGAGATGGGAGCAGAGAAGGAGGGAGATGAGAAGGCTGAGATGATCGGGGGGATCTTTGGAATTGAGAGGGAGGGATGGGGCGCGAGATGGGACAGAGTGTCCAGGCAAAGAGCAGCAATCCTGGGGGAATCTCTGGTTTGCTTTGAATGTTGTGCGGGTGCTTCTTTTGTCACAAGTTGTGGAAAAAGGGCTCTCTGCAAAAAAAGTGTCTTTTCAACTCATTGCTTTATATAAATGAAGTATAACTAAAAGGAGAAGTACTTCCAGAAGCCTTAATGTAGTCCTTGGAAGTTTCTTCTGGTTTGGTGATTCCAGTGTGAGCCTTGCTCAGGAGATGAGTGGGTGCAAAGCAGGGCAGGTATTATTAGCTGTGCAAAGCAAAACAACACAGTTGCTGTGGAAAAATTACAGGGTTTGTGCTGGAGCAGATATTTAACCTTTGTTTTTACAACTCCAGAAATGAAGCAGTTTGTTTCTTAATGTAGGTTTAATGCTGTGAGTGTGTGCTGACTGGGCTTTCACGTGGAATGGAAGAGATGCTGGGCTATTAAAGTCTGGTTTAATGATCCCTTTTCCCATAACTCCTAATATTTGCCATTTACTAATTATGATGTTCCAAAGCAGTTTGCATTTGCAGTAGATGTTTTAAATGCTGCAGATGTTTTAAACCCTGTTTTAGTTTCAGACTAACTGCTGGTGACTTTTTTTAAGAAGTATTACATATTATTGGGGATTTTTGGGGGCTGGCAGGTAGAGCTCACTTCAGACTGTTCTTCATTAGGAGGATTTTGACATCCAGGTCTCGGGTGGAAGCAGAAATAGATGAGGCAGAAGAGCAGTGCTGAAGAACACAGAAGCTTTCTGTGAGCATTGTTTTGTGGTGTAAACTCCTGTGAGTCAGTGAGGGTGTGCCCAGGGGTGGCTGCTGTGGGGCCCTTTATGATTTAGGATGTACTGCTCTGTTTGTTTGGTTTTTTAAACCCTTGGGATTTTCTGGCAGTTTTATAATAGAGGGAATGTGTCTGTTTGAGACGTCACAGCCTGGGCAGCAGCTTCACAAGGAGACTGTGGGAATGAAAAGAACAGTGGTTTGTCCATGGCCCATTCTGCTGCTCCAAGGGACAGTGGGATGGGACAGGTGACCTCATTTATGGCCCCGCAGATGTTGTGAGGACACTGACCTTTGTGTGGGGTTTGCAGGGCAAGGTTTGCAAGGGCTGCAGGGGTGGCTTCTGTGGGGAGCTGCTGCCTGTGTCCAGGGATCCAAGAGCAGCCACAGCTCCCAGGGAGATCCCCCTGCAGCCCCAGGAGGAGCCCAGGGCACAGCAGGGGGGTCTCAAGAGGCTCTGACCCCCTGGGAAGCCCCTGCTGGAGCAGGGTCCTGGCAGGACCTGTGACCTGTGGAGAGAGGAGCCCACCTGGAACAGGTTTGGTGGGAGGACTCGAGACCCCATGGGAGGGACCTCACTGGGACAGCTCCTGAAGGACCAAGGACATGGAAGGACTGAGCCCATGGGAAAAGGGATCCCTGGAGCAGTTCCTGAAGGACTGAGCCCATGGATAAAGGGATCCCTGGAGCAGTTCCTGAAGGACTGAGCCCATGGAAGGACTGAGCCCATGAACAAAGGGATCCCTGGAGCAGTTCCTGGAGAACTCTCCCCTGGGAGGCACCCCAGGCTGGAGCAGAGCAGTGTGAGGAGTCCAAGCCCTCTGGATGAAGGAGCAGCAGGGACAACATGGGATGGACAGACCACAGCCCCATTCCCATCCCCCTGAGCCTCTGGGGAGGAGAGAGAACAAATCAGGAGTGAAGTTGAGCCTGGGAAGAAGGGAGGGGTTTGGAGAAGGTGTTTTAAGATTTGGGTTTATTTCTCAGTTTCCTACTCTGATTTGATGGGTAATGAATTAAACTGATTTCCCCCAGCTGAGTCTGCCCTTATCCCAGCCAGAGCCTTTCCCTGTGTCCTGTCTCCCCTGCCCAGCTGGGCAGGGCAGTGACAGGGGGGCTTGGTGGGCACAGAATGTCCAGCCATGGTCACCCCACCACAGCCTTATTGTGTGAGTGACCTCCCTGCACAGCAGAGTTCAGAATGCCAAAGAAGTGGTAAAAAATCCCCACTAGTAAAGTGTGAGTTAGGCTGAGGCAGTACTTGAAGGAAAAAGGAAAAGCTACTCAGAACTGTTGGGGTGCTCTGCAAGCAAGGCAGAGCATCCTGTTAGCTCAGCTGTCTGTTCCCTTTGCGTGTTATTTTACCTTGTATTTTACTTGTGTTGGTTTTTTCCTTAATCCCATTTTTCAATCACCTTCGCCAGAGGCAACTCCAGCTGTGACTTGACAGCTGCTACTGTCTTCTCCAGCATGTGCTGCCAAAATCCCAGTTGATTCTGGGGCTTAAGGCACAGTGCTGTCTCTTTTCTATATTTCTGCCTACTATGAAATCATACATATTAATATTAATCATGCTCTTTCCAAATTCAGAAGCCTCCAGGCCGATTGCAATTATGGGTGGTTTTTTATTTAGTTTTTGGCAGGTGTGCCCAGGCAGTAACACGGCTCTGGAGCTTTGGGGTTGGGTGGCCTCAAGTCTTGAACTAAAACCTTAAACTCTTAAGGAAGCTTGAGTGTGAGTGAAAACTTGGAATACATTTTCTCCACTTGACATCCTGTGAAATAACTCCTTGACTTGGCAGCAGGGGCTGTGGTGCCAGGGGTGGGATGTGCTCCAGGACCCTGTGCTGAGCATTGGGTGTGATCCTGCACACACCTGCTGTGGGTGCCTTAAACTAAGCTCATTTCCCACTGCTTTTAGCTCCAGGCTCCCTCTCTGCAGTCTAGAGGGCAAAATGCTGCTGCTCTGGGAGGCAGAATCTGACCTGAAGCCTGCACCCCTTCCCAAAAGTATTAAAACAGGAAGAGATTTTACCTTTCTTGCCTGCTCCTTCCTTGGCATTTCTCACACTTCCACGCTGAGCCTTGGCTTAAAGCCTTAAGAGTTGAAACTCAAGAAGTTGGGGAGGGGGAAAATAAGCTGATCCAGGAATCTTCTGCCTGGATCAATGGAGCAAAAGAACAGGCTGAAGTTGCACAATTGGGAGTCAGGAGAAGTTTGCTCATGTGCTGTGTCAGGAGCTTGTACAGGCGATTATCTTCAGAGGTGCATAAGGCAAAAAAGCTTTTCCAGTCTAAGGAACTTCTTTTTTACTTGAGTTTTAAAATGCTGATTTTTAGTTTATTTTTTAAAACAAAATTGCTGATAGGGGCATTCAAATAATAATGAAATTTTTGTGGTTCATTTTCTTTGACTCATTTTTCAGCTGTTACTACTTGAAACCTTTCCAGTGTTTGCCTCCTGTGAGCACGGGGATTCCTTTTCCTGCCTTCGGTTGCATTGCACTCTCACACTCAATCCTGCCAGGGCCCCAGAGATCCCATAAGGAGCTGGGGGGAGCAGCCTGGGGTGCCCAGCCTTGGAGCACAGCTCAGCTCCCCAGGTATCCCTTGTCACCTGTTCAGTGACCAGGGCTGGAATTGGGAGCAGCAGGGATGTGTTCTGTGAGTGCATGGGCACAGCTCAGGAAATTCCTTATTCCTTGAATATTGCCTGTTCTATGGAGCCAGGCTGGGAGAGCTGGGAGTGCTCACCTGGAGAGGAGAATGCACCAGGGAGAGCTCAGAGCCCCTTCCAGAGCATAAAGGAGCTCCAGGAGAGCTGGAGAGGGACTGGGGACAAGGCATGGAGGGACAGGACACAGGGAATGGCTCCCACTGCCAGAGGGCAGGGATGGGTGGGATATTGGGCAGGAATTGTTCCCTGGGAGGGTGGGCAGGCCCTGTTACAGATTGTCCAGAGCAGCTTCCCCAGGATCCCTGGCAGTGACCAAGGCCAGCTAGGATGGGGCTTGGAGCAGCCTGGGACAGTGGGAGGTGTCCCTGCCATGGCAGGGGTGGAATGGGATGAGCTTTAAGGTCCCTTCCAACCCAAACCATTCCAGGATTCTGATACCACTAGCAGGGTTTAAAACCTTGCAGCCAAACCTGGATGTTGTTCTGAGGAGTTGGCCCTGCCTGCATCCCTTCATGTGGGGAGGCTGGGAAAACCCAAGGAGCTCTGGTTCCATCACTGCAGGTGTAAGCTCTGCTCTTTTCAGGGATTTTAGTGAGGTTAGGATCAGGCTTTGCTCCTGAGCTTTATTAATTGCCAGTACGAATTGGAATGCTCTGTGCTAGGCTAACAGAATAAAAGGGTAGGGCCTAATTTTCAGGCTGAAATTGATGTAAGCTGGGCTTGTCTCATGTGAGTCCCTTCAGCTTTTTCAGTTTAATTCAAGAGATTTTTTTTTCTTCTTTCTTCCCCTTGCTAGGTCATGAAGAGCCTTTGTATTCCATTTGCATTGTATTACCTGTCAGGGACATGGGTTTGTAGCTGTGGGCCACATTCAGAACTACCTGGAGGGCAGACACCTTCCAGCTGTCCTTTGTTTCTGTGGCTCAGGTTGGTTTTTCTGACAACTACGGACATTTTCATATTTATACTCATGGCAGAAATAAATCAAATTAGTCTGAAATCCCCCTTTGCTCTGACAATGCTCTGCACTTTCCTTACTTTCAGGAGATAAGGAGATGAACAAACCTGCTTTGAAGATGAGCTGATTTCCATAGCAGGCAGAGTGACCTAGTTAAAGGGAGAGGGGGAGTGAGCAGGGCTGGGAATGGGCTCTTTATTTATTTATATAATCTCCAAGTGTCTGTGTGAGCTCCCCTGGCTGAGGCCTCTCCTGACACTCACCTGGCAGCGCCAGAGAACGCGGAGCTGAGCGAGCTCCGTTCGTCCTGCAGGGATCTGCTGTGTCTGACCAGCCTGGCCTTGGGGGCTCTGGGGAGGTGCCATCATCCCCACCGGGCTTTTGGGAATGTTCATCTTGGCTTCACTCTGGGGGAAATCTGCCAGGTTGCCTCACTTCAGTGAGGGGGAGCAGACTCACTTTGGGGTCTTGAGTGTCATGTTCAGAGCACAGGAATCCTGTCATTAGGATACTTCTAGGAGCCAAGAAAGCAGCCCTTTCTCAGGCTGCTCAAGGACAAGAAATTATAACAATGATTAAACACCTGCTGGAGATGTGATGTTTTGCAGAAAGCATGTTTTCAAAGAGGTGTTGCCTTCTTGGACCAATGAACCTTTTCTATTTTGTTTTGCACGAGCTACCCTTTTTAAGTGTAGTGTTTCTTTGAATAAAGCTCTCTTTTGCTTCTCCATTACACCAAGAGCTATGCTGCATTATCCTTTCCACCACTCCTATAGCTAAAATGAAACAGAACGCCCCTGTGGGGAATTGCCAAAGGGCTCTGGAGATCCAGGGATGCCCCAGGGGATGGCCTGGAGCAGCAGGTGAGTGCTGAGGTGTGTTTGCTCCTGGTTTTGCACGCTCCTGGTTTGGCAGCCAGGTGACACGTAGAGTGGATGCTGCCTGGCTGGGTGTGGGCTTTGTGGCCTGTTCTCTTTAAAATGGGCTCTCTCAGTGATAACCTGTGTCTGGTTGGGGTCAGGTGCCACCCTAGAGGGGGACCTAACTCTGCAGAGCAATGTCTGCAAGGCCAGTGCTGTCCCTGGCTGTCACAGAATCATCACAGGGGAATGTGGGGCCAAAGAGACACCTTCCACTGGGCTGGGTTGGCTGATGTGCATCTGGATCAGTGTGACCATGGTCACACCAGCCATGGAGATGCATCCTTCGTACCCTAAGAGCTGATGTTCCTGTCTTAGGGGGTTTGTGAACACCCCTCACTCAGGTGCTGAGGGCTGCTCTGCCCTCCCAGTGCTGCTTCGTGGGCTTGTGTCTTAGCTCCACTGGCATCATCTTCAAAATAATGTCTCAAACTAGAGTTGGTGCAGCTCAGGCATTGCAAGAAACTGTGATGACCTGAGCTTTCACAGGCCCAGAATGGATGGATATTAGTGTTTTTTTATTTTTAGATCAATTAGATGGACACTCCTGCATTTCCAGGGTGATGTCCTGAGTGTCCCGGCTGTTTGTTGGAGCTGCTGGCTGGGACAGCTGGTCTGAGATGATTGTGTTCATGTAGAGATGAAGATTTGTTCATTTAGGCAGAGAAGGCACTTACAAGTTTCCTTTGCCCACCCTGCGGAGGAACAAATATTTAGTAAGAACAACGTGTGTCTGGTCTTTGCCTGGAAATCCCTGCCCTGTGGGTAGCTGGGTTTCACTGGAGCCATATGCTGAGTTAACAAAGCCCATCAGGAATTCGGCAGGATCTGGGAACTAAGTTAAAAATCAAGCACTGATGAACAGGTGAAAAAAGCCTGTTCACAGCCACCTCGGGGCATTAGTGCTCCTGTAACAACTTTGTTCTGTGCAATTACTGTCCCCTGTTGCTTTTTAATAACATTTCTCCTTCTCTGAGTCAAAACTCAGCTCCTCTAAACTTCCATCCTTCACTAGGAACAGCAAATCTGTGAAGTCTGGAGGAAATCTGTGGCCTGCTTTAAGTAACATTTATAAAAAATAAGTTTATTGACTCAATGCAGAGATGAAACCTCAATAGGATGAAGAACTTCTTTACTTCTTTCCATGGAGGGTAGCAGAGCCCTGGAACAGCTGCCCAGGGAGGTTGTGGAGTCTTTGGAGACATTCCAAACCCACCTGGATGTGTCCCTGTGTCACCTGCTTTGGGTGGTCTCCAGAGGTGCCTTCCAACCCCAGCTATTCTGGGCTTCTGTGAAAATGTGTGAACTTCTGGGGAGCTGCAGTGAGGAACTATATCTTGGTGGTTTTTTTTTCTATTCAGCATTGCAGGGTTCACCTGTCCTTGAGCTCACCTGCCTTTTTCCCAGGGTAGAGAGTCTCAGTTTATTTCCTCATCTATAAAAACACATGTTTAAAATCTTTGCTATCCTTTTGCTTTGTGTTGCTACATTTTTTTCTTTCTCTCTGTTTGTTTTTAACTGGAGCTGCCCTGAACTGCACGCAGTGGTCTGGGTGGGAAAGGTGCCTGAAATGAAGGGGGATGTTTGGGCCAGACATTGGCAAAATGTCACCAGTAATTGCTGCACATTCAAAGACATTCCTGTGTCTGTAACTCCTGCTAGTGATACAGGAATTACTGTTAATTCCTGCTCTTAAAGTGGTCCAGGGCTCAGGTGGACAGAACAGTGTCTCACAGAAATGAACCTCAATGGCTTCAGTGCTTCCAAGTCCTCCTTGTCCCCACCCTCTTTCCTGTCCAGAAGAAAAGGCTGGAAGATGTTCCAAGTCTTTCTGCTGGTTTACAGGGTCTGTAGAGCCTCAGTCTCTCAGAAAATCAAACTAAACTCTGAAAGTTGAGCCAAGAATGACACAGCCTTGAGGAACAGCCACTTGTGGAACTCTAGGCCATTGATGTTGTCACTGTCCAGATTTCTGGAGTTCTTAGGAGCTGGTGTGACCCTGCACCCCAAGGACGTGTCTTACCTGTGGTCAGTGGGGTTGCAGAGGGATTTCCCCCCTTTTCTCTGAGTGTGCACCTTGAGGAAGTTTGGAAGCTCTCTCTGGGCAGAATTTTGATGGTCTGTTCTCGTGCCAGTCTCCATCCTCTTGCTCAGTGATCCTTGCAGCTTTTCCAGTCCCACATGCTGAACTCTGCTGCTGATGCCAGACAGCAGCAAAGCTGTGATTTATTTTTGGGAGCAGTTGTATTTAATGTATGTGTCAATAGGATGCACTTCAGATCTGCGTGTCCTGACGCTGGAGAGTAAACAACCCAAACAGAAATTGAAAACCTTTTACAGCCTCCTTCTGTGGCATTAAAACAAGTGCTGTCTATGGGAGGAATTTAATGATTCCTTTCAGAAAGATTTATTTTGATATAATATTTTAAAAAGCTTTCTTTAATCTGCTCAACTGTTGGAGAACAAACAAGACAATGCCTTCCACAGACATTTTGTCATTTGATTGAACATAAAACAAGTAAGTTCTATTAAAAATCTAATTTTTGCAGAGCACTTAGAGAATTATATAATTAAGAAATACCAATGAAGTCGTTCAGGCATAGCCCTGGGTGGTCTGTTGGAGGGATGTAAAGTGCAGGGGGTGTTTGACATCCATGACTGCAGTTTCAGGGTGGGATTCAGCACTGGGGACTCTCTGCCCTCAGTGCTGGCCCCAGTCCCTCAGCTGTCAGGTATGGTCATTGCCAGGTTGTCACCCTGAGCCCCTCTTGGGGCAGCAGAGGGAGCCAGCCCCAGCTCAAGCTGCAGAGGATTGATGCTCCAGGATGCAGAGATAACCCCTGCTGCTCCCAGGGTGGAGCTTTTGTCTGCTCATCAGTCTGGTGTTAACCTGCCAGGGCTGTCAGAGCCCGCAGGAAGATGGAGTGGGAAGCAGTAATTCCTGCAGGGAAGCTCTGTAGCTCAGGAGTGTCCTGGTGGGATGTAAAGAGCTTGCACCAGGTGAAAACATCTGCAGGCAAAATATTGTTACGCTGGCAGTGTCTGTCCTGCCCAGAGAAGGGTCCAAAAAGCTGCTGAGGTTCACTGGCAGTGAGGGAAAGGAGAGGCTGGGAAAGGCAGGATATTGCCCAAATATCCAAAGTTTTCCAGTTTCTAAAAGAGGATGTTTTCCACTCACCAGAAAGCCCCTTGAGAAGAGGGAGGGAAGAAGTGACTCTGGCCCTTGTCAGGATTAACTCTGGGAAAGGCTGTCCTGAAAACAGGACTTGGATTGGTACAGACTGGGGAATACCTACAAAGAGAATCAAAACAGAAAGCTTTGTTGTTATAGAGCTCTCTTCAAATAGGTGGTGAATGAGAGCTTAGATTTTAGGCTTGTAGCCTCTTGCCAGGAGCTGAAGGCAGTTTGCTGTGGATGATGGCTTTGGGTGGCTGGGAGCCCTTTTCCAAGTATTTGTGACCCTCAGCCAGCAGTGCCAGCACAGCAGTCTGGGATCCCAGGGCTCCCTGGGACATTGGAGCTGCTCCCATGTCACAGCTGGACTCTGAGGCACTGTGAGGTCTCTCCTAGGGTGTGATGCACATCCTGATGAAGAACCACCACATCTGAACCCTTGCTGGGGGTCAGCAGGTCCTTTGCTCTCAGTTCAGTTGTTCTGCTCTGTGATGAGATTATAAAATACAAGGATTAAGCCTGAGCTTTGAAACCTAAAGCATTACTGTTACCAGTTGCTCCGTGTGGATGGCACTGGACAAATGAAGCTGCTGCTGAATGCCCAGAGTTCCTCTCCTCAGGGCTGGGGAGCTGGCAGGGCTCCAGCCCCAGGGAGGGAAAATGCACAAACAGTTGAGCAGTGATGATGACTGTCCTTTTCGAGACGTGTTCGTCTGTGCCATGGGATAAAGACATTCCCGTGGGGGTGGCAGAGCAAATCCAGCCAGTGGAGCTCTTGGATGCAGCTGTGGGAGATGGAACAGATGGGTCCTTGTGTGCAAACCGAGCGTGTTTCGTGCCCGTCTGTTGTGGGAGTGGAGCTCCGAGAGTGCCAGGCCCTGAAAAGCCCTGGAAATCATCTTTTCTTGAGGAAATTAATTAACTAGATGTTTTTCCTAATTCGTGTGGACTGACAATTTGTGCTGTTGCATATGGAGCTTCTGCATCACTGAACCTTTTGACTCCCTCTCTCTCGCTCCGGTGCAGCTCCTGTAAATCTCCTGCAATTCCCCTGGGCTGGGAGCACTGCTGCCTGCAGCCCCTGCTGCCTGCCAGAGCACGCAGCCCTTTCCTTGGGTACACATTAACGAGGCTTCTCAACCTTCTGAAGCCCTGGAATAGATAAAGAGACACAAAATGACGCAGACACCTTATCTTGATGAGGAGAAATGTTGGATGCAGCCACTTCCATTCCACTGGGATGTCCCTGAGCTGTGCAGGGACAGGGGCAGCTGGGCAGGGTGATTCACCTGGACCTCTGGAAGAAGGGAGGGCAGTTTTAAAAGCTTCACTCTGGACAGAGAGAACAGCTCTCTTAGGGGCAAGAGGAGGAGCAGGTTTGGATTTTGAGAAGAAATCCTTGTGTGGTGTTTCTGCCCTTTAAATGGTCTGAACTGCACTTGGTGCAGCTGGATGGGACCTTGCTGATGTGACCTTCCAAAGAGACAGTGGGACTGGTGTTTCCAGGACATCCCAGAGCCAGCAGGGGGGACTGACACCAACTCAGTGCCTCCCGTGCAGGGAAGGGGGCAAAGGCAGTTGAGCCTTCCTGAAGTGTAAAAAGTGAGAGCTGGAACATGCAGACCTCCAAGAGGAACTGAAATGAAAGATCTGGGATGCAGCAGTGTCCAAAATATTCTCTGGGTTTGGGGGTGAGGAGATAAGGAGCATGTTGATTATTTAGGGTGAAGTTGGATTTTTTGTTAGGTTTTGGGTTTTTGGCTGGTTTTGTGTGCAGCAGTGATAAAGGGAGTCAGCAGAGGTGCTCAGCAGGGGTAGGATTTGACTTCCACATCTTGGAACCTCCTTATTTTAAAAAAATGCAATTTCCTTGTTTACAAAGCTTGGTAATTTACAATGGTAAACAATGTACCCAGTTCTGTACAGAAGCAAACAGGGAAAGCTGTCAGACAGCAGATCTCCACTTAGGGGCTGTAAAATCAGGCTTTTTAGATTTTCAAATGTCATTAGTACTTGTTGTCCAAGTATGCCTTGGTAATTGCTGGGGTTTTTGTTGTCTACATGTGGCATTTCTGGGATCTTTCTGTACCAAGCCTGTGATAAGCAGCTTCCCTTTGGCAAGAGGTCCCTGCATCCCTCCCACTGCTTTCCCTTTATGGCTTAATTCCCTGGGCTTTGCCACACTTTAATTTTATTTCATGCCCTGCAGCACGAGGTCTCCAAATCGTTTACGTCTGTTAAGCAAACATCTCTTTCTGGGATTGATGTTTTAATTTAATAAACCACTTCCTAATGGGGGTCAGCTGAAGCTGTGAATTTGTAATGAGTTTGTTGGGAGCCCTTTGGAAGGGCAGAGCCTGGAGGTGCTGGTTCAGAGCCTCGGCAGGGTGATGTGGCAGAGGGGTTCACACAGGGTGAGCTCCTTGTGTTGGATCAACTGCTGCTGCCTGAGCCCCGTGTTTGCCCTTCCATGGAATCCCAGGAATGCTACAGGACCCAAATAAAGGTGGATCAGAGGCTCAGTTTGGATCCAGCTGCAGTCCCAGCTGGAGACAGCAAATATGTTTGGAAAGGTGTTGTGTGTGACAAAGTACAAGGAGCTGTTTCTAGGAGCTTAGCTAAGGGATGCTCTTTTGTAGCACACATGGGAGATTTTGCCCTCAAATGCTTTGGAATCACAGAATTGTTCAGGTTAGAAAAAAGCCTGAAGATGATCAAGTCCAGCCATGGGCCCAGAGCACCTCCTTGTTCCCCATGAACAGCGTCCTCAAGTGCCATATCCACATGGATTTTTGAACACTGCCAGGGAAGGAGACTTGGACATTACCTTGGGCAGCCCCTTTCAATGCTTTACAACTCCTCCAGTGAAGAAATCTTTTCTGGTGTCCACCCTGAGCCTCCCCTGGTCCAGCCTGAGGCCGTTCCCTCTCCTCCTGTCCCTGTTCCCTGGGAGCAGAGCCCGACCCCCCCAGCTGTCCCCTCCTGTCAGGGAGTTGTGCAGAGCCACAAGGTCCCCCTGAGCCTCCTTTTCTCCAGGCTGAGCCCCTTTCCCAGCTCCCTGAGCCCCGCCTGGGGCTCCAGCCCCTTCCCAGCTCTTTTTGCTTCCCTGGACACTCTCCAGCCTCTCGGGGTCTGTCTTGCCCTGAGGGGCCCAGGACTGACCCCAGGATTCAGGCTAAGCCACCAGTGCCAGCACAGGGGACAGGCCCTGCCCTGGTGCTGGCACTGCCCTGGTGCCATTGGCCCTTCTGGCCACCTGGGCACACCTGGGCTGCTGTTCAGCACCCCTGCCCCAGCCTGGAGCATGGGATGGGGAATGTACAGGTGCACAGATGGAGCAGGGCTGGTGCTGTCCCACAGAGCCACCAGCGAGATTCCAGACCAATTACTTGGCTCGTGGGAGCAGGTCCAGGGCAGGAAGTCAGAGATTCCCGAGGGCCCCTCATAGCCCTGGGATAATTCACCTGTTGCTGGGCATCAAACATTTTCTCCTCATTTCTGAGGGTCAGAGAAGCCTGCAGAGGCAAATTGCTGCTCTGTGTCTGTGTTTATCCAGCGTGTGTGCAAGCCAAGAAGCAGGAGCTGTGTTGTGCTTTGTGTCTGGTGGAGTTAATTGGGGTCTTGTTTGTTTGCTGAAGAAGCACAGGAGGATCCCAGGCTCTCAAGACACAAGGCACAGAGATTTTGTGTAAATTATAGAAGATACATGTATTAGTCAGTATATTCTTTCATATGTCCTTTCCCATCTTTGCTGATCTCTAATAAATCAGTGTTTTGGAGACCAAAGAGAGGCATGAAAAATCTCACTCTATTAAGTTTTTAATAAGTTCTCCCTTGAGCCTTTAATTTAATTTTTCTCTTTAACATGCTCCGTCCTACTGCCGGTCCCTTCCCTTTGGTAGCATTTTAAAGTGTACTTCCTTTGCCAGACTTTTCCAAATGGATTTGGGATGGAACATTAGACATCTTATTGAGGTTTGTTTTCTTTCTCCCCACATCTTCCAAAGAAAATTTTGGGCTTTTTTTCTGAAGATGGACACAAATTTCTATTACAAGTCAGTGAACTTCATTTACCATTGCATTGAACTATTTTGCTTTGCTACCTTCCTGCCAGCTCTCACCAGGGCATCTCTAGTGAGACTTGCAGCAGAGGAACCAGCTCATTCCTTTGGCTGTGCTGCTTTCTGGGGTGTAAAATTCCCTGTAACCTCTGGTTTCATTCATGATGGTTGTCCTGGACCCACTTTTGTTTTAAATTTCCCCTGGGGGCTTTACCTGGTGAGGTTTTACACCTTGCTATGGCTCTGGGGCTCACTGCAGTCATTGTTGGAGTGAGTGAGGCATCGAGCTGAGCTTTCCCCTTGTCTCTGCTGTTCCCCAGGAGCTCCAGCTCCAGTGAATTCCCAGCACAGGGCTCAGCCAGCCTGGCAGCTCTCCTGGTCACACCCTGCAGCTTTAAGCTGCAGTGTTTCCTTTGACATTGTCACTCTTCACTCTTCATGTCATCCTCCTTTTCCTTCCTAGTTCTCTTGCTCTCACTTTCTATTTTTTAAAATTTATATATATTTTTTTTATTTGTCCCTGTTATTACAGTGCCTGTTAGAGTTGTGCTTTAGCTCAATCTGGCTGAAACTTCAGCAAAGGGCCAGGGGTTTCCATCCTGCAGAGCTCCACTCTGCCTGCAGGGCTGGCAGGGAAGCAGGGAGAGGAGCAATGGGATGGCAGAGCAGTCAAAAACAGCTCAGTCCTGACTGGAGGACACATAAACCTGAGTTTGCAAATGTGTCATAACTCCTTTATTGGTTTGATTGCTGCTGGTACCCCAGGTTATGGAAAGGAGTTCTGGATGCTTCATGTTACCACCTACCGACCCTCCCCAGGCATCTTTCCTTCTCTGGAAACACTGATAGACTCCAGTGAGAATCAGGCTCCACTCAGGGCTGGAGCTGTGCACTGAATAACTTGTTCAGGGCTGAGGGAAAGCTCCCGTTGAAACCAGGATCCTCTGACTGTGAGGGGTTGGTGCTTCCCTGGGCTGGCCTTGTATTTCTCTATTAAGGGCATGTGATTATCCTGGAGTGAGAGGCATTGCTGTGCTGAGAAATCTCTGCTCAGGATCTCCAGCCTGAGCCATTATCATGAGGAGAATGCATTTCTCCCCTTCTGTGTATTAGGGACATGTTGTGACTTTGTGGAATCACTGCAGGAGTAAATGATGTATGAAATGAGAAATCGCTGCTCCGTGTGTGCAGGCACAGCCGGGGCTCTAAAACCTTCAGCTCAGAGGCAGCCAAAAAAATCCCTGAAGTGTCCAACATGACTCTTCTTGTAAAACACCTTCTACTAGGTTTGGTTTAATGTTTTTCCTCACAAGTCGTGAGTGATCATTACAGGGAGAGATGTCCATGCCCAGGATGGAGAGCGCTCTGTGGAGCCTCTGAAGAGGCTGTTTCCCTGGAAGTTTGTGGCCAAGAAGGGATGCTCCTCAGCTTGGGAGGAAGTTTTTGTTCCTTCAGAGTCCCTTATTAAAGCCCTTACATAAAACTTCCTTCTGTAGGCATCCTGCCTTGCTCCTTCTCCAGTCAGCTGAGCTGGACACACTGAAGCTGGCAGGTGCTACATGGAATCAGTGCTCAAGTGAGATTTGGGAAGCTGTGCAGCTTCCTGGTTTTTATTGCCACATGTGGATAAAGCCCAAGGCTGAGGTTCAGTCTGCTCACTGACATTCTGTCCTTGTAGAAATTATGACAAGATGGACTGGGCTGATACCATCATCAGTCCTTTATGAAAAACTTCTCATGCCTTCTCTCAGGCAGCTCCACACAGCACTGACTCCTTCTCTCCTCCCTGCAAGTCTCCTTCCTCCTGACTGGCTAAATCCCAGCCTGTCCCTTTCCTGGCCACCTACCTCTGTCTGTCCCTTGCACAATCATGTGTCCCTGCTTCCTCACAGCCAGCAGACTCCATCCCAAACTGCAGCAGACTCTGGATCTCAAGCTTCAAATGCAACTTACTCTTGACTAGCTAGCCCACTCTTTTATAACCCCCATCCTCACTGGGCAGACAAGACTGTTTCTACTCCTCAGTAATCAGTACAGCTGTAATTCCTTGGAAAGGATTGCCTCCTACACTATCCTTGCAAACTATTCTTCTACATGTCCTTCCCTGGGCCCCCCGCCCTCCTTATCCCCACAGGATATCCCCATTGGGTGGATGGATCAGCCAAAAGGCATGAACTCCTCCCACTGGAAAACATCAGCAACAGTCTTTAGATTCTTACAAGGCAGGTTCATGGAGCTAGAAATACAGAACTCCATGTATTTTCTAAAATAACCTCACCTCCTTGCAGGTAATTCAGTTGGAGAACAATTTGGAATTGATAATAAAGGTAATTTTTCTTCCTACCTTTAACAAGGAGGCAGAATGACTGAGAGATAACTCCCTTGGATTCATACCAAAGAGCTGCATCAGTGTTCCTGAGAGAGTGCCTGGAACTCACAAAATACATCATCTATTTAGCCCAGGCTGGATGAGTTATCAGTTCAGCACTAACTGTGCCTCCTTGCTGCTCTCAGTGGCCCCTTCTTCCCCCCATGGTATTTGAGATGAAGCCTTTCCCCTGTTCAGACTTCTTGTATGACAGACTGGTGACATTAACCCTTAGAGTGCGCCAGTCTGTATCAGAAGCCCTCTAAACAGCACTTTCCTGTATCAGAACTTTAGACATGGATGAGATGAGCATGGCTGACCTCCTGCAGTCCTGCAGACACCCCTACCTCTGGTTTTGGCCCTAGTTTCCTGTGAGGTGTAGGGAAATAAGATATTGTTCTGGGCAATCAGCTCCTCAAGTCATCCTCACTACATCCCTGCCAGGGACAAATAAATCTAAGGTAGGGAGTGGGGACAGATGGAGAAAAAGTGTTTGGTTTTCTGATGTGGCCCTTTGGCTTTGCTGTGATTTCAGTATGTTTGGTCACCTGGAAGAGCTCTGTCAGTGACTGCAGAACGTGGCTGGTCCCTGAGACAGCAGGGTGCCTGGAGTCCTTGTAGGGAGTTCTTTTACATTGTGAATCTCAGTTCTGTAGGATCTTTCTGATGAGAAAATTGCTGTAGTAAGCATTTGTCTGGGGGCTTCCTGTAGACTCTGAAAACCGTTTAACTTGGATCTTCTGGCATCTGACCTTGAACCAGGGACTGCTTCAGAGCTTCAGGAGTGGCTCTTATGTCTTAAAAACACTGGGAATGTGTCTGTCCATGCAAGTTCATCTGGAGGGGGTTTGCTGTCTGTGGAGCAAGTGCTGCTCCTCAGATTTTTGTGCTGCCATTTCAGCCTTGTCACTTTAGTGGAAGGTGTCCCTGCCCATGGCAGGGTGTGGAATGAGACGATCTTTAAGCTCCTTTCTAACCCATTCGGTGGTTCTGTGATGATTTCTCTGCCTTTACATGTTTAAAACTGTTTCTCCTCCAGCTGCTTTTTCTGTGCTTGAATGCTCGTTTTGCTCCTCTTGAATGCAACCCACTTTAAATCTTAATCAGTTGCCCCTGCAGAGCTTTCAGCAGCACATCAGCTACTGCCTCTAGAAGGATGTTGGAGGTTAGGTTTCTTTTCTTTGGTTCCTTCTTACCTATAGATTTTTCCCCATAAGTTGCTAAAAAACACTGACTACTGGGCACTTACGAGTACTTTAGAAAACAAAGAAGTGGCCGAAGTCAGGGAGAAGGAGAGCTCTGGTTGCATTTTCTCTCATCTGGGGCATTTCTCTCTGAGGGGCAGAGATACTTCAGGATTTTGGACAGGAAAAGGAGGGCAGTGGCAGCTGCTGGCTCTCACTGCAGCTTCAGGGGACACTCTTCTTTTCTTCTTTGTTTTTTTCTTTGTTTTCTTCTTCATCGTCTTCATCTTCTTCCTCTTTCTCTTCCTTGTCTTTTTCATGCGTTTCTTCATCTTTGTCCTCTTCTCCTTCATCTTCTCCTTTGTCTCCCTCTTCATCTTCATTGTCTCCATCGTCTTCTTCTGTTGTCTTCGTCTTCTTTTTCTGTGGGGTGAGGCTCTGCTGGGTCTCTCTGCTCTGGGTCTCTGCTCTGGGTCTCTCTGCTCTGGGTCTCTGCCCTCTGCCCTCTCTCTGCCCTGGCTCTCTCTGCCCTGGCTCTCTCTGCCCTGGCTCTCTCAGCTCTGGCTCTCTCTGTGTCTCAGCCCCCCAGCCCTGCCAGGATCCGCAGTTCGGGCACTGCCCCGAGTTTCTGATCCATCTCCTCCACCAGCCCGGGGTTTCTGCTCGTTCCTGCCCTTCCAGCTCGCTGCTCCTCAGAGCCCTGCAGGGCAGCGGCACCGACTGCCCCAGGGCTGGGCGAGGCAAAGCCTCTCCTCCCTCTGTCCCGCCTGGGCTGGCACGGGGTCCCTGGGGCTGTTTGTTATCAGTTCCATTGTTGTTTGTTTGCCTTGTTATACGTACTAGTAAAGAACTGCTATTCCTATCCTCATATCTTTACCTGAGAGCCCCTTAATTTCAAAATTACACTCATTCAGAAAGAGTTTACATTCTTCATTCCAAAAAAAGATCCTGCCTTCCCTAGCAAACGCCTGTCTTTCAAACCAAGACAAAGAGCATCTTCAGGAGTGCTGTGGCTGTCCCCAGGGCACTCTGCAGCAGAATTGTTCGTGGAATCATTAAGGTTGGAAAAGTCCAAGATCAAGTTAAACCTGTGTCCCATCCCCACCTTGTCCCCAGCCCAGAGCACTCAGTGCCACATCCAGGCCTTCCTTGGGCACCTCCAGGGATGGGGACTCCAAACCTCCCTGGGCAGTTCCAGGGCCTGACCACCCTTTCCATGGGGAAATTCCTGCTGGTGTCCACCCTGAGCCTCCCCTGGCCCAGCCTGAGGCCGTTCCCTCTCCTCCTGTCCCTGTTCCCTGGGAGCAGAGCCCAACCCCCCCGGCTGTCCCCTCCTGTCAGGGAGTTGTGCAGAGCCACAAGGTCCCTCCTGAGCCTCCTTTTCTCCAGGCTGAGCCCCTTTCCCAGCCCCTCAGCTGCTCCTGGGGCTCCAGCCCCTTCCCCGCTCTGTTTGCTTCCCTGGACATGCTCCAGCCCCTCAATGTGTATTTTGTCATGAGGAGCCCAGAACTGAACACTGCACTCAAGGTGCTTCAGCAATGCCAGCACAGGGTGATGTCAGTGACCTGGTCCTGTGGCCACACTTGAGCTGGCACAGCCCAGGTGCTGTTGGCCTTTTTGGCCACCTGGGCACACTTGGGCTCACATTCAGCCTCTGTCACCAGCACCCCCAGGTCCTTTCCTATTGGGCATTTTCCACCTCCTCTGCCCCAACCTGGAGTGTTCCGTAGGGTTGTTGTGTCCTGGTGCAGGACCCAGCTATTACATGCTTATGTTTATGAAAATGGTTAAGCTGGGTGTTTGGTAGAGACTTTTCTTCATGATCTAAAGGTTTTAGATGCATGTTTTATAGAAAAATTAATGATCTGCTTTAAAAATCCAACCACAGAACTTAACTGTGGTAATCCAGCAGTGTTCACAGAGAAATGTAATAATGTTGAGGTTGAAACCACCATGTCTGGGAGCCTGCAGAGATGGCTGGGGCTAGGAGCCTTTCTGTGTGGGTTTGAACTGAGGAGGGGACATAGCTCTGCTGAGTTGTGCAGAATGATTCAGTAAACCTCACTGGGTAGGAACATCTCCATCAGGGCAGACTGATGGTGCTGGAGGCTTGCAGGCTCTTTAACTAATGTACAGAAGTGTTGTGTGGTCTGTAACTGCCCAGGCCTCCCAAGGAAATTGATGTCTTTCATAAGTGTAGCTCACAGACAGTCGTTTTTTGTGCATGTGCAGGTTTGGTTCACCTAATAAACCCAGCCTTGTGTTGGCTGTAATTGTAAATCCTGGAGATCAATGCATTTCCTTTCCATTTAACAGCTCGTGGATGAATGCAGTGCTGCACAAAGGGGATGGTTAATGAGGGTGGTTCAGCAGGGTGTTCCAGGCAGGTGTGGCGTTGAGATGAGCTAGCAGTCCCATTGGAGAGGCTCACTCCTGATTTATATCACCCTCTGCCACTAGCTGAACCTTGGCTGACTCTATATTATATGTCCAGGACATTTGGGGCTGTTAGGAATTGTTTTTGTCTCTGTTTTCAAGAGGGAAACATCCTGACCACCTGTGTTCCTGGAGCACAGCATCTGAACTGCCTTCCTCCATGGCTGGGAGGGAGAGGAGGGGCAGGCAGGGCCAGGCAGCTCCACATCCCGCTCTCAGTGCTGGTGTGAGCTGGAACAGGCTGGCCCAGGGGCTGCCCAAAGGCTCTACCTGCTCACACTAACCTCCATGCTGACCTCCCCCAAATCTCAGCCAGCTCTCTGTGTCCTTCTCTGAGTGATGGCCTCACATCTGTATCCTGGGAAGGACAGGAGGGTCTTTCCACCACAGAAGCTGATGAGTAGAACAATTGTTTTTGTGTTAGATCCCAACACTTTGGTTCCTGCTGGCCACACCTGTGCTCCTCTCAATGCTCCAGCCGTGGGCATCTGTGCTCTGGCTGCTCTGTACCCTGTGAACCCTTTCAGCTTCCCTTTCCTGACCCTCTCTGCCTGCACAGGCCTTCAGCCAGGGAGAAGTGCTGGACAGGTGACCCTGAGTAAGGATAGTGCTGTGGTGGGGGTGTGAGCTCCTCTCTGGAGCTGAATTTCACAGAATCATCACACCTCAGACTGCTTGTGTTAGAAGGGACCTTAAAGCTCAGCTTGTTCCAGGCCCCTGCCATAGGCAGGGACATCTTCTGCTATCCCAGGTGGCTCCAAGCCCTGTCCAGCCTGGCCTTGGACACTTCCAGGGTAGTGCATTAACGCTTTTTAAAGCTTGGGGAGCAGAAGTCGTGCACAGAGCGTGGCTTGTGCTCTTCCAGATGGGGCTGGAGCTCCATTCAATTGCTTGGCTCATAATTTAAATTCTGCCTGGGCTGCCTGATGCTCAGGTATGCTGGACAAGGGATTGTTTCTGGCCACACAGGGACTGTGCTGCACACCCAGGGGTCATTTGGGACCCCCTGTGCATGGGGAGTCAATTCATGCTTGACAACTTGGGACACATAAAGCTCCTTCTGGCCCACAAGGGCTGTGGCTCCCCTCCTGATTTGTTGTGCTCTTGTCGATGCTGATGTTCCACTGTTTACATTAGCATAATTACATTAACATAAACAAAATATTTATATTAAAGTCACTGCAAAGGAAAAATCACTTTCCTTATCCTGTCTCGCATCTGCACGTTGGTTGTTTTTCATAACACATTTTTAATCTTCACTAATACTTCTATTTACAAAACACAGAGATCCTGCAAGTACAGCTGATAAGGAATAACATAACTCATGCTGGAGGGAGAACAGTGTCAGTCTTTCAGATACACAGAAAGCAGGATTTGGAAGTGCTCGGTTTGGACAATGTAAGGAAGAGATTTTCAAGGACAGAACATTAGATGACATCAAGAGGAATCAAAGGCTATGTTTTCCAAAGAATCTGTGTGGACTGATAAAATCTGAAGGCCAGATTGTGTGAGAAATCAGACATACTTTTACAAAAGTTAGGCTTAGTTGCATTAGCTTAAATGACATTCATCAATAGAGCTGCTTGGCAGTGTATTGAGATAAAAAGGTCCCAAAGTTCCTGCAGAATTACGATTCTAGCAACCTTTGGAAAAATCAAAGCAAGTAACATTCACAGATGTCTTTGGAAATCTCTGCTCTCACACCATAGCTCAAAGAGCTCAGTTTTAGGGATCCAGTACAAAAATTGCAAGCCTCTGTGCCTGAAGCTTCCTTTCCCTGCAGAAATCAGGGCTACTTCACTGTACCCAAGGGAGTGGTACTCCCATGGGAGTCACAGAGCCCCAGTCTGGGCCAGGCTGGAAGGGAGCACAGAGGGTCACTGGTGCCACCTCCCTGCCCAGGCAGGGCCATCCCAGAGCACAGGGCACAGCACTGTGTCCATGTGGCTCTGGAATATCCCTGCTGAGGGACACTCCAGCCCCTCCCTGGGCAGCCTGCTCAGGGCTGGGCACTGCCCAGGGCAGTAGTTGTGCCTCCTGTGCAGGGGCAGCTGCTGGGCTCAGTCCCTGCCCGTTCCTCTGGTGCCACTGCTGGGCCCTGGAGCAGAGCCTGGGCCCTGCTCTGCCCCTCCCTGCACACAGGGACACCCAGGGCTGAGGGTCCCTCTCAGCTGGGGCTCCTCTCCAGCCTGAGCAGCCCCAGCTCCCTCAGCCTTTCCTGGGCACAGAGATGCTCCAGGCCCTCCTCATCCTCACAGCCTGTGCTGGCCCTGCTCCAGGAGCTCCCTGTGCCTGCTGTGCTGAGGATCCAGAGCTGGACACAGCACTCCAGAGCTGCCCCCAGGGATGGGCACAGGGGCAGGATCCCTCCCTGACCTGCTGGGAGTGCACCTCCTGATGCACCCCAGGAAGCTCTTGGCCTCTTGTCCCCAGGACACTCAGGGACAGCTCACAGTCCCCCATGGACTCCCAGCTCCTTCTCCTCAGAGCTGCTCCTGCTGTCCCCCCCCAGCCTGTGCCAGTGCCTCGGGTTGTTCCTCCCCAGGTGCACAACCTGCATTTGAACTTTGTTGAACTTCCCACAGTTCTTCTCTGCCCTTTTCTCCCTCCCATCTAAAGGTTATAGTAATTATAATTAGTAATAAAAATAGTATCAGAGCTTTCTCTCCTATTACTCTTTCCTACCTCAGAAGGATCTTTAATAGAGTTGCTCTGAGGCAGAAGCTGGTGTGTCAGGCTTCCCGCGCGCAGGTTGCTGTGCTGAGCTGGCAGCTGTGGGTTTGAGCAGGGCTGTGACAGCAGCGGGAGCGCACGGCGTGCTGGATGCGCTGGGACGCTCTCTGCGCCAGGGGAGACACAGACTGGGATAAGGCCAACTACACCAGTCACCACTTGTTTGGCCTCTTCCGTGTCTTGAAGATGAATGTCAGGAAGTACCCAAGGCAGCCCATATTCTCTAGATTTTTGCCCTGAATTATTTAAGCATATTCATGTCTGCTTTTGTACCAAATTACATCTGCGGCCCTGGGACAGATTCTGTGGTTTGTACACGGCAGTGAAGCAAAAAGGCAATTTTCCAGCAACTGTCGGTGATGCTGGTGCCGTTGTTTTGTCCTTTCTTACCCATGGTAGGTTGTTAAAGGCCACATTTTTTCCATTTGCTTCCCTTTCCATTAAAGCAGCACTTGCTCTTCTATTTGACCCCGTTACAGTTTGAGGTTTTTTTTTTTTTGCTTGTTTCTTTGTTTGGCATTAATCCTGCTCCTAGGGATGTGTTTGAGGTTAAACAAGTGCTTCATGCCTTTTGTACAAGGTATCTCTGTCGCCTTGAACACACAGGTGGCTTTTAGGGACGTTGATTCTTCGTTTGCAGTTGAAGTCCAGGGGCAGATGCTGTGTTGAATACCATGGGAATACTCATGTTTTTGAAATGAAACAAAATTTTGAAATGAAACAAAAATAACAAAAGCAGCTGCTGGGCCAGTGCTTCTGGTTCTGGTCCTGCAGAGGATCTCTGGACACTGACTTCAGTGTCAGTACAGAAGTCTGGGAGACTTGTGAGATCCACCACAACTGGCAGGGCTGGAGTCCAGGCTGTGGGCAAAGGTAGTTTTAGTTAAGTTAGAGAGGGGTCTACTTTGGGTCATGCTGGAGCCCAGTGTGGCCTTGGCCCTGAAGCTCACATGAAATCTTGCCCTCCTTTTAGACTGCAAACCTCAAAGAATTTACCACTGCTCCTGGGTTCTATCTCCTCACCTCTCCCTTTCCCCCCATGTCCCTTTTCCCCCCCACTTTTCCCTTTTCCTCTGTTCTGCTTTCCTCTGCTTTTCCCTTTCCCACCCTTTGACCAGCAGTAGAAAGTGCAGATGCAGTGAAGCCCTTCCACACAAGTGAGCATTTTGTCATTTGGGGTAAGCACATCCCAGCCCTCCCGTCCATTGCTTTGCTCCCCAATTCCTGAATTATCCAGCTGCCTTCTTCAAAGTGCAGGTTTCAACCCTGACAGTCCCTGGCACTTGGGACTATGCTTGTCAGGATTCAGGTTTCCAAGAGTGTCATTGCTGTGCCTTCCCTCAGACTTAGAGTCACTTCAAAAACCCATTACAGGCTGGGATATCAAGGGCATAGTTAAACCCCTCCAGCATCCATCTCTTCAGTACATGAATGGAGTGGATGAGCTATTTCCAGCCTGACACTATGGATCACAGAGCTGCAGGTATTTCCCTGCCAGCACTCAGATCCTGGCCTTGATTTAGAGGATGCTGAGCACAGGAAGCTTCCCTGATGCCAGGCCATGCTCTGTGTGCAGGTACATTTGGTGTGAGCAGGAAACAGGGCTGGAATGGATCACGTTCTCCCATGGAAAAACTGTCAGCCCTTACTGAAAGGAAAGGTGGGGGTGTCTTTTCCAGGTACAACTGGCAGCAGGTACCAATCCAGGGGCCTGTCTTTTAGCCAGGCATTGGGTTTCCCTTCTTGCCTATACAGGTGTCCCCCTGCTGGTTTCATTGGCCCATAGAAGTGGTTCAAGACTCAGACCTATTTAAGCACATCTTCAGTGGTAAGTTCAGTAATGAGGGCATCTCTCTTATGAGGAAAGGCTGAGGGAGCTGGGGCTGCCCAGGCTGGAGAGGAGCCCCAGCTGAGAGGGACCCTCAGCCCTGGGTGTCCCTGTGTGCAGGGAGGGGCAGAGCAGGGCCCAGGCTCTGCTCCAGGGCCCAGCAGTGGCACCAGAGGAACGGGCAGGGGCTGAGCCCAGCAGCTGCCCCTGCACAGGAGGCACAACTTCTGCCCTGGGCAGTGCCCAGCCCTGAGCAGGCTGCCCAGGGAGGGGCTGGAGCGTCCCTCAGCAGGGATATTCCAGAGCCACATGGACACAGTGCTGTGCCCTGTGCTCTGGGATGGCCCTGCCTGGGCAGGGAGGTGGCACCAGTGACCCTCTGTGCTCCCTTCCAGCCTGGCCCAGCCTGGGGCTCTGTGACTTGGAACAGGAAAATGGCCCAGCCAGGCAACCACCAAAACAGGCTGGGCAGGATGGGCACAGCTCATATTAAATATATTTTGGTGTTTAATGCCAGGCTGGACAGGGCTTGGAGCACCTTGGGATAGTGGAAGGTGTCCCTGCCATGTCAGGGGCTGGAATGGGATGGGCTTTGAATTCCCTCCCAACCCAAACCTGGATGGGAAAGGCATCCAGTGCAATGGGGTCAGGTGCAGCTGGGATCCCACAGCAATGGGACATAGATGGTGTCTGAAACATCTCCTCTTGGGCCCCTAAGGTCCCAGATGTACCAGGAGAAAAGTTAAGTTTGCTGTGGGACAGATTGGTGTTCTGCTCTTTCCAATTGTCTCCTGTGACTCCAGGCAAGAGATCCTTGTAGATCACTTCTCTTTTCAATTATAGAATCAGAGAATCTCCTGAGCTGGAAGGGGCCCACAAGGATCATCCAAATCCAATTCCTGGTCCTGCAGAGACACCCCAAGAATCCCACACTGTGACTGAGACTGTTGTCCAGACACTTCCTGAACTCTACAGTACTTGTGATTTAAGTTAAATATGATTTAACTTATAGTGAAGTTGGCAGAAACTGGAGTCTAAATACCCTAAAATACCTGGGGCCTGGAAATTCTCACTCCATGTGTAAATAGTGTGTAATATGCCTAAACCAGAGCACTCATTTGGCCTGAGGGAGGGAAACCTTTTTAATATCTTTCTTTATGAGAGCTGGAAACATGCAGAGATGGTCAGTGAGAGAGAGCCCCTCAGCCCCAGCTGGCTCTGGTCCTGTGTTTTATATGCAGCCAGGCTCTTTGCTGTTTGCACTGAGCTCCAGTCAACGTAACAAACTCATTTGTGCTGCCTCAGTGGGAAGGAAAATCTGTTGCTTTGAGGACTTGAGCATCTGCAGGTTGCTGTGGCACGTGTGAGCATCATGCACAGGCATAAGATGGAGCAGAGATGAGTGAAGAGCTCCCAGGATGACAAATGTGCTGCTGGAGAGACGTGGGGCCTGTGCTGGGAGTGTGTGACAGGCTGTGGTGTGCTCCAGCAATCTGATGGGTGATGACATGGGAGATAGCTGGGCTTGTGATGTTGCTGGATCTGCTCCAGCAAACATCCCAGTGGCTGCTTCTTCCCTGAATCTCTGGGCATTCTTCACCTTTCTTATCTTAATCACGTCTTGCTGCTTGTGAAAGGCACTGCTCTAATATTATTGGGCTTTTATTTAGTGCTTGTGATAGCATTACCCTGGCTGAGTCTGTTGGATGGCTGGATTTTTAAAAGGGTGGCACAGATGTATTGAGATGTTAGAAAATGACCAGGACTTCCAGGGGAAAACTCATCCTATGAAATCATTGGTTTCTCCATGTTTCTGTAGCATGTGTGACACTCCCAAAAGACTCATAAAGGATCATGGATCACTAATTTTGGTGGTGGTGCAGGGGGGAATTCCTGCTCTGTGTTTAGCTTAAACAATTGGGGGTTAAAAATAACCTCAGCCCAAGGAAATAAAGGATCCCAGGCTGTTGGGTGGGATACAGAGTTATCCATCCAGAGGTATCATCCATCCCTGATGGAAAGGAAGGGCCCACCAGACTCCTCAGCCAGCCCCATGTGCTGGGTAACACTGAGCTCAGAACTCTGAGAGTTTTAATCCATTTGATTCCAAAGAGCTCTGGGCTCTTTCAGCTCAGCTGGCTGCACCCAAATGTCAGCCTTTGTACCTAACTCTGGGCACAGCATCCTTAGGGATTGATTTTCCTCCTTCCTCTGGGACAGGACATTGCAGCCATGTGCTGGGACTCCAATGGGGCTTTGCAGAGCAGATGGCCTGGAAGAGTGGTGTGCTGGAAGGAGGGAAAAACTGGCTTTATGGAGCTGCTGCTGGTGGTTTGGCCATGAGGTATTTGGTAGCTGCTGCCAACACATGGATTTTGTTTAAATTTCACAGAATAGGGAATCATGTGAATGAAAACATGATGGGCTTATTTTAGGCATGGCAGCAGTGGCCACATTACACTGAGTAGGGGATCAAACCTGAGAAGAAAAGTCACTGATTTTTTTTTTCCTGGCTATTAATTGTGATTCCCTGAAAACTTTTACCAGCATCACTTTTTTTTTCTATTATTAATAGCAGGAAATAGGACTTAATACTTGATAACTTAGTCTAAGATATAGACTTACCCTTAAGATAGGATTAGACCTTGTGTAATGATTTTCAGCTGTTTATTATTTCATTTGGCTAATGCACGGCCTAACCCAGAATTCAAAACCAAGCTGAAGAAATGCCAGAAATATGCACAGCATGGTTTTGGTGTTGATTTTTTTTTTTTTTTTTTAACATAAAGAGCAAGTTACTTTCTGCAGACAATTACAGGCATGTAACATTTGGGGAATTGTGGGATGAGGGCCACAATGGTCCTGTATTTATTTCAGGGTGCATATGGGAAGCATTTCTGCTGCTGCTTGTGGACAGACATTCCTGTGCAGCATGAACACCGTGGTGCTGAGGGGCTGGCACAGCCTACACCCAGCCCCAGTATTTGGGATTTCACTGCCTCTGTAAGGTGAGAGGTTGATGGAAATGCTGGGGGTTGTAGGCATTAAGGTGGAGAATAAGAGAAAGTTTATTTACAGCACTGTCTTGGTTTGAAGGACAGGTGTCTGCCAATAAAGGCAGGAGCTTCTCTTTGAAATGGAGAATGTAAACCCTCTCCCTCCAAATTATTATAATTTTGAAATTAAGGGGCTCTCAGGCAAAGATATGGGAATTAGAAATAACAGTTCTTTACTAGGAAAATTAAAATTGAAATACAGTATTACATAAAACAATCCTAAAGCACTGACAGAGTCAGAATACAACCTGGCACCCCATCAGTCAGTCAGGGTGTTGGCACAGTCCCATTAAATGGTGGCTGCACCCTCCTGCAGTGGCAGATGTGGTTCAGCTGGAGCAGTGCTCCTGTAGAAGGTGCAGTTTTCCTCTGAAGGTCCAGGGATGATGTAGGAAGGTCTGGCTTTCCTCTGGAATCCAGTGGAAAGATGGATAACTTGCTGTCCAAAATCTCAGTTTTTATCTAGGTAGGAAAGGCTTGGCTCCTCCCCCTGGCTGGAGCATCTCCCAGTGGGATGATGGAATTTTATCAGTCCTGCACTGGGACTCAGTGACCCAGCAGCAGATGATCTCTCCTGGAGGGAGGATGGGCTGTGGAAAAGATAAAGATGATTGCCCCAGCTGGTTTTAAAGCTGGCCCATTAGCAGATAATGTGTGCCATGGAGATAAGGGTCACTGCCCCATCTAGCTTCAACAGATGGTGACAGAATACACATTTCTGGCCACATCAAACCAAGACAAGCACAAGAGCCAGTCAGCTCACATGGGGATGTTCCATGAGCTCTCAGACAGTGACATCAAGAAATGGGCATGTGCTGCCCCTCAGGTGCTCCTGAAAGTGGCCTGCTGGTGGTTCACAGAATTATCCAGGTTGGAAAAGGCTCCAAGATCGAGTGGAGCTTTGGCTGATCTGCAGCAGCCCCGAGTGCCTCGTGCAGTGGGATGCAGCAGCTCCTGCCTCCTCCCCACGTGCTGTGTGCCAGGAGCAGGCAGCAGATGGGATTTGCTCCTGGAGGAGGAGCAGCTCCTCTCCCCAGCCTGCGGAGGGGAGGGATGTTCATTTTATAACATGCTGGCAAGTGTTGAAAAATAAGTCAGCAGAACAGCCATCATTGGCTGCAGATCAGAGTTTTGACATTGCAAGAGATAAAAGCAGATCTGGTAAAATTCTGTTCAGTCCCTGCAGTCTCTGCCATGCATTAATCCCAGTCTCAAACACGAGGGAGTTTGGGGCTCCTTTGCTTTGCTTTGGCAGAAGCACACAGAGCCCTCAGGCCAAGTTCACCTCCCTCCTGAGGTTGATAAAGTCGTGCTGATTAACAGAGTCTTGTCCCAGAGTCTTGCAGTCACCTTAAATATATTCATTTATTGCTGTTGTCGTTAGTTATTTGTACCTAGGTGGTGTTTAGGAAACCCAGTCATGTATCAAGATCTCATTGAGTGCAAATGAACAATAAAATAACACGGTGCTTCACAGACCTTACAGTTAATGACTTAACTAATTACTCTAATTAATCTGTGCAAAATTGGGGAATTAGCCCTGGGACCTTTTGAAAAATTCGTAAACATATATTGGAGTTTTTTCTGTTAGATATTCTCATCCTGAAGTTTTTATCTCTGCTTTGGGTTACAGAAGAACAGCCATACTGGGACATCAAAGCACAGCCAAAAATGTCCATTTAGCCTTAATTTATGCAGAGTATTTTTCAGTGTCCACTCCCCTCCCAGGCCTTTCCTTGTGCTGGCAGGGTCTCTGCCTGTTCTGGCAAAGGGGTGGGAGTTTTTGGGGGTTTGGGGTGTAGCACATAGGCTGTTTCACAATCCTTGGTCTGGAAACAATTGGTCTTTGAGGCTGGTCTAGTTGAAATGAGCAGCACATCCCTTCCAAGCATGTATTGAAAATATGACAAATTATTTGGCCTAGAGGATGTGATACTGTCCTTCTAAATGTATCCTCCTGAGAATCTGACCTTTAGAAAGGATGTTTTGTTGTTGTTTTTTTAGCAAGCTAATTTCTAGTACCACAAATCCTGCCAGCCGCAGTTTGGAAACCTTGAGCAGCACAAGTACATTTATTACTTCTGTGCTGTATTTTTGTGTGTTCTATTTGCCCTGTCCTTCCTCTTACAAAACGGAGGAAAAAAACCTGGTGCCAGCTGCTCCTTATCTTCCTGGTACCAAAATTAGGGAAGTGATGATGGACACAAGTGGGTAATGGGGGTGATGTGGCACAGAGAAAACTTTTCCTGGGTCAGAAATGAGATTCAGTAAAAGCTCCCCTCCAAAAGGCCTGACCTGCAGCGAACTGGTCAGTTGTAGATAAAAGGGACCTGTCCTAAGGCTCACTGCAGTGAGGGGAAGGACCACCAGAAGGTCAGACTGCTCCAAAGCCATTTTAGCACCTCGGCTTCAGGAGTTCACTGCTTGTTTTAATCCCTAAAAGAAGGTGTGGAGAGTAATTGCCAAGGCTACAGCACCTTCAGGTACTGTCTCCACCACCCACGGCCTCCAGCTGTGGGTTTTGAGGCTCAGAACTTACTTTTTGCCCATGCAAATGAACTAAATTGAGCTAAACTAACGGCTCACTTTGACGTTTCTGCCGTGCATAGCAGTGCATTAGGGTCACCATTCTTCCTGCCTTTCCTTAAGGGAAACCTCTCATAGATTTAGAAACTGAAACTCCAAATTTCAAATTTCATAGTCCTGCAGTCTTTGTTTCAAGCCTGAATTGTGGTTGATGCTAAATCAGCACCAGTCCCCGAGCATGTTCAGCGTGGTAGTTTGGATTCTGGGTTTCTGATGGAAATGTTTCCATCAATAATTTGAAAACTGAGGACAAGTGTATTCAGAGGAATAAATCCAGAGCATCCTGGCATTCCACGTAACCATGAATACATAGAATTAAAGGGTTTTGGTAGACAGAGTTGTTTGCTGCTAGGCTGAAGTGAGAAGGGTCAGTTTTGAGGAAAAGGGACATGAATGCTGCCATTAGACGCTGTAATAGCCAGAAACACCAATATTCCCTCTCTGAGAGGAAAAAGGCACTCAAGCAGATCCTAGCACTGGAGGATATTCCTGACAATCTTGACACATGTAGGGGTGAGAAGGCTAAGGCAGGAGGGGACATCATGGTACAGAACGTGTAGGGGAGGGGGAGGGAAGGAAAAGGAAGGAAAAGGAAGGAAAAGGAAGGAAAAGGAAGGAAAAGAAGGAAAAAGAAGGAAAAGGAAGGGGGCTGACTGGGGCACAGGGCAGGATTTGGGGATGAGGATGGGGATGGGCTGGAAGCCACTTGCCTGTGGGGATGCAGGAGGGCTGTGAGCACAGGGTTATCACAGCAGTGACTGTGGGGAAGGGGAAGCAAGGTGTGAATTTCTGGTATGATGGGAAGCTTTACACTGGAAAAGCAGCACTGAAGAGCAAGTGCAATCCTGCAGTCACATTCCACTGTGAAAGTGTGTACTGGAAACTCAAGATTTAAGTGCAAAAGTTGCCTTTCCTCACTTCCTGCTCAACATTTGTAATTCTCTTTGAATTACAGATCCAAGTTGCTCTCAGGTGTTGTCCAAAGATGGAGTATCCTTAATCCCCAAACATGGAGAAGTGGATGTGATGCTTGTGGTTTTTCTCTTGACCACTGTCTGAAGCAGGAGCTGGTTTGCTCAGAAGTGAACAATTCCCAAAGAATTGGGAATGTGCAGACTGGGGGTGTGGAAGGCCTGGCCATGGCAAGAGGGAAGAAAATAGTGGCAGGTCCTGGAAAGATGTCCTTGGGAAAGAGTGGGGGGAAAAGAAATAATCCCCTTCAGGCCTGGAGTGAGTCAGGGGAGAGTGTGACCCTATCCCATAGGGGGTGTCCCCAGCTCAGGTCTCAGCTCCTGTTGTCTGTCCCAAGCTCCCACTGAGGTCAGATTTTCATTCTCTGCTTGGATTTGTTCTCATCCTGGGGATTTTCAGCATGACTCTCCTCTACTTAGGGCATCTTTTCCACAGCAGCTCCAGGGTCTGCTTGAGCAGGGAGGGGTTCGGGCTCAGGGTTTGGCAGCTCCCCTGATGTCCACAGAGGCTGCATTTTCCAGAGAGCAGCAGATTCCCTGCTAAACCTGACCTGCAAAGGCAGGAGCTGCTAAATGAGGTTGCTGACCCTGGGTTCTGTGCAACAACACTTTTTGTTCCCCTCTTAACTCCTTCAATTTGCTGAAAGATGAGGAGGGCCAGCTTTGGCAGGTGGGTGCTAATTGTGTTCCTCAGGAAGGTGGAAGAGGGACGGGAGGATATAACTCACTCAGAGCTGTTGCAAGATACTTCCCAAATTGTTTGAGCTGATCAGTTTGGGAATTAATTTAAATATGGCCTTAACAATTTGGATTTCTCCCTGCCTGTCTAGGATAAGCAATGCAAAGGCATCTAGAGGGTTTTTTTAAACACAAAAAGAGCAGTCACTGCCTGTGAGCTGGAGAGCTGTAGGGTTACTCATTAGCACAGTTTGTAGAGGGGAATTAATTAGTATCCATGGGAATCTGGGGGGAAAATTGGGCCTGATCTTGGCTGCCCCAGGGCAGGTCAGAGGATGAGCAGTGCTGGGGGCATGAGGGGACTGGGGGCATCAAGGACTGACAGGTTCAGGGGGTGTGGAAGGAGACTGGAACTCAGAGGGATGGAAATCAGATGGAGGCAGGATGGAAGGAGAGAAGAAGGAAGGAAATATGTGTTGGAGAGCTGGGGGTTGGGAAGGAGAATGGAGATGAAGATTGTGCTGGCCTGGGAAGGAGAATGGAGATGAAGATTGTGCTGGCCTGGGAAGTCGAAGTCGTGGTGCTGGCTGGCAAACACAGGGCAGCTTTTCCAGAGCAGTGGCAAAGGCCACATTTTGTGAGTCCTCCTGAATTTCTGGTCCCCAAGGGAAAAATGCAGTGCAAGTGTGACTGTCCTGACTCTGATATCACTGCCCAGGGTGTGTGTGTGGGGGGATCTCTTCCACAGCAGGGGAGGCTGAGGGAGGCCCATGGGGACACCACACACCTGGGTGTGTGTGATCAGCCTCAGGGGCTTCTTCTCATTTAACACCTCTCTCTCAAAAAATGGCTCCAGACACTCCTCTTTGGCTAAAAATGGGATCCTGTGTAGTGCTGTAGTGGCTGAGACCCTCTGGCTTTCCCTGGTCCTTCCAGATCAGCCATGGAGCTGGGGCTTGGCTCAAAGCACAGTGGTCAGTGCTCAGGTGTCACCTGTCACTTGGAGTGGTCACTCCACAGGGAGGAGGAAACACCCCTGTCATGGCAGGTTCTCTAATATCCTAAGGAATCAGGTTCTGTCTGTAAACACTAATCCTCAGCTAAGTCACCTTGGATAAGTTATTTTCTGTGTTAGACATTTAGATAAGGAGTGAGGTGTGTTTTCTCCTGAGTTCTCTGGGAGCCCCAAGCACAATGGGACCGAGACCCTATTGTACTGCCTACCCTGTTGTACCAATTGTTCTACAAAAGGATCAAGGACAGTCCTGCTCCAGGTAGCTGAAACTCCCAGTCCTATATTTAGCTGCCTCTCAGGAGTGCTTTGAGCATTAATTATGTTTTTAAAGCACTTAGTGCCTATCATCAGAAGCTCTCTATAGAAACACAGAGTTAAACAGTCACAGATCCGGGGCCTCTTAGGAACTGTTCCCAGTGCTGAGCAGTGTAACTATTCACAGATGTGCATGGATGGTGGGGAGTGAGCTCCAGGCTGACTCCTTGAGGCAAAGCAATTCAGCTCATGAGCACTTGAGTGGTTTCAGCGATGGGGTTGGTAGCAGAGTCCTTGAGAGCACACAAAGCTCTTCCTCCCCCACACAGAGGCTGAATCACACTGGGACAATCCCAGGTTTTTGTCCAAGAGGTGTCTGTTGTGCTCCTGTGCTCATTCCAACAATGCATCCATTACATAAAGCACCCTGGATCCATGGCTGCTGTGTTTGTCAGGACAATGCAGATGCGTGCAGGAATAAAGGCATTGCAGTGGAGAATATTTCTCTCTGATGACCAGATTCGCTCCTTTATTTCTGGCTTTGGCTGTGTCACCCCTATGGCCCATTGGCAGAGCACAAACAGATGGAAGGAGTTTGAAGAGCACAAGCGGTCTCTGGGGTGCCCTGTGTGCCTGAAAGCACAGCCCAAAACCAGCAGGAAATGGGCTTGGGCACTGAGCGAGGACAGTGTCTGAGCACAGAAGTTAAATGCACCAGGCAAACCTCACCAAATGGACTTTCTTGACCTTAAAAAGGAATTAGTGAGTTCACAGCTCAGTAAAATGCAGTTAGTTGGGATGAGGCTTGTACATACTTGATAAGGATGCACTTGTAAGCCCAGAGTTTGTCTCTCTGCAGCCATTTTCACATCATAATTACATCCATTTTGTGGGAAAGCCAGTTTTGGGCAATGTCATCACTTCTCTAATGTGTTAGTCTTTACAGATTGAGCACACTGGAGGTAGCCCAGGAAGGGATTGCTCAGATCAAAAGGGCCTCTTTGGAACTTGGAAGGTTCTGAGGGCCCCTGTGCAGTGTGGTGCTTCTCAGGGTACAGTCTCACAGACACTTTTTGTCACAGGTACCCAGCCTGTCCCAGTGCCCTGGAACTCTGCTTGGGCCTTGGGTTACAAACACCACCCACGTGCTCCTCCCTTCCCCAGGCTTCAGGAGAGGGAAACAGGGAGGCCCCTGTAAGGTTTTCTACCTGGCAGGTGTTGTGGTGACCATCTGCAGTTTCTGCCTCCCCCAGGGCTCTGTGAGGAGGTGCCCTGTGCACGGGGCTCACACAGTTGTGTAACCTCCCACACACCCAAAAAACTCAGCCCAAAACCTGAGCAGCCACTTTTGTATTGGTGATGTCTGCTCTTACACTGTGGTATTTCTTCATTTCTTATCTTGCCAAATGGCAGCAATTTTCCTCTTTCCAACAGGCCAATCTATACAGAGAGGAAATGTTTGCAGAAGGAAAACAGGAACATGCATTAGAGGAAACCACAAACACTAACAGCTTGCTATAGAGACATGATCTGGAAATAACAGATTCCTTGTGAAAATAAAAATGCTAAATATTATTTATAACCTTTGAATGGGGTTCAAAAACTGTTCGTTTGTGTTTTTGTGGGTTCTGTTCTTTTCCTGCTTCCATACTTGTTCCTGTGGTTCTGCTCCTCTTGCTGGGGTAATCCCATCACACTGCAGGTGTGCTCCAGTCACAGCTTCTCTGGGACAAGATGGATTTAAGAAATCCTTATTTTCACACCTTTGCTGTGTGGTTTTGGGCTGGCACTGAAGTTTGACATCTCTGTGCCCAAGCAATTGCTCTGCCTGGAAGCAAACTGGTTGTGATGGAGGTGGGAATGGACTGTGTTACCCAAAGAACTGAAATTTTGCACTGTAGGATAAAAACAGCAATGAAAGCTCAACAAAAGGTTTGCCTGAGCCTGGAGTGGTGGTGGGAGTGACTACCTGGGGATGAGCAGCTTGCAGTTTGGCCTCAGAAATCACTGCCTGAGCACAAATGTGAGGGCTGATGTTTTGCTGCTGAGGATGGAAGAGTTTGGAAATTTCTTAAAATGCCTGCACTAAAGACGTTTCCAGACTCTTCCATCCTCAGCAGGAAAATGGTTTGGGTTGAAAAGGACATGTGAAGATCATCTTGTTCCAATGGTCACTCAAAGCCGCATCCATCCTGCCCTTGAAGACTCCCAGTAATGGGATAGATGTGATTTTTCTGAGCAAAGAGCTGCTCCTGCCATGGTCCCTGGGCAGCCTGGCACGTGGGACTGTGTCCTGCCAGAGCAGTGTCCTCGCAGCTCAGAGAGAAGAACAAGATAAGTTCTCTCTTGCTTGAATTGCAGCCTGTCTCCTAAAAATAAAGCTGCAGGTAATTGTTTAATTCATCACCCAAATGGGCCCTTGGCTGAGCAGTGTAAATTTGCAAGGTTGTTTTGCCCTTGGCCTTGCTCCCTTGAGCTGCAGTGTCCCGAGCTGTGTCACGGGCACCGAGCCAGGCAGTGTTTGGGAGCAGTGAGGGGCTGCAGCAAAGCCCACCAAAGGCAGAGCTGGCACTGGCTGTGTGGAGAATCCATACCCCACTGGGTGCATGGACCAGGGACCTTGTCTGTCTTGGGAATGGTGACAGGCCCCAAATTGATCTTTGAAGTTACTGGAAAGTGCCAGAGCTGTAACACCAGCTCCTGCTGTGGGTTGTGCTCTGTGGCCTCGGTAGCTGTAACACAGACTGCTCTCATGACACTTCATCAGGCTTTAGCTCTCAGTGAGTTCCCTCCCAGCAGATGGATGGCTGGGCAAAGCTTCCAGTGTGGCTCTTTCCCCAGGCTGCTGTGGGGTGAGGAGAGGCTCATCCATTCTCCTCTCAGGGAGCAGCAGCAGCCATGTGCCCAGAGCCTGGGAGCATTTTGAGCATTTTGTCTGCAGAGTGATGGTGGTGAGGATTAAGGTCCTGGAATTAAACTGAGCCCAGGCTGCTGGTGGCAGTGTCTCACCAAGGGCTGTTTCAGCCATGCAGGTCTGGTTGTGGTGCCTTGGAGGAAGCTGCTGTCCTGCTGTGCTGGGACACCTGCTCTGCTCTGCTGGGCATCTGTTCTCTCCCTGCTTGATCTCCTCACTGGTACCTGGTTGTGCTGGGCAGGCCCTGGCACAGAGCAGCTGTGGCTGCCCTTGGATCCCTGGCAGTGCCCAAAGCAAGGCTGGACATTGGGGCTTGGAGCAGCCTGGGACAGTGGAAGGTGTCCCTGCCCATGGCAGGGGTGGGGATGAGATGAATTTTAATGTCCCTTCCAACCTAAACCAGTCTGGAGTTCTATGCTGGGTGCTCTTCACAGAGTCCCCTCCCCTCTCAGAGGGTCTCCTGTGCTTTCTCCCTGCTGCCTGGGCGTGCTGGTGCTTTGTGGAGATCTGTGCCACTGGAACAGACAGGGAGCAGCGGGTGGGAAGGTTGCTCTGGACTGTTCTGACCAGCTCATGCAGATACCTTGCTGTGTGTTGTTCCTGAATCCCAGGAATACTGGATCCTTGAAAGCAGCCCTTAGGCAGGGCTTACTGAAGCCAGTTCTCTGGAGTTCTCTGACCTCCTGAACCACAAGTGTGGTGTAACAAGTCAGTTCTCTCACTAAATTATCTTAGTGATGGTTTTTACCCTGATTTTCCTTTTTACACGCTGTGATCTACTCCTTTTTGCCTCTTTTTCTTCCCTTTTCTCCAGTGTTTCCAGAATGTGACAGTCCCCTGTTAGTCAGAGGTATAAATCTGTATCATAACATGCAGGTGAGATTTCTGCAACAACTCTTTTCTTTACCTTTTCTGCAAATCCCCTTCATCCTTTCCTGCTCCTGGATCCCAGGCTGTTATTCAGAATTCCCAGGCAGCTGCTGGTGCTGGGAATGAGAGCAAACATGAAGGGCTACACCAGTGGTGTGTAACTGGTGATTTTGGGACAAACCTTTACCAGCTGTAAGGGATTGGCTGCTTGAGTGGAATTTCCCCTTTGAGAGGGGCAGTGCAGCAGCAGAACAGCTCCTGGGGTGGAGGTGGCTGTACCTACAGGGAAGGCATTGCTCTCATTGTTAAATTGCCAGGAGTGCTTCACATGTGTCCAGGCTTTCCCTGGGATCTGAATCACCTTCAGTCTTGTCTTTTGTGTCTGAACAAGGTCTCTGTGCCTGAGACTCCCCTGACAGCAGTGCCTGTTTTCCCTGCTGAGCTGCAAAGAGCTTTCTTTAGCCTATGGATTTCTGCTCTGCACCAGCTCTGCTGCCAAGTTCTGCCTTTCTCAACAAGTTATTTTATCAATGTGAGCAGACTGGTAAATGCCACTATTTTTGGACTTGTAGGGAGGACAGAGTGATGTCCAAGCTCTTTCACCAGTCCCAGGTGTTGGAACCAAATAAATCATTCCTCAAAACTAAACAGCCTTGGCCTGGGGAAGGATTTCTGTTGTTTTGTGCCGGGGCAAATCTGGATTGGGGAATTATCATTTGGAAGCAGAACTTGGTAGTGTAATAGGCTAAAGAGGCTTTGACATTGTCCTGAGGACTGTGTTGTCCTTGCTCTGGGTGCTGATCCTCCCTCTGGCTCTGAAAGTCATTTCCCTCTGTTTCCATTTCTATATTGATCAGAAAACTTCATTTTTAAATCCCTGTGTGTATGAACATGTAAATGTAGATTTGTGTTTAAACATTTCAAATGAGACTTCAGACCTGTGCAGTGACTGTGCTCCCTTCTCCATCCTTTCCAAGGAGTGCAGGGTGGGAATTGACCATTGTCTGACTGTTCCCATAATGGTGTAAGCACAGCTGAGCTTAAAACATTCTTCTACAGGTCATAATCTAATCTAAGCTTAAATCAGAGAATCCCAGAGTGATTGTGTTGGAAGGGACCTTAAAGCTCATCTCATTCCCCCCTGCCATAGCCAGGGACACCTTCCACCAGAGCAGGGTGCTCCAATGCCCATCCAGCCTGGCATTAAAAGGTTATATTATTAAATAGATTCAAAAATGAACTGTGCCCATCCTGGTTTTGGTCCTTGCCTGGCTGGGCTACAAGAAAATGTGTTCAATTCCCTTACCCCTACCTGTCACAATTGTTTAAGTGAAATCTTAATGCTCTGTTGGACAAATTCATTTCAGCCAGAATTATTCACATAATTTTTCATAGGCAGGAGATTTTTCAGAGATGCAATATGTTGGAGTACAGGTGAAATATGCTCTATTTTCAGTTTGTATCTGCTAAAATCCCTGCTTGCCAAGCCTGGGCCCATTCATCTGCTGCTTTGTCTGAGTTCCCATTTGTCATTCAGCCTGAAGGCAGAGGGTGGGAGTTTTTGTGACCCCCACTTCTGAAAGTCACCATGCTCATGGTAATCTCTGCAGTAAGCCAACACTTCATTTGCATGGTGAAGGACACCAGGCAGCTCTGAGCATTCCTGCACTGGGGGAGATGTCCTGATATGCTAAAATCCAGCTCCTGGAAAAGGACTGTCCAGTGGAAGGGGAAGCCCTGACCCTTTAGCTGCAGCATCTGATTTGGGGGATAAACTTTTGATATGTGTCATCCCTGGTAGAAATAAATTTAGCATGTACAGTGAATAGAATTGTATAGGGTTCAGGGAAATACTGCTATTTCACTGGGCTCTAGTATTTAAGCTCATTTTTAAACTTTAAATGTTTTTTCCCCCAGGAGAAAGCAAACTCTCATATTCTGATCCCTTTACAGCTACTTTTAGCTCCCCTGCAGGAGTATGAGGATGCTTTGGAGAGGCAGTGACAGCAAAGGAAGCTGACAGGGCCAGTTGTGTTTGTACTCCCTGCACAGTTCCCACAGCCCTGTGGCAGCACAGAGCTCCACCTTACACAGGTGTAACCTACAGCCAGAGGAATGGGAGTCATTTACCCCAATAATAACAGGCCTGAGCAGGTCTGGCTAAAGCTGTGTAAAAACTGCTGCAAGGAGCGAAAATCCCATGCCCCAGGTTCCACCAGGAAAATTAGTGCCTGTTCTTCTGCCAATCCCCCTTACTGTTAATGAACCCTCCCTTTAATAGTCTGTGTTTGCAGTGATCAGCAGGACAGCACTAAAAACTTCAGCAGTTCCCATCATTCCCAGCATTCCTGGGACATTCTGCCCTTTGCAGCAGTTGTGGTTTCTCACACAATGCCCTGAGAGCCTCTCTGCTGTGTCCTGTCTCTGACTCCCCTGCAGGTCACACGCTCCCACATTGGGCCATTCACTCCTTTGGCTTTTCCCCCAGGTCAGAGATTCCTTGGTGGCCTTCAGCTCTCTGGCTTAGGCCAGGAGCAAACATCCCTGTGAGAGTTCTTGGGGCTGAAAAATCCACTGTTCTTCACTGAGTAAGAGCTGTGCTTTGCAGAGACATCTCCTTTAATTTCACTTTATGGTTCCCATATTTTCCAGTACCATTTCAGTGTCACTTATTCTTTCTGGAGAAGGGAGACTTCAAGTTCCTCTTCCCTATTGGAATGTGGTTTCCACCCTGAGCTGTGTGTGTTCTGTACCTCATGCTGCAGGAGATACAGATATGGAAAGATGCAGCTAAAAATTCTGCTTTTCCAGAAATCTTTCCTGTTTTAGAATCCCAGAACAGTTTAGGTTGGAAGGGACTTTGAACATCATCTTATTCCACCCCTGCCATGGACAGGGACACCTCCCACTGTCCCAGGCTGCTCCCAGCCCTGTCCAGCCTGGCCTTAGGCACTGCCAGGGATCCAGGGGCAGCCACAGCTGCTCTGGGCACCCTGTGCCAGGGCCTGCTCACCCTCACAGGAACAATTCCTGCCCAATATCCCATCCAGCCCTGCCCTCTGGCAGTGGAAGTCATTCCCTGTGTCCTGTCCCTCCATCCTTGTCCCCAGTCCCTCTCCAGCCCCCTGTGACCCCTTTAGGCACTGGAATGTTGATGTTTTCCCTCCTCACCCCCAGAGTTAAACTCAGAACCCCTTTCTCAGAAATGTCTTTTCATTTCAGGGCTCTTCCTTCTTCCCCAGCTCCCCCATGACAAATTTCCTCAGCTGAGAGTTGTATAGCAGGGTTAATGTTTTCCTTCATCCAAGCTGACATGGAGCAAAAAGCTTTTCCCCCCCTCCAGTTCCCAAGGAGACTTTGGAAATGAAGGCTGCGAATCACATTTGATTGTATTTCACTAAAGGTTTTCTCTGTCCTAGAAAACTCCTGCCTCCTCCTGAAATACACTCAGCTTAAGAAGAAACTAATATATTTACTCTAACTGTGCTCAGTCTAGGAATAATTCTGCTGTAGAGATTAAATTTTTATATCATCTTGAAGAAAACCAACTCCTGTCAGTCCCCAGGGGTCCCCTGTCTGGCTGCTCCAGCAGGAGAGGCTCAGATCTTGGCAGCTCCAAGTGGTGTTTTGCTTTTTCTTTTCCCTTCTAGTCCTGCAGTACAATAGCAATATATTCCATTTGTTCCAAAGTTCAGAATTTTTAAGAGATTCTGAAAAAAAATCCTGTTCTAGCCTTGGGTGAGTGTGGCTTTGGGATGAGTGAAGCTTGTGGCTGCTCAGAGCTCTGATCTGCACCTACACCTCATCTCCATGCAGCCCATTCCCATCTCCTGAGCTTGCAGAATTCCCTAGGGGCTGAATTCACTCCAAAGATCACGATTTTTTGTGGGGATTAGTGCTGTTTATCCCTACAGGTAGGCTGGAGCGGGCATCAGGAGAGACTTTCTGGCAGAGGTTCAGCCCTTCTGCTTTGTGCCTGCCCAGAATGATAAAGGGTTTGCTCTGTGACTTGGGAACAGTCCTGACTCTTTGCTTTCAGCCCTGTTTGTTGAGGAAACGAGCTGATGGCACCATGCTCTTGCCCTTTTTTGTTCATGCTGTCTCTGTGTGTCACTTCTGGCCCTTGCAGCCAATTCCAATTCCATGGAATCCCAGAATACCCTGAGCAGCCACATGGGCTGAGCTCATGGTAATTCCTGAAGTCACAGCAAAGGTACCTCAAGTTCACAGAAAGGTGCCTAAAAATGTGGTGAATAAATGCCAATGAATGGATGAGGACGTGCCGTCACCATTTTTTTTTTTTCAGTTCTGCTGCTCCTGAGGCACCTTTTCAGCCAGCTGGAAACAAATTCCTTCCTCTTCTCTTTGGACATGAATTATCTTCCTTGCCAAACCTTCTTGACTCTTGCTTTGAGTGCCATGCACCAAAGTGACATTGCTGAACCCTCCTGACTGCCTGGGCTGAAGTGGAAATGTTGAACAGCCCAGAGACAGACAGGGGATCCTGCCTGGCACATCCCACCTGGGAATGTTCATCCCCATGACTCGCCCTGCTCCTGCTGCTCTCCTGCAAGGCAGGATGATGTGGCCTGCCCAACACAAATGGATCCATTTGATTGATTTCTTTGGTTAAATGAGGTTGGCTTATCAGCATTTACCAACTCAATGTAGTAGAAAGACAGAATCTGCAGAAATAAACTGAGTGAGCAGAGAGAAATGTGTGCTGGGATCTGTCCCCCAGGCTGGAATGGCCCCAGTGCTTGGGTGCTTGAGCACTCAGGGAGATTCCTCACCTCGAATTCCAGGTCCTTCACTGAGGTGAAGGGAGCACAATTCCCTTACCTGAGCCAGAGATAAGAACCTCTGGAAACTGGCTGGGATCTTGTGGGGATGGATTTGCCTTGGAGGGATCATCCTTCTCTGCTGGCTTCAAGTGTGGAGCTCTGGGACAAGCACTGCCTTGGTGTCTGAGTTAATTATCTGTTAATAGCTGTTGGTAATAATTTGAGCTTGTGATTTTAAAACTGGGTTCTACCAGAGCCAGGTGCTGGGATGTCCATGGTTCCCACATCCCACTGAGTGTCCTCCATCCATGGAGCCTCTGCCCCCCTCGGAAGTCCCCAGTTCCCTCCATACAGGTGTGTGGCTTCAAAGCACAAAAAGCAAAAGCTCTGGGGCAGGGAGAAATGTTTTCAGATGAATCAAGAAAAACAAAATTAACCTTTAAAAGCAAAGTGGGAGATGCTGAGGCTTCCCAGAGTGGAACCACTTGGGGTTGGGAAGTTCACAGAGTGACCTGCTGAGCCACAAAGTGCCACCTTTCCCAGGCTTCCTGAGTGACCCCCTGGCTCCTGCTCAGCCTGGAGCTGGGAAAGGCAGCCTGCATGTGTGATCCCAGCCTGGGGCTCCTGGCAGCTGGTTTGTTGGTATTGTCCTCAGATAAAATCTAATCAAGCCCAGTGTGGTCAGAGGGGCCCTGATGCAGCAGGGAAGGATGTTTCAAACTTCCTTGTCAGAAGGAACAACAACAACAACAACAATAATGATGATAATAATAATAATAATAATAATAATAATAATAATATAATTCTTCAAACTGTGCTTCCAGCTGGGATTTACATTCCCAGCTTGTGAATTCCCAGCATTCCTGCCTGGGGAGGCAGGAATGTTTTGCCCAGGACAATGGAAGTCGGTGGTAGGTTTGAGAGCTGGACAAACCTCAAGGTTATTGTTTCTTCAAAAGCTTCAGAGGTGACAAAATCTGACCTGTTCTCAGTCAGGGCTCTGCCATTGAAGCAATGGGAATATACCCTGGTGTCTTGCTTTATAAGAAAAACAAACAGACAAAAAGCAAACCAAAATCCATCATTATTATTTTTATGTTTCTGAACAAAAGAGAGTGAATTCTGCTAATGAAAAATATTCAAATTCCAGGTGTCCTGTCTAATAAATAATAACATGAACATGGACTTGGCTTCCCACGGCCACCACCAAATCATCCATGGAGCTTTTTATATGCAGCTCATTTTGAATTTTGCCTATTTCCTTCAGCTATGCAGATATAAATAAATAATTCCCCTTGATAAGGGTCTGGGAACGCTGTACTTTAAAAGATAAGAAAGCTTTGAGGGGAAATTGTTTTTAAATCCCTACCATTTGTATGCTGTTCACTGTTCACACTGAGCAAAAATTCATTCAGCTGGCACTTAACCAGCCCTGTTTTATTCCTGCTCTGTGTTCAACCTATCCTTCTCCTGGGGACATCTAACCTTCCATGTAATTACCTCTCTGAAAGTGGGAAGGAGGCCTGAATAACCTCCCCACCAACTAAATAAATGCACAGATCCTGGGACAGGTTATCAGCTGCACACCAGGGGCAGGGCTAGCAGGAGCAGTGTGCCTGAGCTGTGAGGAATTGCAAGGCTTGAGCCATTTTTATTCAAGCATTGGGCCTAAGAAGGAGCACATGGAATGGTTGCAGAAAACCAACCCAAAACAGCCAGGAACCCAAAACAGACAGGATCTTTGGAGTACTTTTTTTTTCTTTAGGAGTTGGAAATAACAGCACTGGGTTTTCCCAGGGATGGGTTTTCCCAGGGATGGGTTTTCCCAATGATGGGTTTTACCAGGGATGGGTTTGCTAGGGTTTTCCCAGAGATGGGTTTTCCCAGAGATGGGTTTTCCCAGGGATGGGTTTTACCAGGGATGGATTTACCTCGATGTTGTTTTTGTTTTCCCCCAGGTCTGTCCAAGTCCCTTGGTCTCATTGAGGGCTATGGTGGCCGTGGCAAGGGTGGCCTCCCAGCCACCCTGTCCCCTGAGGAGGAGGAGAAAGCCAAGGGACCCCACGAGAAGTATGGCTACAACTCCTACCTCAGTGAGAAGATTTCCCTGGATCGTTCCATCCCGGATTACCGCCCAACCAAGTACGTGCCAGCTGCTCCAGGAGGGAATGTTTGTGTCCAGGTGTCACCCCAGAGCCAGGAGTGCTGGTGGCTTTCCCAGTGGGGTTTGGTGCAGTTGGCTCTTCCCTCATTGTTCACAGGGCCCTGCTCAGTGATGAGAAATTGGGGTGGTTGGGCTGGAATGAGCTCATGGAATCACAGCATCATCGAGGCTGAGTCCAACCGTTCCCCAGCACTGCCAAGGCCACCACTGACCTGTGTCCCCACGTGCCACATCCCCAGAGCTGTTAAATCTCTACTGCCCTGGGCAGCTGTGCCAGGGCCTGACCACCCTTCCATGAAGAAATATTTGCTAATATCCAACCTGAACATCCCCTGACACAAATTGAAGCTGTTTCTGCTTGTCCTGTCAGTTGGTACCTGGGAGGAGAAACTCATCCCCACCTGGCCCTACCCTTGTTTCAGGTAGTTGGAGAGAGTGAGAGAGTTCACCAAGATGATTTATCAGGGGAAAGAAGTGAATTTCTCCCCAGTCTGTCTCTGTTTTCCTAAAGCAGTCCATGAGTTTGGGTGAAAGCGATGCCATCAGAAACTCAGCTCTGCTTTCACTGAGCTTCTGAGCTTTTGGTGTTTAATAGCATCTAAAAGTGTGCAGAGATTCTCCCTCCCTCCTTATCAGCTCCTTCACATCCCTGCAGGACCTCCAGGGCCCTTGGGCTGCCCTCAGATTTCTCCCAGCACAGGGATCCTCCAGGCACACTCTGGGATCTCCCATGGGAGAGCTGGTCTTTTAAAGGGAGTTTCTACAGATGTAATATCCTTCCTCTCCTTTTTTTGATTGAGCTTTTAAGGTGCTGGTGATGTTTACCTGCCAAGCAGCACAGGAGAACAGCCTTTAAAATAGATGACACTTCATTTTGTTAAGAGGATGAGGAAAGACATGCTGCAGGTTTATCTTTGTGAAGGTTAATTTTAGATATGGCTGCCAGAGTGTTCCTCAAAATAGGGGAGTGTCAGTATGTCCAGGCCTGGAGTGAAATCTCTGATAAAAAAATGAGCTGAGAGAGGTTTCAGTTGTGAAGGATTCGTGTCCAATGCCTGTGTCATTGGGGCAGTGACAAAGTTGTTGCCTGGCATCTGCAGTGCATTGAGAACTGTGCAGCCAGGGATGCAGCTCCATGTGTCAGGTGCTTCAGATGTCCAGGCTGTGGAGCAGGGACAGCTCTTGTTCCCTCTGTCCCCACATGCTCCAGATTGTCCAGGCTGTGGAGCAGGGACAGCTCTTGTTCCTTCCCCTCTCCAGGCACTGCCTGAATTCCAAGCAGCCCCAGGGCTGTCAACCACTGACAACAGAAATCTCTGGCTGAGTTGCCAAAGGAATGGAGGCCCAGCCTGCATTTTGCTGCTGCAGCTCCTCCAGCCACGCTGAAATGCAGGTACAAATTCAGAGGCACCTTTGCCTCTGTGATATGCAAATCCCAGCACAATGCAGGATCCTTGGAGCGAGACCTTCTCCAGCACTTACCTGAGGCTGAGCTGCTGATTTCCATTTCTCATCCACAGCTCTGACTTCCAGCAGAGCCAGCATTACTTGGCGAGAATTAATTTGAGAAGGAATGTTTCTTTTCAGATTTTGGGGGAAGAAAAGGATTAATTCTGACATTTTCAGGCTTGCGTTGTATTTTTGCTCAGTTCCACTATCCATCATTCCATGAGAGAGTGGGGGAGAGGACAGGGCACAGCACTGCATTGAAAATGCTTCAGTTTGGAGCTGGGCTGAGGCTTGGGAGAGAATCTGTGGCTACTGAGTGCAGCTGCACAACTTAGTGCCTTTTATCTATTGAAGAACTTCAGGAGTGTGTTTTGTTTATTGGTTTTTTTTTTTGTTTTTGGCATCAATTGTCTTGATATTGTAAGAGAACAGTTGGTCTGATGTGTAATAGGCTGGAGTTTGCTGGAGAATTTGGAAAGTTTCACTTCTTTCTACCTCTGGCTTCGAGGCTCCCTTGCTATTTAGTGCATAAAGTTTTATGGCTGATTTTATGAAGGGTTGAACACAAACCATTTAAGTCAAGTATCCTGGTTTCTGATTAAAATAGATTCAAGTCAAGGGAAATTAGCCTAAATGGCTTTGAAATTGCAGCATTAGTGGGGAAAAACTGTTGAAAACCCTCCAGCTGATAAGCATTACAAAGCATGTAGTAGTTTTAAATATAATAGTGAAGCCTGTGTGGTTCAGCTAAAGGCTGCAGAGTGTCTGGAATGCCAATGGACTGGGACTGGTCCTGGCACAGGCTGCCACTCCCCAGCCTTTCCTCTCAGTTTGCCCTGTTTTTAAGGGAAGAAGTGGTCAAGTGTCACTGCCCTGAGTGCTGGACAATGCTGCATCAGAACTCTGAGGCCTTTTCCTGCTCCTTTTTGTGCCTGTGGCCAAAGGGAAGTGGAGCAAGGAGAGTTCAGGGAAAGTTTGGCACATTTTGTGTGTATTTTTGCATCTCTAGGCTCCCTGCACCTCGTGGTCAGCATCACTGAGGGTTCAGGGACCCAGGTATCCCTGCTCAGGGATTTTAGGTGCTGTTGGTGAGGAGGAGCCAGCCCAGCTCACAGCTCAGGGCCTCTCAGTCCTGCCCAGAGGCAGAGAAAGGAGGAAGTTTCCCGGGGAAGATGGTCCCAGAGATGTGAGGATGTTGTTCAGGAGAAGGTGAGGTCTTTCCCAGCACCAGGAGCTGTGGCAGAATACCTTGTTTGCCCTGATTTGGGGAACTGTGGTGTCATTTTCTGCTAGTTTGGATTATCATCTTTGCTTTAGTTGAGTGATTTCCTTCCCCCTTCTCCTTTCCCTTTCCCCTTCCCCCCCCTTCCTTTATCACTTCCCTTTTTCCCTTCCTCTTTCTCCTCTCCCCTTTTCCCCTTCCCCTTTCTCTTTTCCTTTTTCCCTCTCCCCTTTCCTATCCCACTTCCCTTATCTCTCCCCTTTCTCCTTCTTCCCCTTCTTTCCCCATTCCCCATTCCCCTTTCCCCTTTCCCAATTCCCCTTTCCTCATTTCCCATTCCCCTTTCCCCATTCCCCTTTCCCCACCCCTGCTGGGGCTGCTCACCTGGGCTGGGAGGTGGAAACTCTTCCCTGCTGTTCCCCACTGGGGCTTGGGGGTTGCCCTGGGCTGATTCCCAGAGAAGTGGTGCCAGTGGTGTGGGCTGTGCCTGTCACACCTGCACCTCACTGCTGGTCCTAATACTGAATCCTGACCCTCTGCTGGGCAGGAAAGGTTGTGCTGGGTGTGTGAGATTTTCCAGTGAATCAGTAACAGATTCCAGTTGATATGGCTGGGAAAGCTCTTCCTTGGGCTAAATAAGGCAGGACTGGTGTTTTGGGGTGAGTTATTCCAGAACTGGCTGCCAAACAGTGCCATAATGAGAAGGGCACTGGGAACACATTTCTATCATGCTTGATTGGGTTTTTTGGCTTTAAGATGAGATTCCTGCATGTTCTGGAAAACAATCTCTGCTTCCAGATTGGAAGTACCCAAGGTGCTGCCTGCAGCCTGCAGGACTTCTACACAAATCTCCACAAAAATGAGCTGGAGAGATTTTCTTCAATTTTCTGCAAAAGCCTCTGAAGGACAAGGCTGCTGTGTGAGTTTTATTGTTTATCATTCTCAGCACTCGCCTGCCTGGCGAGGCCGGGGCTTTGGGAGATGTGTTGTTTTCTGGATGGAAAGTGACGTGTACTTACACGGGATCCCAGGGCCTGCAGACATTGCCTGCTTGGATACAACATTTGCTGCACCTCTGTTTTATCCTGTGATACAGGATTTAATGGGAACCTCTCCTATGTGTAGCCAGAAAATAAAATTGCTTTGTCAGATCAGCCTACCTGTCCATCTTATCCGGTATCTAATCTCTGATAGTGGAATTACCAGATGCTTCAGGTTGAAGAAATCATATTAAGGGAAACTATGAAATAATCTGCCCATCTGGTATGTTCTGCCTCCCCCATTCTCTCCTTTCAATCCTATCCAATATAAATGTGGAGTTCTCATTATCTCTTTAAAAGTCTGTTCCTTTCTGGAATCCTGCTAAGCTCTGATTCAGTGGTATTTTATGGCATTATAGGATTAAGGGGTAGATTTAAGAGAAATAATACCCACAATTGTTAGGACTATTGGATCATTGGGTGCAGATGACACATTCCTGCTGCTGCAAATCTCTCGACAGCTGTTCTCAGGAGGGGAGCCTCCAGCTATCAAAGTGAAGAGTAAGGATGGTGTAAGAGATAAGAACTCCCACTGTTTGATTTTCCACATGTTTTGAGGGCTTTCCAGCCTAGAGACACAGCCCCTTCTCCTGCCTGCCTTGGGGTCCTGCACATGGGTCAGGAAATGCATGGAAAGGGACTTTGTAGTAATAGGATGAGGGAGAATGGCTTAAAGATGCCAGAGGTGGGGTTAGATGGGATATTGAGAAGTAATTCCTGCCTGTGAGAGTGGGGAGATACAGGAACAGGTTGTCCCATCTCTGGGAGTGTGCAAGGCCAGGCTGGATGAGTCTTGGAGCACTCTGGGACAGTGGAAGATGTCCCTGCCCATGGCAGGAGTGGGGCTGGATGGGCTTTAAAGTCTCTTCCAACCCAAACTGTTCTGGGATCCTCTGATGGAAAAGGTTTGGAGGTGTTGGAAGCCTGATGTGCTGCTGTGCTCTCACAGCACCTGCTCTGTGTTTGCCTTGGGACCCTGAGGAGAGGTGCCCTGGGCAGAGCCTCCCCATCACCTGCAGCTGAAGAGGGAGCAGTGTCACATCCCTGCTCGGGTCTGTGTCCCCGTGGTGTGGTTGGGATGAGTCAGAGCCATCACTGCCTGAATCACCCAGTTATTTCCAGACTGCTGCCATGGGAGCCTGGCAGCAATTGGGCTTTTCATCTGCCTTTAGCTGCTTTATTACCAGGGACTTCATGAACAGCAAGCTGAGAGCCTTTCTTTGGGATATAGTGCAGAAGATGGAGAGTTTTGGCTTCTGGGTAGACTTTGGGTTGTTGTTAGACAGCTTAACTTAAAGAAACTAAATGAAGTTCTGATTAATTTTTATTCCAGGGGTTTGTGCATGGCTTCTGAGGGCTCTCAGTGTGTACCTGCTGGGTGCTAGAGCACACTGTGGGGTGGAGGGGAGCCCTGCTCCCCTTGGGGTTTCCCCCATCCCTGGAGAGTCTCCTGCCCTCTGCCATGGGGCTGCCTTGGGGCCTCAGCCTCCCTCAGACTTATGCAATGTTGCAGGGCCAAGAATTCAATTTTGGCTTTTTAATCTCAACAGAATGTATATTTGGCAAGTGATGAATGTGGATGTGACTGAGACACATCAGGACTGCCCAGGAGGATGCCCCTGGAGGCTGTAATTGAGTCTCCTGCCCATGACACCACTCCTGCCTTCCCATCTCTTGTGCTGGATCCCAGATGTTCCTGCAGAGCCCACACTGGCCATGGTTTGTGCCAGGGAGCTCAGCCTGTGCCCTCTGCTTGGCTCTGATGGGAAAGTTTCATGTGCCACCCTACTTATTTTCCTGTGAAAATACAGAAATCTCTTCCACATTGCGAGTAACTGAAGTCTCTGGCTTTGCAGGTGCCTTTGTCTCAGATTTCTCTGGTACCAAGGCTGAAATGAGATCTTTTCTCAACACCTGCCACAGCTTGGGCAGGAGTTGCCCCTGTCACTGCTCCATACATCTCATCTCATTTCCTCCCCAAAACTGAGGTTGCACAACCTCCTTTATTGAAACAAAATGTTTTTTTCCTTTCCCTCAGCCCACAGAACCGTGCTGGCTGTGGTGAAAGTGTCTGAGATGTGCAAATATTACTGCAGCCAGTGGGAGAGCTCAGTGATGGTTTCCTCGAGGATCTGGGACATTCCTGAGCACACATTTGTGGTGATGTGCCAGTCACTCATGTCCTGCCCTGGGCTGTTCAGCCAGGCTTGATGAAGTGAGTCTGAGGAGAAGGACAATGTTTAAGAAGGCAAAACAAACTACTTGAATTATTAGAGTGGTATTTGCTGGGAAATAGAGTTTCATGCCTGTTTATTTGTTGTGAATGCTGCTTATTGCAAACAAAGGAGGTCAGAAGAGCTCCTTCTCTCTTGCATGCACAATGTGTGACTGCAATCCATTATTTTACCTTCTGCAAAGAGTCTTTGATGGGTTTCAGTCCTACATCCAAATAAAGGCAGGAAAAGAGAGGAAAGATGTAGGGCTTTTTCTTCATCAAATAACTATAGGGAAAACTAGATAGGAATCAAGACAGTGGAAGAACAAAAAAAAAATTTCTTTTTCAGATGTAAAATTCCCTTTGTGAATTGCATGAGGGAGTGTATTAAAAGATCCTTACAGCTCTAGGAAAAAGCCAGGACTGGTTGTGCACCTTGTCTCCTAATAGATGGTTGTGGGTTTGATCCAGCATTGTATGAAAAACACTCCTGCCCTTGGCTTTTTATAGCTTCAGCCATAAAAAAAGGCAAAGTAATATTTTCCAGTACTTGGAGAGATGCCACCTGAAAATTTTCTGGGAGAGCAAGTAGAGAAATCAAGCAGTGAATATCAGTGTCACAGCTCTGGCATGCAGGAGCTGTGCCTCAGAAAGGGCTTTCCAAAGCCAGAGCAGATCTGCAGCTCAGGGATGGATTGTTGGATATTTTCTGTCCATGTGTTCTGTCCTGCCCAATCTGTCCCATCCTTGTGTGGCTCCAGGCAGTTTTATTCTGCCAAGTTGCACAAAGCCAACCTGGAAACCTCCTGAGCTGGAAGGGACCCAGCTGAGGAGAATGTGAGGATCACTGGGGTTGGAAAATCCCTCCAAGCCCATCCAATCCAAGCTGTGTCCCATCCCCACCTTGTCCCCAGCCCAGAGCACTGAGTGCCACGCCCTGGCCACCTCCAGGGATGGGGACTCCAAACCTCCCTGGGCAGTTCCAAGGCTTGACACCCTTTCCATGGGGAAATTCCTGCTGGAGTCCACCCTGAGCCTCCCCTGGCCCAGCCTGAGGCCGTTCCCTCTCCTCCTGTCCCTGTTCCCTGGGAGCAGAGCCCGACCCCCCCGGCTGTCCCCTCCTGTCAGGGAGTTGTGCAGAGCCACAAGGTCCCTCCTGAGCCTCCTTTTCTCCAGGCTGAGCCCCTTTCCAGCTCCCTCAGCTGCTCCTGGGGCTCCAGCCCCTTCCCAGCTCTGTTCCCTTCCCTGGACATGTTCCAGCCCCTCAGGGTCTGTATTGAAGTGAGGAGCAAAATCACCCAGTCCAGCTCCCAGCCCTGCACAGACACCCCAACAATCCCTCCCTGGGCATCCCTGGCAGCTCCTGGAGCTCTGGCAGCCTCGGGGCTGTGCCCATTCCCTGGGGAGCCTGGGCAGTGCCCAACACCTCTGCGGAAAGAATCTTTCCCTAAAATCCAGCCTGAGCCTGCCCTGGCCCAGCCCCAGCTGTCCCTGTCCCTGTCACAGAGCAGAGGTCAGAGCTGTCCCTCAGGAGGAGCTGCAGCCCAGTGAGGTGCTGGTGCTGTCACTCGAGGCTGTGTCCAGCTGTCCCCTCTCTGCTCTCCAGGTCACAGGGGTAGAGGATGGTTCCAAACCCAGCTCCAAACATACTCAGTTTTTTATTTCTCCTGCATTCTCAGGGCCCTGAGCTCTGAGGAGCTTCTGCTGCTCTGTGTGTGCAGGGGCTGCTGGTGCCCTTTGCCCTTCCTGCCCTCCAGGGATGGGGCTGCAACTTCTGCTGCCTTTGGGATGATTTGCAGAGAGGAAGAAGCCTCTTTGCTGCTCCATTGCTTTCCCAGCACTAACACAAACCAGCAGGCTGTTGAATAAATACCAGTATTGATCTTTATTCCTCAGTGTGTTTGGACGTGCTGCTCCTGACTTCCAGCAATGCTTTTTCTTGAAAACTGGGCAAGTAAAGACTCTAAAGGCACACTTTTCCAGCTGTTGGTTATTATTTAAGCCTGCCTTTGTGACCTGCAGGAGCAGCCTGGCTCCTTGGACACACAGGCAGCTGGGGCTGGCTCCAGGGAGCTGAGAAGTCCCCCTAGAACTGGAGCTGCCAGACTCCCTGTGGAAAAGTTAAGGGGTTTGTATTGTGTTTCTGTTGTGGGTGTAGATGGGGACACAGAAAAGCTTTTTCTTTCTTTTTCCTTTTGAAGCAGAGGTCACTGGAGCACACTTGCGTGGGGTCAGGAGTGTGTCAGAAGCCTTTGGTGCTTGAAGTCCAAATACCTTCTTTAAACCCAGTTGGGAAGAAAGTACTTTGGGGAAAGCAACTGGAGTTTGCTTAGTGGCTGTTAGAGAGTCTCTTATCTCCATTGTGCTGCTCAGTGTCACCTGCAAACACTGTGACCATGGATTTACAGTACAGCACCTCAGGGTTCTTTGTGTCACACATTTCACTAATTGTCAATTGTCCCTTTCTGGCTGCAAAGTTATTACCTGTTCTTCTAAGCTGGGAACATGGTGCTTCAGGGAAGGCTTCTGTGGCAGGAGTGTGATATGAAACAGTTCCTAATGTAAACAGAAGTATTAAATGATCACTTTGGCAGAGGATGGGATTAGTGTAATTTAACAACTTGCTTTTGTGCTCCTCTGAACTCCTCTGCTGAAAAATACCTGTGTTATCATAAATACTTCTGACTAAACTGTGCTTATGAGAATAAATGAACCAATTTAAGCTTTGGATACACTTCTCTCCAGTTGGCTTCCAAGGAAATCAGGGCTTGTGTGTTTGTTTGTGCCACCAACCTGCTCCTCTGGACTGCCCTGAGCTTTTCTGTTCCAAACCAGCACATGCCCAGCCAGACCAGGCACAGGGGGACTCAAGCTCTGCTGCTTTGACAGCTTTGGTCCTGCAGCCATTTGTGCAGTTTTCCAGCAGGAAAATCCAAGAGCAAGGAGGTCTCAGTGACTTATTGTGTGTGTGTGTGTGTGTGTGTGTGTGTGTGTGTGTGAAAGAGCTGGGCATGGGCAGAGCTGGGTAAGTGGATGTGACACTGGGAATTGCTCTGGCTTTTATCTCCCTTAGATCTGTCTGAGCCTAATAACTTTATTACAAGAGCCTCTCACCAGAGTAAATCCCATTCTCTACATTTTGTTTTTACAACTTCGCAGATGATTTCTTCTTAGGACTCACCAAGTAATGTGCCTTTAGAAATGTCTGTATGTCCCTAAATTGTAATGCCTATTTTTGAGAGCCTAATTCTAAAACAGAGCTGAGCATTTCTGAAGAAGAATTACTGGGAATAAAGTAGGTGCTTTAAAATTGAGTTTCCTGGGGAAATGTGAGGAAGTTTCAGGGCTTTGTGGTCAGAAATAGTTTGAAAACCTTTATCTGTATACAGTGAACTGTACCAGACAGCATTAGGTGTATTAAGATGCTTGGGTCACAAAAATGTACATCATAGGATAGACACAACAGATTTAATGTTGGCAGTCCCTTTTGCAAGCAGCCATGTGCACTGAATCAGCAAAATCCAAACTAGAATAAGCAATTAATGAATGGAGCGTGATGAGGAAGTGGCAGGATGAATAGCAGGCTGAGCATTTGCTTTCTTTTAAGCCTGTTCATAATCTTTACAAAGGATGAATGGAGATCAATTCATTTCCTGGTGAAGCTTTATTTCAGAGGACAGCAGAAATGAAGCTTGTTTGGTACCAGTGGGTTTCATTTGTGGAGTATTTTGCCACCAGAAGGACAAACCCAGAAGGTTTTTCCTCTGCATTTTCAGGCAGCAAGCAGAACAGATGTGTAGAGAAGAGCTGGGAAGCAGTGCCTATGGATTAAGGTACCCAGGGTGCTTGAACCTGCCTGTGCTGGCACAGCAGAACCTTGCAGTGGGATTTACAACATTTTGTCCTTCAGCCACAGTGCTTTGCAGCCCAGCCATGGGGAAATCATTCAGTCTCATCAGTGCTCCATGGATGGATCAGGATTTACCTCCCAGCCCTTCAGCTGCTGAGTTCCTGTGGCTTTTCTGTGGGGTAGAGGGAGCCTGAGAAGCTGCAGGCAGCAAAGCCAAGCCTTGAGTGTGTCTGGATGTGTTTGGCTGTGCAGGTGGGGGGAGATTTGGTGTTAGGGCTGGTGAAAAGCAGGTAAAAGTCCAATAGCCTTGGTAAGGTGAGGATGAGAGAGAAGAAGAGCCCAGAATTCCCCACTTTTCAGGGATGCATCCAAACCTGTGGTGTGTGGTGACGAGGATGTCTTGGGGAGCTGTAGAGTTGAGCTCATCAGAAATCATGTTTAAGCCTTTCAGATTCATTGTGTATCTCTGCACATATTTTGATATGAGTTTGCTGTGTTTTGTCAAGTGTGTCATGGAATTATTTAGGTTGGAGAAGCCTTCCAAGACCATTGAGTCCAGCCCAGCACAGCCAAGGCCACCACCATGTCCCCAAGTGCCACATCCATGGCCAGTGCTCCTCCAGACACAGCCAGCCAGGCAGTGTGTGCTCACTGCCACCTCTGGCTCCCTTGGGGGCTGGGCTGGTGGCAGGGTGACAGAGGAGCTGTGTCACTGTGTCAGGCTTTAGGTGCTCCTGTCAGCATCTCTGGTGTGGCAGCAAACAAATCTCCAGCCTCAGGTCCTGGTCTCTGGGATGGAGCAGCACTGAAAGGCCCTCTGAAGTGCCTGTGAGAGGGAGCTGTGGCTGCTCCCTTTGGATCCTGCTGTCCTTTGCTGTCCTTTGGATCTCTAGAGGTCAAGGCAGGCACAACAAAAAGGATGTGAAACCCCACTTGTGTGACATCTCCATCCTATCACTAAAAATTCATTGTGTTTTCATTTGGTTTGGGGTTTTATGAGAGGACAGGGAGAAGTTGGAGTATTTTTATTTGTGGGGTTTTTTTCTTAACCTTGTGGTAATGCAGCTTTTGTTTGACTGGCTGTGTTGGGTTGGATCCCTCCCTACCTCTGTGAAGTATTTCATGGTGTTGCAGTTTTGCACTGGGTTAAACTGGGTGCCTTTGTGTGCTCAGGCTCTGAGCTGCTCACCTTTGTCTCCCAGTTCTGTCTGTCATGTATTTTGTTTTGGCAGAGGTGGAAGATGTCACCTGTGACAGTAGAAAAGCCACATAGGAGCAAATCTCTCCCCAGAATAGCGGGGCTGGTGTGGAGCTTCCTCTGTGGAATCAAGGGAAACTTCTGGCACCTTGGAGTGAACCTTTGTGTGTGGTCTTTGCTTTGTTAACTCCCATCCTGAGTGTCCCCTACATGAAGGGGCACCAGCATTTATGGGCACTTAATTGCATTCAGTTAACTGGTACCTGACATTGGAATATGAGGGGATGAGCCAATCTAAATCAGCCCTATCTGCTGGTTTTAACCCATTTGATAGTGCTTGGGACTCATTTTTACTCTTTTCCACCCACAGCAGTACAAGTGTCTCACCAGTGTGCCCTGGTGAGCAGCCTGTGCTGGGCTGTGGTAGTGCCAGCTCCAGGATCTGGGGATGGCAGAGCTCTCGCTGGTGCCAGCTCCAGGATTTTGGGATGGCAGAGCTCTCCCTGGTGCCAGCTCCAAGATTTTGGGATGGCAGAGCTCTCCCTGGTGCCAGCTCCAGGATTTTGGGATGGCAGAGCTCTCCCTGGTGCCAGCTCCAAGATTTTGGGATGGCAGAGCTCTCCCTGGTGCCAGCTCCAGGATTTTGGGATGGCAGAGCTCTCTCTGGTGCCAGCTCCAGGATTTGGGGATGGCAGAGCTCTCCCTCTGTGACATTTGCTGGGATGGCAGAGCCCTCCCTGTGTAACATTCCCCATGCAGGAATTTGGCACACAGGGCTCAGTGACACCCCTCTGCTGAGGCTGATCCAATTGTGGCAGAGGTTAAACAAACTTATCCAGTGATTTCTGTATGTAACAGGAAAGGTTTAAAAACCTCTTCATCTTCCAGTTCATAAAGCCGTCAGCAGCGTGGCTCTGTGATCACAAAAAAAGAAGAGCTGTCTCTAAAAGTCCATTGTGCCTTTTAAGTTCATCATTTTTATGCCAGCTCTTCCAGCAGTGGCATCATTCCACCTTGTTCCAGGCAGCACAAGTGGTGGCCACTTTTCTTTTTCATTGCCCCAAGTCTGTCCTGGGGATGTCAAAATCCTGGGTTCCCGTGAGATCTATTCAAGTAAAACACTCCTACCTCAGGCTCTGCACCAAGGATTTCATTTTCAGTTTGAGAGGGAAGGTTTTCAGCAGTGCCAGGTTTATCCCAACCTGCCTGAGCAGAGCTGTGACATTTGCTGGTGGGACTGTCACCCTGGCATTCCTGGCTGGGACACGAAGGGCTCCCTTCCCTCACTGACATTTGTGTGAACATTCAGCCTGGGGCTGCCTCTGATCAGGGGAGGAAAAAGGTATTTTCAGCTTCCCAAAAAACAGCTTCAGTATGTTTTACCTGACAGAAATGAACCTGGGATGGAGGGCAGGAATAAATTGACCTTTGCCAGTGGCAATGTCACTTCATTAACCTTGAAGGGAGCTCTGCCTTAGATGAGCTGTCTGTGAATTACCTTTGTCCAGGACATGTGCCTACATGAGCAGCTACAGAGCACAGGCTGCCTCTATCAGAGGGTGTCAGAACATGCACTGTTAATTTACAACTTATAGTTAATTTACACTTTAGTGTTAATTTAAAATTTGACATTGCTGCCTTTCATCTGTGAGTGCTCACCCCTTGCCAGTGGCCAGGATCTGGTGTTGCCCTGTGGAGCAGAGTCAGGGTTCTCTGCCTGCCCTTCCGTGCTGGAAACACAGGGGCTGCTGTGGTGATGGAGTCAGGGCTGACCTTGTCTCACAGCTTGGGATCCTCATGGCAGGGGAGGTCAGGGTGCTGCTGCCTCTGTTGTGATCATGTAAAATGCTGTTGACAGCCTTTTCAAAGCCTGCTCCTTCACTCCATGCCTGTTTGGACATCATTCTGAGTTCAGCTGTGTTTGCAGGGCATTGTTTTAGAACAAACAGAGGAAAAAGTGCTCATAAATTTCCTCCCTGCCTAATCTTCCTTGCCTTGGGAGGAGAGAAAGGCCACCAGGCAGGCAGTGGGACCTGCAGGCTTTGCTCCTGAGTCCTGCTGACCCCCTGACCCCTCGGGGTGACCACTTCATCCCTGAGCATCAGAACTTCGACATCTTGTGTTGTTTAAATCCCTGATGCCTTGCTTAAGGGGACAGCAGCCTCCTTCTCGTGGGGACTTGTCAAACTGGAAGCCTCCAGCTGTGCTGTGGATGGCCAGATGTGGCCAGATGTGGCCATGAGGAGACCTTGGAGCTTGCAGGGCAGAGGCTGTGGCCAGCCCTGCCTTGTCCTGCTGGGGCTGATGAGAAGCCAGGGGCTCTGTGCAAGAACTGGGTACAGTGGATGTCATTGCTTGTGCTGTCCTGAGAAGTGCCAGGTGCCAGGGACACCCTGGCTGTGGGCTCCTGCACCACACTGTGGGAGGGGTCCTGATCACTGTCTCTGTCATGGGGTAAAATTGCTGGTGCTTCCTGTTTGAGTAGTGCTCTCAGTTTTGAGAACCTCAGCACTGAGAGGTGCAGTGGTGACTCTTTCCTTTGCAAGCTGATGTTTTCTTGAAGCAGCAATCTCTGGGATAGGAATTTGGGGGAGAATTTCACTTCCTGTGCACTAATTCTTACTGAGCTATCTCTTAAACACTCTTGGCTTTAACATGGCAGTTCCACAGCTCATTGTAGAAAAGGCATTTAAATATGTGTGAGTGGAGCTCTCTCTCTGCTCCTGAGCCATGTTTTACAGGAACAGCTCCACAGGTCTGTGGAAGTTGTGTCCACATAGCTGAACACTTCTACGATGTTCATGGTGTTTTTAAGGACAGGAAGTAATAAGTCATTTATTCTGCTGATCAAAAGAATATTTGCCTATTTAAATATTCAAACCCTTGAGCCTGATACAAGACTGAAATGTCAGAAAGGGATAAGCTCCTGATAAGCACGTTAGCTGGATTTGTTTAGTGTGATGGCCAAAAGAGAAACCATTAATAAGTCAGGATCCAGACTGGGGAGCTCCTGGGTGCTCAGAATTAAAAATAAAGGGGGCTGGGGAAGGCAGGAGAGAGAGAAACTGTGATATGGAGGAAAGGAGGAAATCTTGGAGAACACATCATCAGCATCTACTTTTATAAAGAGCTGTGCTGTCCATAATCAGAGCCACCACATTGTTTGTCTGCCCTGTGTTTGTCCACAGGTACACAGGATCTGGATGGGCTGAGATGATCTTTAAGGTCCCTTCCAACCAAACCCCACTCAATGATTCTGTGATTCCATTTTGTGCCAGCTGTCACAGATTTTTGTGTCTGGCTCTTCCTGTGTGCTGAGTGTCTGTGATGGCTGACCCCACACAGTTGGAGAGAGCTGCAGTAGGACCCCCTTAGGAGCTGTAGCAATAACTCCAGAGGGTGAGGGAGCAGCACAGAGCCCTAAAACCATGGGTGTTCTGCACACCCAGGGTGTTCAGCCCTCCCCATGGTGGCTGCTGCTGGTGGCATTTCAGAAGGATGTGTAGAGATGTCCCCTTAATGCTCTGGGGGACATTTATGTCCTGAACACCATGGGAAGATGAGGGATATGCAGCATTGGAGCTGATGGTGCTGTGGTTATGAAATAGACCCTCAGATCAGTCAGTCTGAGCAGGTTCTGCTCCTCACACCTCCCTGTGAGGCAGCACAGAGCAGGTCCCACTCCCTGCACTGGCCATGAGTGTGTTCCCTACGAGCACAGCACAGTCCTGTGTGCTCCAGAGTCATCTTCCAGGGTGCTGCCATCCTTACCTGTGCCAGGCACCAGTCAGGCCAAGGCACTGTGTGTTCCAGGCTGCACAGAGCAGGCTGCTGTTTTCCTGCTGTTATTTTATTGACCTTTTCTCCTGGGTGTATTTTCCAGACCTGACATCTGTCCAAAGCAGAGCAGGGCCTGCCCATCCTGAGTGCTCCTGTTCCAGCCTGTGTGGGATGTGGGCACTGCACAGGGGGTGCTTTGTGTCCTGGCTTTGAGGGATGGACAATTGTCATGGCTTAACCTGACAGGAGGGGACAGCCAGGGGGGTCGGGCTCTGCTCCCAGGGAACAGGGACAGGAGAGGGAACGGCCTCAGGCTGGGCCAGGGGAGGCTCAGGGTGCATTTTGGGGGCAGTTTCTCACTGAAAGGGTGGTCAGGCATTGGAAGAGGCTGCCCAGGGCAGTGGGGCAGTCCCCACTGTGGATGTGGCACTGAGTGGTGAATGGGTGGTGCTGGGAGAGTGCTGGGGCTCAATGGCCTTAGAGAGCTTTTCCAGCCTCAGTGATTCCTTGATTTATGCCCAAGGAGGGACAGGAAGCCCAGGACCCCTGTGTGTGACCTCTTCCCTCAGGTTGTAGGGGACGTTTGAGCCCTTCCCTGTGTCAGAGGGTTCTGTGTTCCACTGGCATTTCTTCACTTTCCATTTGGCCTCCCTTGCCTTTGCCTTGGCCGTGCCTGAGTGGAGCTGGCAGTGCCCTCTGCAGCAGGGACTGGGGCTGGGCTGCTCTGGCCTGGCCAAATCTCCACACACAACCTCTGCTGGAGCTCCAGCTGTGGCAGCAGCCTGGAGGAAAACAGCTCAGGGCAAAAGTTTGTGTCTCTGTGGTGGTTCCATCAAATGCAAAAATGCATCCCCAGCCAGAGGGTGGGACTGCTGCACCCAGTGAGGGTGAGGTTGGATTTTTCTCTACCTTGCTTATTAGAACTGGGATTATAAACCACCATCAGTGTTCTGAGACTGAGCAGCAGCCACTTTTCCTTCAGTGGAGTTCTTCTAATATCTCTTTACTTCTTCACCTCTTTACTCCTCGCAGTTTGTGTCTCTCTGGATCTTGACAAGCTCTGCCTGTGCCCCCTATTGGAGAGATGGCTCCAGAGGGCTCCAGAGGGCTGGATTGATGAGAAGAGCATCATTAGGAAAATCAAATTACTGCTGGATAATTTCAGGTGGCCTGTTGCAGCTTGGTTTTTGTCTGAATCCAAGTAGTCCCTTTAAAACACTGGACATATCTGAAATCCAGGGAGCTCTGACCAGAGCAGGCTTTCAGAGGAATGGAGTGCTGCTTCCTCCCTGGGAATGGGGACAGCTACACTTATTGGGATTTCATCTCCACTTAAAACTTTGGTGAGCATTTGATGTGGGAACTAGGGGAAGGGGCCATGTGAAAGGCACAAATGAAGGAAATGTGGCAGTCTAGAAATTTTGAGATCTGTGCAGAGTAGATGTTGGAGCTGTCAGGAGCAGATGACACATCATGGAAGGTGGAAGATAATTCCTGTGACCAAGGGTGGATATAATCTTTGATGCAGCCTCTGGGGTCAGGGATTCCAGCTCTCTCAGGATTAGCAGGATTTCTGCTCAGTGATCTGGGGGCAAAACAAGCTGCAGCCTGAGTGCCCAGCTCCTCTCTGAGCTCGGAGCTGTTCAGGGCATCACAGATTTGTAAAATATCCTGGGTTTGAAGGGACCCCCAAGGATCACCCAGCCCAGCTCCAGCCCTGCACAGACACCCCAACAATCCCTCCCTGTCCATCCCTGGCAGCTCCTGGAGCTCTGGCAGCCTCGGGGCTGTGCTCATTCCCTGGGGAGCCTGGGCAGTGCCCAGCACCTCTGGGGAAGAGCCTTTCCTGATCTCCAGCCTAAAGCTCTCCTGAATGAATTGAATGTATTATTGGCCCTTTCACTAAATTGTTTTCTTTCTGAAAGGTGCTGCCTGGGGAAGGTCCCACCCCCAGCACAGACATCCCCTGGCAGCTCTGTGCAAACCTTGGATCTGAAGCCCAGGAATGAAGAGGCCTTGAAGCCAAGGGGTGCCTCTGTTGTCTTGGAACAGTCCACACTCCAGGCTGTCCATAAACTGCATTTATTGGTGTTGATCAGTGGGTTATATTGGGAAGGAAAGGTGTAGAAACCATTGGGGTTTGGCTGATGCCAGACAGGGCAGTTCCAGGTGGTTGATGGAAATGGTTTTGTGCCCCAGAGAACAGGTGAGAGGTGTTAATTGAGTGCTAGAGTGGATCTTGTTAAATCACTGGGCAGGAAGAGGTGGTGTGTAAATGTTAGCTGCCACTTTGTGGCCTCTCTCCTGGGCTCCTAGGAGCGTTTGCTGTGATTCCAGGTGATTTTTCTGCTGAGGGATCATGAGGCAGTAAATGCTGGGATATCCCTTTTCTGTTACTGAGACAGACAATAAACATCCTAATCTCACTCTCTGCTCTGAAGAGTGGATTTACAGCTGTGTGCTGAACAGAAAACAAACGATCAGAGGATTCAAAGCAGGCTCTGCAGCAGGCAAACATTCATTGGAGCAGAGCTGGGCTTTTATGCTTTTTGTCTTTTGAATTTGGCTGACTTGATTAATCCAGCCTGATGTGTGCCATGCTGTTCAGCAGAAACTCAGCCCTGCTCCCTCTTCCCCCAGCTCCCCTCCTTTGTTTTGGGATGGTTTCTTACATAAACCAGGAACTGCAAAGATTCAGGTGAAAAGATGTTCTCTGTAAATACGTTTGTTTTGTGGGTTTCCCTTGCAGGTTCTCATGTTTGCAGACTTGGGTTTTATGTAGAATAAAGATCTGAGACCCAATAAAGGTGGTGGTGGTCACAGTGAAGGAATTGTGTCACCTCTGCACCCACCCAGATCCTGTGTCCTTGGAGGAGGGGCTGGGGAGGATGTTGGGAGTTGTTTTATGGGACTGGTGTCAGTCATCAGCTCCTCAGTCTGTTCTGAAGTGAGAAAAGATGTCCTGGAATTTCCTGAGCTCGAAGGGACCCCCAAGGATCACCCCAGTCCAGCTCCCAGCCCTGCACAGACACCCCAACAATCCCTCCCTGTCCATCCCTGGCAGCTCCTGGAGCTCTGGCTGTGCCCATTCCCTGGGGAGCCTGGGCAGTGCCCAGCACCTCTGGGGAAGAACCTTTCCTGATCTCCAGCCTAAAGCTCTCCCTTCATGCCTGAGCCTTGGACCAAGGACAGAGGAAAACCCTTCCCCCCACCCTTTGAAGGCCAAGAATATTTCTCAATTAAACCTCAGCAAGGTCCTTAAATTAAACCCTGTGCTGAACATGGGGGGTTTTTCCCCAGCCTCCTCAGACTTGGAGAGTTTTGTGAGCAGGATTTAATGGAACATATTCAAGCATGATTTAATGGGACATAAAATGCCTCTTTGATATCCCATTGATCTAAAGGAGAGACAAAACTGTAAGGTGGCTCTTTCTTTCCGCTACTGATTCACGATATTTTGATATAAATCCTACAAGCAGGTGCCAGCCTAGGTTTAATTGGAGAGAGCAGGATTTAATGGGCTAAAATGTAATTGTGTAACCTGCACTAATTTGTTTCCAGATGTTGGCAGGTGCTCTGTGCTGGGCCAGGGAAGTGTTTCCCACCTAGCAAGGCAGAGATGGGGAGGGACCACCTGGAGCCTCCCTCAGTTTTCTCCAGTCAGGCCCTGTTGCAAACTGCCCAGTGCCTCTGTCCTGCAGATGTGGCAGGACATTGCCTTGGGGCCACTGCAGATGTGCCTGTGCCTCCATGGGCAGGGAGAACTTTGTGAGACAGCCTTTTGGTACTGATGGGATGGTGAATGTGGGCTAAATTAAACATCAAATGATGGGCTTTAGCTGGGTAGCTAATCACTGACACTGCAATTTCCCCTTATCCCATCATTGCTTGTCCTTGCAAAAATTCCCTCTCCAGCCTTCCCATAGGGAAGGGGCTCTAAGGTCTCACTGAATTTTGAAATATTTTGGCCTGGGATCTGAATTCCAAAGGCCTTGGCTGGCACACAGCCAAAGGCTGAGGGGATAACTGTGGGTGTCAGGAGTCTCAGGTGAGGTTTGCTGCATTTCTTGGGACTCTCCTGAGCCCCTGGAGCTCCTGCTGGGACCTGGGCTCGGTGCTGGATTCTCTGGGCTGCTCCTCAGGCTTGTCATTGAAATTCTGAAGGCAGCTGGGATTTCCCATGTTGTGCCTACCCACCATTGCAGAAAAGGCAGCCTCTTAGGTGGCCAAGTGTTGTTCCTGGGGGTGTAGGAGGGTGCAGGTGAGGAGGGAGGTGTGGGGGCTGCAGGGATGAGCTGCTGAGCTGCAGTGAGTCCTCCCTGCAGGCTCTGAGTGTTCCCAGAGTAAAGCAGTCACACCTGTGCCTCTGCCTGCACATGGGCTGAAGGATAAAGCATCCAGATCAGCCATTTTTCTATGAAAAGAAAGGAAAAAGAAAAGAAAAAACCCAAACTCCACCACTCCCCACCCCATGCTCTCCCATTCCCACTGTTTCCTGCAGCTTCTCCCTGGCCTTTCCAGAGATGTTTGAGCTCAAGTGCTGCTCTCCCCCTTACCCCAGGACAGCCCAGCTGCTCCAGGTGTTTTCCTGCACACTTGCAGGGATATTTGCTGGTTTGTCCACTGGAAAAAGCCTCTTGGAGCTGCAGGCTGTGGCAGAGCATCACTCACCCTACAGCTTTTGGCACCAGCACTGAAGGGACCCTGTGGGAGGAACACAACAAATTTGATGTTAATTTGGTTTAAAATTGCTGCCTTCCCAGCCCTGTGGTGGAAGCCAGAGCCAGCAGAGCAGGGTGTTTGTGCAAAGCCTCTCCTGCCTGTGGAGAGCTGGAGCTCTGTGCCCCAGCAGTGTGGGTTGGCCTTTCCCACTCCTTCCTGCCAGGCTTATCTCCTCTCCCTGGCTCTTTGTCTGCCTGTCCTCAGGGACTGGGGAGGGAGATCCCTGGTGCAGGGAGAATGCCAATGAGCAGCAGATGAACCTCAAAGAGCTGGGTTTGGATTTGCCTCTAGAGCTCTTTGATCACAAGCCGAGCTCTTTATCCCCTGCAGCATTCCTGGGGGAAGGCTGCCCAGAGGTGAACAATGATTAAAAGGAAACTCTCCTGCTCCTGTGACAACCTTGATTTCATTGGAGCAGGTATCAACATCTACCAGAAGCTGTTTTTAATGTCTGAGTCAGTTTAGTTTGGCTTTCTTGGCAGGATTTCAGGGTCACTTGTCACTTTGCCCCATCATGACCATTCATTGATTTTAGAGAAATATTTTCCCTTTGGAAGATCCTTTTCAGTGTTTGATTCCCTTCTGTTGAGCTCGTGGCTTGCTGTAGAGTAGACAATAATTAAATCAAGAAACACAACCATGTTTTCACACAGCAAACTTGTTTAACTAAAGAAGATTCATAAAGAAAACTAAAGAAAACTGTTTATGTGGAAATCTTTGTCTCCCAAGTCTCATTTGGAGTCTGAAGAATGCTTGCTGTTGCCTAAGAAACACCCAGGACAATGAAATGCAGAGGCATTGCTGGGGAGTTGAGGAGCTGCTGGGATGCCACTGACTTTGGTCTTTCTCTGCTTATCTGGGCAGGGTTTGGTCCATGCACACTCATTGTAATTCTGGGAACTCTGCTCCTGTTCTGTGGCTAATCTGTCATGGGTGTGGGGAGGGGGCAGGGAGGCTCCTTCCATCCTTACCCCACATGGATCTTTGGTGGGGAAGCTGGAGAGTTGCATTAAACTGTTGGAGGTGGGTTAAGATCTATTTGCTTTCCTGTTGCTCTGTTAAGAGGAGGTGTCTAGTTGGGATGAAACATGGCAGGGAAACAAGATCCATGTCCCTGTGCTCCACGTTCCTCATAAGGCTTGTGTTCCAAGCCCTTCACCAGCCTTGTTGCCCTCCTCTGGACACGTTCTAGCATATCAATGTCCTTCCTAAACTGAGGGCCCCAGAATTGGACACAGTACTCAAGATGTGGTCTCACCAGTGCCGAGTATAGGGGAAGAATAACCTCCCTGCTCCTGCTGGCCACACAATTCCTAATGCAGGCCAGGATGCCGTTGGCTGTCAACCAGCACCCCCAGGTCCCTTTCTGCCTGTACACTATCCAGCCACACTGGATACTCTGCTGACCCCGTGTCTCTCTGTGCCCTTGGTGTTGCAGGTGTAAGGAGCTGAAGTACGGGAAGGACCTGCCGCAGATCTCCATCATCTTCATCTTTGTGAACGAGGCGCTGTCGGTGATCCTGCGCTCGGTGCACAGCGCTGTGAACCACACCCCCGCCCCCCTGCTCAAGGAGATCATCCTCGTGGATGACAACAGTGACGAGGGTGAGCAGCACTGGCAGCCCCAGCTCCACCAGCGGGGGCTGGGATCCTGGGAATCTCCTCAAGGGTTCTGGGGGCAGGGGCACGTGGGGCAAGGGGGTGGGTGTGCTGCTGGCACAGAGTTCTCTGCAGCTTCTCTGGTGAGGAACAGGATCAAACCACAGTTAAATCTGAGGAAGTTGTTGTTTGAAAATGTAGCTGAGAGCTGGAAGGTGAAGGAAACCAGAGAGCCATCTGACCTTTCCCTTCAGTAGCATCCAGGAGCTCTGGTTTCAAGGTATCCTTGTTTCTGATAATAACACTTCAGTTGTTGTAGAGATGCGCCTCTAAATATCTGCCAGGACAAGAGCCTGGAGCCCAGAGGGATTTCTGCTCTGGCACCTCCCAGGGGTGTTAACTGAGATGTTTCATCTGTGTGTGCCTCAGTTTCCCTGTTGCAAAATACCATCCTAGGCTTTATAGATGGCTGGTGCTCTGCAGAGACCCTTGTTTCCTGAGTTCTGGTTTTGGAACAGGAAAAAGGAAGAGGAGGAAATAATCCCAGCCTACCTGTCCAGGTCAGGCCATGCCACAACCTGGAGGGGATGTTTGGTTTCTCACATTACACACAAGGGTCCTTTAGTTCCACCTGCTCTCAGTCACTGTTGTCATTCTTTCCCTTCTGGCTTTTGATAATACAGAAGTGCAGGAAGCATTTTAAGATTCAGCTTCTTGCAAGGTCTTTTTTTTCTCCCAATATCCACTTGGACAAGGTAATCAGGGCAGTTAAAATCCTCGTGAAGGACAGCAAAGAGTTAAGTGACTTTGTTTACTGTCTTTGTCAGTTGTGCTGCATTTTCATCCTTTCAATGTTATTTGAAAAAAATTAATCAAGGAGTGCCGTGGATGCTGTGATTGGAGGGAAGAGCAGGGCAGGGTGCAGGATGTGGAGAGCTCATTTCCAGAGGGAGCTGAGAGGTTGCTCTGTCTGTGAGGAGCTGGTGCACAGCGAGCTGTTCAGGCTGTAAAAATAGGCACTCAAACACCACAGTAATGAGCACCACAGAAAGCTGATGAGTTCTAATTACCAGTGAAAGAATCAGGAGGTCAGCTCCTCAGCTGGTGGGAGTCACAGCAGCTCCAGGGCAGAAGCTTGGATGGTGTCCACGGTGGAGCTGTGGGAATTCAGAGCTGGAACCACTTGGCTGGTGAAGGGGAAGTGCAGGTGAGGTTCTGCTGGGGTATCTCACAGTGCCCAGCACTTTGAAGGCTTGAAATACCAGAATGACAGGCTCCTTCTCCAAATTTTATCCTATTGATGGGGCAAAGAGAAGAACTCTTTCAAAGAGAAGCCACTGGTGATAATCACTGAGCTTCTCCTCTCATTGCTGTGCACAAAGGATGCATTTCTGAACAGCCCTTTCCTCATTCAGTGGGAGGCTGGTGGTGAGCCAGGTGCTCTGGAGACGCTGGAAAGGCACAGGACAGTGAAGCAAATCCTTCCAAAAGCATCTGCCTCTTGCACAGGCCAGGGCTGCACCTGGCAGTGAGGATTAGGATGGAATCCCTGTACCCACTGTGGGGTTGCAGGCACCACTGGGGTTTGTCACTGCTGGGGCTGGGGGATGGCAGGGCAGCCAGAGGGGTGCCCAGAGCTTGGGCTGTGTTCAAGCACTTCCAGCTCTGGGGTTTCACAGAATCCCAGAAAGGTTTGGGTTGAAAGGGATCTTAAAGCCCATCCAGTGCCACCCCTGCCATGGCAGGGACACCTTCCACTGTCCCAGGCTGCTCCAAGCCCCAAGCTTGGCCTGGGACACTGCCAGGGTTGTGTTGCAGAGTTGTACAGCACCAGGGAGGGAGAGGCAGGGAGATGAGCCCAGCTGATGGACAAGTCCAAATTCCTGGGCACAAGGTGGGAAAATCCCAGTCTCCTGGCACATCTGGGCTGCATCCCACCCCCAGAGTGCTTTGATTGGAATCAGGAATGTCCAAGGTCCCTCATAGTGGGCTGTGCTGAGGGTTGAACATCCCTGAGGAGTTCTGTCCTCAGAAACATTGGGATGGAGGTACACAAGGAGAGTGGGGTGGGGACTGAGGTGATGCCATCAGCTGGGAAGGTGAGTTAATAATGCCAGTGTTCTGCTGCTGAGGCTTTGCAGGCCTCATAACAAATGAGATTTTTAAGGAGAGATTTGAAGGAAGATAATGAGGTAACTTGGCAGATGTTTATGAAGAGCTCCTCCCAAGCGTGTAATAATCTACTTTTCTCATGTAAAAGAAATGATACAAGGCAGAACGTATCTCTGGGACCATGTGCTCCCTCTCAGCATCCTCGAGGAGCTGCAGTGACAGCCAGGAATTATTAATGGCAATAACATTGTCACAGAGTTCCCACTAATGGTAGGCAATAATTTTGGGCAGCAATAGCAACATTGCTTTTGAGTTGATGCTTTGGATATTACAAACAAAGTCATCATAATAAATAGATTTGGCTTCTACAGGAAAATAATTACAGGAAAATAGTTCCTCATGAGCTCTCAGATTTAGAGATGAATCCTGGAGGATCAAGCAGAGGATGGGGCTGTGTGGGTGTGACATTGGAGGCTGTGGTTGAACAAGAAGGAATTTCTTCAGCTCTGTGGGAGCAGCTGTGTGGGAGAGAGGGACACGTTCTGTGGGGATGTGGCTGTAGCCAAGGAAAAGCCTTTGGGGGCTCAGCTGTGTCACCTGAGAGAGCCTGAGAGGGTTACCAGGAGCAGCTTTGGGCAAGTGGCTGAAGGCTCAGGACAGTGCCTGGCTGGGGTTTGTGTGAGTTTTGTCGGGGGGGAAGAGGAGCCACAGCAAATCTGAGTAACTGAAGAACAAAGCACCAAACATTAACAGAGATTCTCAAATCAAGTTTTAAGATTAGCCCCAGGGGTAGAGGCAAGAGCCCCCTGCCCTGCCCAGCTGCCTCTGTGCCCTCCAGGTAGAGCTGGGACACAGCCAGGAGCAGAGCCTGGTGCTGGTGTGAGGTTTTCAGGCAGGAACAAAGAGCTGCTGAAGCCTCATTAGACACTCCCTGCTCTCAGCTTTGTTGTACAACAGCACAGCACAAGACAAAAGTGTGCAGTGAGAGATTAAAGTTAATGAACACCGGCATTCTGATGCTTTATGTCTGAGCTGTAAATAGATAAAAGATGCCAATGTATTGTAACGACAAAAAAATCCCTCCTTGAAGGAGAAAGCTTGGGGAGTTGTAGTTTGAACCCCCTTCTCCCTTGAGCTGCACATTACACTTCATAAAGACTCTTTTGGAGGCTGCTTTTGTTTGTGCTTGTTGCAGGGCTGTAATTCCAGAGGCAGTGTGCAGGTTGTGTTTGGGAGTGATAACGAGGTTCCCAGGCTGCTGGAGGATGCAGCCACGTGCCCCTGAGATGCTGTGTTATCTCAGCTGCACACTTTGGCTGAGCCTGTTGCTTAATCATCACCTGCTTTTTTTTTTCTTTTTTTTTTTTTTTTTTTTTTTTAGTTGTTGTTGTGTCTTTTAGCGTTTTTAATCTGGGATAACATCTCTTTGAAAAGCAAACCTCTTGGAATAAAGGAATCCCTTTGGATAAAAGGCTGCATAAAGGAGCTGGCTGCACCAGGGGAGACATGCTCAGGGTTGTAATTTGCCTTGGTGTTGCAAATTCCTGGGACTCGAGGGATCCCCTGCTTGTTCTGCTCATTCCAGCAGCAGCACTGCCCGTGCCTCTTTCTCCAGGGAGCTGTCTGGGTGTTGTGCTCAGAGGGGAATTGCAAGGAGCTGAATCACATCCCAACCTTTCCCAGTGCTGAACATTCCAGCCTGAGCATGGATGGGGTGTTCAGATGGAGCTGGGCTGTCCCACTGGGGCTCTGTGAAGAAGAGCAGCACAGGGTGAGCTTGTTTGGGTGTCTGTGCAGGACAGGAGTTGGGATCCAGGATCCTTGTGGGTCCCTTGTGAGAGAAATGTCGGGTTTGTCTTTACAAACAAGTTGTGGGTCTGCTGGTAGATAAAACCAGCACTGAGAGGTAAAAGAAACAATGGGAAGGATTCCACTAAAAGGATATTTGCCTTTACAAAGAAACTGTAGGTTTGCTGATAAATGAAATTGGATATTGGAAGATGAAAGAAACAATGGGGAAAAACTATGAATTCTATAATAATTAAAAATTAAAAGGGAGGGTTATACATTAGAAGGGAATCTCGGGTATCAGGTGTTCTGGGAAGTCTGTACCTCTCAAGTACCTCAGCCAGTGGGGAAAAAGAGAGGGAAATGCAGCCAGGAAAATGGGATAAAAAGGAGGCTGTGTCCTCCAAAACTCTGAGAGATCCCAGGGGAATGCCCTATGCCCTATCCCTTTATTCGAATAAAGCAAAAGGACTCCTGTGTCTCCTTTTTGTACATAAACCTCTGGTGTTTGTGGATTAATTTTCCTGACACTTCCAACTCAGGGTGTTCTGTGATTCTCTTTTGCTGAACCAAACGACCAGAGGCTTGAGCTGCACGCCCTGACTGGGACCAGCTTTCTCTGTGAGAACTGATTCATCCCCCTACTCCCCATGTCACAGCTTCCTCTTGCCCAGCTGCAGGTAAAAAGCTTCAGAGGCTCCCCTGGCTCCAAGTCTCCTGAAAAATGTTCCCATGTATTTATTGCCTGTTGAAGGAGCTGTTTTAATGATTTACTGCAGAAATCCCAGCCCTGATGGCTTTGGAGTTTCAGGCAGTGAGGATGTGGGACAAGGGTGGCTGGGGTCTCCCATGGCCCTGGAGCACTGCCAGCCCTGAGCCCTGCAGGGTTTCTGATAACACCTTGGCCTCTGGAGGCTTTTCCCACCCAGCTGAGCCTGGCACACACAGGGATGTTTTCCTTAGGGGTGGGGAGGAGGTGTGGTCCTCTCCCAAGGACCACCTGGCCACTGCTGCACAAGGAATTCCCTGCTCTTGGTAATTCCTGGAGCTTCTCCGATGCTGCTGCTCTTTGCTCCTTTCTCTGTGGGGCTACAGCCAATTCCCACCTTTAGTTCTGGGGGCTACCACAGGATGTGGAGAGATTTGGGCAGGATTTGGGGTGGGGATGGAGCAGTGGATGTTCCTGTGCTTGCAGTTGGGCTGATGTCTGTGGTGGGGTTATTTTCCTTGGCATCGGGTGGTTCCATTTCCCTGGCAGTCCCATTTCCCAGCTCCTGTAGCTGACAAAATAGTTTGTAATAGATAACAAAAGTCATTGCAGCTGGGGTTTTTAATGGAGCAACAGGTCCATTAGATTCAAGTTCCTTGGACTTGCCTTTCAGGGAAGATCAATAGGGGCAGATGGAGAACAAAAGGCAGGATAGAAATTGAACCTTTTGGCATTTTCAGGAGTGTCTCTCTCTGTAAATCTTGCCAGGAAGCAGCTCATGAAACAGCAGAGATTAAACCCTCCCAGACTGCATCCTGAATGAGCAGGGCTGCTGGGGTGTGCTCTGAGGGAGGCTCCAGCTGGCTTGAGTGTGTGTGGGAGGAGAGCCATGGGGTGCAGGAGAGAGAGGAGTCTCCACGCTCCAGGGCAGTGTTTGGAGTGAATTCCTGGTTGTGCAGCCCCTGTGGATCCACCACTGGGATCCTCAGGGGTGCAGGCCTGAAGGAATGCTCCTGTGGTTAAGGAGGATGAGGGGAGCTGGGGCCACTGCTCTGCTCCCATCCTGCCTCCTGACCTCCTTTACATCCAGAGTCCCAGCTTGTGAGCACCAGGCTGGTTATCCTGGCTCAGGATCTTATGGATGTTCTCACTGCCAGCCCTGTGCCAGGCAGAGCCAGGAATGGCACCAGTTCCCTGAGCTGGAGATGCTTTGTCCCTGTTTGTGTGGAACAGATCCAATGGCCAGGCTGCCCCTTTGTGACAGCTGCTCTGTGCTGCTGTCCCTCAGTGCAAGTCACAAATCCCTGGCATTCTATTCCAGGCCTCCCAACCTTGCAGGTGGAGCTGGGACCTGCTGTGAAGATGCCTCAGCTGGGCAGGAAACGTTTCCTGAGCTGATAGGACAGGTGAACAGCTTCAAGGTGAGCAGCAGCTCTGCAGGTCCTGAGGCTGGAGCTGGCTGTTCCAACAGTGCAGGGCACTCAGTGACTGCTGACTGAGGGAAACGTGGGTAAAATCAGGGATAACTTCACCTGGCTTGGATTGGGATGAGATTTGTGAGTCAATGACGATTTCCAGAGGTTTGAGCACATCTGGACAGGATCAGCATCCCCAGGAGCAGAGGAGCTGTGCAGACACTGGGGTTCCCACTGGTGCTTTTCCACACAGCCACATCAGCCTGCTCATTGATAAGGGGGGACCTAGGCCAGGGCTCATGGGATTCTTGAATAGGAATTTTTTAGAGAATTTCATTGTTCAAGGCCAGGTTGGACAGGGCTTGGAGCACCCTGGGTTATGGAGGGTGTCCCTGCTCATGGCAAGGGGTGAAATAAGATGAGCTTTTTCCCAAACCATTCTGGAATTTCTGGAGACTGGCATTTCACTTTTGTTACCCAACACTGGATTTTCCACTCGTGCACTTCTGGATGCTCTGGGAAATGAAATACAGAGCCCACCCCTTCTGAGTGCCAGGGATGTGTATCATAGCATCAGAACAGTGCTGTGCTATGTGCTCTCTCCTCCCAGAGCTGCAGGACAGCTCAGAAGGGTGAGGCTGGCCCAGCTCAGTGCCACCCTTTCCATTAGGGCTGCTCAGGCATGGAAGAAATGTCAGTTCTCCCCAACAGCCATGTGCTGTGGGCTGAGCCAGAACAGAGCAGAGGCAGGGAGCAAACCTGGAAACCTGTGTGAGGCTGTGCAGGAATCCCTTAGTGCAGAGAGGGCCTGGAACTGCATTTCCCACTGCTGGTCAGTGCTTGTGTCCCTGGAGTGTTGCTGCAGTGGGCAGCAGCCCCTTGGGGACACCAGTGTCCCACGCTGTGGGCAGGACAGGGCCCTGCCCTGCCAGTGAGCAGGTCAGAGTGGTGCCAGCAATGGCACCTTCCACACCCCGGTGCCATTCCACAGGTGCTGCTCTGGCCCCGGGCTGCCAGCAGGTCACTGTGCCCCTGTGGCACCCAGGGCACAGACAGGAGTGGCTGTGGCTGCCTGGGGACATTCTGAGGAGCTGCTGTCACACAGCAGGGTGGGCACAGGGGTCTCTCAGGGGTGGCCCTGTGTTGCTGTGAGCTGGGACATTGCAGCTCATCGGTTTCACTGGATCTTTGCTCTGCTTTGAGCTGCTCAGACAATTCCCCAGGGGAGTTCTCACGTTTTCCTTCTGCTGAGATTCCATCTCCAATGTGAAAGTTGTTTTAATCACTCTGTGGTGCAGTGGTCTGCTGCATTAATGACTAACCTGCTGCCAAAGCCACGTGAGATGCCAAGTGCTGTGCTCGTGGGGCTTCATCTGTCAAAAAAATCGGTGTCTTTGTCTCCTTAAAACCATTTGGGAGAGTTGTTGTCTCCATAAAATCCTGGTTTTGCTCTGAGTGGCTCAGCATGAAATGGAAGTTGCTGAGTTATGGATGTGTGTGATGCAGATGCTTTGAATTGAGGAAGGGGCTCATTTGCTTTATTCTTTTTATTCCCACTTCAGCATAAAAGAGAAAGGAGACTTTGGGGAAATGGAGATGTGAGGGGAAGCATCCCAGAAAGGCAGTGTGGAGAAAGCACATTTGCTGTGCCTGGAAGGAGGCGTGGCAGGGAAGGGAACAGATAATCCTTTTCCTTTGAAGATTTCAAAGCAGATGAGACTTGCTGTTTACTCCTTTGCTCTCCATTGTGTGTTTCCTTCATGAGGGACCCCATGTGTGCACGTGTGTCTCGAGGATTTTATCATGTGGATGATTAATGGTGACTTTTTTTTTCCCCCTCTTTATTTTCTGTCCTGGAGAGAGAGAGTGCAGTGAAGGGTAGTTGACTACAGTTTGAGGTCACGGATCATATCTTAATTTTCTGCTATCTGAAGCCTCATAGGGATGAAAGGTCCTCTAAGGAACTGCTTTCATGGTGTTGAGAGTTTGTGTTGGTGCCCAGTGGCTTTGCTGAGTTTTTAGAGCTCCTCTCTCCAGCAGACCTTTGTGCATTGAGCTGGTGCAACAGGCACTGAAAGGACCAAGGTTGCTCTGGCGGAGAACTGGCACTTTTCCAAAGGGCTGAAGAACACACTTGTGTTTATCCTTTATTGTAACCTTCCATCTGCTTCCACCTTCAAAGCCCTCTGTGTCTTTTATGCTGAAATGTTGTACTCTGGAGGATTTCTGTGCTGGTGGTGGCTGGGGGCTGCAGGTCCCTGAGGGTCTCAGGCACTGCACACACAGGCTGGGCAGCAGAGGGAAATGAGCTGCAGTGAGCACGAGATACGTGGTGGGAGGATCTTCTGAACAAAGCCAGAATCCCTTTCATCCCCTCATAAAAGCAAGGGGAATTTCAACTTTTCTGGTGGCAAAACAAACAGCAAGTGCCAAGGCTGTAGTGGTGAGGCTGATTGAAGAGGGCAGTGAAGCTCAGACATGGTTTTGATGTAGCTCGAGTCACTTTGGGTGGGTTTTGCATCATTTGAAGCAGTGCATTCAGCTCACACCTCCACCAGGAGTTCAGAGTGTTGCATTTTAAGGCTATAAGAGCAGCAAAAAGAATAATTCAACACAGTTCATCGTGTAATGGAGAAGCAAGAGAGAAAGAACTTTATTTAAAGAGACACTACACATATATAAAGGGTAGTTTGTGCAAAACAAAATAGAAAAGACTCATTGATCAAAGAAGGGAACACCTCCTCAAAAACATACTTTTATAAAACATCATGTCTCTCACACACTCTGCAAGTGCATAATCATTGTTATAATTCTTGTCCTTGTGAAGGCCTGAGAAACTCAAGACTTCAAGGCTGTTTTTTCCCTGTCTCCCAGTAGTATCCAATGACATCAGAGTGCTGTTTGCTGTCCATGGATGACATCTATCTTTGTGTTTCAGTTCCATTTCTTTAGTGCAGAGGAGTGTAAGCTCCCCTCCCTGCCCTTGGCCTCTGTGTTGGCCTGTGGACTGTTTGAATTATGGTGACAGGATGGAACCCAGCTCTAGCTGATGGTGTATGATTTTCTGCAGTTCTCTTGGGCTAGAGTTAGAGTTTTTACCTTTTTGTTACATGCTGGTTTGTTGTTTTGGGGGTCCAAAGGCCCCTCACCTGCGTGTGCTTCATGTGCAAGCTCTTCTGGGAGCAGCTGGTGTGGTCCCCGATGGAAAGGGTCATGGACACAGGGTAAACGATGGGAAGGAGTACAAATACAGGATCAGCAGAACAGGTCTTAACTTATCAAGGGATATTAACACTTAACAATGACAACAAAAGGTAAGTGTTAGAAGTTTAACATTTAACATTCAATAACAAACGAACACTTTAATTAAGAGCTTATTAACACTTGATATTCAATAGTAAACCAATACCTTAACCAAGAGTTTGTGTCTTTACACAGGGGAGTTGTCCCCTGTGATCCTGCTGCAGTCCCTGCCCAGGGTGGCTGTGTGTCAGTGGGAGCTGTGTCCCTGTCCCATGCTGTGTGTCCTTGTCCCCAGAGGAGCTGAAGGCGCCGCTGGAGGAGTACGTCAACAAGCGCTACCCGGGGCTGGTGAAGGTGGTGAGGAACCAGAAGAGGGAAGGGCTGATCCGGGCCCGGATCGAGGGCTGGAAAGCTGCCACAGGCCAGGTCACCGGCTTCTTCGATGCCCACGTGGAGTTCACTGCTGGCTGGTAGGTGCAGGGGCTTGGTCACAGGGGGGCATTGAGCAGGGGAATGTGTCCCTACATGTGAGGTTATGAGCGAGGTACCAGTCACAGGGCACCAATTGTGAGGTTAATGACCTCCCGTGCTCTGGGCACCAATTTCATTGGCTTGTCTTCTAAAATGAGCGAAGCAGCTGGTAGTTGCTAAAAGGTTATTTATTGCAGAAGCACATCAGTCTCAAAAGCACAGTCACAGACAGCAAAGTCCATGCTGAGTTTTAGTTTAGAGTCCCAGATAGAAGCTCCTGAGGTCCCGGTGGGGCTGATGACGCTGCAGCAGCTCCGATCTTCTCGGGTGTTGAAGTTGACGGTGAACAAAAGCAAAAAAGCAATGGCAGAAAAGCAGAAAAGGCACCAACTCTCCCCAATACCAACTCTTATACAACAAGCTAAGACACAAACTCAGACCACCTCTCCTTAACCTATTAGAATTCCAGTTCCTTAACACCCCAGGTTATGTATAGACTACACATATGGTCTGTCTTGTTCTATCTGAAAAATGTCAGCAATATTCTTACTAGAGCTCTATTATGTCTAAGCACTGTTTACAACCATGGTCGTGGAGCCTCTACTGAAAACATCAGTATGTTCTTAAACCTTCACTAGAACTCGCACTGCTACTGTGGACTTACTAAAAGCATTAGAGCTCACACTAAAACTTACTGACTCACTTACTCATCCTAAAACTTACACTGACACCTCTACCTTATTGTGGCTTAACATACTTCAATGCATCCACAGGCTTTAATTCAATCCCTGCACTCTGATTTCTCTCTGAAGAATTCAGGGACCCCCGACTCACTGACTCCAACACCTACAGAATGACACACAAGTCCTCTGCCTTGTTAATCCTTCTCCAGGATTCCTTCTGTGTTCCTTCTGCATTGAACGGCATGATGGGAACAGATGAGGAAAACTTTTCCTTGCCCTTGTTCTTTGTAATCCTTCTCTATTCCTTTCCCTGTGTGCGTGCACTTTCCCTGCTCCCTGTTTCTATTTTTCAGGATGATTTCCTATTCCCATAGCCTTAAGTAATTTCTGCAAGTTTAAAAAAAGCTCAGGCATCAAGGGAATGAAGTAGAAAGTGTTTCCCACTTCTGTGCCCTTTGCTGGATCCCAGAGGGGAAGATGCTTTGGATTGATCTGCTTCCTCTGCTGCTGGGAATAAGAGCAGAGGTGCAGAAGCAGCAAAAGGTGTTTCATAAGGATTTTTTTTCAGAGAGATTCAAAACATTTGAGCCCAAGTGGCTTAAGTTTGAATCTATGTCGTGACAGGAGTCTGAAAGGGATTTTTTTTCCTTTAACCAAGTGTAAAAAGTAAATGGTCCATGTTTAGAAAAGTGGAGGTGGAGGAAGCTAAACTTGTGTTGAATTTGAACACAGTAACAACCACCTAAAAAAGCCCAATTTGCAGCTGTTAAAGGCAGAGTTCTTCACAGCTATTGAATCCTTTTCAATGACAGCTGAATTTTTAATGCAGCTGAAGGGGGTATTTTAGGAGCTGTTTGTTATGTTGGGGTCTGTATTCCCAGCGGAACATTCCTCTCTCTGGTCACTAAATCCTCACACCTGATTCACTGAGGTGCTCCCATTGACTGAGCTCTAGAAGCTCTTTTTTAGGGATAGAGAGGAGGTGTTTCTCCAGTGTGGGCTTGGCTCTCCCTCTTTCCCACCTGCTGCTGTAACTGGGGGCACTGGGAGTACCAGTTCCCCCAAATTCCCCTGGTGTGGGCAGACTGACCCCAGGGCACTTGGTGACTCTAGAGCTGCAGAGGTGAGGCTGAGCACACCCCATGCTCTGAACACATCCCACAGATGAAGTTTTGAGCTGTAGAGTCATCAAACTGCATCCCAACAAAAAAAGACCCTTCAAACAGTCCTGCTTTCAAGAATGCATCCTGTTTTGGGGTCTGGGGGAAGCCTGGGCTAGTTCAAGAGTGGTTTAAGCTGAGCACACCCTTCCTGGCCTTGCTTTACACAAGGGAAGGTTTCCAGCCTGTGGACCAGGTTTTTATCCAACACAAGAAGGACATGGACCTCTTGGGGTGGGTCCAGAGAAGGAACATGAAGGACTGGGGCACCTCTGCTGTGGGGACAGGCTGAGAGAGTTGGAGTTGTTCAGCTGCAGAGGAGAAGGCTCCAGTGGATTCCATCACCAAAGGCAGCCCTCAGGAAAGCTGAAGAAGGACTGCAGACAAGGGATGGGGGGACAGGACACAGGGAGAGGCTTCCCCTGGGGACAGGGTTAGGAATGGAGTGGAAGCTGCAGGAACTGACCCTGTGTGCTGTGCTTTCCCCCAGGGCAGAGCCTGTGCTCTCCCGGATCCAGGAGAACAGGAAGAGGGTGATCCTGCCCTCCATCGACAACATCAAGCAGGACAACTTCGAGGTGCAGCGCTACGAGAACTCGGCGCACGGCTACAGCTGGGAGCTGTGGTGCATGTACATCAGCCCCCCCAAGGACTGGTGGGACGCTGGGGACCCCTCCCTGCCCATCAGGTACGGGCTGGGGCACTGAGCGGGGCTGGGGACAGTGAGCGGGGCTGGGACACTCGGTGACCAGGGCTGGGGCACTGAGCGGGGCTGGGGACAGTGACCAGGGCTGGGACACTCAGTGACCAGGGCTGGGGCACTGAGCGGGGCTGGGGACAGTGAGCAGGGCTGGGGACACTCAGTGACCAGGGCTGGGGCACTGAGCGGGGCTGGGGACAGTGAGCAGGGCTGGGGACACTCAGTGACCAGGGCTGAGGGACACTGGGGACAGTGACCAGGGCTGGGGGCACAGTGAGCTGGGAGGCTGAGGCTGGGGACAGTGAGGGCCAGACACTCAGTGACCAGGGCTGGGGCACGGTGAGCGGGGCTGGGGACAGTGACCAGGGCTGGGGACACTCAGTGACCAGGGCTGGGGACACAGTGACCAGGGCTGGGGACACAGTGACCAGGGCTGTGGACAGTCACTGACCAGGGCTCGGACACAGTGACCAGGGCTGGGGACAAGTGACCAGGGCTGGGGACGCTCAGTGACCAGGGCTGGGGACACAGTGACCAGGGCTGGGACACTCAGTGATGCAGGGATGCATCCAGCTGCTGAGGCAATCTGTGGGAAGGCTGGAGAGTGACACAAGCACCTGCAGTGACAGGGGAAAGGGGAATGGCTTCAGACAGAGCAGTGTTAGGTGGGATATGGGGAAGGAATTGTTCCTGTGAGGGTGGGCAGGCCCTGGCACAGGGTGCCCAGAGCAGCTGTGGCTGCCCCTGGATCCCTGGCAGCGCCCAGGAATGGGGCTTGGAGCAGCCTGGGACAGTGGAAGGTGTCCCTGCCATGGCAGGGGTGGCACTGGATGGGCTTTAGGGTCCCTTCCCACCCAAGCCATTCCATGGTTCTATGAAAATGCAGGAAGATGAAGTGAGGAAGCCACCTTGGAGAGGTAGGGACAATGTCATAACCCTCACCAGCTCTGTGACATGAGCCAGGGAGGGTTTGGGAGGTTGCAGAGATTTGCAAAAGGGTGTTGGTAGCAAACCCACTGGGGAGGATTTGTCCAGGCTTGTGTTGAAGTGCCAGTGACAAAGTGGCTTTCCCTCAGTTCCAGTGTTCAGTTTGTGCAAACCATGAGGAATGAGGATATTGTTCCCATGTGCTGGATTGAGTGTGGATCCATGAAACACAACACTGTGTTTTCCTGAATGAAAAGTCCCTCTCCTCCCAGGGCAAGCTTTGGAAAAATGTGTCTCAAGCTGTTGTAACACTCCAGCTGAAGGACTGGCAGCTCTGAAATGTGCTCCAGCCCTGCCAGGCTTCAGGGGTGGGGTGAGCCCAAAACAAGAGCAGGAGGGGAGGGAAGAGCTGGCTGTGGGTGGGAGCTGGGGCTGCTCTGGGTGCACAGCTCGGAGTTTTCCCATCACAGCCCCCAAATGTCACAGTGCTGCTCTGGTCAGGGGTGGTGTCTGGCCAGGTGGGGCAGATCCAGCTGGATCCTGAGGTGCTTTGTCTGGAGAAGCCTTGTCCTCAGGCACAGAGCAGATCCCTGCCTGCTGGGAATCCTGAACCCAAACAGCTCTGCTTTGGTCACTGACATAATCCCTGCAAGCTGAAATTAGGTCTATTCCCATTCACACAGAGACTTCTTGTTATTCCTTTGGCTCCCTTGTCCCAGGCAGCACATTCAGCCCTCAGTGGAGGAATTAGTTTAGTTTGGAGTCAGTTTATTCTGGACAGGAGTCAGGGCTTTAACAAATAAACAGTTATTTTAACCAAATTCAGGCTGCTGCACTTGTTAAAGGAGGGCTGGGCCATGCAGGAGGCAAAGCTGAGGAATCCAGAAGCCCTTCCAGGTGGGGTGTGAGCAGTGTGGTGCTGGCAGCTCCTGCTGGAGCCTCTGGAGGGTGATAAAAGTGGATCAACACTGCTGGGATAAACCTTTCTCAGTCAGTAAATATAAAAGTCAAGAACAAGCTGTTATTAAACTAAAGTGGTGCAGTTGGGAGGTACAGGAAAGCTTTGGCACAGGGAGTGTCTCCTGTGATTGTGACACCACCCTGGGCTTCAAAACCTGTCACTTGAGGTGACTGAGGAAACTGGACCCCCCAGTGTGGCATTTAAAGATCTGGCAACACCTTCTGCTCTGCTGTGCTCACAGAATGAGTCTGTCAGTGCACTTAGGGGTGGTTAAGGACCAGCTGGGGCAGAGCCACATGGGGAGAGACAGCTTTGGTTTGGGCAAAGTGTTTGATGGCAGGGGAGGTGAGAAGGCAGAGTGGTGAGCTGAGGAGTTTCTGAGCTGAGAAAACTCCTGTGGCAGCTGGAGGGTTGGATGGTCATGAAGAGATGGAGTGGGGAGATCAGGACCCACACCTGGAGGATCTTGGTTCTTTAGGATATATTTCCCAAGGCTCCCCAGTATGAACCAGTTCAGGGGTTCCCAATGAGCCAGCAGTAAATGGGCTCACAGCAGTGTTGGACACTTCCACACAGCTCCACATCTCAGCATTTCTTTTCCTTGCTTTGGTGCTGAGAACCAGAGGTGCTGCCTGGGGTGGAACTGCTGCTGATCTGCAGCTCTGGAAGTGAAGTGTTTGCTCTGGGAGTTGGCTCCTGCTGGCCAGCAGGTCCTGTTAGGTTGTTGTGTCTTAAAAAAAAGGTAGGGATGGTGCTAAAATCTGGGTAGGACATTGAGCATTCTGCATTTCAGCTGATTGCAAACAGTAACTGGCAGGAGGAGCTGGGAGAGGTTTTTATCTGGACTTCTACAACCTTTGTGCACCCCTTAGATCCCTTTTGGAGACAGCCCTGGGGCAGGGGATGCCCCATTATCCCCATGGCATCCACAGCCAGGAAATCCCAGGGGTCTGCCCACTCAGCTCTGAGCACTGCTGAGTGGAAGGAACATGAAAAAGAGATCAGAGCAGGGTTCTGGAGACACCTGGATTGTGTTAAAGGCATCTGAGATGTGGATTCTGCTGCTGAGGGGGTTTGAGGGAGCCAGGGGAAGGACACAGCCCTGAGACTCAGGGACCTCCCAGCCATGTTCAATATTAAACTACTGAAATAACATTGTTAGCAGGCACTGGGGGAGGATTAGGAGGAAGATAAATGGGCAGTGTCCCCAACAGGAAGCTAATGACACGTGCTGTCCCATTGTGTACCCACACACAGACCAGAAATAATGACTGCAGTTATTCCTTTGTCACATAATGCTCTGAAAATCCTGCACTTTGCAGCAATGTTTGCATGGAGGGATAGCAGTGCAGTGCTCCATGTAATTATGCATGGGATTAGAGGAAATTTGGAAATTACAGCATACAGAGGTACATTAGTTTTTAAGAGAAATTTTAGGATAAAAAGGTGGGAGTGAAGTAAAGCAGTTTATTCCCTATTTTTGAGTTTATTCTTGGTGCATGGGGACTGTGGTAACCCCAGCAGGAATTCCCTGCCCACCAGAGCTGCTCCAGCCCTGTGAGCCCACAAGTGACCAAATACATTCAGTGGGGGCTGGAGACAGAATATGGGAATGTTTTGGGGCAATTTTCTCTCATGGCTGATGCCCAGATATGATTATCCAAGCAGAGAGCTGATGGCCTCTTCAAAATTAAATTAATCTAAAATATGGCCCAATCTCAAACTGGCTCCAGGCTCCTGCTTTATCCAGTAATATCCTGCAAGAAGTAGCTTCCCTTAATCCCTGGGAGCAATGCTGCTGTAATACCTGGGGTCTGCATTGTATTTTTGTCACCTTAACATTTAAAATGCTGATACACCAAAGATTCCCCCAGTCTCAGCATTAGCTGGGCCTGGTTTCACAGCCAGGCTTTCCTTGCCAGACTCTGCCTACCTCTGTGCAGGAGATAAAATTGTGATTGCAGGGTAATGGATCATGTCTGAATTAGCTCTCCCAGAAGAGGCAGACAGAAAATGACATTTAAAATGGTCATCACAGAGGTCTTGATCCCCACCAGAGTGAGCTCCTGCAGAGCTGGTGGGATTTCCTGGTGCTGAGGTGTGTTAGGAGGGGGTTTGTGTCTGCAGTCCGTGCCTGGATGGGCTTTACTGTGCAGATGTAGCCAGGATTTATCCATTTAGTAGTGGTAGACATTGATCAGAGCTTGCTGAGGGTCCAGAAAACCTGTGAGGCCATGAAAAATGAAGAAAGCTGATGCTTTCAGGGTCCTGTGGGAAATCCAAGTGAGGTCTTTTGAAACAGCAGATTGATGGGCTGATCTGATGGTGGGATCCAGCATTTTAGCATCTTCAGGGATGATTTATTTCCCATTGACAGGGCATGAGCTGCTTTGAGGTTCATTGAGGGCTGAAGCCTCAATGTTGTTTCACTGTATGAACCCCAGAGCCAGCAGCTCCTCCTGCCTGCTTTGGTTGTGTCACATCAGCTTTGGGCAAAAAGTTGCTGAAATCTGGGGGATTGATGGTTCCATGTGCTGATGGTGCTTCAGGGGCAGCCCCAGGATTTGTAATTAAAGGTGTGAGGCACTGATGGCTCCAGGGATGTGGTCCAAGAAAACAGTGAAATGTTCTCCTGCCCCTGGTCTCATCCAGGAGCCACTGAGTGAATATTGAGTAGCCCTGGGGCTGAGGGACACTCACCTGGGCAGGGAGATGGGGCTGGACACACTTTTCTGCTGGCAGGAGTTGTGAAACCCAGAGCTTTGCTGCCTGGCTCCTGCTGTCACTGAAATCAGAGCCATTGAAGGTGGAAAAGCTCCCCAAGACCCTCAAGTCCAGCCCCTGACCAGGTGTCCCCAAACCACGTTGTGAGATGCCACATCTGCTCCTTTTTTGAACACTTCAGGGGTGGTGACTCCACTGCCACCCTGGATAGATTGGATTATTTACAATAGAATGAATTTCCTGACTTTCTCTTTGCATTTCCCCCACGTGGCTGTGCAGAGCAGTGGAGGCAGAGGCTGAGGGACTCAGTGAACAACCCCATAAGGTGCTGGGGCTGGAGAAGCCTCAGGTGGCTCCAGGGATGACAAGAAGCCTTTTCCAAGCCTTCCAGGCACAGATGCAGCTGGGAGCCACCTTTTAGGTTAAACTGGATTTTGGACAGGGCTACACTGCTGATATTTTATGTGGCACTTCATCTTTACTGGTGCTGGAAGACAAAAGCTCATTTAATTAGAATTAAGATCATTGTGAAGAGGAAATGAGGTTTGAGAGTTATGGATTGTGAAAGAATAGAAGGGCTGATAGGTTTGGGGTTTTTTTTATAAAGATTAAAATAATGTTAATTAACCCACCCAATTACCTGCTGTCTCAACCTCACAAATGTTGATGAATTTGCTCTTGCAGTGTACCTAGGAAAGAACAAATTTCACCCCAGGTGGGGCAATGATGAAGGGGAAAACATAGGGGTTTTAGGTTATTGAATATGGCCCAGGAGTGGAGAGAAGGTTCTGCTGCTTAACAAGATTTTTGTGTTTAATTATTCTTCAGTCACAGAGCTCAGGTGGTGCTGAGCTGTCCCTCTCTAATGCTGGGCTTTCATTTGGGGTAGGACATTAGAGATTTGTGGTAGGATCATTTTTATGTTTATTTATTCATTCCAGAGACCACTAACTATTGATTCTTCTGTGGGGCTTCTTGCAGCCATCATCCCATGATGGTGTCCAACAGCCCAAAGACTCAGTGCTTTCTTTATTTTAATTCAATAAATGTAGTTCCTTTCCTCTTTTAGTCCAACCTCTAAGACTTCTTTCAGGCCACTGGAACAGCCTGAAACTTCTGTGCACACAGATTTGCACAAACTCTGAAACAGCCAGAGGAACAGAGCTCTTGGGAGTAACCTCTACTGCCATAAAATGATGGAAGAGGAGCTCCAGGCTTGGGACAAGGTTTTCCTGTGGCACATCCCCACCCTTGCAGGGTTAGCAGAGTGTACATCACACCCTCAATGACAGATTCAGAGAGGTTTGCTTAAACTCTTTCAAATAATTTCACCACCACTGGAGTGCTCAAGGTGGCAAAAAGCAACTCAGGGATGGTGCAAACTGTTGGATACAGGTGTGAGGAAAAGGCAGAATTTTCAGGATATTTCCTGGGTTTCTGTTGGTTTGTTTTGAAAAAAAAAACAAAAACTTGAGGCATTTGTACAAAATGCTGAATATTTTTTAAATTGCTTCTTTCTGGCTTTAACATCTCCAAACTGCAGGAAGATTCTTGATTCTGTGTGAAGATGGTTTAAAATGTTCTCACTCTTCTGGCATTTGGAAGTTGAGGGGAAGATTTCTATATGAGCCAAATGTGAGGTGGTGAAATCAGAATTTGTTTTTGGAAATCTCACCTGGAATGTGTGAGAAGATGCTGGTGTCAGATGTTTGCTTAGAGGGATGGGATGGGATGGGATGGGATGGGATGGGATGGGATGGGATGGGATGGGATGGGATGGGATGGGATGGGATGGGATGGGATGGGATGGGATGGGATGGGATGGGATGGGATGGGATGGGATGGGAGGAAATGTCCCAACAGCTGCAGAAGACTCATGGAGCTCTTCAATGGCTACATGTAAAACTTAAACAGATAAAATTCAAATGAAACAGGGAGATAAAATGCTGGCACTGATGATCCTCCCTAGGCTCTGAAGCTGCTCTCCTTGAGCAGGTCAAGGAGACCAAAACTCTGTGTTGGCCACCCTGATACTTTTATCTCTCTTAAAGTCTGGTTCTCCTCCATGCCTGCACTGGCTGCAGTTCCATGGCAGGGCTCAGCATCATTTCCAGCAAAACCCCTGTAGCCCCCAAAGTCCTTTGGGCCAGACCTTGGTCGAGCATGGGAACAACTTGGATTTGTCCCAGGCCAGGCTGGGCAGGGCCTGGAGCAGCCTGAGACAGTGGCAGGTGTCACTGCCTATGGCAGAGGTGGAACAGGATGGGCTTTAAGGTCCCTCCCAATGCAAATCCTTCTGGGATTCTGTGGCTCTTCCCCAGGCAAGGTTTGGTTGGTGCTTCTGGAAAGAGCTGCTGCAAACATCTTGTTCTGCCAACACCTCAACAGATCAGACCCATCCATCCCTAGCTCCTGGAGACTTGTGCTTCCGGGGATGTGAAGCTGAAACCTAAGGTTTGATCATTCCTGGCTGGCATAGATAATGAAGGTTTCTGAAAACTTAAAAACAAATAACAGAAGAATTGAAGAATCACAGAATATTTTGGGTTGGAAGGGACCTTAAAGCTCATCTCATTCCACACCTGCCATGGACACCTTCCACTATCCCAGGCTGCTCCAAGCTGTGTCCAATCTGGCCTTGCAGAGAAGAAATGAAGGGGTTTTTTTTGTTCTTTTTTTGTTGTTGTTTTGTTTTGTTTAATTAGTGTCAGTCTTGCTTGAGCTCGGAATGTAGGAGAGGGAAGATTTAGGTCAGAATCATGACCTCAATAACTTTGTCATCCAGCTCCAGATTAAATTAAAACCATCAAGTGCTTTATCAGCTTCTAAAGTACTCCAGCAAGAACCTTTTTAGTGTTCTCAGTTTGGGTTTTCCTTTTAGTGCTGAGAGGTTTTTGGGGATGATTTGAGGCCACATAGTAAAAATTTTAATTGACTTTCTCGATTTTTATGTTAACGGTTCTGGGAGGAGTGCTCCTCAACTGGCTGCACAAAGTGACTTTCACTCCCTGGTGTGCTAATTTGAAGCTCTTAAACTTCCCAGAGATTCCCTGTGGTGTGAGAAAGCTGCCATGGACATGTTGGAGCTCAGGTTGCTGCTGTTGGGCCTCTTTATGAGGAATTCTTCATCTGCTGGTTTTTAATGTCACCTAATTTAGTGCCAAGTGTAAAAGAAGGCTGTGTAATAATTTGTGATGGTGTCAGGTTTTACAAGAGGAGCAGATTGATGTCACTGCCTGGAGAGCCTCTGCTGAGGGTGCACCTGAGGTTTGTGCAGCTGGAGCTGGCTGGCAGCAGCCCATGGATGAGCCAGCTCTCCCTGGATGGCAGTGCTGCATCTCCTTTCAGGTCTCTGTGTTCTTGCAAGGCTCTCCTGGGGACTGGCTGCATCCAGAGCAGAAGATTCAAACCTTGCTGAAACCTGGCAAGGGCCCCACTGAGCCCCAGGGTTTGGGAGAGGGGCCAAGGCTGTGGGATTTTTCTGTGAATTGGGGGAAAGCTTTTGGAGTGGAGGATCTGTGTTTGTGCAGCTCCCCAGTGTCAGGGGCAGAGCTGCCATCAGAGGCACCTCAGTGTTGTCACAGGGGCACAGCAGAGGAGCTGCATGGGCTCGTGCCTGGCTGCTTTGGAGCCCTCTTTGGGTGGGACATTTGGGGCTGGGATCTGGGTTCAGTGTTAAATATCTGCCCCAGGGAAGGCTGTGCCTTTCCTGCAGGGGGGAGATCCATCCTTGGGTGCTGAGCCTTCAGGCCAGCTTGGTGCAGATGGAACCCCTGGAGCCCTGCCCAGCCTTGGGTGGGATTTGGCACCAAAACATTTCCCTGCTTTGCCTGAGAAGGGGCTGTCTGGAGTCAGGAAAGTAATTTGGGGGTTCCTTGGCTGTTCCAGTGATTCCTGGATGAAAATAAATGGAGGCAGTCTTTATTTGCTTTTTGATGATGGTGCAAATATCATCACCATTCTGGGAACCATGGGACACTTTTTAAAGGTTTTATGGGTGGGATTGTCCCACTCTGTTCTGCACTGGGGGCAGTTTGGGGCAGTGTAAAACAGATCCAGAGTTGCTGGACAGCATCCAAAGGAGGGACAGGGAGATAGTTTTGTTGGGGTTGGATTGCTGGGATGTCTGTGCAGGGCCAGGAGTTGGATTAATGATCCTGTGAGTCCCTTCCAGCTCAGCATATTCTGTGATTCTACAAAACCATCATTCTTGGCCAAATCACAAGTGTTACTGCTTAAAGTTAAAACTTAAAATCCTCCTTCAAGCACCAGTCAAGCCCAGCTTCTCCCTGAAGGGCCTTGAAAACTGGGCAGGGACATTGAGCCTCTGGCTCGTCCCTTCAGAACTGAGTTACAGGCAAGGGAGCAAATTCTCCTTCCTGGAGCTGTAGTTTATTGGTAGAAAATGTTCATGTAATCCATTTTTATGAAGAAAACCACACTGGCCATACTGGAAGTGTTTGCTTTTGTATTTGTAGAGCTTTGCATAAGAGAATTATTTTGATTAAAAAGAAAAAAAAATTATGCTCCTGGTTGAAAAAATAAAAAATACTCGTACTGACAGAACTTTAATCTGAGGCCAAGTCACAAAAACAGCCTTTACTGATGTCAGAGTTGCTTTAGAAATGGAAAGAGTAAACAGGATTTGGCCTTTAATTTGTGAAGGGTTTTGATTTTTCAGAGGCATTAAAGAGACAGAAAAGATGGGTATTGAATTATTTAACAATTGCTAGGAAAATTAAGCTTCAGAGAGCCTGTTTTCACTGCAATAATCTTATTAATGAAAACAAAACAATCTGGGGCAGCAGCAATATTCGGAGCTCATACCCTGCTGCCTGAATTGTTTCTGAGTGGTCCATGAAGTGATTTTGGAAGTCAAAGCCAAGCTGAGCCTTTGCTGTGGTCTGTTCACACTTCCCAGGAGAAAGCTTCTGTTGATGGATTATCCAAACATATTTTCCCTCTAAATCCAAAGCAGAGGGGAAAAATATTCGAGGAGGAATTGGGGGAATTTGGCTCTTTGAATTTTTTTTTTTCACTGGCAGATGGCTTTTAAGTGATTTATTGGCCAAAACCAATCAATTTTCATTAGAAAGCAAGTATTTAATGGCTTTGGAGGTGGGGACTGGAAACAAAGAAGTGCTAATCAAGCCGGTGGTGCTGGGTGACACAGCAGAGCAGCCCTTCATCAAACAGACTTTAAAGAGTGTTTGAGAGCCAGTGCTGAGGGTGATGATTTCCTTTCATGTGTGCTTTAATTCACTGTCCTTTGCAGTCAGTGGTGCATAAATAGGGCTAGATTGAATTAAAGGTGAAATGGATCCTTGCCCTCATCCTCACGGGCTGCAGCAGTCAGTGCTGGATGCCCTGGGAGCTCCCAGCTGGCTGTGCCTTGGAGCACAGGAGTTTTATAAACTCCCACTCCCTCCCTGCTCCCTGCCCAGAGCTGCTGCTGTGCCCTGGAGAGTCTGAACTGAGCCCCTGGTGCTCCTGGAGTGTGAGCCCAGGGGTGTGAGCAGGGCCCTGGCAAACCCAGCCAGCCACAGCCACCTCCCCTCATCCCGGCTTCCCTGCAGGGGGTTGGAAATCCGCAGATGGGGAATTTGGGGGAGAGCAGCTGGCAAGGTCCTGATGGTCCCTGGGACCCCACCTGCAGAAACAGGAGCTGGAGCTGCTGGAGGAGTCCAGAGGAGGCACCAGGATGAGCAGAGGGATGGAGCAGCTCTGCTGGGAGGAAAGGCTGGGAGAGCTGGGGGTGTTCAGCTGGAGAGAAGAAGCTTTGGGGTGACCTTGCACACCTCACTGTGACCTTGCAGGGCCTGAGGGAGCTCCTGGAGAGCTGGAGAGGGAGAAGGACATGGAGGGACAGGACAAGGCAGGTGGCATTAACCTGAGCATGACTTTAGATGGGATATTGGGCAGGAATTGTTCCTGTGAGGGTGGGCAGGCCCTGGCACAGGGTGCCCAGGGTGCCCAGAGCAGCTGTGGCTGCCCCTGGATCCCTGGCAGTGCCCAAGGCCAGGCTGGACACTGGGGCTTGAAACCACCTTGGCTAGTCAAAGGTGTCTGGAATGAGATGATCTTTCAGGTTCCTCCCAACCCAAACCACTCTGGGATTCCATGATACCTGTGGGTGCACCCACCCTTTCCCCTCCTCACCTTTGGGGATGAGCCATTCCAAAGTTGGGATTTGCTGCTTTCTGCACCCACACAGCCCCTTGGGGGAGTTCCTGCAAAGCCCAGCTTGAGCACTGGTGGACTGCCCTGCTGCCAGGGCATTTTTGGCATTCATATGGAAGTGGGATCACCCCAGAATGTGTTTTAATTGTTTTTTGAGGCTTCAGGTCCTGTCGGTGCCTGGAAATTACATAGCCAGGGCTGCCTCTGGGCTGCTTAGCCACAGAAGCCCATTTGTAGTTTTCCCCATTTATAGAGGAGCAGCAGCTCTACTTATCCTGCAGGGCTTGGTGAGGTGCTGGATCATCCCTGCTCCCCCCTCCCCACCATGAACCCCTTTGCCTCAGGGGTCTGAACCCTACCTGGAGGGGCCATGAGCTGGGGGGAGTCCTCATAGCTCATTAGGATTTCTGGGCTCTCCAAATCAGAAACCCTCTGTGCTTGCAGTCCTGAGAGGACCTGGGCAGAGTGAAATTCTTCTGTTCCAGTGGAGTGGGAGGCAGGAGCAGCTCTGGGAGCAGCTCTGGCCAAGGCTGTGCCATGACAGCTGAGGCAGCTCTGTGCCCTGTGTGGGTCCCATGGTGTTTAATGAACACTGTGCTCCCATCCCTGGTGCCTTGTAGCTGCTCTGAACACGAGCAGGTCCTTGCTAATGAGCTCTAGGGTGGGGCTGTTCTGAGCTGGGTCTGACTCGGGCTGGGTTTGCTCCCATGAATGTCTGAGCACACTCAGCTCTGCTGGGGACACAGGGCTGCCACAGAAAACAGAGAAACTGGGGGTCTGTGAGGGGGCTGGGTCTGCTCTGGCCTCATCTGCCTGGGGGAGAGCCCATCCCCTCCCTTCTTTAGGCCTGGTTCAAATTTGCAGGTGTTTGGGCATTAGTGCTGGTCTGGCATGGCATTGCCCCAGCACAGCCCACAGCTCTGGCTGGTGGGGTGACATCCCTGCTGGACACCAGCCTGGTGTGTCCTTCCCCCTCCTTGCTGCATTCTCTGTGCTTTCCCTTTAGGAAAAAATACTTTGGGAGGGAAAAAGAAGAAGACATGAAATATTCAGGTGAACATCTGTCAGCATTTTTGCTTGTTGCTGTAGGACCTCAGAGTTCTGTAGCTGCAGCAAACAGGTCTGAATGAAGACCTGGGCTTAGGAGGAAGGTTTGGTGATTGGGAAAAGGTGGCACAGGGTGGTCCCCACATCCAGAGAGCCTCCACAGAGATTCCTCAGTGCCTGCAGGGAGGGAGGCTCAGGTTTGCTCTGTCAGTCTGTGATGGTTTTGAAAGCAAAACCAGTGAGAGACTCCAAGTCAGAAATACAATTTAATAGGAAAAAAGGAGAAAAATAAAATACATGCAGTAGTACAAAAGAAAAATCACTGACAGAGCCAGAACACAATCTGACATCCTGCTAGTTTGGGTGGTGGTAGCAGTCCAGGTGAAGTGCTCTTCTTGAAGCAGTGATCCTGTAGAAATCCTGGCAGTGATCCTGGTAGCTCTTGTCCTCTGGAAACCAGTGGGTAAGGGCTGCCTTGGTGTTCCCAATCTCAGTTTTTATCTAGGTAGGAAATGTTTGTCTCCTCCCCCTGGCTGGAGCATCTCCCAATGGGATGATGGAATTTTATCAGTCCTGAACTGGGACTCAATGGCCATTGAACAGGAGATCTCTCCTGGAGGAAGGATGGGTTGTGGAAAAGAGAAAGATGATTGCCTCAGCTGGTTTTAACAGCTGGCCCATTAGCAGAGGATATCTCCACAGAGATCAGGATCACTGCCCCAGCTGGTTTCAGCAGATGGTGATAGAATACAAACCTTTGGGGACATCTGTACATTGTAACCTAGGACACAGTCTTTCCCAAAGTCACTGCTGGGACTGTTTGGAGGGAGCTCTTTCCTCTGCTGAGCAGGGATTGATGCCTGCAGTGGCACTGGTCCCTGCTGTCCCCAGCCCTGGCAGTGCCAGCACAGCTCTGTTCTCCTGGCAGTTGGAGAAGCCATCAGTCACAGCCAGATGTGCACCCTGATTGCCATCCTGGGCTCCCTGGGTAATGCTGCTGCTCCTGTCAGGCCCTGGGAGGAAAGAGCAGCTGACAGCTTTCCCAGATTCTCCACAAATGGGATTTAATGGCCATGTGATCCCATGGTTCTGGCTTCTTTTTTAGGGGAAAGTTCTGTTTTTTCCTACTGCAATGACAAAACCTTTTCTTTAGGTGTGGGAAGTCAGCTAAGGCAAGGTGCCAAGGAATTATGAATTCCTCATGGTATGAACTCCATGCAGGCAGAACTAAATCTTGAAGAACTGCAGGCTCCAGGGAAGGTGCCACATCAGATTTTGAAACTGTGGCAGTCCTGAGTGGGACTGCAGTTGAACCATTAAATGTGTCAAGAACATTTGCTGCCAAAACAGAGGCAGAAGCAAAGGCTGGCACTGAGGAAGAGTTTGGGGATGCAGCTTGATGTATTTTGCTCCAAGTTTGGAGGAATTGGGAAGCTCCCTGTTGGGCTGTGTGTGCTGGAAGGGACAATAAGGCAGATTGGGATGGAGTAGTTGGTGCAGGAAAATGGGAGTGTTGAAAACTGCTCTTCCCTGCATGTGTTGGCATTTCCCAGAGGGATCAAATTGTTGGTTTTTCCACTATCCCAGTCTGCTCCCAGCCCTGTCCAGCCTGGCCTTGGACATGTCCAGGGATCCAGGGGCAGCCCCAGCTTCTCTGGGCACCCTGTGCCAGGGCCTGCCCACCCTCCCAGGGAAGGATTTATTCCCTATCTTTAACCTAAATTTCACCTCTGGCAGTTTGTACTCATTCCTCTTGTCCTGTCCCTCCAGTTCCTAATGCAAGGTCTCTCTCTGGCTTCCTCCAAACCCTGGGAGGTGCTGGGAGGTCTCCAACAGCCTCCTCTTCCCCAGGCTGAACAATCCCAAATTTCCCAGTCTGTGTCCATGGGGAGGTGCTGCAGTCCTCCCATTATCCTCAAAGCAGTGTCCCTCTCCTTCCCAGGGAACTGGGATGTCTCCATGCATTTCCTGCTCCTTCTTGGGAAAGGAAAGGGATGGGAACATTTCCTGAGAGCTGTATCAGCCCCTCTTCAGGCTTATCTCTGTGCTTCAGTTGACAGCTGTGTGGGTATCATCTCCAAAGCAGAAAATAAACAAACTCCAGGAGCTCTGAGTTCTGTATTTTCTCTCTGTCCGTAGGCAGCTGCAGTTGTATGTGGGCAGTCATGGCTTTGTCACTTTTCTGAGAGGGAACAAAATGAAAAATCTAGGTTTTTTTACATGACAAAGTCTGCTGAATATCTTTTTCCTTTCCTCAGAGTGATTTTCAGGATCTAGGTCTGTCTAATCCACAAGATATTTTGTTTTCTTTGTGTTGCAAAGCTTTCTGTTCACTGGTCAACAAATGTCTGGTGTCTACTAGAATATTCCTGCTGGAAGAAAACGTGTTTGGAAGGAGAGAGAAGCACACAAGATGCAGTGTTAAGGATGGGGAGCTGAGCTCTGGCTGAAGATGCTCTAAAAATAAAGTGGGAAGGAAGGAGGGGAGAGCTTGCAGTTCCTTTTGGAACAGGAATGAGGAGAGGGGGGAGGCAGATGGCTGCTTTGCTGGATTATTCAATCTAATTTGGGGATGGGAACTTGCAGTTATTTCCAGGAAAAATCACTTGGGAATTCATGGGAAGGGGGATACTACAGGATTAGCAGTTTTTGTGGGCTGTGGCACCAGGCTGGTGTCTCTCCACACCTTCCACCCAAAGGGGCTCTCAGTGCTGTGCAGGATTTCCAGGGACACAAACCAAGGGGCTGTGCAGCCCTCGCAGTGCTCAGGGCTCACAGCAGAGCCACGTGTTCCATTTTAGCAGGGAAAACAATGTAGTTTGAGTGCTTTTTTCCAGGGAGCAGTGCTTCCCCTGGCCAAGCTGGCCATAAATCAGCCCAAATTCCCTGTGTGCCTGCTGAAGTGGTTTCGTTTCAGTTGTGAGGAAGAATTTGCTTCTCCTGCAGCCGTTTCTTTTTCAGCTTTTGTGAAATAGGCTTTAATATAGAAATAAATCATCAGAGCATTACTAAATTAAAAATAAGCATAGAAGCAGACAGAGCTGCCAAGCTAAGGTTAAACTTGGAGCAGGAGATCAGATTATGGTTTCATCAGTCTTTCCTCCCACTCTTTGCTTAATTTGGTACCTAAACGAACCTAATAAGCATTGCAGAGCTCTGCACACCCAGCTGCTTTGGAGAGCAGTCTCCTGGTCCTCATGTTCTCATTTTGGGTCACACACATCACTGCACTCATGTGCTGGAGCTGTACCTGTGGATGCCACAATTTATTGGGATGCAGAAGGATTGCACTGCTTGGAGCAGAGATTAGCATCAAGTTACCTACCCTCCCTGCAAGGACAAGGAGCATTTCCAGTGCACTGCAGCTCTTGGGCTGGCTTTGTTTACTCTCAAACCTGACCCCAGCTCACTTTTGAAGAGTCTTGGAGCAAGAGCATCATCAGCAGGAAAAGGGACCATCACTGCCAGGCAGCTGGGAACTTCCCAGGGACAGACTGGCAAAGGGATGGAGGGGCTGGTGCTGCCAGGGATTTACAGAAATGAGCCCAGAGCAGGGCAGGGTGGGGAGGGGCTGGCAGAGAGCAGCTGAGGCTGCCCTGGATCCCTGGAAGTGTCCAAGGCCAGGCTGGATGGGGTTGGAGCAGCCTGGGATGGTGGAAGGTGTCCCTGCCATGGCAGGGGTGAATTGATGAGCTTCAATGCCCCTCCCACCCCAAACCTTCTGGGATTCTGTTTCATTCCCAGTCTGAGAGACCTGAGCTGATGTTTGGAGCAGCCTTGAATTTCACAAACACTTTGTCCCTTCCAAAGCCTCATTTTTAATTCCTCTTCCCCTCCATTCCCAGCACTTCCAGGAATGAGATGATATTTTTATCCTGATTTTCCTCTTTGTTTTACTGAAAGTTCAGCATGGCAAAATGCTTGAGCATATTCCTGCCTTGGAAGGAATAAGAATTCCTTCCTAAAAGGAATCTCTAAATGGTGCTGGTGATCCACGTGATCCATCCAGGACTTTGCTGAGTCCTGGCCACTGTTTGCAGTGTTCTGTACAGGTCTTTTTGCTCTTTGTTCTCTGTAATCTCCATCGGTTGTGTGATGCCATTGCTAAACAAATGAGATGATAATTAGCATGGCAACATCAGAGGAAGTTGATTTTCTGTCTGTAATAGGGATGATGATAATTAAACATGCATGACCTCATTGAGTTGAATAGGAATCAATTAAAATTAAAGCTTGTTGGGAATTCTTTTTCTCATGTGAAATTTTTTAGAGAAAGCAAGAACAACATAACAAGTCCTAATGAAAGGAAATTGTGCTGATTTGCACCCTCAGTATTAAAAAACGAAAAAGTTGGAAGATTTTTCAGGAATGGAAAATTTGATGGTATCTCCCCTGCCCTGCCCCAACCATGTGTAAATGCCCATTTTGATGAAGTTTTTCATTTGGAAAAACAAAGTTTAGAGCTTTCCAGCTGTTTCTAACACTGTTTAGAAAAAACACAGATCAAACTTGTGAAATGCTTCCTCAGTTTGTGTCCAGAGAGACTTTGTGGCAAGCAGGGCACATCAATTAGTTTTGTAACGTGTCCTAATGTCCTGTGCATGAGTGAACATTGCACTGGAGCAGCTCCTTCTAGAGGGAAATTATTTATTGTTGGAGAGGGTTAAAGTTGGAAGCCCAGGTGTGGGGCCCCAGAAAGGAGCTGGTGTTGCCCTCACCCTCATTCAGAGTGGTGAGACCTGAGAGGCCCCTGTGGAGTGCAGGTGGGAAAGTCTTGGATTAAATTCCTTCTTTTTGCCATTTCTTTCCAAGATGAGGTTTCAGTGGTGCCTCAGCAGTTGCAGCCAAGCTTGCCCAGGGCCTCTGGGTTTGGGTTTTGGGAGTGATGTGAAACCTCTCAACCTGCAGGTTCAGGTCAGAGCAGGGAGAGGAATGAGAAACCAAAGCTTTGGAGTCCCAGGCCTGTGTTCTGCATTTTGGGATTTGCTTCCAGGCCTTTGGTTGGAGCTCTTCTAGTCTGTGGGATTCATCAAAGGTGGGAAGGGGTTGGCAGCAAAACCCACTCCCAGTCATGATGGGGAGGGTGCACAGGGATGCTCTGGACTCAGCTGCTGCCTCCCATTCCTGATGTCCTGAACAGGTCCTGCACAAGACACTCCGTGTGTTTGCTCTGGGCAGTGCTGTCCTTTGGAAAGGACCACTGGGGAACAGCCTCAGGCTGGGCCAGGGGAGCTCAGGGTGGTCATCAGCAGGAATTTCCCCATGGGAAGGGTGGTCGGGAATTGGAACTGCCCAGGGAGGTTTGGAGTCCCCATCCCTGGAGGTGGCACTCAGTGCTCTGGGCTGGGGACAAAGTGGGGATTGGGGTCTCCATGGTCTTGGAGAGCTTTTCCAACCTTAATGACTCTGTGATTTTCTCATCTTTCCACCTTCCCTAGCACAAAATCCAATAAATCTTGCATCCAGTCAGAGTGAAACAAATGCTGAAATCCTTCTTTTTTCTCCTCTTTGGAAAAGTTTTGTTTCTTCACCATCCATTGGTGTCACGGAGGTGTGGTGACACTCCTGGGTGGTGGGAGGTGGTGGCTTAAATTCCAAGTGTGGCCTCTGGTTCCTGCTGGGATTTGGCACTTGTTTACACCTGTGATGAGGCCATTCCTGATTCAGATTCTCAGATTGCCCCATATCTGATAAATGACATGACATAACACAAGCTTGTGTCTGTGCAGGTGACACTCAAACCATGGCATGAGAGGTGAGCACATGAAATATGTGACTAAATACTGCTGGGACTTTGCTTTGAATATATCCATTTAAACTTCCATGTTTTCCACGTGGACTTTTTCATCTGACACGAGCATCTTTGTAAACATGGAGAAATATTCCTGAGGAGAGGTGCAAGATGCATCTCTGATAGCTTAAACTAGCAAATCCTGGCTTTATTTAGTTTTCATCTCATCCTGGCTTTGCCTCATTTAGGTTCTGTTTCTGCAAGATGGGGCAGTCAGAACTGAGAGTGATGGGTTCATTTTCTCTATCCTCATAGGCTTCACTAAAAATGCAGGGAATTCTATCCACAGGCATCAGCTAAAAGGAGTTCCTGGAGTTGCAGGAGTCCCCCCAGCTGAGTTCAGATGAAGGCAGCACAAAGGCTCAGTCCCTGGTGTGAACATTCTGCTGCCTTTCCACGTGCCAGGGGAATGCTTTCCTCCTGCATTTGGCCTTGGAGTGGCACAGAAGGCAGCTCCTGCCAGTGGCTTCCCAAGAGGGAAGAATGCTGCCAGGTCTCCTTCAGGCACTTTCTACCCACTGGTTTTTATCACACCCCATGGAGTAGTTCACAGAATGCCCTGGGTTGGGGTGCAGCCCCATGGATGCAGTGTTTGTGTTCTGTGTTTGTGTTCCCCCACAGGGACGTGGGTCCTCTCCATAGTGCCATAAAAGTCACTGGACAGAATATCCTGAGCTGGGACGGACTCTCAAGGATCATCAAAGTCCAGCTGCACTGGACAGCCCCAGGAATCCCACCCTGCACTGAGAGCCCTGTGCAAACTGTGCTGTTTTCTGAGCTCATGCACTGTTTGGTGGGGGAAAGGGGTTAATGAGGACTCAAGAGGGTATTTCACTGCCTCTCTGCTCCTCATCAGGTGGAGCTCTTAGGGATGGATCCCAGTGGAAGAAGAATTTATCCTGGAGCAGCTCCTCCCTCAGTCCCTGGATATTCAGTACCTGCTGCCACCCCACAGGTGTGAGCAGGGTCCCTCTGCCTGCTCACAGATCCAAGGGGGGTTCCTGGGGGTTCAGCACAGCTCCCCTGGGTTCTCTGGACTGACAGCAGGGAAAAACCATCCTTTGGTTATGTCCATGCATTTGCTGTTGCCATCACTTGTGACCTCTTTGGTGGCCTCTGGGTGGAAAGAACCAGAGCTGAGTCAACAGGAGATTTTTCTGTGCCAGTGGTTCAGAGAGGTGGGGAACCATGGACTGGGCCAGGCTGGAAGGGAACACAGAGGGTCACTGGTGCCACCTCCCTGCTCAGGCAGGGCCATCCCAGAGCACAGGGCACAGCACTGTGTCCATGTGGCTCTGGAATATCCCTGCTGAGGGACACTCCAGCCCCTCCCTGGGCAGCCTGCTCAGGGCTGGGCACTGCCCAGGGCAGAAGTTGTGCCTCCTGTGCAGGGGCAGCTGCTGGGCTCAGTCCCTGCCCGTTCCTCTGGTGCCACTTCTGGGCACTTTTTAACTCCTGAGCTGCCCTGGCCTCACTGCAGGAGTTGTGCCCCACGAGGTGTGCTCACAATCCCACGGCATTTTCCAGGGCAGGGGAAGTTAAGCTTGTCCATTTGAAGTGGGATTTATAAAGCACAATGACTTTCATGAGGGCTGAGAGCTGTGCTGGGTGGAGGATGAGAAGATGAGCTGTAACAGGAGGACCTGGTGCTGTTTATGAGGACAAATCTGGGAGAATTCTCTCATCTGCCTCTTAATTGCCCTATCAAGGCTGGGACCAAAAAGGCAGGATACAAGTGAGTGCTGCTGCCCAAGATGCTGCTCTAATTAGAGAACCTCATGCAGACTTACAGTGTAGTATCAATTCAGGTTAAATTGGGAAACTGAGCAGAAAATTGCTGTCTGGAGTTTGGAGTGGTTTCAGCATCTTAACATTATCTGATATTGTATCATTATGTACTGATGCAAAATGCCAACAAGTAATGGCAGAGCCCTGCAAGTAATGACACCGGGATGGGAGAGCAGGAAATAGTGAGAGAAATTTAATTTCTTATGCAGTTTCATGAAATAAAGTCAACTCAGGTACACACTTGTTCAGATTAAATATAATGATGTGTGCCTGCAGCCCGGGTCTGCTGGGAATGCACATCCAGAGGCTGGGCATGGAGAGGGGAGAGTTGCCATGGAAATACAGCCAATGTCACACTTGCAGCCTTGCAAATGGCTCGTGTGTCATGGCTCATTTTCCAGAAGAAGCAGGGAAAACTGGGAATTAAGGGAAAACATATTTAAATGTTTGCAGGAAGGCAGGGCCGGGACTGTGCAGGGACAAACGCTGGGAGAGCTGAGTGTCTGTGGGGAGAAGGGAGCCCAGAGCACAGCTGGAGCAGGGCTCTGCAGCTTTCCTGGGCTGCCTGAGCCCTTCTCCTTCCTCCTGCTGGGGCAGCACAGCTGGAACAGCCCTGGGCTGGCTGGGCTTCCCCTACCTCCCCTCACTCTGCTCCTTCCAAGCCTTTGGCAGCCCAGTTCCTGCAGCTGCCTGTTCCATTCTGAATTGACTGAGCTGTGCCAGATGATCCAGAATTATTGCTTGGTCTGTCCTGTAACTGGGAATTCGGTTGGGCTCTTGTGGGGACTAACACAGCTCTTGCTTTAAAATTGGATGAAGTGCTCAAGGGTATTTTTCTTATTGTTTTGATTTTGGGGGGAATAATGGTTTTGCCATGCAAAAATAAATGAAGCTGCTAGACAAACAGCTTGGGTTGTTAGAGCCTCTCTCCAAGTAATGATGGTGTAATTCAGGCCTCTGAAATAAGAAGCAAACAATAAATAAATGATTAACCTGTCTTTAGAGTATTGAAATCTCAATGTATTTTAAGGCTGTAGTGGGTAAATAGGAGCAAATGAGTGTTTGAACAGACAATAGAGGAATGACAGGAGGATCAGGGAACCAGAATCCAGGAGAATTCCCAGCTCAGGACCTGCCCAGCTCCTGCCAGGTTCAGTTCTCTCTGTTTCTGTGTTTCTCTGTGGCAGGGTGGAACAGCCCAGGTTCAGGTGTGTTGGAGGGGAGTTTGGAGGTGGGAACTGAGAGTTCTTTAAAGAGCAGAGCCATTTCTGTATGGGGAGGAATGAAGGAGCTGGACAGTTCTTCCCTGGTGCTGCTGCACAGAGGGGTGCTCAGGGAGGAACTGGGCTGTTAGACTGGAATGGGACTGAGCTCCCAGCTGCACCAGGCCTCCACTGAGCATTTTACAACAAACTGCACTGGGCTGAGCTCTGCACAGCCAGAGGGTCCCTGGCACAGTCCGGGGTGCTCCTGCTGCCGAAGGGCAGGGAGGCAGAGGGTGGCACAGAGGGGAAAATGCACATCCTCCCTCTTCCTGCATCTTCCCTTTCTCCCCCTATCCTCCACTCCAAGCAACTTGTCACCTTCAGCACCCTGAGGTGAAAAGTGGCTCACATTGGGATGTAAATCTCGGGTCCCTTCACTGTGGCAGCAAAGCTCTGGGTTCTGTCAGCTGAGGAACGCTGCCAGATCCCACCTGGTGTGAGCTGGGCAGGTGTCCCAGAGCTGCAGCTCCAAGGAGAGTTTATTCTCTAAAGCAAGGTGATGCTCCTTAAAATGAAGTGTCATTTCTCTCTTCTTGCTGATGTATTTCCTTGAACGGCAAAGAAAGGCTGCAGAAGAAAATTGAGTGGAGTTCCTGCCGAATTCAAACACACTGTAGTGATAAATATGGTTCTGAATAAACCTCCTTGTAGTCACAAATCAATTAATCTTTTTTTTCCCCTTGTGCTCCATCCTAAGGATTTACTTTCTCATTGAGCTTTCCTAGCTCATGCAGCACCTAATTCTTCACCTGGATAAATAACTGGTGGCATTTTTATTCCACAGCAAACCGGCATTATCTTTCTTGCTGTGTACAAGCAAAGGGAATTTTATTTATTTGTTTCTTTATTTTCTTCAGAGCAAACTCTGTGAGTTGGGGCTTGGAATAAAGCAGAGTTCAGGGTTTGGTGAGGAGCAGCTCTGCCATGGTTCAAGGAGTGTTTGGATAAGGCTCTAAGGGATGTTCAGGGGCCATTGTTGGGGTGTCTGTGCAGGGCCAGGAGTTGCTCTGGATGATCCTTGTGGGGCTTTTCCAGCCCAGGATACTCTGATTCCATGAGCAGCCTCAGAAGAGAAGGGTCTCCTCCATCAGTTTACTGGAGCCCTTTGGTTTGCCAGGCCCCCTTGGCTGAGGATGCAGTGTGGATTTTTAGGGAAGGGCTGTCCCATAATTTGGCTGGGATGGAGGGCAGAGCTCTTCCCTGCTCTTGTCCTGCTCAGAGCCAGCCTAAAGCCCTGCAGGGAGTTGAGCTCATGGCTGGGGTGAGCAGGGACAGAGCAGAACTTTTCCACCTTGTGTGGTAGGAGCTCTTTCTTCAGCCTTCTGCTTTTCTGGGGGTGAGTTAAAAACAGAGATTAGAGAAGACCAAGCACATGATTGAGTGTGAACATCCTGTGTGCTCAGGGGCACCTGGAGCTGCAGCACATCCTCAGCCTGGGCTGCTCTGCAGGGACAGACTCTTGGAGAGAGCCCAGAGGGGCTGGCTGAGTGTTAGATCCAGAGTTCTGGGCCGGGGCTGGAGCAGGACAGAGCTGAACTGGGAATTCATCAGGAATTGAACTGGAGTGGGAGAATTGCTGGGTGCAAAAAGAGCAGTGGAGCTGGGAAGAGTCTGGAGCCCCAGGAGCAGCTGAGGGGCTGGAAAGGGGCTCAGCCTGGAGAAAAGGAGGCTCAGGGGGGACCTTATGGCTCTGCACAACTCCCTGACAGGAGGGGACAGCCAGGAGGGTTGGGCTCTGCTCCCAGGGAACAGGGACAGGAGGAGAGGGAACGGCCTCAGGCTGGGCCAGGGGAGGCTCAGGATGGATATTGGGAAAATTTCTCACTGAAAGATTGTCCAGCCCTGGCACAGCTGCCCAGGGCAGGGATGGAGTCCCCATCCCTGGAGGGGTTTAACAGCCCTGTGGATGTGGCACCTGGGGACATGAGGCAGTGGTGGCCTTGGCAGTGCTGATGAAACAGTTGGACTCAATAACCTTTTACAACCCAAAGAACTCCATTATTTTATCCTGACCTTGCCCACCTAGCAGCAGAAACCCTCCTGAGTTTCAGCAGTGCTGGGTGTCCCTGTTAAACTCTTTGAGCTCCCCTTCCCCACACCTGCGTGTTGAGATCTGTGACAGCTCTGCCTCTGCTCCCTGCAAACACAGGGGAGAAATTATAACAAATATTCCATGGTCTTGTACTTCTGAGTAAACTTAAAGAACTCATTCCAAAGATCTGCTGGATGAGGAGCTCATTAAGAGATGTAAACATTACTGACTGGCCTCTTCAGGGCTTCTGTAGAATGAAGTTTTCAGCTCTTTTCTGTTGTCTTTAGTATGTGAGAAGTGGGATGAGGGTGATCAACATCCTCATCCCACAGCCAAAAAATGGAGTGGCCATTGGGTTCTTCCTCACCCAAGTGGTGAAGGGACGCTACACAGAAGGGACAGGAAAGGACAATCTTTGGGAGTGCTCTGAGACTCTGGACAATGATAATGGATGGTAGAGAATTTATATCCTGAATTATGAACCCCTGCATGTTGCCATTGGGGTTTGCCTCACAGAAATGTTTCTAAGAAGGCAGGGCACAGGAGCAGGAAGCTGGAAGTCAGCTTGCAGAGGCCCCATGAGCTTTCCTTTCATCCCTTGTAGATGTGAAATATTGACTCAAGTTCTGAAATCCTGAGAAATGGATATTTAAAATCTCTGAGGAGCTCTCCTGCTCTGAAAGGTTGTCTCTCATTAGCATCCCATCAAGGATGCTCCCTGAAAAGAGGAATCTTCCCTGTGTATCAGTACAGGAGGCCATTAAATACCCTGCTTGGTTTGTGTCCTACGCTTTCTGAAGGAGAGATTTTTTTTTTTTCCTGGTTCTGTGTGGGAGAGAAAAAAGGCAAAGGAGCATTAATTGCTTGCAAATGCTCTTTCAAAAGTCATGGAAAGGGTGAACTCCTGGAAGGGGCCTTTGTGGAAGATTTGGGGCTTCCCACCACAGGATCTGGGCTTTAACCAGCAGCTGAGAAAAGCCTTTTGCTGCCTGTAGATGTGGCAGGGAACAAGGTGGGACTGGGATGAGGCAGAAGGATGCCAGGGGGTGGCTGGGTACCGTCTCTGTCTTAGAGAAGTGTCTTGCTACCAGGATATCCTCTACCAGCACTGGGAGCCACCAGGCTCAGATAAATTCATAGCAGAGAGGAACTGTCTGAAAATGACAAAGTTTTCCAGCTGCAGGTATCAGTTACACCAGCAGCAAAGGGAAACCAGGAGCAGATAGTTCATAAAGAATAATGGCAGCTCTAGAAGTAACCAGTTTAATTTACTGGTGCCAATGGCAGGCCTTTGTTATCAGCTTGGCCAAGGGAGGCTCCTTTTGGTCCACAAGATCCATCTCCTCATCCTCCTTTTTTTTTGCCCTGGGAGGAAGGAGGGTTCAGCATTAGCACATTCCCTCCTTGACCCGTTGATACCATGGGGGATGTTTTGTGTCTCGTTGTGTCACAGGAGACTTCTCAGCAAGGTCCCAAAAGATTGAGCAGCCATGTGTGGAATCCACACAGGAGCACTCCATGCTGCAAAGGAGTGGGAATAACTGGGGAAAGGTGTTCCCAGGTGGAGTGCAGTGTCAGAGGCCACCCAAGGCCACCCATCATGCTGGGAGGGCAGGGCTGCAGCCAGGCTGTGCCCTGGGAGCCGAGCACCATCCCCAGCCTCTCTCAGCACATTTGTTTGCTGTCCCTGCCTCCTTTAGGCTCAGCTCATGTGAGGGCTGGACTGAGCTCTCAGTCTGGCACAGTGAGGACCAGAAAACAAATGATCCCACTGGGAAAAGCCTGTTGTGTTACCTGACATCCCCTGGAAAACCTGCCAGGGTTGGAGGTGTCACCCACAAACCTTCCTGGCACACCCAGAGCAGCACCTTTAGTGTTCTAAAACCTGGGGAGTGATGCAGGAGGGCCCAGGAGCCCTCACACTGCAGGGAGGGGTGCCCTGGTGCCACAGCAGGATACTGCTGGCTCTGACAGGGCTGACAGCAGCAGGGGATGATCTGATGTTTAATCCATGAGGCAGGCTTTGTCACAGCTTGTCACTGCAGAGCCATGTCCCTGGGGCTGAGTGTCACCAGGCAGCTGCAGGAGCCCTCAGGGGCTTAGCTCAGCTCTGGCTGCTGCTAAAAAGAAGCTGCAAATGTCCCAGGTGGGACAGGGCTCTGAAGGGACCTGTGGCTGCTCCTGCAGGGCCTCCAGGGATGTTGGGTGTTGGGTGTTGGATGTTGGGGGTTGGATGGATGTTGGGTGTTGGGTGTTGGATGTTGGATGTTGGGTGATGGATGGATGTTGGTTGTTGGATATTGGGTGTTGGATGTTGGGGGTTGGCTGTTGGGTGTTGGATGTTGGGGGTTGGATGGATGTTGGGTGTTGGGGTTAGATGGATGTTGGGTGTTGGATGTTGGGTGTTGGGGGTTGGGTGTTGGATGTTGGGTATTGGATGTTGGGTGTTGGGTGTTGGGTGTTGGAAGTTGGGTGTTGGGTGTGGAAGTTGGGTGTTGGATGTTGGGTGTTGGATGGATGTTGGATGTTGGATGTTGGGTGTTGGGTGTTGGATGTTGGGTGTTGGGTGTTGGATGTTGGGTATTGGGTGTTGGATGTTGGGTGTTGATGTTGGATGTGGGGTATTGGGTGTTGGGTGTTGGGTGTTGGATGGATGTTGGATGTTGGATGTTGGCTGTTGGGTGTTGGATGTTGGGTGTTGGATGTTTGGGGTTGGGTGTTGGATGTTGGGTGTTGGATGGGTGTTGGGTGTTGGATGTTGGGTGTTGGGTGTTGGGTGTTGGATGTTGGGTGTTGGGTGTTGGGTGTTGGATGTTGGGTGTTGGGTGTTGGATGGGTGTTGGGTGTTGGATGTTGGATGTTGGGTGTTGGATGTTGGGTGTTGGGTGTTGGGTGTTGGATGTTGGGTGTTGGGTGTTGGATGGGTGTTGGGTGTTGGATGTTGGATGTTGGGTGTTGGATGTTGGGGTTGGATGTTGGGTGTTGGATGTTGGATGTTGGGGGTTGGATGTTGGATGTTGGATGTTGGGTGTTGGGTGTTGGATGTTGGGTGTTGGGTGTTGGATGTTGGGTGTTGGATGTTTGTGGTTGGATGTTGGGTGTTGGGTGTTGGGTGTTGGATGTTGGGTGTTGGGTGTTGGATGTTGGATGTTGGGTGTTGGGTGTTGGATGTTGGGTGTTGGGTGTTGGGGTTGGATGTTGATGTTGGTTGGTTGGGTGTTGGATGTTGGGTGTTGGGTGTTGGATGTTGGGTGTTGGATGTTTGTGGTTGGATGTTGGGTGTTGGATGTTGGGTGTTGGATGTTGGGTGTTGGGGGTTCGATGTTGGATGTTGGGGGTTGGATGTTGGGTGTTGGATGTTGGGTGTTGGGTGTTGGGGATGTTGGATGTTGGGGGTTGGATGTTGGGTGTTGGATGTTGGGTGTTGGGTGTTGGGGGTTGGATGTTGGATGTTGGGGGTTGGATGTTGGATGTTGGATGTTGGGTGTTGGGTGTTGGATGTTGGATGTTGGGTGTTGGATGTTGGATGTTGGATGTTGGGTGTTGGATGTTGGATGTTGGGTGTTGGGGGTTGGATGTTGGGTGTTGGATGTTGGGTGTTGGATGTTGGATGTTGGGTGTTGGATGTTGGGTATTGGGTGTTGGATGTTGGATGGGTGTTGGGTGAATTTTGCAGTGAATTTTGGGTGAATTTTGGCTGTTTTTGAGGATAACCTTGGGATAATTTTGAGGTGAATTGGTGAATTTGGGTGAATTTTGAGGTGAATTTTTGCGTACCCACAACAGTGGGTGACCAGCTGAGGGAATTTGAGGTGATAACACCTTGTTCATTTTGAGCTTCCCCTGCAGTATTTGGGAAGCAAACAGGAGGGATTTCAGAGCCCTTTTCCTCAGAAGAGTCAGAGAAAGGAGGGATCTGCCCCAAACTGATGAAGCTCAGCACTGTGGGGGTCCAGGTCACCTTTGGAGACTGGATTTTGGTTCTGAGGACCTGTAAGCACTGCTGAGTGATTTGCTGCAGTGAAGAGTTGAGGTTTGGGGGTGCAATTCCTCTTCCTCATGAGCCAAAACTTGACAAACTCCTCTAAGTGTCACTCACTGTCAATGGAAACATTTATAGGACATTAACTTCTCCATGGACAACTGCTCCTGCCCCCAGACTTCCAGCAGAATCCCTTGGGATTTTTAGTGAGATCCGTATGTTCTCATCCAACATCACCCTGCGCAATATTCAGCCTCTGAAAGGAGGGAGGGGGACAGAAGTTGTGAGGTTAATGACCTCCGGTGCTCTGGGCACCAACTTCGTTGGGTTGTCTTCTAAAATGAGCGAAGCAGCTGGTAGTTGCTAAAAGGTTATTTATTGCAGAAGCACATCAGGCTCAAAAGCACAGTCACAGACAGCAAAGTCCATGCTGAGTTTTGGTATAAAGTCCCAAACAGAAGTGGAAGCTGCTTTTGTCAAAGGTCCTGGGAAGCTGATGCTGCTGCTACAGCTCCTGTCTTCTTCTTGGGTGTTGACTGATGACTGTGAGCAAAAGCAAGAAGAAAAGCAATGGCATGAAAAGCAGAAAAAACGATGGCAAAAAGCATCAACTCTCCCCAGTAGGATTTTCCCAACAAGCTAAGACACAAATTCTGACCATCACTCCTTAACCTATTAGAATTCCAGTTCCTTAACACCCCAGGTTATGTATAGACTACACACACGACCTGTCTTGTTCTATCTGAAAAATGTCAGCAATATTCTTACTAGAGCTTTATTATGTCTAAGCACTGTTTACAACCATGGTCCTGGAGCCTCTACTGAAAACATCAGTATGTTCTTAAACCTTCACTAGAACTCGCACTTCTACTTTGGTATCTAAACCTTTTACTTACTAAAAGCATTAGAGCTCACACTAAAACTTACTGACTCACTTACTCATCCTAAAACTTACACTTACACCTCTACCTTATGTGTGAGTGGCTTAATATACTTCAGTGTATCCACAGGCTTTAATTCAATCCCTGCACTCTGATTTCTCTCTGAAGAATTCAGAGACCCCCGACTCACTGACTCCAACAAGAAGTGAGGCAGTGGGGCTGCAAATGCAAGCACACAAGGATAAGGAGCTGAACTCTCCCACAGCTGAGCTGGAATGCTGCTGGACATGAGGTGCTGAGCATCCTCATCATGCACAAGCTGCAGCTCTGGCATCTGTCACACAAAGCTTGCTGGTGCTCAGCACCTTGCTGGATTTGTCCCTTTGTGCAGGAAAAAGGATCAGACAAAATCTGGCATGTTTATCTGCTGAGTTTTCAGCAGGAAAATGGATGAGTTTGGAATTCCTCACCATATGTTCCCTTCAGGCATCAGGCTCTGCACTCTCTGCCTTGCTGCTGGGGACTGGAGTGATGGAGCAGGGGAGGATCTCAGACCTGGCTGCCACAGCCTTCCTCCTTTGCTCAGCAGCTTTGGAACACCAATACTTAATGCAGTGTCTTCCTGTCCTTCTGCTGCAACTCCCCCTGGACTTTTCCACCCCCTCATGCACTCAGCATGTTCTGCTCCCCTCACATATGGCAAACAGAAATTTTCCTATTTTAAAACCCTAACTCAGGGTTATTTGGTGCTCAGGGAAGGTCAGGGAATATTTGATGCTCCAAAAAACATAGCAGTGAAATTGGAAACATGAAAATACGAGGGCCACTGGAAGGGAAGGGGATTCCACCCAGGAAATAACGAAGGGCTGTGCCTGTAGCATGTCCTGCTGCCATGGTGAGCAGGGGCTGGATGAAGCTCTTTGAGGAGCTGAGTATTAAATCAGGGTAACTTTGGACATGTGGCTTTGGGAGAGGGAGGGCAGAGTCTGGCTGTGTCCATGCAGGTGTGGGGGCTGTTGGCAGCTCAGTGTCCCTGAGGCCATGCCCTCCCCTGTTCCCACAGCCTCCCCTCCTGCATCCTGGGACATCTGCTGACCCCTCTGCCCTGGGCTGGGCATCCTCCCATCCCAGTCCCTCTGCAGACTGCTGCTCCTGGAGAAACCACCTTGGTGTTATCCAGCTGGGATGGGCAGCCAGAGGGGTCTGTGGGGTGTTCAGGGACTGAGAACAGTGCAGAGGGGAGGCATCCACACTGCCTCCCTTCAGGGAGTGTGCCCAGCTCTGGCCCAAGGGTGAGCCCAGCTCTGGCCCAAGGATGAGCCCAGCTCTGACCTGGGGATGAGCCCAGCTCTGGCCCAGGGATGAGCCCAGCTCTGGCCCAGGGATGAGCCCAGCTCTGTCCTCCTCATTGTCCTGGGCCCTGCCCTGCTCTGTCAGCCCCTGTCAGCTCACCCTCCCTGCAGAGTTTTGTCAGTAAGGGCAAAGGGAAGCTCTGAGTTCATCTCAGTCTCCAGTGAGTGCTGCCCTGAACCAGCAGCTCCAAGGACATCAGGTCTGGGATCTGCTCACTCCTGTCATTGTCACCCCTGCTCCAGGCTCCCCTCTGCAGCCAGGGCAGCCCCATCTGGGCTCAGGGAGTGCCCTGTGTGCCCCAGGGCTGTGCCCAGCAGGAGATGTGTGGGCACACATAGCAGAGGGCTCTCTGCATCCCTTGGGAAGGCTGATGGGATTTTCAGGGTGAATGTCTGGAGGAGCAGCTTCACTTGGTCCTGTTGGATAATGTGTGTTAGTGCTGGGGCAGGAATCTGCTTTGCCTCAATGTGATCCTATGCTGACAAGGGAGCAGGGAACTGTTTTCTGAAGGTGTAGTGAATTTATTGGCTGGATCCAGCCTGCCTGTAGTGGGGCTTGAGGTGCAGATAAATTTTTTTAAATTTTGCCTCTTTACTCTTGTAAATTTGTATCCCTTTAAAGCAGCAGAGGGGAGCTGTTGCTGCTGTGCTGCTGCACAGGGAATGGTGTCAGAGGAAAGCAGAGCTGAGGTGTGATGGGGATGGCATCACCCCTGGCATTAATGTCATTTCTGGAGCTGAATTTCACAGAATGATGGAATGGTTTGGGTGGAAGGGACCTTAAAGCTCATTTTGTTCCATGGGCAGAGACACCTTCCACTATCCCAGGCTGCTCCAGCCTGGCCTTGGGCACTGCCAGGGATCCAGGGATCCAGCTGCTTTGGGCACCCTGTGCCAGGGCCTCCCCCCCTCCCAGGGAGGGATTCCTTCCCAGTATCCAAATTTCCTTGTGCTGATCCCCAGTTCCTGGGCTCTGTTCAGTTCAGTCCCCCGTGGAGCAGCACAGGGCTCTTGTGGGGGCTGGGAATGTCAGAAGGCACAATCTGCCTGCTGGGTTTTCCTGAAATGTATTTCAGGCAGAATGAAGGCAAGATCCTTTCCAAGAAAACAGTACTGGAAAATACACTGGATCTGTCTCTCAGCTGTGATGTTGAATTTTTTGTCAGGGCATCCAGGGCACTGCATGAAACATTTAGTATGAAAATCAGGAAATTAGTTACCAAAATTATGAAGTTTTATAAGAATAACATGTTCTGTGGCAGTGCTTCCCCAGCACCCCTTATATTTTCTGCTATTTTTCCATCTTTTATTGGTTGCTTGGGAATACAGAACTGAGACAGTGGAATTTGCTGGCAGTTCTCATGTTCCATAAAGGATTCCAAGGATTTTAAATCCCTTTCCTGAGTCTGGGAGATACAGTGCAGATGTGGAGCAGCGAACTAAGGGAGTGCACTCAGCTTCTGCAGGGGATTATTGTTCACAAGAGCCATTCTCACTGTCTCAAACCTGTATAAATTTTATTAATAGAGGTATTAGAAACTCTATTGCCTTTTTTATCCTCTTTGGTTGATGGAAACAGCTCTGACACCACCAGTTTAATTTTTCTGAAGTACTGCACTAAAGTGCTTTCCATGTTTGTACAAATGAAAATAACCTTCTTTTAAAAATTAAATTGAAGCTGTCTGGTTGTTTTGTGAAGCTGATCCCTCTGTGTTGATCACACCCATAATGAATTATTCTCTGCAATGGGGTTAGAAATTACCCAGCCTCAAAGGCAGTGCCCTCCAACCCTACTTTATTCTTCATTTGTGCCAAGCCATTAACGTGAGAGAGCCCCAGGCAGGTACCTGTGCTGTGGGTGACCTTGGGGACAGCACTCCCTACTTTGGGCAAGTGCACTTGGATTTCCCTGGATTGCTGTGGGCAGGAGAACTGCTGCTGGCAGCTCCTGAAATGGCAGTTTTGAAGCCTGAATCACTTTCTAAGCCAGCTGTTCAGTTCTCAGGGATTTTTTTGTCAGGGATTTTGGTTTCCATCGTTATTTGGTGGGAAAGGCATGCCCATGTCTTTGTGAAGCTGAATGGAAATCAGGCATTGATGTCACCTGAAACAAAAATGTCAGTTTGGGGATTTTTGGGGGGATTAATCTAATCAAAGTGTCCTAAACAGTTATGAAGTTAAGAGAAAATTGTTAAGAAGGCTGCATGAGAAACAGGCAAGGGGTTTTGGTGGTCTTGCAGTGGGTTAAATAAAACCAAACAGGTTGATAAAGAGATGAGAAGGGGTTTGTGATGTCTCTGGATGCTGACTCACAGAGCCACCAGAGACCATGGCACAAGCACAGCCTGGTGTGTCCCTGTGCTTGGACTCTCAGTGCAGTGGCAGAGAGGCTTGTAGTGGGTTTTTCTCCCACAGCATCACCCTCTTTCAGCTCTAAGCCATTAGCCATCTCAAAGCAGTCTTTTTAAATGTTTCCCTTGTCCAAATGAGTGGCTCATAACCCTGTGGAAGATCCCAAAGCAGCTGGTGCTGAATGCTGGGGCTGTGCAGCCTGAGGAAGGGGAGGGTGTGCAGAGACCTCCCAGCACCTGCCAGGGTCTGCAGGGGACAAGGGAGGGCAGAGGGGGACCCTGCATCAGGAACTGGGGGGACAGGACACAGGGAATGGACTCAGATACCTAAATTCAGATTTAGGGAAGGGATTGTTCCCTGTGAGGGAGGGGAGGCCCTGGCACAGAGAAGCTGTGGCTTCCCCTGGGTCCCTGGAGAGCCTGGTTGGACCAAAACTCCTTTCCCAGCTGAGCCTGATTGCAAAGCCCTGTCTCCTCTTGAGCCCAGGATTTCCATTGATTGCAGAGGGATGGGTCAGGTTTAGGCTGATTGTTATGAGCTCTGCTGAGGGCAGAGCTGCCTGGCCTGTTTGCCTTCTCACATCTTTGAGTTCCAGCTCCTGCACACCTTCCAGCCAGCACAGAATGTCACCCTGTCCCTCCCTGGGAGCAGAGCTTCCACCCAGCAGTGGGATGAGCCTTCAGGCTTGGGTGTGTTTCAGTCTGTGAAGAAATCCAGGAGTGCTGCAGCTGGGGAAAGCTTGTGTCAGAGAGGTCAGAAATGCTCCCCTTTGGATCAATCCATGGCTGCTCCAGGCTGGGAATCAGCAGCCATCCCTCCAAGGTGTCCTGCTGGAGGGGCAGCATGGAAGGGCCAAGTGCTGCCCACGCTGGAAAACAGGGAAATCATAAAACCAAACAAGGTTCTAAGATCAACTCTGCAAGGATAATTGGGATGTTAAATTCATGCAGTTCTCACTACAGAGTTATACAAATGTTTCCCATTAAGGAATTACTCATTCTTGCAGGATTTTCCAGAGCAATAGGATGAAATTTTGCTGCTCTGGAGTCTAAATCTGGTGGATTTGGAGGCAGCCAGGCAGTGATGGGTCACTGCCTCTCCTCCTGCATCCTGGGATCCATCCTGGGAGGGGATGTGTTGTTTTTCCAGTCAAAATGGTCCAAATCAAATGCAAAGGATAGGTTGGAACAAGTGGTGAGCAGGAAAACAGTCTCATTATAACATGCAGAGCACGGAGCCCCAGATGGGAAGAGGAAGCACACAAGGCTGTTAGCCAGGACACCAGCCTCTTTCTCTTCAGTTTAGTTTCAGCTTCCCTTAAAATTCCTGCTGTTTATCCACTTTGCCCACACGGGAGCCAGAAGCTTTCCTGCTCGTTTCTGTCAAATTAAATTAATGGGGAGAAAAAACAACCACACAGATGCTCCAAATCCCAGGCTGGAACTGCAGGGTTTTGGCTCTTGCATCTGATTCTCAGTGTGGTTCAAAAGCAACTCTGGAGGCACTTGGGGCACTCAGAAAAGGCAAAAGAGCACAATTTTTGTGTTTAAAGGGAGAGCTGAATTTTTCAGCCAGCTCTGCAAGGTGAGTTGTGGAGTCTGGGATCTGGGGGTGTGTGCATGTGTGATGGGCTGATTTCCTGTGGGAAATCAGTGCACAGGGGTTTTCCAATGCCTGCATTGGCCAGATGAGCTTTACTGCTAAAATAATTGTATAAAAAATAAACTGGGAAGCTTGTGGGAATGAGGGAGGTGCCTCCCCCACCTGCAGCTCCCAGCAAAGCACCTGGGAGGGGCAGGGATGGGAACCCAGCAGGTGGCCCAGAGCCCTGTGTGTGTACTTTGGAGATGTGACTCTCTTGGGGCAGTTTGAGGTTTCTAACATCACTCAAAGTCATTTCCTTCTTTGAAGCCAGCACAGGACCTGGAGAGCAGCTCCAGATCCAGTGGCCCCAGCCACAAATGCACTGGGGTGAACTTGTGCAGCCCCCCAAAGGGCAGAACCTGGGGATGCAGATCCCAGTTTTGTGCAGTGAATGAGGAAGGCAGAGGGTGCAGCAGGCAGAGCAGGGCACCAACCAACTGCTTTTACCTCTGCTCATTGCACTGCCAAGGACCATGAGCTGAGGGGAGATGAGATGAATTTGTGGCTTTCACCCTGTGTAAGAACCCAGATTGTCCTTCTGTAAATGGCTTTGATTTAGCTTTTTATGGGCAGCTCAGACCTTCTCCTGCCACCTCTCCAATGGCCTTCCCTTCCCTTCCCTTCCCTTCCCTTCCCTTCCCTTCCCTTCCCTTCCCTTCCCTTCCCTTCCCTTCCCTTCCCTTCCCTTCCCTTCCCTTCCCTTCCCTTCCCTTCCCTTCCCTTCCCTTCCCTTCCCTTCCCTTCCCTTCCCTTTTTCCTTTCCCCTGGGTTTCCAGGAATGCTCCATCTCATGGTTAGGGTGCATCAGTGATGCCCTGGCCATGAATTTCCTTTGTCTCCTGAAAGCTGTTGGAGGGTGGGAGGAGTTCCCAAAGCTCCAGGTAGAAGGCAGCAGTTCTGTTTTTCAGTGTTAATTAGAATGAGCTGGTTTGGCCTCAGTGGAACTGGTCTGGAGCAGGAGAAGGGTGGAATGTATAAAATCAGGGATGTGAAGCTGTGGGAGTTCAATGCCAAGATGTGTTTAGGGTTTTGCTGAGTTGAAGAGAAGATCAGGAGTAAGCACTGATCCTATGGAAAAAACCCATTTGGGATTCTTTCACATCTAATTGCAAACATTGCATTAGGTGCTGTTTGCAGGATTAGGACCAAAATTGGCCAAACTGTTTCTAAATGCTGAGGGACAGAGAGCTCTGGGATCCCAGCACTGGATGAGTTTTGAGGTTCTTCCACCCCAAACCAGTCTGGGACTCTGCAGTGGTTCAGGGTTATTGATGAGAACAACATTTTGGTTTGGTTTTTTCCCAGTCTGGGAGATTTTGCCCCAGGATAGGTTGTTTCAGTGACTTTGCTGCCCTTTAGTGCTGTCCAGCTGCAACAATTTCTGGGAATGTGAATTTTGTAGGACAGAACTCTTGGATTTTTTAAAACTGCCAGGCAAGAATCTCTAAAATGCATCACAAGCCCTCAGTTTGGGGTTTAGTGGTTCTCTTAATTCCCAGTGAATTCCTCAGTGACAGCCTGCCAGCCACAATTTGGTGTCACCTGTGAAAATGTCAGTGTCACCTCTCAGAGCAGTGGGACTGGGATGAGGAGGTTGTGCAGCCCAGCAGCAGCACTCAAGTGCTCAGATGTGTTTCAGGTGGGGACTGGGAACCTTTCCATGGCAGCCCTTGTCCCATGGAGGTTATGTACACATTTATCCCACAGCTCAAGGAAGGTTTGGAGCTGTCTTCAATCCCCTCCTTAACATTTCCACCTCCTGCCCCTGCATCTGGCACCCAGATGTTGCAGCTTCTCCTCTGCTCTTCCCTGCTCTGCCTCAGGCTGTTAAATCAGCACCTTTTTTTCTGATTAAAATTCCTGATTAAAGCTGAAGTGGAGTGAAAGTGCTCCTGGCTCTTTTGGCACGTGGTGCTTTGTAGGAAAAGGGCACCGAGGGCAGAGTTGTTTCTCTCTGGAGTAAAACCAGCAGCAGGTCTGGGCACAGGACTGGATTTTTTTGTCTTTCCTTCCCACTGCTGATTTTCCACAAGCAGGAAGCCTCTGCAAAGACACAGCATAAATGCAGTTCAGGTTTGTCCAAGAATCAGAGACTGGAATTGGACTGGAATTCCTGCAGCATGTCCTGAGGGAATGAACTCATGGCAGCCTCTGGGTGTGCAGGGCTCTGCAGATGATCTCCTGGCAAAGGTTCCCTGCTAAGCCAACTTCTTTTTAGGGCTTCAGGCACTGAAGTTCCCCTCCCTCCAGTCTTTCCCAGCCTGTGGATTCCATCAGTCTGGATTTGTTAAAGGCTGCAGCCTGTTGGAGCTGGGCCAGGGCAAACTGCAGATCCTTTCCTCCTGGAATCTGACACTGCTCAGCTTCGAGGCAAAACACAAGGAAGGCTCAGCCCCTTGGCCACAGAGCTCCTGGAGTGTGAGACAGATCCCTCCTGAGCCAAATGGGACTGGTGGAGCCCTTGGGATTCCCTGTGCCAGGCTGGCACCTTGCCCTAGGGGTTGGGAGCAGCTCCCTCTGCTCCCAGTTGCATCTTTATCCGTCAGAACACAAACTCACCCTGCAGAGCTGGGAGGACTGGCAGGGTGACAGGCAGGTCCCTCCTGTGCCTGTGCCTGGGACTGGGGAACCAGAATTCCCTTGTCCCCTCCCTCTCAGCCCTGGAGTTTTGTTGCCAATTGGTTGTGACCTGCAGGAGAGCTGTGCAGACACAGGAATGCCCATTCCTGCTGGGGGCTTTCTGTGAGTTCTGCTCCTTGGGGTGACACTGCAGGGGACAGGGCCCTGTTTCCTGCTTTTCTTTTGCTCCCTGGATGCTGACATCAAACAAGCTCCCCTCATGTGCAGAGTAGGATTAAATCCTGGCTCTCCAGGTCCAGCTCTTGGCCTGGACACAGGGCTGAGCCCTTTCATCCCAACTTGTCACCTCATGGCCAGGTGGCAGAGGGCAGGAGCTGCCTGGGGATGGTCCCTGGCTGCTCAGCCTGTGAGCCAAACACATTTTTAAAAGTTTTTCCTTATACATTTCATACAGGAATATGAACTGTTTCCACCTAGGAGCTTGCTGAGGGTTTTGCTTATGACTTTGGGTGGGTCTTGAATCCAAGTCTCCACTGGGAAAGGAGGCTCCAGTGGGCTGGGAGAGCTGGGGGTGTTCAGGATAGAGATGAGAAGATTTTGGAGAGACCTCAGAGCCCCTTCCAGTGTCTGAAGGGGCTCCAGGTGAGCTGGAGAGGGACTGGGGACAAGGGATGGAGAGGGATTTGGGACAGGGAATGGCTTCTACAGCCAAAGGGCAGGGCTGGATGGCATATTGGGCAGGAATTGTTCCTGTGAGGGTGGGCAGGCCCTGGCACAGGGTGCCCAGAGCAGCTGTGGCTGCCCCTGGATCCCTGGCAGTGCCCAAGGCCAGGCTGGACAGGGCTGGGAGCAGCCTGGGACAGGGGAAGGTTCCCTGCCATGGCAGGGGCTTGAAGAGGATGATCTCTAAAGTCCCTTTAAAACCAAGCCATTCTGGGATTCTATGATTTAAGAAAAACAACAAGCCAAAGCAAACTAAAAAAGCAACACCAGCACCCTCCCCACTCAAAAAAATAATGTAGAAACCACAAGCAGCTGTCCCAGAGGGGGCTCATGGCTCAGCAGAAGTCAGTCTAGGCTGTGTTGGTGCTCAGGGTTTGAAGTCAGGAGCTGATCTCCAGCACTTTCCTGCTTGCCCTGTGCTCAGCATTGCTCTACTCTGCATTTTGCCTTTTCCAAGAGCTCTTGCATCACTTTGTGCTTCCCAGCTTGGGCAGCTGTGGGAGAAACCCAGATTTCCATGGGTGTCCTGGTGTGATCAATGTCCCTGGGATGGGATTTCAGCTTTGGCAGCTGTTAGCTCTGAGTTGCCTGACCCTTAAACAAGCAGTTGGGATAAATCTCTCTGCAAACATCAGTCTCTGTGCTTTGTGGATGGGTGGATCTGTACTAATCCAGGTGGAGGTGAGTCCAAACCATCCTCTGCACCCCTGAGTTCCCATACCTGGCAATCATCTTTACCAAGCTTGCACTTACATTTCACTGCAGTTTTCTTCATTTTCATTTTTCTTTTCCATCAGCTTTGCTCAGTGTTTTAAACAAAACAACCCCCAGGGCTGAGCAATGGGAGTGACATTTGCTGATAAAGGCTGGAGGCACAGGATGGATCTGCTGTGTTTCCCAGGAATTGTGCTGCTGTGCCAGGGATGTGTGAAGGGGGAGATAAAGCTGGGAGCTCCCTCCCCACCAACAGCTGCTATCAAGGAGGTGTCACAATAAATGCATTACTCAGCTCCTTGAGGTGCTCCCTCATTTCCCAGGGAGTGGAACTGCTCCAGCTGTCAATAACCACTCCTCACACCCCATTATGGGCATGGAAATCACTCACCTAAACTCTGTCTGCAGGAATATCCCTGGAATTCCCAAGGACTTGAGGCTCCTGGATCTTTCCCAGCCATTGCAGGGATCTGTCAGAGAGCACCAGGGGCTGTGCAAACCCCCAGCAGTGCCTGGAATGTAGAGCTGAGCAGGGATTGGGGTTCAGGAGCTGCTGCTGAGGGTTTGAAGGGAACTGGGACCAGTGGGTGAGGTGTGGTTGTACTGGAGGTTTGGATGTGACTGTGCAAAATCACCCCAAAATCACTCCAGAGTCTCCCTGTGGTGGCAGAGGCTCTCTGGGGCTGCTCCCCAGCTCAGCCTGACCTTACCATGGCCTCAGCCTTTCCCTGCTCTGCTCCTCCTGCTGTTTCCTAGCAGCTGACAGGGACTTGTACTCTGTTCACCTGTCAAGAGAATTACTTCTCAGCTCAGCCTTGTGGCAGGCCACAGTTCCCTTTGTGTGTTTGTCCCCACATGCATGGCTCAGGCTTGCAGCATCTTTGTTCCAGGCAATGATTTGCTCAGGGAGATTTCTCTCCTGATTTCTGCAGTCTGGCTTGAGTGTTCAGAGATTTAAAATAGTGTTTTATCTGTAAACAGAGCAGGTTTGTTCTGCAGAGATGCTCACCTGAGCCCATCTTCACCTTCAAAAGTCAATTTATTGTTGTTTCTTTCATCTGATGTCATTTGGAGCAGGTGTAGGAGCTGCAGAATTATTCTGGTGGAAGGTAGATCAGAAATCACTGCCCAAGTCCCAGTTTGGGTACCAAGCTCAGGCTCAGGGTGTTAATCCTGATCCTTCAGCCCCAGCTCGGTGCTTTAACCAGGGCATGGTTGTTATTGTGCCTGAGACAAAGAGAGCTTTGTTTACCTGTGAAATTTGCTCATTGTGATTTTTCTGCTCAGTGGAAAGGAAGAACACGACTCAAAATCAGCTGCTTGGCTGCCCTTGAGAAAAAATATATTCATGTCAAAAACAGCAAAGTAAATAACACATCCCTGTTAAGTGCCTGATAGTTACACATACTACATCCCAGAGTAATTATCATTTAATTAGCACTCTGGCAGCAGTGGAAGGAGATGGAGTTACAGTGCAGTTCTTGCTGAAGTGTTCCTGATGAGGAATTCCTGTAAGGGCCCTTCAGGGAGTGTGAGCAGCAGCAGGAGCCAAACCCCCCAGGGCAGCAGAGACCCAAAACATGCAGGGTTCCCTTTGCTTTGGCCCCAAGGAGTGAGGTGCTCCCCCTGAAAGGCAGTGGGAGTGGATTTAGGATGAGATTTGGGATTAGATGAGCACGTGCAGTCTTGGCCACCCAAACTCTGGTCACCATCTGAGGGGTTTCTAGGGAGAAACGTTTGGCCCCTTTTTTCTTTGCCTTTTCCTGCACTTTATGTTCTTGTCAGTCAGGCTGTAAGTGCCAAGAAATCAGTGTTATTCCTCTTTGAATATTTTCATATTCAATACAAATATCTATTTCCTTTTCATTCCACTTGATCTTTAGGGTTTGGGGTGGAGGGGCTGAGATGAGATGGTCTGCAAGGTTCCAACCCAAAACATCCTCTGAAATAAAAGGCCACAAAATCTTCCCCTTCACAGAGGTGAAATCTCAGCATCCATGTGCTGTCACTGGGGTTTTGAAGTGGTGCAAACTCAAATCCTTAAATCTGGGATTTATAATCATGCTTCATTGTCCTCTGAAGGAGCTGAGGACTGGTTTGAAGGTCCTGTGAGTGTTAAATCCCAGGATCTGGTGAGGCCCCTCCTGCTCTGCTCCCAATGAGCTGGATTTCAGTGGCCAATTACACAAATGAGCTTTTAAACTACTTCTGGAGAGCTTCTGAGCCACTGGCTGACTTTGCCCTGGGGAGTTGTGATCCCTGCTGTGGAATAAATAGGTCTGATTTGCATAGGCAAACACTGCCAGTTTAATGGAGATTCCCGTGGGATTGAAGCCCCCAAGGAGCTCTGAGGAGGTGCTTGAGGCTGGGCTGAGGTGACTGAAGGTCCCTGGTGGGGTTAATAAAGGAGTGTGCTCTCCTTCCCTGCCCTAGTCCAGAGCAGCAGCTTTCCTGAGCAGGGATCCACAGGTGGGGGCTCTTGGATGTCCTCACCTCCCAGCTCAGATTCCAATTTCCAATTGCTTGCTTTTGTCAGAGCTGTGTCTCCTGTTGGATAGGACAGCAGCAAACATCTCTGTCCCTGCTGGAGCCCAGGCTGGGGCTCAGCTCCTGGGCTGCTTCCAGGGTGTGCTGGAGCATTTCTGTGCAGGGAAAATGGAACAGCAATTTCCAGATCTGCTCTGAGGGCCACACCTTTAGGGGACCAGCCACAGGGGGAAAATAAAAGCAGGTTAACCAGATCCTGAGCCTTCCTGACTCCTCATCTCTGCTGATCTGGGCTCCCTTTGTGTCCTGCCTTGACTTGCAGTGGCTTTCCAGGCAGGGAAAGTGTTTTTCTTCCATCTTATATGCACTTTTAAGTGGCTTCCAGTATGAGCCAGTGCACAAATGAAAATCTTGCTCTGCTTTATCTCAGCCCCGAGCCTGAGACTCTGTGTGGCTTCTCCTGTGGGAGTGTCCCTAATAAATCACAGTGAGTGATAATTATTACCCAGTTCTGCCTTTGTGGATAAATGGGGCCTGATAAGGGTCAAATCCCCAGCATGCAGATGTTTCCAGATGTGCTGCAGGGGCTGTGGGAAGGAGCCTCAGCCCCCCTGAACTCTGGGGACACCTGGACATGTCCCTGTGTGCCAGAGGGGCCCCCAGGTGTGAAGGATGGGTCATCCCTGAGTGCCCCCAGGAACAGCTCTGCAAGCACCAGGAACTGGGCTCAAAAGAGGAGCCCTCTTCCAAGTGCACCCCAAGGGAGAATCCTGCCATGGCAGCTATCCCCTCTATTTCTCAACAGCACCAGGTCCCATTTGAAGGTAATTATCCAGTTAACTTTGGCCACGTGGCTTCTCTGGGGTTTGTACTCTGGGACTCAGAGTGCAGCCCCCAAATGCTGCCCCTGCTGTGACAGAGCCCAGGAGCACCAGGGCCATTGGAGGTGTCACCTGGAGTTATTGCCAGTGGTGGAGAACAGCCCCAGACACCTTCTGCACATTCTTATGGCCCTGAGCAAGGCCCATCCCAGCTCAGGGCTCTGGGCCTGGAAGGGTTTTCCAGGCTGGTGCCTTTTGTGAGGTCCCAGCAGGGTGGCTGTGGGAGCTGGGTGGGCTCTTGGCATGAGGGCTCCTGCTGTGGGAATGGGATCAGCCCCGATCCTTGGGCAGGAGTTTTACATCAGGTGACAAAACACAGAGAGCTGGGGACAGCTGCTCCCTGCACATGAGCATTTTGGCAGCTAGAGCAGCACACCCACCTGGGCACTGCTGTACAAAGTGCTGGGGCTTCAAGGAGGTGTCCAAGCATGTCAGTGCTGGGACATCCTTGGGGTTTGAGAACACACCAGGAAGGAAAAGGCTTCTAGGCAGTGGCTGAGGCAGAAGTTTCATCCTGGAGGGGGAGTTTTGTCATTGAGCTTGGATGAGGAAATGGAAATCAGCAGCAGTTCCCAGGCTGTGTGTGGGCACAGGGAGGGGCACCAGCTTCTGGTGCTGCTCTAGCAGGGGCTGGCAGCAAGGCTGGGAAGCAGCAAACCCTTGCCCAGAAGGTTGTTAACCACAGTGCTTTTCTCAGCAGAGACTGAGGGGTCTGGCACTGGAGAAGTATGAGCAGTGAATTCAGCAGCCCCAATGGGGAAAGCACTGAACTGATATTTCTCAAGAGCATCCAGGTGTTAAACTCACCTGACAGAGGAGGAAACAGAGCTACAAAGGAGTTAAATGCTTTGCCTGAAGTCCCAGCACAGGCAGAGAACAGTGACAAAGTCAAATGTGTGTTCAGCAAGGTCACAGGCATGGGTAGATGTAAGAGGTATTTTTTAAAATCCAGTTTCCACAGCCTCCTTGCCATTAAAGTTTAAGTGGTATTAATCTCCAGTAAATTCAGTAATGCCATTCAATCCAGCATCTCTTTTATGTGGTATCTCTTATTTTTAATTTGTTTCACAGGTTCTGTGGTACTTAGCAACAGCAGGGAAATAAACCCATTGGAAACAGACAATTAACCAAGGGCACTGGGGCAGGGAAACCAGAATTGTTCAAGGAACAGCTCTTGGAGATGCTGCCCTGGGGATGAGCTTAAGGAAGGGATGCTGCTGGGGACTAAAATGCCATTCCTTCATGGACATTTGGTTACATTCCTGGGAAAGACATGCAGCTTTCCCTTTCCCCTGGCAGGGAGGGGGAGCTGGGAGCCTGGCTCTTCCAGCTCCTGCTCTGCACACAGGGGTCCCACATGGGTGTGTGATTCTCCTTTCGAGATGTGCTTTGTGTGTGACACTGGATTTTAGGCCTTTGCCATGCAGCTCCTGCCTGGGCAGTGCCAGCAGCTGCCTCCCCTGCCTCCTGCCCTGCCTCCTGCCCTGCCTCCTGCCCTGCCCCTTCCTGCAGAAATCCTGGGGCTGGGCTCACTTCCAAAGCAAACCCTGCTCCAAGGAATGAGTCCTGCCTGCCTGGGCTGTTTGGGGTGGGGAGGAGCTGGGATGGGGCTGAGATGGGGACACTGTGTGTTTGGGGTGGGGAGGAGCTGGGATGGGGCTGAGATGGGGACACTGTGTGTTTGGGGTGGGGAGGAGCTGGGATGGGGCTGAGATGGGGACACTGTGTGTTTGGGGTGGGGAGGAGCTGGGATGGGGCTGAGATGGGGACACTGTGTGTTTGGGGTTAGGATGAGCTGGGATGGGGCTGAGATGGGGGCACTGTGTGTTTGGGGTTGGGAGGAGCTGGGATGGGGCTGAGATGGGGGCACTGTGTGTTTGGGGTGGGGAGGAGCTGGGATGGGGCTGAGATGGGGGCACTGTGTGTTTGGGGTTGGGAGGAGCTGGGATGGGGTAAGGAAGGGGTGGGATGGAGGCACTGTGTGTTTGGGGTGGAGGCTGAGGAGCCCCTGGGGAGAAGGCTGAGAGTGCCAGGGCCAGGCAGGAGGCTCTGCCTCACCCCCACCTCTCTGTGTGTCCTGGGTGTGGCCCAGCCCTCTCTGAGCACAGCGAGTGGGATGAAGATGAGGAAGACAAAGGGCAGGTGGGGCAGGGCTGGCTCTGGCTCTGGGTCTCTGGTTTGCTCTGCCTGACCCCATTCCCTGCACAGGGTTTTCTCTGGTGTCTCTGCAATCCCATTTCAGGGAACAGGCTCACTGCAGCCCCAGGCTCTGCTGTCCTCTCCCATCCCAGCCTGCTCCTCCAGGCCAGGTCAGGCTCTGCAGGGCAGCTCCCAAGGGAATGCATGGTCCAGAAGCCAGACCTGCTGCATTCTGTGACTTTTAATTCCTCCAGTTCCCCTCCTCCTCCATTTCTCTGAGGGAGCAGAGGTTTCCTCGGTGGCTTTGCTCAAGGGGTGGCTGCAGGTGCCCTGAGAGCAGGGATGTCACCTGGGGGTGGCCTGGGGACATGAGCAGGGATGCTGCCCTCAGCCAGCCCAGAGTCCTGCTGAGCTCCCCCTGGCCCAGGGTGGTGCTGCATGGGCTGGGCTGGGCAGAGCTGGGAGCAGCCACAGCTGGAGGCTCCATCCTGGCATCCCTGATTCCAGGGAATTCCACAGCTGCCAGTGGGGGATTCCAGGGAGTTCCACAGCTGCCAGTGGGGCAGAGGGGTTGGATGGATTCTGTCCCACAGGGATCTGCCCTGGGCCAGGCTCTGCCTGTCCCTGTTTGATGATCAGAGGGGTCATTCTTAATGCCCCATCCTTGTATTAAATTTCCACATAAACATTCCCTTGTATAAACCTGTGTTACTCATCCCAGACTTTAATATTTATTTATTCTCTGAGCACAGAGGGGACAGCACTAAGTTGTTTCTTTTTCAGGCAGGTCCTTAATCTTGCCTCTGGCCAAGAGAAAATCCAGTGTTTTATCACACTGTGCCACATGAAAATAAAGGTGGTGTTCTTCCCTTCCCTGCTGTCATCAGGGAAATCATTGATAGGCCACTAATTAAAACCACAGGCCTTAATTTGATAATTTACCTGACATTTTGTGCATATTGTGAGTTGTTTGAATTTCAGCCCTGGAGCTCAGAGGCTTGCAGAGTTTCCTGCTGAGATGCTGGATCCCAGCAGTGAGCCCCAGCTGGCTCGTGGAGGTGCAGAGAGGCAGCAGGAATGGGAAATCCCAAAGTGGAAAATGGGATTGTTCCCAGGAGCCCCCACCTGAAGCCCTGCACAGTTCTGGGGTCCCAGCATGGGGAGGACGTGGAGCTGTTGGGGCAAGGCCAGGGGAGGCTGTGAATGATAAAGGGACTGGAGCTCCTCCCTGTGGAGACAGGCTGAGGAATTTGGGGTTGTTCAGCCTGGGTCAGAGGAGGTTGTGTGGAGAGCTCACAGCACTCCCAGGGTCTGAAGGGCCATGGGGAAGCCAGAGAGAGACTTTGCATCATGAACTCAGGGACAGGACAGGAGGAATGGGGTCAAACTGCCAGAGGCAGGGTAGGTAGGATATGGGGAAGGAATTGTTCCCAGTGGGGTTAACCTGGCACAGGTTGTTCCATGGATTCCCCATCCCTGGCAGTGCCCAAGGCCAGGTTGGATGGGGCTCAGAGCAGTCTGGGATAGTGGAAGTTGTCCCTGCTGGGAGGAATTGGATGAGTTTTGAGGTCTCTCCAACCTAACCCATTCCATGATTGTAAGATGTGTGAATTCAGTGTGTTGAATTAGGAATGGCAAGGTTGGGAGAGGGACAAAGACCTTCCTTCTGGGCAGTACAGGACTGTCCCAAATGCTCCAATGGGGCAGTGCCTTGTGGTGTGGAAGGTGAGCAGCTCCATGATCCAAGTTTAGTAGAACCGGCAGCAATTTAACAGGAATTGGACACCTTGAAAGTTCTTCCAGTCTGTTCCCAGCCTCTTGCAGTTGATTAGTTGATCCACTAATTATTTTTTTAATATCTTTTTTCTACATATTTTATAACCTGCTCTTTAGTGTAAAATTGGAAGCCAAATCCAATTGTGAGGGAAAATTAATTTCCTTGAATTGAAGGAGCAATCTCCTTGAGACTTTTTAATCATTAGATGATAACTGTGAGCTAAAGAAAGGAAGACCATTAAAGTAACTTAATAGAGCAGGATAAACGTTTTTCCCTGTATCTCCTTCATCTTTATTTAGAGATCCATGAGGAGGATATTTCATAAAAGCTGCTCTTCTTGACCTTTCTTCACTTGTTCTATAGAAGAACCAACCAAAAGAATGGCAAGGAAGTAACACTGTGGAGTTCTGGATACAGACCCAATAATTCTGTTCAACATCTCTGCTCTTCCTTCCTGCCAAATTCTGCCTTTCCTTTCTCATTAAAGAGAGAATAGCTATCGGGACAAATAAAAATGCATTTGGCTGAGTTGGGTGATTTTTAAAAACAAGCTGTGTTAATGCTTTTAATTAAGGGGCAGAGGAACAAGAGGCTTTATCAGCTCTTTGTCTGCAGGCCATTATTTCGTTGGGGATGAGCAATCCATTATTGTCAGCGGCCACCTTTTTGAGGGATTTACTCCCAAATCAAATGGTGTTTTTATTTAAATTGTTGAGCTCTGCTTGATTCCTCATTTATTTAATGTGGAGGTATTGTTACAGGGGAGAATGAAGCACTTAACTTGGATTGCTTGAGGGACCAGGAGCGGTGCCTCGGGAGCTCCCCGGTGTCCTGGGCTGGAACGGGGTGTGCAGCACCATGGGGAGGGGGAAAACTTGAAGGTGAAGTTGCTAAATCCCAGTTAAGCTGCTTCCAAGAGAATTTTGGGAAGGATTGATGGCTCTGTGCTTTATAAAGTGAAGTCATGTTGAGAAGTCTCAGGAAAGAATTCCTGGCTGTCAGGGTGGGCAGCCCTGGCAGAGTGGCTGCTCCTGGATCCCTGGCAGTGCCCAAGGCCAGGCTGGAGCCTGGGACAGTGGAAGGTGTCCCTTACATGGCAGGGGTGGCACTGGATGGGCTTTGAGGTCCTTTCCAACCCAACCCATTCCATGATTTATAAATAACAATGAAAGGAGCTCTCAGGGTACAGCTCCTGTTCATTGCTCCTAAGCTGTTTCCAGTCCAGAAAACCTCGTTTTCCTGGTTGAGAGTTCCCACTGATCCCCATTATTGGGTTCAAAATGTAGTTTCCTTTCTCTGAAACTTTCTCCTGGATTCCTTTTACCTCCTCTCTGAGTGCCTCTTAACAGTTTTTGACAGGAGAAGTCAGAGGTTTCCACACCTATTCCCAGTGGAGGAGATGAACTGGGTTGTTCATACTCTGGATAAAACCAGAGCAATTTTCCCTTCTCTTAAATTCCAGGAGGTAATCTAGGATAATGGAACTATTAGATTTGGCATCTGTAAGGTGGTTATCATTTCAGAAGGAATTGTTTCTGTTAATGGCAGTTAACTTGCTACAAATAAAGCAAGAGAATTGAAATCTTAAGTACCAGAGTGGCAGCAAACCATGAAGCATTATCCTGCTCCGTGGAAGGAAAGCTGAGCCAGCTGTCAGGGAAGAAATCTATTGGAAAAACCCTCTGATGGATTCCAATTGGAACTAATTTGACATGGCAGCAGCACCCAGCTCTCCTGCTTTCTATTAGAAATATTAAAATGTCTGTAAATAATAATATTAAAGTGGGCAGAACCAATGAACTCATGGTTTTCATCAGGATGAGTTTGGTGGCTGTTGGTGGAGCTGAGCTGTGAAATCCTTGGAATTACTGAGCTGCCCTGGGACCCCAGGAGCTCCTCTGGCAGATTTGGGCCCTGTGTGAGATGTGGATGGAAGCTGGAGCCTGGGCCTTACTGTGAGCCAAGTCTGGGGGAGTTCAGGGCTGTTCTCCACCTCTCCAGGCCAGACCTGCTCATGCTTGCATGTGCTCCTGGCATGGACAGGGCTGGAATGGGCTTGGAGCCAGGATTTGGGAGCTGCTGTTACAGCACAGGAACCTGCTGCCCCATTCCTAAGGGATGCATTCCTTCCCTCTGCAGAACAGGCATTCCCAGGGGTGTGGGATTTCCATGGGCTTGCAAAGGTGATGGCCATCCCATCCCCTGTTCAGAGCTCAGGGTGGGCAGGGGAGTCCTGGAGCTCTCAAAAAGTCAGGGAAGTGGGAAATTCATTGGCACCTCCCTGCTGGACTCAGTGGATCCCTGGGTTTTTTTCTTTACAGCATGGATTCAAAGAGCAGCAGTCAAATGGGAGAATGCTTTTTCTATTTCTGTTTCAGCACAGGGAATATCCCAGGGGCAAACTCTGCACACACCATGGCAGCAGCAGCTGAGAGTGTCCCCAGGCAGAACCACTCAGGATTGTTTAGAGCTGGGCTCTGGGCAAAGTGCAGTTTTATGGAGAGGGTCAGAAGGGCTAAGCACTGAAAAATCCCCTGAAATGTGATCTAAGAGTGTGTGAATCAGAACTGCATCCTCATCTCAGGGCAGCTGGAGCAGCTGGTCCAGGGGTGTGCGAGTAATGAGGGTCATTAGTAAACACAACCATCTATAATGTCCTTAAAATCGCACAGTTATGACAAATTAACCCCTGGCATTGTGGTTTTCCTCCCTCCTTGTGCTGTTCCACTGATGCTTCCAGTTTTCTGTGTTATTTCCCTGCCCAGCCCCTGTTCCTGGCTGAGCTGGAGGGCACAAGGTGCAAGATGGATGTGACAACTTGATCCCTAACCCAGAGCCCTGTGATACTGGGGGAACTGGGAAATGACCCCACAGATGCTTCTGCAAACAGTTTTAAAAGAATTTGCTTCTACAAATTTACAGTGAGCTTGTTGCTGGTGGTGGTGGCTCCTTTGTGATTCCAACTGGAAACACTCTTTTCTGGAATACCCTGAAATTATCCATCCTAAAGTGTTCACTGTTCCAGACAAGCTGGAACCAAGAGAAGGGAAAGGCCATTACTGTATTTCTTTCATTTATGGGCAGAGGTTGTGCCCTTGCCCACAGACACCCCGAGGTATTTCCAGCAAAGCCCAGCCTGAGAGCTCCTCCTTTATTTCACCCCAGGAAAACCTTTCTCCAGTCTGTACAGACTGAAATGAGCTTGGATTTTGGGCAATTTATTGCAGTGGTAAAACAATGTCTTCAAAGGCACATTGCTGTGAAGTCTTTAGATAACCAGGATGGGAGGCAGCTGAACCCAGCAGCTGTGCAGCAATGAGCCTGTGGCAAAGCAGAGATGGGGCAGTGTCCTTCAGTGTGGCTTCCTGTGGGTCTCTGCCTGTCCCTAAATGTGATTCCTGTGGATCTCTGCCTGTCCCTAAATATGATTGCTGTGGGTTTCTGCCTGTCCCTAATGTGATTGCTGTGGGTTTCTGCCTGTCCCTAATGTGATTGCTGTGATCTCTCCCCTGCAGGACCCCTGCCATGATTGGCTGCTCCTTCGTGGTCAACAGGAAATTCTTTGGGGAGATTGGGCTGCTGGACCCTGGCATGGACGTGTATGGAGGGGAGAACATCGAGCTGGGCATCAAGGTTTGTGCCACCCGGGCAGCAAAATGTCACCTCTGTGTTCTCAGGAGCCCAGAGCTTCCACTGAATTGGCCTGAATTACTGGAATCCTTCAGGGGAGCTGGGAGGTGATGGCATTCACAGCATTTTAATTTCACTTTAAGGGAGAAAAATGACTTGGTTTTAGGGATGAGTTTAATTTTTTTCCTTGGATTCCAATCTGTGTGATCTGATGCAAGAAGCTGCTGAAATGAAATGGCATTTCCAGCTTGAGCCTGGCTGGGTTGTCAGTGTTGCTGGAAGTTACAGGGAGCTTAAATAGCAGGAAAAGCACAGTGGGTGAACAGTGTTTGGGGGTGCTGGGACTCCTGTGAGTGTCTCAAGAAGACACAAGGCCTGCAAATATTTCCTGGGCATTTTGCATCTGCAAATAAAACGTGTTTACAAGCACAAAACCTGCTTTGAGCAGTGGAACTCTACAAGCCAGGATTTCAGAGCTGCCTCAGTGCCTTCCCCCTGACAACATCCCTTGATTACTGTGTACAATGTAAGATCTGGCTTAGTGATTCAAGTGTTTACACACACTGAAGTGATTCATAAGTGCTTGAATTCCATGTTCAGGGTAGCCTGGGATGGCAGAGTCTGTGGAGATTCTCCCAGGCGTGGTTGGGAGTGTGACACTTGTGCATTAACGAGCTGATAGGGGGAGGCTGGAGACTTCTAACTGGAAAATTGCATTGATTGTGCTGTTGTAAAAATGAAAAATCATTGTTCAGCTCAGAGATTTACCAGAGGATATTTGCTTTGCTGGCAAGGCACAGGAAATTTAGGAAATCTATTGTTGTTGGCTATGGGGAGCAATAATCTCACTTAAACAAGGGAGTGGAAATTAAAGGCTTTCAATGTGCCACAGAGCTCCTCTCCTTGTGAAGTAATTACTGCTCATCCTGCAGTGGGGCTGCAGAGATCCTTCTCCAAACCAGCTTCTCTCCTGGCTCTCCTGGTTTGTTTGGATTTGGGATTTTTGGTCTCGTTGTGACCCTGCTCTTCTCATAATTATTCAACTCATTTGCCTGGTTTGGGGGATGTCACTGAAGATTGGTTTAACTGGAAAAGTCAGAGGGTTGTCTCAGAGAAAGTGGTGGGCTCTTCTTTTTCATGTGCTAAGATTTTTAGACATCCTTTTGGGAAAGAAAAAAAAACAAAAACAAACCTTCTCTTCTCTAAGAGACTCCCAAGCTTGAGTTTCTAAGCCATACATTTTCACACTCATGCTGTGTGTTCTGGTCAAGGTTTTTAAATCATTGGTGGTTTTGAGAGACAAAATACTCCAAAATCTGCCTTGTAAGACTGCACAGAAAGCAGAATTTTAGAGATTCTTGAGCTACAAAAATCTTCTTGTGAGCGTTTTGCTGTTTGCCTGAGAAGGGGCTGTTTGGAGTCCCAGAAGTAAATTGGGGGTTCCTTGGTGGTTTCAGTGATTCCTGGATGAAAATAAATGCAGAAAGTGTTTCTTTTTGATGATGGTGCAAATTCCATCATTGTTTTGAGAATCCTGGGACACTTTTAAATGTTTTATGGATGTGATTATCCCTCTCTGCTCTGCACTGGTACAGACTCACCTCAAATCCTGGCAGCAGTTTTGGCACCAAAATATCTAAAAAATCTAAAGCCAGAACTGCCCAAAGAGCAAAAATGAAATAATAAATCCATAAATCCATTGAGGCTACAGTAAGGACATGGAAAATTTGCAGTGTTTCAGGCAAAAGCACAAGCTAACCCTGTTATGGGAAATTCATTTGAGGAATGTGAATAACAAATTGAAATAAAGAATTGAAAAGGTTGGGCTGGCTTAACCTGTAAAGGCCAAAGCCGTGTACAAAAGTCCTGTTTTATTACTGTGCTTCAGGGTGGGGGAGTCCCCATCCCTGAGGAGTTCAACAGTGGGGATGTGGCACTTGGGGACATGGTGCTGGTGGCACTGGTGGCCTTGGCAGTGCAAGGGGCATGGCTGAACTCATATCTCAGGGAAACTTTCCAACCTAAAGAATTTCATTATTTTGTAAGTGCTGTAAAATGAGCTGTACTGTGCCTGTTGTGGGGAAATATCTGGGCCTTATGTTTGTTTCAGCTGCTGAGTTCAGGGAGAAAAATGAGAAATGCAGGAGCCTCTTAAAACCCCCCTAAAAGCCCCTGAAGTCCAGCCCTGTTAGTGCCATTCTCAGGTGTGCACTCTGGGATTCCTCAGTTCCAGGCTCAGGGCTCCCATCCTGGGCAGGCTCTGTGTGCTCTGCCCCCTTCTCCTGGCCCAGCCCAGCTCCTGCTCTCTGAACAAGCTTTGGGCCAACTCTCCAAACCCTTTCCTGTTCTGGAGGAGTTTCTGCTCTGATTTCACCAGCCTGGTGCCCAATTCTCATGGCTTGAAAGTGCTGCTGCTGCAGGTCCCTAGCAGCTCCAAGTGGGGATTTTGGCACAGAGACTTTGTTCCCCATCCCTGCTCCTTCTGCTGGAAAGTTTTCATTGCTTTTGGAGCTGTTTGTGGCCCTGGGTTTCAGTGGGTGTGACTGAGTAGGGAGGCTGCCTGTGCTCTGTGCCTGGCTTGTGCTCTGCAGGGAGGCTTAATGGCTTTCCATGGTTAGTCACAGACATTCCCTAAAGATGCTCCATAAAATTGTGTGTGTCTGTTGGAATAAAGATGCCAAAGTCTGTGCCATGGCTGCTGCCACGGTTTCAAACTCAGGGCTGGGCTGCAAGGTTGTTTTCAGAGTATTTTGTGCTTGTGTCATGCATTGCTAATTAAAGTTATTGGAGTTGTCTTTTCGAGATTAATTTAATCAATAGGAATATTATTACTACTTTGATGGTATCATTTGTACAAATTGTCACTTGAAGAAAGCAATTAACTGAGAATGCTTATTAGCTGGTCCATCCCACACCTTATTTGTGCAGTAGGAATCGATTATTGGATTCATTAAGTCAAGCACAATTCTGGGATCCCTTTGAGGTTTAACCACTGACTCGAGCTGCTTTTACTGCTGCTGTTAACTCGGCTGAGGGGCAGCCTGGAGCCTTAAAAGTACTTCCAGAAGAAAAGCATGGCATCTCCTCTTAATATCCCAGACTTTTTTTTCCCCAAATTTGTCCTCTAAATCCAACAAGGCAGATCACTGGTGCTGCCAAGCCAGAGGATTTATGTTCATGGAGCACATGGAATGGCATTGCCATGGCACAGGAATCATGGAATGGTTGGGTTGGATTGGGAGGGATGTTAAAAACCATCCTGTTCCATCCCTGCCTTGGCAGGGACACTTTTCCACTGTCCCAGGCTGCTCCCAGCCCTGTCCACCTGGCCTTGGGCACTGCCAGGGATCCAGGGACAGCCACAGCTGCTCTGGGCACCCTGTGCCAGGGCCTGCCCACCCTCACAGGAACAATTCCTGCCCAATATCCCACCCAGCCCTGCCCTCTGGCTGTGGGAGCCATTCCCTGTGTCCTGTCCCTCCATCCAAACACCTGGAGGGGAACACTTTGTCCAAAGACCCTCTCCATCTTTCCTGCAGCTCCTGCAGCTCCTATACAGCCACACTGAGGTCACTCCAAAGCTTCTCTTCTCCAGGCTGAACAATCCCAATTTTCCCAGCCTTTCCTGAGTGCTCCACATGGAGTTTTGGAAATAAAAGGGTACAACCAGGCCATATTGTTGTTAGAGGGGATTTTAGCAATCAGAGCCTCCTCCTGCAGCTGCTCAGGACAAAAGTGACCCCCATGCCCTGGCAGGGACATTGATCCTCCTGGGATTGCTCTGTCCCCTTAATTTCAGAGACCCTCAAAAGAGATTTAATGACATTTCAGTGGCACACATCTCCAGCCATGGAGGAGCCTGTTTTGTTGCTATGAGTGTGATTATTCACATGCTGAAATATTGAATAGATCAGGCAAAAGAATGAAAGGAAAACTGTCAAAAAGGAGTGTTTAAGTTCCACACAGGAGCCTGACTGCATCCAGAGAATCAAATCCTTCCCCTCCTGCATGCATTTTCCATAAAATTGTGTTGTATCTTTCTGTTAAGAAACAAACAGTGAGGGTGTTCAGAGCAAACAGCTCTTTCAGCATCCCTGGGGCCTGAGGTGAGGGCTGGGCAGCCTGGATCCCATGGGAGCAGGGAGGATGCCACAGCTTCCAGATGGGAGAATAATGATTTGAATTTTTTTTGTCCTCTGTTTTATAAAAGTAAATACACTGCCAGCACAGATTGACCTTTCCAGCCTCACTGGGAACAGACTCCATGTGGCTTTCCATGGAATTGTCATGGAGAGTGGTGGGTGGAAGTGCAGTGGGGGAAACACAGATTCCATTGTAGGATGGAGGTTTGGCTGGGTTTGTGCTTGCATGGAACTTACATCTGAAAAATAATTAGTGCCTGTCACCAAAATGCAAAAAGCATCCCTGCTTAGGGTGGAATTTGTGTTTATAATGTCACATTTTGCCTTGGCCATGTGTCTGTAGAAATGGGGCTTGCTGGGATTTTGATCACCCTCCAATGTCTGTCTCACCCTCAGTGATTCTGATCAGTGAATTACAGGCTGGGAGCAGGCAGAGGGAGCTGACAGCAGCCTGCACCCCAAATCCTTCCTTAAGCCACCAGTGCCCCCAGGGACTGCCACCTCCCCTGGCACAGCCAGGAATGCAGGATGTGGAGCACATGGGATCCAGGAGCTGGGGGTGATGCATTCTTTGGAAACCAGGAGGCTGAAAAGCCTGTAATTTTTCCCTGATAAATTCATTAGGCTTTCAGGGTTCACAGGAGTCAGAGATGAATCCAGGTCCTTGTGGGCTTTTGCCCCACCTTGTTTTGAGGAGACTGAATTAGCCATGGAATGAGTTGTGCTGAGGGAAGGGCTTTTCTGGGAAGTGTGGAAACAAATCAGCTCAGATGTCTGAGGGATGGTCCTGGAGGAGCACAGAATTTCCTGCAGGTGCCTCCAAGGTCTGTTTGAGGTTGGCTGCAGGAGGTGTGGGCACACCTGGCTGCAGGGAGGGAGGAAATGTGCCCTGGGTGAGCTGAAGGCTTTGGGGCAGAATTCCAGGGATTTCATTCTCTGGGGACTGTGTACTGTTCAAACAGCCACTCTTGGACATCCCTGAGGAGCTGAGACCTTCCCAAAACCAGTCAGATGGAGATGAAGCAGAGCCTGTGGAGGGGATGCTGAGGTGGGGCTGTTGGCAGGGGGGAATCACAGAATTGTGGAAAGGTTTGGGTTGGGAGGGATCTTAAAACCATCTGACCCCACCCCTGCCATGGCAGGGACACCTTCCACTGTCCCAGGCTGCTCCCAGCCCTGTCCATCCTGGCCTTGGGCACTGCCAGGGATCCAGGAGCAGCCACAGCTGCTCTGAGAATTCCATCTCAAACCCTCCTCACCCTCACAGGAACAATTCCCTCCCAATAGCCCATCCATCCCTGCCCTCTGGCAGTGGGAAGCCATTCCCTGTTTCTCCATTCTTGTCCCCAGTCCCTCTCCAGCTCTCCTGGAGCCCCTGGCCCCCTATAGGCACTGGCAGTGGCTCTGAGGTTTCCCTGGAGCCTTCTCCTCCCCAGATGAGCACCCCCAGCTCTCCCAGAGGTGTCCCAGACCTGGGAGCAGCTCTGGGGCCTCTTCAGGACTTGCTCCACATCCTTCCTGTGCTGGGACCCCAGAGCTGCTCTCCCTCCAGCAGGGAATGAAATTCTGTGCTCACCTATCAGTGAAAGAAATGTTGGAGTTAGAGCAAGATGTGGAAAAAGCCACAAGGAAACCACAAAAAACTGAAGAAATTTTATTTATCAGCTGTAAGTGTCACATCAGGCACTGATCTGTGGGATGGGGCTGTGTGGGGATGGATCAGCTCTCCCTCCTCCATCTCCAGCCACAAGGAGCATGGAGCAGCTACACCAGACCTGCTGATGCCTTGCAGGACCTTGGAGACTCCTGCAGTTCAGCAAACATTAAAAAAAAAAAAAAAAAAAAAAATCAAAAGAGGTTGAAACAATCAAACAAAAACCCACAACCCAAACTTGCCAGAGATATAAATTTAGGACCAGTATTTTATCTGTCAGACACCAAAATCCACTTATTATTAAAATTAGGACTTATGGATGTTTCCAAATAAAAATCAAGTTAATTTGGAGGGAAACAAGAGGAGGGTAGGACTGACCTTGGAAAAGCTTTTAGAAATAGTGATACACCAGGAATATTCAACCTCCATCTGTTTATCTGTACCTGTACCCCTGTTAGAGGAGATTTTGCTCTTCAGAGTGATTGTGGCATGGTTGGAAGAAATATTTCCCCTCCTGAACAATATCCAATCACTGCCTGCATTTATTTTAAGAGCAGGAACAGTACAAGTGTGAGTTCAGCACAGAGCTTTGGCATTTGGGCTGTCAGCTCAGGATTTACAGTGGGGGCTTGAGGATGCTTTAGCTGAAGTTCTGCTCTCCTTTTCTAAACTGGTAAAATGCTTTTCATCCCAGCCCTCTCCAGAGATGGAGCCATGTCTGGAGTGTTTCTGAGCAGGAGGAGCTGGGGTGGGGCTGTCCCTCCTTGGGAAGGGGCAGGAGGCTCCCAGCTCGCTTCCCTCCTGAGAGCAAAGGATTTGTCACCTCTGTTATCTGCTGGCAGATGGGACAGGGAGAGCAGAGAGAAAAGACTGATGTTTTCACCCCAGCTGATTCTCCTGTTGTCCCTGACAAGCTGATTTTTATGCTGGGAAGACTCTGATCATCTTTGCTGGGAAATGTGATGGCTCTGGCAGTGCAATAACCATGTAAGAGTCACTGGTGGGTGAAGAAATCCATTTCAGGGCTCAGCCATGCCTTGATGGCACTTGAAACTCTGGCAGGTGTCAGCTTTTTAGTGATTTTCATGGGATTGGTGCCTCTGGCAGGCAGTGGTTGGGATTTGTCAGGGGTTGGTTTAACACTGAGCCATGGTCAGAGCCTGGATGGTGAAATCCAGATGTGGAGAGCAGGAACAGCATCCCTGGGGCTGCTGGGCTGTGGGGAGCAAGGACAAGGGGCTGGGCAGGTTCATGGATTTGGCAAGGTTTGCTTTCTTTGTGCCCTTCACCAGCAGCTTTCAGAAGCCCTGAGGGAGCTCCTGCTGTGCTCAGCTTTGCTCTGACTCTGCTCCTCCTCAACAGGACTCAGCCATTGCTGCAGCAGAGCTCTTGTTAGGAGCAGAAATGAGCCAAGACACAAATTCTCATTCAACAGCAAGAAAAGGGACCTGGTTTATTCTTTCTCACAGCTTAGCAATCCTGACTCTGCTACAGCAACCTCTTACTGCAGGGTCCCACTGCAGACTCTGCTGGCTCTTTCCTGCTGGACCATGACTGCAAGTGCTGGATTGCAGACTCTGAATGCAGCTTTCACCCAGCTCAGCTCTGACTGCAGGGTACAGCAGCAGCTCTGACTCCATCAGACCCAGACTGACCTTGCAGCAGAACTTGTACAGCAGCAACTCTTCCTTGTTCATTCTTCTTTGTGTCTCTCTGGAGCATTCCTCCTTCCTCAGGGCTCCTCTGCCTCCTCCAAGTCCTGTTCCCCCAGGAACCACCCAGACCAGCCATCCCACCCCTTTTATCACACCTGTCTCCATTAGTCACAGCTGTGAACCATTAAGGACACTGCTATTCTTTGGTAATTAGTACAACTGGGACTCATCAGAGGTAAGGTCACTTGTAATCTCTTCTTCTCCACCTACAGCTCCTGTTGCTCTTTGCACTGCATTTTGGTGAGGTTTGGGTTTCCCCTGCTGTAGGATTTGGCTCTCACTGACTGAGGCTGCTCCAGGGACTCCTCAGGCAGGTGCTCCCACACCCAGCCTGGGGACACCAAAGACACCCCAAGTGTCCCCAGCTGGTTTTTGGTTTTCCATCCCACACTGTTTTTCTTGGGCATGACTTCCATCACTTTAACTTCTCCTGGGCTTCCCGCTCTCCATCCTCTATGGGGAAGGAGGTGGCAAAGGAGGCACCTGAGTCCTTCCCCCTTTCACTGAGTGCCTGGGCACCTCCAGGGATGGGGGCTCCAAACCTCCTGGGCACTTCCAGGGCCTCACAGCCCTTTCCAGGAACAAATTCCTGCTGATGTGCAAGCTGAGCCCCCCTGGTGCAGCTTGAGGCCATGTCCCTTGTTCCTTGGGAGCAGAGGCTCTGTGGCAGGGCTGCCTGGGATGCTCAGGAACCCCTCATCTGCACCCCCAGGGTCCCTGAGTGCTACCCCAGCCATTCCCTGCTGGTGTGGGCAGGTGTCCTGGTTTGAAGGACAGGTGTCTGCTAAAAAAGGCAGAAGCTTCTCTTTGAAATGGAGAATGTAAACTCCCCTCCCCCCGAATTATTATAATTTTGAAATTAAGGGGCTCTCAGGCAAAGATATGGGAATTCAGAGTAATAGCTCTTTACTAGGAAAAATTAAAATAGAAATACAGTATTACATAAAACAATCCCAAAACACTGACAGAGTCAGAATACAGCCTGACACCCTGTCAGTCAGTCAGGGTGTTGGCACAGTCCCATTAAATGGTGGCTGCACCCTCCTGCAGTGGCAGATGTGGTTCAGCTGGAGCAGTGCTCCTGTGGAAGATGCAGTTTTCCTCTGAAGGTCCAGGGATGATGTAGGAAGGTCTGGTTTTCCTCTGGAATCCAGTGGAAAGATGGATAACTTGCTGTCCAAAATCTCAGTTTTTATCTGGGTAGGAAATGTTTGGCTCCTTTCCCTGGCTGGAGCATCTCCCATGGGATGATGGAATTTTATCAGCCATGCACTGGGACTCAATGGGCCAGCAGCAGATGATCTCTCCTGGAGGGAGGATGGGCTGTGGAAAAGATAAAGATGATTGCCCCAGCTGGTTTAAAGCTGGCCCATTAGCAGATAATGTGTGTCATGGAGATAAGGGGCACTGCCCCACCCGGCCCCAGCAGATGGGGACAGAATGTGACATTTCTGGCCACATCCTGTATGGCAACCCAAGACAGCAGGATCAGGGACTTCCCTGCTACAGAGCTGGCATGGGGGGTGCCAGCAGGGAAATAAATAAATAAATTCCATCCTGGTAGCATCCTGCAAGGCACACTGCTCCCCTTCTGTATTGGCCCCTGGGCCAGCCCTTCCTGTCCCCGTTGCCTGGGCCAAGGTCACATTTCCAGCCCTGAGATCTCATCACTGTGGGGATGATGCATGAGCTGGAGCAGCCCTGGCTCCCCCAGTGCCTGGAGGCTGCAATTTGGTCAGGAATTGCTGAGCTGCAGCAAAGTTAGGCTCTCTGGGAGCTGTTTTATAGCAGCTCTCCCTGGAGGACAACTGTCCTCCAAAGTATTCCTGGGTGCCTGGAACAAGCACTGAAATCTCCCTCACTCTTCTCTGTGCAAGGTGAGCATCAGCACATTTGCTCTGTGTGCTGCAGTGTCTGGGATATAAATTACCCCATAAACCAGAAAAACCAGGCTTGTCTCTCCCTAAAATCCAACTCCCAGCAAAACTGAACTTTGTCTTCTGACAAAAAAATGCTCTTGGGAAATGCCAAGGAAGATGTGACGCCAAGAAATGAGGCTCATAATGAACTGAGGTGAGGAATGAGGAGTTTTTCATCCCATTATATTCCTAAAGCCTTTGGAAAGCTCCCTACTTGTCATGACTGCAAAGCAAGGGTTTTTTTTTGTTGTTTTTTTGGTTTTTTTTGCCTTTTTGTCTGTCCTTTCTTATGAGCAGACTCACTTGTGATGCACCTGCTGGGGTTGTGGAACACAGGTCCCTTCCTACCTCAGTCAGAGCCACAAAGTTGATTTTATCCCTCTTCTGGTGTCTGGAGACTCAGGAGCAGCCCTGTCTCACTGAGTGTTGGCTTTTTCCAGGGATCAGACTCTCTCTTCATTCACTACAGATTTCCCCTAAGCTCAAGGATTATTCCTGGTAAGATGTAATCAATGCTGCTGCCCTCCTGTGATTTTCCACCCAAAACCTCGGAGTTAAAAATTCCCAAGCAGCTTTTAGTGTGTTTGGGGTCTCTGTGAGGCTTTGCTGTTGTCCTCTCTTAAGGACCTGGAGGTCAAACCTGTTCATTTTTCCAAACAGCCCCTGTTTTCCACAAGCCCTGGCTGCAGTCAAGGCTCTCAGAGCTGGTTAAGCTGCATTTCCTTCTCATCTGAACTCCTCCTGGGCAGGGACTGCAGCTGGAAGGCAGCTGCCAGCCTGATGGGATGGCAGGGAACAGACTGACAGCATTTCCCTGCCCACATCCATCCCAGCCCCGCAGAGTCAGCAGGAAACTGTAGTGACAACAACAGAGTTTGTGACTGAACATTGTCCCAGCCCTGGAGGAGGCAGCTGCACTCCCAGGTTCAGGGAGAGCTTTCTGCCCTGCCCCCTGTCCCCTCCACCATCCCATGTGGCTGCAGGACCCAGCATCTCCTCCTGGATCCCCCTTGGACACCCAAATCCCTTGAAAATGATGCCTTGGGTTTTAGCTTTTATATTTTTCAGATTCTCTGCTTAGTGTATAACTCTGAAACTTCGTATTAGGTTAGTAAGTTCTCTTCACAGGGGAGTTAGACAAAACAATCCCTTTCTAGCTAGAGAATCAAGGACAGCCAGTACCCAAAAAGCAGAAACAATGGCGAGTGAAAGAGGGCAAGCCAGAGGGCTGAGATTTCATAGCCTGGGGCTGTGGTTGGACAATTGGCCCCAAGATGTAGATGAACCAAAACTTATAAAAGTGTAAAGACTTGTGACTGGGATCCATCTTGGATTTGATGTGGGTGTAGCCCTGCCTGCACTGCCCAAGGTGAATCCTCTCAATAAATTCCTATTTTATCCCTTTTGCCCTGTCTAGTTTCTGTTCCAGGTCAGCCTTTCCAGGCATCATACCCAATCCTTGTTTTTGGATCACTTGAGAGCCCTGTGTTTGGTGTCAGCCCAATGGATGGATGGTGTCATTCCCAGTGCCCAGATCCCAGTGTTTGTGTGCAGTCCCTGCTCCTGCCCTCTGCCTGTGCTCCCTGCTGTCACCAGCTCCACGTGTGGGGTACAGAGCAGGGATGGCAGCTCAGGATCCTGCTGGCTCCAGGGCCCTGGGAAAGGCTCTGGAGGATCCCTGTGGGATTGTGCCACATGCAGCCCATGGCTTGCTCTGATCCAGACAAACCCTTGAGCTCACTGTGCCTGCTGTGCCCCGTTCAGGTGGGTTTTGTGTGCCTGGAGCTTGGCTGGGGTAGGAATTGCAGCACCTCCTGGGTGTAGGAGAGGTGTTGGCTCTGCCAGGATCCCTGGCAGTGCTCAGGGGCAGCAGCTTGTTTGATCCTCAGATTCACTGGCTCCCTTCTCCCACAGCTTTCCCAGTACTGGCAGACCTGAGGGACTGCTTCAGTGCAACAAGGAGGAGAAAATTCCCAGCCAAATTCAGTGGGAACTCATCATTTCCCTCCACCAGCCATCCTGGAAAATCTCCCCTTTCCCTCCAAGAGCAGGAGCAGCCTGGCACTGAGCATGTGTCCCTCAATGTGCCACCACTGAGCCTTGCCCTGAGCATCCCTGAGATAACAGTGGCAACAGCAGGACAGGATTTCCATTTCCCTGTGCATTCCCCTCTGGCTGCAGTGTCCTTGTGATCCCCACAGGAAGGGGCTCTGTAGGGCTCCCTCTGAGCAGCATTCCCAGTTGGAGCTCCCTGGGAAGGGAATTCCCTCCCAGCAGTGAACTTTCTGCCTTCTCTGGGATGATTTGTTATTCACAGCCACACTGTTGGCTCAGAGATGATCTGATGGCTCTGATGCACATCTGCCTAAGGCCTGAGACATGTTCAACCTCTTTTATCCCTCTCCTGACTCCAGGGTTTCCTCAGGAGTCTCTTAGCAGGGAAGATGCTGCTGCTTCACCTCCTCAGCAGCCTCCTCCTGCTGGAGTCACCTCCAGCCCTATCCTGCCTCAAATTCCATAAAGATTCAGTGGGTGACTCAGCCTTCCTTGGCTTTGGCTAAAAACTCTGCCACTAAGGCACTGGATGTCCTGGAACTGAAGGATCTCTTGGGGTTTTCCTGCTCTAGGATTGGAGCAGCATTTCCTGCCTCTCCCTGAGCTGGTTGGAAGCTGCTGGTGCAGGAAGCAGATCAGAAAATGAAATTAAATTTCACCTCTGACTTCCCAGGCTGGGATCCAGCAGAGCACTTAACTTCCAGCCACCTGGGCAGCCCTTTTAATTTTGGTGGTACTATTTCATATTTCACCTGCTTAAGTGCTGTTCTGGATCGAGGCCTCTGGAGCTGAACCTGAGCCACAAGGGTTAATATTTCCAGGATTAAATTTTCCCCTGGAAGAAGGTGTTGTTCCTCATACCTGCCCCTCTAAACATTGCTTCCATTTGATGAGCTAATTAACTCATCTGGCTTTAAAATACAAGTACATCCTTCTTGGCTTTTGTCATGTGTCACCGCCTTCTCAGGAGTTATTATGTCTTATTTACACAGAAAATACAGAAGGAGGGAAGTGAACCTGTTCAGTGCTTGAATTTATACCCAAAGCCTCAGTACCAAACCCATTATTTCATATTCATCTACAGACACAAAATATGTGTTAATTAACCAAAGTGCTGCTACTGGGCATATGCAAATGAAGTGGAATCAATCAGGCCAGGTTCACCTTATTTTTTTTAAGTTTTTCCTTTATTAAGAAATACAGCTTTGTGCTGACTGCAGTTCCTTAATACCAGATTTGTGCCTTGAAGCTCAGCCTGCAAAGAGCCTCAGAATCTCCCAGCACTGCAGAACCCACTGGAAATGATGCAGCTGATAATGAAGAATTCCTGTGTAATCCCAGGGAGAGCAGAACAGATCCTCTGTCTGGATCTGCCTCAGGCACAGAGAAACCCAGTTTATTTTTCTCAGAGGTGTTTCAGTCAAAGCAGCAGAGTTAAACTGAGAGAGACAATTAGGCATAAATTCACATTTGGACTAAATATATCAAACTGCAGATGGAAATGGGGGGTTCTGAGTCTGCAGCTCTGCTTTTCCAAGGCACAGGAAGGGTGCCAGCAGGACCCCCAGGATCTGCCCTGCAGGTGTGACAAGTGCTCAGAAGGGATCCCTGGGGTGTCCCTTCCCTGCTCCCCTGGTGCCACTGCCAGAGGCCCTGGGGATGCTCCTGGCACCTCAGCTTGGAAATCCCTCAGCTCTGTGCCCATCCTTTGCACATCCCTGTCCTGCACACCTCCCAGGCCAGGGCAGGGGGTTCCTGTCTGCAGGAAGAGCTTTGGCAGTGAGCAGGCTCAGGGCTGACCTGCATCCAGCATCTCCTTTATCTGATTGTACCTTTGGCATCATTCAAGCATTGATTGTGCTCAGGGCAGAGCAGTGGCTTTAGAATTGCTTGTGGGATGCTTTGTGTTCCCTTCCCAAAGGAAATACTGGATATTAACTGATGAGCAAGGACTGGGGGAAGGGGCTGGAGCCTTTAATGTTTAAGAAAAGGTGGCAAAGACATTGTGAATGATGAAGAAACTTCTTGCTCTCTGGTATTTTCCATTCTGAAATGTTGATCCCCCACCAAAGGGAGACAGCTGTTGATTTTCACCTTTCAGAAGGCACAGGAAGGGTCCCAGTGTGAGCCCCAGCTGCTCTGGGTCCCTCCTGTGCCTGCCCATTTTGTTCCTGGAGCTCTGGACAGAGGGAATTGATCCAAATCCCAGGGGGGAACCATCCCTCTGTGATTTTCTGTGCTGTCAGGACACATTTTCCTCTTTCCAGTCCCCTCCAATCAGTGTGAGCTCCAGCAGAGTGAACCCAAACCCACACCTGGGGCTCAGCTGTCACCCCCCATTAGGCTGGGTTTGGTCTGAAGCTGTAGAGCTGCGAACAAACACAAAGTTTGCATCTGGGAATTCAGTGCTTCTCCTCTCCTTCCTGGGATTTTGGGTTTAAATCCATCTAAATGTACAGAATTACATCTGGTTTCTATTTAGCATTTTTACTTTGGCCATTTTGAAGCTCATGTTCCTTGTTGGATTATTCCAGGATCAGGGACCTGGCCTTTGGCTGTGAACATTAAAACCCAGCATTCCTGTGGCTTTGATTGCTCAGCCAGTTCCAGATCTTGTAACCTCTCACCAGCCTGGTGAACTCAGATTTTGGCAGGAATTGTTTTCTCCTTATCTGTGCTTGTTCCAGAGGGTGCTCAGAGGTGTGAGTCCCAGGAGATGCCACAGGCTGTGGCCCAGGGGTTCCTGCTTTAATGGCCAGCACAAATGTCTTCATTCCACACTTGAAAAAAGCAGAGAAAAAAAAAAAAAAGCAGTTTCCTGATGTTCCCAGCAGCTCCTGCCCTGAGCTGCCCTGACAAAGCCCCTGTGCCAGCCTGGCTCCTTCAGCTACAGCCAAATCCCACCAGAACAGCCACTTTCCATGGCTTTGCTTTGCTGGAGGCTCTCCCAGGCTCCTCCCTGAGCCAGTCTCACCTGAGCTGCACCTCCTGCCCAGGGGCTTGTGCTGCCTGCAGCTGCAGCTCCACCTGCTTCTAAGGCCATGGAGCAAAAGCTCCAAATTCAGCTTCCAAATGGTTCAGAGAGCAGACCCAGGTCCCTGTGGCTCGGGTTTGTGGATGGCAGGAGCAGCAGGAGCAGCAGACAGACCCTTTCCAGCAGGGCACCTCACTGGTAATTTTTGCTGACAGCCCAAAATCAGCCAAGTGAACCATTTTAAAAGCCCTTCAGAACTGTTCACTTCCATCATTTGCTGCCTTCATCAGGCACACAGAAGTGTGTCTTGCCGTGGCTTTTGTCTCATTTTTACAAGAGTTCTGTTGTCTATTTAGATTAAATTCCAGGAGCAAACAGTTGTTCAGGGATTAGCATTGGGATGATCTGAGGGGAGCACTCAGCAGCAGGACAGGGTGCTGCCCTCACTGCAGCTGCATGCAGTGTGGATGGGTCCCCAGCCCTGGAGGGGGTGTCTGGTGTCCCCAGGTGAGGTGAGGGACTGAGGACAGGTTTGGATTCAGTGATTTTGGGGTGTTTGGAGCAGGTCCTGCTGCTCTGCTGGCTGCTTGGTTGGAGGAGCTGGTGCCAGGGGATTGTTGCTGTGACACAACACAGCAGCAGGACTCCTCTTCCAAGTAGCAAGAAAGAGCAATTTATTGAAAAGCCATGGTGTTTATATAAGGGAGATTGTGAAAAGCAAAGTAGAAAAGACTCATTGGTCAAAGAAGGCAACACCTCTTTGAAAACATGCTCTGTGCAAAATATCACAAGACACTCCCACAGCTCAGTGCTCAACACCAGGTGTCTGTCTGTGTTCTCTTTCTACCTTCCTTTGTTTTGTCTCTCAGAAAGACCCCCCAGCCTGGGAAAGATCCAGGCTGGAGCTGAGAAAAGTCAACAGCCTGGGAAAAACCAGATGAGGTTTCTCCACAAGCCTTCAGCAGTGTGCACAGGGGATGGTGCCCAGCTGGGGCACAGGAGCCCTGTGCCCTGGGGGAGGTGAGGATCTGCTGGGAACCACCTGGGCAAGAGCCAACTCCCTTGGAGGGCAGAGGGGTAGGAGGTGTGGGATTTGTGTCATCCCTGCTTCCAAAACCCTCTGGTGGAAATTTGCACCCCAGGCCAGGGATCTTGGCCCTATGTCCTACTTCAAAGTGCCTCTTCTTTCTAAAATCTCTGTTACATTTAAATGCAAAAACATTTACAGCAGCTGTATTTTCATTTTTTGGGAGGAATAGTTAGGCACTGAAACCTCCTCCCCTGCTCCCACACCTTTATGTCCAATAAAATTGAGAAGTATCTTCCCAAAAATGAGCAGCCAGGGGAGTGTGAGCCTGGGCTGCCTGGTTTCATGTGCTCCAGGGGTAGCACTCGCTGTGTTTAATGGATTTGCTTGGTTTTCTGGGACACATTTAAAGGGGGAAATGTGTTTATTGGCATCAAATTTAGAAGACCTGTAACATTTAAGAGGGAGATATGTTTGAAAATGTGATATGAAATAGGGAATTGTCAGTTTTGCTGTCTTTGCAGAAGTTCTGGCAGTTTTACTGACCAGGTTTCAGTGGTGCAGATAGAATCTGAGCCCTAAAAACGGAATGCATAATAAAATACCTACAGCATGCCATAATTTCTGGTTATGTTACTGTAACTGGGATGTATATCTAAAGGCAATCATAGCTGTAGAGGAGGGAGGAAAACACAGAGAGAGCTTTAAATTTCATTAGACATTGAAATATCTGAAGGAGGAACTCTAATGGTTATATATACTAAACCTCTTTTTTTATCTTCCCATAAAATTGTATCTCTTTTCCCTTTTCCCCTCAAGTTGAGCTGCCTTGCAGTGTGCAGAGTTCTGAAATAAATCGATGATTAACTAAACAACAGGAATTCATAAACCTCCTTATTTTATAGCAACATTTAAGGCAGTGCACAGTGCATGCTCCCCAAGCTGATCTACACCCCCAGGTCCATTATCTGAGCTGTTGATAAATGAGGAGTTGTAGCTGGAGGTTATGCTCAGGTGGTTCCCACCCTGCTGGTGTAAATCCCGGGGTTTATGGAAGGAGAAGAGCAATATTCTTTATAGGTACAAGGAAACATGACCCAGGGCTGGAGATCTCAGGGGATGATGTTGCTCCTGCTGAGTTTTTCTCAGCACATCTTCAGGAAGTGCAAATAGAATTTCTTTTCCTGGGTTCCCATATTTCCTTTCTACTTAAGAGCAAGTCCTGGGGCATAGGGCAGGCTGCTTTCATTACTGGAAAGCATTACAGGGAGGGAGAAAGGAAAGCTGTGTTCTAAAGAAGCAGCTCAATTGTTGTCAGGGAAAGTATTTAGCTCCTGGCAAATCATGTAAATAGAGCAGACTGAAGAGTGTCTGATCCTGGCAGCTGAAAGGCATGAAAAGCCTTTGTACAAATGCTCTTGGTGATCACCTGGAAGGGCTGTGGCTCTCAGAGCTGAGCAGTTTCTCTGTTAGAATTGCTCCAGAGATTGAAGTTCTGTGATGGTTGAGCCACGTTTGATGCAGGGTCCCCAGATTTCCCTGCCCTGTCCCTCCTGTGCCTTATGAAACTCTGTCCTGTCCTCTGCATGGAGGTGTCACCGTGTCACTCCTGCAAACAGCACCTCTGAGTCAGTGACAGCAGAACCACGGGGATTTATCAGCAAAGGAGCTGAGAATAAATTGCTGTGGCTGCCCAGACCCTGCCTGCTCCGGGACTGCAGGCTCAGAAGTGGTGCTGAGCTGGAAATGGGCTCAGAGGAGGGCATGGAAGGGCTCCTTCAGCAAGGGAGGAGTGCTCAGCAGAGAGTCTGGAGCCTGGGGGGTGGAGGAGGATGTGGGAAGGCTCCAAATCAGAAGTGACAGGGCAAGCAAAGAGGCTTTTCCTGGGCCCTGCACTGGAAGCACTGAGGGGTTTGGAAACACTGAAGATGCTGCTTTACTCTCTGTGTGGATACTTGGCTGCTGCTAAAAGTTCATTTGTTCAACAAGTTCCTGGGCTAATGACAGGATGAAAAGCTCACTCAAGGCTATCAAATTTAGAGCAGATTGCCTCTGCCTCAGAATGTGAGCCCCTTCTCTGCCAAAGGCTGGTGTGAGCTCTGGGATGGCAGAACTGTGTGTTCCTCCTCTTCACCAGGCACCAGCTGTTGGCTACATCCAGCTCCACTTCCTCTCAAAAACCCAGGCTTGGATCTGCCTGAAGGCAGAGAGATCTCCTGGATTTTATCTCTGCTCTGTCTCTTCCACCCCCTTTCCCCCTTGTTCTGCTGAGCACACAGCAGTGCTGGCTGTGCTCCTGGTGCTTGAAATGCTCTTACTGAAGGGTCTCCCCCAAATCTCATGGGGAAATCCTGGACAATTCCTGTGCTTTGTAAGGAGAAGAAAGGTGGACACAGAGTGATTCATCCTGCTGAAGTGTCTTTCCTGCTCTGGGAGTTTGGATCAAGGCCTGAGGCTGACCCAGCACTGGGGATGGTGAGGAGATATGGATCTCAGCCCTTGGAGAGAGGGATCTCAGCCCTTGGAGAGATGGATCTCAGCCCTTGGAGAGAGGGATCTCAGCCCTTGGAGAGAGGGATCTCAGCCCTTGGAGAGAGGGATCTCAGCCCTTGGAGATGTTGATCTCAGTCCTTGTTTCCCCTCTGCCTGCCCCTCACTTCACAGCTCTGGTGTGTTACAGGACAGCTCCTGCAAGGCCAGAGAGCACAGAAGATACACACAAGTTTACAGCAAGTGATTTCCAAGTTGTTTGTGCTCCCTGCTGCCAGCTAAATCCTCAGATGGAGGAAAGTGCTTGGCAGTGGGAAGGATTTCTTCTGACAGAGCAAATCAGCTCAAAATCTCCTTGCAGGAGAGGTTAAGCACAGCAGCCCCAGATCTGTCAAAACTGCACTCATTTCATCATCAAGGCAGACAGTGTTCTCTCTTCTGCAGTGAGGAGTGTGGGATTTGTTAACCCTTCAGCCCCTTCCTTTCGAAGTCGCTGCCCTTTAATCACCTGTTAATCAGATTAGTGGGCCTGACTTCCACCTCCTGGCTGCTGTCCCTGCCAGCCCAGCTGAGCCAGTTAAAAGGCAGGATTGACAGATGCTACAGATTTTTCTATTTGATTTTTTTCCTGCTGTTGCTCTTCATTCGACCCTTCCTTTGTGGCTCTCTCCAGAGATGCTGGGAGATGGGATCTGTTTCTTTTGTGGGTGCTGTGATTGCAGCAAGGCTGATGCATCAGCACTTCCACTGAGTCACTTCAGGGAGGTTTAGCTGGGCCATAAAAGCCTGGGCTGGGCTGAGAGCTGAGGCTGCAGGGACCCCGAGGCAGCAGGGATGTGCTCTCCAGATGAGCTGAGGATATGCAGCTGACAGAGCAGAGCTCAAATCTCTGTCCTGAGCAGGGCCAGCAGGTAGACTGGATGGTCCTTGTGGGGCTCCTCCAGCTCAGGGTACTCTGTGATTCTATAAAATGCTTTTCTGACACTGCTGTTATTGCCAGGATTTGTTCTTTCACATGAACAGCAGGTTAGAAAGGAGACTAACAGAATCGATGCAACAGCAGAGCTCAGATAAAAAAAATGACTGCAGGACTCATTTATACTGCCAAGAAAAGCAGCTTTGACTTCCCACCTCAGAAAAGATGTTTCTCTTCTAAGAGTGATTGAAATGCTGCTTTTAAAAAGGAGAAAGAAAAAGCATTGAGGATGCTTGAGGCACAGTGGAGCAGCTGCTGTGTCCCTGGCCTGTGGTCAGGGCCAGCACAGGCACAACTGCACAGCCTCAGAGGGACACACAAAACCTCTGGAGCAGCAGAGATGTCACCAGAGCTGGAGCCATCCGTGGGGGACAGCTCTGCCCTGCAGCCAGACCTGCCCATGGATGCCCTAGACACAGGCAGAGCCACACCTCACACCCAGCACACCCCTGTGTTGGCAGAGTCTGGCTTTCTAAAGTCCCTCCAGCCTGGCTGGGTGATTCCTGAGTTGGCCTATGCAGAGCCAGGAGCTGGATTGATCCTTGGGGTTCCTTCCACCTCAGGACATTCTGTGCTGCTGTTCAGGGAACAGGCTCTGGCTCTGACCAGGCACTGAGCCCTTGGGGATTGTCCTGCCAAGTCTCATTCCCAGGCTGTCATCCACTATCTGCTTTCCCTGCTCTATCTCAGTTCCTCTGGAAGGCACTGCTATTTAAAGGCAGCAAATGTTCTCCTGAGCATGTACAAATATCAAACACATCTCCCCATGTTTCACCTTTTGCTTCCTGCTCGTTGCATGGGAGTTGCTGGTCCAGTCCTGGAGCTGTCCTGGCAGTTACATGATCATATCTTAAAGCAGATGTTATTATTTCCCCATGAACATGTGCAACAGCAAAGTTACCAGAAAATGCCCATTTTTCTGCTCCCCTGCTTTTTGAATTGATCCATAACGAACTCCCTTGGAGGCAGAAAGTGGCAACTCCTTGGTGTTTGCTAAGGGGAAATTTTAAAACATGAAATAGAGTCAGCTCACCTGGATTTATGAGTTTTGCAAGCATTAAAAGGCAATCTTTAGTCTGGCATTTTCCTGTTTTTCTTAGTTACCATCAGAGGAGGTAGAAACTTTCCCTTGGAATGGGATGTGGCAGTGACTGTGGTAAATAGAGCCCTGGGATTTTATTGGGATTTTAAAACAAATATTATTATTGTTATTTTTGCTATTATTGACACGTCCTCAGAGTAGAATATTCCTGAATTTAAGGAACCACAGAAGCCAAATTTATTTTTGTTTGATGATGAAATAAGTGGTGATGAAGTAATGGTGAGCACAGCTTATCCCCAAGCATGGGAATGCAAAGCCTTGGGCTGTGCCAGAAATCCTGGGAGCATCCAAACACGTTAATAGGCATCACTTCCAGGGCATCCAGCACCAGCCTCTTGGTTTTGCTGTGCTGTTCCCCTCTCTGGGTGATTCAACAGGCAGTAGAATGAGGGGCAGGCAGGTGGCTGTCCTGTATGATCCATGGGCTCATCCTTGTGGGAGTTCTCCTGGCATCCTCCTCATTATTGAATTGTGTGAATGATCTTTGCTCTGCTGTACTGCTTTGAAAGCAAAATCAGTGAGAGACTCCAAGTCAGAAATACAATTTAATAGGAAAAAAAAATGCAATAGTAGAAAAGAAAAACCACTGACAGAGTCAGAATACAACCTGACACCCTGCTAGTTAGGGTGGCAGTAGCAGTCCAGATGAATTGGCCTTTTTGAAGTAGTGATCCCACAGAAAGGTCTTGTAGCTCTTGTCCTCTGGAAACCAGTGGGTAAGAGCTGCCTTGGTGTTCCAAATTTCAGTTTTTATCTGGGTAGGAAAGGCTTGGCTCCTCCCCCTGGCTGGAGCATCTCCCAATGGGATGATGTAATTTTATCAGTTCTGCACTGGGACTCAATGGCCATTAACAGGAGATATCTCCTGGAGGAGGATGGGTTGTGGGAAAGATAAAGAACATTGCCCCACCTGGTTTAACAGCTGGTGATAGAATCCATACTGCTGGGCACATCTTTGCATTGTGACCTAGGACACCTGCTCCCAAGGGCTTGGGGACTCTGCCCCCTCACAATACAGCAAATGCTGCCCTTGGCTGGGGGGGTTTAGTGCAGGATTTGGAGATGTGTTTTCCCTGAGTGTTTGTGTTTGGATAACGTGCTTTGGAATGCTGCTGTGGCTGGTGTGGGAGGGAAACCAGCAGTACTGTGGAGCTGGACCTTCCTCGTGGCTGTGGGATTGATGCTGGTGACAGCAATCACACTGGGCACTGCTGTCACTCACAGCAGAGTCCCTTCCAAACCTGTGCTGTGAGTACAAGCAAGGATTGAGCTCAGGCTTGGCACCTGCTGAGGTCTCCTGGTGGTTTACAAGGTTTTCCTGAGGTCTGTCCTCCCAGGTTTGTATTTCCCAGGATCTGGGCCTGCTTGCCATTCTCACTGTGTCTCTGGAGCTCCTGGTGCTTTGGGGGTGGCCAGAAGCCAGTGAGGCTCTTCAGGCTGCTGGGATGGGTTTGTGAAGGAATTAATGCATGGCCTGCTGTCCCCATGGGCTGCAGCTGGGTGAAGGTGGCTGTCCTCACAGCTCCCTGCAGTACAGCACCCCATCCCCATGCTGGGGCTCCCCTGCCCTCCTCTCCTGCTCAGAAGCACCGCTTGGGCAGGTGCTCTGCAATGAGAGGAAAAAGGCCAGAGAGCTGCAGGTGAGAGGGTTGTGTCAGTGACAGGAGATATCACTGCCAGAGCTCTGTGTGAGCCTGACCCAGCCAGGCTGGACCTCCAGGCAGGGCTTGCCCAGTCTGTAGCAGGTCTGGGGTGGGTTATGTAGGTGTAGAAGAGATTACAGCAACCTTGCCCCTGATAAATCCCAGTTGTACTAATTACCAAAGAATGGCCTTGCCCTTAATGGGTCACAGCTGTGACTAGTAAAGATGAGTGTGATAAAACCAGTGGGATGGCTGGGCAAGGGATCTTGGAGGCAGAGGAGCCCTGAGGAAGAAGGAAGACTCCAAAAGGACTGGAGGACTGATCAAATGGGAGAGAGATTTGCTGCTCTGAGGAATCTGGTGTGAGATCAGGCTGGGTGTGCAGTCAGAGCCTGCAGAGGAAATCTGCTGTGGGAGTTTGCTACAGTCAAAGGCTGTGATTAGTTGGAGTCAGGATGGCTAATCTGTAAGAAGAATAAACTGGGACCCTTTTCATGTTGTTAAACAAGAGTCTGTGTCTTGGCTCATTTCTACCCCAAATGAGAGCTCTGCTGCAACAGATTAAACCAATGCCACAGGGCCAAATCCCCCCTGGCTGAGTGTGGTTTGCACCAGCTCATCATTCCTATCATCAGATAAAATATGCTGCAATAATGAATATTGCCTCTTCATTTAAAAGTGACATGAAAGAATCATCTCCCTCCCTGGCAGTGCTCCAACCTGGAAAAGTCTGAAGGAGAACAGAGCCTTGGTGTCTTTGTACATCCCTCTGTTAACCCAAGTGCCAGAAGAGCATCACCAAACTCCCTCAAATGAGGGCTTTTTGCTGAGGAGGAGCCTCAGTGACCTTTGTGACCTGGGAATGGCTGGGACTGCATGGTCTGGCAAATATTGCACATTATAAAATAATTCCAAAAGGGAAGTACAGCAATCCTAGCACTGGGAAATGGCCAGGACAGGGCTTTCCTGAGACCCTGGCTGCTCAGGACAAGGTGACTCCTGGTGTTTTCCTGTTTGCCTTATCTCCAGGAGGAAGAGTTCTAACTGAAATATGCTGCATATGCTGTGTGATCACCCCCCACCTCTGATTTAGGGCTGCTGCTGCTGGAATATATAATCATGACAGGTTTTGCATAGAGCAAAGCAAATTATTGTTGTGGGAACACATAGGGCAAGAATCCTTTCAGTTTGTTACCTCCTGAAGTGTCTCTGGTAATTGGAATGAGAAACAAGTGGTGGCTTTGGGTCTGCATCAGTCTGGAAGGAAAGGGGGGCATTCCTTAGGGAGAAGTGCCTTGGAAAGGGATGTGAAGCATTCACAAGTACTGAAGGACCCTGTCATTCACACTTGGATTTATCCCCAGATCACTCCTGGCTTCTGTGACATCCTTACATTATTACCAGAGAATTTTGGAATGGTTTGGCTTGGAGGGACCTTCAAGCTCATCTCAGGGACACCTTCCACTGTCCCAGGTTGTTCTAAGTTTTATCCAGCCTGGCCTTGGGCACTGCCAGGGATCCAGGGGCAGCCACAGCTGCTCTGGGCACCCTGTGCCAGGGCCTGCCCACCCTCACAGGGAAGGATTTTTTTCCCAATAACCAATTTAAACCTATGCTCTTGCAGCTCTTTCTTTATCAGATCCATTGTTTGAGCTGCATAAACTGCTCCACATGAGCTGCTGTCCCAGCCTGGGAGTGGCTGTGTCACCGAGGAGGAGTCACTGGGTGTGGGTACCTTGTCCTTCCCCAGCACTGCCAGGGTCAGGCAAACCCCAGAGCCCAGGAGGGCTGGTGCTGCTTTCTGATGGAATGTGAGCTTTCAGCATGCTGTGGAGATGAGATCTCCCATTCAATTAATACACTTAATTATAACTCCAAATAATTACTTGAAGGAAAAAAAGAGCTCCAGATGATGGATTATGTCCACAGCTGAGCGTGTCCTGAGTGAAGGCACGTCCAGACTGCTCCTCTCCTGGAGACAAAATTCCTCTGAAAAACCCGTGCCTGGGTCTGTCTGTGCAAATCCAATCTCCTTCACTTTTCCACTTGAATTATAAAATGTTTCTGTTTGTTTTATACAAGCATTCAGTTGGCTTTGATAAGGAACACGATGTTATTTACTGTGCTTTAGCCTTGTACTTTAATCTGTGTTTTAGCAGCAGAACAAATTAACTGCTTTCTCCATCTCCAGGCAGAGCTCTCTGGTCCAGAGCCAGCTGAGCCTCCCAACAAAGGATGCTTTTAGTGCCTGCATCTTCCTGAGCTCCCATCTTCAGTGGATTATTTTATTATTCTGCCTCTGATTGGAGATCAAGTGTGGCTGTGTTTAAAGCTCTGTATTTACACTAAAGCAGAGTAAGCCCCCCCGAGCTGCTGCAGCCTGGCTCTGCTCCACACAGAACACCCAGAGTTATTCCCAATCCTGGCCTTTGCCAGAGTCACAGGATCTGACACACATGGGGTGGAGTGACAAATGCTGCTCAGGCAGCCAGGGATTATTCATGCTGGGAACTACCAGATGGGGAAATTAGGAAGCTAGAGAAACCTCCTGACAGGGAGTTGTTGTTTGTAGGGTGGCAGCAGGACCAGGGCAGGGATTGTCCCCTGTGCTGGGCACTGTGTGGTCACCTCAGGACACCTGGGCACTGTGTGGTCACCTGGGGTCAGTCCTGGACCCTCAGGACAAGACAGACCCTGAGGGGCTGGAGTGTGTCCAGGGAAGGGAACAGAGCTGGGAAGGGGCTGGAGCCCCAGGAGCAGCTGAGGGGCTGGAAAGGGGCTCAGCCTGGAGAAAAGGAGGCTCAGGGGGGACCTTGTGGCTCTGCACAACTCCCTGACAGGAGGGGACAGCCGGGGGGGTCGGGCTCTGCTCCCAGGGAACAGGGACAGGAGGAGAGGGAACAGCCTCAGGCTGGGCCAGGGGAGGCTCAGGGTGGATATTGGGGAGTCCCCATCCCTGCAGGGGTTAACAGCACTGTGGATGTGGCACCTGGGGACATGGGGCAGTGGTGGCATTGGCAGAGCTGGGAATGGTTGGACTCTGTGATCTCCAAGGACTTTTCCAACCTTAGAGAAGCTGGGATTCAGCATCCTCTTCCCCACCCCATAAGTCTGGTGCTGCAGAGTCTTGAAAATCAGGGAAAGCCTCACCACTGGTGACCAAATCCTCTGTGGTCCTGAACATGTTATCCCAGCAGTTTGGGGTGCAAGTGGTGGAGAACTTCAGGCTGTTGCAGCTTTGGATGAAGTTTTCTGACCAGATCCTCCTAGAAGGAATTCCAGGTCCTAGTAAACAGCCACTTTCTTCTGGCCAATATTATGACAGAAAATATTATTTCCATGCTGGGAAACTGCTTAATCAAACTTTGCCCAGCTCTGATTGTATCTTAGTTCTTTGGAAAGGAGTTAAAGGAAGATCATGTTATAAATTCACTTGCATTTCTTCCCCCTGCCACCTTCACAGTAAAAAACTAAAACCTCACATAAAATATCTGTTTTTTTCTCAGTCCTCAGCTACAAATCACTGGATTTCATATGCTTTCCCACTTGTCTTGTTCAAATATAGATTATGCCATACATAGAAATGCAGAATTACTTAAGGCTAAGTTAAAAAAAGGGACTCTAAAGCTCTTAGTTTTTCCAGGTGTTTGTGTCTTTGGGCTGAATTCAGGGGGAAACCACTGGCAGCAGAAGTCACATTCCCTGTCCAAAAGGATCATTTGGACCTTACTGCAGCTTTCCAGAAATCAGAATAAACATACTGCAAATTCTTATCCCCATTTTAGTTCTCATCCTGCATCTCAATTGTGACAGTTGCCAGATAGAAAATTCCTAAAATAAAACCAGATTCTGCAGGAATTATGTGAAACAGTTTTACCAATATTTCCTGTCTATGAAATGGAAACCACGTTTAGAAAATGAAGGGGTTTTCCTGTTTCAGAAGAAGGAAGGCATAGGGAGGCAGAGCTCTTGTGGTGCAGGTTCTGTGTGTTGCCCTGAATTGGCTGAAAAATTCCTTGGGAAACAAAAACCCTGGAACTTTCTCCCTGTGGGAATGTTTTCACTGGTTCCACACAGCTGATGGAAAACTGAAAACTCAAAAGAAAATTTAGGAGAGGGTTTTAGGAGCTCTTGTTTGAATGCCTTGCCATGATTCCAGTGATTCCACAGCTCAGGATGCAGGGAATTCTTGGTGCTCCTTCCCTGCTTCCCACCACCAGAGCAGAGGGGGCTGGATCCACCTGCCCTTACCTCCCAAAGAGTTTCCAGCAGCTCCAAGTCTAATGAAATTTCCTTTTTCCATGTAACAGCCCTAAAAACTGTCATGGATATGGAATACCTGGATCCAACAGGGTGAGGAATTACCATTATGGACTGAAGGTGTCACCCAGCTCTGTGCTCTCATTTCCTCTGCAAAGCCACAAATGCAAAGCTGGCAGAGCCTTCCCCACACTTTTCCTTCAGCTTTGGTGGCTTTGGGCTCTCAATCAGCCCCCTGGACAAGTCCCACTGTCCCCAAACTCCACACAAACCCAGGAACTGGGATAATGCTTCCCTGTGAAAATAGCCCTGCAGAAATGGCTTTCCTGGAGTTTCCTGTTTACATCCAAGTCTCAGCCTGGCACTGTGCTAATAGCTATGAGCAGAATTAATTAAAATATAATGCACGGCCTGGGAAATGAAACTCAATTTCACCTCGGCTCTGGAGCAGAGTTATTCCGACATGAATGTGGCAATAAGTGTTGGGAATGCAGGTGAATATCCTGCAAATTAAAGGGGGAATGAAGTGTTTTCTAATTTTATCTGGAAAAACACATGAAGGATGGCAGGGGGGCAGCTGGTGCAGGATTAATCATTTCCCAACCCCTGTGGCTGGGCTTTGGGGACACTTGAATGGCTGCCTGCTTGATCAGGGAAAAGAAAGGGAATTTTGGGCAGCCTGCCCAGCACACACAAAAGGTGCCATTAACTGCCTGCTACTGCCCAGTTTTTCCAAGTTAGTTTTCCTTAAAGACTTTATTGAAGCAATTATTTTCTATTTTTCCTCATATAAAAGAATCCACAGGAAAAGCCGAAATGTTTGTGCCGTGCAATTGCTGCTCATGATCTTTATGGAGTTTAAACCAGTACAGAAAATTATTGACTTGTGACTCTGAGCTGGCTACAAGAGTTTATTCCTTCCCAAGCAGCAGCCAAGGAGAAATCTTCTGGCTCTTTCTAGTCCGATTTTTTCCATAATTTTGTTGTTATGGATCTGAACTCCCGTTGACTCCCAGGGTTGTTTTTGCCAGGAGAACAGGCACATGCTGTTGGACCACTGAGCTTGTGGAGAGTGGTGAGGAACAAAGGAAAGACCTGGCCTAAACTGGGGGCTTTTGGATGGCTGGAAGCTGCTGCAGAGGAGATGCAGCCAGCTCTGGTTTTGTGGTGTAAATCCTTGGGATTTGGCATGGAATGAAAATCTTTCAGCCCACCATAGCCCTGGTGAGGTACAAACCATCAGCAAGGCCATGGGTGGTCACTGGGAGGGTCTGGAGATGTGGGACCCCCTGAACCTGACCTTCTGTTCCCCACTGAGCTCTTATCATTCAGTGCTGAGTCTGGGGAGCAGCTGAGGGAGCTGGGAAAGGGGCTCTGCCTGGAGAAAAGGAAGCTCAGGGTGGACACCAGCAGGAATTTCCCCATGGATAGGGTGGTCAGGTACTGGCAGAGGCTGCCCAGGGAGGTTTGGAGTCCCTATCCCTGGAGGTGCCCAAGGAAGGGCTGGATGTGGCACTGAGTGCTCTGGGCTGGGGACAAAGTGAGCATTGGGCACAGCTGGGACTCAATGGGCTGGAAGGGATTTTCCAACCCCAGTGATCCTGGGATTCTGGGATCATCTCTGAAGTGGCAGGAGGGTGCTGGAGTGCTGGAGGTGTGACCAAGGAAAGGGTTTAGATGACCCAGCTCAGGTTTTGGTGATTCAAGTCCCAGCTGTCCGATGTCCCTAAAGCCACATATGGCTGTGAGCTCTCCTTGCAGGGCTGGGGCTGGGTTTGCTGCTTCAGTAGTTTGTGATCACAGACTCCAAAAATCGTTTGGTTTGGGAGGGACCTTAAAACCCAACTCATCCCACCCCTGCCATGGGCAGGGACACCTTCCACTGCTCCAGGTTGCTCCATGCCCTGTCCAGCCTGGCCTTGGATACTTCAGGAATTCCAGCCTCATTCCTGGTGGGATTGGTGCCTGAGTTTGCTCTTCCCATGAGTGCATGAGTGCTGCTCCAGCTCTGGCTGTGCTGCTGCTCCTCTGCTTTCCTGGCCTGGTTTTTGTTCAGAAGGTGCCTCATTCTTCTCCTTCTCCTTCTCCTTCTCCTTCTCCTTCTCCTTCTCCTTCTCCTTCTCCTTCTCCTTCTCCTTCTCCTTCTCCTTCTCCTTCTCCTTCTCCTTCTCCTTCTCCTTCTCCTTCTCCTTCTCCTTCTCCTTCTCCTTCTCCCCTCCCTCCTGCACAGCAGATCAGAGCAGGGTTGAGCTCACAGGGCTCACATTCTGTTCCTTAGAAAGAGTAAAGAAAAACTGGGTCAGGGCTTTGGCCTCACACTGCCCTTGTCTCCCTCCAGCCAACATGTCCTAAGGGTTTGTTGTGTTGGATGAAATCACATCTGTATCCAATATCCTTTATCAGCTCTGTTTTCAGGATGACAGGGAGGGGATGTGTTGTCCCATATGTGTGCAGCATATTTTTGTTAATGTGGCCCTTCTACAAGCTCTAAGAACTTGTTCAGGCTTTTGTCACCTTCAGCATTCAGTGCTGCCTTCTAATGGTACCCTCAACATCTTGTGGTGTCTTTGCCCAAGAAAAATCCTGGGATGGCTGTTCAAAAAGGAAAGCTGTTGGCTGGGTGATATCCCAGCTGTTCCATCACATCACTGTGACTGAACTTCTACCCCTGGTGCAGCTCTTTCAAGGAAAACTTGTCCTGCCAAGTGGCCAAGAGACAAGACTAATTATTGGATTAGTCCTTGGTGTGCTGGGGCCATGGAAGGAGCCTGGAGGAATCCCTGTGGAGTGTGGCAGGAGACAGGAGGGCTGTGCAAATCCATACACCCCATATCATAATGTCCTGTTTTTAAGGACAGTTATCTGCCAATAAAGGCAGAAGCTTCTCTTTGAAATAGAGAATGTAAACCCCCTCCCTCCGAGTTATTATAAATTTGAAATTAAGGGGCTCTCAGGCAAAGATATGGGAACTAGGAATAACAGTTCTTTACTGGGAAGATTAAAATAGAAATACAGTAATACAAAAAACAGTCCCAACCCTGACAGAGTCAGAACACAACCTGACACCCTGTCAGTCAGGGTGTTGGTAGCAGTCTGATCAAAATAGTGGCTACAGTCCCCCTGCAGTGGCAGGTGTGGTTCAGCTGAAGCAGTGCTCCTGTGGAAGGGTGCAGACTTCCTCCAAAAGTCCAGGGATGATGTAGAAATTATGTAGATGATGGCTTCTCCTCTGGAATCCAGTGGAAAGAAGGTTACTTGCTGTCCAACAGCTCCTGTTTTTATCTAGGTAGGAAAGGCTTGGTTCCTCCCCCTGGCTGGAGCATCTCCCAGTGGGATGATGTAATTTTGTCAGTCATACAGTGGGACTTAATGGGCCAGCAGCAGATGATATCTTCCTGGAGGGAGGATGAGTTGTGGAAAAGATAAAGGTGATTGCCCCATCTTGTCTTAAAGATGGTCCATGAGCAGATACTGTGTGCCACGGAGATAAGGAATCACTACCCCACCCGGTTTTAACAGATAGTGATAGAATACACATTTCTGGCCACATCAACCCAACACACATGAATATGGGATATCTGAGAGGTGGGGCCTGCCAAAGACCTGTCAGTGACCCTGCCCCAGTGCAGAGGGAGAGCTGCTGTCCAAGCTGGGATTTTCTGGGAACAGCCATTTCAAGATCTCTATTTCTAGGCAGTTTCATGAATTTGAATGAAATTCCATGTGGCAGTGGATTTTATGTGTTTAAAGTTGGAGCTTGAAACAGTGTGGATGCTTCAGAGTTTAGTTCCAAACTGAATTGTGTTTGTTGTCTGCAGCAGGGAAGGGACTGGGATTCTGCCCCTGTGCTCAGGTGAGACCCCACCTGCAGAGCTGCCCCAGCCCTGGCCCAGCACAGGCAGGAGCTGGAGCTGCTGGAGGAGTCCAGAGGAGGCACCAGGATGAGCAGAGGGATGGAGCAGCTCTGCTGGGAGGAAAGGCTGGGAGAGCTGGGGGTGCTCAGCTGGAGAAGAATGTGGGAGTGTCCCAGGCCAGGCTGGACAGGGCTTGGAGCAGCCTGGGACAGTGGGATGTGTCCCTGCCCATGGCAGGGGTGGCACTGGATGGGCTGTAAGGTCTCTTCCAGCCCATACCACTCTGGGATTCTGTGAATTCCAACAATTTAAAGTGGGAGTTTGTCAGTGGTAGCAGAAGCAATGGATTCTTGAAGCCCAACCCAGGGAAGGAGTTCATTTCCAGGCTCTCCAGGGCACTCAGTATCAGCAACACCAAGAAAAGGGAGAAGGGGCTCACCAGACTTTAACAATGTTTGGAAGCACCAAATAAAATCAGTTTTGTGATCTGGGTGAAATGTTTAACTCAACATCTCATTATAAATGTGATTATAATAAAAAATTCACATTATAAATGTGATTATGATCAACATTTTGCATTATAAAAAAGCCACTGCAATGAAAGGACATTGTGATGGGCAGCCTTGGCTCTGGCTTCTCAAAGGTGAAGCAGAAAGATTAATAAATACGTCCTATCTCTGCTTTACATTTTCTCTTAATATCACAGTTGATGAATCTGAAGTGCAGGCAGCTCAGATAGGAGGGGAAAGGACAGGGTTTGTCCCAGCAGTGGCAGTGGGGCACCACACTCCTCCCACTGAAATCAGGATTGTGTTTCCCAAGTCTGTATTGAAGTCAGAATGAATGGATAAGAGGACAACATGACAAGCAGGACAGGAAAGAGGATTTAAATGGCTGAAGGGCAGGGGTTTAAAAAGCAAGGGAAAATTCCAGGAGTCCCCCATCACAATGAAGGCGTTTCTCCTCAAGGTTGTTGAGATAATCCCATTTTTCCTCAGGGCCTCTGTAACCTCCCATCACTCTGCTTCCCACAGCCTTTCTGTTCCTCTCTCCTGTCACTTTGAAGCTTCCCTGGTTTGAAAAGCAGCTCCAGCATTTCCTACCATTGGTTCCCTCCCAGTGGCTCTGACACAGGGAGATTGACAGTGGCCTTTATCTGAAAGCAGAGATGAATTTTAGTCAATAGAGAATGAGGGCTGCTCTCAGATTTCATTTTGTTTTCTCAGCCTGGTTAATTGTGGCAGGAATTGCTGTGCCTGTCTGGGCACAGTGCTAGGAGAAGCTGCCTTTCAGTGCCTTAATTGAATTCCTACGTGCAGGGGACCATTGGGATGCTGGGGAGCAGAGCCTGATGGTATCACACAGGAGGGGTTGGGCAGCCCTGCACCAGCAGGATTATACATCAGTGCTTATATATTGGGAATAAATATTATCACAGATATTATTATATATATATATAAACTTCCTTGTAAAAGTCAGGGCTGCTTTGTTTTTGGGAGAGAGAAATCATGGCAGCATTAACGACTGATTTAAATACCATGAATTTCTTTGAGGATGAAAATTCCATGGACCAAGCCTTACACCAGCTGAAAATGCTGACATTTGGGAGCCTGAAGCCAGAAATGCTGAGGCAGCATAATGTATTGTTTCCCTGGTTCCCTCCTGTTCACAGCTGGGATAAATTCAGAGGATGAATTGAACCCCAGCCTTTTCTCCTGCCTGATGAGATTCAGGTTTAACATCCTGGCCAGGTCCAGGCTTGCATTCATTCCAGGGATTTCATGAATTTCACCATCTTTGCTGCAAAGCAGGGCTCAAAGCTGCAAAATTACTTTTCTGCAAAGTGAATGTTGTCAGTTTGAGCTTCCTGATTGGGAAAAAAGATCCATTTCCACGTCCCTTCTGAGCCTTTTGTAGGGAATTTGCCCATCTGGCCGTGGTTCTGTGCTGCCTCCTGGGTGTGAGCAGGCACTGAGCCTTCAGCAGCACAGACTGGGGCTATAAATAAGCAAAGAGCACGATTTTTTTCCTCCTTGAATTCCTCCTATCCTTACTTATTCTCTGCAGCAAATGTAATATTTCACCTATTTCCTGGGCACTGGAAAGGTCAGTCATTTGCACAGACCAGCACTGGAGTTGTGGCCTGGCTGTTTCACGTTCCTTCTGGAATTCTGAACAGCTCTTTTATACTTTAATTCCCCATCTTTAAAATGGGAATAAGGAGTCTTTTTTGTGCCTTTATGTGCAGCAAAGAATATATTTGGCCACAATGCTCTGCAGATCCATCTCCCAGTGAATTGCCACTAATTCAAAGACTAAAATTCAGTGCTACCCTGAATGGATGGTCATGGAATCTCAGATTATCCTGATTTGGTGAGTTTAAGAGATAAAGGAACAGTTTATAACTCATAAGGACCTTGGGTGTGTTTTCACACCTTGGGTCTGAGCTTTGAGCTTTGTTGAAAATGAGGGTGTTTTGAGGACTCAGTAGGCAGTGCTGCACCAAAAGTCATCACAGCCCATCACAGGCCTGGCTGTGCAGTGGTGGGGCTGGCAGCTTCTGGGGTATCCTCACCTCTTTGCCATTTACTGTTAAATATTCATGTTCTTATCAAACTGATATTAAAGGAAATCACGAAATCATTAAGGTTGGAAAAGACCTGCAATGTTTAACCAACCTGAACCTCTGAACCACATCACAAAGTCCTACACTTTTGAACAAAAGAAGTTTTAAATATGACAAAATAGGCTTGAGCTGCTGTTCAAGTAGCTGGGAAGTCTCAGCAGGGCAAGAAACAAGGTAAAAAGGTCAATTCCCTGAAGATCAAACCCCGGAGGTTTTGAGTGGTGTGAGTTTGCAGGGGGCTGGTGTGGCTGAGCCAGGCACAGCACGGGGTCGCTTCATTAATTATGCAATAGCTCATCCCTGGGCTAATTAAACAGCTCAGTTTGTAAAAGAGGCATCAGGGAATTAATTGGCTACAGGGCCTTTGTTTGGAGAGCACAATGCAGGGTTTGGGTTGGGGCAGCCAAGTATTGTGATCCTGTTGTGATCCCATTGTGATCCCATTGTAACCCTGTTGTGATCCCATTGTGATCCCATTGTGATCCCATTGTGATCCTGTTGTGACCCGGTTGTGACCCCGTTGTGACCCTGTTGGATCCCTCGGAGCCAAAGCAGATCCAGGAATGTGCCTGGGGCCAGTGGGGTGGGAATGGGGTACCCAGCACCACCACCCTGAGAAAAAAATCACTTTTCACTGAAGCAGAGAGGAAATGCTTCTCTTCCAGGTGGCCCAGCACCTTCTGGCCTGAATTCCTGATGTCCATCATCCACCTTTCCGTCCCTACTGGGAGGTGTCCCTGCCCATGGCAGGGGCTGGAACTGGATGAGCTGTAGGGTCCCTTCCATCCCAAAGCACTCAGAGATTCTCTGATTCCATGAACCTGCTGCCAGCCTGGTGAAGGTGGCTGTTCCTGGTGGGAACAGCTCCGCTCTTCAACAGCTTTAATAATCCCAAAATTTTGTCACTAAGTTGGACTCAGGTTGCCTGGCTTCCCGTGGGTCTTGAGGGGGATAAGATGTCACAATTCCCTGTTTTTTTCATATAAAAACTGTCAGAGGGATGGAATTGGTCAGGACTGGTCTCAGTCTGACTCAGAGTATTCTGAAAGGCAGAAGAAGCTCTTGGAGGGTGTGGAATTGCCACCAGTTCACAAGAGCTGGGCTGGTTTATCAAACACCCTTCTGATTGCTCTGCTCTGTTCCTCTGGGGCTGTTTGGGGTGCAGGGGCAGGGAAAGAGAGCCCCATGTGGGAGCAGCCAGGAGGAGGGGAAAGCTGGAAGCAGAAAGGAGGGATCAGAGCAGAGACTGACACTGGCAAAGGGAAGCACAGCGGCCAGTGCAAACAGGAGAGGCTCTTGGTGGCCATTAAATCTAATAAAACCAGACTTTTTTTTTACTCCAAGGGGTACCAGCGAAGACTTTAACGCTGTCCTGGCCCCTGCTGAGAGCCCACAGCCCTGCTGCAGTGTTTGTTGCTCTCCTGGCTGTCACTGTGGGAGCTGTGTCTGCTGTGGTGTCTCTCACACACGACCGTGGGCGTCCTCTGTAAATCACAGCTTGTTTACTTACCTTTCACAGAAACTTAGCATGAAGCATGCCCACAAAAGGAATTAAAGGAATTAAAAGCTTCCAGCAAGCAGGAAGGTAAAATTGTCCTTTCCAGGGAAGACACTGGAGATGACTGGCAGCTCTCAGTGAGTACCTGCACTGCATCTGGAAAATATTTTGACAGTTCAAGCTGAAAGCAGACTTTGGAGTTTGGATTGTTTTTTTGAAAGAACCGTGGTGTGGAACACAGCTTTGATGCCTTAATGGAATCTAGAGAGCTCAATAATATGTTTCAGGTTTGGATAAAAGAGAGGTAAAATTGCTTCCAGCACTTTTTTGCTCAAGAAAAACAAAGCCCAAATCATCTCTCTGTGATGTCTCGTCTGTAGTAGTTTAGCAGTGTGATATCTAAGTGCAGCTTTGGTAGAGCTTGCTAGGACTTCTCAGCTCAGGAAAGGGACCCAAAAGGACTGGGACATGCTCTGAGTTACTTTATATTGACCTTTTTTTGAAACAAGAACACAAACTGAAGCGAAGTCCAGGTGCAGGGCTCGATTTTCCAGGATCATCTGCCCGTGGCTCACTGGGACATGCAGGAAGTCAGGAGAGGTGGCAGGAGTCTATGGGTGAAGAAAGAGCTCCTGACATTGAAAAAAACATTCCAAAGGTGAAGGCAGAGTCAGATCCCTCAGGGAGAATCCAGACACGATCCAGGTGTGTGAGAGTGGGATTGGGAAAGCCAAAGCCCATCTGGACTTGAATCTGGTGGAAGACCTGGAGAGCAACAACAAAACCTGCTGGGGCTCAGTCTGAGGTGGAGGAAGAGCAGGGAAAGCTTGGGGCTGCTGCTGGCTGGGGCTGGGCAGCTGGAGGGAGGTCAGGTCCCCAGCACCTCCATCTGGGCAGGCTGCTCCTGGAGAAGCCCAGGCTCCCAGCAGGGCTGGACATGGCCAATGAGCATTTACATGGAGCATTTACATGGAGCTGAGATTTAACCCCCAAACCCCCCTCTGCTGTAGCTGCTAATTCCATATTCCCACAGCACTCCCAGGAGCTCAGGCTGTTCATGGCACCTTCATAATCCCAGCTCCAGGACTTCCTCTGTAACCTCTCATCTCTCCTCCTGTGCTGCTTCTCACCAATAGCTCTTTAGATTTTGGCCTAATTTTTTAGCCTGCCAAGCATTTCCCCCATCTCTTTATCTGCTTTTTACCTGTACATCCTTATCCTTCTTCTGGAGACAGCCTCATCTGCAGGGGCTGTGCTGCAGATAAGGAGCAGCAGTTCTGGGGGGGTTGAAGTTATTTGAAGATTAGGTGGGGATGGAAGCAGCCAGCTCCAGTTTATCTGCTGTTGCTCCTTGTTAATTGTCACTGGAGAGAAAAGGGGTCTTATGTCTCCAGTGATGGAGAGCTGATAACTTTTTAAATTTTACAATCTCACTCGTTCCAGTCTCATGACTCACATTGGAAAGGAAAAATATTCATCTAAAAGATCATGAGATAGCAGCTGAACAGCTGCTTTCTTTGGGCCAGGCTTCTCCCCCTCATTCCCAGGACAGGATGAAGCCAAAGACACAAATGGTCCTGCCAGCCTGAGCACAGGGTGGGGGGCAGACACCCCTGAGTTGGCTCTTGCTGTGGATGGAGCTCTGTCAGCAGCATCCCAGAATGGTTTGGATTGGAAGGGATCTTAAAAACCACCTTGTTTGGGCAGGGACACCTTCCACTGTCCCAGGCTGCTCCCAGCCCTGTCCAGCCTGGCCTTGGGCACTGCCAGGGATCCAGGGGCAGCCACAGCTGCTCTGGGCACCCTGTGCCAGGGCCTGCCCACCCTCACAGGGACAATTCCTGCCCAATATCTGATCCACTCCACTCCATGAGTGTTGTACTCATCCAGACCTTTTCTGCTCCTTTTTTGCTCCCCTTTTCCCTCAGTGTTGGAAGTGCACACACTGCACCCAGGTCTTTCCTCCTCCTTTTTGGCTGCTGGTAGAAATTCTTGCTGGAAGGAGCTGAGGAATTTCTTCCTCCTCTTGTAGCCCTTTGCACTTAGTTATTTTTATGAAGGAGGAATAATGATTTGCAGATGGCAGAGCAGAGCCCTGTAAGAATGTGCCTTTCCTTGGAATGTCTTTTTACCGTGGGTTGAAGCTAACAGATTTAAGAGTCAGAGTGAAATCACGAGGCTGATCAAAGACTGCCAGATTTGATCTGCCCAGCTCTGGATTTTTGATTCCTCCTTCACTTTGATGCTCATGTCATGCAGAGTCTCAGAAGTGCCCAGTGGTCCCTGGACCTGCCCTTCTCAGGGGTGTCAGTGGGTGCTGCCTGAGGGAACCCCCCAGTGATGTGAATCACAGATTCACAGCTCAACCTCTGGGATTTGGGACTCATTATTCTGGTTTTTAAATCCTCTCAGCGTCCCAGTTCTCACCAGTCCTTGCACTCCTCGAGTGAGTCACCGTTTGAGCTTTCAAAGATGTTTTTCTTCCTTGTTTCCCTGCAGGTTTCCTGCTGTTTTATAGATTTGATTTGATGGTATGGTGTAGATGGGCTCAGGAAGCTGAAATTGTTTGGGCAGCAGTGGCTGTCACTGTGGCTGTCACTGTGGCTGTCACTGTCACTGTGGCAGTGTAGCTGTCACTGGCTATGTCTGTGTCACTGTGGCTGTCACTGTGGCTGTCACTGTGACTGTCACTGTGGCTGTGGCAATGTAGCTGTCACTGGCTATGTCTGTGTCACTGTGGCTGTGGCAGTGTGGCTGTAGCACTGTGGCTGTCACTGTAGCTGTGGCAGTGTGGCTGTCACTGTGGCTGTCACTGTGGCTGTGGCTGTGTCTGTGCAGTTTGGGGTTGTTCCTGCAGGTCCCAGCAGGGGTAGGACAGCCCTGGGCCTGAATTCAGCTCGGTTCCCTGTGTTTGTGGCAGGCAGAGTCTCTGCTGTGGCATCTGTTGAAACAGAGTTGTGCAGAAATTAGCTGTTTAGTCCTAATTAACCTAATTAGTGCAGGAGGGAGCTGGGTGCTCCCCTGGGAGCAGCTCCAGCTGTGCCCATCCCTCTGCTCCACAGCAGGGACCATCAGGGACCAGGGGCCGTCCTTGTGCACAGCCAAGGCAAACCAGATAAGCCTGGATTAAAACCTGTCCCAACAAATCCCTGCTTTTGGAGCAGTTTGACTCTCCTGCTCCCACCTGCCTCCCAGGGTGGTCCTGCAGGACAGGTCTCACATCCTCACTCACTCTGTGCACGTGTCCAGACAGCAAAGACAAAAGCTTTAAATTTTAATTTTTTTTTTTTTTAGGTTACTCTCTTTATTCTGCTTAATAAAGACTTAACTGCAGCTTGAGCTTCTTGCTGGTGACTGAATATTTTAGTCCTTACTCAGTGTCTGGTGAGGTTTGTAGGAATTTTGTATTGATTTTGATAGGCATTGCCTTAGGCCTGAAAAATGCTGCTTCCACCAGGCACTCCCAGGAGTGTCTCCAGTGATCCAGGAGTGGGGGGGACCAGACCTAAGTCCTTCCTAAGCAACCCCATGTGTGGATGAGCTCTGTGGTGTTCATCTCACCTCTCTGGAAATCTCTCTGTGTCTGGCCCCACAGCTGGGCTGCCTGTGGGGGTGGGAGGGATACACATGGAGGGACAGGTTTGGGTTGGAAGGATCTTGGAGCCCATCCCATCCCACCCCTGCCATGGCAGGGACACCTCCCACTGTCCCAGGCTGCTCCCAGCCCTGTCCAGCCTGGCCTTGGGCACTGCCAGGGATCCAGGGGCAGCCACAGCTGCTCTGGGCACCCTGTGCCAGCCCTGCCCACCCTCACAGGGAGGAATTCCTTCCCAATATCCCACCTAACCCTGCCCTCTGGCTGTTAAAGTTTCTCTCCAAAGCAAGAAGGGAAAATGAGAAAAATAATGGTTTTCAGCTTTCTTTTCCTTTTTTGGGGTGTGAAAACTCTGAGATTTGGTTTGCATTTAGAAAATGCAGAAAAGGGAAACACTACCAGTGTGAAAATGAAATACAACAATGGGGTTTGGGCAAAGCAAAGCACTTCTGAGAAAAACAGCAACTACAGTTCCATTGTCCTCAGTAATTGTTGCTGCCTTTTGGAGGGAGCTGAACACCCCTTAATTGTGGATTGCAGATGGTGTGGGCTGTGACCTCTGACAATGCAGAAATTAATGCCTGCCTTTGAATCCCACATTTGTTTAACAGCTGCTATTAGTTCATTTTAAGGGATTTTACAGGTCTGGGACTAGGCCCAAGTCCCTGTGCCACCATCACATGATGCCATTGGCAGCACCAGGATTGCTCTGCTTTGCACAGCACGTCTGGGACCCAGCAAAGTCTGGATTTAAGGCAGGTGGAGTGGAATCCTGGCTCTGTCCTGCACATGTGGAGCTGGGGAGAAGTTAAATCAGCTGGTGTGAGGCTGACTGCCACCAAGGAGGGTTCATTGCTGGTGTGGTTGTGCTCCCAGTAAATCATTGCACTGGCAGACTGGACAAGCTCCAGGAGAGCAGTGCCTGTGCCTCTGTTCTGCTCTAGTGCCTTATCTGGGGCTGGAGAGGATGAAAAGGAATTTCCAGATTGTATTTTCATGGAAATGGAGTTCCTGGTGCCTGGTGGGTTGGCTGGGCTGAGCTTTGTCCATGGGATTGCAGCTGGGACCTCTGTGCCAGCCCCATTGTCTCTCTCCAGGCTGGGCTTGGACTCCTGGCCAGCATAAAGCCCAGGGCAAGGCTGGGGTTTAGGCAGAAGATCACCCCCAAACACCCTCATGGAATCCTGAATTCCTTTGAGTTTGAAGGGACCTCAAAGCCCATCCAGTACCACTCCTGCCATGGCAGGGACACCTCCCACTGTCCCAGGCTGCTCCCAGCCCTGTCCAGCCTGGCCTTGGGCACTGCCAGGGATCCAGGGGCAGCCACAGCTGCTCTGGGCACCCTGTGCCAGGGCCTGCCCACCCTCACAGGGAGGAATTCCTTCCCAATATCCCACCTAACCCTGCCCTCTGGCTGTTAAAGTTTCTCTCCAAAGCAAGAAGGGAAAATGAGAAAAATAATGGTTTTCAGCTTTCTTTTCCTTTTTTGGGGTGTGAAAACTCTGAGATTTGGTTTGCATTTAGAAAATGCAGAAAAGGGAAACACTACCAGTGTGAAAATGAAATACAACAATGGGGTTTGGGCAAAGCAAAGCACTTCTGAGAAAAACAGCAACTACAGTTCCATTGTCCTCAGTAATTGTTGCTGCCTTTTGGAGGGAGCTGAACACCCCTTAATTGTGGATTGCAGATGGTGTGGGCTGTGACCTCTGACAATGCAGAAATTAATGCCTGCCTTTGAATCCCACATTTGTTTAACAGCTGCTATTAGTTCATTTTAAGGGATTTTACAGGTCTGGGACTAGGCCCAAGTCCCTGTGCCACCATCACACGATGCCATTGGCAGCACCAAGGATTGCTCTGCTTTGCACAGCACGTCTGGGACCCAGCAAAGTCTGGATTTAAGGCAGGTGGAGTGGAATCCTGGCTCTGTCCTGCACATGTGGAACTGGGGAGAAGTTAAATCAGCTGGTGTGAGGCTGACTGCCACCAAGGAGGGTTCATTGCTGGTGTGGTTGTGCTCCCAGTAAATCACTGCACTGGCAGACTGGACAAGCTCCAGGAGAGCAGTGCCTGTGCCTCTGTTCTGCTCTAGTGCCTTATCTGGGGCTGGAGAGGATGAAAAGGAATTTCCAGATTGTATTTTCATGGAAATGGAGTTCCTGGTGCCTGGTGGGTTGGCTGGGCTGAGCTTTGTCCATGGGATTGCAGCTGGGACCTCTGTGCCAGCCCCATTGTCTCTCTCCAGGCTGGGCTTGGACTCCTGGCCAGCATAAAGCCCAGGGCAAGGCTGGGGTTTAGGCAGAAGATCACCCCCAAACACCCTCATGGAATCCTGCATTCCTTTGAGTTTGAAGGGACCTCAAAGCCCATCCAGTGCCACCCCTGCCATGGCAGGGACACCTTCCACTGTCCCAGGCTGCTCCCAGCCCTGTCCAGCCTGGCCTTGGGCACTGCCAGGGATCCAGGGGCAGCCACAGCTGCTCTGGGCACCCTGTGCCAGGGCCTGCCCACCCTCACAGGAACAATTCCTTCCCAATATCCCACCTAACCCTGCCCTCTGGCAATTCAAAGCACAAGGAGAAGTTTTTCCTGCTGTTTTTTTCTGGAGCACAGGGAGTGTGGGTCCCTGGGAAGCTGAGTCATGGCTCTGTGCTGGAGACAGATGTCTCAGCAGTAATTAGAGGAGATGAAACCCATCAGTGACAAGCTCTGTCCCAGCAGTTGGAGCTCAGATTCTCATTTCATGCTGCAGAAGGATGAGTAATTCTAAATAGCTCTGAAAATGTTTAAAAGCACCCAAACCATGACAGACAGCACTGAGCAAATGAGAACAAGGTGAGTTATTAAATGCCTGCTGAGCACACACAAAGCCCCATTATCACTGAACACTGATACAGGAGCTGTGTGTGTTGTACCTGTGCTCTGTTCCCAGGCTGGGGCAGCTTTGGGGACACCACACCTGAGCCTTTCCTTTCCAACAGCTCTGTGGGCTCTGAGCTGGGCTGGAAACAGAAATTCAGCTACTCTGTCGTGGTGCTTTCAGCAAGAAACCCTTCATTTCAAATGCAGGGGAGCCATTGGGAGTGGAAGGAGACTGTACCCTCAGACAGAAGGCTTGGAACACCCCAAAATTCCAGAGAGGAGCAGGAGAGCCCTTCCCTGTTGCTGTCTGAGCTGTGTGTGGCAGTGGGAAGATGTGAGTTCCAGTGGGATTTATCCCTGCTCCAGCAGGATGTGGATAACTGTGCTTGGCAGAGCTCCCCTCCAGGGGAGGTCAATGAACAGCTTCCAGTTAAACCAGTGAAAAGCTGAGAGGGGTTTGCAGCCCTGGAGCCTTGGAGGAGCAGCTCCTTTTGCACTTGAATGCAGATTTTTAATGAAACTGAGAGTTTTGCCAGCGTTCTGTGCTGGGAGTGGCAGCCCTGGTGGGGCTGCTGATGGCACTGGCACTGCCAGGCCAGGCTGGGATCGTGCCCAGGGCTGCTGGAGTGCAGGGAAAGGTTTCCATTTGCCTTCAGGGATTGGCTCACACTTTCCAAGTGTAATTTGAAGTGGAGCCAGAACATGGCCCAGGTCTCATTTTAAAGGGAATTTGGTTGAAGGCTTTTCATTGCTTTACGTCCTGCAGTGACTTCAAGGCTGCCTTGTGACTCACAGGGAAAATAAAATCAAATAAATAAAATAAAATAACCTTAACATGCTGGTATGACTTGCAAAGTGTAAGCAGTGCTGGAGAAGTTATTTTCCTGTGTGAGTTTGCAGGAGCAAAGGGATGCACCAAAATTATCCCTCAGGCTGCAGCAATGAGCACTTTCTACAGCAGAAAAATTAGGGATAAATCTGGGAGCAATCAAAGTGGGATCTTCTGATTTTCTGCTTTATTTCCCTCTCTGCTTTGTTTCCCTCTCTTTTGGTTTTGTGTGTTCACAGGAAATTTCTATATTGGTTATTTTACACTCGTGCCAAGTCCGGGGATGCTGATGAATTAGAGACTAATAACAATTAGTGTTGAAATCTAAACAAATGAGCAAGGAATGAGTCATAATTTTGGTGTGACCTGAGGACACAGCACTGCACATTGTCCCTTTTCTTCTGTCTTGTTCACTTCCTACATTCTGCTTTCCAAAACTCATCATTTCTATTTGGGTTTGCAAATGCATTTCAGAAAAAAAACCTGAAAAGTTTCCAAAACTGAAGTTCAGAAATGTAGAGTTGATGAGGATGTTTGGTTGCACTAAATCTGAAATTTTGCTCCATTTCACTTTTATTATCAATTACTGAGAGTTTTGAACTTCGTGCAAACTCAGAAATGCAGACACCCTCCATTCTGATGAGCTCTAAATGAGAGTCCATCCATTCCACTGAAATGCTCCATTTCTTTTTTGGCAGAATTTCACTGGAATCACCACATTCCAGATTTTCAAAGATAAAGTTTTTAGATGCTTTTGACTGATCTCTGTTTTTCAGACATGGGCAGGCTGAATTCACAGCAAATCCCTGGCAGGGATAAGTGTGAGACTGGAGCAGGGATGTTCATGTCCTTTGTTTTCAGGGTGCAGTGGGGTCTCACAGATCAATTCTGGATCTTGGAATCTCCTGAGTGGGAATGGACCCACAGGGATGATGGATCCAGCCCAGACACCCCAACAATCCCTCCCTGTCCATCCCTGGCAGCTCCTGGAGCTCTGGCAGCCTCGGGGCTGTGCCCATTCCCTGGGGAGCCTGGGCAGTGCCCAGCTCCTCTGGGGGAAGAACCTTTCCCTAAAATCCAACCCAAACCTGCCCTGACACAGCCCCAGCCCTTCCCTGGGGTCTGGCTGTAAATCTGTGTCCTGTGCCACCCTCTGGGTTTCGGAGCCTCTCTTGTTTGACAGGAATCAAATAGAAGGAGCTGCTTCAGCAGGGAAGTTATTAATGCTGGGTGCCCTTGAATGGCAAGGCTCGGATTTGGAGGAAAAAGCTGAAATGAGACATTTTCCATTTTATGATTTTTTCTGTGGAGAAAGTCCTTTTAATCTCAATTTAATGAAAGTCATCTCCAGATGTGTGAGTGACTGGGAGTGCTTGGGAGAAACAGGAGCAAAGCTTGGGGGGGGCTCAGAGCAAGATGAAATTCTCCCTGAGATGAGGCAGAATTTGGAAGGGGATGGGTGACCACCATCCTCCTGTTTGGAAGGAGCTGATGCTTCATTTTTCATTTCATTATTCATGGGGGAGTCCCAAGCCATTTATATTGGAAGGGATTTCCAATACACAAATATACAAGATATACAAGATATACAAGATATACAAGATATACAAGATATACAGATGACAAATGTGGCAGAATGAATTAAACTGGGGACATCAGGAATTCCCACCTTTTCCAGCCTCTCAGACCAAAATAACAGGGCACAGTCTGGCCCTGTTGTTCTCCTTTTTCCAGTGCCTTTTCCCACAGCCTTTCTGCTGGTGCAGAGGGGGAATGGGCTGGGGGTGTGCAGAGCACCCACCCCCCCCCCAGGGCAGGAGGCTCTTCTGGGCCTTGATCTTGTCAAAAGCCCATCAGAGAGCCCCACCCAGCCTTGCCCATCCCCAAGGGGTACCAGGTGACTTCCAAAATATTAATCCAGGCAGGAATGTCCCCTCCATGGGCCTCAATGGAGAAATCTCTGAACAGGTTTGCACCAGGAGCCTGGGTGACATCCCAGAGAGCTTCAGCCTCGCTGCTGAGGACATCAGACCTGCAAAGCCACTGTGTCCCCACGGGCTGGGACAGTCAGTGCAGGCTGCTGTCCCCTGGAAGGCTGTCCCAGGTCCCCTTGCTGGAGATGCCAGCAGCCCTGGAGGAGCAGCAGTGCCCTGCTGGGTTTGTGCCCTGTCCAGAGCCCAGCACTTGTTGCCTCTGGGTGTTGGTGTCACCAGCTTGGTGTCACTCGTGCAGATGGGCTGGGGGCTCCTTGGGTGAGTTCAGTGGGAGGCAGAGCCTGCCCAGACAGCCCAGGAGCTCTGGGGACTGTGCTAGGGCTGGGGTGCCAGGAGTGGGGTGCCAGGAGTGGGGTGCCAGGGGTGCTGTGCCAGGGGTGCTGTGCCAGGGGTGCTGTGCCAGGGTGTACAGCTCCACCCACACCCTGCAGGCTCCTGTTTGTCCATTTTCCCCCATTTGTTCTTCCTCTGGAATCTCTCCCTGTCCCTCCTCTTCCCAGGCAGCTCACTGCCCACCTCTCAGCTGCTCTCCAGGAGCTGCTGGGGCACAGAGAGCTGCTGGTGGGGAGAATGTCAGAATCTCAGACTGGATGGGGTTGAGAGGGACCTGAAAACCACCTGGTTCCACCCCTGCCATGGGCAGGGACACTTCCACTATCCCAGGGTGCTCCAAACCCCATCCAGCCTGCCTTGAGTTCCCTGGGTGAGGAATCCATGGTAAGAAATCCATGCTTTTCTCTGGCCTCTCTGCCCTCTGGCTCTAATTGAAGGAAGGGAGATAATTCTCCTCCTCAGCAGCCTGACTTCCTTCCCTGCCTGGCCCTGAGCCCTCCCTGGAGCTGTGGGAAGGGAAGGGCTGGAGGACACGGCTTTCCCCAGGACATGGAGTGCACAAGCTCTGAGAGTGATCTTCCTAAAAACGCCTAATTAGAGAATAATCATCTTCCTCTTCTTGCTGGGAGGGGTTGAGGCTCTTTTCCAGGGAATGGCAGTGGATTCCTTCTGTTAGAAGCAAATCTCTGAGTGTGTGAGCTCCTGTGAATGTACACAGAGAAATCAATGCAAACAGTCATTGTTTTTATCTACAGGCTCCCTTGGGAAAAAGAATTCCATAGGAGCTCTTTTATGGCCCTGTAATAGAAATTAGGTAAAATCTGACTTCATGGTGGGGCTGAATCACTTCCACTGCTCTTATCCCTAATTGGGAGATCAAGGACAAGAGGAAGCAGGGAAAAGATAAGGACTGGGCTGCTGTTATTAAAATGTAGTTTTGAAATTAGCCAGTGCTGGGTGGGATTTAGTGCTGCTAACTGGGCTGGCAGGGCCTTTCCAGGGAGTCAAGGCATTGCTATTCTGCAGGGGGATGTTTGTTCATAATTTATATTTATTTATATTTGTTTATTATTATTATTTGTTGAGGGATACATTAATTAGTGATTTTTTAAAATTGTGTTATGGAAATAGAAACAAATGGATGTTGGGTGGTCTTAAATAATGACTATGAAATTGTGGACTTCGAACTGAAATTCTTAAAATTTATTTGATATTTAGGGAGACTTTCATACAGAATAGAATGAGGGAATGCCCAGCAGTATCCAAGGAGTAAACAGAATCCTGTCAGATAAATGAAGGAAAGTTTTCCTGTCTGCTTTTCCCACAGTCTCTGTTCTGTACATTTCACACAAAATAAGTAATCTCAGGTCCTAAACTTTGTAAATAAATCAATGAGCCAAGGCCATGACCCCTGCAGAGGTGGTTTGGTTTGCTTTGATCCAAAGCCTCGGGATGCAGCTCGTGCAGAAATGACTGTTTGCACCAATATCCAGCACAGTTTAATTCACTCCAGGGGTTTGACTGCTCAGGAAAACAGGGCTTTTATTGCCTGTCAGGATTCCTTAAGGCTTATCCCTCCACACTTGGCACAGTGCCTGTGCTGCTCAGCTCTCCTGATTCAGCTCCTCTGGTAGAACTTGATTGAAGTCTTTGATCAGTAAAAGTAGAGGTTGAGCTTTAAAAGCCTCCAGCTTGTCACCAACCTTTGTTCTTCCAGACCCCAGGCACAGTTCAGGTCCTTGTGTGCTGTTTGCTATGTGACCAAAAGAAGTTTGTCTCCTTATCCATCTCAGCATCAGACAATGGATGATCCCATCTCCTCCATGCTCTAAGGAACATGGAAAACATCCCAGCCCAGGCTTTCATTCCAGACCTGTGGGCACTGACTGTCCAGGAGCTCCTTTATGGTGTTTGGGAAGAGGAAAATTAAAGAGTTCTTACATGGTGCACAGTAATCCCCTGAGGGCATCTTTTCAACTGAGATAATTCACAGGATGGAGATGGAGATGGAAATTAAAACATCTGGAAAACACTGCAATATACACTGAAGTTTAAAATGCCCCTAAAAGAGCAATTCCTGCTATTCCAGTACCTTGAGCAGGCCCAGCTGGGTGAGACTGGGGTGCAGCAGGAGCCATTCCTGTGCTGTGCCAGCTCTGTGCCTCAGCCAGGGGCTGCAAAACAAGGGGACAAAGTTAAACAGCACAGAAAGGACTGGTCAGGCTGCTCAGGGGAGGAACCAAGACAGGATTTCACACTTCCCTCCCCAGACCCAGCAGTGTCCGCACTGGGACCTCCACACATCCGTGCCAGGCAGCTCTTTACAGGAATTTTGGGATAATTCAGGCTGGAAGGGAGGTCTGGGGTCCCCTTCCAGCTCAGAGCTGGCCAAGCCCCAGTGCTGGATCAGCTGTGCCAGGATCAGCTCAGCCAGCCCTTCCCTGCCATATGTGGGGACACATGAGTGGGACTGGGGCCAGCTGGAGGTGGCAGAGGTGGCAGTGGCTGTGAGGGGGTGGCAGAGATGACAGAGGTGACAGAGGTGGCAGTGGCTGTGCAGGGGGTTGGCAGAGGTGGCAGTGGCTGTGAGGGGTGGCAGAGGTGGCAGAGGTGACAGAGGTGGCAGTGGCTGTGAGGGGGTGGCAGAGGTGGCAGAGGTGGCAGTGGCTGTGAGGGGGTGGCAGAGATGACAGAGGTGACAGAGGTGGCAGTGGCTGTGCAGGGGGTTGGCAGAGGTGGCAGTGGCTGTGAGGGGGTGGCAGAGGTGGCAGAGGTGACAGAGGTGGCAGTGGCTGTGAGGGGGTGGCAGAGGTGGCAGAGGTGGCAGTGGCTGTGAGGGGGTGGCAGAGATGACAGAGGTGACAGAGGTGGCAGTGGCTGTGCAGGGGGTGGCTCTGCTGTCACCTCTGATCTCCTCATGGAGCTGGGACCGAAGGTGCTGAACCCTGGGGGTTGGGTCATCCCAAAGTGCAGTTTCAGATGTGTTGTGCCTGTCTTGGCTGGGGGGCCCATGAGGCTGCTGTGCCAGAAAACCTGGGGTGTTTTCTTAAGGTCTGTGATTCTTTAATTGTGATAGATAATGCTGACACATAAATTCACAATAGATCAAGAAGGGGATGAATTGACCAAGATCCATTTGCATTTTCATGGCACCAGCACAGGGTCCACTGCAGTGGGGGAGGTGACACCTGCATGGGCTGGGGATCCACTCAGCCCTCCCCAGATCCTTTCTGGGGTCAGCACAGAGCTCTTGCTGCTCTGCTTAGACACGAGAGGCTGAAACCTGGGAAACACCCTGGGAGTTGTGCTGCTGGAATGAACATCCAAACAAGGCTTAGAACCAGATTAGACTGAGTGTTAATACCATTGGTAATAAAAATGGGACTCACCTATGGTTTTGATTGGTTCTGTGCAGAACAGGAGGGAAAAAATCATTTTGAATCAGATCCATTCTTGCTTGCAGCCTTTCCAAATCTGTCTCTTGGCTGCTCCCTGGCTGTGCTGGTGCAAAGGTGGCATTTCTGGCTGCTGTGAGAAGTTCAGGGGCTCAGAAATCAGTGGCCACTTACCTAAAGTTTATTTCCAGCAAGGAAATGCTGTGGGTATTGTTGAACCAACATATCACAGTGAACACAGGCCCTGGCCATTCGCTCTGGGAACATCTGGAGATGAGAGTCCAGATGGCCACCAAGGTCTTGGAGTGTTCCAAGGACAGATCAGCTGTCATCACCCTGAACACTGCCCCCAAATTTCTCATCAGAACTCCATCTCAGAGGCTGCTCTGTCCTGGTGGGAGATGTTTCAGGAGCTGGCCACACTTGAAGGAGCTGCTTGTGCCACCAGGATGGGAGGAGCAGCACTTGGGAGGGAATTAACCCAAGAGAGTCTCTGCTCAGGGCTTTTCCAGGGATTTACTGGAATTTTAACACCCTTTTTGGGAGGTCTATGACAGTCACTTATAAGAGAGTTTGCTGATGGGACATCCAGAGCCACAGAGATTACTCAGGCTTTAAACATCCATACTCTAAACTTTCCTGCTTGCAGTGTTCATTATTTCCAAGGATATGATGGCTCCACTGGAGAGGGGATTTTAACTCTGCCAGGGAAAACCAGCAGATGGTGGAGAGAGTGGCAAAATTGTGGCAGAGCTCCTGGTCTCCAACCATCTGGTTTGGAGCTTGGCTGGACATTTCCATGCTGCAGTTGGGCAGTGGCAGGAACAGCCCTGGCAGGATCCGTCCTGCAGAAATGGGCACATCCTGGTGCCCCTCTCTAGTGAGAGGTCCCAAATCCCACTGGCCCAGTCTGGGCATCACTGCAGGGACTGGTGGTGGCACTGGGGCTTGGCAGGACACAAAAGCAGGTTTGGTGCTGGCTCCCTCTCCTGAACATCAGCTCTGGGCATTCCATCCTGTCTGACCCACGCTCAGCTGAAATGCAGCAGTGGGATTCACAATGTCCAGCTCCAGGGTTCCCAACACAGCAAGGACCTGGAGCTGCTGGAGGAGTCCAGAGGAGGCACCAGGATGAGCAGAGGGATGGAGCAGCTCTGCTGGGAGGAAAGGCTGGGAGAGCTGGGGGTGTTCAGCTGGAGAGGAGAAGCTTTGGGGTGACCTCACTGTGACCTTGCAGGACTTGAAGGGAGCCTGCAGGAAAGATGGAGAGAGACTTTGGACAAGGGATGGAGGGACAGGACACAGGGAATGGCTCCCACTGCCAGAGGGCAGGGCTGGATGGGATATTGGGCAGGAATTGATCCCTGTGAGGGTGGGCAGGCCCTGGCACAGGGGGCCCAGAGCAGCTGTGGCTGCCCCTGGATCCCTGGCAGTGCCCAAGGCCAGGCTGGACATGGGAGCAGCCTGGGACAGTGGGAGGTGTCTCTGCCAAGGCAGGAGAGTGGGACAAGCTTAGGAAGCATCAGAAGTGTGGCTTTGAGCACAGAGAAGGAGTAAAATACCTGTGTCCCTGTGTGTCCCTGCTCACAGTCACATCACTCAATCCCCACACCCAGACCCAGCTTCTGTCCCTCCCTCTGCATTTTCCTGCTCTAAACTCAGGAGCTGCTCTTTTGACAAATTCCTTGAGCGGTTTTCAGCAGGATGGGCAGAGCCACAGCCTGTCAGACCCATGCAGGAACATCCATGGAGGAGCTTGGCTCCCTCCCAGCACCTCCCCATCAGCAGTGCTGGGAATATCTGTAATCACAGAGCACAGAGCAGTGGGCATGTGCTGGACTCACAGAACCTGGAAGCAGCTCCATGGAGCTGGGTGCTGTCAGCTCAGAGCTGCTTCATCTCTCACCTGTCTCTCTCTATTATTGCATCAATAATTCTGTTTCAGAACCACCTCTCATTATTCCAATGCTCCCTGGCACCTTGCTTCTCCTCCTGCCACTCCCCACATGGAATCCTGTTAGGCTGAAGAACGGGCTGTGGATGGTTTCCTCCAAAGGCTTTTTGTGCATGAAAAATAGATCAAAATCCTGGGGAGCTATTTATGCTGGTTTATTATTACAGCTCTGACAGAAATGGTAATAGGAAAATGAGATCAAGATGCTTTTGGTACATTACTGGCAATAAAATAATGAAAAAAAAGAGCAACCTCCAAGCAGATCAGGGTCAGATCCTGCAGGTAATTTCTGTGCTAGGAGTGCACAAAGCCCAGCATGTTCAGCTCCTTGTGCAGGGCCTCCAGGTATTGTGGATGCTGTTTTTGAGGCACTTGTCTTTTATGAGTCTATAATAATCTTTGCATTATGCTATTACAACATAATCAGGTCCTTGTCATGCTGCCAAGGCTGAGCAGATAACATCAGAGCACTGAGGAATTTCAGCTCTAAACTCATTAGGAAGACCCAGATTTGTTCCACGATAGTTGCTGAGCTCTCTGGAGCTCTGTGCTCAGCAGGGATGTGCTCTCAGCCAGGTGGGGGCTCAGGAGGCACAGTTGGGCTCCAGCTCCAGCAGAGCCTGCGAGTTCAGCTGGAAGAGATCTCTCCAAGATGGGATTCTAAAATATTCTGCTCCTCTTTTTTTAAAAAATAACTTCTGGGAGCACCAAAATGACAAAGCCACAGTGGCTGTGGGTGCTGTGGTTTCATGTTGCAGAAATTCAGGAATCACTCCTGATGCACTGGGAAGTGAAATGCAGTTTTCCAGCAGTTTTCCCAAGCCAAGGGGAAGTGGACATTTATCATTCCAGAGCATCCTCCCCATGCTGTGCTTTGGGATCAGAATCTTTGAAATGCAGCTTTCCCCCAAGCTTCTGATGGATCTTATTGAGTGATAAGGTCAGATCAATCCCTTTTACAAGCAGCAGTGATGCACTGTTTAGAGCAGGTTGGGTTGCATTTGTTGGAGAAGCACAGCACAAATTTTTCCTTGGAAAAGCCTCCAGCCTGACCAAACTCCACTGCAGTGTGTGGGAATGCTTCTGCTGGAGAACCCCTGCTCTGCATGGATGGGAATCCTGCTTTGTTCTGACCTCTCAATATGTCAGATGTTAAACTGTTCATGTTGCTTAAGGATGGAAAGTGGTTATTACCCATTTTTGCAGGTTAGGGGTTGTGGAAGTGCCTCTGATTCCACTCTCCTCTGGCATTTTTAGCTGCCATTACAAAAGAAACTAATTTAGGAAAGGTTGGACATTGGGACACTGGACAATTTGGACATTTATGTTATTGGTCTGGCACAAGATAGACAGGAACCTGTCCAAAGTGTATCATTCATGAGGATAAAACAGGAGAAAATGATAGACAAAGTAGAAAAAGAATTAAGAGGTTCCAACCTCTCCTCCAACTTCCATTCTCTGCTGGAATGGATGTGGGCTGGGATGGGCAGGTCCATTGGAAAATCCCATTTTAGGGAGATGGCCCATGGACACTGGGGCTGATCTGGCTGCTTCTGATCCTCCCAGAAAGGAGGATCAGGTTTTCTGGGGCCTCAGGACAGAGGAGGGAAAGCTACAGGTGCAGCAGAGAAATTTCTTTTCCTGTTCCAACTGCAGGAGGTGGAGTCTCTGTGACTTCTCCCTGCAGGTCTCCAGGATAATTGCTGAGTTGTTCAGGGAGCTGTGCAGGGATTTCCAGCAGGGTGCTCAGGTGGGTCCATCCAGGGCTGCTGCCTCTGCCAGGGCTGTGCCAGAGGGTTTGGTCCTTGTCCTTGGAAATGCTCTTGCATGCCCTGGCTCTGGATGTGGGGCTGGGCATGATCTTGCTGAGCCTCAGAGGTGGCACAGTCACTGCTTTGGGTCTGTGAAAATCCAGATTTTCCTCTTCCCAGAGTGTTCATCCACCTGCAGAGATCAGGAGCTCCAGAGTTCCCAAAAGCAGCTGATTTCCCTCCCTTTGTTCCCCTCTGTGGGTGGTTTCTCAGCTCCCCTTTGTGTGATTCCAGTGCTGAGGTTCTGCTGGGATGGTGACAGGAGACAGTGACACTCCAGAGCCTGCAGGAGCCCTCTGGTGAGGATTTGGGATCCAGCACCCACCTCTATATAAATATATCCATGGAAAATGTCAAATAGCAGCCAGCCTGCTGGGTGTGAGGGTTATGGAATGGGATTGTCACCCATAAAGGGCCACCAGCTGGTGATGGGGGGGTGTTGATCTCCCAAAACTGGGATTGGACAGGCTGGCTGGGATAGGGGTGTCTCACTGCTGCATTCCACAAGCCTTGTGCCAGGGAAGCAGAAGGAGCACACAGGTTTGGGGAAGCAACTTTTCCATCCCACTCCTGGCAGCACAAGCTTGGGGGACCTCCTGTCCTGGTGTCCTGTGGGGAGTGGGATGGGGCACAGGCCAGGTGGGAGCAGGAGGCATGGGAATGCTGGGAATGTGGCTGTGCATGTTGTTTGTTCCCACAAAAGCAGTGATTTGGAGAGATAAAGTCTCTCAGAACTTTACAGGACAAATTCTTCTTTCTTTGCCTTTTCTGCTGTTTCTCAGTTTGATTATTTAGCCCTTTGTTCTGGTACATTCTGAATTATTTCAGCTTCCCCAGTAATTGTGTTTTCCCCTTAACTTTGGAAGTTACTTTTCAAAGGACAGAGGGGAGCAAAGATAAGGCAAAACTGCTAAATAGGAAATCTATGGTTAATTAAGGCAGGGGGCTGCTAATCACCTTAGAAATGAAGTTATCAGCTGAAAAGCCTGGAGTGGGTGGAATGAAAGTTAGGGAAGGGTTTTCCCCCATTTCCTTCTGTCACAATGCATTGAGAGATTCAAAGTTTCCCTTGCAGACACGTCCTGACACCATTAGATGTTGTCTCTTTGCATTAACTGCAGAGCCCGAGCTCGTCCAGGATAGATTTCAGTCTGAATAGGTAAAATTCAGCCAAGCTCTGAGCAAATAAAGGCTCAGGGCTTCATGGAGCTGTCAGTGCTTGTCATGGATGTCACACCATCCTCCAGCAGGACCCAGGGAGGGCACTGTCCCCACTGTCCTCTGGGCACCCTCTGCCACTGTCCCCACCTTCTCAGGCAGGAGTTCCTTCCTCAGATCCCATCCAGCCCTGCCCTCTGTCATTTTTAAGCCATTCCCTGTGTCCAGTCCCTCCATCCCTTGTCCCCTGTCCCTCTCCAGCTCCCCTGGAGCCCTTCAGGCCCTGGGAGGAGCTTTAAGGTCTCTCCAGAGCCTTTTCCTCTCCAGGTGAGCCCCCCCCAGCCCTGCTAGGGCACTGGGAAAGCAATTTCCCTTTGCAGCTGAGGCCTGGGGTGTGCTGGCACAGGAGCTGTTGCTGGGAGCAGCAATGCCACCACTAAGTCTGTCCCCAAGTGCCACATCCCGTGGTTTTGGAACATTTTCAAGGACACTGACTTCAGGGATGGTGATTGCACCACTGCCCTGGGCCTGTTCCAATAATTGACAACTCCTTCAGGGAAGAAATTTTCCCAATAGCCACCCTAAGCTTCCCTGGCACAAACTGAAGCCCTTCCTTCTTGTCCTGTCCCTTGTCAGCTGGGAGAAGAGACCAACCCCCACCTGTCTGGAAACTCCTTACAGGCAGAAAATAAGAAGGTGTCTTGGTTTGAAAGACAGGTGTCTGCTAAGAAAGGCAGGAGCTTCCCTTGAAATGGAAAATGTAAACCCCCTCCCCCCAATTATTATAATTCTGAAGGGCTCTCAGGCAAAGATATGAGAATTAGAAATAATAGTTCTTTACTAGGAAAAATTAAAATAGAAATACAGTAATACAAAGAACAATCTCAAAGCACTGACAGAGTCAGAATACAACCTGACAGCCTGTCAGTCAGTCAGGGTGTTGGCACAGTCCCATTAAATGGTGGCTGCATCCTCCTGCAGTGGCAGATGTGGTTCAGCTGGAGCAGTGCTCCTGTAGAAGGTGCAGTTTTCCTCTGAAGGTCCAGGGATGATGGAGAAGGGTCTGTTTTTCCCCTGGAATCCAGTGGAAAAGGCTGCCTTGGTGTCCAAAATCTCAGTTTTTATCTAGGTAGGAAATGTTTGGCTCCTCTCCCTGGCTGGAGCATCTCCCAGTGGGATGATGGAATTTTATCAGTCCTGCACTGGGACTCAATGGCCATTAACAGGAGATATCTCCTGGAGGGAGGATGGGTTGTGGAAAAGATAAAGATGATTGCCCCAGCTGGTTTTAACAGCTGGCCCATTAGCAGAGGATATCTCCCCCAGAGATAAAGAGCTCTGCCCCACCTGGTTTTTAACAGATGGTGACAGAATACACACTTTTGGCCACATCCTGTGTTGCAACCCAAGACAGAAGGTCTCCCTGAGCCTCCTTCTCTCATGTGCCAAAGCTCCTGCAAAGCAGATTTAGCAGTGCAGTGTCAGCTGTGCTTGGACATTCACTCCCCAAGACAAGTCACTGCTTTTCCATGCTCAATCCTTAGGACAGTCACATTTTCCTTGGAAAAGAATTACAAGTGTATTCCCCAGCAGCTTTCTGCAAAACACATCAAAGATCTCTGGGTGATGGATTTGTTTTCTGTTTGTTTCTCTGGGATTCCTTCACTGGAGTTTGGTGTTAACTGGTTATTTATAAACCCCAGCATTTCCCATGGGCTTGATTCCTCCTGTGTGTGGATTGATGGAGATGTTATTGACTCACCCTCATTTTCTGAGGGGAGTGGGTCTATTTTTAGTTCTGTATCACTTCATGGGTAAATGAGTGGCACTTTAATTGTTGTGTGGGATTGGGAATGTCAGAAGACAGGGAAAACTGGAGACTTGCTCATCATATTTAAGCTGCTGAGTTGCTGTACCCTGAGCCTCTGAGCATGGCTTTGTGGGAGAGGGACAATTTCCAAGGATGGAGGGACAGGACACAGGGAATGGCTCCCACAGCCAGAGGGCAGGGATGGGTGGGATATTGGGCAGGAATTGTTCCTGTGAGGGTGGGCAGGCCCTGGCACAGGGTGCCCAGAGCAGCTGTGGCTGCCCCTGGATCCCTGGCAGTGCCCAAGGCCAGGCTGGACAGGGCTGGGAGCAGCCTGGGACAGTGGAAGGTGTCCCTGCCCATGGCAGGGGTGGCACTGGGTGCACTCTGAGGTCCCTTTAACCCAACCCATTCTGGGATTCTGTGATTCTATGAAAAATCCAATAGGATTCCATAGCAGGAAGGTGCCCTGTGTGTTACAGGGCTTTGCTGGGATCAGTGGGACTCAAAAGGCTCCCAAGGACCCTGCTGCCCTCCAGGCTGGGTGCCATGGGGTCAAGTCAGGGCTGGGACATCAGGGCAGTGCCTGCCCTCGTGCTGGGAGGGTTGGGATCCACTGGGCTCCCCTGGCTGTGTCCTGTGGGCACCAGGAGAAGGAATTCTGTGCCCCTGAGCCGTGCCAGGGCTGAGGCCTCACTCTGAGCTGGTGGGGCTGGCACAGCTCCACACCTGGGGGGATTGGCTTGGCTTGCAGCTCCCTGTGCACCTCTTCACCTGCATTTTGGGTGCAGGATGGGCAGATATTCCTTGTGGGGCCACGTGGGAACAAGCAACTCCTTCCTGGGACAGAGATTCCAGTGGGACTTGGGCTTTTCTGGGCCATGGCTCTCTTTGCTCCTGTTGTTCCCAGAAGAAATATTTATAAATACCTTATAAAATCAGGAGTTTTAAAAATTTATAATGACAGTTCAGGCTCTGTTTAGGAGGTAGATGTATGGTCTTTCCTTGGATAATTCCTGAATTAAGTTTGTATTGATCTCTCTGGGCAGGCTGTGGATGTGCACCCAGGCAGTGCTCAGCTCTCTGCCTCACACAGGTTATTCCAGTGTGGGGATTTGCAGCTGGTTTGCACAGACATTCCCAAAATTTAAGGAAGCTGCCATGGATTATTTAGCTGGAGCACAGAAGGGTAACAGTGCAATGGTGTGACTTGGGGCAGGCTGCGGGAAAATCATGTTAATTATGGTTTTAGCAGTTTCAAAATAATTATTTTGATTTTAAATCAGGACGAACCCTAACAAATCCCCAAAAGTACAAAACCAGGAGATGCTGGGGATCACTCTGGACTGGAAGATTTATTCATTGTAGTGGTCGAGCCCAGCAGCCTTGGGAGCACCTAAGGGCAGAGCTCATTCCTCTATTTCACCAAAAGATGTTGAGCAGGAAAAACATATTCTGCCTTAGGAATATTCCTTTAAAAATATATCTGTTTTTCTTTGGGGGTGCCTAGTTCAGGTCTGGTTTGCTTTGCCTGTTGCAAACCTTGAGTGGACCTTGTTGGCTTGGCTGGGCTGGGAAGGGACAGGGAGGGACAGGGAGGGACAGGCAGCTCTGAATCCCCTCTGGGAGCAGGAAATTGTTTTTAAAGTGTTCTGAAAGGTCAGATGACACAGCAGGAGTACAGTGGGATTTTTCTGCATGTTTGTGCAGCAGCTGCTACAACAGCTCAGGGTTTGTGATGGGGGCTCCTGTTGTGCAGAAATCCAGGTGGGAGCAGCATGAGGAGCAGGGGTGTCCTGTGGGAAGGTGTCCTGTCCTTCTCTGCTGTCCCTGGGCTTGTGCCCCACACTGGAGGGGCCAAAGCCACCCCTGGGAGGTGACACCAGGCTCTGCTCCAGGCTGGGGACTCCTGCTGCTGCTGGGAGAGGGAATTGAGCAGGATTTAATGAAAATTAGGGCCCACAGGTGGGAGGAAAGGTGGTGAGCCTGGAAGGGATCCCAGAAACACTGGGATAACAATAACTCTGCAAAATGATAATGCAGAGCAGCCTGCTTAAGGCCTGCTTGGAGTGTGGGTTTGGAAGGATTGCCCAGGGCCTGGAGTCCTGTCTGGAAGGTAAATAACTTCTTGCTGATGACAGACAGGCAGGGAAGAAGCCAGGTATGGCAAGACTTCCTGCAAATCCCCTGTGTGTGAGATCAAAAGAGGATCTTACAATATTTTATTAACTTGTAAACTGTGATTTAAGGGAATTTGAAGCAGCACATGAAATAACAATAATGAACAAATGTTTTCAAGTGGGAGAAATCTGTCCCTGCCATATGTTTCACTGACTCATCCCTTCTGCAGGAGGGGATCTTGGAATTGTTTGAACTATTCCAGTCTCTAATGCTTTTTATTTGGGAGGAAATGCAGCACTGGATCCTTCACCACGTGAGAATGAGACCTGATCCCTCTAGGGCTTTGGGCACAGGTTAATCCAAGAGAGGTTTGGGTTGGAAGGAACATAAAATCCTGCAGTTCCAACCCCACAAATGCTCCCTGTGTGTCTCAGTGCTGGGCAGAGGCCACACCTGGCCATGGGGTTCTCCTGCCAGGTGGAGAAGCAATGCTGGGATAATGTGGGATCCTCAGAACTGCCTCCTGCTGGGAAGGATAAGAATTTGACAGGAAGGTCTCACAGATGTGTATGTATAACAAAGATCTTTGAATGTAGAATCTGAAGAGGAATATAAATAATAGCAAGTTTTGATACAGAAAAAGAGAATTGCTGAGCCAGTTTTACTGGATAACTAAGAAGCCAAAGGGTCAAGTGAGTTGGAAGGGCAAAGGATAAACCCACCTCAAACAAAAGATGTTTTTACCAAGCAAAAAGATGTCGCAGGCAAACAAGAATGCCAATGTTGCAAGTAGAAAGAAAGATCTCAAAATTTTCCACTTCAGGAAAACTGAAAACAACTTCTAGCTTAAACTGTAACATACTAACCTTTTGTGATTGGAAAATAGTAACATGAATATGGTAATGTTAGTAGTTAGGATAGGCTATAGGTAATAGTAAAGGTATTGGTTGGTTGTCAAGTATTAAGATGCTCTGCAATGAAAAGTATATAATGCATTGTAACCAGAACCAGAGTTGGCTTCAGACGAACCTACAGCTGATGCTGAAAAAGCTGTGGGCTGGGCTCTTGTCACCCCTGATCCATGAATGGCTGTGTCCTGTGGATACAATAAGCAGCATTTCAAAGAGCCGCCTGGAGCCCCAGGGGCGGCTGTCCGGCCCCTCCCCGTGGCAGCCCCGCTGATGAGCTGTGCTGTGCTGTGCTGTGCTGCAGGTGTGGCTGTGCGGGGGCAGCATGGAGGTGCTGCCCTGCTCCAGGGTGGCGCACATCGAGCGCAAGAAGAAGCCCTACAACAACAACATCGGCTTCTACACCAAGCGCAACGCGCTGCGCGTGGCCGAGGTCTGGATGGACGACTACAAGTGGCACGTCTACATCGCCTGGAACCTGCCCCTGGAGGTACAGCCTGGCCCCGAGGCCACTTGGTCCTTAAAACCTGAGTCATGGAGCGCTCAGTGTCCCCAGGTGTCACTATTGAGCTGGGAGTGGCGAGTAACAGTAAGAAGCACTTTATTGAAAACCGACCCATATCTATAGGATGGTTCATGAATCTCAGGCAGGACAGCAGTTCATTGGGCAATAGGAGAAAACACTCCCTGGCACATTCATCTTGCACTGTCTCACGGTCAACACCAGGTTCACACATAATCTATGTTTATTCATTCGTTTCTGTCTGTAAGAAAGCTGTCACCCTGGGAAAGAATCCTGGCCAGAGCTGAGAAGGTCTCACAGCCTGGGGAAGAAGCTCAGAACCTGAGAAAAGGCCTGGTTTAAATTTGCCTAGGCCCTCAGCAGTGTCCCCACCTAAGCACAGCTTTAACCCCTGGGTCTCAGCCCCAGCAGAGCTCCCTTGGCTTTCAGGGAGAAGCTCCAAGAGCTGCAGGCTTTGGGGGATTGCTGCTGTCCCACAGCCTTTGTAATGTGGTTCTGAGAGTTCAGCACTGGGGTGTTTATCTCCCCCCTGAGTGTTCACCCAGGGTGAGGGGATGCCCTGACACTGCTCTGCAGGTGGAGTCTGCCTGAAGACTCTTGATATCAGTTGTTGCATTTGAAGGCTATAAGAGCAGTGAAAAGGATAATGCAACACAGTTTTTCATGCAATGCAGAAGCAAGGGAGAAAGAGCTTTATTTAAAGAATCACTACACATATATAAAGGGTAGCTCGTGCAAAACAGAATAGAAAAGACTCCTTGGTCCAAGAAGGCAACACCTCCTCAAAAACACTCTTGTACAAAACATCACATCTCTCACACACCCTGTGGGTGTTTAATCATTGTTCTAATTGCTTGACCTGAGGCCTAAGAAAGACAAGGCCTCAAGGCTGCTTTTTCCCTGGCTCCCAGCAGCACCCAAGGACAGTCAGTCAGCATCATTAGTGCCTCAGGTTTGTCCCTGTGCCACACCCAGCCCAGCTCGGGTTCCCAGCTCATGGACACTGATCCCTCCTGGAGCTCCCCAGGGATGTGTGGCCCAGGGGTTGGGGCTGTTTGTTTTCCCACTGCTGGAAAGTTTAAAGGTAAAGGATTGGAGGTTGGTGGTTTGCAGAAGGGGATCCCCTTCCTCTTACACCTTCTCCTTAAAGAGCTGTGGTGGTTTATTAGATCTCTGCCCAGAAATGGTCAGGTTTTCTTGCATCTGAAGCATTAATTTTGGTGTAAATCCTGCCATGTCACAGCTTGGTGAATCTTTGGAAAATCAGGAGGTGCCACCAGCAAGTCCAGGTGAGCATGAGCAGGGACACATCCTGCTCAGCCATCACTCCTGCACTTCTGGGAAAGCTCCACAGGCTCCAGGAGGAATTTCTGCAGGTCCAATACTGCTGCTGGGACTCTGCCCTCCCTGCAGGTTGTGTCTGATCTTGGAAGCCAAGAGCATCTCCTGGTTCCTGGCTCCAAACGCTGCCTGGAGCAGCCCTGGCAGGATCCAGGCCCATTCCTGTCTGTGCCAGGGGAGAGCAGGGCATGGGGAGACACTGATGCTCCTGGGTCATGGGTGGGATGGGCAGGTGAAGGACACTGGGGGCTGCCCAGTTTCACTGTGAGGTCAGACTGGTGCCACAAATGTCCAGCCCCCCTGGGTGCAGTTATTTGCAGCCACTCCTCAGTGCTAAGAAAGCACAAAATATTCCTGCTTGGCCAAGGCTCAAAGAGCTGCTGAGTCCTGGTGCTGCTGAGGGAGCATCCCCAGCTGATGTTTGCTCCAGGCCTCTGGAAAAACAGAAAAACATAAAAATCTGAGGTGCTGCTGCAGCTTTCTGAGTAAAGGTTACATCTGGAGAGAGCTGCTGGCATTTGGAGCCATGGCAGTCACAGCTTAGTGCTGAGTTAGGGAACAGCCTGGGAAGGGCCAGGAGCTGCAGATTTGTGGTCCTGAGGGTGGGGGGATCCAGGGCCAGGTGGTACAAAAATACCAGGAAATAAAGGAATAGAGATGGAAAGAAAAGCTGCTTTCCCAGGGAGCTGCAGGAGGGCTCTGGCTGTGACAGACACCACTCCAGGGGCTGGGAGAGGGAATTTGGGGATCTTAAAAAGAGGCTTCAAGATCCAAATGCTCATGGGCAGGGATTAGAAGTCCTGATCTTTGGGCTGATTCCTTTTTAGAGGTGAGGCACCATCCTCCTACTCAGGAACAGCTTTGGAGCATTGCAGAAAGAATTAAAATCCATCCTGTCGAGCTTGGAAAAGGCAGCTTGGATCAGCACTGGGGGTAGGAACAGGCCTGGGGGATCCAAAATCAACTTGAGATTTTCATACAGGTCTTCTCAGTAAGTCTGGGTTCCCCAAAATCCATTTGAGTTTTTTATGCAGGTCTTTTCCCAATCAAGTCAAGATTTAATTCGAGGGAGGCCTTGCTGGATGGGACAGGTTTTATGGATATGCACTGGATTGTTTTGTGATGCCAAGGCAGAGCCCTGCCCTGCCCATGCCAGGTGCTGCCTGACTGCTGTGAGCCCCACCTCACCCACTCAGATCTCAGCCTGTCCTGCCTGTCTCCACTGAACCATCTTTATTTTTACCTCTCAGCTACCAGGGGCACACTGAAACGGGTGTCTCTTCTCAAGCAGAGTGAATAATTCATTAGGAGATCATTACAAGCGTTGTAATGGAAAATTGCTTTCCCAGTTGTGTGTAATGATTGCTGGGAAAGACGAGCAGGAGCTCAACCAGAGTGGAAGCCCAGGCACAGGCAGGAAAAAGGAGCTGCTGTGTGCCTGCCTTTGGCCTCCCTGCTGCATTAGCTCCCCAGATTCCATGGTGGAATGAAGGGGGGCAGCTCCCAGCCCTGCTCCCAGCTCCTCAGGTTATTCCTCAGGGCCAGCTTTGTCTGCAGGAGCAGTGGGGTTCTGCCCTGTCTCCAGGGAGACCATTCCACCCTGGAATTGCCCAAATTGCCAAAAGGTTTTGCTGAGGTTCAGCCTCTACTTTTCTTCTCGAGCAATTTTTATCCTTTATTCTCAGTTGTCTGCCTCTGCTATATTTGAATCTTCAACCTTTCTCTCTTTCCTTCATTTTTCCCCATTTATTTTACACCTTTTACCCCTCCCTTCCTCTGGTTGTGTCTCAGTGGGGTCAGGGAAGGGTTTGGTGCTCAGTGCCCAGACAGGGTTTGCATTTCCATCTTTTAAATCCTGATATCCACTTGCTGCTGTACTCTCCTGGAAGTCTGTTCCTCAGAACCCAAACAGGAAGAGAAATTTTTTACAAAGACCTTGCTTAAAAATACAGATCAGTCTTTGTCAGATGGATCCAAACCCAGGGAAAATGAGAGAAGACTCCCCACTGTTTCACTGCACTTCCCACCTTTCCTCCAAACCTTTTCTTCTCCCTTTGGCTCCTCTTTTATAAATTATCCCTGAGGACCAAAGCCTGTCCAGCATCAGCCCATGAAGGGGCCCCTCAAAACTCAGCAGAGAAGTTGGTGTCCCCCTCTTGCCATGGCTCAGAACCCACATCTTCCTTCTGATGCTTTCAGTCCTGGACAAACATCCCAGAATTCCTGGAATTACTCAACCACAGGCAGTTCCCAGGCAGTTTGGACAGGATCTCAAAGCTCAGCGAAAAACTTTCATTTTACCATTTTTTGGAAGTGTGACCATTCAGTGATTCCTGCTGTTGTTTTTCAGAATCCAGGGATTGACATTGGGGATGTTTCTGAGAGGAAAGCCTTGAGGAAGAGCCTGAAGTGTAAAAATTTCCAGTGGTACCTGGACCATGTTTATCCAGAAATGAGGAGATACAACAACACCATTGCTTATGGAGAGGTAATTTAGTTCCTTAACTCAGCCTGCTAATATTTATGGTCCCTGATGAGAAACAGCCTCAAAGGAGAGGAGTCTGAATCAAAACTGACTTCTTCTGTGTAATTATCTAAATTTGTATAAATCTGCTCCCAGTTTCTTCTAAAAACCAGTTTGGGGATTTGTTGCTGATCTTGAAGACCATATAAAGTAAATGATGTTAATACATCATTTAGTGAATTGACTGAAGTTATCCATATTTCCCATTGACTCCATGGATTAAGCAGCTGTATTTATATTTTTAATACACAGGCATCTTCTAAAACCCTGTGACTTAAACTCAGCCTAATTCCTGACAGGTCTCAGGAGGATTCAGTGCCTTGTCACAACAGCTTAAGGACAAGATAAAATAAGGAGACTTAATTCAATCTCTGCTGGCTTTGAAACCATTCTGGGAATATAGAAAGAGTCATTTATGGGAACTAATAACAAATACTCTGCTGCAATGGAACTGATGGAGTAGTGGCACTTGGAGTAGGCTCCTTGAAGCCTGGACACCCCAGATGGGTTATTCATTTCAGGAAAGATTTGTTATCAACGTTCCTTAAGGCCTTCAAGCTAAAGCCTCCCAAAAAAATTCTATTTTCATAGAAAATGAAATTTCAGAATGGTTTGGGTTGGAAAAAATCCCAGCTGGAACAAGGATCTGATGATTCCAAGGTGATCCTTGTTTGAGTTGTGCTTTTTTCCCTGCCTTGTTGAGCACTTTGAGATTTCACTGAAATTTGAGGGTTCTGCATTGATTTCAGGCTTCTGGCAGCCTAAACCTGGGTTTGTCCCCACCACCCATGACCAAACACAGCCAGCTGTGTCCAGGGCCACTGCCCCTTGGAATGGGGGTTATTACTCAAAAACAGTCATCATTAGCCCTGGATTTAAAAAAGGGTTTAGTGCTCTGTAAGTTTTCTTTGCCTGATTATTCCTGGTGTTACAGCAGGGAGAGGTAGAGAGGGTAGAGAGGAAACTGAGCATCAGTTTCGTGCTTGTCTCTGATAAGAGAGGGCCATAATTCTGTCCCTCTTATGCCTTAACTCTGCCCTTTTTGTGCCTTAACCCTGCTCATTTTTGTGCCTTAACTCTGCCCCTTTTGTGCCATATTGCTACCCTCTTTGTGCCTTAACTCTGCCCCTTTTTGTGCCATAACTCTGCCCCTTTTGTGCCATAATTCTGCTATTTAGTGCCATAACTCTGCCCATTTTTGTGCCTTAACTCTGCTATTTTTCTGCCATAACTCTGCCTTTTTTCTACCATAACTCCGCCCCTTTTGTGCCGTAACTCCACCCCTTTTTCTGCCATAATTCTGCCACTTTTGTGCCATAATTCTGCCCATTTTTGTGCTGTAACTCTTCCCCTTTTGTGCCATAACTCTGCCCTTTTTCTGCCACAACTCTGCTATTTGTGTGCCATAATTCTGCCATTTTTTTCTGCCATACCTCTGCCCTTTTTCTGCTGTAACTCTGCCCCTTTTGTCCCTTAACTCTGCCCCTTTTTCCCTCCCAGCTGCGGAACAACAAGGCCAAGGACGTGTGCCTGGACCAGGGCCCCCAGGAGAACCACACAGCAATTCTGTACCCCTGCCATGGCTGGGGCCCACAGGTGAGCTGGGGCTGCCACAGCAGGTGCCACCACAGGGGACAGCCTGGGGCTGTCAGCTTGGCTGTGCCTTTGCTCTACAGTATTAAAAACACCTCTGCTGTCACTGGGAGTTTCCCCAGCTGCTCCTCCTCTGGATTCCCATCATCCTGCCAGAGATGCAAGGAAAAGCCTTGAAAGAAATTGGAAATCTTTGTAAATTGAAAATGTTGAAAAGTTAAAATCTTTGCAATTTGAAACAAAAAAAAATCAAAAAATTGAAATTTGTAATTTAAAATAAAAATTTCCTGACAAAGGTAAATAACAATAATCATGGACACAATCTGAGTATTTCCTTCCCCAGGCCAAGCTGGGTGGGAGTTGGAGCATCTGGGATAGTGGGAGGTTGGAGTGAAATGATCTTTAAGGTCCCTTTCAGCCCAACCCACTGTAGGATTACTTCTCTTCCACCCAGCAGAATAAACCCAGACTAATGGGGTAAAGAAAACAATTAGTGCTGTGGTAATGAGCCATTTCAGCTTGGTTGGAATTTGTTTTCCAGCACTCATTTTGCCTCTCCAAAAGTTTTGGAACATCTGGGGCCCAGCAGGCCCAAGGAGGTTCATTTTCAGCTAAAAAAATGTACAGTTCAAGGAATGGGAAAGCACAAAAATCCTGTTCTCACTCCAGAGTCACCCTGGACTAAGTGATCCCAGAATTCATCTGAGCCCCAGCTGGGAACTGGAGGAGCTGGGAACCAGCTGTGGGGTGGAGAAAATCCCACTTTGGGTTACCCTTGCCTTAAACAAAGATCAGTCCCTGGGGCTGATGGAGTCCCTGCTAAGCAGAACCTGCCCTTGCTCAAACACCCCATTTTTCTCTTAAATGGCACCAAATGCCTTTTGCACTTTGTGGCTGGAGATGTGAGCCTCTAAGTGCATTATTGTGTGAGAAACTGGATTGGGCTGACATTGGCTGCTGACCCTGGGCTTTAGGATGAATGGCTGAGAACAGGTTATTTATTTTTCCCTCAGTGTTATTGGGATTAAACCTAACTATGTTTTCTTTCCCTACCTGAAGTTCTGAAATCAGATTTTGCTGGCTGCCAGGAGCTTGCCCATTTCATCCTTTCTGGTCTTCCCTTTCCACATTGTCCCTTCCCTCTTCAGCTGAGAGCCAGTTTTTGGCAGTTCCTTTGTTTCATGATGCATCCAATTAGTGAAACTCCAGGAAAATGCTGGTTTTAAGCAGCTATCAGCAAGTGCAGAAGCTTTGAAATGGCCTTTGTGGCACCAAATGGGACTTTCCCTTCAACTGTTTAATTAATGAGCTGCAGGTTGTAATGTATGGGTGGGAATGGAATTAGAAGTAATGGAAACTCTGGTTTGTATATATATATTTAAATTTTGTTTATTTATATGTATATGAAACTCCACAAGGAGTTGTTGAGCTCCTTTGAGTCGCTCACACCCCAGAGAACATGTGGTGTCCAAAAATCCCCCATCTCTCCTTAATCCTGGGGCCCATCCCAGACATTTTGACATCCCAGACATTCCTTGTTTCAGAATAAAGAAACGACTTCACTGCCAGCCTTGGCAGGACTGAGAGAGGGGAAGGTGTGGGCTCCTGCTGGCACTGTCACATCCCGAGGACAGCAGGGCCCTGGCTCCTGTTTCCTGCCACACCAGGGCTGGTGGATTTTCTTGGAAGCCCTCCCTCTTCCCAAATCCAGCCCCACCCCATCCCTCTGCCTGTGGATCCCAGCCCAGCAGAGAGGGAGAGAGGCAATGTTGGATCTGCCAGGAGGGATTTGTGCTGTGCAGTTTGTGTCCCATCCCCACTTTCTGCTCTCTCCTGTGACTGCCCATGGATTTAAGCTCAGCCTGGATGCAGTTCAGGGTGGTGGCTCTGAATGCAGATGAGATTTTGCCTTTACTCACTCATCCCTCACTGAGCAAAATTTTGGGGATTTTTCTCTTCTTTTCCCTTCAGCTTTCTGTTCTCCGTGCTTCCATTCACTTCCAGGTCAATTCATTGGGAGATTCCATCATCATCCTTTTATCCTGTAATTATATTGAAGCTGCTGATGGATTTTTTTTTTCCTGCTTGATGGCTTCATCTTTGAGGCAATCCCTCATGGAAGCACCTTGCTGTAATGATGTATTACACTAATAATGCAGCGATAGCTCATTGCAGTGACATAGCTATGGTGATATATTAAGGTGATAGAAAGCACTATAATGCTATAAAACTTAAGATAATGTTCACCCAGCAGAGCATTTCATTTAATTATAGGATAAAATATGTTTTGCCCATTTAAGCAGCAGAAGTTGAGGACAAAGCCATCAATACTGAGCTCGTGGGGGACACGGTAGGAGCAGGGGTGACGAAACAGCACCCTTTAATCAGATTAAATTGTGGTAAAAGGCAAATCCTGAACATTTTACTGATGGCTGCTAATTGATGGTCTGCTCAGAGCAGAAGGGAAGCTAAACAACCTGAAATTATTTTCCAATAGAGTCAATGAAGGTCATCAAGGCTTTTATTTCCCAGGTGCTGGGATGTCTAATTAACTTTCTGCCATCCCTGAGATGCAGCCAGCCAGAAATCAGAGTCACAGGAGATGGGTTGGAGGGGCAGCTTTTCCAGGGAGGATCAGCCCCAGCCCTGGGACAGCTGAGGGGCTGGAAAGGGGCTCAGCCTGGAGAAAAGGAGGCTCAGGGGGGACCTTGTGGCTCTGCACAACTCCCTGACAGGAGGGGACAGCCGGGGGGGTCGGGCTCTGCTCCCAGGGAACAGGGACAGGAGGGGAGGGAACAGCCCCAGGCTGGGCCAGGGGAGTTTAGATTGGATATGGGAGAAATTTCTCACTGAAAGCATGGTCAGGCCTTGGAAATGGAGTCCCCATCCCTGGAGGTGCCCAGTGAAGGGCTGAACTCAGTGCTCTGGGCTGGGGACAAGGTGGGGATCAGGGATTTTCCAGCCCCATGGCCAGGTGCAGTTTCCTGGATGAGGTTTTATGGAAGAATGTTCCAGGTGGTGTCAGTCAGTGCCTCTGGCTGGGGATGTGGCTTTGGGCCACTCAAACTGAAAATGAAGGGGTTAAAGACCTCATCAGTTTGAACCACTTTGAAATGCTTGGCTTGGGAATAGTTTGAAACTGTTTTTCCTTGGTCCTTTGATTTGGTCCTTCCCTTGTTTCTTGTTCTGTCCCAGGCTGGGTTGGGGCCCCTGGCTTGCTCTGGAGAGGAGCAAAATAACAAAAGAGGAATTAAAGTTTGGAATTAACCTCTCTTGTGAGGAGAGGCTGGGAGAGCTGGGGGTGCTCACCTGGACAAGGAAAGGCTCCAGGGAGATCTCAGAGCCCCTTCCAATGCCTAAAGGAGCTCCAGGAGAGCTGGAGAGGGACTGGGGACAAGGGATAGAGGGACAGAACACAGGGAATGGCTTCCCACTGCCAGAGGGCAGGGATGGGTGGGATATTGGAAGGAATTCCTGGCTGTGAGGGTGGGCAGGCCCTGGCACAGGGTGCCCAGAGCAGCTGTGGCTGCCCCTGGATCCCTGGCATTGTCCCAGGCCAGGCTGGACAGGGTTGGAGCAGCCTGGGACAGTGGAAGGGGGTGGAAAGAGATGATCTTTAAAGCCCCTTTTCCTCCCAAACCTTCCCGTGATTCTCTACAGATTTCCCAAAAGAAGAAAATCCCAGTAATGTTGTAGGAGCATGGTGGCACTTGCACTCAGGAGTTAGATGGGGTTTTGGGGATAATCCCACTCAGGTTTGGCTTGGGGGCTGCAGTTGCTGCTGAGGCTGTGCTGTGTTTGGTCAGTGGCTCAGGCCACTGTTACAGCACAGATCTCACCTCTGCCAGGTGCATTTCCTGCCTCACATCCCTGTTGGTTTTCCCAGCTGGTCCCCACAGCCCTGCCCCCCTCCCTTCCCAGGCAAGGATTGCATTTGTGCTCTACTTACTTTTCCCAGCACATTAGGCAATAACTTGTCAGAGCAGAGATCCTGGTGCCCTGTGGGCACTGGGCCAGCTGTCTGGGACAGGCTGCCAAAAGCCATCTGCAAGGGGAGTCTGGCACACTCCTTCCCAAGGGGAACAGGGGATGGCAGGGCACTGGCACTGCCCATTTGGAACATCTGGGTCATTTCTGCCTCTGTCACAGCCAGGGTTTGTCTGTCTCTGTCTTTGCCTTTATGCAACTTTTCCTTCCTGCAAGACAAGAAGTGTCATCAGAGATTCATGGAATGGTCTGGATTTGAGGGACCTTAAAGCCCATCCAGTGCCACCCCTGCCATGGCAGGGACACCTTCCACTGTCCCAGGCTGCTCCCAGCCCTGTCCAGCCTGGCCTTGGGCACTGCCAGGGATCCAGGGACAGCCACAGCTGCTCTGGGCACCCTGTGCCAGGGCCTGCCCACCCTCACAGGAACAATTCCTTCCAGTATCCCATTTAAACCTGTTTTCCATCAGTCTGAACCCATTGCCCCTGTCCTGTCACTCCAGTTCCTGATGCAAAGTCCCTCTCTGGCTTCCCTGGAACCCCCCAGGCCCTGGAAGGTGCTCTGAGGTCTCCACACAACCTCCTCTTCTCCAGGTGAACAATCCCAGCTTTCCCAGCCTGGCTCCATAGATTCAAATCCCCAAATTCAAGGTCCCCCTCTGGCCTTGCTCCAACACTTCCATGTCCTTCCTGTGCTGGGGACACCAGATTCTCTGAATTTGGTGCTCAGGTGCCAGCTCAGATGAGCTGCATGGTTGAAACCCCTCTGCCAGGCTGAGAGCACAGTGGGGCTCAAGGCTTGGCCCATCAGCACATCCAGAGGAGGTCACAGGATGGGGAAGGGTCCTGGGGAGAAGCCAAGTGAGGAGAGGCTGAGGGCACTTGGAATGTTCAGCTGGAGCAGACTGAGGGGGATTCATCATGGGTACATTGTCCTCATGATGGGCAGAGGAGGGACAGACACTGATCTCTGCTCTGTGTGACAGGGACAGCACCCAGGGAAGGGCTGGAGCTGTGCCAGGGCAGGTTTAGTTTGGATTTTAGGGAAAGGTTCTTCCCCAGAGGTGCTGGGCACTGCCCAGGCTCCCCAGGGAATGGGCACAGCCAGAGCTCCAGGAGCTGCCAGGGATGCCCAGGGAGGGATTGTTGGGGTGTCTGTGCAGGGCTGGGAGCTGGGCTGGGTGATCCTTGGGGGTCCCCTTCCAGTCAGGTTATTCTGTGATTCTCTGATTTTGTGATTCTGTCTTGCAAAAGGCTTTGGGGACAGAAGGGCCCATCCTGCCCAGGGAGGATGAGATGGGGCAGCTTTGCCCCCAGAGCAGCTGTGGCTGCCCCTGGATCCCTGGCAGTGCCCAAGGCCAGGCTGGGCACTGGGGCTGGAGCAGCCTGGGACAGTGGGAGGTGTCCCTGCCATGGCAGGGGTGGGATGGGCTTTAATGTCCCTTCCAGACCATTCCATGAGGGGAACACCTGGCCAGTGAACATCAGGGAATTGTGAGGAGCCCAGGGCCTGCTTTGAAACCCAGCATTTTCACTCCAGGTGTGACTCCAGCAGTGCCTGGGAGCAGAGCCAGGCCCACCCCAAGGGAGCCAGGTACCCTGACTGGACCTGGGGTTATGAGCTGCACTCCAACTCTGTTACACTGTTTTAACTTGATTTCCAGTGTTTAATTATTACAGCCCAGATAACCCAAACACCCAGTGGGATTTACTGCCTCTTCCCTGGCATCTGGGTCACAGATATGCTCAGTTAATTAATGTGCTGAATCCTCCTTAGTTGTCTGCTGGATAATGGCCTGATTCATAATTTAAATAAGCAGCTGTAGAGATCTTTGCCTTGAACTATAAAAGGCAGGACACTGGCATTCCTTTCTCCTCACTCCAGAATTTAAATGTGTTGAGGGAAATATTTTAGTGGCATTCCTTGAAATGGAGGAGTCCTTTGTATGCCAGTGTCCCCAAGGGCATCATCCCTGCCTGCTGTTCCCATCCTGCATCCCCTGGGAGTCCCTGGCAGCTCTGGGCAGCTGGATCCCATGGGAAAGGCAGGGGGTAGCTGCAATCCTGAGCCTTTCCTGAGGGCTGAGCTGTGGGACAGATCCAGGCTCCCATGCCAGTTCTGGCCCTGCTGCTGCCTGGCTGGAGCCCTGAGGCTGTGCCAGGCACCCAGAGGCACCAGCCCAGCCAAGGCTGGCTCACCCAGCACAACAGGAGCTGGGCCAGCCGGACCAGCCAGGCTCCAGCTGGAATCCAGGGAACACCATCCATAGCCCCATCCCACCAGGGGGCTGCAGGAGTCTGCTCCAGGAGGGCTTTAAGGCTTGGAATTCTTCCTACCCTTTCCTGTGTGTACTGGTTTGAAAGTAAAACCAGTGAGAGACTCCAAGTCAGAAATACAATTTAATAGGAAAAAAAATAAAATATGTGCAATAGTACAAAAGAAAAGCACTGACAGAGTCAGAATACAACCTGACACCCTGCTAGTTAGGGTGGCAGTAGCAGTCCAGATGAAGTGGTCTCCTTGAAGCAGTGATCCTGTAGAAAGGTCTGGTAGCTCTTGTCCTCTGGAAACCAGTGGGTAAGGGCAGCTTTGATGTTCCAAATCTCAGTTTTTATCTGGGTAGGAAATGTTTGTCTCCTTGCTCTGGCTGGAGCATCTCCCAGTGAGATGATGTAATTTTATCAGTCATGAACTGGGACTCAATGGCCATTAACAGGAGATATCTCCTGGAGGGAGGATGGGTCTGGAAAAGATAAAAACACTGTCTAACCTGGTTTTAACAGCTGGCCCATTAGCAGAGGATATCTCCACAGAGATCAGGATCACTGCCCCAGCTGGTTTCAGCAGATGGTGATAGAATACAAACCTTTGGTCACATCCTGTATCACAACCCAAGACACTGTGTCTTAGTTCCTCACCTGCATCTGAAAAAAAAAGACAAACCCAAACAGAGATAAAAGGCTGGAGAAAGTTGGGGTTTATTCCTTCCAGCTCTGCTTTCCCTGTGCATCCCCACAGAATTTTCCCAGGGGCTCTGTGTTGTCCTTTCCTCTGTCGCTGTGTGCCCGTGCTCTGAGGTGCTGAGGTGTCCCTGCTGTCCCCCTGTCCCCAGCTGGCCCGATACACCAAGGAGGGCTTCCTGCACCTGGGGGCCCTGGGCACCACCACGCTGCTGCCCGACACGCGCTGCCTGGTGGACACGGGCAAGAGCCGCTTCCCGCAGCTGCTGGACTGTGACAAGGTCAAGAGCAGCCTCCACAAGCGCTGGAACTTCATCCAGGTGTGTCTGGGGCTGCCCCCGGGGCTCCTCTGCTTCCCAAACCCTGCTTGGGACACAGCCCACGGCATGGGCTGGGACAAAGGGGAGATGGTGCCATGGGACAGCAAATTCCAGGTCCTGGGGCAGAGGGAGGAGGTTAAGTGGGATCAGGACAGCATTTCAGGATAATTTCTAATCAAAGTTTTCCTCTCTGGTAGCAGAAAGGTGGATCTGGTTATGTCTGGTCTGCCAATGACTTCCAGATTCCTTTGTTTCTTGTGGATGAAGAGTGAAATTCTTTCACACACTTTTGTCCCAAAGCAGAGTGTAAATAATACAGCTTTTACAGAAGTGTCCCACTTCCCAGCAGATGTGGGATTTAAAGGTTACAGGTTTCCCTTGAGTGCTGTCAGGGACAATGGATGCTCATTCCATTTATTTGGGGAATTATTTTATTGTTTGAATTGCATTCCCACCCAGCTGAGTGCCCCAGGCTGCCCTCCTGGGCCTGGTTTGCTTCACAGGCAATTAATATCTTCATTTTTCCATCTTTTCCCATCTCCTCTGCCTGCAGAACGGAGCCATCCTGAACAAGGGGACGGGCCGGTGCCTGGAGGTGGAGAACAGGGGCATGGCTGGCATTGACCTGATCCTTCGCAGCTGCACAGGGCAGAGGTGGACAATTAAAAACTTCATCAAGTAGAGCCTGAAAGAGTCAGGGGAGTCCTGACTTGAGCCACGGCCGACGAGGACTGATCCACCTGGACTCCTTTGGAAAGGATGGAATATCAACCAGAGCTTTATTTGTGTTCCTAGGAGAGGACCTGGGGGAGATGGGCATTTGTGGCTTTATTTTTACTATGTGTGAGTCTCCCCCAGCTGATCCCAGCTGTGTGCAGCTGGCTCAGAACTGCTGTTCCCTCTGGCCAGCACTCCAAGAGGTGCCACCTTCCCTGCTGGGGCAGTCTGGGAGCATGTACTGACAGGGAATTTCTGCTTTCCCACACAACTCCAAGCTCTCCCAAAGGGCTGGGGAGGTTTGCACCATGACCCTGGACAAACCTGCCTGGCAAGTGTGGAAACTGAGGAGCTTGGGAGAGGAAAAGGTTTCCAAGCCCCAAAGGAGCTGAGTTTGAAGATGTGGTGTTTTGCTGGGTCCTTGTTCCCTTTTTCCTTTCCTGCCCCTGCATCCAGCAGCCCCCTCCCTGAGTTTTGGAGAAGCAAAACACACCCCAGCAGCTCCCAGGTATCTTTCCAACCCTTAATCACAGAAGTTACCCAAAAAAAGGCAGTGGACTAAACCCCCTGACCTTCCTTTGCCCCCTCTCCATCACCCACACGCTGCTGGCCAAACCAGCACCTCCCTCCATGGAGAGCCCGAAGGGGTTCCCCTTGGCAATGACCTGGGGTGTCTGCCTGCCCTTCTGGGTGACAGCAGGAATGTTCTCTGAGGCTTGAGCACCTTGTCCTGCCTGGTCAGGCCTGGCCAAGGTCCCCCCAGAGTCACTGCAGCTGTTCCTGAGCTGTGGAAGAGACAGGGAGGGAGGCCAAGGCACCAACAAATGGCAGCTTGGCTGAGATTCTTGACCCTGAAGTCACTTGAGGCTTGTTACTTTGGTGGAGGGATCTCAGCTGATTTTTTTTGGCTCACAGTAATCCTGCTACCAAATCTTGGCTTCCAAATCCACCTGGGAGACCTCTGCTTGGGGCCCTGACATGTGGCTGTTTGGAAAAGGGAAACACGATCCTGCAGAATTGCTGCACGTGGATGGACACAGGCTCTGCTCAGCAGGGAGGAGAAACCAGCCCATCTCCTGTCCTTCTCCCAGAATAATCCTCTTTGTGGCTGCCCTCTGGCTAGGGTACACTAAAATAGATTAATATATGAGATGTATGTGTAAATATGTTTCCCAAGCTGGGATGTGCACAGAGTCCTTTGCTGCAGAGCACTCATGCCTGTCTTCCATTTGCATCAGGATGAAGCTCCCTGGATGTTGAATGAGCTGAATTTCCAATGCCATGCAGCAGGTTTATAACTGATGTTTTAGTAATTTATTGAACAGAAGCAGATCTATTTCATTGTTCCTTCTACAGCAACGAGCATCACCTGGACTGATTATTCATTTAGGCTTTACAAGGCTCCCTCAACCACTGGGGCTGTCTCTGATTTTTCCCCTGCCTTCCCTAATGAAGTAAAACCTCTTAGTTGTCCTGACTTGCAGAGTAGGGAGTCAATGTAGAATTTTGCTCTCTTTTTCACTGTTGCATCATCTCTTGTGTAATAAATTTGAGCACTTCCAAACCTGATATGACCACAAGTCTGTGGATGCATGAGCCAGCTCCCCTTGCCTTTGTTGCTGCCTTCTAAGAGAAGCAATTTCCTGGTGACTCCAGGAAACCCTGAGGGCTTTGAGACCCCACAGCTCTGGTTCCAGCTGGTAAAATGCCCTTCAACTGAGCAAATATTGGAGGGGAGAGCCTGTGTGGGTCAGGATAAGCAGCCAGCCAGCCCCTGGATGTTGCCTGTGCTGTAATTCAGCCCAGCTCAAGCCCTGCCAGTGCCCAGGGTGGCAGCAGATGGCTTTTGTCACATGTCACAGTGGTGGGGAGAGGTGCCCCAGCCCCCAGCACTGCTCTGCTCTGCAGCAGGGCTGGATGTGATGTGTGGCTGCTCCTGGCTCCATCCCTGTGCTGGGCCCTGGCAGGAGGGCCTGCCTCTGTCCCTGGTCCCTCTGGGGTGGCCCTGTGTCCCTGGTGCCACTGCAGTCCCCGTGCCAGGTGGCACAGGGCACCCGGGCACGAGGATCCTGCTACTGCTGGCTCTGGGATCCTTTGGAACGTTCAGACCTTTCCTTTGTGCTCCAGAAGGAAAAGCAGCCCCTGACTGAGCACAAGGAAGGTGGAGATGAACCCTGGGCTCCAGGACCCTGAGCTGGGGCAGAGCCCCCAGGAGGTGTTGGCCCCTTCTCCCTGCTCCAGCTGCAGCTTCCGAACGACTGGAAAGAGTCAGGAGCAAATTTAGGCTGAAAAGTGGAAATTTCCTCTGCTGTTCTGTCCTGACACCGTTTGTGACTGCAGGGTGACCCCAGGGCTGCTGCACCCCCACCCGGGAGAAATCTGGCTGAGATCTGGGTCTCGTTGTTGCATCTCGCTTATCTCTAATCATCTGTTAATTGCTTTAAGAAGTGATCTCCAAGTTAGTCTTATTAAATATCTGATTTGAGCCTTGCCTCTTGAGTGATTTTCAAAAGATTCTCTGCTGCTGAGATACAGAGGCAGTCATTCCTCTCTGTTACTCATTTAATAGAAAAGTGCTGCTCTTTTAATGAAACTTCCATTTTTAAAAGAAATGGAAATTAAGAAGAGATCAAGAGAGATGGTGGGCACAGATTAACTCCCATTCCATCCATCCCTGCTGCTGCCATTCATCAGAATAGCAGTTACACTCTGGAAAGAGATGTCATGTGGGCAATGAAGCATTATTTACATTCCTGAACCCAGGCTGGGTGTCCCTAAATGTTCCTGAATGTCCCCTGGAGCTCGGAGCACTCCTTGAACCCATTCCTTCCATCCATGTTCTCCTGAACACCAGGCTGGTGCTTTCCTGGGGGGGCACCGTGGGAGCAGCAGCTCCTCCCTGAGCTGGGCACAGGTGAGGGCACCAGGTGAGTGTCCCTGGGCAGGGGCCACATCCAGCCCTGCTGGGCTTTGGAGCCACAGGGCTCTTGCAGGATGGAAACCTGAGCCCCCCTGTGGGGAGCATTTTACACCTCAGGGGCAAGATCCATGTTGGAAAATGCTCAATCTGCTTCAGAGCAGATGGAATCATGGAATCCCAGAATGGCTTGGGTTGGAGGGACCTTAAAGCCCATCCAGTGCCTTTCCACCATCCCAGGCTGCTCCCAGCCCTGTCCAGCCTGGCCTTGGGCACTGCCAGGGATCCAGGGGCAGCCACAGCTGCTCTGGGCACCCTGTGCCAGGGCCTGCCCACCCTCACAGGAAATAATTCCTCCCCAATATCCAACCTAAACCTACCCTCTGGCAGTTTGATCCCATTCCCTGTGTCCTGTCCCTCCATCCCTTGTCCAAAGTCTCTCTCCATCGTTCCTGCAAGGTCCCTTCAGGCCCTGCAAGGTCACAGTGAGGTCACCCCAAAGCTTCTCCTCTCCAGCTGAACACCCCCAGCTCTCCCAGCCTTTCCTCCCAGCAGAGCTGCTCCATCCCTCTGCTCATCCTGGTGCCTCCTCTGGACTCCTCCAGCAGCTCCAGCTCCTGCCTGTGCTGGGCCAGGGCTGGGGCAGCTCTGCAGGTGGGGTCTCACCTGAGCACAGGGGCAGAATCCCAGTCCCTCCCCAGGGCTGGGGGTGCTGGGGGTCCTGAGCTGGGCCATGTCCAGTGTCACCCACAGCAACCCAGGGCTGCTCCAGCTGCTCATCCCAGCCTGGATTGATCTAGGGGCTGCCCCAACTTGAACTTGGCCTTGTTAAACCTCCTGAGATGCCCAAGGGCCACCTCTGGAGCTGTCCAGGTCCCTCTGGCTGGCCCTGTCCTCCAGGGTGTCACTGCACCCTCAGCTTGGTGTCACCTGCTGAGGGTGCCCTTGATCCCTTCGTGTGTCATTGATGAAGACATTTAAACACCACTGGTCCCAAAACTGACCCTGAGGACACCACTGGTCACTGATGTCCAGCAGGACTCAGAGCCATTGACCCTCTGGAGGCAACAGGGACTCCTCTGCAGGAGCTTTGTGCTGCCAAGGCAGAGAGCAGAACTTCCAGAAGGTTCTCTCTAAACCCTCAAATGCTGCTAAACCTCATTTCAAAGCTGAAAATGGAACCCATGGACTCCCAATGGCAAAGCCTCTGCTTGGGCACGAGCAGTTTGGGCACTGATCCATGGCTAATGGCCACAGAGCTGAGCACTCCAGGCTGCAACGAGGCACTGGGAGCTCTGCAGCTCCTCTGCACAGATGGGAAGCCATCCTTGCTTGGCTTGGACTGGGAAAAGCATCTGTGGCCATCAGGAGCCTCAGCTGGATTTCCAAGGACACTGGGATGAAGGATTGAGCCTCTCCCCTGGCACTGTCAAATTGAAATGATCCTTTAAACATCAGAAAGACTTTGGGCCACTTTAGGGACAGATAAACCCTTCCAGCTGAGAAATGAGGGGGGCTGAGCTCATTTTACTGCAAGGCCAAGATCTTGTGGGGTGGCTGATCCCAAGTGTTGGAACCATGGGGTTCCTGAAATCATTGTTCTTATAAATCAAAAAATCCCCAAATTAATGATGCCTTTAAGTCTTCCTGAGCCACAGAACCCCCTGGAGCCAGAGGAGCCTCTCAGCTCTCTCAGGAGTTCAGGGAAGTTGGCACTGCTGGGTTGGGAATGTGGCTGTGCCTTTTGACAGCAACACAACCAAACCAAATAAAAACCAGCAGAAATGAGGAGCTTCAGAGCCCAGCAACCTCCAGGCACCCAGGAATCCTGTCAGGAGCAGGTGGGTCCTGCCACACCCCAGGGGATGAGTGTGACACCACTGCCCACCTCAGCTCCTCATCCCAGGAAGGGCTCAGGTGGGGATTTATGGCAGGGAACGGGGGCAGTGCCCATTTCCTGCTGGTTTGGGTGACTCCTGCAAAGCCCAGCTGGGAATTTGGCCCAGGTGCTTTGGGTCCCACTTGGAGCTGAGCTTGGCTGTGCTCAGGGCAGTGAGAAAAGAACAACCTGGAAAGTGGCTCCAGGGGCTCCTGCTGTGCCAAATATTCCTTTTGAAGCCACTCAGGACTGACTATCTGGAGCAGCCACCCTGATCCTCTGTGCTAAGGGTTGCTCCTCCAACAAAAGGCAAAGAACAGGGAAAGAGATGGGATAACCCTGGGAGCTTTCCACAGGAGGAATTCTTATTTTAGTCCTATCTGGTGGCTCAGAGGCCTGAGGGGTAAGGGCTCTCCAAATGTCTTTCCTGGCTGTTGTAATCCCAGATATTATTGTTACGGGCAAGAACCCGGGCAGGAATTAATTTCTGATTGTGCTCTTGGAAATCCAAGCCTAGGGGGAAATGATCCAGAGGGGCACAAGGGGCTGGGCTGAGCTGCACAACTGCAGCCAGCACCAAACCAGTGGCAGCAGGTGGAATTTTGAGATGGAAGAGCCACCACAGGGATCCTTCCAGCCTTCCGAGCTCCCACGAGGAGCTGAGTTGTTTCCTGCAGGATTCCCCACCATGGAAAAAGTGCCTGAAGCCTCAGCCTTGGCAAACTGGCCCAGGAATGCAGCTCTGGGTGCAGGATGGAGGCAGGGATCCTTGGCAGTGCAGGAGCTCCCAGAGGCTGTGGAGGTGCTGAGCAGGGAGGGCTGTGGTGGGCACAGCCTTGGCTGGTTCTGGAGAGCAGCCAGCTGCTCCCAGCCACCCTCCATAGCATGGCAGGGGGAGAAAATCATGTGGAAAAGCTCTGGAGTGAGAGAGGGCACTCCCCAGGCACCATCATGGGCAGGATACTGATTTGGGGAACAATAATTTGATTAATTACAATTACAAATGGGGTGGGTGGTGAGAGCAAACTGAAACCCCAATAACCCTGTTGCCTGGCTCACCTTCACTCAGCCCTTCCCAGCTCTGTCATTCCAGGCAGTGCAGGTGGATGGGATGGATGGGATGGATGGGGGCTGGCCCATCACACTTTGCCTGTGGATCCCTGCTCACACCTTCCCCTTGTGCCACCCTGGGGTCCCTCTGATGGGATCAAGTCCTTCAGGAGCTGCTCCAGCGTGGATCCCCCATGGGCCACAGCTCCTGAGAGAGCTCCAGGGGTGAGCAGCTTCCCCTGGGGCATCTCCCCTGCTCCAGAGGGGCTCTCCAGGGGCTGCCAGGGGTCTCTGCTCCCCTCTGCATCTCCAGGGGCTGAGGGGCCCAGCTGCTCCATGGAATCTTGGGGAGCTCCTGCCCTGCCCTTATCACTGCTGGGCTGGTTCCCACCCGTGTCCCTCCCTCCTCTCCCCCACTGCTGCTGCACAGTGATTTTTACCCTTCTGGGAGGTGTTACCCCAGAGGTGGCAGCAGCTCCAGAGCTGGCCTCGGCCCTGGCATGGATGCTTTGGAGCCAGCAGGACCCCAAACTCACACTGGGACCCCAAACTCACACTGGGAACCCACAGGGAGGAGGGAAAGGACAGCACAGCTCAGGCTGGGGAGGGAAGGAGAGATCATTATGGGAAGGAGGGATCATTGTGGAAAGGAGGGACCATTATGGAATCAGGGATCACTGTGGAATCAGGGGAAGGAGGGATCACTGAGGAATCAGGGATCACTGTGGGAAGGAGGGATCACTCAGGGATCACTATGGGAAGGAGGGTCCTTGTGCCATTTCTTGCAGCTGCTCGGAGCTCCTGAGGATGCTCTCCCTCGGGGGTCCCTTGGGGCAGAGCTGTCTCCTCTCCAGCAGGACAGGGGAGGGGAGGGGAGGGGAGGGGACAGCTCCAGCCGGGCCCTGCTGTCCCTGCTGCTGTCCCCCCGGGGCTGTGCTGGGTGTGCAGAGGCAGCAGTGCAGCTGTGATGATGCCCTGGGCTCAGCCCCGTGCTCAGCTCTGCCCCTTGCCCACTGTCAGCTCCCAGGGACCTTCACTCCCTTCATAATTCCACTCTGGTGCTATTTTTGTTCCACTTTCCCTTTGTCTTCAGTGCTGCCTTGTCTCAGTTTTGTGTCTTGGGCTGCCTCACACCCCCTCTTTGCTCTCTGCAGGAGTTTGCTCCATCCGTGTCCCCTTTTGCTCCTTTGTTCTCTGTGTGTTTTCTTTTGTTTGTTCCTTTTCCTTTGTTATTCCTTTTGCTTATTTCCACTTTGGATTTTTTTTCACTCTCTCTCATTCTCTCCTGTTTCATCTCCCTTCTTCTTTTCCTCTTGCTTTGTTTTCTCCTTATTCTTGTTCTCTCTTCTGATGGTTTTGGTTTTTGTGTTTGGATTCCTCACCTCCTGCTTTCCTCCCTGAGTTCTCATTTCGGGTGGGAAACCAGCCTGTGTTTCTTTCCTTAAATTTTAATCCAAGTGCCTAAAATCCAAATCCAAGTTGTTGTTGTTTTGTTGGGTTTTTTTTTTTTTTTTTTTTATTGCTAAGGAGACTTCAGCACAACTTGTGACAGCAGCTGGTGCCTATCCTGCTCTAGTGCCTTGGCACAGGCTGGAAGGTGGGGATGCCATGGCCAAAGCCATGGTGCAGGGACACCTCCCACTGTCCCAGGCTGCTCCCAGCCCTGTCCAGCCTGGCCTTGGGCAATGCCAGGGATCCAGGGGCAGCCACAGCTGCTCTGGGAAGTCCATTCCTGCACCTCACCCTCACAGGGAGGAATTTCATCCCAATATATGTGAAATAAATCCAAGACCCCTGGACCCAGGAACCCTCCACGTTTGGTGCAGAGGCTTCACCCATCCCAAATCCTCTCTGGGCAGAGACAGCAGGGCCCATCCAGATGCTGAGTGTGTGACCCAGTGGCCTGACAGGAGCTCGGCCCCGCTATAAATCAAAAATGCATTAATTATCGGCAATCTACAGAGCGAGGTCACGCTCTCCATTCACTTCCCTGCTCGGATAATTTCCCTGACCTCCTGTGTTTAAGTGGAGCAGCTCCTGCCGAGCTGCTTTGTTGCAGTTGATAGAGAGATAATTATAATGCCATCAGTGGTTAAACTGTTTCAATAGCGGCAGGCCCTCTCCTCAGGCCTTTGATGGATATCTAACAGCTCCGAGATCGCAGATTAATCAGCCGCTCTCTCCTGGCTGCTGGCAGTAGAAGCAGCCCCGGCAAAACACGGTTTTCCTGAGATGCTCTTTGCAAAAGCAGAGCGTGCTGGGGGCTGGATGTGGAGCTGGCTGCTCCCCATCCTGCCAGGGAGCTGGGAATGCAGCCTGGAATCTTCTCCCAGCCCCACTGAACCCCACCAGCACCAATTCCCTTTGCCAGAGCACAACAGTGGCAGGCAGAGATGCAGGATTCACTTCTCAGGAATTACAGAACAGTTGGAGTTGCAGGGTGGGGAGGGGAAAATGCTGCTTAAAATGTTCCTTAATATTGGATGGCCTATGGAACGAGGGGCCCATAGTGCTCCAAATCCCCCTGGGAAGAGGCAGGAGGTAAAACATAGTTACAGTTATTACCCGAGCCCCTAAACCTTAAAACCTTGTGCTCAACCAACTTCTTTTCATGTTTTAAGAAGAGATTTCCCCCACCCCACAAGTTTGTGTGGGAAATTATGGAAAGCAATCCACTCCCCTGTTTCTCTGTGATTTTGCTGTGGAACTGCACTGGGACACATCCAGTCAAAAATGATGCTCCTGTTCCTTGAGGGGACCCAGCCATGCCCAGGGCTCTGGAGCCAAAGCTCCTCCTGCTCCCATCCTGTGCAAGAGGGATGAAGTTATCCTGGAATCACAGAATATCCTGGAAGGGAGCCCCAGGGATCATCCAGGGCAGCCCCTGGCCCTGCACCCCAGCAGTCCCACCCTGGGCATCCCTGGCAGCTCTGGCAGCCTCGGGGCTGTGCCCATTCCCTGGGGAGCCTGTTCCTTGGATAAATGGGATCTTAACCTGTGTAACTGCATCCTGGAATGTCTCACTCAGTGCCTGCACTCGTGTGAGACTCTGAACAGCACAGAAAAGGTGTGATTGTTTTCCAGAGGGTTTTATTTTCGTGTCTGTGATGTGGTGGGAGCACCCATGGTTCTGTTTGGTTTGGTTTAATTATTGTTATTTGTGTGTAAACACACCAAGAGCTTGTTGGAACCACTGGGCTGGAAAACTGCCTGGGAGGCTCCTGCTCCTCTCTGCAGTGTTTAAAATGGTTCATGACTGTTGTTTCCCAGCTTCCCTGCCTGCCTCAGCTCCGGGTGTTCATCAGGACAGACCCTGTGTGCCCCGAGCCGGGCGGGTGCTCCTGGGCTGGAAGTGATGGAGCTGAGGGGAGGGACAGGGGCTGGGAAGGGTTTTTGGGAATGGTCCTGAGCAGGGCAGAGCTGCTCCTGCTCCAAGGAGATGCCTGTGTGTGGTGTGTTCACCTCTGCCCCTTCCCATCCTGGAGCCCCTGGGGAGCCAGGGAGGAGGGTGGGTGCTTTATTCCCTGCTGGATTCGGGGTTTTCACCTGGAGCCACAGGGATCTCTAAATACCTGCCGTGCTTCACACTCCCATGACAGCCTCACCTCTGCCAAACTCTCACCTGGGGGTGCCACAGGACACTGTTGTCACCACAAAGCCACTCCCTGTCCCCTCTGCAGCAAGGCTCCTGAGTGTCCCCATCCCTGCCCATTGTCCTGTGTGCCCCAGAGCTGTTTCCATTCCCAGGTGGCCCTGGGCAGGTGCTGGTGTCCCTTGGCCAGGGACTCTGGTGCCAGCCAAAGGGGCCTTTCCCCTGTGTGCCAGGACAGTGCTCAGAGCACTCCCATTTCCCTTGGAGGGAAACACTGAGGTGCTGCCAGGTAGAAAAGAAATCAGGGCCCAATGCCCAGTGCCCTGGGAGGGCTCAGGAGAGCAGGGAAATCAGGAAAGCTGCCAGTGTGGTGGGTTTGGTGCCTGGGGTGGCACTGGCAGTGATGGGTTTGGTACCCACAGTGGCACTGGCAGTGACAGGTTTGTTACCCAGGGTGGCACTGATAGGTTTGATACTCAGTGTGGCACTGGCAGTGATGGGTTTGGTGCTCACAGTGGCACTGGCAGTGACAGGTTTGGTACCCAGGGTGGCACTGCCAGGCGTGTCTGGCTGGACCCAGTCTGTCTCTGTGGGGTGACACTCTCCAGAGCAGGATCTGAAGCCCACGGGACTCGCAGGAGCCATGTCCTGCACGGAGGCTGAACCCCTGGGCTGGGATTTGGGATTTAAGGACGGGGGGCACTGGGGCCTGCCCTGGCTGGGCTGTGCTGGCCAGGGAGAGGCTCAGGGAAGGGAAAGGGAAGGAAAAGCTGCTCCCCCAGTGCCACCTTGTGCCTGAAAACCAAACAGCCTGGCAGGTCTGCAGGGCTGTCACAGGGGATAGCAAAGTCCAGGACATCCCTATGGGGCTGGCACATCCCAAATGAGGCCCAAAATGGCTTTTGGATGAGGCTGTGAAAGGCTCCCCCCAGAGCAGCCCCCCTGAGAGTGTGGCTCTGGGTGAAGCATTACCCAGGCAGGCTGAGCCCAGCCTTCCCTAAAGGTGTAAAAATGCTTTCTATTCACCCAGCTGGAGAGGGGCACAGAGGTGGAGCTCCTGCAACCTGTGCCAGGGCCTTCCCTGCCCCACTGGCAACAATTCCTTCCCAGTATCTAATTTAAATCTCTCCTTTTTTAGTTTAAATCTGTTCCCCTCTGTCCTGTCAGTATCTGCCCATGTAAAAAGTGCCTTTCCCTCTTTTTTTATGAACCCCCTTTAGGCACTGGAAGGGGCTCTGAGATCTCTCTTCCCCAGGTGAGCACCCCCAGCTCTCCCAGCCTGGCTCCAGAGCAGACTTGGAGCATCCTTGTGGCTTCCTCAGGACTCATTCCAACAGCTCCATGTCCTGTCTATCAAAGTCTGGAATAACATGGAAGGAGCAAAGCCTGACCTCTGGAGAACTCAGTGGTGGGACACGAGGGACAGAGGAGGGCCAAGAGCCAGGGCTGGAAGAGTCTGGAGAAAACAGGAATCTGGGGCAGCCAGACATGACCCAGTGCTGTGCAGGCAGCAAAAGCATCAGCACTGGGAATTCCTGGGTCTTGAGAGGCTTGGACTTTTCTAACACAGAAATGCTGTGAAGTTCCAGAGCTGCACCTGAACTACTTGGAAATCCTTTGTTAGAGGCATCTCTGCACACAAGGGACAGGGAGGGCTTCAAAAGGGGGGAAAAGCAACCCAGAAGGAGGAACAAGAAGGGAAAAATTATAAATCTGCCCTTTGGAGAGAGCACCTGGAGCAAAAAGCCTGGAATTCCCAAACCAGAGACCTCTGGAGCACCCAGAGGGATGATCCTGTCCTCAGGCTCAGGGACAAACCCCAGGAAAAGCTGGATTTCCTCTGCAGCTCCTGCCAGATCCTGCTGACAGTGTGGGGGACAGGCTGAAGGATGGGGTGTCCTGGGCTGGGCTCTGCCTTCTCCCAAGGAAAGCCCAGATTCCCTGGAGCAGGGTGGCCCAAAGCCTCTGGGAGAGGCCCTGCAGGCAATCCATGGTTATCCAGCCCTTGGGAATGAGGGAGGGCGTGATGCAGTGGGGCTGGGGAGGGGTTGGAGCTTCACTTTGAAAGCTCTGAATGGCAGGGGGGTCTTGGAGCTACTTGAAGGACTTGCAGGGCTGCTGCAGAGGGGTTTTGCCTTCAGCAGCACCTCCCAGTGCTGGGACCCTCTTGGGCCAGGGTGAACAATTCCAGGGCATGGGAAGTGGGATCCCCAACCTGAGCTGTCCTGGGCTCCTGGAGCTGCTGAGCAGGAGCATCCATAAAATCAAAACAAAACAAAACAAAAAACATTTAAATCACATTGGAATTTTTTCACAGTAAGAAAGCTCTTGTAAATCACAGAATCACAAAATAACTAGAGTGATTGGGGTGGGCCTGGCTCTGCTCCCAGGCACTGCTGGAGTCACACCTGGAGTGAAAATGCTGGGTTTCAAAGCAGGCCCTGAGCTCCTCACAATTCCCTGGTGTTCATTGGCCAGGTGTTCCCCACAGGAAGGGTCAGGAGCAGCTCAAACCTTGATCACAGAATCATGGAATGGTCTGGGTTGGAAAGGACATCAAAGCCCATCCAGTGCCACCCCTGCCATGGCAGGGACACCTCCCACTGTCCCAGGCTGCTCCAGCCCCAGTGCCCAGCCTGGCCTTGGGCACTGCCAGGGATCCAGGGGCAGCCACAGCTGCTCTGGGGGCAAAGCTGCCCCATCTCATCCTCCCTGGGTAGGATGGGCCCTTCTGTCCCCAAAGCCCTTTGCAAGACAGAATCACAAAATCAGAGAATCACAGAATAACCTGACTGGAAGGGACCCCCAAGGATCACCCAGCCCTGCACAGACACCCCAACAATCCCTCCCTGGGCATCCCTGGCAGCTCCTGGAGCTCTGGCTGTGCCCATTCCCTGGGGAGCCTGGGCAGTGCCCAGCACCTCTGGGGGAAGCAGAACCTTTCCATGGGCAGCCCCTTCCAGAGCCTGACCACCATTCCAGGAAGAAATTCCTCCTGATGTCCAGCCTGCCCTCCTGGAGCCTGTGGGAAGCACCTGCCTTGTCTGAGGTCTCAGGGCTGATCTCGCCCACAACTCTCCAGCTGCAGGAGTGGTGGAACAGCCCCCACTCACTGACAGCTCAGGTTTTCCTCACTGGAGTTTTTCCCTATGGAAAAAGCCTCAAATTAAATATCCAGCAGAGCCAGATTTATGGGACTGGAGGGTTGAAACACCAACAAGCAGCACAAAGAATTCCAGCTGTGCACAACCACAGGCTCTGCTCCTGCAGGGAGGCTCCTGCAAGGAAATACCATCAGAACACAGTTCCCAAGGGTTTCATGGTGACTTCCAAGGATGGCACAGCTGGCCTGGCACCCCTGCAGCTTCCAGGGTTGTGTATTTGTGCTGTAAAACCAGGAGTCATCCCCTGGGTATCCTGGAACCTGCAGGGAGCTCACCTGGCACAGGTGGGTGTTTGCAGCTTTCCAAGGGCAGGGGCAGCTGCTGCTGTCTGGGAATATCTTCTCCTCTGGTTTGTGATCTCAGAGTTTCTTTAGAGCCATTCATCCAGCTGGGCGCCCCCTGCCTTTCCCAAATAAATGTATTTCTACTTCCCACCACGAGAGGTCCCCAGGAACCTAAGGAAAAAACATCCAGTTGGAAAATGCATCCAGGAGCAAGGCTGGAAGCACCGATGCTGGAGCTGGGGAGGGAAGGTTTCATCCTCTCACAGATGAGACTCCCAACACATCCCTGTGTTGGGTTTGGATCCTTGGGGTTGGATCCCCAGCTTTCCCAGAGGGGGTGGGAAAGCTGAGGTGCTCCCAGCACTGCCTGGGAACTCTTCAAGGGAAGAGCCAAAGTAAGTGAAAACCAAATTTTTCAGGAATGGGATGCACCAAGGCAGCTGTGGTGAGGTTGTTCCTCCTCAGTGGTCAGGGTGTCTCCAGTGGCTGGGATCAAATGTCCAAATTTCAGCTTTTTCACCTTTCCCAGCCAAGGGGGCTCGTTCTGTGCCCACAGCTCCCTTAGGAGGATAAAAAACCTCCTGTTAACAAGGGATCCTGGGATGGTTTGGGTTGGAGTGACCTGAGAGCCATCCAGAGCCACCCCTGCCATGGCAGGGACACTCCCACTGTCCCAGCCTGGCCTTGGGCACTGCCAGGGATCCAGGGGCAGCCACAGCTGCTCTGGGCACCCTGTGAACAATTCCTTCCCAATATCCCATCCAGCCCTGCTCTCTGGCAGTGGAAGCCACCCCTGTCCCAAATCCCTCTCCATCCCTTGTCCCCAGTCCCTCTCCAGCTCTCCTGGAGCCCCTTTAGGCCCTGGAAGGGCTCTGAGGTCCCTCCAAAACCTTCTCATCTCTATCCTGAACACCCCCAGCTCTCCCAGCCTGGCTCCAGAGGGGCTCCAGCTCCTGGAGCATCTCCATGGCTTTCTCTGGATTCATTCCAGCAGACCCACATCTTTCTTGTGCTGGGGGCACTTGTTGCTTTCTTTCCCCCAGAAACCGAAGAAATTTTTCCTCACATCCAGCCTGAGCCTGCCCTGGTGCAAATGGCATTTGAGAAAATCCCTCTGTGCCAAGGGCTGTGGGTGGGTCACCTTGTCCTTCCCCTGGCATCTCCACATTCCCCTGGCTCCTGAAGATATTGGCTTGTGAGTCTGAAGCAGAAACTCAGGATTTGTGCAGATCTTTGAGTCTGGGAACTCTTTAGAGAGGGTTTGTAGCAGTGAAAGTCGTTCCAGACCTTTCTAATCAATACTTCAGCAGTTGAAAGAGCTGCTTTAAAAGGCCTTCAGGGTCAGAGTTTAATCCATGTAAACACTGGTATTGTCCTAACCTGCTCCTCCTTAATCCACCTGGGCACCTGAGAGCTCAGGGCTGGTGTGGGCTGTGCTGAGGACTGGGCAGCAGTGCCATTTTAACCTCTCCATGGCATTGCCAGGTGGCCAGGAGTGCACTGCACTATTTCCCTCCTCCTTTTCCTTCCCTCTTCCCCTTCTCTGGGCTTTTCCTTGGCTTTGTGGGTCCCTGGTGCCCAGGTTATGGGAATCAGCTGCCCTCTTTGCTCTCTCAGTGTCTGTCACAGCAAGAGCAGACTGAGCTGGGTGCTCCAGCTGGGAATTCTGCCCAGCTGAATTATCCTGGGCTGGAGAAGGTGCTGGCCACCCCTGGCATGGTGATTCCATGGGTATGGAGGCCATCATTAGCAGGAAAACTCTGTCCTCAGCTCCTGAGGGGCAGGAGGCTCTTTGAGTGAGGGGTTTTCACTCTCAGACCCCACAGATCTCTGCCAGTCCCTGCTGGATTCTGTGGGAAGCAGTGCTCAGCCACCAAAGGTCCTGGGTGCAGGGAGGGGTGACAGCCTAAGCACAGTGAGGGGACAGAGACAGAGCTGGATTTGGGAGCTGGTTGTTGAAGAAGAGCCCAGATCTGGACTGGATTCCTGAAGGAAAACACAGACTGACTCCAGGGAGACCTTCCAGTGCTGAAAGGGGCTCCAGGAGAGCTGGAGAGGGACTGGGGACAAGGCATGGAGGGACAGAACACAGGGAATGGAGTCAAATTTACAGAGTGTGGGTTAGGTGGGGTATGGGGAAGGAATTGTTCCCTGTGAGGGTGGGCAGGCCCTGGCACAGGGTGCCCAGAGCAGCTGTGGCTGCCCCTGGATCCCTGGCAGTGCCCAAGGCCAGGCTGGACATTGGGGCTGGGAGCAGCCTGGGACAGTGGAAGGTGTCCCTGCCATGGCAGGGGTGGGATGGGATCATCCTTATGGTCCCTTCCATCCCAAACCATTCCTCAATTCCATGCCAGCCCCTTCTGAGTGAACCTGGCAGGGGATGAGGCCCTGGTGGGGCAGAGCCCTTTCCTATGGACAAAGCCTGTCCAGCTCCATGGGATTTCTTCTCAGCCCCAGGCTCCTGCAGGGCTGAGGCAGCTCTTCCGTGGAGGGCAGCACTGCATGACCCAAAAAAAGCTGAGATTATCCTGCATCCTGCATTGACAGCCTGCTATGGTCCCAGGGGCTCAGAAAGAATCCAAGGAATTGGCTATTTGGAGGACAAGGTGAGAACAAAGGGCACAAAAGGGATGATTTTGCCCAAAGAAACAGAGAAAGAATCAGAGAAGAGCACAGCTGCAGCAGGAATTGTGTGCTCTGGGATGTCCCAGAGCCTCTGGGGGAGCCCCCATCCTCTTTTCAGTGATCCTGCTCACTTCAGACATCCCAGGGCTCTCTGTGCCTTGGCCATTTTCCAAAGCAGCAAAGGATGCAGGCAGTGATCATTTCTGAGAGAGCAGCTCCAAGGGCTGTGATAAAAGCTGGGAGCTGTGCACTGTTGCTGGTGTGATATCAGCCCACACAAAGGGCTGTTCTACCTGCCCAGCCTGGAATTAGAATCACTCAGCCATTGCATGTAAAGCCCTGCCTTTGACAGACCTGCCCAGAAAGGCTCACACTTAGCACACAGATTATTGTCAGGAGTGCAGTGGGAGTGCAGTGAACCTGCTCTGGAATCAGCCACGACTGGCACAGCCAGAGCTCCACGCAGGGGGCATCTCCTCTTACCACTAGATGTCATAAACTGTTTTTTTCCCTCATTTCCAGAACCTGCTTTCCATGCTTTCAGCTGCTCCATCACTTGATTAAGGCAGTCACGTTGATAATCCCTGAATAAACTCCTGTTTTTTGGATTTTGGGCATTTTTTTCCCCTCTAAGTCATGCCTAGCTTCACTCTTTTTTTACCACCTTGCACACACGTGCCAGCACATTCTTGCTGCCATGCTGCAAATGCCACACTGTGGCACGTCTGCTGCAAGCTCAGAGCTCTTTTGGGCTTTGATTTGCATTTTTAACTTTCAGCTGCTCCAGCATCTTCCCTGAAAGTGGTGGTGACATTCCTGTTCTGTTGCTGAGCAGAAAAAAATGGTGAGGTTTAGCTTTCCTCAGTTAAGTCCAGCTCAGAGCTCATGTGTCTGCTCTGTGCTGAGCCTGGGAAGGTAAAACCAAGCTCTGCCCAGCCCTCCCAGAGGAGGCTGCATTGTGTGCAGAGGTGATGACTCCTACCAGGGGCACTGGGAAGTGGCCAAACAAACCCCTCTGCTCTGGAGCCAGGCTGGGAGAGCTGGGGGTGCTCACCTGGAGAAGAGAAGGCTCCAGGGAGAGCTCAGAGCCACTTCCAATGCCTAAAGGGGCTCCAGGAGAGCTGGAGAGGGACTGGGGACAAGGGATGGAGGGACAGGACACAGGGAATGGCTCCCACTGCCAGAGGGCAGGTATAGATGGGATATTGGGCAGGAATTGTTCCTGTGAGGCTGGGCAGGCCCTGGCACAGGGTGCCCAGAGCAGCTGCAGCTGCCCCTGGATCCCTGGCAGTGCCCAAGGCCAGGTTTGTCCTCAGTTACAATGTACAGATGTCCCCAAAGGTTTGTATTCTATCACCATCTGCTGAAACCAGCTGGGGCAGTGATCCTGATCTCTGTGGAGATATCCTCTGCTAATGGGCCAGCTGTTAAAAACCAGGTGTGGCAGTGTTTTTTATCTTTTCCACAACCCATCCTCCCTCCAGGAGATATCTCCTGTTAATGGCCATTGAGTCCCAGTGCATGACTGATAAAATTACATCATCCCACTGGGAGATGTTCCAGCCAGGGCAAGGAGACAAACATTTCCTACCCAGATAAAAACTGAGATTTGGAACATCAAAGCAGCCCTTACCCACTGGTTTCCAGAGGACAAGAGAACCAGGCACTCACTGCCACCTGAGCACTGCTACTTCACCACTGCTACCACCACCAAACTAGCAGGATGTCAGATTGTGTTCTGGGTCTGTCAGTGATTTTTCTTCTGGACTATTGCATGTATTTTAATTTTTTCTCCTTTTTTCCTATTAAATTATCCTTCTGACTTAGAGTCTCTCACTGGTTTTGATTACAAAACCATTACAAGGTTGGACGGGGCTTGGAGCAGCCTGGGACAGTGGGTGGGACTGGATGGACTTCAAAGTCCCTGCAATCCAAAGCATTCCATGATTCTCTAAGGGTCCCATTTTTTTCAGAGCTGGAGGAGCTGTGCTGACCAAGTGATCCAAACCATCAATTCTCACACTTCATCCTGCTTTAATTTGAGGACAAGCACTGTAAAACCCCTGCTCTGAGCTGTGCAGCCCTGTCAGGCCTGACAGATAGACAACAGCTGGGTGGGGCCAGAAGCCTGGGTTGTCTCTGGGATCTCCAGATCCCTGATGGAAAAGCACATATTTGTATGTGAGGTGAGCTTTGCTCTGGGAGGTGTTGGCCCTGCACACCTGGGAGAGATCAGACATTCCTGAAGGCCCAATTACAGATCCAAGATAAATGCTGAGCTAAAAAAATAAGGGCTAGAAAACCTCCTGCTCTTTCATCTGTGGTGCTTCCTCTGAACTGTTCTATTTCCCCAAGGAAAAAGAACTGGGGAATATAACAGGAGGAAAAGAAAAAGCAAATGAAGTCGTGCTGCTTCTTCAGAGCAAGCAGGCTGTAAGGATCTGAAATGCAACCTTTGTTCTTCCAGAATATCCATCTTGCATCCCAGAGCACTGGGAAGCTTTAGGAATGTCTGAACAGGTTTCTCTCCACCCCACACAGTTTCAGGGAGTCTGGGGATGTAGCCTTTCCAGGCTTTCTGGTGCTCCCCGATGTTGCTTCAGGCGGGGAGAGCACAGAAAGTGCTGGATCACACCCACATTGCCTCATAAAACCACAGAATCAGGAAAAGACCTCAGACTCCCTCAAGTCGAGCTGTGAACCCAGCACTGCCAAAGCCACCTCCAATCCATGTCCCCAAGGTGTTCTGGCCTCAGTGGGGCAGAGGGCAGATGGAAACCAGCTGTGGTGCGAGGGATCTGCATCCTGCAGCAGCTCCAGGGGCTGGGCTGCCCCTCAGCTCTCCTCTGCTCCTGGGGCTGGTTTGGGGCAGGGCTCTGGGCACAGCCCAGCCCCACAGGTGGGATTTTAGTTTTGGAGTGGTAACAAAGAAGGAAATGTCATTTTAGGGAGTCAGTTCTGAAATGGATGGGGATGAATGAATGGAGGAGCTGAAGGTTGCTCTGGATATTGCTCCAGTGTTTCTGTGGATGGATGGATGGATGGATGGATGGATGGATGGATGGATGATGGATGGATGGATGGATGGATGGATGGATGGATGGATGGATGTGCAAAGGAGGGAAGAAATGTCTCCACTAAACCCCAGAGGGACCTTCATGAGATGTGGGGCAGGGCTGTTGGTTTGACCTGGTTCTCATGGATGGGATGGATTTCTTGCAGTTAATTTCTGAAGATAAACACAATGATCCGAACTGTTCATTACCCATGAATTATCTCCATGGAGTGTGGTTCTCCAAAATGGAAGATCTGCTCTGTCAGAAGTTTCAGAAATATCAAAATAAACCAAAATAAGCCCACAAACTCAGAACAACAAGGGAAGCAAACCTGCCATAATTAGGTCCCAAGGGATGCTTGTTCCCAGCTCAATGGAGAAATTAAGTCAATACAATGGAATGGTTAAATATTGACTGAGCTGTAATATTTAATCAAGAATATTTAATACTGCTCCTCTTTCAAAAGAGCTTGAGCTGCTTGTTTTATTGGCTTTTTAATCAATGCTTTAATTATATCAGTGCTCTAATTTCATAATAAGCTTACATTAATTGAGGCAGCTCTTCTATATGCAGAGAGTAATAAGAAAACCAAACCAAATAAGAGGAATGTGATGTTCTCCTGCTCCAGAAGAGATAGAGACTGTGCTGTTTACACTCATTTACTCTTGCAAAGGGAAATGATACTAGGAATTTGTGGGACTCAGAGTGACCAGGATGTTTATGCTTAGCTCAGCTCTGCCTCTGATTCCATGAAAGAATTGTGGAAATAATAGCTTGGCTCAACATGGTTTGTACCAGGTTGTGCATCAGATTCCTGGACAAAAAGTGTTTGGGTATAGTGGAAGATAAATGGCCAGAACGTGGCCTCAGAATCTTCTGGTGGTTGTCAACTCTGCCAGGGGATGAGGGTGAGTGGAGAGGACTGAGCTGTTCATTAAACAGGGATGTTTCTCCTGGTGCTTGTGATACTCACAGGTCAACACAGGCTGGGAAGAATAATTAGGTTTTCCAAGCATTTTTTCCTTCGGATGTGGAGGAGTGCATGGGTGCAGTTTGGGTGCTCCACCCCAGCTTGCTATCCTGGATCAGGGGAGTGCAGGGCACTGCCTGGATGAACAGCTCATTAAACTGCTGATTAGCACTGCCAGTGTCTCACTGCCACTGTCACAAACCAGGGACTGCCCCAGGGTAACCATGGTTAGGATAAAAACCTGGAAGGAAAGACTTCTAGTGCTGTGGTTGGAATAAATCAGGGACTGTCTCAGGTCTCTGCCCACCCCACCTCAGTGGCTGTGGTGGCCTGTGAGGTGCTCGTGGCTGCACACTTCTCTGCAGCCTAGCTCCTGCTGCCAACGCCAATGGAAAAGCCATTCCTCATCTGTTTTTCCAGAGGCAGCAGGCAGGCAGAGTCCTCCTGCTGAGCAGTGGCTCAGGAAGGCAGCAGAGTGCTCCTGGGTTGGATTAGGACAGAGTGGGAGCAGCCAGCCCTGCTCCTGAGCCTACCTCAGCATGCCAGGGAAGGAGCGATTCCCTGGGATACAGAGAGCAGCACTGTCTCAGCCAGAGGCATTAAAACCTTGTGGTGAGATCATGTCTTGGACCAGGCCATGTTTGGAATGCTAGGAGGATGCTGTTATCCCAGGATTTCTTTGCCATGAAACCAGATTTTTGCAAAGCCGGACCCTTTGGATACGAAGGATTTTCATTAATGAGGTCACTGTGGCTGGAAGGGCTCCTCTGTCCCCAGGGTCACAGTGACTTTAATAATGCATTATTTCACACTTAGACACGATGCAGACAGAAGGGGATTTGTGTAGCCAGTGAGATAAGGTGTCCCAAAAGCATTTAAAAATGTCTCTGGCTGTATAAGTTAGTGGGAACTGGAAAGGGATGTGTTGAACTGGCAGCTTTTTGGAGCTGCCCTCAGCTGATGTTGCCACATCTGGTGATTGTCATCTTCTATCAGCATGAGGAGCTGTGAGCTGTAAAGGGGAAGCTGTTTGCCTTGTGAGGATGCTTCATTGATTTTTATTAACACTGGGTTTTAGCTCTACCTGCTGCTGGAAGCTCAGCTCAGCCTGGGGCGTTCTCAACAATTCCATCACAAATCTTCCCAGTCAAACCCAGTGAAAGGGGTAAGAGTACAAACAGCACTGAGCTCCCTCTGCCAGGCTGTGAAGGATGTCTCTATCAGTCATTGTGAGGGCACCAGGATGTCACTGTCTCCTAAGCTAAGATTAAAAATAATTAAGTGTTAGTACTCCTTTGGAAGGGTGGCAGTGGTGGAACTGCAGCAATAACAAACACAGTTATTTCTGTTTGTAAGGGATTTCTGCTACCCCCTGGTGTGGGGCTCCTGCCCCAGCACTCAGCACGGGCTGCAGGGACAGCAGGACCTGCTGGGGCCCTCCAGAGCCAGGACACACACCCAGGCTGGCACAGGGGCCAGAGCACAGCCAGCCCCAGCAAGAAAAACCTGTCAAACCCTTCTGCCTGGACAGGGCCCTTGGGGACTCCCTTGAACCCTGGTCAAAAATGAACTGAGGAGCAGGACCCATGGATGCTGTGCTCATGGGGATCCCCTCCTGTGAACCTGCCCTCAGAAACACATCCAGATCTCTGTCCTTGTGGGGATTTTCTGCATTCCCTCCCTCCTGCTGCCCTCAGCACTCCCTGCTCCAGCCCCAGGTCCCTGCTGGAGCTCTCCCTGCTGCCACCAGACAAATCCTGTCCTGGATGGGCCAGAGGAGGAGGAGGGGGCCTAGGGAAGGGCTCAGCCCTGCCAGAGCTGTGGGACAAGGCGGAGTTTGGCTCCTCAGGACACGCAGGGCTCAGGGCTTGGCACTGTGACAGCTCTGGGGGAGGGACAATGACTGCAGCTGCCCCCAGGCAGGGGCACAGAGCAGTGGGGAGCCTTGGATAAATGGGCAATGCAACCAGAGCCCAGCAGAGCATCAGCTCCAGGACAGAATGTCCCCAGCTCTGGGGCAGAATGTCCCCAGCTCTAGGGTAAAATGTCCCCAGCTCCAGGGCAGTCGAGCAGCTGGAAGCCTCTGCCCTATCCCCAACTCAACACCTCCAGAGCCAGCGGTTACTCAACAGCTGCACTGCATGGAAACTACAGACAAAACTATGCACAGAATCATAGACAAAACTATCTACAGAGCTATCCACAGAACTATAGACAAAACATCAACAGAACCATCCACAGAACTACAGAGAAAACTACCCACAGAACTATCCCAGAACCATCCACAGAACTAATCCAGAAGCATCCTCAGAACCACCCCCAGTGTCCAGCTCCCAGGGGGCTGGGAGTGTCCCAGAAAGGAGGGCAGGCAGTGTCCAGGGGAAATGGGAGTCTCTGTTCCAGGCTCCTGGCACGGTGTGACCCTGGCCTGGCACCCACAACATCCACTCACTCACCCTCCCCTGCTACAGCTGGACAGAGGAGAGAAAATTTACTGAATGGCTCATGAGTGGAGATAAGGACCAGGAGGAAAAAAAACTCTTAGGGCAGAACAGGCTTGGCTTAGAGATACAAAGTGAATTTACTACTAGCAAAATCAGAGCAGGACAACAAGACACCCTTAAGAGCACCTTTTTCCCCCCAACCTTTCCCTTCTTCCCCCTACCAGCACAGGGAGACAGGGTGTATTGAAAGGGCTGTGGGAAGATTGGAAGGTGTAAGGGCACAATGGCCATGTGGAGGAGGGTGGTCCAAAGCAGCCCTGCATCATGTTCCAGCAGCTTGGTACCACTGTATTAGCCACAAGTGGATACCCCAGCTACAGAGGTGGTGTCCTCCTGGCTCCAAAGTGGAGAAGAAGCTCTGGGTACTCCCTCATTGCCCCCACAGAACCAGGAGATGGCTCCTCTGCTGCCCCAGGCAGAGAGAGGGAAGAGAAGCCCAAGCACAGGGCAAGGAACCAGCTCTGGCTCTTTCTGCATGAGCACAGGAGGACATGAGGGGGTGGGATGGGAAACCCATCTCTAAGCTGAAGCTGTGTGAGTGACCTGAGGGGAAAGAGAGCTGTTAAGGGCCAGGGAACATCACTGGCTGCTGTGTGAGAGGACCTTGACTCCAAAGAGCCATTTCCCAGAGGTGATGGGCAGGTGGGGGTGGTGGTGACAACAGAGCACTGTCCCTGAGTGCCCAGCGTGCCCAGGTGTGCCAAAGTCCCAGTGACAGCAGAGCACTGTCCCTGAGTGCCCAGTGTGCCCAGGTGTGCCAAAGTCCCAGTGACAGCAGAGCACTGTCCCTGAGTGCCCAGCGTGCCCAGGTGTGTCAGAGTCCCAGTGACAGCAGAGCACTGTCCCTGAGTGCCCAGCGTGCCCAGGTGTGTCAGTCCCAGTGACAGCAGAGCACTGTCCCTGAGTGCCCAGCATGCCCAGGTGTGTCAGTCCCAGTGACAGCAGAGCACTGTCCCTGAGTGCCCAGTGTGCCCAGGTGTGTCAGTCCCAGTGACAGCAGAGCACTGTCCCTGAGTGCCCAGCATGCCCAGGTGTGTCAGTCCCAGTGACAGCAGAGCACTGTCCCTGAGTGCCCAGCGTGCCCAGGTGTGTCAGAGTCCCAGTGACAGCAGAGCACTGTCCCTGAGTGCCCAGCGTGCCCAGGTGTGTCAGAGTCCCAGTGACAGCAGAGCACTGTCCCTGAGTGCCCAGCATGCCCAGGTGTGTCAGTCCCAGTGACAGCAGAGCACTGTCCCTGAGTGCCCAGCGTGCCCAGGTGTGCCAGAGTCCCAGTGACAGCAGAGCACTGTCCCTGAGTGCCCAGCGTGCCCAGGTGTGTGGTACCAAGGCCCTGAGCAGGGGCTGAAATAAACAGGATCTTCACTGATTCCCTGGAGAACAGTCAGAGTCTCCTGTGTGGACACATGGACACACCTGAGGTGCTTCCTGCTCGGTCCTGCCCAGCCAGAGCTTCCACAGCCCCTCTGGAATGCCTGGCATGGGCTGGGAATGCAGGGAAGCAGAGGGAAAATCATCTCTGCAGCCATCACAGTGTCCAGCAGCTGCTGAGCCACTGGAGCTCCTGCCAGAGCAGCTGGGCAGGGAGTTCCCTGCCCCTCCTGAGTCCCACACATGCCCTGGTTTTGCCCCTGGTATGAGGTCAGGCAGATGCCACCAACTCCCAACAGATCCAGCTGCTCAAGGGTAGATCCCTGGTGCTGGAAGCCCAAACCTCCAGCACAGCCAGACATTCACCTGTTGAGTTCCCCTACGCCTTCCCAAACCTGCCCCTTTGTCTGGGAGGTCACAGGAGGACAGGACGTGTGCTCCCTCCCTTTCAGCCCCTGTCCCTTTGGGCTTTGGGATCTGCCCTGTCCCAGCCCCAGCAGTGTCACACAGTGACCTCTGGGCTCAGCAAGCCTCACATCCTCCACTGCCACCCCTCGTGTGAGCTCCTGCAGGCACCAGATTCTCTGGAGAAATCACCTGGACGGCAACCAGGAGCTCCTAGGAGAGAATCCCCAGGTGCTGATCCCTGAGGGTTTTTTGGGGCCCTGGTTCTGACAGGGGAGGTGCCTCAGCTTTGCCTTTTGCCTTTGCTGCTGCTCTTCTCAGAGGTGCTGTGGTACAGCAAGGCTCTTAAAGGAGGTGATGTTTAACTGGACGTTCCTTCCCATTCCTTGATGAGATGGTTTTATTTTCTCCAGCTTCTCCATAAAGGAGTCTTTATTCATGGATGTTGGCTCTGATTCGTTTGAAAATGCTGCAATAATTGCAATTATGAACTGAACTCCAGCTTCCTGCCTGACATATCCTGAATTGTCTGAGCAGTTTATCATGGCAGCACTGAAACTGCTTTCCCAAGAAATGCCAATACTTTGTACCACCCCTGATGTATCACATATTTCCCTGAGCCTATTACTGAGACCAGCACAAGCAAATCCATGTCCTCAATGTTTTTCCAGTTTTATTCCAGTCTTGTCCCTCTCATTTCTTCCCTTCTGCCCTCTGAACTGCTGCTTGGTTTTCCTCCTTATAGGGGGCAAGAATTTTAAAATACTTGCAAGGTTAATTTCTCCAAGAGGGAGTGAACGCTGTGATCACTTTCCATGTGAATAGGACAGGAGTTAATTGATTTTAAAAATCCTCTCTGAAATAGAGTATACGAAATAATAAATATTCCAAGCAGAATGTTGTAGATCTTCAGGATTAAAGTACAGGTTATGCACTTTCAAATAGATTTAATTTTGGCAGGTCTGTGTTGACAGGTCCTAAGCTGGAGCCCGTTCCTTGTACTTGGAGATTTCTCTCACCATAAGAAGCAATCCCCATTTCAGTATTTTGCAGGCTTTTAGGTCCTCTCCGGTTCAAAGTGAGAGAAGACACTAAAATTGGCACCAGCACAGTGGGAGCTCACACAATGTGGCAGGAAACAACATCCCTTCTCCCTCAGATCCCAGGGCTTTGGTCACTGGGTTCTTCACGCATCTTCCTGGGTCCGTCTGTTCACAGCACTCCCAGGCTCCTGCCTGTGCTCAAAAAGTCTCCTTTAGAAATGGTGAGAAAAATGCTGTATCTTGGGTCTGTGATGCTGCTGTATCCTGGGTCTGTGATGCTGCTGTATCCTGGCATCCTGATAATGAAGTACCTGGGGGGTGTGATTGCCATTCCTGACCACTGAATTCAGGACACTAGTTGTCCCTCCCCAGAGCAAGGTCACCAGAGCCATCCTGAGCAAACCCCCAGGTTCTGCAGACACCTCCCACGTGCAGGATGCTCTGAGCTGCTCCCATCCCTCCTGCACCAGGGAGGTCCCTGCTGCTCCCCAGGCACAGACAGTGGCAGGGACATGGTGCCAGCCCAGGGGGCTCTGGATGATAATTCAGATTTAGAAATGAGGCTTTGTCCCCTCGTAAAGGGGAGGAGAAGATGAAGAAATCTCTTCTTCATGAGAGCTGGGGTGCTTGGAGGATTCATCACTTGTGGTCTGTGTGATAACTTCAGGGCAGGAGCCTGAGGAAGCATTTCTGCACCAAAAGGGTGCTCAGGCACTGGGACAGGCTGATCTTCCCAGAGATGTGGTCAGTGCCCCAAGCTGGTCAATGTTTAGGAAGAGTTTGGAAATTGCCCTTGAAAACCTGCTTTAAGTTTTGGTCAGCCCTGAAGTGGTCAGAGCTGGACTGATCATGGTCATTGCAGGTCATTTCAGCTGAAATAAACAGAACTGTTCTGTTCTGTTCTGTTCTGTTCTGTTCTGTTCTGTTCTGTTCTGTTCCATCCCAAGCTTCAGAAGTATTTGTGGAAGCTGAGTGCAATGAACACGAGCAGCAGGAACTGGGATGTGGCAAACAGGGAACTATGTCCTCCCCATGAGCAACCTGAGGCTGATGAATTCCTTGCTCATTCTCTATCTGAAACTGCCTCTCTGGAAGCTTAATTTCAACAACCTGCAGATGCCAAAGCTGCTGGTGCCAGCCTGGAAGCTCCACAGCTCCATGTATGGGTCCCAGGGAGGCCAGGAATGAGCTTCCCAAAGGCCAGTGGGAAGGATGCTCTTGCTATTCCATTCACATTTCTCACTGAACATGCAGATGAGTTTAATTTCTGTTTAATCAGCCTCTGCAAACAGCAATCACTTGAGATTTTTCCTGCCTCACATGCAGTGATTACCCTTCTTACACCAGCACTGCTCGTACCAGGCTGGGGGCTCTCAGCCCTCCAGGTGACATCTTTCACTTCAAGGAGGGTTTGGTGCTGTGCTATGAAGCACTCTGTGAGCTGGAACTCGTTGGATCTGGAGGTGGCTCGGTGGCATTGTGTTCTCCTTGGGGCTGAGGTGCCCTGGGATCTCTGCTCTGCCCTGGAGCAGTGCCAGGACTGGAGGCATCGCTGGAGCCTTGTCCATGTCACCCCTCACTACAGGGGTGAGACCCCAGCTGCAGAGAGACCCCAGTGCTGGGGGTTTGCAGCACCCCAGGGTGTTTGCAGCACCCCCAGTGCTGGTATTTGCAGGATTTGTGCTCTTGCCCTACAATCTGTGTGTGTGAAATTCAGCACTGCAGAGATCAGCTGCTGCTGTTCCAGCTGTGATGGCAGGACACAGGGAATGGCTCCCAGTGCCAGAGGACGGGAATGGGTGGGATATTGGGCAGGAATTGTTCCTGTGAGGGTGGGCAGGCCCTGGCACAGGGTGCCCAGAGCAGCTGTGGCTGCCCCTGGATCCCTGGCAGTGCCCAAGGCCAGGCTGGACAGGGCTGGGAGCAGCCTGGGACAGTGGAAGGTGTCCCTGCCATGGCAGGGGTGGAATGGGATGAGTTCTGGGGTCCCTTCCAATGCAGACCATCCTGGGCCCATTCCTGCACCTCCTGGGGATGTGCCCAAAGTCTCCAGTGCACAGAGACCTCCCTGGCAAGTCCAGCTCGATGGCTTCAGCACAACAGAGGCTGAGAACTGATGGGCTGGAGGCAGAGATCTGATTTTTTTGTGAAACTCATGATATAGAGAAAGAAGAGCTGGAGCTTTTGCACAACTTTAACTCCCAGAAAACTCCCAGAGTTTTGTCCCTTCGTGTTTATAATTTCAGCTCAGACCTAGCAGCATTTTGCCTCCAACATAGGGATGATACTTTTCTTGCCCTATGGGTGGGGGACACTGCTCCTTCAATTAAAAAAAAAATTCCTTCTGAAGCCCTGAGAAGTCTGAGGATGCTGAAAATTGCCTTTCCTAGACCACCAACATCCTGCTGCAGGTTGTGGGCCATGTGCTGACACTTGCATTTAATTCCTGTCTGCAGTGACACTCCTGTGATCATCTCAGCTGTCATTGCGTGGGCAGCTATTTCTGACAGCTTATCCCAAAGCAGGTCATTATGGGCAAGGGGAAATTTAAGCAGTAATTAGGGTTAAAAAAGATTTATTGCAGTGTGCCAGGTGTGGCACTTGGCATCCTCAGCCTGATACTGCCACTTTCAGTGGATTTATCATCTTCCCTTTTGGGGAGGTGATGGTGGAGCAGGGCCTTTCTGTCTAGGAATGATATTAGAGTAAAATAAAATATCTGTCAGTCATCCCTTACTGTTCTGTGCCCAAATCCCCATATTCCTAACAGCTCCTTAATTGTATCTTCTCTTTTCTTCCCCCTTCTCCCCTCCAAATTTCCCCAAGCCTTAGCAGCTGGCAGAAAGCTGGAATGGAATCATCCCAGCTCCTACAGACAGTCTCATTTCTGAGGGAAGAGCAAGGATGGAAATTTCTGTTTCACAAAGCTGCAAAAAAGTAGAAGTTGGGGGACTGATGTGCAGCATTCAGCAAGCCTGGTGCTACAGCAAAGATCAACATCTGCTGTAATTACTTTCTTTAGAACTTCACAATTGTCCTGATAATTTTGGTAGGAAGAAGAACAAATGGGAAAAGATCCGGAAGATACTCTTGGTGAATTTTTTAATTAAAATGTTTTTGATTTGTTGAGGAACACTGAAAGAAGCAATTAAAACAAGATGATATTGGTCTATACTTACAAGGGAGAGCCTTGCCAGGATTAACTGGCTTGGCCCAAATAAATTACTGCCTCTGAATTTGCATTAGCAAATACTTCCTAGAGATGTTAATGGGGAAAGAGTGAGAATGGAGTGGGTGAGATCACAGCAACAAAGGCAGCCTGAGGGTCACAGAATCCCAGAAGGGTTTGGGATGGAAGGGACCTTAAAGCCCTGCCATGGCAGGGACACCTTCCACTGTCCCAGGCTGCTCCCAGCCCTGTCCAGCCTGGCCTTGGGCACTGCCAGGGATCCAGGGGCAGCCACAGCTGCTCTGGGCACCCTGTGCCAGGGCCTGCCCACCCTCACAGGAAATAATTCCTCCCCAATATCCAACCTAAACCTACCCTCTGGCAGTTTGATCCCATTCCCTGTGTCCTGTCACTCTATGCCTTGTCCTCAGTCTCTCTCCATTTTTCCTGGAGCTCCTTCAGGCCCTGGAAGGTCACAGTGAGGTCACCCCAAAGCTTCTCCTCTCCAGCTGAACACCCCCAGCTCTCCCAGCCTTTCCTCCCAGCAGAGCTGCTCCATCCCTCTGCTCATCCTGGTGCCTCCTCTGGACTCCTCCAGGAGCTCCAGCTCCTGCCTGTGCTGGGCCAGGGCTGGGGCAGCTCTGCAGGTGGGGTCTCACCTGAGCACAGGGGCAGAATCCCAGTCCCTCCCCTGTGCCCACGCTGGGATCAGCCCAGGATTTGGGGTTTCTGGGTCAGCCTGGACCTGCCTGGGAAAAGGGTGAGGTCAAACCAAGACACTGCTGCAGATTTGGGCTTGGGGAGCCCAGCCATGGCCAGAGGGGCTGTGCCTGAATTTCACTCAGGGTAAGGAAAGGTTTGCTTCTTTTCTTCAGGACTTTTATTTCAGTTAATTCCCGGCCTTGGCCAGACTCCATTAAAACAAAGCAAGGAGCCAGGGTGTGAAGTGCTGTGCTGTGTGGTGACCTAATCCACATCCCACAAAGTCTGGGAATGTTTCCACTGATTCCCTGGGAGCTGGATTAGACCTGCACCATCGCTCCTGCCTACTGCCAGTGCCTGCTCCCACAGCAGCAGCACCCCCCAAAAACAGCTGAAGGATGGGACTTTTGGGTGGTGTTTTCACCTGCACTTCTCCATTCATGGAGAGTAGTAAACTAACCATTTGAGTCTCCATTAATGGAAAGTATTAAATTAATCATTCAAGTCTCCATTCATAGAGAGAATTAAATTAACCATTCAAGTCTCCATTAATGCAGAATAATACAATGACAAGGGGGATAAACAGGCTTTGGTGGAGCTGGGACAATGGCTGTGTTTGTGGGATGGTTATGGAGAGATAAAGCAGTTTGCTCTCAGGCCAGTTGTGGGGTGTTTTTTCTCTTTTAAAGCTGCTATTCTCCTGCAGTCAAGGGTGATTTCCCAGTGGTGTCACACTGAGCTGTGCTCACCTCTCCAAGGGCTGGTGGGCAGAGGATCTGCAGGAGCAGCAAATTTCAATTTCTGGACAGCTCTGGTGGCTGAAACTCAAGGTACAAGCCTGGCTTTTCCCTGAGGGCACTGAACACACTGACCTGCATGAGAACAGCTTTCAGTGTGGGGTGCAGGTTCCTCCTTCCAGCTGGGAATTCCTTCAATTACTCCTACTTCCTAGGGTAAATATACAGGAATTCCTGGAGTACACTTGATTCATTCCTGTAATAAATCCAGGCTCATTCCTGAGCCATTCACTGGAACTCTCTCCAATGACATGAGAGGTCAATGAGAGTGTGCAGTGCCTTTTTCATGCTTTGCAGATTTGGTAAACATGGATTTCCTGCACTGCTAGCTGTCCAGTGGCAATCCCTGCCTGGACTGCAGGGATTGCATGGAATTGCTCAGACCCAGCCTGTCACAGGGTCCCAGAATGGTTTGGGCTGGAAAGGACCTTAAAGCCCATCTCACTCCATGGGCAGGGACACCTTCCCCTATCCCAGGCTGCTCCACCCAGCCTTGTCCTGCCCCTGTGGCTTGGCCCCACCTGGGGGAAGCAGATTTGCCAACATCAACTATTCCTTTTTCAAACTGAATTTAGAACCAGTGCCAGGAATTGGGGTGTCAGACATTAACCATCTCCAGCAGGACGTGCTGGGCTGGCTCCTGGAGAAAGGGCTCCAGGGAAATGAAGAGTTCTGGATTTTTTTAAGGGACAAAGGGCTCTCCAGGACACTGAGTGCAGTTAATCCTCACACAGCAGCTCTCAGGCTTGGCAGTACCAGAGTCAGGATTAAAGCTGTGCTCAACATCCTCCTCCCAGCAGTAACAGTGCCCCAAGTGCACCCGAGCTCAGGGATCAGCCTTGGCTCTCTGGGAGGATAAAAAGGGGTTTTTAAATCAAGTGCTGACCTTTCTCTCTGAGATCTGACCAGTTGTGGTTTTGCCTTCCAGAGGAGAAGTTCAATCCCTCCCTTTGGTTTCCTATGCATCTGGAATTGCTGATCTCATTTCTCCAGCCAGGAGGTCCTTCTGTAGTAACAGAAGGATTTTGAAGGCTTTTAAATATGTAAATTTATTTTCAAAGCAAAATGACCCCCCAAATGTTCATGTATCTCTCAGAAGGAATAAAGGGTCTCTGTCCTAATATTTTATGCAAATCTTGCTTTTGCTCTTGTACTCAGGCATGAATGAATATCAGTGCTTCAAAAGAGGAAAAAAAGCTTCATCAAAAGAAAAAAACCTTTATTTCTATTGCATAAATAATGGTAAAATTAAAATATTTTTATACAGATTATATATTTACAGTAGAGTTTGGTTAGAGGGAACAGCTGATACATATGGCATTCAGTTTTCCTTTATACACTCCTTTATACACTCAGATAACTTGCAATAACATAGGATTTATTTCAGTTGCATGCCCAGTTAATTTATATTAATATTTACAGTATTTTGTACAAAGATTTTTGTTTGATTTTTTTCTTTTTTTACTATTATGCTGCTGACTTTGTGAATTTTTGTCTTTAATTAAAAAGCCATGTCTTTCATTAACAAGCCAAAAAACCATGTGAGTTTACAAATGAACAGTAAATGGCTGGAAAACATGAGATGGTGACAAAAGGGAGACAGGGATTAATGGAGAACTTCCTGGAGATGAGTCAGGAGGCATTGATTCCTTAGATCCTGCTGTGGATTAAATGGCAACAGGCTGGGCCCTGGGCTTATTCCACTTGAAGCCAATTACCTCTAATGAGTTATTTCTGATTGACCCTAGGGCCCACCAGTAACCTGTTCTGCCTTCCTCCCTCAGCCCAGAGAAATCTGAGGGAACAAGAGCTGGAAGAGCTTTGGCTGCTCTGGAAGGGATGCTCAGGAATGTGACTCCATCCTCATTGGTTGGATGGGAATAGAGGCAGGAATTTGGGGATTGATGTCAACATCATCACCTGCACCCTTTGGAATTGCCCCCAGGAGGGACAGGACGTGCCCAAGTGCTGGTGGCACCAGTCAGGGGCTCCTGGAGCCACCTCAGAGCTTCCCAAGGTTCCTTGGTTGGCTGATGGAGACTCAGGACCAGCTGGGAAAGGAAAGCTGGAACATGGATCTCACCTAAAGCAGGGCAAATTCAGCTGCTGGTTGGGGATGCTGGCAAAGACAGGCCAGGAACAGCTGGGGAAATAATTGGGTGGAAAATGGCAATTTCATTTAGCAATGGTTTTCAAAGCTACAAAATATTTTGGTCTGTCTTGACAGAAAACAAAGAAAAAAACAACCCTGTGGTACTTCCATCACCAAACTGTCAAGTACTGAGCTCTAGATCCAGAGGATTTCTTTTTTCTCCTTTCTCCCTCTCCTGAGGCTGCAATTATTTCATAGTGAAGATGCCAAATTACAGCAGTTTTCCAGACTTCTGCCACTGGAAGTGGAGCACACTTCCAATTAAAATGGTTTTAGATTTTCAGCCCACCTTGCTCTTGGTGGAGCTTCTGCACTTCCTAGAGCTGCTTAAAATGTCCTTCCTGAACTGAAGAAATACAGGCCCTGTCCTGATAACAGCCAACAACATAAAGAGATGGAAATGCTGTGAAACTTTTATTTTTCTGCATTATATTCTTGGGAAAGGAACAGGTTCTAAGTGATGCCAGGGAAATGTAATTGCACTGTCAGAGCACAGGAGGGTAAAATAATAGATTGAAACGCAGCAAGTTCTGTACATCTTCATCAGTGGAATGGAAGCGTGATTCAGAGCCAAGAAAAAAAGACACTTCATCAGATTCTCATTTTAGAAGAGTTGGTTTTTCTTCTTTCAAACGCTCATCCATAAAGCAGGAACTAAATCATGGATTACAGGGGTGGGTAAAATAAGGGACTTCATTCTTAGAGATTTTAATGCAATTCCTCCCACTGCTTCTCCCCTCGCTGCTCCAGGGCTGGCGGGGGCTGTGCTCCTGTCACCTCGGGCTGGTGACAGCCCTGGCAGCTCCGGCACGTGCAGGCCACGAGTTTTCCATGGGAAAACTGAGAGTCCCCTCCTTGTCCCGGGGCCCTCACCCAGGATGGAGCCCCTCCCAGTGCCAGGGGTGGCCCAGGAGATGTTTTGCTCTTTTGTAACAAACAGGAGGATGCAGAGTGGGGTTTGGGGACAAAATATTCCCATGCTTCAATGGAAGAAAGGATCTGTGGGTACTCGGCTCATCCAAACAGAGTGGCAGCCTTGGGAATGTTTCCTACCTTGGCTTGCTTTGCCTGCTTCCTACCCTGCTTCTGGATTTTAAGCCCCTCTCTACTTGGCCCAGATTAAAAAGAAGGGCAACCAAGCTGCTGGAATTAAAGCAACCAACATCCAGCCCTTCCAGTGCACACGTCCAACAGGTGAAACCTCTGGATAACTGGGATGGAATCTCTCAAATGAACTGGATTACACCCAGATATCCAGCTCTGGCTCACCGGGGAGCAGGGACAGAAGCTGGGGGTCCCCCTCCCTCCCACCCTCCTGCTCACGCAGGACCTGGGGTCTTTGATCACTGTCCCGAGTGCTGGGGGATATGGGGGTGCCCACAGCTTGAGGACCAAAGTCCTAACAAAGCCAAGCCCTCCTAATTTAAATCTTTCAATTATGTTGACATTGTTCTGATGGAAATTGCTCCTCAGTGGTGCACTCCTGGAGGGGCCAGGCTCCTGTGGATGGCACTGGTGACACCTCCCATGTGTCACTGCCTGTGAGAGGATCTGGCTCTCCAGGGCCACCAGCACCATCATCATGGAATATCCTGAGTTGGAAGGGACCCACAAGGACCTCAAGTCCAGCTCCTGGCTGTGCCCAGGACAAAGCCACCACCTGTCCTGCCTGGGCACTGCCCTCAAGGAATGGCTTTGGCTCTGACAGGTGAGCAATGTTCCTTCAGCAGCTTTTTGCTGGAATTCACTTCCCCACAGCCTCCAAGTTATTTCAGCATTGGTGAGGCTGCTGTTCCTTCTGCTGGCTTCTCTAGGAGCAGGGAATCAGGATCCCTGCTAAAGCCAGTGGTTGAAGCCAAGGTCAGCAGTGATGGGGGGTGCAGCCTTGCAGGAGCAGGAACCCAAATCCTTCCCACCAGAGCTCAATCCCCACATGGAGAACTTCCCCACAGTGTCCTCAGCAAGCCCAGGACAGGCAGTGCTCAGGCTGAGCAGATTTCACTCCCTCCTGAATTAACCAAAGCCTCTCCCGGGCTGAAATCATCTCGTCACTCTCGAAGCCCTCCCTGCACGTCAATCCCATTAATTCCACACAGTTTTTTGTGGCCAAGCTCACAGAGTTGCTCACAAATTCCTGATAATTTCTAATCCAGGAGAAGGCCTGTCCTGCTGCTGGAGCTGGTGCCCATCCCTGGCAGCCTGGGATGGCGTGTGCTCGGCCATGGTGGCACCCATGTCACGAACAGCCAGGGTTGCCATGGCAATCTCCTGCTCCTCCAGAGATGCAGGGCTGGAAAGACACTTCAATCCTCCTGGAACTGGCAACAGCAGAAGTTTGGAGCTTTTTCTGACAGCTCTGCTGCAGTCTGGGTATTTTTTTAAAGTATGTTAATTAGCACTTAAATAGGGGTGGTTTTTTTTTTTCCTTAAAGTATGGGATGTGGGGTTTTTATTTTTATGTCTTTGATTCTTCTGCTTTCTCCCCCCTCAGCTTTTGCCATCAGGTTCCAATCAGAATTTTACTGCTCTATTTTTACCTCCTGTCTGTAAAAGCAGCAAAAAGCCCTATTTTTCCCCTCTTGTGTAGAAGGAGAAAAAAAAAAAAAAAAAAAAAAAAGGGAGATAAATGGATGTTACATAAATGGAGCCAGGGAGGGAGGTAGGAGACATCCAGCACTGCTGGATGGGAAGGTTGTAGGGAAAGAAAGAGTGAAATAGCTTGGCCTGATCCATCCTGCATTGCCAGGAGTCACTGGTGAAAGAAAGGATCTCTTCACAATGCCTGGAGATGGAGGAAGGCTGCTCTAGGAAGGGAAAGGAGACCTCTGGCAAGACATGACCCTGATTCATAATGGAAAAGTGAGGTTCCCTACAGAAAAATCACACCCCAAAACCCCCAAAATCCTGTACCCAGTAAAATCAGTGGGGAGTTGTGCAATGAACTCTACTGACACCAGGCTATGGCTTTTACCAATATATTCATTATAGGTTTGGTTTTACAAATGGAGCTGGGAGGGGAAGGGTTGGGCTGGAGAATGGCTCTATTTACAAGGGTTTATGGAGCATGCAGGAGGGAATTCTGGAGCCTTCCAGAAAGCGTCGAGGAACGCAGACAATCATTGTCCATGAGGTGCTTCTGGGCCTGGAGCCTGCTGGGGGTTTGTGGTACATGGGTGACGAAAAGTGGGGAGATGTCTGGTTTGGGGTTGTGGGTTTGGGCTCAGTGGAGCCACCACTCTGCCCTGTGCTCCCCCCATCCCTCCCCTCCACCTCCATCTGCCCACACTCACTCCAGTACAATCCCAGGCACAAAATGAGTATTCCTTGGTGGCAAGGAACATTTCAACTTTTTTCCCACAGCTGCCTCCTTTCCACAGACCCCTGAGACCTAAAAGTGGGGATGAGTTTCCTTAAAATGATCTCCAAGCTTGTTATGTGCAATGCCCAGCACAGAAAACATGTCTGGGCTCCCCAGCACTGAGAATCCCACACCAGAATATCCCACAGATATTCTGCTGCTGCCCTGTTATAAATGGAAATCTCCCCATCTTCTGGGAGACAGAATCATTTTTAATGGAATATTCTGCAGTTCACCTGTATTGGTCACAGCAGAACAGAAATGCAGGAGTTGTGTATTTGGGAAAGGCAGAAAAAACCAACTGGGCTGCTGTGGAAAAGGCATTGTCTTTGGGATGGAGGGGACACCAGGAAAATGGCAGGAAAAGGTGGAGGTGGGAGACTGAGACACCAAAAAGTGACTTGAGTTTAAAGGGGCGATGGGAGACAAGACAAAGAGCAGCAGATTTTTAAATTAGGCTGCTAAAAATACAGGCAAATGTTGTCACTCAGACTAGTAGAAAAGCAAGAGCTGGAAGGAGTGTTGGGGATGGATCCAGTGTAAGTCAGTGGCTGCAGTGTGGGATGAGGGAGGCTGGGGCTGTGCAACCCCGAGGGGAGCCATCCTGTGGCACAGGAACAGTCACCTCCAGCTCCAGGAGCAGCACCTTGGGGTTCCTGGGTGTGCCTGGGGCTCTCCAGCACAGCCACCCCACCCCAGCACCCAAGTGCCTCCATGGAACTCCCCTGGAGCACTCCATGACCACCAGCTGGGAAAGCCCTCCTAGGAGGGCAGATCACCTCTGTCCTGGTGTGGCACCCAGGGGCACAGTTCATCCAAAGGGAAATGCATGGATTTGTGTCAAGTTTCAAAGGAAAAACCCCTTCCCAAGTAATCCTGGCTCCTTGCACTTCCCGTGTGGTGTCCCTGCTCTGCATCATTCCATCTTCTCCTTGCTGCTCCTTAAAATGTGTTCCAGGAAAGCCCCCAATGCTCCTGGGATCTGGAAGTCTGACACACTCCAAACACACGGGGGTGGCCTCAGCTTTGGCTCCTTCTCCTGCTGTGCTCGGCTTTTCCAACGGCCCCTGTGGAGCCTGCCCATGGGATGGATCCTGGGAGGAAATGGAGAAGTTGGCTGGTCAAATCCACACTTTACCATTCGGGTGAAAATAAAACCTCCCCCACAGGATGATGTCTGCCATGCAGGTTTCACTGCAGATCATAACCAGGCCACGTGAAATGGAATAAATTAAAATTGTGCAGGCAAGGAGAGGGGAGGAAAGCTCAGGAAGAGCTTCCCTCAGGATTTCCACCTGGGAAAAAATTCTTGAAGATCATTAAAGAAGAAGGGTAAAACTGCTGGAAAGGAAATGTTGAATATGCAGAGAGGCTCGAGGAGAGGGAGGTTTAGCTGGCGCTGGTGGTGGCAGAGTCCCTTGGAAGACTTTGCACAAGTTCAGCAATGCCCAGGTGGGAAAACAAGGGGTGCTCCTCAAGTCCTGATTCACAGTCAGAAAAAAATGGCCAACAGACTCCTGCTACCCCACAGTCTCGTGTCACAGGTGGAGTCAATGAAGCAAAAAATAGACATTTTGTATGGTGCTGGCAAATTCTCCCCTTTTTCTCTCAGAAAATACTGTACAAGGATGCTCTAGCTCCCCTCTAATGCCGTAAACTCCATGGCATGGTCATAAGGGAAAAGGAAAGTGAAGCTGGAACATGTGGAACAAAAGGAACAGGACTTGCTTGTGGCAATGCTACGATCAACTTCCTGGGAATGTGGGCCCGGCAGGAGCTCCGTGGGATAGTCAGTGGGCCCTGGGTAAGGACAAGTCACGAGGCTGGGCCTCCTCCGAACCGCAGAGCGCCGCATCCATTGCGCTGCCATTGCTGCTTCGAAGCAATAGTTCGGGACTCCTGGATATGGGATTATTGCATTAGGAAACAAAACCTTTAAAGCATTAGAACAGCCCTTTGATGTCCCTGCCAAAAGGATGTGGTTGGTTCACAGGACACGCTGCTGGCTCAGGCTCCTGCTGCAGGCGCCGGCTGTGCCCGCGTGCCGTGCTGTGGGATCGGGGCGGGAGCTCTCCCGGGTGCGCATGCATGGCCGCCGCGGCGCTGCCGGAGCGTGTGAGCCGTGCCAGCACTACTCCATGCCGCTGCGCAGGATCTGGTTGGCCGCGATCAGCATCACGCTGATGATGAAGGCCATGGCGAAGGCGCAGATGAGGCTCTTGCGCACGCACGTCTGGCGGTTCTGCTTCTGGGCGTGCACTGCGGGGACAAGAGGGGCTGTCAGACACAGCGGGGCTTGTGCTCCCTCCTGGAGCAGCTCAGGAACTCCCCTGTCTTCACTGTCACCTCTCCCTGCTGAGACGCTCCCAAACAGCCCACCCAACCTTCCAGGACTTCCAAACCAGCCCATCCCAGTCCTTCCTAACCCTTCAGGAACTCTTCTCCTCCATCATGGCTTTTAATCCCTTTAAATGCTCACAAGGATATTTGAGGATAGCTGTGTATTTCTTTCAAGCTCTTTGTGAACTTGGAATCATAGAATGGGGTTGGGTTGGGTTTAGTTGGGTTGGGTTGGAAGTGACCTCAAAACTCATCTTTGTCCCATGGGCAGGGACACCTTCCACTGTCCCAGGCTGCTCCCAGCCCTGTCCAGCCTGGCCTTGGACACTGCCAGGGATCCAGGGGCAGCCACAGCTGCTCTGGGCACCCTGTGCCAGGGCCTGCCCACCCTCACAGGGAGCTTCTTCTCTTCTTCTCTGACCTAAACCTCCCCTCTTTCAGTTTAGACTAAGTTGTCTCTGAAGTTCTTTAATAGCAATTATCGACCTTGTGTGAATCCATCTGACTCAGGTCAACTGGCCATGAATGGAAAATCAAGAACTGCTCCCTGATGACACTCAGGCCCCCACTATGACAATCCCCAGGAGTATCCATGGTACATGAGTCACTTTTCCAAACTGTTTTAGATTTTCTGTGCTTAAGCCAAATCAGATTTATTAAGAACCTTTCCAAGTGACTGCTTGCAGAATAATTGTCAAAAGACGTGAGAGCAGCAATTAAAAAGCAGATAGAGTTGGGATTTTTAGCACTGGTTTTATTTAATTTTACTTTTTGCTAAGCTCGTCAATGAGAATTCGTGCTGTGACTTGATAAAGCCAGTTCATGTCTCTGTCTTGGCCTCCCCACATCTGAATGTCAGAACCACGTGTGGTGTTGGGGCACCATGGAGATTTGTTTGCAAAGGTCTTGAAGGTTTCCCCAGGCAATCCTAGGGTGGTTATGGCTGGAACAGCCACATTATCACCCCAGCACCACCACCATGGTCACCACTAAACCATGTCCTCAGTGCCACATCCACAGTTTCTGGACACTTCCAGGGATGGGGATTCCACCATTGTTGGGCAACCCTTCCAGTGAAGAAACTTTTCCTGTTTTCCAGTCTAAGCCTCTCCTGGCCCAGCCTGAGGCCACTCCCTCTCCTCCTGTCCCTGTTCCCTGGGAGCAGAGCCCGACCCCCCCGGCTGTCCCCTCCTGTCAGGGAGTTGTGCAGAGCCACAAGGTCCCCCCTGAGCCTCCTTTTCTCCAGGCTGAGCCCCTTTCCCAGCCCCTCAGCTGCTCCTGGGACTCCAGCCCCTTCCCAGCTCCGTTCCCTTCCCTGGACACTCTCAGCCCCTCGGGGTCTGTGTTGCCCTGAGGGGCCCAGGACTGACCCCAGGAGTGGAGCTGTGACCTCAGCAGTGCCAGCACAGGGGACAAGCCCTGCCCTGTCCTGGTGCAGCTCAGGGGCCATTGGCCTTTTTGGCCACTTGAAAGACACCTGGGCTCATGTCCAGCCACTGGCACCAGCACCCCCAGAGCCTTTTCCAGCTGTCCAGCTCCTCTGTCCCAGCCTGGAGCATTCCATGGGCTGCTGTGCCATGGAACAAGTGCAGGACCTGGCACTTGGCCTTGCTGACCCTCATCCAAGTGGCCTGTCCAGGTGAGTCAGGGAAAGCCAGGAAATCATCCCACACAGGATGGGCAGCTCTGCTCAGCTCCTCTGGGCCTTGCTTTGCTCTTTGGGCTTGGTGTGCCATGGGAAGGGATGTCCCTGCCACCTTTCCCTCATGGATGCTCTTGTGATGACAGGAGAGTTTCAGATGGTTGACAACAACCCCAAAACAAACCTAAAACGCAGCCAAGGACAGGCTCCAGGTGCCCATGTTTGGATAGCTGGAAAGGAGAATATTTTTAGAATATGTGGAAAAACCCCTTGTTTTGATCCAGTCTTGAACCTCATCAGAGAGCCCTGGATGCTGGGTTTTGAATCCCAGTTTTCTCTCCCATCACCTCCTCTGGCTGATGTTCAGCAGTGCCTGTGCCCTAATCCCAGCTCCCAGTGGCCCCAGCTCAGTGCCAGAGGCACAGAGCCCTGCTTAGGGAGGGTTGGAGCCATCCTGCCCTGAGCAGGGAATGTGAGTGAGCTCTTGCTGTGTTCTGAGCAGGGAATTAAATCCTCCCTGCCAGCAGCTCTCCCAGATTCCTCACTCTCTGCTTGCACTGCTCTTCTCCTGGATTCCCTCTCTGTGTTTTATAAACCACACAGGATCAATGCTGTGGCTCCCTGGCTTTGTGCACAATGCCCTGGTGCTTTGAAAATCTCGTTCCTGCCCAGCTGTAGTTATTTCTTTATGTATTTTTCTATTATTTCTGTGCTTTGAAAGCACTCCCAGGCAGCAGAAAAACTGCTGTCAGGGTGAGGCTGGTGATGGAAACAGCAGCCCAAGGCTTGGCAAGCATTTATTGGGATAACAAACTCACCTCTTCAGAGGAAAAGAGTAAAACATGCTCGGTGTTTTTGCAGAAATGTTCCTGAATTGGACAACTTCTTGAGGGCTCTGCTATAAAACTGAGCCTGAAGGCAGCAGGGTGCAGGGAAGTCTCATTTACTGCTCTTTACCCACTGAAGGGACACCAAACATCCAAATTACCTACAAATAAGGGAAGGGTCTGTGGAGGGGCTGTGGGCCCAGCCAGACCCTCCTGCTGTTGGCTGGGAATGACTCCTGGAGATGGGTATGACCCTTGCCCTGCTCCCTTGAAATCAACAGGGAGACAGAGGAGCTGCAATTCCTGATGTCCTGGTTCCTGGAATTCTTCCCTATGTGCTGTCCTCTTGAACATGAAGCTCTGTTTAACCACTCCTGCTTACTGGGCAGGGTTTGCCCTCAGTTCTCTCCTTTCTCTAAATCCATAATCTTTGAGCACAGGATCTGCTTTTCCTGCTGGCTCCCATAGCTGGCATTGTCCCAGGGCTGGGTGCCAGTGGGAGCTCTTGCCACCCATGGGACACGCCAGGGGTTGGATGTGGAGCTGGTTCATTGGACATGGCAGAGCCTGAGGCTCCTCCAGAGAAATCCTCAACCCTTCTGAGGGGAAAGAGCAACCCAGGGGTTTCCAGCGTCCATCAGACCTCACAAAAGGTCTGGCAAAGGCAAATCAAGGCTGGGTCATTCTTCATCTTCTCCACACTCCCAGGGCAGGCTGGTGAGGAGAACTCCCCCACTGGCACAGACCACTGGCCCCAGACCTCCTCCAGCTGGAGCTGGGGTTAATGGGGCCAGGCTGTTTCCAGGTCACAATGCCCATGGTGGGTTTGGGATGTGCTCCCAGCACTGGCAGCCTGCAGGAGAACAGTTCCTCACAAGGACAGCAGCAGTGTATTTATAGTGGCCCTGTCCCAGCCCTGCCACAGGTGAGTGATGGTGGCTTGCTCTGGCTGCCTGGAGTTATTTTTGGTTTAACAGGTCAGTTTGTCATTGCCAAGCTGAGCTGAGTGAGGCAGGGGGGAGCTGCTGGCTGCAGCCCATGGATTTGGGGGTCATGGCTGAGGGTGGAACCCTCCTGGCACCAGCACCAGTCCTGCAACCACTGAGTGCTGTGCCACCAGCTCTGTGTCCTGAGGGTTGGATCAAGGGAACTGCCAGGAAAAGGCTGCTGGACTGTAAATCTTTGGGAGTGTTGCTGCAAATTGTCCTTTCCCTGTGTCCCATGAAATCACACAGCACTCACTGTCCTGCTCTGGAGATAAAAACAGAGATAAAGCTGAGGACAGAACTGTGCCTCTGCCCTGGCTGTGTCCTTTCCCTGGCTGTGACATCCTGCAAATGACTTCAATGTTCAGGGGGAACTGAGGAAACCCTGGACTTGCCCTGACTACAATACAAGTATTTTATTTGGGGTAACCTGTGAGGTGAGAGGTGCAAGGTCTCTCATCCACATTAATACTGAAGAATATTTCATGGTCATAAAAACCTTATTATCACAAAATGGAATAATTGTATGACAGAAATCTCATGGATTTATACTGACAGTGATATTACCTGCACAGTACTCTTCATCACCTGAGCCAGCTCACCCAGCTGTGGAGAAGGGGAATGTCCAGTGTGGAGAAGGGGGATGTCTCTGTCCACAGGAGGAGAAGGTTTGGGGCTGGCCTGGGATCCAAGAACACACCCAGAGGTGACACTGAGTGGAGATTCCCCTTTCACCAAGGTGCTCCTGAAACTCTCTGCTGTGTCTGCTCCCTTAGGAGATCCCCAGACCTCAGGGAGAACCCCTGGGGCTCATCTTGGCTTTATTCCTCCCCAGAATTAAAGGCCCTTCAATGGGGTGGATGACACATTATATATAGATGGGAGCTGAAAGAAATATTTGAATTGCTATTTGAGGAGTTGAACTAAGAAAGGAAGTTCTTTCAGGGTGCAATTCTTCCCATCCCAAGGTAGCACCTAAAATAAACTAGGAATTCTATCCAAAAGCATCTCCTTCAGGGCACTAGTCAGAAGTGAGTGACTCCCAGGAAGACACCCCAGGACAGCTGACAGCTGTCCCCCAGTGCCACAATCCATGAGGTGTAATTCCTGCTTTTGAGCCCTGTAGGGATCCTGGTGTTTGAGAACTGGGAGCTCTGGGGGCACCAGTGGCTCATTCCTGGCAAGCCTGGAGAGCTGCAGGGACACAACTTGTTCTTTCCTGGCTGAAATGCTCCTATCAGAGCTGCCACAGACCAGAACTGTTCCCTTCCACTGGGATCTGGAGCAAAACTTTGCCCTGTTGTTGGCAGTTCAGGTGATCTTTATTCCCTGCTGGATTTGTGTGTGTTCCCAATATCTAAAAAAGGGGCTGTTTTCCTTCTAGGTTCTGCCTGGCACCAGCAATGCCAAAACATCCCACGAGAAAAGCTGTTCCTGCTGCACTTTTAGAAACTGGAGCTTCCAAAATGAGATGCTGAGCATTTGGGACCCAGTTTTTTTCTGGGATGGCTCAGCCAAGCTCCCAAAGCCTGCAGCAGTGACAGCTGTGTCCCCTGGGATCAGCAGGTCAGTGGGCACCAACAGCTCCAGGCAAGGAAGAAACATCTCTCCCTCCCTGCTGCCCTCCAGGAGGAACATAAAAATTGTTGCTTGGCCTGATTCAGAGAGTGCTGCTGCTGCCTCCCTCCTGCAAGTTTGTTGAAATTCAGCTGTGCTCCTCCAGCTTCTCTGCAGTGTTTAACAGAGGGGAGAGTAAGAATGGAGCTGCTGCATCTCCTTCATTAGCCAGGCCAAGGACTGGAGGATCTTTATTCAAGGACAGAGGATCTTCATCCTCTGCTTTGTGCCTCAGCCTGGTGCCCTTTCAGAGCTGTTTGACCCCACAGAATGTGAGAATTTCCCCCATGGTCTGCAGTGGCTCTACCAAGGCACAAAATCTGAGCTTCTCTGTTCCATTTCCTTTGGCTCTTCTGCACATGAGATGATTTCATGGAATCATAGAACAATTTGGGTTGGAAGGGAACTTAAAAACCATCTTGTTCCATGGGCAGGGGCACTTTCCACTATCCCAGGGTGCTCCAAGCCCCATCCAGCCTGGCCTGGGACACTGCCAGGGATCCAGGGGCAGCCCCAGTCTGGACAACAAGGACCTGTTTGGTTGTTCCAAGCAGCAATACTTTGGAGCAGCATGAGCTCCTCTGGCCAAGGAAATGAAAATGCTTCTTCTGAGGTGGCTTAAAATGGGGAATGTCCTTGCCAGTGTCAGCTCTGTCCAAGTGCAAAATCCACTGCAGATCCCAGTGTCTGCCCCTAATTCCTAATCCCCTGTGGCTCTGCTGAAGGAAGGAAATGTTCCCCTTCTCTGGGTGCCTCCAAGCACTGCTCAGCTCTTGACTTTGCAGAGCTCCTCACGTGTTGAGAGGAGCTGTCCTGGCTGGGGCAGGTCCTGGCAGCTCAGAGCAAAAGGTGCCCAGGGCAGCAGGGCACAGACCTCTGCTTACTGCTGGTGTTACAGTGCAGGACAGGATTCATCCCAGCTGTTCCCTGGGAGCCTTTTTGGGATTTGAACAGAAAACTGGAGAAGCCCAACACAGCTTGATAAGGGCTGCCAGTGCCAAAAAAGTATTTCCATGAGGGAAATAAAGGTGTTTCTGTAGGGAAGTTCAGCCTGGCTTAGACACTCATTCAGCACATCCCTCTGCCTGCATCCCACCAGAGAGAGGGGAAAGGCCCCAGTGCTTCATCCTTCTGTCTGAAAAAGGATCAGCTTTGCTGAGGGATAGAAGAAATCTGAGGGCAGCTGTCAAGCTCTCTCTGTGTCCTTGCTCCTCACTCCAAAATAACTCCCTCCAAACCCCATGCACCCACTCAGATCAGAGCGAGTTTTACAGACACAGGAAGGGGAGAATTGATCAGAAACCCAGGGACTTTCTCTCTCACCTTCAAACTCCGTTTGGCAGTTGCCAGAGTTCTCATTCAAGCTCTCCTCCTCATTGATGATGATGTTCTCGATGTCCTTCATGGTGAGGTGGTCACGGAAGGCGTGGTACAGGATGTGCTTCAGCTCCTCCAGCGTTATCCTCTGCATGTCAAACTGTGGGAGACAGCCCAGTTACAGCCAGGGCACGGGGCTCTGAGGAGAGCAGGCAATGCCCCAACCCCCAACCTGTGTTTTATCGGCCTCATTTCAACACCTGCTGTGGCTTCTTGCTCTTTGGGGTTGGTTTCACTCTAACAGTGAATGCTGTAAATGGGTGTTGCCCCTGCCAGCTCCCTTGGCACTGGTGGATCCAGTGCCCTCCCTAGGGATGGTCTTCCAGGCTGGAGAGGCAGCAATCCAGTCCATCCCAACAAAGAGAAAACCCTCAGGGACTCCCCTGGTAGCTCTCACACATTCCATGAGCCACAACCCTGTTTCTGCCCCCTTTTTTACCTTCCTAACCCCCCAGTTTGCCAGGGTGGGAGGAACAAGGAGAGGACACTTCCCTCTGAGCTGACTTCTGTTGTAGATCCAGTAGGAAATGCTGTTCTTACACCAACCAAGTGTTAAACCCACAGTTTCTGCTGAATGAGAACATTTTGTCCCAGGAGGAAGTTGGACACGTGCAGTTTGTGGTATTAATTAATCCCTGCTAAAGGTGCAGCAGAGAGGAGACACACCCTGGCTGCTGTGCAATGCCAGGGGAGCAGAGGGGTCTCTCTGAGTTTAGGACAGAAGGATGGAAATGTTCCAAGTCATGATGAGGTTTTCTGAGTGCTGCAGAAGCTCCTCCTCTGTCCACCCCTGGACCTGAGGCCTTACAGCCCCAAAGGGTTCATGCACAGCAGTCAGGGCTTTCCAGGGCTCCTCCAGCCCATCTGAGCCCCCAGCCACCCTCAGGACACCCAGAAAGGCCAAACCCCCCTGGTTCAATGCCCTAGTGGAGAGAGGGCAATGCTAACTCACAGCTACTTCTCCCCTGGGAGAATGGGGGAGCAGCAGGAAATTCCCATTCCTTCCCCAGCCTGGGGAGAACAGGACTGTCTTGGGTTGCAATACATGATGTGGCCAGAAATGTCACATTCTGTCACCATCTGTTGAAGCTAGATGGGGCAGTGACCCTTATCTCCCTGGCACACATTATCTGCTAATGGGCCAGCTTTAAACCAGCTGGGGCAATCATCTTTATCTTTCCCACAGCCCATCCTCCCTCCAGGAGAGATCATCTGCTGCTGGGCCATTGAGTCCCAGTGCAGGACTGATAAAATTCCATCATCCCACTGGGAGATGCTCCAGCCAGGGGGAGGAGCCAAGCCTTTCCTACCTAGATAAAAACTGAGATTTTGGACAGCAAGTTATCCATCTTTCCACTGGATTCCAGAGGAAAGCCAGACCTTTCCACATCATCCCTGGACCTTCAGAGGAAAACTGCACCTTCCACAGGAGCACTGCTCCAGCTGAACCACATCTGCCACTGCAGGAGGATGCAGCCACCATTTAATGGGACTGTGCCAACACCTGACTGACTGACAGGGTGTCAGGCTGTATTCTGACTCTGTCAGTGCTTTGGGTTTGTTCTTTGTAATACTGTATTTCTATTTTAATTTCCTAGTAAAGAACTGTTATTCCCGATTCCCATATCTTTGCCTAAGAGCCCTTAATTTCAAAATAGTAATAATTTGGAGGGAAGGGGTTTACATTCTCCATTTCAAAGAGAAGCTTCTGCCTTTCTTGGCAGACACCTGTCCTTCAAACCAGGACAAGGACAAACCAGGCAGGACAGAACAAGGGGAATGGCTCCCAACTGCCAGAGGTTAGGTGGGATATTGGGCAGGAATTGTTCCCTGTGAGGGTGGGCAGGCCCTGGCACAGGGTGCCCAGAGCAGCTGTGGCTGCCCCTGGATCCCTGGCAGTGCCCAAGGCCAGGCTGGACAGGGCTGGGAGCAGCCTGGGACAGTGGGAAGGTGTCCCTGCCATGGCAGGGGTGGCACTGGATGGGCTTTGAAGTGCCTCCAACCCCAAGCCTTTCTGTGATTCTGATTCCCTGAAGGCAGAAAAAACAAACCCACAAACTACAGCAAACCCCAGATTTGTATTGCCTTGGAGAATTGTCTCTGAGCCAGGAACTGGCAAAGAATTCCAGCAGAGGTTGAACATCAGCCCCTACGAGGTGGAATGAGATCACCACATGCTGAGGGGATGCTCCTGCAGGCAGGAAGTGACCACAGGGATGGAATTATGGGTTTTGCCAAATGGATGGAATCAGGAAGGGGCTCAGTGTCAGGCTGGAGTTTCCTGGGATGAAGACTCCAAAGGAATGCAGGATGGGGTGTTGGCTGAGAAATCTTTGGATTTATCCCCGTGCTATCAGCACTGCAGGAAGCCACCCAGGAGGGCTGGGAACCCTGGACAGCTTCACTGCCCCCTGCAAACCTCCAGCAACACCCCCAGCATTGCTGCAAGGCAACCAGAGGAATTATCCCAAATTTCCACACCTTCAGTTGCCAGGAGAAATGCTTTTTGTCATGGAACAGGACGTGAAGAGCACAGCTGCTCCCTTTTCAACATAAAAGACAGAAAAGCAGGGCTGGTGAGATTTGTTCATGCACAACAAAGCAGGATGGAAATTGGTGATTAAATCCCAGGGGCATTTGCAGCCCAGCTTTCAACTGGGCACCGAGGAGCCCCTGGTGACAATGGGACACTCACTATTTTTAGCTGAATCCCTGAGGAACAAACACAGCAGAAAAACCAAACCCATCAGCCCTGCTGCTCACAGAAATGCTTTTCATCTGGACAGAGCCAGGAACTTTGTCTCTGGTCCCTGTTGTCCACTTCCCTGCCCATTGCCTGCAGCAGGGTTGGGATTGCTGCAGGAGATAAGTGAAGGGAATTGGAGAAATTGGTGTTTCTGTGGATGCTGGGTAAAACCAGATAGATGTGTGCAAATCTGCCTGCACACACAGGGGTAGATGGGAATATTGCAGGGCCCAGACGAAGCAAAGTGCAATTATTTTCCTTCGTTAACCCCTTGGAGGATGAATGATTTTGCATCTGTGCAATGAGCAGTGGTCAGGAAGAAAAGCTCAGTGTGAGCACCTCAGGAGTGATGAGAATCCCAGGATGGGTTGTGTTAGAAGGACCTTAAAGCCCATCCAGTTCCACCTCTGCCATGGCAGGGACACTCCCACTGTCCCAGGCTGCTCCAAGCCCCAATGTCCAGCCTGGCCTTGGGCACTGCCAGGGATCCAGGGGCAGCCACAGCTGCTCTGGGCACCCTGTGCCAGGGCCTACCCATCTCCCCCACCCAATTGTTCCATGGGGATGGAACAATTCCATCCCTCCAATGCCACCCAACCCTGCACTGTGGCAGTGGGAAGCCATTCCCTGTGTCCTGTCCCTCCAGTTCCTGATGCTCCCAGGCTCCCTCTCTGCCATCCCTGTGTCCCTTCCAGACCCTGGGCAGTGCTGGGAGGTCTCTGCACATCCTCCTCTTCCTCAGGCTGCACAGCCCCAGCTCCTTCAGCCTCTCAGTCTTTGTGCTCCAGTGTGGAGCAGAGGCAGGAGGACAGAACACTGCAACTGCTTTTTAGTGGCAATGCTGGGAGAGAAGGAGAGCAGCAAACACAACTGTGGGGATCAGCTCATCCTCAAATTGTGCCAGCAGTAATGACTTGAGGGGTTTGGGGTCTTCCTGTTCCAGTTAAAATCTGTCTGGAGGGAAGGAATTGTTCTCTTGACAAATGCTCAGCTGCTGCTGCATCTCAAATGTTATGCTACTAGAGAGAGAAATTATATAGTTTTTTATTGTTCTGTTGTCATTTGTATCTTTTAGGAAGTGGAAAAACCTCAAATGGAATTCAAGATTGCCCTCGCTGGCTCATAGGAGTTGGACTCAATGATCTTTGGGGGTCCCTTCTAGGTCAGAACATTCTGTGAATCTGTGAATTTATGCAGTGATTTTTGGTCTCTTGGCAGGAGCATGTTCCTTGCTCCTGCTCATGCAGGACACCCGTCCTCCCTGAGCTCTGTGTCACCCTGGCAAAGTGTCCAGGATGGCTCCAGCTCAGGGCAGGCAGGGACAAGCTCTGCTTGGGCTCCCAAGTAATTCCAATTATCCCTGCTCTCCAAGCCAGCAATTTCCCTGATTCACTTTTCAATTACTCCAGGTTTTATTGTGGTAATGACAGGAACCAGGGAGCAACTCTTAACTTTTATTGACTCTGTGGGAAGGAAAATGGGGACTGTGGCAAGCTGGAAACTTTCTATAGGATTTATAATTAGGAGAAATCAATGGAGCTGCTTGTGAGCCTTGGAATAATTAGCTGTGAGCAGTGAAACACAAACTGTGCTGAGGCTCGAACTGCAGGCGCTGCTGTGAGTGGGAGCCATGGAGAGCACCAGGAGTGGGGCAGGGCAGCTCCTGAGGGACCCCTGGAGCTGGAGGATGCTGTCCCATGAGATACCTGGAAGAGGAAGTAGACCTGATCCCATCCAGCCTGTAGCTCCCTTCTTGACTTAAAATTCCTGCAGGGAATGAATCTTTGTCTCAGGTCCTTGAGTCTCTCTAATCGAAATTTCCCAAATTTGTGTCTGCCTTCCCTGCAAAGCTCCATTCCAGGTAGTTCTGTGTCCTGTCTGGCCTGGGCTCCCCTGCTCTGTGCAGGAATAGCCCAATGGGAAAGGCTTATTCCTTGAAGGAGTTAAATGCTGAAATTCCATATCAGCTCAGCTGTAAAACAAAAGAGTGGGAGGCTCCTCTCTGGAACCTCAGGGTGGCCTTGCTGCCCTGCAGGTGGGGGAGGCCAGGGGGACCCTGTAGTGACAGGAGCAGGGCCAGTCTGGGGACCTGCAGGGTATTTTAAAGCCACTTTGCTCAACAAGAGGTGGGACTGGCTGCTCTGGCAGGGAGGGTTTAGCTGGCAGAGACTTATACCCAGGTTTCCCACATAAAACCACCTGCAAAGGTCAGCTGGGGCTGTTGAGGGCTCCAGGTTGAGCAGGATTTTGCCTCATATTCTGAAAATTAATTCCACAAGCCCAAAAGCTTCAAAGCATCAGAGAATCATTTAGGCTGGAAAATATCCTTGAACCATGGGCCTGACCCCGATTCAGCACTAAACTGGACCCAAAGCACCACATCTGCAGTGAACCCAGTTCCAGCATTTACCATGGCCCAAAGCACCATGCCTGTGTTTCACTGATCTCTCGTTTGGGGCAGCCCTGCACAATCTCTGAGTAACAAACAAGGCCTTTGTTTTGCCCCCAGACCTTCTGCATGCCTTGAATAATCCCAGGGCACGTGCAGAGGGGCTCTGCCCACGCTGCCACAATGGGGAGGTTACCCCAAAAACACCCAGAGTCTGCAGAGCAGCTGAGCTTTGTGCACATGTACAGATATACTTGGATATTTGTATATATATGTATGTACATGAACAGATATATTTGTGTTGTCTTATTATTTACTATTATTATTATTAAATAATGATAAATAATAATAATAATAATAATAATAATAATAATATTTAGAGGGATGAAGCACCTCTCCTGCAAGGAAAGGCTAGGAGAATTGGGACTGCTCAGCCTGGAGTAGAGAAGGTTTGGGGTGCCCTCACTGTGGCATTCCAGGACCTGAAAAAGCTAACAAGGAAGATGGAGAGAGACTTTGGACAAGGGATGGAGGGACAGGACACAGGGAACAGCTTCCCAGTGCCAGAGGGCAGGGTTAGGTGGGATATTGGGCAGGAATTGTTCCTGTGAGGGTGGGCAGGCCCTGGCACAGGGTGCCCAGAGCAGCTGTGGCTGTCCCTGGATCCCTGGCAGTGCCCAAGGCCAGGCTGGACAGGGCTGGGAGCAGCCTGGGACAGTGGAAGGTGTCCCTGCCCGTGGTAGCCATTTAAAACTTCTTGGTCTTAAAGTTTCCTCCAACCCAAACCACTCTGGGATAGGATGATAATAAATTGTGAAGTATAAAAAATATGTATATACACACATGCAAATAGATATATAAATGGGAACATATGAACTATTTTCCTAAGGTCCAGGCACACCCCTCTCCAAACCCTGCAAAAGGGAGCATTGCTTCACCATGATGGATTATTCCCTCCTGCCAGGAGATGATGTGAGCAGGACATGGTCCCACCCTGCTGAGAGCCCTGCCCTCCCTGCATGGTGTCATCCCCATCCCCATCCATCCCCATCCATCCCCATCCCTCCCACAGAGCTCAAGGTTGTGCTTGGTCCCATGGGGACACACTCACCCCCAGTGCCTGGGGATGCAGGGTGCCCAGCAGGAACCATTATCCCTGGAATAACCTGGGATGCTCACCCCAGTGCCTGGGAGCCCAGCAGGAACCATTATCCCTGGAATAACCTGGGATGCTCACCCCAGTGCCTGGGAGCCCAGCAGGAACCATTATCCCTGGAATAACCTGGGATGCTCACCCCAGTGACAAATGACCAGAGGGTTTCAGGGCATGCTCACAGCACACACTGAGGAATTCACATCAGGTTTAAGTGCACATTCACAGCATCCTGACCCCAAATACCCAGCCTGAGTTTGCACTGTGAAATGATGAGGAGTTCCAGCCTCATCTGGCCCTGGCCTCCTGTGTGTCCCTTCACACACCCCACAGCCCACATGGGACCATCAGGGAACATTCCTGGGATTTCCCTGCTCTGCCAGAGGCACTGGTGTCCGTGGCTTAGAAGCTGCTCTGGGCAGGGCTCCAAACACCCTCCTGTGCTCCCAGGGGTGGGGGGGATTTTGTGGCTGTCCTGTGCAGGGCCAGGAGTTGAACTCGATGGTCCTTGGGGGTCCCTTCCCACTCAGGATATTCCATGATGCTCAGTGTGGATTTGGAGCACCCCAAAAAGCTGCTGGCTCCATGACTCCTGGGACAGGGGCTGGTGTGGCCTCCATGGGTCTGCCAGGAACCCAAGGGGACACATTTGGCTCTGGGGATGGCAAATGCTGCTGGGGCTGGGCTGCAAAGAAACCTTTTTCCATCCAAGAACCAACCTGGAGCTGCAATTTATCCTGGAGGTATCATTCCTTCTGCTGGTCTCACCCCCTGGTGAGGCTGGTCCCAGCCTTTGCTAGACCCAGACCCATTTTGGGGCAATGATTTAAGCAGGGGAGTGGGTCTTTGTGCCTCTCCACTTCCCAGCTGGGATCTAATGGTTCTTAAACTGGGCTAAGAGGAATAGGCCTCCTGACAGGCACCACCTCCACAGCAAACACAGCAGGAACAGGAATCCTGGCCCCATTCAATTAACTTGGAATAGCTCAGTAAACCACAGAGATGTGGTGGTTTGGTGGGGCTTTTTTAATTAGAGAATGCTCTGAGGCTGCAGCACAAATTAACAGGCCCCAGCAATTTCTGTGGTGTGGATTTAGGGCTGCCAGGACTCACCCCCATCCTAATCAAAGGGAATCCCTAACGAGGGCTGCACCTTCCTGGCCTTCCATGGGGGAGCCTCTGGGGAAGCAAACTCCTCACATTTAATTAGGGCTAAAGCTGGGAGCTGCCATTTGGCACTGACCATCTTCTGACAGATCTGGGGTTCTCATGGATTCCTGTGCTGGGGTAAACCCAGCAGTGGGCTGAGGTCAAACTGCTCTGCTGGTGCTGTCTGTGTCCCTGTGCAGGCAGGGATGTCACCCTGAGCTGCTCCCCCTTGGCTCAGTCAGCAAGAGCACAGCAAGGGTGTTTTGGGACAGGTCACTGTGAGGGCTGTGCCAAAATGCCAAATATTCCAAGGAGATTTTCCATCTTTGCCCCACAAAATGTTCCTCCATCAGGGCAGAGCAGGGGTCTGCACCCCAGGGGGAGCCTCAGGGGTGGTGGCTGCTGTGCCTGGGAATGCTGGAATTCCTGATCCAGGCAGCAGCAAGGTGTGAGGGCACAGACAGCAGCCTGTGACAGCAATGACAAACCTGGGGGGATTGTGGAGTGGGGGGAAGCCCAAGCCTTGCAGAAATAACCTCCCTGTGTGTTTCACCAAGCAGATTGAGCCCGAGCCTCGGGGCTCTTCCCTATTTTTCACAGGTTGCTGCAGATTCCTGCCTGGAGAAATGATCTTTAATGTGCTCCTGAATGGGATGAGGCAGCAGAAACCTGAGTGAGGAGAATGAATGGGCCCTGCTGCTGCTGCTGCTGTCTCCTGAAAGCCCTCAGCCAAAGGAAACCAATTTTTTACTCAGCAGCTACAAATGCTTTGAGAATGCTGGGAGAAGTGGATTAGAAGGTGAGACCTGTTTCTGAACTGCACAAAGGACACAATAATTATTAAAGGCTTTACAAGGCAGACCCAGAGCTGCTGCAGGGGACTTGAGGCATCCTTGGCACTGCTGATGGTGGTTAACAAAAAATAATAACAACAAGGCAGCAAAGAGAGCTTCTAATCCTGCTGTACAGCACCAGCCAGAGTCAAAATAGAATCCAGCATGGGTTGGGCTGGGTTGGGAGGAGCTCAAAGTTCATCCCTGCCATGGGACACCTTCCACTGTCCCAGGCTGCTCCAAGCCCCAGTGTCCAACCTGGCTTTGGACACTTCCAGGGATCCAGGGGCAGCCACAGCTGCTCTGAGCACCCTGTGCCAGGGCCTGCCCATCCTCCAAAGCAAAACGGAAAAGAGAAAAAATCCCAAAGTTTTTATTCTCTACTTCCATCAGCCACTTCCCAGGAAGGACTTCAGCCCCTGGAGTGATTTCCCCAAAGGCAAACATTGTAAATAACAAATTTTCCCCTTTCTCCTCCTCTTCTTAGCTTTTACATCTGAGCTGACATCACATGGTCTGGCATATCCCAGAACCTCAGGACTGGCACCTTCTCATTTGCAAGACATGAAATATTGAAAAGACAATTTTTTTTTCACAGTGAGAAATTCACCTAAAGCAGAAGAAATTCATCTGTGCAGGGAAAAGTCATGATTTGTCAACTGGCACTTTCTAAGGAGAAGGAAGTAATAACAAATTTGAAATGCCAGATGTTCCTGATGTTGCTCCAGGGGCCCAGGAGCTGGCAGAGAGGAGATGGAAGTGCCACCACCAGTGTGTCCCAGAGGGGCCAGCCCAGTGCCCAGCCCCAGCAGCTGCACAGCCAAGGTCATGAACACCACATTTGGGGCTCTTTTTCCAACTTCTCCCCGAGCTGTAGAAACCAGGGCTTCCCTAAAGCCCATCCCATCACCCCCAAAAGCATCAGGTTCCCATGGTCACACATTTGCTGAGAGGTGACAATGAAACTCCCCTGGTGCCTGTCATGGATCTCTCCTGACAAGTCAAGAGCCCTGAGGGAAGTCAGTGAATCTCAAATTCAGCTGGAGACAGAAGCAGAGAGCAAAACCCCTCCCCTGCTACAGCTCAGTTCAGCAATTCCAGAGCAGAGGATGTGAAAAATTGGTGCTGCTGCACCAAGGCTCAGAGGATGGGAAGGAAGGAAGGACAGAAATTATTTTAATATTTTGAATCTGTTTCTCTCTCTGTCACCTTGTGCTGGGATGTGGATTTGTCTTTCCTTATATTTGCATTTTATAATTATTTTTATGTCACCTTTTGCTCTCCACATAGCAACCATTGTTTGAAACCAAGATTAATTCAGCTGAAAAGAACAACATCAAAACGAAAGCCTAGAGTGTGTGCTCAGTTACTCCAGTGCTGGGAGGCCGTGATTTTTTTCCTTGCCATGCTACAAACAAGGTGATCACTTCTGAAGTCCCCTCCAGCAATTCACTTGGCATTTGTGAGCTCCTGGCAGCTCCCAATAAGAGAGAGAGAGCAGAAAATACAGATCAGCTGTCAGTGCTGAAAAATAAACTTCAGCAAAGTGATTTTAATGCCTGACTCAGTCAGCACTAAGGAGGGAGCACTGGCACCTCCACACTGGGATAAATGAGCAGCTTTTCCTGCAGGAAGGTTCAGGAGGCACAGGGAAAGCAGGAGCAGAGCTGGGCCCCCAGCACAGGTGAACCCACAGCAGAGGGCAGATGAAATGTGGGAAGAGCTCACCTGGGAAACTCCTCCTGGGATGATGCAGATTAGGAACACATTTAGGAGCTCCATATGCTTGTCTGGAGCCCACTGGGAATGCAGTGGGAACCCTCCCAGCACCAGCTCTCCATCCCATCTACACCAGGAACATGGGACAGGTGAGCTCAAGAGGTAGCTCAGAACAGAACACAGCAGATGGAGCAGGTTCTGTGAATTTTCCTTCCCTGCCTTGTCTGAACTGCCTAACCATCAGATTTTGCTGTGCTATATCACAATGAATAAATAAATGCCTTTGGATTATCTTTTATTAGAGGGTTTGGAGTATCTTTTATCTTGGGGTATTCCTTATGGCAGATCTGACCATGAGTCTCTGGGGAGCTAAGTGTAGAATCACAGAATATCCTGACTGGAACAGGCCCCCAAGGATCACCCAGCCCAGCTCCCAGCCCTGCACAGACACCCCCACAATGAATCCCTGGCAGCTCCTGCAGCTCTGGCAGCCTCGGGGCTGTGCCCATTCCCTGGGGAGCCTGGGCAGTGCCCAGCACCCTCCTCTTTCCTGATCTCCAGCCTGAGCCTGCCCTGCCAGCTGGGGACTGTCACCAAGGCAGGAGAGTTCAGCCCCAGCCCAGCCATGAGCTCCCACCTTGGAACAGCCACATCATGGGAGAGAGCTCTGCCCCAGGCCTGTGACATCAGGCTGCTAATTACACTTCAGTTCTGCATGAATTAGAGAAATATTTAGCTCAGTGACACTTAAGGGCTCTTGTCCCACTAAAATAAACTGAATAAGTTGTCACATGGCAGCTCAGCTCCCCCACCCTGTGCCCTGCTTGGACAGCCCAGGAACAACACCTGGGGGGAAATCAAAGCTGGGTTTCCAAAGAGAGCCCAACACACTGGGGATGGAGCAGCTCTGCTGGGAGGAGAGGATGGGAGAGCTGGGATTGCTCAGCTGGAGAGGAGAAGCTCCAGGGTCACCTCACTGTGGCCTTGCAGCACCTGAAGGATCTGACAGAAAAGATGGAGAGATACTTTGGACAAGGGCCTGGAATGCCAAGACACAGGGAATGGCTCCCATAGCCAGAGGACAGGTATAGATGGGATATTGGGCAGGAATTGTTCCTGTGAGGGTGGGCAGGCCCTGGCACAGGGTGCCCAGAGCAGCTGTGGCTGCCCCTGGATCCCTGGCAGTGCCCAAGGCCAGGCTGGACAGGGCTGGGAGCAGCCTGGGACAGTGGAAGGTGTCCCTGCCATGGCAGGGGTGGGATGAGTTGAATTTTAAGGTACTCCCACCCCAAACCATCCTGGCACTCTGTGATGCTGGATATGGAAAATGAGCTTTATGCTCACTGAAATCTTCCTCCCTCACTGATTCCTCCTGACTCCAGACCATTCCCCTCCAATAATTTCATATTTCTCTTTATTCCACTGGGTCCAAGACCTCATCTGGAGCCTTGCTGAAATCTCTTCTGCTCTGCAGGTACCAATCCAATTTTCTCACCAAATTATGAATGTGTTAATAAAATCCAGCTGATTACAATCCTGGAGTCCTCAGCTTCTGTCCCAGCTCTGGAGAAGGACATGAACCTTCCACAGCTTGAGCAGGGATATTTTTCTAATAGGAAATGTCACTGATCCATGAAAACTCTGAGCCCTGAGTTCACTAAAAGCTCATTAATCAGAGGCCTAACTGTGAGAGGGAAGGACCTGGCAGCCTGACTCGAGCTGACTGCAGACACTCACCCTAGCAGGGAGCAGGAGAAATGGCATTTATTAGTGTAACCAACTCCATCCCTGGAAGGAGAACCTGTAGTGAGGGCCACCAGAACCAGCCCTGGGGTGGCCTTTTGCCTGGAAGGAATCTCAATTTCATCAGTCCTTGAGTCCAGATTTGGTTTCAGCAGTCCCTGAGTGCAGTTCCTTTGCAAATGTTACTTAATGTTTGTTATTTACCTAAGAGCCTTGGCTCTACAGCAGCATTTTAATCCCATCCCATCTGCTGGAGAAATTCCTTCTTTTGCAAAATAAAAATTCATATATTTTGCAGAAGAAAAAGCTGAGGACAGAGGCTGAAATCAACCCTGTGACACTCAGTGGAAGAAGGACCAGGCTGCAAAGCCAGGCTGTGCCTTCCCTTCAGCCCTGACCTGGGAACATCTCCAGAGCCCCACTGGCAGAGGATAAAGTGTCTGCTCAAGCCCAGTTGGGATTGTGATCTGGTGGTATTTGGGATCACATTTATCATGCTGTGTGAGGGGAGGGGAGCTCTTGGGAAGGGTAAGGATTTGACAGGAAGGTCTCACAGATATGTTGTATAACAGAAAGATCTTTGAATGTATAATATGAAGAAGGAATAGAAATGATAGCAAGTTTGAATATAGAAGAAAATAATTGCTGAGCCAGTTTTACTGGGTAACTAAGAAGGCAAAGAGCAAGCTGGAAGGGGCTTTTATGACTCTAAGCAAAGGATAAATCCACCTCAAACAAAAGATGTTTTTACCAAGCAAAAAGATTTTCACAGACATACAAGAAAGCCAATGTTGCAAGTAGAAGAAAGATCTCAAAATTTTCTACTGCAAGAAAACTGAAAAACAACTTCTAGCTTAAACTGTAACATACTAACTTTTGGTAATTAAAAATAGTAACAGGAGTACGGTAATGTTAGTAGTTCGGATGGGCTGTATGTAATACTAAAGGTGGTGATTGGTTGTTATGTAATACAATGCACAGCAGAGAAAGAGATAAAACGCCTTGTAACATGAATAGAGCAGAGCTTCAGGACACATGGCTTGCCTATAGCCAGCAGCTCTAGACCCACCCACAACCCACAGCTGGAACCTCGTCTGTGCAATAGAGCATCTTCAGAGCCCTCTGAAGTCTCCATCTCTCTGTCAGGCTCTCACAGGGAGGGGTTGAGCTTGCCAAGGATTTATCTTGAACTTGGCTCATTTGTCTGAACAAATGCAGATGTTGCTGCGCTCCTGCCCTGCACAGTGACCCCTGGGTTTGGGGTCCGGCCTGATGGATCCCCCAGCTCTCAGGGGTGACACCCCCTCAATGCCTGGCTGCAGAAGAGCCCTTTGGAAAGGTCCTGCTCCTTTCCTTGCCTGGGGTCAGGCTCCAGCCCCAGCTCCAGAAAGTCCTTTTTCCTTGGTGACACACGTCAAGATTTCTGTTTTCCCTGCTCTCACGCTGCCTTTCCCTGCAGGAAATCTCTGCTCCCTGGCCAGCTGTTCCAGCTCATCAACTCCTGTCATCTCTGACACTTTTCCTGGAGCTTCATCCCTGTTTGAAATCCCTCAGGAGAGAGAAATGCACATGTGGTGAGGGTTTTGAGTGGCTCCTTTTCTGCCCCTTTTCTGTCCTGTTTGGCACAGCTACACCGAGGGGAAGTTGTGCTTTGCTGCCCCCCCCCCCCCACCTGCTTTGTCATTTCTGGGGCTCCCCCAGTCTTTGCTGCCCTAAGAATCATTTCACAGCAGCTGATTTCACTGAGAGTGGGTAAAGGAAAGCAAACAGAAAGGAGCAATCTAAAATGCATCGGGGACTGCTGCTCTTTGGTAACTCAGAATCACTGGATCCCAGAATGGTTGGGGTTGGAAGGGACCTTAAAATCATCTCCTGCCCTGGGCAGGGCCACCTTCACCAGAGCAGGCTGCTCCAGCCTGGTGTTTCCTCATCTCTGTGGTCCCTCTGTAACCTGCCCATTTACTGTGGATTAATTCTGCTGTCAGTGCTGAAGCCAGGATGAAATATCTGCTTTCTACCTGAGTGTGTCAAGTGCACCTGGATTTTATCAGGGAGATAAGGTGAGCAGACTCTGTCACATCTGCCTGGAGCTTAGGCTTCAAAACAGGTCCATTTTTCACTGATTTTTTTTTTCCCAGTAAAGGGAAATGTGGATTCTTCAGGATTTTGTTTTTAATCCCATTTGTATTTTTTCTTTTTTGGCATTGTGGTCGATTGAATAAAATTTACATTTAGGCAACAAAAGTTCACAACAGACTCTGCCACCTTCTGAATTAAACCCTTTACTTCCCTCTGCACACTCTGGTTGGAGAAGTTTGATGTTGTTGATTCTCCAAGGGAAAAGCTGGGAAGAGCTGCAGTCCTGAGCCCCCAGAAGTGCTCTGGGTGTGTATATGCACATCCATATCCATCAGAACTGATGTAAATAAAAGGAAGGCATTGCAAAATATAATTTGAGGCTGTTTGCAGCATTCATGCATAATTTTCAAATTATTTGGGGAGAAGTTATCAGAGTTGACAAGGCAATGTTATATGCAGTGAGAAGGAATAAAACTCAGTCTTCAAGTTATATATTTTGTCAACTAATAAAGGAACGGATATAAATGAGGTGCTCAGGATCTGGGAGAACAAAGGGGAATCTGCTTCTCTCAGAGCTTAAAGAGCCAAAGCAACACATGCTGGAGAAGATGGGAAAAGACACCCTGGGAACAGGTGTTGTTGTTAACTGGTGTTTAGAGGTGCTAATGAAAACTCCCTAAAATTAAGGGGATCACAGGGAATCCTGAGAATGTGATAAATTTCTGGGATTTGGCTGTGTAAATTTGACATGCCTCCATCAAGGAAATATTATCACTCCTCTCCTCAGCCATGCAAGCAGCTTCAGTAAATTTTCCTGAGCTAATTGCTCTTTAATAGTTTGTTGTGTGAGCACTCGCTAATTACAAGTCAGGCAGCTTTGTGAAAACACATCTGAAATATTCCTACAGGTGAGAAATGGGCTTGGGGAAGACAGGAATTTTTGACAGTGTGGTTTGTGAGTCTTGGGTGATCTGAAGTCCTGCTTCAAACACCAGCACTGAGTCAGAGCATTGTTGTCATTAGACATAAATAATTCATCAGGTGAGCAGATCCAGGCAGCTCTGGCCTTTCTCTGGGTGCTGCATTTTAAAATAAAAATAACTCATCTCTTCATGCTGTTGTTTGTTTCTTAATTCTTGCAGGTTTCCCTTGAACTGTGCTGTTCGGGCCCAGTGCAGTGCACAGAGGTTGTGATCCCAGACTGGAGCATTCCCACAGAGATGGGAACAGGAGGAGCTGCAAATGGGGCTGGGACAGTGACCCAGGGATGTGCTGAGACCCTCAAACCCTGGGGTCAGCCCTAGGCCTCTCAGGATGAGGGAAGGGAACAGAGCTGGGAAGGGGCTGGAGCCCCAGGAGCAGCTGAGGGGCTGGAAAGGGGCTCAGCCTGGAGAAAAGGAGGCTCAGGGGGACCTTGTGGCTCTGCAAAACTCCCTGACAGGAGGGGACAGCCGGGGAGGTCGGGCTCTGCTCCAGGGAACAGGGACAGGAGGAGAGGGAACGGCCTCAGGCTGGGCCAGGGGAGGCTCAGGGTGGATTTTAGGAGGAATTTCCCCATGGGAAGGGTGGTCAGGCCCTGGAACTGCCCAGGGAGGTTTGGAGGTGCCCAGGGAAGGGCTGGACGTGGCGCTGAGTGCTCTGGGCTGGGCACAAGGTGGGGATGGTGTGGGGAATAAATTCCCAAATATCAGTTTTTCTCTACAAGGTGTCCACCCAGTTGACTGCAGTTGTTGATGTGTGTCCACTAAGTCGACCATTATTGTTGATGTTTGTGTTGACTATTTGCTGTTAACATTTTATGTCTTTGTAAATTGTCAATACTCCCAGCTGTTTGTCCCTTACCCCACCCCAGTACCCACTGTGGCATCCACACCCACCTCCACTACCCCCTCCAAAATGGCACACAACAGCAAGTGCTCATGGGATACCACTCAGTGATAAAAACCCCTAAAAACCACGAGCCAGTATAACATCTGAGACTAAAACATGGTACTGCCAGGTGGGGAAAACAGGGGAGAAGATGGAATCACCAACCAGAGCCTCTTTTTGACTTGTTGCCATGACTTCAACAGCACTCGGTCAGCATGACACCTCTAGACCAAGAAGCATCAAGTATTTTCCTAAGGTCTCTTAAAAGGGTTGAAGCCCCAGCTCTGTTGTTTGGCAAAGCTGAACTCCTTCTCCTTTGCATTGTCCAGTGGGAACAGCTGGGGTGTACACAAGTCCTCGGGTTCTCCACCCAAAGCTGACCTTTACTAAAGGCCTTAGAAAAGCAGCTGCTCTCCTGGCCCATTCATTACAGATGGGACACAGGGTGGGTTCAGTGACCTTGGAGGGCTTTTCCAGCCCCAGTGATCCTGGGGTTCTGTACAGTCCTGTGTGTGTGCAGCAGTGCCAGGGCTGGTGCTGAGCTTCCCTGGGAGACACAGCAGCAATCCCAGCAAAGCCCAAGGGCAGGGAGTCCCTTCCATCCTTATATTGCATTTCTGCTTCCAACTACAGCCTTGGCAGAAACTTCCACATCAGTGGAATGGGATAAACTCCCAGGAAGATGCAGACTTTGCTACAGAACAAGAAGAAAGGCAGAAAGAATCCCCAGACATCATTAGTCCTGACTGTAATTTATGCAATAAAAATAAAAAGTGATGGCTTAAATTGGAATTTTCTGTTGCCTCTAGGAGGATCAATTGGAGTTTTTATCCCACATTTAGATGCTAATGGTGCAATCCATCACTCCAGGGCCATTTTGGGGCAATGGTGAAGTTTGGAGGTGGATGAGAAGCAAATTCCTGATGAAGTATTGAATACTGGAAGAGGAAATACTGAATATTGGAAGAGAAAATATTGAACGCTAGAAGAAGAAATATTTAATGTTGGAAGATAAAGGAGATACAGTTTTCAGAGAACATCAGAGCTCATTTTCTCCATAATGGGGGTGGAACTGTGGGGTCTGGACTGCTGAAGTTCAAGATAAGGCTCTATCACAGCTGCTATTTGCTTATCTCATGGAAAGGAAAAAGAGCATAATGTTCGTTTTTAGTATTCCCTAAATTCCATCTCTTTCTTTGGTAAGAAGTTTTCCTCCTGGTGGATATAATAACCATGGATGGACACGTGCATGGGCAGGTGCAGAGTAGATGTCAGGGGAAGAATCCCACCTTCACTGCACAAGGGAAGAAGAGAGACCTCAAGTGAATAATTTACCAAGTTATTTTGGGAAGTTCTGTGAACTTCCAGCACATCCAACTTGTGCTGTCAGGAAATTTCACACCTTGCAGGAGAAATCCTCTCCTTGGGCCTGCTCTGAAACTGTCTCCTGTTTCATTTGTACCTTCCCCAGCTCCAGTCATCACCTTCCCAAATTCTGACATAGAAGATAACCCAGTTATCTTTTTCTCCACCTAAGTTTCTTCTTTTAATCCACTTAAGTTTCCTCTTTTTATCCACTTAGGTTTCTTCTTTTCATCCACCAAAGTTTCCTCTGGAGGAAGCACCACCTGAAAATGATGAAGGTTTCCTCCTCATTAATTTCTCCCATTCCACCATCTTCCTCCCATGACACAGTGGAGCAGATCCAATGACATCTAAGAAATGAACACACACCATGAGCTGGTTTTTTTCCCCATTCCTTTCTCAGCCTTTCCCAGTTTAACACTTGCTGTTTGACTGCTGAGGGCTGAGCCAACATTCCCATGGATCTGCTAAAAATAACTTCAGGATCTCATTCCCGAGTGGAGCCAGCCCTCTCTGAACTCCAAGGATGCCCAGTATGGAAAAGGATTGATGTCAGCCTATGTTTATTTTGCCATGGAAGGAGGGCATCAGGGATGAGCATCAAGAGCAGCATCTTTATTCTACAGCCTGTGGGGCACCCCAGATGTGTTCCACCTCCTTCTGTCTGTGCCTGTCTCCCAAAAGTGAGGGGAACACTGGAACCAGCCTGGCCACCATCCAGATAGAGAAATCAGCCACCTTCACCCTAGAGACAGCTGTCCACTGGCTCACAGCTCCCACTGGAGAGCAAACCACAGGAAAGCCCCTGGGATGGCAGGAAAAGGAGCACAATCCCCATTCTGGTGCAGCTGTGTCCAGAGCTGGGTGAAACTGGAACCCCACTGGAAAAGGCCCTGCTGGTGTCCTGCTCCCTTTCTCAGTCCACCAATTCTCTTCCCTCAGTGCTCACTCCTACAGCTGAAATTTTAATTCTGCAGGGTTTTTAAGCTGGGAAAGTGCTCCCCATGGTGTCCTGTCTAACCCAAGCAGGTGTTTCTAATAGTCAACACAGGAATTCACCTCTTCAGGAAAAGCTGCTGTATCAGTGAATCCAAATAATCTGTCCAGCAGCCAGATGGGAACAGCTACAGCACAAGGAAGCAATTTTAACAATGATTCAGGAGTCAGGATTCCCACTTCTCCATGCCCCAGTGCCTAGGGATGTGAAAATCCCCTTGTGAAGAGAACGCTCTGCTCTGCTCTGCTCTGGGATTGCCGCTGGCTTTGGGAGGAGCTGGGATGGCTCCAGCCTCAGTTCCTCACCACAGTGACTGATCCCTGCCTCGGCTGGTACCTGCTGCTCCTGAGTGCCAAATCTGCTTTTGGACCTCAGCCTGCCTGATGGGATATCGAGGACAAACTCCAGAAACTCCCTGCTGGCCCTGGAGAAGGAAAGGCTGTCTCAAGGAGCCCTTCTCAGTTTGTAGCTGTTTCACACTGTGAGCACGGGCTGGAACAAGGGGAGTTTTAAGGCCCCTTCCAGCCCAAACCATTCAAGGATTCCATTATTTCATGATTCTGGGATTCCATGAGTCTGTGATTTCATAATACTGTGATTCCACAATTCCATTATTCTATGATGTAATGATTCCTTGATTCCATGATTCTATGATTTCATTATTCCCTGAGTCTGTGATTTCAATGTTCTATGATTCTTTAATTCCATAATTCTGTGGTCCCATGATTTCACAACTCAGTGATTTCATTATTCCATGACTCTATGAATTCATGATTCCATGATTTAATGAGCTACATTTTACATTTCTCTTGAATCCAGGAACTGTTGGGCCAAGTGGGTTTTTATATTTTGGAGAATCATGCCATTTTCCTGCATTTTAAAGGCTGGTGGGAATTACACTGGCAACAACCAGGAAAACCTGACACACCTGAGTTTTTTGTCTCCTTATCCATGAAAATTTGGCTCATTTGAATGGATAACATAGCTCATTGATGTGAACTCATCCCCTTGTCACATTGTGGTATTTTATGCAAATCCCTGAACCACCCCTTCGGTCCCAAAGCCTCAAAGTTCACTGGAATCCAGGACAACCCCACTTTCCAAATGTGCAGTTTAATACTTCAGACTGCACATCCAATTTCCCACTGGAAATAAAAGGGAAAACCAACTTGTTTATCAAAGTTTCATTTTGGCACAGCATTATCTTCAACTGCTCCACACGAGCTCCAGTTACTGCCTCAAATTCAGTGTGGGAGGGCTGAGACTCCCCAAAAATCCCACAGCAGGCTGGGAGCACAGCTGCAGCTGAGCTCCAGATGTGCTCCTGCTGAGTCAGACTGGCTGCAAACAGAGGAGAACAAAGAGGGCGGGATTGGGAAGGGATTTTTTGTTGGGTGTTATGAAAGTGGAAAATGGATATTATGGATATAAAAGGCTAACATAAAATCATGGAATCAGGAGTGAATGCTAAGTTAATAAGTTGAGTTTGCATTTTCAGGGTGTGAGCAAGGAAATAATGGATCTGGTTTAGGGGTGGGGGTTGTTTTTATGCCTTTTATTACTGAGGCTGCTTCCCTGCCTGGCAATCTTTCTGAGAACTCCTGACTTCATCCCCAGCTCCACAGGCACACGAAAACAAAGGAAAGATGGAGGAAATGTCAGCCAAGCAGTAGTAAAAAGCACCCAAACAGCAAAACAAAGCAGCTGAGTGCCTTCCAGGGAGGATGGAGCAGGTCTTCCCATGTGAGAGGCCATGGCAAAGGCTCAGGTAGGAGCTAAACACAAATCCAGGTGCCTGCATTGTCTGGGTTATCTGGAACTGTTGAATACACATCCCAGCAATGCACTGGACTCCAAGGCCTGGTGTTAAGGAGAATCCAAGGCACAATGGTCACCCCCAGGGGCAAAAGGAGGGGGGCAGAAAATCAAATCTGAAAACACAAAACATTTCTTTTCCCCCAGCAGCCAACATTTCCTGGTAAAATGACAGACTGGAAAAAGGAATAAATGCTCCCTGGCTGCTCCACTGGGAACAAGGCAAGGTGGCAAATCCATGCTCTGGCTTCTTAGGGTGGAGATCAGGGAAAAGTTCTTCCCCCAGAGGTGCTGGCACTGCCCAGGCTCCCCAGGGAATGGGCACGGCCCTGGGGCTGCCAGAGGTCCAGGAACATTTGGACAGGGAGGGGTTGGTGGGGTGTCTGTGCAGGGCCAGGGGCTGGATGATCCCTGCCAGCTCAGGATACTCCATGACTCTCCTGGGGGATGCAGAGTGCTGGCTTTGTGCCTCTGCTCAGGCAGAGCTTTGGCCCAGGAGCCACCAGAGCAGGGAAGCAGCAGAAGCTCCAGGGTTTGGTGTGTGCAGAGCCAGCACTGCCCAGCAGCTGCTCCTTTGCACATTATCCCTCTGATGGCTTCCAAACCATGGCTTTCAGCAGCCCCTGCTGCTCCCAGCCCTGCTGGAATACACAGCCAGAAGGTTTTTAGACAAACTCACTTTTCAACAAGATCCAACCTCTATTCTCAGTGTAAGGAAGCTCTGAAGCTCTGCTGGATGAAGTTATTAATAAAAGAAATGTAAACACACACAATATTTGCAATAATTCTCCATTACCCACTCCACAGGCAGCTTGGAACAATGTATGTGGAGCAGGAGCCCCATTGCTCTCTGTTCCTATCAGGGCTGATTTTATGAGGATGAGATTTTGCTCTGAAATGTTTCAGAAGCAACTGAGAAACAGATGGGGAAGGAAGATGCACATGGGCAGCACTAAATCCACCCTGTCTGTGCTAAAAGCTCTTGGTGCTAGGAAAAGTGATAAGCACAGGGACATTTTGGGGCAGCAACAGCTCAAAAGAAGGAATGCAGCAGGCTGGCAAATCAGGCAGGGAGGAGCTGGGAAAAAAAAACCAACAGGTTTTCCTGGGATTTAGCAAAGCCAGAGGTGCAGAACTTTGGGAAATGTCTTTCTCTGCAGGAAGAAGTCTGCTTGTGATGCTGCCACAGTGGGGACAACGTGGGTTATGTGCCAGAGAATTGCAGCTCCACTGCTGGGATCTCTGGGATTAAATCTGATTGCCCTTCCCACGCTGGGGGGTGAGGAACTGCTGTAAAAAAAGGGAATCTTCCCCTGGCACATCCAACACACTCAGGTTCAGGTGCTCCTGAGGGTGACAGAGGCCTTTTGAGCCACTGGCAGGTGCCACTTCAGGGAGGTTCTGAGCCATCCCAGAGCAGGTGACCTCACTCCTCAGCCACCTCCACCCCAAAGGCCATCCTCCATCCTGCCCCAGTGGGTTTGCAGCAATAACCCCACATCCCTCAGCTGCACAAAGCTCAGCTCTTGTGGGATTTGTTTCCAAGGAACACTGAAAATTGCAGCATCCATTAAACCTGGGAATCATTGTAATTTAATTAAAATTTTTATCTTGTTGATCCCATCATACCCTAAAAGCAACCACAAGCTCTGCCTGTGTGATCAGATCAGTTCCTGGCATTTCAGGAGTCCTGCTCCCCTGGTAGCTCATCACACACTGACACTGAGGGGATGTGAAATTCCTGCTTCCTGCAGAAAAATGGAACATGCAGCACTTGGATTTACTCCTCAAGCAGCCAGAGGAGAAAGGGAATGAGAGAAACAGGAGAAACCAGAGCAGCTGCAGTGGATGTGCCCAGGCACAGGCTCTGCCACAGACAGGAGAGGCTGCTGCAAATGGAGCCCCAAGTCTGCTTTGCTTGGAAAAAAAGGGGGTTTCTGTCCATTATGTGACACATCCAAGGGAGAGTGTGAATCCCAGTGCCACGGGGGCTGCAAACCCCAGCGTGGGCAAATCTGTGCCGGTGCTGAGGGAAGAATGAAAAGATTGCTAATTAAAGCCATTAACTGATTGACTTCTCCCCTGCACTGAGTGGAAATAACTTCCCAAAGCCTAGGCTCCTGCTCCCCCCATGCTGAGGCTCAGCAATTCCAGCGGGGATGGAGGAGATCAGCAGATCCCTCTCCTCTGACAGCTGAGTTCATTCCTCAGGCAGCAGCTGCCCCAGGGATTCTGTTCTGTGCCAGCTGTCTGGCTGGTGAAGGGACTCACTCCCTGATCCAGCCTTTTGTCACCTTCCAGTTGCCCCTGGGGTGCTCTGGCTGCACAACTGTGGCCCTGTCACCTCTTCAGGTGGGACCTGCCCTCAAGCAAGGGTTGGTCCCCATCCCCACAGATGAAAATCTGATTTTCTGGGACATATTTCCAGCTTAGGTACCTTCCCCTGCTCTAAAGAGAACAGAGACTTATGAATCACTGGGTTCATCACGTTGGAAGAATGTGACTTTTTATTGTCAGTGATATTTGAAGTATTTAAACTTTGAACATGTCTTGTTCATGCTAAAAGGGAACAGGGCTTCATCATCCCCCACCCACGGTGACCTGCACACTGAGAGGGAATATTGCTGCCTCCTCAAAGTCACTGCAATTGTCATTGTGCCCAAAAGATTCTCCAATTTGGGCAAAACTGGCTAAAAACAATTGGGTAAAAGCACCCTGGCACTACCCCCCCCCTTGTACTGTGCAACTGGGGAGTGTTTTCAATCAATGTCTAAATCAAGGCTTCATTTATTGTTATGATCCAGCAATCCAGGAGCTCCTGAAATCCCATTCCACGTTTACAATATTCAGGCTCTCCTCTTCAGATTCATATTTCAGTGATAGGTTCAAATGGACGGATCTATTTGTGTTTGATGATCTCTCCTATTTCCTGTATCTCCTTCCTGCCCCTTACTTTGGCTTTAGGTTGGACTTGATGATCTCAAAGGTCTTTTCCAACCTTAATGATTCTCTAATTGTGAACAAAAAATGTTTCCATCCCTGCAGTGAGCTGAGACTTTGACCTCTGCAGCTTTTCAGGTGCAACACACCAGTGATCAAAGTCCTCATAACCAGGGATTTTATTTATTCCCAGCTACAGAAAAGCTTCTCAATGGAATTCCAGATCTCATCTTCTATGCAATTCATCACTTGGGGTGTGGTGGCTGCACCTGCTTGGGGTTTGTGTTTAAAGAGAGGGGCAGGCTGTTTGAAATGCACATCCAGTGTGGCCACAGCAGGAGCTGCTGATTCTAATTCAGGACACCAGAACTGTGTCATGCTTCCCAGAGTCAGGGAATCATGGAATAACAGAATCACAGAATCATGGAATTTGTACATCTCAGAGCAGCTGTGGCTGCCCCTGGATCCCTGGAAGTGTCCAAGGCCAAACTGGACGGGGCTGGGAGCACCCTGGGATAGAGGAAGAGGCTGGAACAAGGTGGGCTTTAAGGTCCCTTCCACCCAAACCATTCCATGACTCCTGGGATCTCCTCCTGTCCCCTTTTTAATGCAGGAATTAAGACAAGGAAGCCTCTAAGAACTGACCTGATGAAGCTGCACCAGTGTCTGGTCCAGAGCCATCATCAGCACCATTTGTCACCACAAGTGACAGTCATGAGGGGCTCCTGAGGTGGAGAGCCATGATGGGGACAGGTGACAGCCAGGACAGGAGAGTCCCTACCCCGTGTGACAGAGAGGGCACAGAGGGTGAGGGTACACTGCAGCCCCCCAGCAGCACTGCCACCCCAACAATGACCCAGGAGTGACAAAAAGCCACTTAAACGTTCAACTGGGACTTCATCCCCCACTCAGCCTCCCCCCAAGCCCTGGGGGCTCTGGAAGCAGCTGAGAGCTGGGGAGATCCTGCCTGCCAAGGGAGGCTCCTGCTGCAGGGCCCCGAGTCCTCCAGGCAGGTGTGACCAGAAGGGCTCCAAGGCCAGGACTGAATTGTGCAGGCACTAAATGAACTCACTGCAGCTTTAATTGCAGGAGCAATTTCGGTGCCTGTCAAATGCACAAGGTTCTGAAAGCAGCCAGGAGCAGGCTGGGATAATGTAAATTATCCTGGGCAGGTTTAAGGTCTCTTAACAAGGTCTGTGGTGACCTTGGTGAGCAAGGACTGGGATGTTTCTGATGTTGTGGAAAAAACACTTTCAGGGAAAGAAAGTTCAGAGCTTTTCCAGTTTCACATTCAGAAAACAAGAATAAATATGATAAAGTTATCATAATAAATGTAATAAAGTTCCCACATTCCCCACAAATTTCTGAGATGCAATGAACTCCCCACCACAGAAGCTGTCAGCTCTTGTTACAATTAAATTTTTAATATCATCCATAATTCTCCTGTGTCCCTAGATGCAGGAGTGACAGAACACTTCCTAGGTGTTTCCTCCTGCAGATTCCAGGCCTTGCCTTCTATAAATCGGGTTATTCTTGCCTTGTTTTCCCGTCTGCTGTGGGACAGAGGCAGCAGCTCTGTGCCCAAGGCGGGCACTGTGTCAGGGTTAAAGTCAGCACTGATTAACAGCACCTGCAAAGGAGCTGGGCTGCAAGGGGAGAGAGGATTGGAATGTCGCTGGTGAATTTTAATGGCCCTTAATCAGCCACTCCACACTGATTACCACAAACATCAGGAGCCTGTGTCCTCAGTGTGCATGGCTGGGGTGGATTCAGTGTTTAACTGCCCTGATTTAATTCCTGCTCAGCAATCAGTGCTCAGCTGCTCCAGAGCCAGCCAGGTGGGGAGAGGAGAGGATTCCTCAGGGCTGGGGGCTCTCCCAGCCCTCTGCTCCTTCTCCCATTGCTCCTTCCCTGCCCTGGCAGAGCCCTGCTGGCCCCTGGCTGTGGGAAAGGACAAAATTCCTCCCTGTGAGGGTGGGCAGGCCCTGGCACAGGGTGCCCAGAGCAGCTGTGGCTGCCCCTGGATCCCTGGCAGTGCCCAAGGCCAGGCTGGACAGGGCTGGGAGCAGCCTGGGACAGTGGAAGGTGTCCCTGCCATGGCAGGGGTGGCACTGGATGGGCTCCAAGGTGCCACCAACCCCAACCATTCTGGGATTCTGTGAATAATGCATGTTCTTGGAGAGGTAGGGGTGGTTGGCAAAGCAGATCCAGGCTGCCAGAGGAGTGATCATTCCTTAGGACATGGATCCATCTTTAACCCAGGGAGATCTGGGGGAAGTTTGGAGAGAGAACAAATCACCACTGCCAGAGAATAAAGGCTCTCAGAAAGTGCTGTTGTGAGCCCCAGGATGATGGAATGGGTTGGGTGGGGAGGACCACAAAGCCCATCCCATCCCACCCCTGCCCTGGGCAGGGACACCTCCCACTGTCCCAGGCTGCTCCCAGCCCTGTCCAGCCTGGCCTTGGGCACTGCCAGGGATCCAGGGACAGCCACAGCTGCTCTGGGCACCCTGTGCCAGCCCTGCCCACCCTCACAGGAACAATTCCTTCAATATCCCACCCAGCCCTGCCCTCTGGCAGTGGGGAGCCACAGTAGTGGGCTACTGCCATGGAAGTACCTTTACAACTCAGGTTTGCAGGTCCCTGTCACCAGCCTTGGGGACACCTGCCCCAGTTCAGTGCATTTGAGTGCCAGCCAGGCCATGTGTGACAACCCCAGGTTCACACAGGACAAACTGCTGGGAGCTAAAGAAATGCAAAACCCTATGTCAAACACCTCAAAGTCATTTTCCTTTGGCTCAGCCCTCCATTTTCATTTCCAAATGATACAAGAGAAACGTCATTTGATCTGTTTGCTGAGAAACAGGCCCCAGATAAATGAGGGTGTTGTGTTACTGAGCGAAACACATTTTAAAACACGTTGATGAAAACCAGGCACATATTCAGGAAAAACAGGACAGGAGTTCAGGGTCTAATGACAATTTCAAAGCCTTTGATTAAAGTTCTCACTTAAGTAAAAACAGAGGGCAATTTCAAGGGAACTGGATTCACAAAAATGTGTTGGTTATTCCCAATCATCAGTGTAAATATTCTGTGAGGTATCACACACCTACCCAAAATGAAAACCCCAATTCAGGGCAGGAGGAAGAAGCACAGCACATACAGACCAGGCTCAGCTCTTCCCTTCCTTCCCAAGATCCTGATCTTGGAAGACTCATGCCAGCATTTCCCTGTCCGTGCCAGGTCCAGCATGAACTAAGATGTGAACCAAAACACAAACCTAAAACCTAAATCTAAATCTTCCCAGCAAGCTGAGATCACACCCAAAGGTTTGGCTCAGGGTACCAGGACACTTCTCCTGCCAGCCCAAAAGTGGGTTTGGAGCAGTTTAGGTGCAGTTTTGGAGCAGTTTTGGAGCTGCTTTGGGCCACTTCAGCCCTGTCTCACACCAGTTTGCCCACCCAGCTCTGTTCTGAGCCATGTGCAGCACTGCTCTGCTGGGGCTTTTCCCCAGATCAGGTGCTTAAACTGAGCCCCTGTTCCACAGGAAGCCGAGGAAAGCTCAGAAGGGGCTGAAGGTGACAAAGCCTCAGCAGGCTCAGGGACATCAGGGCAGAGGGGAGGGTTCTCTCCACTCCCTCCATCCTGACAGGGCTTTGTTCTCCTCTGAAAGTTCACAAAACAACATTCCTGGGCAAGAAGGGTCATTTTCCACGCCTATCCTGAGCTGAACCAGCAGTTCTGTGAGGTTTCATCCTCATTTGATTCTGTGATTATAATAAATTCCACTTCTCCCCTGAAAATGCCCTTGAATTCAAGAACTTTCAAATGGCAGTAGGAAAAACAGGTGCAGTTTGCTGGAGGGTATTGGGAATATCCACACAGGGGGTTTGAGTGTGAGTTCAGCAGAGCTTTCCTGCCTGTCTGGGCTAAAAATGTGGCAATGAAAAGTGCCAGGACAAGGTTGACAGAGCAAAAGGAAGCCAACATTGGGAAATAGATGATTTAAACCTGAATCTGGAATCCCAGAGTGGTTTGGGTGGGAGGGACCTCAAAGCCCATCCAGTGCCACTCCTGCCATGGCAGGGACACCTCCCACTGTCCCAGGCTGCTCCAAGCCCTGTCCAGCCTGGCCTTGGGCACTGCCAGGGATCCAGGGGCAGCCACAGCTGCTCTGGGCACCCTGTGCCAGGCCTGCCCACCCTCACAGGAACAATTCCTGCCCAATATCCCACCCATCTCTGCCCTCTGGCACTTTAATCCTGGATTATGTTGTGAAAGCATGCACCCACACACCAGCTGGCCATAAAATAAATATTTACATTGATTCAATTGTCTCATATACAAAGAACACAAGTGGTTCACTGAGGTTCACTGAGGTTCAGGGACACGGGATCAGAGTCCCTGAAATCCCTGGAATCTGGCACTTCCACCCAGCCTGGTTGCCTCCTGACAGCTCTGCTCGGGTTCTGCTCCTTTGAAATGCCTCCTTTTGTTTCATTTGTCTCTTTATTGCTGTCACTGAGTTTGAGGGCACAGGGGAGCTGCTGGAGTGACAGGGATGTGTTTGACAATGATCCCCTGGGCAGGGGCTCCCGGGGAAACATCGGAACCAACTCCCAGCAGGGGCAGGAGGAGATGAAAAACATGCAAATCACTGTCAGGGGATGATTCCCCCATCCCTTCCCCAGGGAAGGCAGCAGCTCCCACTCCCTGCTCCAAGCCATGAGCTCCACCTTGCTGGGTCATCCCGAGGGTTGGCTCTGCTCAGAGAGGAAATTTGGACACTAAAATCCATCCCTGGAGGTAACTGCAGCATTATTGTGGCTCATTGTGAGCAGAGATCTTCCCCTTAGGTGCCAGATCTGCCTATTCACATTCAGAAATGACAAAAATAAATTCTGAACGCTTCCCACCGGAAATATTGGCTCCTTCCACAGCTCCCTCAGGTTCCTCTGGGCTCCTGCTGTTCTACATTCTTTTAACTGAGTAAATATATTGGATCACAGAATCATTTATTCTAATGACCACTTGATAGTGTTGTGTGCTCAACAGCAAGAATAACAAAGCAAATATCTCTGTACACCACATCAGCTCTGCCAGCTCTGGAGGCTGCAGCCACCCCAGAGCACAGATTTCTGTCTTTGTCAGCACAAAAATAAACCCAAAGCTCCTCAGAGAAATGATGGTGCAGAAAACATCCAGGCAGAGAAACAGGTTCTCAGTGAAGTGGTAAATTTGTTTAAAGAAAAATCCTCAAGGAATTTCTCTTGAAGATCAGCATCGTTCCATTCACTTGGTAAAACTGCTGGTGGAAAATTTACTGATAAATTCAGAGCCTGGGAAGGGTCTTCCTGGCTCAGAGGGCACTGGTGTGGTGATGTGAGATGGTTACAGCACCACAAGCCTCTGCACATCACCCAAGAGCCCAGAAATCACTGACAGAAAACCCAAACTGAAGTAAAAAAACCCCAAACTTATATAAAAACCTCCAAACTGAAGCACAACAGCCCCACTGGCTGCACTGGTGGCACAAGTGCCTGGAGAAATCAGGGCAAGATCCCAAAGAAAGGGGAGGGAGGTGGCCCAGCCCCTGTCCCACCTCCTGGCAGCAGCAGAGTGGCCCAGGGGACAGGGCAGATGGAGCTGAGCCTGCAGGACACCCCGGCCATCCCCAGCTCCTCAGCACGGATCCACCCTGGGGGCCACAGGCATGTCCCCACCCTGGCAGCAGCTCAGCACAGCTGGGGCCTGGGCAGCTCTGGGAGGGCCAGCAGTGCTGGGACAGCTGTGCTGGGGACACACCAGTGACAGCTGGATGAGCATGGGGGACAGAGGGGACACCTCTTCTCCAGGGACAGCTCCAAACTGGTGCCTCTGCAGTGGGAGAAGCCAGCCCCAGTGGCCCTGGCAGGAGCTGTGCCCAGGAGACACCTGGAGAGCATCACAGACACCCAGGGGACACTCACAGACTCACAGACACACTGGAGCCTCCAGGGGGCACTTTCAGAATCCCAGAAGGGTTTGGGTTGGAGGGGACCTTCAAACCCATCCCATTCCAACCCCAACACCTTCCACTGTCCCAGGCTGCTCCAGCCCCAGTGTCCAGCCTGGCCTTGGCAGCCAGGGCTCTGGGCACCCTGTGTAGGGCTTTTGGTGCCAGCTTCCAGCAGCCTGCACCACAAATCTGGGATACACACTGGAAAGGCCTGCAGGCCTTTCCTCCCCTCACCTGCCCACCCTAAGGAACCCCAGCCCTAGCACCAGGATCTTTGCAGCTTCTTCATTTGCATTTTTCCAAAGGTCTCTCTCTCTTTTTTTTTTTTTTTCCTGAACAGGTAATTTTTTTTTTTTTAGATTTTCTTTCACAGTAAAGGTCATTTTCTTCCTAACACATTTCTTTGTCACAAACAGTTGCCGACACCTCGGGGTTTCTGCTTGTTTATGAGCAATGCAGTGTCTATTTTCCTGATTTTCTTTCTTTTTCAAGCCTTCGATCAGTTTCCCCAATATTTTTACTCCACTGAATGCCAGGGTTTGGAGGCAGGTCACTGTGTAGATTTCTGTCTCACAGTGGGGACTCTCTAGTAAAAAAGAAATAAAACAAGCCAAGTCTGTTTCAAACAGTTCCCAAATTCCGATCTCCATGAAAAACAGACCTTCCTTTGAGTCAATTAAGATTTCCCTCAACAAAATTCCTGCACTGCAGTGAGAGATGATTTTGTTACAGGAATGGGAAGTATCCAGGGAAGCCAAAAGCTTCCCCATTCTGCAGGACTGGAGCTCCTTCCATGTCCTTTCCTCTGTGCAGAGAGGATGGATGGATGGATGGATGGATGGATGGATGGATGGATGGATGGATGGATGGATGGATGGATGGATGATGGATGGATGGATGGATGGATGGATGGATGATGGATGGATGGATGGATGGATGGATGGATGGATGGATGGATGGATGGATGGATGATGGATGGATGGATGATGGATGGATGGATGATGGATGGATGGATGGATGGATGGATGGATGGATGGATGGATGGATGGATGATGGATGGATGGATGGATGGATGGATGATGGATGGATGGATGGATGGATGGATGATGGATGGATGATGGATGGATGATGGATGGATGGATGGATGGATGGATGGATGGATGGATGGATGGATGGATGGATGGATGGATGGATGGATGGATGGATGGATGATGGATGGATGGATGATGGATGGATGGATGGATGGATGGATGGATGGATGGATGGATGGATGGATGGATGATGGATGGATGGATGATGGATGGATGATGGATGGATGGATGGATGGGATGGATGATGGATGGATGGATGGATGGATGGATGATGGATGGATGGATGATGGATGGATGGATGGATGGATGGATGGATGGATGATGGATGGATGATGGATGGATGGATGGATGGATGGATGGATGATGGATGGATGATGGATGGATGGATGGATGGATGGATGATGGATGGATGGATGATGGATGGATGGATGGATGGATGGATGGATGGATGGATGATGGATGGATGGATGGATGATGGATGGATGATGGATGGATGATGGATGGATGGATGGATGGATGGATGGATGGATGATGGATGGATGGATGGATGATGGATGGATGGATGGATGGATGGATGGATGGATGGATGGATGGATGGATGATGGATGGATGGATGGATGGATGGATGATGGATGGATGGATGGATGGAGGGATGGATGGATGGATGGATGGATGGATGGATGGATGATGGATGGATGGATGGATGGATGATGGATGGATGGATGGATGGATGGATGGATGATGGATGATGGATGGATGATGGATGATGGATGGATGGATGGATGGATGGATGGATGGATGGATGGATGGATGGATGGATGGATGGATGGATGGATGATGGATGGATGGATGGATGATGGATGATGGATGGATGGATGATGGATGGATGGATGGGTGATCCTGAGATCTCCATTGGGATTTAAGGCCATCCAGAGAGGAGCCTCCTCTCTGGCAGAAACTCCTTCCTGACACTGGGAGTGAGGGTGTTTGGGGTTTGCCCCTGCCTGAAACTCTTCACCTCTGCTCCATCACCTGAAGAGGCCTTTCCAAAGGAAAAATTATCCCAATTCCAAGAGAACCAGCACTGGGAGTGGATCCTGGTCCTCAGGGGTGCTGGAGACTCTGGTCCCCTCAGGAAGGACTCCACAAAAAGCTGGGAAGCCTCTCCCAGCCCTGTGTCATGCACCCCTCAGGTGATGCTCTCACACATTCACCTTTCCAACAGGGTGCTCCTGACATTTCCAAGCAAATCCCTGAGGAACTGACAGCACAATTCCTATTTCATACACCAGGCAAGAGGCAAAAAAGCTCTTCAAAAAAGGCCTGGAGCTGCAGACTGAGTTTATAAATAAACTGGCAGAGAAAGGAGAACCTCTGAACCATAAGAGCTGCTGGAGGAAAGTGTTCCTGAGTGCTGCAGAGGGTGCACAAAGCCCTGTCACACCTTCCAGGGCAGCCAGATCCTGAACCCAGCAGGCAGGAACCCTCTGGATATCAACTGCCTGTTTGAAACAGGCTCTGAACCAAAGCTGCAGAGCATTTCTGAGGGCTAAATGTGCTGCTTGAAGCTCCAAACCACAGCTGGGTAAGGAAATCCTGCTTTTCTCCTGCTTTGCTGCTTCCAAAACTTTGCCTTCTCCAGTGTCTTCAGTGCTGAGCTGCAAACTTGGCCCTGGAGATTTGGGAGGGTAGATTTTGTTTCAGGGAAAATGTAGGGGTGGAAAGGAGGTCCCTTCACTGGCACACAAATGTGAGGCCTCCCAGAATTGCTGTGCTGGGTCATCCTCTGCACAGGGCTCCAGCAGGGCCACAGGGACAGGGCATGGACCCCTGCAGTGCTCACAGCTGCTCCAGCTGTGCCAGCACATCTGGACACAGGCCTAGGGACAGGGAGCAGTGTCTGGACATGGATTCATCCCTGCATGGGCTCAGCTCTCCCTGTGCTGCCACAAATCCACAGAGAGCAGCAGGGGGATGTCCTGGCAGCAAAGGGAGTTCAGTGAGGCAGCAGAACTGTTCCCTTTCCACTGATAGCAGCACCACAGAGCTGATATCAAATCTAAAAGGCCTTGAAAGCCTTTCTGGGACCCACAAGGTGACATTTAGCTGTCCCCAGTGCACACAGCTCCATCTGAGCCACTTCCCTCCACATTTTTTTATACCAAATGCAGGGAAAATGGCAGTTCTGAAGCACAATTCATCCCTTCCTGAGGCTGATGCCCAAAGCAGATCCCTTGAATTGTAGCCTGGAAGTGGCTGTTTCCCTCTGCTAGCTCCAAGGACACCCTGGGGTGTCCCAGCTTATCTGGGAGGAGCTAAAGGATACTCTGGGACAGTCCCAGGATATCTGGGATGAGCTAAAGGACACTGAGAAGTGTTCCAGGTTTTTTGGGATGAACATTCACACCAGCCACCTGCATCCTCCCATGGAAAATCTCACCTTTTCAATATGGATATGAGGAAACCATGACCTAAACTGCAGGAGCAACTGTGGCAGGAGATATTTAATTCCTGAAATTAGGATATGGTCAGGATGCTGGAGTTAAGGGCACTGCTGAACACAATGACCACAGCTGGGTGTCCCAGGAAAGGTCTCTGCCTTGGCTCCCAGCTCACATTGCAGTGGTTTTGCAGGATAATCAATGCCAAGGTTTCCAACCTCTCCTTTACTTTTCCAGCTGGGAAAACCCAAGAAATGGTTGATATTTTAAATGTGGAAATCACTTCAAGATATCTGAGGTTCAACAACAAAAAGGTGCTGCCCAGAATGAGGTAGTGCTGTGGGATGATTTGTTTGGTGGAAGAGGATTTGGGGAGGTGTTCCTTGTGCAATGGTCCAGCCCAAATTCTCCATCTTTGGCCCCATGCATCAAATTTCCACCCAAACTTTCAGCTGCTTTTCCTGATTTAAACTCCAGAGCAGCCACCAAGAGGGAGGGCACTGAATCAGTGAATCACAGAGACCTGGAATGGGTTGGCTTGGAAGGACCTTAAAGCTCATCTCATTCCACCCCTGCCATGGCAGGGACACCTTCCACTGTCCCAGGCTGCTCCCAGCCCTGTCCAGCCTGGCCTTGGGCACTGCCAGGGATCCAGGGGCAGCCACAGCTGCTCTGGGCACCCTGTCAGGGCCTGCCCACCCTCTGAGCACAGAATTTCTTCCCAATCTTGCACCTCTCTTCCTCCCCAGTAGTGGGTTTGAGAAGGTTCTTTGAAAAGCTGACACAGCAGCTCCTGAAATCCAGGAATCGAGATTTTTGCAGCAGAGCAGCTCAGCACCAGCAAAAAAATTCTGCTGCAAGATGTAAAATGTCCCATCCTTTGGTTTTACAACATCCTGCACCTGCCCAGAGGGGCTGCACTGCCTCAGGAGGAGAAAGAGGAGAGGAGGAAGGGCTGACCCCAGAGGGGCACCTGGATCTGTTCCCACATTAAACTAGACACAGACACAAACAATTCCTCTGCAGCAAGGCTCATTTACCATCATCAGATTAACTCCTCTGCAGGGACAGCAGCAGAAACACACACAGGAAGCAAATGCAGCAGATTTATCTCTGAACTCCATAAAGAAAAATCCCTCTGCAGGCAAAATTGTCTTTGGAGAGAGCCCCAACACAGCCCCTCCTTCCCTGCTCCCTCCCCTGCTCCCTCCTTCCCTGCTCCCTCCACAGCCCCTCCATGCCCTGCCCTGTGCCACTGCCACTCCCACACATTTTCCCCTTCATTTCTCTCTATTAAGGCACGAATTGATTGACCAGATCAGGAGAGCCCAGATATGTCCCTGGGGACTCTCCAGCACTCTCAGCTATGACTGCACACTGGATTGGGGGTGGGCAGAGCTCTAAACCTCAGTGGCTGGGCTGGGCAGGGGAAACCTCCGTGTCCCATCCCAGTCATGTCCCTGCGCTCTCCCCTGTTCCAGCCAGCGCTGATCTCCCCTTTCTCTCACTGAATTCCCTCCCCAGTCAGCCCCAAATGCAACCCCCCACAGCTGGATGTGGTCCCTGCTCCATTTTTCAGGGAATAAAGTGTCCTTTGGTGCCTGTGCTGAGGGTGCAGCTCAGACCTCTGGGGTCTCTGCTGTCCCTGGCCTGTCCCTGCACATCTCTCCCACCTTGCACAGGGGTGCTGTTGGATTTTTGGCCATTCCTACTCACCCATCAAAGATCAGAAATCCCAGGATATGCCTCCTCTCTAGCAAAAGTCTGTGAGAGCCTGGAGAAAGGAAAAGGTTCCCCCAAACCCAGAAACCACAAACAGCTGCTGAACTATTCCCTTTGCAGGACCTGCCCAGTCCTGCAGAGCCATCCCAACAGTGAGAAATGAGAGCTCTGAGCAGTATCTCCCTGTTGGAATTCTGCTCCTCCTGCTCCTGCAAAGCAGCTCTGCCCATCCCCAAATGCCCAGGCTGCTGCTGAGCCCCAGGGACTGGTGCTGGGTGATCCCTGGTGGATGAACAGGCACCAGCTGAGGGATGATCCAGCACTGTCCCCTCATGCCACACAAAGCCCCAGACATCCTGCCTGGAATTCCTGCAGCCTCCTTGTTCACACAGCAAAGGGACAAGGGGCAGAATTAACCAGGCAGCTTTGGCTCTCAGCTGGTCAGTACAGTGCTGACTTTTCCAATGAGCTCATCAGTGCTGTGGGCACAGAATTTCTCCTGAACCCCATGTTTAACAATACCACTTGTCCTGACTTCCCAAACATTTCAGCCACCCCAAAGAGGTTCACTTCATTAAAAACCTGTCATCCAGGGATGTTATTCCCTCTGGGGCTGTTGCTGAGCCCCAGGGCCTGGAGCTCCTCCAAATTCCATCCTGCAGGAAGTGTTTAACATTGGAGCCTGGAGGTCTTTGCCCTTAGAAATGAGCTTGGCAAAGATCTCCCTGCATGGGGAGGGCTGGAGGGAGAGGGGAAGGCACTTTCTGGATGCCCAAATGGTTTCTCTTTCCAGTGGGACTGATTTCAGAAGCTTTGGGATGAGGTTTCCTGGAGGCACTGCCCAGCCAGGTGTCCCTTTTGTCCCATCCTTGTCCCCCAGCACTGGGCACAGCCACAGCCCTGTGGGCACCATTCCCTCGTTAAAATCCTTCCTTGGGAGTGACTGCAGGGCTGCAGGGTCTGTCAGCAACCCAGGCTCAGCCCCTGCCATTCACTCCAGAAAATGTGGAAATTGCACATCAGGGGGAAATGGGAAACACAGCCAAGCCCTGATTCCCAAAAAGGCTTGGTTTGCCATCAGGAATCCTGCTGGAGATGATGCAGAGGCAGAAATGCTCAGGGATGAGGTGATTGAGGCCCTGCAGATGGATTGGGTAGAGCCAGGGAGCAATGGCCAAAGGCTGTTCCCTGAATGACACTTCCATGATTTTTCCTTGCTTTTTCTTTGGGAAAAAGCTGCAAAGACATTGTACTCTGACCCCAGAGGAAATGCAACCAGAGCTCTTCAAGGGCTCAGAAATGCAGGGAAGTGCTGAGTAAAGAGGTGGCAAAGCCCATAACTGTTGTTTTCCAAGGCCATGGAGCACTTCTGGAATTCTTTGCTGCCTGGAGAAGCCCCTGGGGCTGTCCCTGCCCATTCAGGGCTCCCAACTGGAGCCTCTATTCCCTTTCCCTGGCACCAGGGCCATGTCCCTGTGCAAGCTGATCCCAGGAACCCTGCTGCTCTAAATCCAGGCACAATCCCTTCTCCTGACCTCATTCCAGGCATTTGCAGAGGTGGGAGGGTCACTAAAGGCAGTGGGTTAAACTGTGAAAGGAATTTTCAGGCAGGCTCCAGACTTCTCTGCTCCCCATCCAAGAGCTCAGCTCACAAACCTGATTTTTCCATGAGGATTTTTGCTTCTTGAGCAGCTCCTGAGGGGCTGGAATTCTGGAAGGCTCAGTGGGATGGGATGGGATGGGATGGGATGGGATGGGATGGGATGGGATGGGATGGGATGGGATGGGATGGGATGGGATGGGATGGGATGGGATGGGATGGGATGGGATGGGATGGGGCACCCCCCTCTCCCTCCCAGGCTGGCATGAGGCTCCCAAGGAGCAGTGGAGGCAATAAAACATCTCTGGCTCCCAGTCCTGCCCCTCCTGGCGCCATTTACTTCCCCCAGCTACATCACAAACCATGGGTGCTTCACCAGCACCAAACTCCTGCTTTGACCACCAAATCCTGGAATCAGAGCAGAATTTTCAGTGTTATTCCTGCCCCATGCCAGGAGGCCAGGAACAAGTTTTTAAAAGCATTTTAAAACACCCTTTCAAAGCTCCACCCAATTCAGTCTGGACTGGGCTGGAGGGCTGTAAAAGAAGGCAGAAATTCTCATTTCCAGGTTTGGCTCTATTGCTTCATTAAACTTGGGAACAGCCAAAGTTTCTGAGCAGAGGTTGTGGGGGATGGTGAGTGAAAGGAGCTGGAATCCCACAGGAAGCCACACATTTGATCCATTGGCTGCAAACGTGCAGCTCTGTGTTTTGGGGGATTTCTGATCCTGCCAGGACAGCCTGGACTGCTTTTCCTGGAAGCTCCAATGCTGTTCAAAGTCTCACTGCAGGGCAGGCAAAAAAGCAGCCCCCAGTGCTGGATCTGTCCCCTTCCAGTGCCTGGGACCAGCAGGACCAAAACACTCCAGGGCAGCACCTGAGGCAAAACTTCCTCTGGCACAACACAGGTTATCCTGAGCTCATCCCTGAATTCAGCAGAAACCCCAGTGGGACCTGACCTGCCCAGCACATTCCCTGTGTGTGGAACAACCCCTGCACAGCCAAGGGACACTGAGCAGGGACACACTTTGGGAGCAGCCAGGGGCTTCAAGGTTCCCAACTCAAAAGATTCCTGGAGAAAAATGCTTTTCTCTTCCAAAAGGGAATTGCAGACTCCCAAAGGTGTTGCAGTCTCGGGGTGCTTTGCTGTGTCCAGCTGCATTCATCCACAGGAACACAGGGCTGGGCTGGACACAATTCCCTAAAGCAACATGGGGTGTTCTTCCACAGCCCTGGCATGATGGACCTCAACACCCTTTCCACAATCATTCCCACTCAGGAGAACATCCTGTGCTCCTCAACAAATTGGCTCTGGAAGCTGCTGAGAGCTGGCTGAAGTTGCAGTTAAAGCAATGCTCACTTACCTGCCAGAATATGCTGTCTATTGTGTTCCCCAGGAAGCCATCCCTGCCCTCTGACGACACCAGTTTAGGTCCCAGAATGGTCATAAATTCATCAAAATCCACCTGGCCATCCCCTGGAATGAGAGGAAAAGATAAGAGATTGGTTGGATTGGAAGGGACTTTTAGAGGCCATATAGTGCAGCACCCTGATGTGAACAGGGACACCTCCCACCATCCCAAGGTGCTCCAAGCCCCTCCAGCCTGGCCTTGGACACTGCCAGGGGTTCAGGGGCAGCTTCTCTGGAAATCTGTGTCAGGGCCTCCCCACTCTCATTATTATCAATTAATTACCCCTGAGAGCCCAACGTGCTCCTCTGGACCTGGGAAACCTCCACAGCAACTTCCCGGTGCCATGGACCCAAATCCTCTGCTGGCCAGGGAATGGCCCCTGCAGTGCCCCAGGGACAGAATGAGCCCCTGCACTGAGGGGAACAGGTCACTCCCCAGCCCCAGAGTGCAGAGGCACTTCCCAAAAGGGCATTTTGGCAGGGGACAGGAGCCAGCTGAGAGCGGGGGAGGGCTGAGGGAGGCCAGGGCTCTCCCTCTCAGGTTCTGCACAGGTTTTACAGGGCCAGCCCCAGGCTCCAGGGGGAGGGAGAGCAGGCAGAGCAGGGCCAGGCTATCCTGGATCCAGCAGGGCCAGGTTATCCCAGTCCCAGCAGGGCCAGGTTATCCTGGATCCAGCAGGGCCAGGTTATCCCAGTTATCCCAGACCCAGCAGGGCCAGGTTATCCCAGTCCCAGCAGACATTCCAGCCCAGCTGCCCTGCAGCATCCGTGTGTGTGCCCAGCTGGGCAGAGCAGGCAGTGCAGGCACAGCCTCAGTGCCACCAGCAGGGACAGGTGACACCTCCTGCCACCAATGAGCCCAGCTGGGCAGTGCTGAGTGAGGCATAGGGCTGTTTGGAGGGAGTTTGTAACAAATGCCACTTTTTCCTCCACAAAAAAAAGGATATTCATGCCTGCTGAAGGATCTTAAAAATCCCAGTCTGTCTGAGCAGTTCAGTGCCTGGTCTCCTGAGAATCATTTACCTAATCTTGTGGAAAATCTCCTTCATTGATCAGGCCATGGACATCTCCTCCTCCATGTTATTGAACTGATGGGGGTGCATAAATCAGACCAGTGTGGGGCCAGAACCAGCCCCTGCAGGATTTGGGGTTGTGTTTTACTCCCATTCAGCTGGAAGTGACCACATCCAGCCCTCCCTGGAGCTGCTGTTGTGAAGTCAGCAGGTGGGAGAAGTGTCCCAGACCCTGAGATTGCAGCAGATCAATGCCAGGGCCAGGAGTGAAGCACCAGCGGTGCCACAGCCAGGCCAGCTGTGTGCCAGCTGTGCCATGTGTGGCACCACCTCTGCTACCTGTGCTTCTCATCACAGCTGGGCTTCATGTCACACCTGGGCTTTGTGTCACACCTGCGCTTCTTATCACACCTGGGCTTCTTATCACACCTGTGCCTCTTGTCACACCTGTGCTTCTTATCACACCTTGGGCTTTGTGTCACACCTGTGCCTCTTATCACACCCCTGCTTTGTGTCACACCTGGGCTATTATCTCAACTGTGCTTCTTATCACACCTGTGCTTTGTGTCACATCTGTGCTTATCACACCTGTGCTTTTTGTCACATCTGTGCTTCTTGTCACACTTGGGCTTCTTATCACACCTGGGCTTTGTGTCATACCTGGGCTTTGTGTCACACCTGGGCTTTGTGCAACACCTGTGCCTCTTATTGCACCCTTGCCTCTCATCACACCCCATGTGTGTGATCCGAGCAGGCTCATCTTGATCTCCTGTGTCCTCATCTCTGCACAAAAGTGTGCAGAAATCAGCAGGGCCCGGACACAAACCAGCACAGCCCGAGCACAAACTCAGCACAGCCCGAGCACAGGCTCAGCACAGCCCGAGCACAGGCTCAGCACAGCCGGGCACAGGCTCAGCACAGCCCAGGCACAGGCTCAGCACAGCCCAAGCACAGGCTCAGCACAGCCCAGGCACAGGCTCAGCACAGCCCAAGCACAGGCTCAGCACAGCCCAAGCACAGGCTCGGCACAGCCCAGGCACAGGCTCAGCACAGCCCAAGCACAGGCTCAGCACAGCCCGAGCACAGGCTCAGCACAGCCCAAGCACAGGCTCAGCACAGCCCGAGCACAGGCTCAGCACAGCCCAAGCACAGGCTCAGCACAGCCTGAGCACAGGCTCAGCACAGCCGGGCACAGGCTCAGCACAGCCCGGGCACAGGCTCAGCACAGCCCAGGCACAGGCTCAGCACAGCCCAAGCACAGGCTCAGCACAGGCAGGCACAGGCTCAGCACAGGCAGGCACAGGCTCAGCACAGCCCAAGCACAGGCTCACCACAGCCCAAGCACAGGCTCAGCACAGCCCAGGCACAGGCTCAGCACAGCCCAAGCACAGGCTCAGCACAGCCCGAGCACAGGCTCAGCACAGCCCGAGCACAAACTCAGCACAGCCCAAGCACAGGCTCAGCACAGCCTGAGCACAGGGCACAGCCCAGGCACAGGCTCAGCACAGCCCAGGCACAGGCTCAGCACAGCCCCAGGCTCAGCACAGGCTCAGCACAGGCCGCACAGCCCGGGCACAGGCTCAGCACAGCCCGGGCACAGGCTCAGCACAGCCCGAGCACAGGCTCAGCACAGCCCAAGCACAGGCTCAGCACAGCCCGAGCACAGGCTCAGCACAGCCCAGGCACAGGCTCAGCACAGCCGAGCACAGGCTCAGCACAGCCCAGGCACAGGCTCAGCACAGCCCGAGCACAGGCTCAGCACAGCCCAGGCACAGGCTCAGCACAGCCCGGGCACAGGCTCAGCACAGCCCGGGCACAGGCTCAGCACAGCCGAGCACAGGCTCAGCACAGCCCGGGCACAGGCTCAGCACAGCCCAAGCACAGGCTCAGCACAGCCCGGGCACAGGCTCAGCACAGCCCGAGCACAGGCTCAGCACAGCCTGAGCACAGGCTCAGCACAGGCAGGCACAGGCTCAGCACAGCCCAAGCACAGACTCAGCACAGCCCGGGCACAGGCTCAGCACAGCCCGGGCACAGGCTCAGCACAGGCAGGCACAGGCTCAGCACAGCCTGAGCACAGGCTCAGCACAGCCCAGGCACAGGCTCAGCACAGCCTGAGCACAGGCTCAGCACAGGCAGGCACAGGCTCAGCACAGCCTGAGCACAGGCTCAGCACAGCCCAGGCACAGGCTCAGCACAGCCTGAGCACAGGCTCAGCACAGCCCGAGCACAGGCTCAGCACAGCCTGAGCACAGGCTCAGCACAGGCAGGCACAGGCTCAGCACAGCCTGAGCACAGGCTCAGCACAGCCCAGGCACAGGCTCAGCACAGCCTGAGCACAGGCTCAGCACAGCCCGAGCACAGGCTCAGCACAGCCTGAGCACAGGCTCAGCACAGCCCAGGCACAGGCTCAGCACAGCACAGGCTCAGCACAAGCACAGGCTCAGCACAGCCCAGGCACAGGCTCAGCACAGCTGGACACAGGCTCAGCACAGGCAGGCACAGGCTCAGCACAGCCTGAGCACAGGCTCAGCACAGCCCGGGCACGAGCACAGGCTCAGCACAGCCTGAGCACAGGCTCAGCACAGGCTCCAGGCACAGGCTCAGCACAGCCCAAGCACAGGCTCAGCACAGCCCGAGCACAGGCTCAGCACAGCCCAGGCACAGGCTCAGCACAGCCCGAGCACAGGCTCAGCACAGCCTGAGCACAGGCTCAGCACAGCCCAGCCCAGCACAGGCTCAGCACAGCCCGAGCACAGGCTCAGCACAGCCCGAGCACAGGCTCAGCACAGCCCAAGCACAGGCTCAGCACAGCCCGGGCACAGGCTCAGCACACCTGGACACAGGCTCAGCACAGCCCGAGCACAGGCTCAGCACAGCCCAAGCACAGGCTCAGCACAGCCCGAGCACAGGCTCAGCACAGCCCAGGCACAGGCTCAGCACAGCCCGAGCACAGGCTCAGCACAGCCCAGGCACAGGCTCAGCACAGCCCAGGCACAGGCTCAGCACAGCCCGGGCACAGGCTCAGCACAGCCCAGGCACAGGCTCAGCACAGCCCAAGCACAGGCTCAGCACAGCCCGAGCACAGGCTCAGCACAGCCCAGGCACAGGCTCAGCACAGCCCGAGCACAGGCTCAGCACAGCCCAAGCACAGGCTCAGCACAGCCCAAGCACAGGCTCAGCACAGCCCGGGCACAGGCTCAGCACAGCCCAAGCACAGGCTCAGCACAGCCCGAGCGCTCCCCGGGCCGAATTGCGATATCCGGATCCCAGGAGATCTGGGATTTCTGGGATTTCTGGGAGGGAATATCCTGGGGTGAGGCTCTGAAAGCGAGCCCTGTAAAACGCCAGGACCCCCTCAGCTGCTAAAGCCGCTGCCAGCTCCGGGGCTCTGCAGGACCAAACTCATTTCTGGAGCAGCTTTTCGAGGTAAGGGGTGGGCACCCCATCATTTGGAGAGCCATTCTTTAAGCATTTCTGGGCTGTGGAACACAGCGGGCTGGATCAGTGGCGGCGCCAGGGTCGCTCGGGAGGTAACACAAGGTGACAGCGGCTCGGGGTGATTCACAGCGCGGCACCGCGCTCCAGGGCACCGACAGCAGCGAATCCACGCGCTGGAATGCAAATCGGGATGCTTTGGGATGCTAATTTCTTTAAATTAGCCAGATTAACAAGAAAACAATTTGCATTTTAAAGAGATGCTGGTACCTGCCCCCGCATACATTTGGCCTGTGCCCGTGTGACCCCGAGCACGGAGTTGCTCAGTTCGGGTTCTCTCCAATGTCACTCCACCCTCGGAGGACAGGCAGGACTCCGTCCTACACGCGATTCCGGAGAAAAGGGGGCCAGGACTGATGGGTTCTGACTTTGTACAAGACTTCGGGCAGCCCCTTGCTCGTGACTGCCCTGTGCTATGCCAGGTATCATCACTAACTTTCCAGGCTTTAATTATCAGCTTAATGAGAGCATTTTCCACAACCTCCTAAGAAAGATGCCATTGAAAAATGCATTCTCCCCTTATTGACTTCTATCTCAATTAAAACTCTTAACTAGCAAGGCAACCAGACCCCATTTTTGCCTGGTAATAATATCCCTTTAACATTCATGTGAATCTACAGAAAACAAACCTTCCCTGCCATCAGCACTCATGAGACTGCAGCATCATTTCATCAAAAGAGAGAAATCACGGGTTTGCATGAAAATTCCTTTTGACAGCCACGAGAGAAATGTTATAAAATCTAACACCAAAACCTGCACAGAGCTGCTCTGCACAACCAGGGCATCACCAAAGCCCAGTTTTCACATTCCATCCTGGGAGCACAGTGTGGAATTCGGGTTTGGCACAGGCAAGAGCTGCCCTCCTGCTCCTTCCCATGGCCACACACACAGTGCTGGGAGCTGCTGGGGATCGAGCTCTGGAACCAAATCCAACCCTCCCATCCTTGTGCTGCAGGTGTGCTGCTCTCCCCAGGACCCTTGGGATTCCCAGCCATCGGTGGATTATCCACAAATTCACTCAGAGTTGGTTTAAGGATGGGGAGAAAGGAGGAGAAGGCTGGGCAGACAGCTCATGTGCTGTCTGTTCTCCCTCACCTTCCTCACAATCCCTGATCCCAGCAGGGCTCACAGGACTCCCAATCCTCCTGTGAGATGAGTGCTGGTCACATCCTCCCCTCCTCTGCCTCCAGGCTCCCGCTGAGGACTGAGCACAGCTTATCCCACAGCAGGAGAACCCCTGGGAAGGGCACAGGCAGGAGCAGCTCCAGCCAGGTGGAGCAGGATGTGTTCCCTGCCCGGGAACAGCTCCCCTTGTCCCTGCTCCCAGGCACAAATGCAGATTTACAAACCCGACTCAGGCTGAGCTCCCTGACTGCAGAAGGGAAATGGGGACCAGGCAGCGATGGGTTAATGGCTCAAATCCAGAGATTTCAGAGCTCTTTTCCATCTTAATGATTCCATGATTCCAAGGCACTCACATTCCACAAACTGGGAGAGCAGGGAAACTTACTGGCACGGTGGGGTGGGGTCTGATGGGAAACCTTGGGAATGGTGGTGAGGGTCTGTTGGAACAGGAAAACCTTGGGAATGGTGGTGAGGGGCTCCTGGAACAGGGAAACCTTGGGAATGGTGGTGAGGGTCTGTTGGAACAGGGAAACCTTGGGAATGGTGGTGAGGAGCTGTTGGAACAGGGAAACCTTGGGAATGGTGGTGAGGAGCTGTTGGAACAGGGAAACCTTGGGAATGGTGGTGAGGAGCTGCTAGGCGAGGGCAGCCTGGCAGTTGGCAGAGGAGGTGAGGACAGAGAGGTTTCCAGACAGGATTGCACCCCATCCCTGAGTTGCACTCAGCAGCCAAGGGATGGGTCACTGCCTGTGTGGGTGATCTTAGCAGAATGCCAGAGCTGAGCTTAAGCACTGGTTTAAACCCACCTAAAGCACTCCTTGATTTCCTCCCAGCAGTGCCCTCACATTTTCCTCTCTGTGTAAAGCCCTGTGTAAATCCTGGCATTAATGTCACCGAGTCACCTGGGGGCACCGAGGCTGTGGCTGAGCCTCATGACTCAGGCAATGACTCAGACCCTCTCTGGCCACCCCAGCAGAGCCAAATCAGATCAGCTCATCATCCCCAGGCCCTCAGCTGGGTGAGAAGAGCTTCCAGGTGCCCACAGAGGTTTGGTCCCTGCAGGACACTCAGTCCTGCCAGAAACCAGGGAATTGTGACAATAACAAGGAATGGCAGTGGTGGGAGCCTGGCTCCTTGTCCCATGGTGGGAAGAGGATGCTGGAGGCACCAAGCAACATCTCTGGGTTCTCTGGAACCTTTCCAGTGCCACAGACCCCACGTGGCCAGCAGGGACTTGCCAAAGCTCCCCCTCACTGCTCATTCGTGGGGTGCACAGAGACCTTGGGGATAATTCCAGCTTGAGGAGCCCCAGCATCAACATTTGCCACATGTGAGCTCCAGCAGGGAATCCTGGGATCCCACATATGCTGAGTGTGGGGACAGCAGGGTTGGAGCTGGATCATCTTTAAGGTCCCTTCCTTCTGTGGCTGATTCCAAGTGCACCAAAGATATTGGAGCAGCAGCAGCGTGGAGCTGGGAATCCAAGAGTTTTTCCAGACCTTGCAGCCCAGGGGATTTGCTTTGGACCTGACTGACTCAAGGAAGGGGTGTGTGCACCTCTGCAAAATGTCCACTGGGCCTCCTAAATAAATCTGTGGGGTCACAGAATCATGGAATCATTGGGGTTGGAACTGATCTCCAGGATCATCGAGTCCAACCTTCCTCCAGTAGTGCCACGGCCACCACTGATCCCTGTCCCCCAAGTGCCACATCCACAGAGCTTTTGAATACTTCCAGGGATGCCTGACCACCTTTCCAGTGAAGAAATGTTCCCAATGTCCACCCTGAGCCTCCCCTGGCCCAGCCTGAGGCCGTTCCCTCTCCTCCTGTCCCTGTTCCCTGGGAGCAGAGCCCGACCCCCCCAGCTGTTCCCTCCTGTCAGGGAGTTGTGCAGAGGAGAAGAGACATAGGAAAAAGAAAATCGTTAATGACTGAACATCTGGAGGGGACTGGAAAAGCATCACAGCCGTCCAGGGAGCAGACTTTGGGTTGGACACCATCTCAGAGGAGATGAGCCTCCAGCTCTTTGGAAAGGGGATTTACTCTCCTAAGCTACTTCCCTTCAACACCAATTCTCCTCCAGGCTCTGATCCCACATCCCCAGGACCGAGAGGTTCCAGGTGCCATCAGCTGTTCCTGCTGGTTCTGCACTGGTTTTTACAAGCTGAGCACAGAAATCTCCCACCCTCTCCCTAAGCTTTGAGCTCCAGTTTCCCTCAGTCCTTTACTATGGGGAGCAGGGAAAGCTGGATGTGCTGGAGGATGAGCAGCAGAGCCAGAGCTGTGCAGTCACCCTGTCAGGGCACCAGCAGCCCCAAACACCCCCTGAGCCCCACCCCACCTCCCCCTGGTCCTGATCCCACAGGATCCACCCTCAGAAGTCTGCCCAGGTTGGAAATGCCAGGCAGGGAGAGCAGGGCTCCAAATGCCCTCAATCCCAGAGCAGCAGCAGCTCCTGGGAGCTCCTGCCCAAGCTCCCATGCTTTGAGGGAACAAGAGGAGCAGGGGGTGACCCCATCCCACCTCCATTCCCATGGGACAGCCCCACCCTCAGCTCTCAGGAAAGACCCCTCTGTCTCTCCAAAGGTCTCCTGTCCCAGACACTCCTTTGGAGGGTGGAATTAAATCTTCATTGGGCTGGAGAGAGGCAGAGTTGGAGAGGGGAAGTGGAGGGGGAAAACATGCCTGGAAATGAAGGGGATAAAGGGAAATGAGGAGGGGGAAACATTCCTGGAAATGAGAGGGGGAGAAAGGGAAATGAGGAGGAGAAAACACTCCTGGAAATGAGAGGGGGGAAACGGAAATGGGAGGGGGAAAAGGGAAATGATAGGGGGAAAAAAGGAAATGAGAGGGGGGAAAACATTCCTGGATTGCATCACCTCCTCCACCCCGGGCAGAACGACTTAGTCCGAGTTTTCACAGCCCTGTGCATCACACTGGCTGGATAATGCGCCCTGATTGCTCCCTAAATGAGCCTTTTTCCTGGCCATTCTCAGGATAATCCGGTCCTTGGAAATTCCCTTCGTGGCGCCGAGCGAGGGATGATGAGGATGAGGATGAGGATGAGGATGAGGATGAGGATGAGGATGAGGATGAGGATGTGCGGTGGTTTCAATGCTGATCAGCATTCTCACTCCTCCTGCCTGTGACTCCAGCGAGCAGCGAGGTGAGATATTTAAAGTTAATGAGCTGTGTTTGCGGCCGGAGCACACGAGCCCTGTTTATTTTTATTCTCCAGCAGCTCCCTGCCGTGCCCGGCCGGCCCGGGCTGGGTCACTGCCCGTGCCCAGCTTGCCCGGGCAGGGCTGGCACAGGCTGAGCCTGGGGTGAGGCACAGGATGAGCAGGGAACAGCTCCAGACACAGGAGATTCCCCAGACAAGGCTTTTGGTTTCAAAGATTGGGAGGTCAGAGCCTCCTCAGCAGCCTGACCCCTCACCCAGCTCAAGGCAGAGAATTTCTCTCTAATTACAGCCCCAGTGCAGAGCTACACCGGGAACAAGGAAAGTCTGACACTAAACTTTGGCCTTGGAAAACAGTTTTAATTCTGGATGGCTCCAGTGATTTCTGGGAGGAGAGAAACAACTGCCCCCTGCTCCCAGCACAGGAGGGATGTGGATCTGTAGGAATGAATCCAGAGAGGACCACAGAGCTGGAGCCAGGGATGGAGCTGGGCTGGGAGAGCTGGGAGTGCTCACCTGGAGAGGAGAAGGCTCCAGAGACAGCTCAGAGCCACTTCCAGAGCAGAAATGGGCTCCAGGAGAGCTGGGGAGGGACTGGGGACAAGGATGGAGTGCCAGGACACAGGGAATGGCTCCCACTGCCAGAGGGCAGGGCTGGATGGGATATTGGGCAGGAATTGTTCCTGTGAGGGTGGGCAGGCCCTGGCACAGGGTGCCCAGAGCAGCTGTGGCTGCCCCTGGATCCCTGGCAGTGCCCAAGGCCAGGCTGGACAGGGCTGGGAGCAGCCTGGGACAGTGGAAGGTGTCCCTGCCCATGGAATGGGAGGAGCTCTAAGGTCCCTTCCCACTCAAACTATTCTGGGATTCCATGAAAACTTCCCAGGATCTGAGGAAATGATCAAACATCTCCACTGGAGCCCCTCTGTCCCCTAAGTCCCTCAGCTCCGGCAGTTTTCGGAGCAGCTGTGTGGATCTGGCTGCTCTGGCTCCATGACAACCACACAGAGCAGATCCATGGATTGTACAGACCCGTCCCTGGGGGAGGGGAGCCGGGTTTCCATGGGGGCTGCAGGGCTCCAGCACAGCCCAGCAGGGTGGAGCAGGGGGGTCTGTCCATCCCACACGGAGCTGCAGAGCTCCTCACTCTGGCACGCCTCGCCTGCTCCTGCAGGGGCAGGAGCAGCTCCACAGGACTGGTTTGCTTCCCACTAAACATAAATCTGAACTCCCAGTGTGTCTGCCCGGGAGCCAGGGGCTGAGGAGGTCAGGGAATCTGCTGGGACCTGTCCCTGCTCCAGCACAAGCACTCAAACAAGGAGGAAAAGTCCAAGGAAAACAGGATCTGCAGTAAGAAATAAATCCCCATCAGACACCTGCCAGCTCCACACGGGCTCCGGGGAGCTGCAGGATGCCCAGGGACCAGCCCTGTCACCAGTGTCCCCAGGGGAGGGCCCTGCAGGGGCTGTGAGGGGGACGTGCCACCAGCACAGCCCCCAGCCCTCTCTGAGATCCCCTCCTGGGCACCCAAAGCCATTTTCAGGTCTGTGCAGACTCTGGTCCCTCCCCAGCTGTGAGCAGCTGATCCCTGTGGATCAAGAGCAGCAGGAGCACCCCCAGACTGCTCAGGACTTCCAACATCTCTACTGGAAAGGGCAGAGAGCTTTGGGTGCAGCTCACACCCCTTGGGGAGCACCAGCAGCTCATTAAAGCTGAGGCACACACACCCTGGGAAGCCAAAATCATCCCAGGGCAGCATTTCAGGAAGAAATAAAATCCATGCACACAAAGCACAGGGCAGGAGGTGCATCCTGCCCACAGCATGGGTGGGATCCAGGGGGGGATCTGCAGCTCATTCCTTTGTGCTGTCCCTTCAGCAGGGCTGCACTTCAGCAAAGGCAGGCTGGCATTTTATTTGGTATAATTCGATATAATTTGGTGTGATTTGATGAACCTCTTGCGGCTCCTGAGCTGCAGATCTGACAGGCTGCAGCAGCAGCTGTAATTACTCCTCATTTCTGCAGTGAGAACACAGAATGGGATAAAATGTGATAATCCTCATTGTCCAAATGAGAGCAGACATGGAGAGAGTGGCCCCTGTAAATCCAGACAAGTCTCATCAAATCCATCCCACTGCCCAAAATTCCCAGCTCAGCAACACATTTTAAAGGACAGCCGGGCTGGAATGTGGGTGGATCATTTCTCACTCTGAAAAATCACTTTGAGATCAAAGGACAAACCCCAAATCCATCATAATCCATCTGCCCCATCCCTGGCAGTGCCCAAGGCCAGGCTGGATGGGGCTTGGAACAACCTGGGATAGTGGAAGGTCCCTGGCCATGGCAGGGGATGGAGTGAGATGATTTTTAAGATTTTTTTCCAACCCAAACCTGTGATTCTGGACTTCCCTGACTTCTGTGAACTCTGATTTTAACCCAGAAATGGTTCCTGGTTCCCCTCCAGCAGCCTGGACTGTTTTGTACTGAAACACATTTTATATTGAGATATAAAATGAAATATTTTATCCAGCTCTTTCCATGCTGAAACACAAGGAAAGAGCAGTAAAAAAAAGCTTAGGGAAACTCCAAGTACAAAAGTGGGAGAGACAAAAGAAGAAGAGAAAATATTTCCAGTTTGGGAATGTCACCACTGTCCCACACAGGGCAGCTCAAGCTGAGCTTGTGGACAGAAGCCAACATTTCATTGATCAAAGCTTGGACAGGACGATCTTGGAAGTCTTTTCCAACCCTATTGATCCTGGGATTTGTCCAGCTTTAATGATCCTGTGATCCTGGGATTTGTCCATGCCTAAGAACAAGGAATTTGCCTGCCCCAGGGGAAAGCTGAACACTTCATTTTTGAAGGAGATATTTGCTCTGTGTCCAGATGTCCCAGCCCATGTCCTTTGAGCATTCCCATCTCTGGTGTCCCTGGGGAAGTCATGGACAGCAGGACAATGGCCTGGAGGGGTGGCTTGGAGGGGCACAGTGACCTGTGACACCACACAGCCATGGCACTGGCACTTTTTCCCTTTCCAAAGAGAATCTCGGACATTCTGGGATGTGTCAGCTGTAGTGGCAAAATTGGAGAGGTGACATCCTTGGGAGCAATGAAAAACTGGGAGGGGAATCTCAGTTTGAAGTTCTGGAAGAGTCCTGGAATCACTGAGGTTGGAAAAGGCCTCCAAGGTCATCAGGTCCAGCCTTGGACCAAGTGTTCCCATGGCCACCAAACCACAGCACCAAGTGCCACTTCTGGATGGGTCTGGACATCCAGAACAGGCTCAGGTTGTTCTGGCAACAGCCAGGAAAGTTTAGGTTGGATATTGGGAACATCTCTCCATGGAAAGGCTGGGCAGGCACTGACACTGCCCAGGACAGGGGTGGAGTCCCCATCCCTGGAGGGCTTTAACAGCTCTGTGCATGTGGCATTTGGGGACACAGGGCAGTGGTGGCCTTGGAGTGCTGGGTGGTTGGACTCAATGACCTCAGAGATCTTTTTCAACCTCAATGATTCCATGACTATTCCAGAATTTCAAGCTGAGATTCCCCCATTTTTCATTGCTCCATCCCAGAATGTCCCAGAGGTACCAGAAAGGTCCCTGGTGAAGCCAGCCCAACTTTTGCATCATCAAAATACTCCCAGTTCTCACCCCAATAAATAATTTGGCATCCAGGGGTGGATTTCCCCCCCTCTTGTGGTAGCCTGGAGTTATTTTTCCAGCTGCTCCTCTAATTAGTGCACCAAGTGCTCATTTTATTCCTCAGATAAAAATCCCAGTTAAACAATTTGTGACACTTAAGTCACACATTCATCTCTTTTATGGCAAATCCTGCTTAAAGAGGAGGAACCCCGATAAGGCCACACATTCTATGTGCCATTTCCCAGTGTTTTTATCAGCATTGCTGCCAATTGGAAAAATTTACAAATAATTCTTTTTTCCAGTACAGAAATGTATAAAATATTTCCCTCTCCCTGTGCTGGCAAAACATTCCAGATTGCAGAGAGAAGCACAGGCCCCTCTCACAGTTTGTGTCCAGGAAATGCAGAATTATGGCTGAAAATTAGGGAAATCCATGGGATAAAGGTCAGATTTGACCTCTGGGATTATCTCCAGACCAAAATATTGGCTCCCTATGAGGCACAGCCCCCAGAGGGGTGCCCAGGAACACCAACAACTTCTGTGGGAACAGTCCTACACTTCCAAACAAAGCTTTGGGATAATGGGAATCTCAGAACCCCCAGCCCTCACCTCCCTTCCTATAGACAAACTTTTGTCCCCAGCAAATCCCTTTTCTTTCTGTCCTGTTCTGGCACTTCCCATCCCAGCAGTGCCACAACATCTCCTGGAGTCCACAAAAGGAGGGGTCTGGGGATTCATTAGGAATTCTCTGGAAAATGTTCCAAGGAGATTCTCATTTTTCTCCATAACTGAGAGGGTTTTGTGCCAATTGTATGATTTTCCCTGTGGCATGTGTTTCTTCACCTGGGTGAAGGTTTCTTCCACCTGACAGAATCCTGGAATCATGGAATACCTGGAGTTGGGAGGGACCCACAGGGATCAGGGAATCCAACCCCTGCCCTGCCCAGACAGCCCAACACCCCCACCCCGGGCCTGGAGCTCTGTCCAAGCTCTAGCAAAGCTTTGGAAGAACAGCTGGAGAAGGGATTTGTAGGGTTACAGTGGATCCCCAGCCCTGCTGCTCTCCTGCCTGCAGGGAGGAGTGGGGGAATGGGACATTCCCAGGAAATCAGGGCATGCAGAGGGGGTGAGGGCAGAGCCACTCCTGCACTCCTGGGCACCCTGGCAGTGCCAGGCTGGTAGCTGGTGGCATGTCCCTCTGCTGGGCTGTCCCCTCTGCAGGAAGGCTGGTGGCATGTTCCTCTGCAGGGAGCCCTCAGCAGCCATGGGGCATCAGAGGTGACCCCTGGGAAAGGCTCCTGGCCCAAATCCCAGCTGTGCCAGCCCTGGTTTTGCTCAAGTTTCAGCAGCCTTCCCTCCCTAACCCCATTTCTCCTCCCAAAGTGATGAATTATGGAGCATCCCTTCCATGCTGCTCCCATGGGAGCTCTGAGAGTGGCACTGAGCAGCTGCACATGGTGGAAGCAGTGTCCCTGTGTCATTCATTCCCTGTGCCACTCCCTGTGCCATTCCCAGTGCCATTCCTGTGCCATTCATTCCCTGTGCCATTCATTCATTCCCTCTGTCACTCCCTGTGCCACTCCCAGTGTTATTCCCTGTGCCACTCCCTGTGCCATTCCTGCTGTTATTCCCTGTGCCACTCCCTGTGCTGGCTGGGTGGCAGGAGGTGGCACCCAGGTGTGACATGCTCTTGTCAGGTCACTTTCTGCTCAGCCCCAGCTGCAGAGGCTCCTCTGAGATTCCCGTGTCCAGCCTGGCAATCCTGCTGCCTCCATCCCCATCCTACAGAAAACAGGGAAACCCAGCCCAGCCCAGCCCAGCCCAGCCCAGCCCAGCCCAGCCCAGCCCAGCCCAGCCCAGCCCAGCCCAGCCCAGCCCAGCCGCTGCCTTTTGCCAGCCCTCAGTGAAATCAGCCGTGCCAGATGTGCAGCCCCTCTGACACCTTGGAATTTGCTGATGAAAACTGGATGTTTGGGCTGCTCAGGCTGGCTCAGGTTAAATCCCAAGCCCTGCCAATTTTCTTACCTCATTTTCAGGCCCTGGCAGCAGTTTTGATGGGAAGGAAGGAATGGCTGTCTGGCTGCTCCACCTGCCAGCACATCATAACTCATGGCACGGGCCAGAGATGTGCAGAGGATTTCACCTCCCCCCTGGGCTCTCCTGAACCCTGGACACTCCTCCCTGAGTGTGACCTTTCATCCATCTGAGCTTCCAACCCATCTCATGCCAAGTAAAAACCTGGAAAAACTCAGCAACCCTCCCCAGGAGTATATGGGAAGGCAGTCATGCTCCTGGGAGCACTGGGCACAACCGACATTCCTGCCCTGCTCCTGAATGGTGGCCTTTCCCAGTGGGGGAGGAAGAAGGAGAATGTTGCTCATTCTCAATCCATAGTTCAAGTTAAATCCCAGGAAAAGATGAAGAATCCATTGGAGAAAAACTAGTGCTAATAATATAAATTCAAGCTGTACAGCACTAACTCAATTTGCAGGCAAGGTAAATCTCTCACAGAACATTCCTCTCTTTGCTCAGTGCCTCAGGAATTTCCCATTCCCTGACTTTTTTTAAATCCATGGCCCACCTGACCTCCCCCTGCCACAGCCTCCCTCCAGCCCCCAAAGCCCTGCTCCAACACTGCACCAGTACAACCAGTTTGGAGCTGGAAGATCAGCTCCCATCCCTGCAGAGAGCACACAGAGCTCCCTGGAAAGCTCAGCAGGAATTTATCACTTCCATCACTCCAGGTTTAACTCCACTCCCCACCTCAGGTCCCTCCACAGCAGCAGTCTGCACAGAACGGTTCCAAAGTCTGCCAGAGTCAGGGAACGACTGGAGATGAATCAGAACTGGGAGCCAAGTCCCAGCACTCTTTTTCCAAAAAAGCTCAGAATTTCGGGAAAAGACCCCAGGAGCTGGCAGCACACTGAGCCTGGCTTTGCCAAACCTGAGCCTGAGTCCCTCTCTGCCAGGAAAGGCCAGCAGAGCAGGGCAAAGGGCAAACAACAACTTTTGGACAAAACCCTTTTAAAAGTGATGGATTCCTTTTCCCCCTTTTCTATATGGAATGAGATCATTCCCACAAGGGATCTCCTCTCCCTGCCAGGTTTTGCAGCCCTTTCTGTGCTGGGCACCCCTGGTGACAATTGTGCCTCTCCCAGGGACATCTCTCAGGGGCAGGGGAGCTTCACTGCCCCACCTCCCCGGGCTCTGCTCTCCAGTCTCCCCAAGAATTCCAGCATCTCCCTGGCTCTCCAGGATCCCTGCAGCCCTCAGACTCTGCCCTGGCAGGATTTCAGTATTTCCACCCTGCCACCACCCCAAGACAAGGCTGGATTTGCACGGCAGCTTCCCCCACGCTGCCGGAGCAGCAGGTCTCCCCTCCTGCCCTGCCGAGGACATTTTAAAGGAATTGCTCCTTGTGCTCAGCTCTGAGCGAGCTCTGCAGCAGCTGAAATTCCTCCCTGGCTCCAGCATCCCGATCCCGCATTTCCCTCTCCCCACTAATGTGAGTTCTGTTGCTTTTATTCCCTCAGTAATTGTTTGATGAGCACTCCCAGCAGGACTTGGCTGGGAAACATTCCACCCCTCAAAACTTCTCCTTGCAGAGCGATCAACACCTCGTTAGAACAGCTCCCAGCACAGCAGCTCCTGCCTGGGACTGGGCAGCTCTGCTGGGTGGGAATCCTGCTCCTCTCCCCGCAAGTGTCACCGCCCAGGGCTGCCCAGGAAGGCAGAGGGAAAGGTTCAAAGAGCCTAGCAAAGATTTTCTGTGCAGGGTGGGATTCTTGGGGTGTCTGGGCTGCTCCAGGAGCTGGACTGGATGACCCTGGGGGTCACTTCCAACTCAGGATATTCCATGGTGGTGATGGCATTGAAGGAATTGCTTCCATCACCTTCAGCCTGGCTCAGCTTCTGACATCTGACTTTGGTTTGTTTTTAGCTGTGGAATGTCCCCTTCCGGTTTGGGACAGCCCCTCTCCACTCATATGAGGGGAAACCTGAGGGACAGACACTGATCTCTGCTCTGTGTGACAGGGACAGCACCCAGGGAAGGGCTGGAGCTGTGCCAGGGCAGGTTTAGTTTGGATTTTAGGGAAAGGTTCTTCCCCCAGAGGTGCTGGGCACTGCCCAGGCTCCCCAGGGAATGGGCACAGCCCCGAGGCTGCCAGAGCTCCAGGAGCTGCCAGGGATGCCCAGGGAGGGATTGCTGAGACGTGTGAACTTTGTGAGAGCTGATCTGTCTCCACCCAGCTGCATCCCACAGCGGGAGATCCATCCCCTTCCATGGATTGCCTTGTGCCCAGGATTACCCACAGCAGGTTCACATCTCACCTCTCTCTTTCCTTTTGTGTGAGCAAAGCAAAGTTCCCAGCTCCCTCTCCACCCTTCCCTGGTGACCAGGAATTGCTGGGCGCGGCTCCAGGGGCTGGGAAAGCCCTGTGAAGCCCCAGGAGGGAGCAGACCCCGCCCATGAGGACTCACCATCCATGTCCAGGCGCTGCATGATGATGGCCAGCTCCACCTCACTGGGCATGTAGCCCAGGGAGCGCATGGCCATGCCCAGCTCCTGCTTGGAGATGAAGCCATTCCCGTCCCGGTCCAGCACTCGGAACGCCTCACGGATCTCTGCAGGGCAGGGAGAAAGGAGAGCTGTTATGGTGAGGCACAGAATCAGCAGCTGCTGCCTTTTCCAGCGTTAATTGTGAATATTGGATCATCCTGGGGCAGGATGATCAGGATATGTTAATGCACACCCACAAACCTCCGTGCAGTCCTGACAGCGTAGGGTAAAAATGTTTCTGAAACATGGGAATTGTGTACAATAGATTCAGGGGGTGGAAAGAAAGGTTGGGTCTGGTAGGCCTGGGAAAGGGAACTAGGCCCTTTGAGCTTTGTCTGCACCTGCGTAATCATCATATGATAAATAATACGATTGTTAAATATAATGATTGTTTGGTAACTGAATAGAATTATTGTTTAATCTTAATAAGAATCATGAGAAACTATGTAATCGTAACAAGAATAATGAGAAAGGATGTTTGGGGGACCTGATGAAAATTACAATAATTCATGCTTGGGTAAGATCAATGTGTACAAGAGAACAATGTGGGTTTAATAATTAATATACAGTTATATAACGAAAAGGGTATAAAAACATCTCCATCTCAAATCCATGTTGGAGTCAGATTTGGGTTTGTACCCCTGATCCCCAGAGCTCTTCAATAAAAGCACCTGCAGATAATCATCCTGTGACTGTGTTTCTATACTAACAGTCCCACAGTTCCTGTGCACACAGGATATCCTGGGATCAGACACAGAACCCTTGGGGAGGCTGGAAAAGCCCTCCAAGATCGAGTCCAACCACTGAACCCAGCACTGCCAAGGCCACCACTGACCCATGTCCCCAGCTGTCACCTCCCCAGTCCCTCCAGGGACTCCACCCTGTGCCACCCTTTCAGTGAAGAAATAATTCCCAATATCCAGCCTGAACCTCTGCTGGCACAACTTGAGGCTTTTTCCTCTCATCCTGTTGCTGTCACCCTGGGTGATTTCTGTCTCTAGATCCTCCTCACAGCTTTTCTCTAATTTATAACATTTTTACAGCACTAAACAGCCTCAGATCAATAAAAATACTGATGGAACATATGGAATCACTTCCATCAATCATCCTCAGCCTGGCTCAGCTCCTGATATCTGACTTTGGTTTGTTTTTTAACTTTTAACTGCTCCAGCCCATGGCAGCCCCTCTCCAGTAGTGTAGGGGGAGACACAGAGGGGCAGACACTGACCTCTGCTCTGTGTGACAGGGACAGGACACAGGGAATGGCTGGAGCTGTGCCAGGGCAGGTTTAGTTTGGATTTTAGGGAAAGGTTCTTTCCCCAGAGGTGCTGGGCACTGCCCAGGCTCCCCAGGGAATGGGCACAGCCCCGAGGCTGCCAGAGCTCCAGGAGCTGCCAGGGATGGACAGGGAGGGATTGTTGGGATGTCTGTGCAGGGCTGGGAGCTGGGCTGGGTGATCCTTGGGGGTCCCTTCCAGTCAGGATATTCCATGATTCCATAATCCACCACCTCAGTGTCTCTGCTCACAGCCCCAAACTCCCCAGATCTGCCTGTAGCAAACGCCAGGGGAATTTTAACCTTGCAGCAGCTGGGAGCATGTTCCACTTGAAATGCTGGAGGTGAGGAGGGAAAAAGGTGCCAATTCCTCAGTTTTGATGAAGCAATCCTCGTGCTTGAAGATCCAAGGAATCAGGGGATGCTCCATCATCTCCCTCTGGGAATGGGGTTGTAGGGAACACCCCAGGGCCCCCTGCAACTGCTCAGAGGAGTTTCACCTTCATTTAAAGCATTTCACTGGAGAAGTGAGAAAGAAGACTCAACAGTTTTTTTTTTTTTTTAAAGAAACCAAAACTAATTAAAAGTTTCTCCATTCTCCAGGAAGAATTGGAGGATGGAAAATGTTTGGCCTGCCTGGAGTAGTTCAGGCTTTAAGGAAAATATTCCCAGTCCTCCATGGGCTGCCAGGGTCACCCCCTGCCTGTCCCCAGGAGTCAGGGGCCACCAGACCCTGCAGAGGGGCTGCAGGAAACCCTTGGATGTTCCTGGGAGAAAGGCAGGAGAACCAGAGCCCACCAAGGAATGGTTCTGGTGGTCTTTGCTAAGCTTTATTTAAAGCTTTACAAATCAGAATCTGCTTCTAAAGCACCTCACCCAGGTTCAGCCCCTCCCTGCCCCCACAGACTGCCCCTGTTCCCATGGGCAGGGTCCTGCAGGGGCCAGGCCACTGCCCAGACTGCTGCTGACCCCCCAGCTGTGCTTATCCCTGAGATGGGACCAGTTTCAACCCAGCCCAAGAGCCCAGTGATGCAGAGAGAGGAGGGGCAATTCATTCCAGGGAATATTGGGGTCACATCTCTGATCTCTATGCTCTGGGCTCAGGTTTGCATCAGCTGTGACTGCCTGAGGCCAAATTCCCTTTGTCTCTCTGCCTGGCCAGGGGAGGCTGCTCAAAGCATCGGCTCGTAATTCCAGGAGCCTTTGGAGCAGGAATGAATCCCTGAATCCCATCAGACTCTGCCAGCTGCAGGGAAATCTCCTTTCATGTGTGATCCTGAGAGCCCAGAGCAGTAAATATTGCACCCAAATCAACTAATGGGAAAACAAACTTCTGACAGCTGAAGGCAGAAGAACGTGATTCATTGCAGGGAGCCAGGAGAGGATTTTAGGAAGTAAAGCATGAATCTGGAGAAGTTTACATGTGAGTGAGACTGATCCAAATGCCAGGGTAAATGCCAGGGATAAAGCACAGCTGTCAGGGCTCTGCTGTGGAACATCCACCCAGCAGCTCCAGCTGAGGGCCCTCTCCAGGCACACCCACTCCAAAAGCTGCTTTAACAGCACTCAACCTTTGAGCCTTGAGCAGAACAGAACCCACCCCCCTCCCCATTTGGGGCTTTCTGTTCCTCTCAAAGACCTGAACTTTCGACCAAGCCTGGCACATCCTTCCCAAATCCACTTCACCAAACAGAGCCATTTCCCCTCCCCACTCTATAAATACCACTTGTGCAGAGGTAGATGTGAGCTATTTATAGGCTGAACACACTGTACAGGGAGCAGTGTGACCTCGGGCAGTGCCTCCTCTCTATCTCGCCACAGAACAGCTCCTCCCCATCCCCATCTCTTCCCAGGGGTTCTTCCCAGGCTCCTGCAGGTGCTGCCCATCCTGAGCACCCTCCCTGAAGCCAGCCCTGCTCCCAAACCCCACCCCAGGGCCCTGGGGCCCCCGGCTGCCCCTCACCTTCCTCTCCAGCTGTTACATTTCATTACCCAAAGCTAAAAATACAGCAGCACTTTCCCCAGATGACTTTCCCCACCAAGTCACCATGGCAACAGATGCTCCCGGCGCAGAGCTGCGAGGGGATGTGGTCCATGGAGTCAGTCTCTCCACAGACACTGCCGGGGCTTCAGAGAAGCTTTGGGATCTTTCCCATTCCAGCACCTGCACAGGGATGCTTTGCCCTGATCCAAAGAAGCAGAGCACAGAGTGTTTAGGTGCTGCTGCCCCAGGAGCTGCCCTCTCCCCATGCCCAGCCTGGATGGCAGCAGGGAAAACCAAGCACGTGGATTTCCCCTCCCTGAGGAGTCAGAAATCTCAATATTTATTCCTCTTTCCCTAAGCAGTGTCTTCATTTACTCCCAAATGTGGGCAGCTGACACAGAACTGTATTAGAGGATAAGAGGGGAAAAAGAAGAGATCCCAGAAAAAAATCAAAAAATAGGAAGTTCATCCTGTCCCATGAAATCATAGAGTCTGGAGTGATTTGGGTTGGAAGGGACCAAGGCTCATCTTGTTCCACTATTCCAGGCTGCTCCAAGCCACATCCAACCCTGGCCACCCAATCATCCTGATTAACACCTTTGTTAATGATGCCAAATAAGCAGCAGCCACAACATGAATTAAATTCCCAAATTATCTAAGGCTGGGAAGAATTGGAAGGGTAAAAGTGCAGCAAGGAGAAAGGAACAGTCAGAGTTTGGGGCCAGAAGGGGCTGAAGCAGCAGGAGCAGAGCCTAAAAGGTTTCCCATGAAAGTTTATCCTGCGTTTCTCCCTGGGTGTGAAGATTTCTGTTCCACAGGAGCCCAGAGCACAGCACTCCCTTCCCAGTGTTGTTTGAGCATTCCAGAGCTGTGTAGGAAAAGGGGGAGATGTATTTACTTTTAATTCATTCCCTCTCTCTCCTCCCATTGAACAGCTGCACTCTACAGCTTCCCCATCACCGTCCAATCACCCCCCTCCTCCGGGAGAAGGAGAGAATAACCTGGGAAAAGGAGAATTTTCACTGCCTTTCTGAAGGGCACAAACAGCACTGCCCTGATACCCGGCCCAGCAAGTGCTTAACTCCCCAAAATCCATCCTCACCACCCCTGTCACTGCTCCTGATCCAGCCCTTCCCTTCCCTTCCTTCCCCCTTCCCCTCCCTTCCCTTCCCTTCCCTTCCCTTCCCTTCCCTTCCCTTCCCTTCCCTTCCATTCCCCCCCCCCCCCCATCCCCCTGCCCCTGCTCCTGCTCCATCCCCTCCCTCCCCAGCCCTCTCCCTGCTCCTGCCTGCCCTTCCCTCTCAGCTCTTCTCCCTGGTCAGGTTTATTTCCAGTGATTTCCCTGGGCAACCATCGTAATTCTGTTGTGTCTCCTGGAGGAGAAGGAATAACGATTTCCTGGAGAATTCATTCCATCGCATTCCCGGCTGCCTTCGGATGGTTTGGGGTATAAATCCCACCCTAAAGGTGTAATTGTCCGGCAGGCAGCGCTCCCGCAGTCCCGCACGGCGCTGTCATTAGCGAGATAAGAGCAGAGATAACGCCGCCCCAAACCTCCCCACTCACCCCAGTCCCTAATTGCACCTTCGGGCCCCCAAGTACGATCTGAAAGCTGCAAACAGCTCGTCCTTGAGTGAACCGGGAGTGAGGCTTGGAACTACTACGGCTAAAAAATATGGAAATTTCCAGCCCTCCATCTGCTATTCTCACTCTTGGGTTTTTGGGTGGGTTTTTTTTCCTTGCCGCAAATTGCAACGAAGTGTCAAAATAACCCCGGGTTTATCTGATGGCAACGCCGCCCCCCCCAGCGTGTTCCAATGGGAAATGTCAAAATATTTCCCTTGGTTATTGGGATGGCAGCGAAGCAGTTCAGCCCCCCGGCTGGAGCTCTCACCGGGCCGTGTCCCCGGAGCTCTGCAGCCTCTGGCTCCTCTGCCAGCATCCCCCGAAGGCGGCAGGAGCAGGGCTGCAGAGATGGGGATGAGCAGCAGGATTCACAGGGCTGCCAGAGAGACACGGCATGGCAAAGGCACAAACAATCCCGAGCTCCTCAGCCTGGCACAGCCAGAAAAGCTCCCAGAGCTCGGGGCTGGCTCTGCTTTGTCCCCAGAGGGGTTGTTTGACAGGAATTCGGCAGATTTTTATTTATCTCTCCCTTTTCCAAAAAAAAGGGAAAAAAAGAATGATTTGTGGAAAAGACATTTTTGATGCTTCTGCTCCCCAAGACATTGAACATTTCCAGGTAACCTTTGGGAACCCCCATTCCCATGGAAAGGCAGGACAGAACAAGGGCTACTGCTCCCAGATCTGCCCTCAAAGGGCAGATTTTTAAGGATTGGGAATCCCTGAGGGCAGGCTGGGGGAGCAGCAGCACTGAGATCCTGCAGGTGTTGGAAGCATTTGGCAAAACAGCAGCTTCCACTCTTCCCTATAAATTTCCCTGCTGTGGAAATCCCTGCTGGAGACAAGCAGGGCTCACCCTCAGCACCAGAGGAAGGGTGGGCAGGGCTGGGGGGGCTGGGCTGTGACCCCACCTGTAAATCAGGAGGAAGAATCACATTCTCCGTGCCCAGGAAAGGGCCAGGCTGGGCTCAGGGATGAGCTTGGAATGAAGGAAGTGAGGAGGGGATTGGAGAGGAGAAAATGCTGGGAGAGAGGAGGGCAGGACTCATCTCATGGAATTCCAGAATGGTTTGGGTTGGAAGGGACCTCAAAGCCCATCCAGTGCCACCCCTGCCATGGCAGGGACACCTTCCACCATCCCAGGCTGCTCCAAGCCCTGTCCAGCCTGGCCTTGGGCACTGCCAGGGATCCAGGGGCAGCCACAGCTGCTCTGGGCACCCTGTGCCAGGGCCTGCCCACCCTCACAGGGAAGGGCTTTGATTTCCACCTGTGAGGGGATAGGAAGAGGGAGGGGACACTCCAGGGACAGGGAAAAGCCATTTCAGGTGAGGAGCACCACTGTAGGAACAAATGTATGTGAGGGAATTTAGCCTCAGTGAGAAGGAAGTTCCAGAGTGAGTGACTGCAGCTTTGGGAAATCGGGCTCTGTCTTTTCTGGGCAGCTTTGCTGACCAAGTCACCCCCAGCAGCAGCAACCTCAGCCTCCAGGGACCTCTTCCAGCCTGCTGAGAACATTTTTATTTCAAATATTTCAGTCTTGATATCCTTTATCAAATATTTCAGTGCATGCTGCAGCAGTCAGCACAAACACATGAGGATTCCAAGGTAATTTCTGCAGGTGATTCCATGATTGTCTCTACAGGTAATTTCGTGGTAAACCCTACAGGTGACTCCATGGTAAACCCTACAGGTGATTGATTCCATGGTAATTTCTACAGGTGATTCCATGGTAATCCTGCAGGTAATTCCATGGTAATTTCTACAGGTGATTCCATGGTAATTCCTGCAGGTAATTCCATGGTAATCCCTGCAGGTGATTCCATGGTAATTCATGCAGGTAATTCCATGGTAATTCCTACAGGTGGTTCCATGGTAATCCCTGCAGGTGATTCCATGGTAATTCCTGCAGGTGGTTCCATGGTAATTCCTGCAGGTGGTTCCATGATAATTCCTACAGGTTGTTCCATGGTAATCCCTGCAGGTGATTCCATGGTAATTCCTGCAGGTAATTCCATGGTAATCCCTACAGGTTATTCCGTGTTAATTCCCACAGTAGATTTCATGCTTATTCTTGCAGGTTATTCTATGGTCATTCTAGAGGTGATTCCATGTTAATTCTTACAAATTATTCTATGTCAATTCTTAGAGATAATTTCCTGTTCTTACAGGTGAGTCCATGTTAATTCCTGCAGACAATTCCATGGTAATTCTTACAGATAATTTCCTGTTTTTACAGATGATTCCATATGAATTCCTACACGAGGGCTCATGTTCTGAGCTTCACCATCCATCAGTTACTCATTGAAACCTTTCCTCAGATCCCTGCCCTCCCCTCCTGTTGCATCCCTGGCTCTGTGGAGCTCCACCAGGAGACTCCCGAGGGTTTTTTGGACACCCACACTCAGCCCTGGAATTATCAACAGCAGCACCAGGATAGGGGGGCTGCCCAAACCAATGCCCCAGCTCTGCTCCCTGGATAAAAATCAGCTTTTTGTGCCACATCCACTGGCACAGGCTCCCTCTGGGCTTCCCTGCCAAGGATTATTGACCATGAAAATGCCCTGGGAACTCTGCTGCCCTGGGTGGGCTCAGGGTCCTGCCCAACTCTGCTCCCCAGGGTAGGGCTGCTCCTGAGGTGGGTGGCCAGAGCCAGGAATTCTGTCAGGCTTCTTGCAAGTTCTGTAACCCAGGATGTGCAAGTCAGGGAAAAATGTGTTACCCAGCCTCAATGGAAAAGGAAAAAGAAGAAGAAAATGAGACATAAAAAAGAAAAATAAAGATAAAATTTTAGAAAAAGAGCTAAAAAGAGAAAGAAGAAAAATCATACAAAGAAGAAAAGGAAGAAAAGAAAAAAGAGAAAAATAGAAAAGAAAGGAAAAGGGAAAAAAAAAAGAAGCAGAAGCAGTAACACCCCACGCTGAAAGGAGATCAGCACTAAAAGGCAGATAAATTTCACATTTGTGTTATGACTTTTGTTTACAACACCAGAACCTGCTGCTAAAAGGCTGAATGAGGAGGGAATAAATTTCCAGTGTTTTCCAAAGAAAGCTCCATCTCCCTTTCACAGCTCTATCAGCAAACAACCTTCTCCTTCCTCCTCCTTCCACAGAGCAGCAGAGCTTCCCTCCCCGAGCCTCCCCTGCTCCAGCTCCCGTTCATCCCGCACACCCCTGATCACCCCTGATCATCCTGATCACCCCTGATCACCCCTGATCATCCTGATCACCTCTGATCATCCTGATAATCCCGCACACCCCTGATCATCCTGATCACCCCTGATCATCCTGATAATCGCTCATCACCATCCCTGATCATCCCTGATCATCCCAGATCATCCCTGATCACCCTGCACACCCCTGATCATCCCTCACACCCCTGATCATCCCGCACATCCCTGATTATCCCTGATCACCCTGCACACCCCTGATCCTCCCTGATCATCCCTCACAATCCCTCACATCCCCTGATCATCCCTCCCACCCCTCCCATCCCCATTCTCCCAGCAGCCACACAAGAATGTTTCCTCTGTTTGATGGATGGAGTTTGCATCCTGCCCCGATTTTCTGCTGCAATGAGCTCTGTAGGCCTCCCACCAGAACCACCCAGTCTGTGCCCAGTAGGAAAGAGAACCTGTTCCTTCATGTGCAGCTCCTTCCCTGGGCTTCCCAGAGTCCTAACTGGGCTTTGAGCCCTCTCTGTTGGAAATTTCCTGCCCAGTATTCTTGCACCATTTGGAATCATGTCCCTGGAACAGCCCACAGGGATCATTTGTTGCAACCAAACCCTGAGACCTGACTCTGCCAAAGGTGATGAGTTGTGGTCCTCCCCCCATCTTAAATTCACCCTCCAGCGGGACAGGCAGTGCCTGCAGCAAGATTCCCTGGAGTTCTATTGCTCTCCCAGTCCCTCTGCCTTTAATTAACTCCCCATTAAGCCCAGGTTAATAACGCCTTACTCAGGACCACAGAAGGACCTCGGACACTGCTGAGTCTGCTCAGGACTTAGGAATTGAGCCCACTGTGAAATATTCCTTCTTATTCCCCCAGTTCCTCCAGGAGGGATGGGAGCAGTGCCTCCAGCATCCCTCTCATCCCTTTCTTCTCAGCAGATTTCTGGAATTCTGGAGTGGTTTGGGTTGGGAGGGACCTCAAAGCCCATCCAGTGGCTTCCACTATCCTTCCCCTGTCCCAGGCTGCTCCCAGCCCTGTCCAGCCTGGCCTTGGACACTGCCAGGGATCCAGGGGCAGCTGCTCTCTGCATCTCTTGCATTAACTCCCACTCCTTGTTTCTCCAATATCCCCATCCAAGGTGAGCGACTGCCCCAGGAAGGACCACAGCGTGCCTCTGATTTCATGCTTCTCATTCAAAAATTCCCTGTTCTTTTGCATTTTCTGCTCCCCAAGTCCCAAAATCTTTTCTATCCTGGAAGAAGCTTTTCTCCATAAAAGCCTGAGTGGTTCTAACACAGCAATGCTTCCCTGAGAGCACAGCTGGTGATCAGGAGCCCAGCAAACAAATCCCACTTCACACATCCTCTGTCTCTGTCTCCTCACTGCTGGGAGCCCAGGAAAGGAGCCACAGTCCTGGCTCCAGAGGAGGAAAGAGGCAGCACCAGCTCTGCTTGGGAAGGAAACTTTCTGAGAACGACTCAGCAGTGCCAGAATTCCCCTCCTGGTTCAAGCCTCAGACACAAACTCTGATCTTTGTGCACAGAACCCCAAACTTGAATGCAGAATTAAACTCAGATTTTTTTGCTCTTGCTGTGGAACAGGTTTTCCCATTGTTTTCCCTTTCCCTAAATTTGACACCTCCTCATCTTCTGGGGCTGCCAATCTCTGCAGTCTCCAAACCCCAGTCAGCACTTTCACCTTCCAAGGGATCTTTGTACATCCCCAAATCCCTGAGGAACTGGGACAGCCCAGAGGGTGAGGGGCTGTAACCTGCAGCCCCAAGGCTCCTTAAATGTCCCTGCAAATTCCCAAACAAACTCAGGATTGCCATCAGACAAAGAGCAGAAAGCACCAAGGGAGCTGACCCGGGGCAGGTGGATGTGGGAGCAATCCTGGCTGCAGCAGAGGGATGGGCTGGGAACTGCCCAGAGATGTAGAAAGAAATCACAATTCTGCATTACACTGGATTTAGGGCAGCCTGGCTTCCTCTTTCTCAGCCTCCTGGCAGCTAGGATGGAGCAAAAAAGGTTAATTCCAAATATTCAGGCCAAAAGAAAGGTGAGGAAAACTCAGAGAAAGAAGAAGAGAAAGAAGAAGAAAATGAGAAAGAAAGAGGGAAAATAGGTGAAAGGTAAAAGAAGAAAAAATAAAAAGAAAGAGAAGGAGAGAAAGGTAAAAATAAAATTACAAAAAAAAAAAAAAAAAAAGAAAATGAAGAAAAAATAAAAAAAGGAATGGGAAAGAAAACAAAAACAAGAAGGAGAAAAGAAAAAGGGAAAGAGAAATGAAAGGAAAAGGAATAGGGAAAAGGAAAAATAAGAAAGGGAAAGAAACATAAAAAAGGAAAATGAAAAAAATAAAAAGAAAGAGAAAGAAAGGAAAATAAAGAATAAAAAAAAAAAAAAGAAAAAGAGAAAGAGCGAAAGAAAGGAAAATAAAAACAAAAAGAAAGAAAAAAGAAAACAAAAAGAAAGGAAAAAAGAAAAAGAAGAACAGGCAAAAAGGAAAAGGAAAACAAAAAGGGAAAATTAAAACAAGGAAAAGCAGGTTTTGGGCAGGCTGGCAGCCTCCTCCTCAGCATCCTGACAACAGAGATCAGGCCACAATGAAGCAAAAGGGTTAATTCCAAATATTCCAGCCAAAAGAAAGGTGAGGAAAATTGTGAAGGAATCTCCTCCTTGGTCTGGTTTGCTTTGCTTTGCCTTCCTTGCCATGGCTTTGCCATGGAACAGAACCAAAGTTCATCCATCATTCCTGTTGGGAATGGTTTCCAGAAAAGGCTTCACCCCACTGAAGTCCCAGCATTTCATGGCCCCATTATTTAATGTTTAAGCACTGAAATTATCAATTCCAAAGGAAATATTGCAGCATGCCCAAAATGAAGCCCTCCTGATATTTCTGGCTGAAAGGGCCATTGTCAACAGGGAATGGAATCAAATTTGCATTTTAGAGATGGAAAAGATTTCCATTGAAGAATTCCAATCAGCTTGGTAAAGTCTAAAGCAATTTGGGAAAGCTTTTCCCAAAGCATCACTGGAGTGTTTCCCTTAAGGGACAGGGAGCCCCAAAAAGCCCCACAGCAACACTGCAGCCCCTCTGGAGAACTGCCATGGCTGCAGCAGATTTGTCAGCAATTCCCAAGTATTTCCCTGTGCAGAGAGCAGCAAACTCATTGCAAATCTTTCCAAAACTCTGAATTTTGCCCTGGAGCTGCATTGTGAGTGCTCATTCACTCTGGCAGAAGTTCTGTCCACAACACCAGGAGTGATGCTGGGACTGCATCAAAGAGGGGGTGGAATTCTGTGGATTTGATCTCCAGGCAGGTCCTGGCACATGGGACAGGCTCTGTTCTGTATTTGCTGTCCCCAGCCTGCTGTCCTGCTGACCTGGTGCTGTCCCAGGCTGTCCCAGCCAGAGAATCCCAGAATTATTAAGGTTTAGAAAGGTCTCAAGACCATCAAGTCCAACCATCAACCAACCATGCTGACCAGGGACCCTGCCTGCTCCAGCTGCCCAGAACCCTCCTCCAGCAGCTGGGAATTGCTCCTGGGCAGGGCTGGGATGCTGGGCAGAGCCAGAGAGCTGCTGCAGGGCCAGGGTGACACTGCCACCACCCCCTGTCCTAAATCCAGCCCCAAATCCCAGAGGGGCTCCCTCAGCCCGTGCTCTGCTGGAGCAGGGTGTGCCTGCAACTGGGAGGAAAAGGGAAGGGATTTTAGCAGTAATTATTGCAAATGAACTTCCAAAAGTCTCATGTGCAGCCATGAGCACTCTCCACTGGGATGTGATTGCTAAAGGTCACCCAGTCCTGGGGTTTTCCTAAGCCCAGCCTGATTTCCAACCAAAGAAATCAGGGAGAGGAGTTGGAAAGGCAGTGTCAAACATCCTCTGGAAATGTGAAGGGATAATTGGAAATGTAAAGAGATAATTGGAAGCTGCTCACTGATGGGAACAAATTTAGTCTTGTGATTTGGGAACTTCATTCCTGAAGGAGATTCAGTGGAACCTGCCAGATCCCAGGGATATGGAGAGACCTGCAGGGACCCTCCCAGTTCTGCAAATCCAGAGGGAGTTTCTACTTCCAAAGTACATAGTAGCAGGTGTAGGAGAAGCTTTCCTGGGTTTCTTTTTCCTCTGTTTACCTTTTGCAGAAAACAGGAGAAACTATTGTACTATAAACCTTGAATCCTCAAGTGTTCCAGGACAGTGATTGAAATATTTGCATTTCTCTCCTGTTTGGTTGCTTGAATGAAACTGCAGTTTCTGTACATCAAAGGCCCATAAGAATAAAGCCTTCCTGAAAATAAATCTGTTTTCTCTCTGTGCTGTGTACCTGAAAGCAGTCCTTGAGAATTCCATTGGAAAAATGTGTTGGAGGCAAGCACAGACAATCCAGCTTGAAAGAGATTGCTTTCCTTGCATGCTTTAATGACATTTAAAATAATGCTGAAGAACTTGTTTCTTTTCTTCTCCTACCTTTTGGTAACATATTTTTCTTTTTCTCCTTTTTTTTTTTTTTTTTTAATCCTATCCCAAAAGCAGGAGCTTGGCAGCTCTTTCTCTGGTGGAATGAAAACAAACATTGCTGGAATGAGGAAGAGAAATTATATTTGGGCTCTTTGCTGGTGCTGACTGAATGGAATGGGACACCAAAAAACAGCCTCATTATTTTATTCCCTGCAGATGATCAGATCCTTCTGGGTGAGACAGCAGTTGGCAGAATCCCTTTGGGGTGCTTCTCCAGCAGTCTCTGAAGCCACTGGGGAGTAGATGAATTTTAAATCCTCCCCAGGTTACATTCCCAGAGCCTGGGCAGCCCCCAAAGCCCCTCTGTGTGCATCAAATATCAAAGAAGGGGAACCTGAACGCTTCTGGCTCTGGTTCAAGATGACCCCAGGTGGCCAAAAGCATCGTGGGCTGTTTCAAAAACAGTGATAGCCAGGGCAGAGATTGTCCCCTTTGTCCCCTGTGCTGGCCCTGCTCAGGTCCTTGAGGGCTGTGTCCAGCTGAGGGAGCTGGGGCTGCTCAGGCTGGAGAGGAGCCCCAGCTGAGAGGGACCCTCAGCCCTGGGTGTCCCTGTGTGCAGGGAGGGGCAGAGCAGGGCCCAGGCTCTGCTCCAGGGCCCAGCAGTGGCACCAGCGGAACGGGCAGGGACTGAGCCCAGCAGCTGCCCCTGCACAGGAGGCACAACTTCTGCCCTGGGCAGTGCCCAGCCCTGAGCAGGCTGCCCAGGGAGGGGCTGCAGTGTCCCTCAGCAGGGATATTCCAGAGCCACATGGACACAGTGCTGTGCCCTGTGCTCTGAGATGGCCCTGCCTGAGCAGGGAGGTGGCACCAGTGACCCTCTGTGCTCCCTTCCAGTCTGGCCCAGCCTGGGGCTCTGGGATACTCAGGAGAAACAAGATCTACATCAGGATTCCTGTGTCAGTGTGTCACAGACCACAGACCTTGGGATGGAGACAAGGCCACCAAAAGTGAGTGGCAGGGAATGCTCAGAGCACAGCACAGAGCCTGCTCCTCCTCCCAGCTCCTGGGGTGGAAACCAACCAGGCCATCCCAGTAAAACCAGAAGTGGATTCCATCACATCTCCTGTTTCCCATGTGCTGCTTCCCATCCAGATGGATGCACTGAACACCAGAGCTGCTTTCAGAGGCTGTTTTGTGCTGGAGAAGGAGGCAGTGAAGCTGCCAGCACAGTCAGGCTCTTCAGAAGGCTGGTTTAATTAACTAGTGTGATATCAAAGCTGAAGGACTCCTGACACACAATTACAGGGCTTTGTCTGAGCTGGAAAAAAACTGTGTAACCCTTGCCTTTATCATCATCTCACTCCTGTTCACTTGATATCTCCAAAATACATCCCATGGTCACGTTTCAGTGGCCACTTCTGTTCCTGCTGGTCCTGGGAACAAATGAACATTTCTAAAAATACCAGCAAATCTCAGAACCTGAGCACACAACAGAGGCTGCAACTGCATTTCAGAGCTGACATTAAAATTCCAGTGTGCTGCTCTGAACTCTAGGGAAGCCCACCTTAAGCTCTGCTTTGGAGGAGTTAATTTATGCTGGGCCATCCATCTCTGTCTGGGAGTAAGAGCCACACCTGAGGTGGGGACAGCCTTTCCCAGAGTGCTGAGGTGACAAAGGCAGCCATAACTCTGTGTGACTTCAGGCTCTGGCCAACAGAAAATCCCTGGGAAAGGTGTGCCAGGATTCAGGTGATGGATGCAAAATCCTCCAGCAGGTGTTTGAGCCTCTTCCAGCTCATCCTCCCAACAGATGCACTCCTGGAGTGCCTCTTCCCCGTGGGTTCCATCATTGCCTCCTCTCCTGCCCCACCACACAGTGAGATCCTCATCCCCCAGGGGCCTGGGGCCATCTCCTCCCACATCCCAGCTTTGAATCACTCCTGATTTATTCCCTTTCTCTCACACCAGCCTCATGCTGTGCATTCCATCCCCTTCTCCAATTCCCTCATTCCTTCTCTGCTGCATCTCATGTGCAGCCCCAATCCCTGCCTGATTCCAAACACAAAAATCTCTGCTGATTCCCAGCCCCAATCCCTGCCTGATTCCTGAATCCCTGCCTGATTCCCAGCCCCAATCCCTGCCTGACTCCCGAATCCCTGCCTGATTCCCCAATGTCTCCCCGATTCCCCAATCCCTGCCTGATTCCCGGCTGGCATCCAGAGCCTCCTCTGCCATTCCGGAGGCTCCTCCAGATCCAAAGGCAGCAGGATGGTGGGGGCTGATTTAGCCCAGACACGCCTCCCCCTTCCCTGCTCCCCGCGATTCCGGCTGGGAATCAGGCTGAGGATTGAGCCCGGCGGCGAGGTGGGAATGGAGCTCCGAGCCCGGCAGGGTCCCTGCAGGGACGGGGAGCCGATTTTTGGGGAAGAGCAGCAAGGACTGTCCCCGTGAGTCAGTGCTGAGCCCGGCAGGGTCCCTGCAGGGACGGGGAGCCGATTTTTGGGAAAGAGCAGCAGGGACTGTCCCCGTGAGTCAGTGCTGAGCCCGGCAGGGTCCCTGCAGGGACGGGGAGCCGATTTTTGAGGAAGAGCAGCAGGGACTGTCCCCGTGAGTCAGTGCTGAGCCCGGCAGGGTCCCTGCAGGGACGGGGAGCCGATTTTTGGGGAAGAGCAGCAGGGACTGTCCCCGTGAGTCAGTGCTGAGCCCGGGGGTCTCGGGGCACAGGAGATGCTGCTCTGCTCAGAGCACAGAGCTGAGCTCTCCCAAATGCACCGGCTGGACAGGTGCTGTGTGCTGTAAACACAGAGCTCCTTTCATTGCAATAAACCTGGCTGAATATCCCAAACAGAAAGGGGGTTATTAATAAATCAGCCCCGAGCACAGGCGTAAGCAGAGCCTCACGCTGGATCCAGAGTGATTTATACACAAAGCAAAACAGATCAGTCTCACGTTGCTGGAAAAGGACACCAGATGCCTTTGACGTCACCTAAATTATCTCTATTTTTAAAAGTTACTCTTTCCCATTTGCTGCCAACTCACAAAGTCCAATTTGCCAAGATAATCTATCGAGTGGGGATGAAGATTTCCAAAGTTGAAGTATCGGTCTCTTAGCAACCGTAGTACTCTTTTGTATTAAACTGAGCCCAGGCGTCTCCTGGAGCCTTTTCTGCACCTAATCAGCAAATTCCCATTAAAGACACAATATTGGAGAAACGTCACTTAGGATCCAGGATACATCTAAACACATTGAGTCCGTGTTCTCTCTGCTCAGAGGGATATTTATAGCAGGGAGACATGTCAGGCAAGGATGTGGCATCTCTTATTCATGCAAGGGACTGGATAAGAAATGAGAATGTAGGAAAAAAAATGGTGCAGCAAGAGCTGATAAGAAAAACAACAAAATCATGGGAAGAACTTCTTCCAGCTGGGTCTGGTTCAAGATGGTGGCCTTTGGGTGGTGGGAAGGGGTGAGAGAAAAGAAAAGCTCCCTTTCCTTTCCTGCTCTGCTTCCAGCCCAGTGTTTGGAGCAGTTTGATGCCTCACTTTCTCCAAGCCTACGAGAGCTCTGGAATGGGTTTTTGCCTCCCACATCCACATCTGCTTCTCCCAGCCCGGCACAAAGCTCTGACTCCTGGGAATCCTCCCTTGAGTAACACCTGCAGGTGCTCTGCAGAAAGCTGCTGGAAAGGGCATGACACTGTTTTGGATGGAGAAGGGATGACACAAAACTTCTCCTCTGTCCTGTCCCCATGGAGTTCCTGTGCTGCCTGCCCACTAATTCTGGCCTTTTTCTTTCACAAATGTAACAAAAAAACTTCAGAACAAAATGGAAGCACAATTCTGAGTCAGTGTTTCAGTACAGAGGGCCTAGAGATGGTTCCTTATCACCCTAAAGATGGTTCCTGCTGCCCTTGCATCCCTGCAGGCTCTGTGACCTGCCATGCCCTGTCCCTCTGTGCCCAGGATCAGCCTGGAGGTTTGCCTGGGCTGTGCTCACCCTCCCTGAGCAGTGGGAGCAGGGCCAGGGCCATGCTCTGCACCTGAGGATCAGAACACAGCAGCACTTTGGGATTTTAGGCACCATCCCCTGCCCAGGATCCCCATGGCTGCCCCCACAGCCTGCACATGGATCAGACTAATCCTGGTGGCTGCTGCTGGCCAAGAGGTAGGGCAAGGAGACATTTCCTGGTCCTGGAGCCATTGGAATTGGACCTCTGGATTGACAGGAGGGGGAGCAGCTCTGAGCTGGGCTGTGCCCTTCCTGCTGCCCTGCAGCCACCCCACAGCTCCAGCCCAGGGCAGGGGGGCCAAAAACACATCCCAGTGCTCACAGGTGTGACTGTCCCAGGTGAGCCAGATCAGACCTCCAGGTGAATCTCCTGGAGCACCACACAGCTTTGGATGAGAGCAGGATCCTCTGCAGCCCAGGAGCACCAGGCACTCCCCTACAGAGCAAACAGCTCTCAGAGCTTTGGGACCTCTCTGTTCCTTATCTCCCAACAGATAGGAATTAAAGGAAATCAATTCCACCTCTCCTCTGCTCCAGCTCCAACCCTGTCTCTCTCAGTACTGCTAACCCCATTTCCAGAGCACTCTCCAAAGCATCCCACGAATAATTCCATTATTGCCTGGGATTGTTGTTTACAATGTGGGGATTGCCCTGCACTCAAGAGCACAGGGAAAAGAGGCTGAGTGCCTTTAGATTTACAAGGCAAAGCAGCTTCCACCTTTCCACCAGCTGGATTATTCAGGCTGGTTTTGCTTCCTGGCACATGAAAAATGCTGGGGAAATGATCTTGAGCTGAGTGTGCATCATCTGATCCCAGAGGCACTGGGAGCAGAGCAGTGAGTGTGACAGGGAGCTGTGGCACTGCCAGGGACACTGGGAGCAGTGACAGGGAGCTGTGGCACTGCCAGGGACACTGCAGTGTTGCAGCAGCAGGGTCAGTTTAGCTTCAATAAAGATAGTCAATGTATCAATGTATCCCACAATATCCATGCACACTAGGAGCACAAACACCCTAAACCTCCTGGCCTGCCTGGAATACAAAGTGGAACTGGCCCCAGCTTAAAATTCCATTGAATTTCCCCAGGCAATAATGAAGTTGGTTGATAAAATGACTCTGGAAGTATTTCTTGCAAATATGAATCAATTCAGATTGATAGGAAATAGAATCAAGAAACAAACCCACCTGACTGCTCTTGGCAGTTTGGCCATGAAATACATAATTCAATTCCAAGGAAACCCAGCCCTGGTCTGGATTTCCAGCACGAAGGAGGCGGCTGCAGGAAGGGAAGGAATCCAGCACCAACCCCTTCCTCACAAAACTGCTGGGGCTCTTCCAGGGTGCACAACTGCTCTTCCCTGGGAGGAGGATCCTGGCCCAACACCTGAATTCAGAAGTTTGCTATGAAAATATCTCAGGAGAGAGAGGGGGAATTGTCTTCCTAAGGAAGCAGTGAGAAGGGAGCAAAGTTCCTAAGTCAGTTCAGGGGGGAAACTCAATGTTTCTGTCACTTTCCCACTCATCTCCATGGAAGCAGCTTCTCCCTGAAAGCAGAAACTGCTGCTGGCTTGTCCCAAACTGGGAAGCAGCTTCTGCTTCCAGAGGCTCCCAGATCCCTCTGCAGCTGATCCTGCTGTGCTGGACACAACCTGCCTGTTATCCTGGAGACACTAAAACAAAAACCTAAACTAAAACCTCCAGAGTGCTCAGGAAAAGCTGCTGTGAGTTCTGCAGGTTGCCAAGAGCTCCAAGGGATTCCACAGCGGCCAAGGAATAACAAGGAGCAGGGAAATCCCAGATGTGCTCTTTCCACAGCTGTATCCCTGTGCCAGCTGCCCGTGGAGAGGGACTGCAGCCCAGCATGAGCACACCAGAGGGTCCTGGACACAGAGGAATCTGCTCCAGGACCTCCCCAGGCCAGCCAGGACATGGGGGAGGATAAAAACTGCTCCTTGTTCCTTGTCTTCATCTGATATTCTCTCCAAGGGTATGTTAGCAACAGCAGAGAAGAGCAAAACAGGAGGAAAAATCCCAAATAGCTCTGCCAGTTTCATGGAAATGGCCTGAGCTGGAAGGAATACACAAGGATCATCCAAGTCCAGCTCCTGGCCCTGCACAGGACAATCCCAAGAATCCCAACAGAGTTTATTGCTGCAGCACATCAGCTGCTTCCCCTCCTCCATCCCTTCCCATCCACTCCACCCCAGATCCCAGAAAGGGACTGGCAGTGCCTCAAAGGTCACACAGTCCCTGTGCCCTGAACACTAGGAACTAATGTTCATGGAATCAGGGATCATCCAGTGCCACCCCTGCCATGGCAGGGACACCTTCCACTGTCCCAGGCTGCTCCAAGCCCTGTCCAGCCTGGCCTTGGGCACTGCCAGGGATCCAGGGGCAGCCACAGCTGCTCTGGGCACCCTGTGCCAGGGCCTGCCCACCCTCACAGGAACAATTCCTGCCCAATATCCCACCCATCCCTGCCCTTGGGCACTGTGAAGCCCAGCTGGGTTCATCCCTTCCCAAGGAAGGGCACTGAGGGCACCTGGAATGCTCAGCCTGACCCAGGGACAGATGCAGGTCTGCAGCTCCAGAGCAGTTCTGGGTCCTGGGTCAGGGTAGGTCTGATTCTCCCTCAAGGGTCCTTCTTCAAACAGTCCCAAGACCTCCACAAATCTTCCCATTCCCTTTTAGGATCACGTTTACTTCTGTTTATCCCACAGGAGTCCCATGGGTTACCCATGCCAGCAGTGCTGCTCCACTTTCTCCTCTCCTGAACAGCTCCTCCAGCTCCATCTGACATTTGCAGCTCTGCTGCAACAACTGCTCCATGTTCTCCTTCTCCCAGTCTGGAGCCTGGATTCACCAATCCTGGGCTGTGCTCGGGCTGGGAGCCTTTGTTGAGCTGTCACAAATTCTTGTCACCTGTCCCTCCAGTGTGGCCCTTCCAGCCACTGCTGGACCCTCCGTGGCCACCAGAAACACTGAGCTGCCACCAAACCCTCACAGAACCTCTCCCTGCTGCTCAGCCATTGGCAGGAGAAGAAAACAAAGAAACCTCCAGGCCCCCAAACCAGCCCCTGGAACATCTGAGGTGGAAATCCCACACTGCAGACTTCAGCACTGCTGGCAAAGCTCCCGTGGAAACAGGAGCTTGCCCAGTTGATGAGCAGGTCCCCCAGGCCAGGAGCTGGGTCACATCCCCATGTCCAGCCCCAAGAAGGGACAGCTTTAGTGGGACAGGCCAGGATCTCCACCCCATAGGAGCCAACATTGGTCTGCACTGACCTCGTCATCCCAGCACCATGGTGCTCATGGGGGATGGGAAGGGTCTGACCTCCCCTCCATGGCCAGCCAAGGGCCAGGGTGGGACATGGGCAACACCTGGAGTCCCAAACCAGCCCCACAGCCCAGGTCAGGAGCCTCCAGCCCAGCCATCTCCAGTGGGAACGACTCCCACCAGGCTCCCTGCAGTTGGAAGCAGCAGCTTGGGCGCCTCCAGTGCCTCCCCCTCGGGCACCCCCAGCTCTCAGGTGAGCTGGTGAGGGCTGGGCTGGCCATTCCCTGAATGGCCCCATCCCAGAAACATGGAGAGAAGCTGGAACTGGCAGGATCTGCCTCTTTCCCTCCTTCCCTGCTCTCATGTAAAAGCTGCAGCAACATTCACACTTAATCACTGAAACTGCTGCACACGAGCCCAGCTGCAGGGCCAGGGCAGCTCTCTCCATTTGGAAAGCACTAATTCCCTAATTCCTGTTAGTTGTATCCCTTTGGAAAGCCTTCATTCCCTGATTTCTGTCAATTCTATCCCTTGGAAAGCCTTCATTCCCTGATTCCTGTCAATTCTATCCCTTTGGAAAGCCCTCATTCCCTCATTCCTGTCAATTCTATCCCTCTGGAAAGCCCTCATTCCCTCATTCCTGGCAGCCCTTGAGCCCAGAGGTGTCCCAGCACCAATCAGGGCATTTGTAAGCTCTTGCTCTGGGGTAAGATTTTGCTGCTCCTGTCATCTAAAAATATCTCAGGAGAATTTGCTCCAGCCCAAATGGCTCTGCTTGAAAGGGTTTCAAACATCAAACATCTGCTGGGAATTTGGAGCAGGGTCTGGCTTGGTTTGCCTGCCCTTTTCCCAACTTCACACAGCTCCAGAGCCCTGAGCTTGGCTTCACTAAAACCCCCAGTTCCACCAAAAACTGAAATAAAACTGGGTGAACACCTCCCTCCATCCCTTTCCCAATTCCTCCAGGACCTGCATGGCCAGCTTACAGTTTCCTCTTGGTTTTCCTGGGTTTTCCTGGGCTGGGCTCCCACTGGGAGAGGCTGGATGGGCACAGAGTCCCTGCCCTGAGGAGCAGTGGGAGGAGAAGGTGACTGAGACCAGTCTGAAGCCCACAGAAAGTTCTGTGCCTGCCTAAATCCTGCACTGAAGGTTGAACTCTTCCCAGGGGTGTTACTGGGGAGCTGTGGCTGCCCCTGGATCCCTGGCAGTGCCCAAGGCCAGCCTGGACAGGGCTTGGAGCAGCCTGGGACAGTGGAAGGTGTCCCTGCCATGGCACTGAATGGGCTTTAAAGTCTCTCCAACCCAGCCCATCCTGCACTTTGTGATCTGTGTCCCACCCCGGGGTGTCCCAGAGCTCCTCAGGGCAGTTTCCACCTGGGAATCCCAGACTTGGCTGGGCCACAGCCAAGTGAACAAATCTGGTTCCCTTTTGGGCCATTGTACCCATTAACTCTGCTGGTTTCTCTGGGCAGATCCACCCCTGGGGAAGGTTGTTCTTCCAGCCACGTTGATCTGAGGAGGCTCCAACAGAACCACAGGGACCTCCTGGTGCCCAGGGAGGGCAGAGCCAGGAGCACAAAGCACCACACTTTTCACACTTCATTGGGAAGCTTTATAAATTAATTGGAGTACAAAGTTGGGTCTAATTGATGTTTGTATTGATTGAACTGCTCCAAGTCTTAATTTTGGTTGTAAAACTTCCTTTAAAACAGAGCCATTTATAATTAAGACAGGATCTGTAATTAATGGAGTTTTATACTCATAAAACTGCCTCTCTCATCAGTCTAAATTAAACTCCACATGAAAGTTGGAGCAAATTAAATACAGTAGATGCCAAAACTACTTTCTCTGAACTCTTTGCTATCCTTATTAATGTCAAAACAAAAAGATGTGAAGGTGTGGAAAGTGCTGGAAATCCATGTTTGGAGAGGACACAGCAGGGGAGGACACCATGGACCGTGCCCACTCTGTGCAGGGTGAGCACAGAGACATCCCCATCCCCTTCCACACGAGGCAGGAGCCACTTCCCACACTCCAGCTGGAAAATTAATATTTTCATATTAGAAAAATTTGTATCTTGCCCCTCTTGCACCATTCTAACAAACATAAATCTGCTTGGAAAAGTGTTTTGTTCCACCAGAGTCACAGGAGGTCTCCACATCCAAGGTGGGGGTGGCAGAGATTCCCTTCACGTGCCAGGAGTTTTTTAAAACAAAGGTTAATTAAAACAAGGGTTAATTAAAACTGGGGTGAGGATGGGCCTGGCCATTCCCCCAAATCCCCATTAATGAAACTCCCAAGCTCTGGTAACCGTGGTTGACCAAATAACTCTTTCCAGCCTCATCCATTGGAAATTTTTACAGCCATCAACCACAATATTTACACAGCCCAGACAATTCTGAGCTTGTGGCAAGAAAATAAATCCTCGTGGACATATGTACAGAGCTAAAAGTTCCCCAATAAATCTGTTTGCCATGTTTTCCTCATCCACATCTAGGTAATTAGCAATTCCCTGCTTTAAATACTCCCATTAATTTGGGTTGCTGTTTTTAGTGGAATATCATTTCCTCTTCCCAAAAGGGCCATTGCTATTTTTGTACCATGTGTTTTTTCTGGCTGCCACATTCTGCTCTCCCCACTCAAAAAAGTCACTCCAACCTTCACCAAGTATTTATGGCTTGAAGATTCCTCCACACATCACTGAGCTGACGTCCAGGGAGCCTCTCACAGCTGTCCAGTTACCCAGGGCTATCCCACAGAACTCCAAGCTCCAGCTGGAGCCCAGGCTCCTCAGTAGCTGCTCAAGCTCTGGTTGTTCCCAGTGCCATCCTTTGGGATGCCCAGCTGTCCCCATGGACTGCAGCACTCAGGGATTAGGGGAGTCTCAAGGAGCACTCTGGGTGAGGAACTCTGGCCAGTGCCACAACAGGATTTGTCCCCTCCCAGGGGATGAGGATTATTCCAGCTGCTCCTGAGCAGAGCAGGCTGATGGAGATGGAGGAGGTGCCTCCCCAAAAGCATGGGAGGGAAATGCCCAAGCAGCACCAAACCCCTTTGTTTGATCTGATTTAGAGCAAAACCAGCTGGGTCTGTGGCCCTGCTGCCTCAGAGCCTCCCTTTTCAGCCCATTTTCTTAATTTGTGCTGCTCTCATCCCACCAAAGCCTCAGAGGCTGCAGGAGCTGGGAGAGGTAAGGAATGCAGAGAGCTGATTATTAAGGAAGCACATAAATTACCATACTGATAATTACCCAAAGGAGTGAGGTTCAAAGGACCCTCTCTCTGTTCCACCACGGATTCCCAGCCCAAACACCCAGCCCAGCCTGGGGCCAGCCCTCTCTCACAGCCAGGCTCACTCCAGTGCATGCCAAACTGGGATGGGACTGGCTCTGTGCCACCAGGAGCTGAGACCTCCTTCTCAGGAGGAGAGCAGAATGAAGGAATGAAGGATGAAGGATGAAGATGAAGAATGGCAGAATGAGCTGTGCTCATGGGCAGCTGCATCCCAAAAATCCCCCAGGATGGGATGTGACATCCCACCTTCCAGCACTCACAAACTGAAACTTGGTAGGGTGAAACTTTCTCTAGGAGCTGATCCCTAAAAGGTTTCTACTAGAATGAGAAAGACTCTAAGGACATCACCAATTATCTGATTCCTTCAGTGACAGCCCAGCTCCAATGATGGGAATTTTCCTGCCTCCATCACTGGGATCAGAATTTCACATTTGTAAAATCAGCACGTTTTTCCTGGGAAACACCAAGTCCCCCAAGCTCAGTTTTTCCATTGGCTGAGCAAAGCACCAACCCTGCTCATCCTGAGAAACATTCCATGGGCAGCTTCTCCACGCAGAGGAACTCCAGAGATGTGCCATGTTTGGCTTCAAACACTGCTGGGATGGAGAAACAGGCACTCTCAACACATCAGCAGAGCTTTTTATATGCCAGGCCTCCACACCATGATTCCAGCCCGAATTTTTGGGTGAGAAGGTGAAATAATCACAGTAAACACCTGAAAACAGCAGCTTCTGGTCTCTGTTCTTGCAGATAAACCTCAGCAGAGACATCCCCAGAGCACAAAAAGCCATTCCTTCCCCATAGCAAAGCACACGAGGTGTCCCTCGGGCTCAGGTGGCACTGGGTGACACCCAGGGGTCACCCAGCCAAGAGCCCTGGCCTGCTGCTCTCTTACAGGGGAAATAAACTGAACCCTTCGATCACCTACAAACTCCTCTCCAAACCCCCAGGAGCTGCTGAGCAAGAGCTCCTGGAGTGTGAGCTGCTGTCTAACCCCATCTCCTCCTGCCAGCCCTGAAGGGACACCTCAGCCTTACTCTCATTGATGGGAGCTGCAGAAATCAAAGCACATCTCTTCATCCAAGGAGGAAAAAAAGCAAATTGGCAACACCAGAGCCAGTGCAGGACAGCAGGGAACCTGAGCAGAAGCCAGACTCCCCCTCCAGAGCCCTGTATTTAACCAGACTCTTGATTTGCTCTGCTGCCACTTCGTCAGCTCATACATTCCATCCTTTTCTTGTGGAAAGTGAGAGCCAGACAAAAGGGAGGATGAGGAATCCAGCAAAAGAAAACTGTATAGAAATGAGCCTGGAAGGTCTCTGGAATGAGCCCTGAAGAAGCTGTCACTCCCTAAGCCCCTTCCCAGAATGGGGTGGGAAGTGTCCCTGCTGCACCCCAGCCAAGCCAAACCCGGGGTATTTTTACTGCTGGGCTGGAAAATGGCCATTCCTGGGCTTTGCCAGAACCCAGGCTTGGCTCCTGGGAGCAATGAAAGTACCTGGGAGCCACTGAGGACCCCGGGCACAGGAGTGGCTCAGGTGTGACCCCGCTCCTGGGACTCCCCTGCCAGGGTGGGAGGGATCCCTGCACATCTCAAATCCTGGCCCTGCTCCTGTGCCCTAGGCTTGGCTGGAGAAGAACCATCCCGAGGCAATCTGTGTCCTGCAGAGCTTTCCCCAAACCAGACACAGCCTCCCCAAGACACCTCATCAGCTCCCAGCACTGCCCCGTGTCCAGGATGGAAGGAAATGATTGGATTTGATCTTTCTGCGGAAGCTGGGGCCTGGCCAGCTTAAATCTGCACATTTGCCACACCTTCAGGGCAGAACTGAGTGAAAAAGCTCAGACTCAAAATGAAACACTTTACTTTGGAACAGATGAGAATTTTTTTTCCTCCATAGCTTCCGATTCATGGGAGAAAAATGAAAAATTTCAAATGTGCTGATTTGGCTAAAAAAAAAAAAAGTAAGGGTATCCACTTATTTTTAAACTCCAGCAGACGGAACAATCCCCTATTTGCAGGGCTGCACTGGGAGGCAGTGCCTGTCCTGGGGCTGTTAACTCTCCCTGCAGTCCCTGAGGAACACATTTTACAATCAGGGACATTGTTACTCCTGTGCTTTAGAGGGAACCTCAGCACATCTCACTTCCCCCAGGAGCAAAGCAGGACAGAACATCCAACTCTCTGTTTTCTCATTTTCCCTCCTGCAGCACTGGAATCAATTTCCCAAAGCAGTGACAAGCTCCACTTAGTGCTTGTGCTGGGCATTCCATCCCTCAGACAGGCTGGCAAACCCAGCTCTCCATGGCAAAGGCAGGAACTGCTGTGTCCCCTCCCCATGTGAAAACGTGAGGAATTGCTGAGCACAAAACTGCTCCAAGCCTTTTGTACTCTGGGAAGTAGCAGCAATTCCAGTCGGTTCCAGAGCCCCGTCCCTGCCCCTGCCCACCAGAGCTGTTCACACAATCTCACACCCTGGATTCTATTTCCTTGAAAGGAAAGTCATGAGATTTGTGTTTCCTCACAAATTAAAAAGAAATTGCCCAAAAGAATAATCCTAAAATACAAAATACTGCCTCATCCCAGATGTTTCTAATAGGCTTGTGTTCTAATGGCTTATTTAGAGAGACTTTTCCTAAATGACATCTTAATGATGTGCATTCAGGACCATGAGACACAAATATAATTCATTATCAAAGCTTGGGGGTTTTCTTTCATTTGTTGGGTTTTTTTTCCCCCCCATAATTGTTATCAAAATAAAGGAGACATTTTCAGAAAGCCTTTGTGCTGTTCTGCACTACTAAAGACTAAAAATTCCAAATGTCAACATTTCCGGGAGTTTTTTTCTTGCTCTTACTTGGCTCGTGCTGCCTGTGACCCCTCGGCTCCAGGCAGGACAGAGGGACTGAGCAGCTCCCTGCTTCTCCAACCCATCCCAATCCCAGCCACGTTTGGATCCCAGCTGCTTTCCCCACTGGTGAATGGTGCCAGGACTCTGCAGACCTGGGCACTGAGCCCCACCATCTCCTGTCCTGTTATTCTGAGTGTTGATTCATGTGATGCTCATGTGGATCCTGCTGTTGTCCCAGCACTGCCCCTGCCCCTCCCTGGTGTCCCTCAGCTGGGTCCAGCCACAGGAGCCCTTCAGAGTGGGGGTGAACAGGAGCCCAAGGCAGACAGAGGGGTCCTGGCTCGGCTCATCCCACAAACCCCACCTGGGGCAATGCCCAGGGTGCCCCAGAGAGACCCTGGCCGAGCCCTCCCTGCCCAGCATCGCTCAGCGAGGAGGGAGGGCAGGACCTAGGGCTGAGCTCAGCCTGCCAAAACCACAGCTCAGCTTTAACTCATTCCATTTGGAGAGTGAACAGGCTGAGCCAGGCTGGCAGCAGCCCTAGGAGCTGCAGTGCTCTCAGCCTGCAGTGCCCATGCTGGCACTGAGAGTTCCAAAACTGCAGCTCCCACCTGGAGACTCCCTGTGCTCCAATGGACACTCTCTGTGCCCCTGGACACTTCCTGTGCCCCAATGGACACTCCCTGTGCCAATGGACACTTCCTGTGCCCATGGACACTCCCTGTGCCCCAATGAACACTCCCTGTGCCCCTGGACACTCTCTGTGCCCCTGGACACTCTCTGTGCCAATGGACACTCCCTGTGCCCCTGGACACTCTCTGTGCCCCTGGACACTCCCTGTGGGCCCTGACACTCCCTGTGCCCCTGGACACTCCCTGTGCCCCAATGAACACTCCCTGTGCCCATGGACACTCCCTGTGCCCATGGACACTCCCTGTGCCCCAATGGACACTCCCTGTGCCCATGGACACTCCCTGTGCTCACGGACACTCCCTGTGCCCCAATGGACACTCCCTGTGCCCCAATGGACACTCCCTGTGCCCATGGACACTCCCTGTGCCCCTGGACACTCTCTGTGCCCCTGGACACTCCCTGTGCCAATGGACACTCCCTGTGCCCCTGGACACTCCCTGTGCCCCCTGACACTCCCTGTGCCCATGGACAGTCCCTGTGCTCATGGACACTCCCTGTGCCCATGGACAGTCCCTGTGCCCCAATGAACACTCCCTGTGCCCCTGGAACACTCTCTGTGCCCCTGGACACTCCCTGTGCCCCTGGACACTCCCTGTGCCCATGGACACTCCCTGGACACTCCTGGCCGCCAGGGTCGGATCAGGAAGCAAAGGGGGCTGAGTTCTCCTGTCCCTCCCCGATGTTCCCTGTCCCTCTCAGCCCTGGCTGGGGTCCCTGCAGCCCTGCACAGCCTCAGTGCCTGGGAGCACCAGGGTCCCTGCAGAGTGGCACCCCATGGATGGGTGTCCAAGGCCAGCCTTCCAAGGGCTCCTACAGATGCACTTTGGTGTCACAAGGCAGAGCTGGGAGAGCAGCACCTCCTGCTGGGCTCCTGCTCCCTGCCCAGGTCACCTGGACCCATGTGGCTGGAGGCTGTGGCTGCAGGGTCCAGGGACAGCTGGACATGGCTGCTCATGGCTCTGGCTGCTTTGGCTCCGGGAATAGCAAATCCAAAGCTGCTCCTCTCAGCTCCTCCCCAGCTCCAAACCCTCTGCCCTCTGCTCCCTCCCACCCATCCTGCCCCATCCCACTGGGGCACAGCCCCCCCTGCTCCTCCCCCCTTCTCCTGCTACCCCGAGCTGTGACTTTTTGGGAACGTGCAGTGCAGATCCTGATGGAGCATCCTTGCACAGTCTATTTAATGAACCCGGCCTTGGCACCTTTTTCTCATCCCAGCTGAGGCTGTGATGTCTCAGGACCCACGTCTGGCCAAGGAGAACTGGCAAACAGAGAATTCCAGCAGAGGGAGAGGACAACCAGCTTCAATTCCCGGTACTGCTGGCATCTCTCTGCTGGCCTCACACCCTGCTCACTGTGCCAGGGCCCTGGCTGGGCCTCAGGACAGCAAAGGCACTTTCTGGCACACGGGGACATGGGGACAGGACCACACTGTCCCTCAGCAGAGCCCTGTGGGTGATGGATATTCCCTGGAGCAGCAGGGCTGAGATCTGACAGTACCATGGGCAGTGTTCCCACCCCAAACCAGGAGCACTGACCTTGACATCTGGTGATAATTCCAAAGGCTCTGCTCTAATGGCATCTGAAAAAAACCCTCCAAAGGCACCAGGTGAGACTCTCTCAGTCACTGGGTTTCTGCCCCTGCCACTGCAGCAGCGCCGTGCCAGGACCTTGTGCCACCCCCCTGTGTCACCAGCAGGGACCACAGGGACACGGGCACTGGGGAGACCAGGGAAATCCATTGCTCATGGGGAGCAGGAGCCACAGAGGAGAGGCTCTGGCAGCTCCCAAGGCTGTGGTGGCTTCTCCGCCTTCCCAAATTTCTCTGCTGCCCAGTAAACTGAGGCACAGAGGAATCAGTGACAGCCAAAACATCCCAGCGAAGGAATAAAACAGGCATCTGTCCTTCTGCTTCTCTAATGTACACCTGACCCCTAAACCTCCTTATTTAGGGGCAAAACCTATTTCTGAATGTTCCCCTGTACAGATTCAGTGGGGGTTGGCAGGTATTTGTGCCTTGGAAAGCAAGCTGCTCTGAGGAGCCAAGGCATCCATTCTGCTGGGCTGGGGCTCGATTGCAGCTGATGTGCTGAGGTGAATGTCACCTCCTGGCTGAAATCCCTGTCCCAACGGCCCCCAGGGACACCTGGCATTGCACTGCCCCACCAGCCTGGCAGGCAGAACACCAGGATCACCTCCAGACACCACAGGATTCTGAATCAGGGTAATTAAAGGATGGATCTTCAAAGGCCAGCTCAGACCCTGAGTGAGCAGAGCCCTGGCAGCCCTGGGGCCCCTCATGTCCATCCAGGGTTGTCCTGCTGGGATTCACCAGAGCCATTCCTGTCCCAGCTCCTCACTGACAGCTTGGCCAGCCCTTTTCTCAGCCCTCCCTGAGCTCCTGAGCCCAGCACTGAGAGAGGCCCCAGGAACTGAAATAAAAGCATTTGCTCAGCACTCAGTGCCACCAAGGGATGCCTAAGGCAGCTCAAATCCAGGGAGAAGGCTGGGTTTATGCCTCTGCCTGTGCAGTTAAATGGGAAGAAATGGTTTTTCAGAGGGATTTTCAGCTGGGGATCAACTGCTTGAGTCCCCAGAACTGCTGTGGCTTCTGCAGCATTGAGGTTTCTCCAGGGTCTCACTGCTGTGGCTGGGGATGGAGCTGGGACAATTCCTACCTGATCCAAAGGTGCAGCCCTTAAGGGGTGGGGGGATCTCCAAAATCTGTTCCTATGGCACTGCCAGCCCTGCCCAGCCCTGCCCAGCCCCAAAAGCCTTGGGCAGGAATTGATGCTTCCCTTTGCAGGGAGAGATGCTCTGGACAGACTAACCCCATCCCAAAGGATCCCTGGGAGCTGGGCCAGCAGGGAATGATGTGTCTGGGACCTGGCTGGGTGTGCACAACACACCAACACCTCCCTGAACCCACAGCTCTTCCCATCCTGCAAAATGGGGGACACAGAGGCATTCAGCCTCCATGGAATGTGCAGGGAATCTCACAGCTCTGGGCTGCAGGAGCCCTGTCCCAGGCAGTGTCACAGCCTGGGGGCAGCTCAGCAGAGCAATGAGACAGCAGGTGAGGCTGAGATCACCGAGGGCATCCAGGAAGATTTCCTGGAATAGCAGGGACTTGCTAAACCCAGGTTTAACACCAGGGATTGAAGAACTTGTAAAATTAATGATCCAGCCTAGGAGATTGCATCAAAAATTAAAAATCCCTATTAAAAATTGGATAAATGTGTCACAGCCAGATTTAAATGCCTTTTATGGCAGGTTTAGCTCCTGATGTGGATTTGCTCCATTCCTGTAGCTGGAGAGGACACAGGCAGCGAATTCCCAGCCATGGGAGCATTGGCCTGGCAGGATCCATGGAATGCCAGCGAGCACCAAAGCCTCAACAGCACCTCTGGTGAGAGAGACACCTACAGCACACCCAAAAGAGCTGCACCAAGGCACGGTTTGGAGCCTTCTCCCCAAATCCATCTTTTTCCAGCTCAAGCAGGCTCCATCTCCACTACAATAATCCAGGAATCCTCCAGCCCTGCCCAAGGATATCTGAATATCCCCCCCTGTCTCAGCAGCCCGTTCCCAAACTGTGTCAGCATAGCTGGAGCTCAAACCATCCCTTTAATTGTTGTCCAGATGGTGTCCCTGTCATTTTAATTTGTTGGCAGCGAATCCCATTTTATTTGTACTCTCTTGCTGCAAGGACTCTTTCCTTGGAGATGCTGCTGATGCCTGTTCCTGGACTTTGGGGGCAGGGGGTCCAGGTGACACATTCCCCCTTGGGAGAGAGTGTGGGACACGGGGAGCAGAGCTCCTGGAGCCCTTCCCAATGCTGGGTTTGTCCCGTGGAAGATCAACCTGCCAAATTCCAGGCTCCTTGTGCAGGGCTTGGGATGTAAAGGAGAATGAAACCCTTCTTGTTCTGGAGTTTCTTCCCATCCAAAGCTTTCTGCCACCTTCCTGCTGAGCAGCTGCAGTGCTGCAGAATCCCAGAGCTCATCCCCTGCTCCTGTGGTGCCAATGGCAATGCAGCAGCTCAAACCCTCAGAACCTGGAATTCCTCTGCAGACCTCCCTGTGCTCCCACCCCTTGGGTGTCCCCACACCTCAAGGGAAGGGGATGGGAGGGAAGTGATGCTAATTCCAGGGAAAAGCTTTCCTGGAGGCTGAGGGATGCTGGATAAGTGTCAGTGGCACACAGGACCCTACTGCCACAGGAAGGATTTCCAAAGGGAGCTCAGGAGAAAGGTGCTGTGCTGGGCAGGGGCCTCTCCTCAGCCAGTGCTCCCAGGAATGCTGGCACCTGGAGACCCCTGATGGGACAGAGAACAGGGAATGACACCCACAAACCTCTGCCTTGGGAGCTTCCTGCAGCCTCCTCAGGGCTGAGCTGCCACAGCTCCAGGAGCCACCCCTTCCCCATCAGAAACTGTCTGGAGCAAATGGGAACCTGCAACCCAAGAATTCCTGCAGAATTCCCTGTGAGGGTGGGCAGGCCCTGGCACAGGGTGCCCAGAGCAGTTGTGGCTGCCCCTGGATCCCTGGCAGTGCCCAAGGCCAGGCTGGACATTGGGGCTTGGAACAGCCTGGGACAGTGGGAGGTGTCCCTGCCCATGGCAGGGGTGGCACTGGGTGGGATTTAAGGTCCCTTCCACCCCAAACCTGTCTAGGATTCTGTGATCCTCAGAATATTAACACTGCACCAGATTTTATAATTTCTTTAGGGAGGCTGTTCCATACTTGGAACTCCCAAGTCTCAAGGAAATCCACACTGGAATTCCAAGCTGGAGCTGGAAAATTGGCAGAAGAAGCTCAGCAGAAGGAAGAGATGGAGCTGCTCCTGTCCCCAGCAGCCTGGGAATGGTGCTGGCACAGATTGATATTCAGGGACACGAAACCCCATCACAACTCAATAGCAGACAAAAATAATTCGATTTCCAGTCATAGCCACTCACAGCAGTGACACTGGGGATGAACCTCCCTTGGAAAAGAGCTCTGGGAAACAGCAAATGAGCTTTATACAGTCCCAGCTACTGCATTAATGCTTGCAGGGCTTGCACTGGACATAGACTTGTGGAGCTGGGCAAGGATCCATGTCCAGAGCATCTCCTACCCCAGGAGATCCTTTCCCTTTCTCCTTTCCTTTCCTTTCTCCTTTCCTTTCCTTTCCTTTCCTTTCCTTTCTCCTTTCCTTTCTTTCCTTTCCTTTCCTTTCTCCTTTCCTTTCCTTTCCTTTCCTTTCCTTTCCTTTCCTTTCCTTTCCTTTCCTTTCCCTCCCTCATTCCTCTTTTCCAGGTGTTTTTTCCTCTCCCTGCAGGCGAGCAGGCTCAGCCTGTTGCTGCTCCATGACTCAGCCCACTGACTAATGCCTGTCTGCCCTGGGTCTCCCTCTTGGAGCTCATCCCTGCTCCTGTTCCCTGGATCCCACCTGGAACACAGAAGATAATTAATCCTCAGCTGAGAAGACTCTCCCTGCCTTTTCCCTTCTGGGCTGTGCCCACCTGCAGGATTAAAGTGCCAGGGAAAACTCAGCCTCTGGAGAGGGACAGGAGCTGTGGCAGAGCTCTGGCTCTGCAGCTAGAGAATCTTACCAAGCCTTCATGGTAACAGTGCAGAGAACCAGCTCTGGACCAGCCACAGTCTCCTGACTCACGGGTTTTTTGTTAAATAACAGCCCCCAAAGGAGCCTGGAGGGTGACAGAGCCCTGCAGGACACAGCCCCTCCTTCCCCAGACTCCCAACACCCAAGGATTGTCACCAGATGTGCAGAGGAAGGTGAACAGCCCCGACCTGGGCTGATTTTCAGAGGCAGGGTTAGGATGGCACAGCTGTTTGTGATGTTGGCCCATTTTATCTGGGGTGACCCCAGAGTGTCCCCAGCCCCACGGCTGCCACCCTGCCCTGCTCCTGGGGCTGCAGCCCCACCAGCCCTTGAGCACCTTGGCCTTGCCTGCATTGCTGGCAGCAGGAGACAGCTGCTGATCCCAGCTCCATGGGGAGCAGCACTGCACCAGGACCCTGAAACTCCCTCAGGAGCTGTCTCCAGTGGACTCTGGAGCTGCTCAGGGATGTCTTCTACATCCAGAAAAGAAAGACCCTGGTGAGAGCTGGCAACAGAGGGGAGGTGCTGGGAAGAAGCAGCAGAAATCAGGCATCTGCTGTGGTTTATAATCCATAAGGATGGAAAAGCCTCCTGGTGAGGGAAGTGCCCACATTCCTGCCCTGTATTCCCCTGCATCCCAAGCTCCTGCAGTCCCTTTTCCTGGGCTGCTCTGCTCATACCTCCAGTTCAACCAGGCAAAACCCTGGCACTACCACCCTGGAGCTTGACCTAGGGACTGCAAGAAGCCAAAAAATCTCTCCCAGTCTAGAAAAAAACCCACTGACACCCCAGCCCCACCTGCGGCAGGAGCTCCATGGGCAAGGCACCAGATGCCAACATTGCCCTGCAGCAACATTTCCTCCTGCTGATTCCAGAGGAACCTGGCTCAGGTGAGGATTTATTGGGATGTCTGCCTGGACAAATGCTGCTGCTGTGGTTCACATTTGGGTTTCTCTGCAAGGCTCTTGCATCTCCCCCAAGCCTGCTTATCACGCATGTGCCTCTCTTCAGGTGAGATTTGTCACATTCCCACTCTGGAAATGTTTTTCCCTCCTGACAATACCCTTTAGATAGTGCCTGTGGAGGTGGATGACTCAAGCTTGACATGATTATTTCCATCCAGCTTTTTTTATTAAAAATACTCCTGGTGGTTCAGAACGTGAGGACAGGAGCTGCCTTGAAAGGGACGTGGAAAGCTCAGAGTCTGCACAAACTGTGCCATGATTTTATGTCAACCAACAAGAGCCAGAAAATCTGCGTAAAACAGCCTGAATTTATAATTTCATTGAAACCTCCAAGTGTATGGCAGTAACATCCACCCAAGACCCCTCCATGCTTCCAGTCCCTCAGAGCCAGGATATGGATGAGCTGCCACTTCCAGCTCTGTCATTTATCCCAACTTACAAAGTTAAGGATCTCCTGATTTAGCTCTGGGCAAGTTAATTCCCTGTGTGACAGCTCCCAAACACCCTCACACTACTCCAGCCCCACAAATAGCAAATGCTGCTGCTGGGAATAGACACCCTCAGCAGAGTGACCTCTCCTCTCCCAGCCTCCCCCTGCTGCCAGCAGCGTGCTCAGAGGCAGCAGCATGGAAAAAAACAGAGTGGAGTTAGGAATGACAGATGGCTGCTGAAAATCAGTAAAGTTTTGCAGGGAAAAACTTCCTGTGCTCTCCTGAGGCCTCACCTGGGAAAGTGGACACAGTCCTAGTGTCCCCAACATGGGGAGGACATGGAATTGTTGGAGCAAGGCCAGAGGAGACTGTGAAGTTGATAAAGGGACGGGACCCCCTCCCCTGTGTGGAGACAGGCTGAGAAATTTGGGATTGGCCACTTGAAGTCTCCAGGGAGAGCTCAGAGCCTCTCCCAGTGCCTAAAGGGACTCCAGGAGAGCTGGAGAGGGACTGGGGCCAAGGCATGGAGGGACAGGACACAGGGAATGGCTCCCACTGCCAGAGGGCAGGGCTGGGTGGGATATTGGGCAGGAATTGTTCCTGTGAGGGTGGGCAGGCCCTGGCACAGGGTGCCCAGAGCAGCTGTGGCTGCCCCTGGATCCCTGGCAGTGCCCAAGGCCAGGCTGGACAGGGCTGGGAGCAGCTTGGGACACTGGAAGGTGTCCTGGCCCTGGCAGGGGTGGCACTGGATGAGCTTTAAGGTCCCTTCCAACCCAAACCATTCTGGGATTCTCTGATTCTGAAAATTCATTTGGAAAATAACCTCTCAGAGAAGAGGCAAAGCAGCACTTTGAGTGTTCATCCAAGCCCTGGGCTCCTTCCCCCTTACATTACTCAAAATCAGAGCTCTTTTCCATTTCCTGATCTCCCTCTTCTCCTCCAGCCCCCACCTGCAGCTGAAACAGGGACAGCTCCTGGGTATTCCCTGTAGGATGAGCTGGGAGCAGGTCAGGCTGCAGCACCATCCCCTGTAGCACCATCCCCTGCGGCATCCCAGAAACCCTTCCCAAGTGAACAGTGCTGACACACACACTGCCAGACACAGAATAAAATGAGATCTGCTGGAAAGAACCCAACAGATCAGGCACTTGTTGGAGCCTTGAGTGCAGAGGAACGTTATAGAAAATTCCCAGTGACTCCTCCAGCTCCAAACCTATCATAATTTAATCTGTGTGACTGGAATTTCTCAATAGGCTGGAACTCCCTCAGGACCAAAATCTCATTGAAAAAGAAACCAAGGAGAATTTTGGCATCTTTTCCCCAGCCTGGAAGATGAAATGCAAATCTGTTACTGGCATCGAGCTCTCACAGCTTGATCCATCCACAGAGCTCCAATAGCCTGACATTAACTTCTCAAGGAAGAACATTTTGTTACTCATCCTCAGACAGTTTATGCTTAAAGGCAGAAAGACTAATTTTGTTTGGGGTTTGGGCAGTGAACCTTCCCCAATTACCAGCACAGTCAGGCACTGATCTGGTATTAGAGACAAAACACAGGGAGATGGAGACCGCTGACTTCATTTTAAATATAAATTCCAGAGGCTGAACGCTGCTGGCACATGGAAAAACATCTCCAGCTTCTTCTGCTGCTCTGGCTTTTCCAACATGAACCAATTCGGTGCCACTTCTGTTCGCAGGTGGAAGGGGATGACCTGAGCTCCTATGTGCTGTCCCAGAGCTGGGACATCCTCAAGGCAAAGGAAAAAGGCCAAGAGGGGTGTACAGCAAAGGCTGCAGGAAAAGAATGGGTCTTGGCTCCAACACGAGCCTGTGCTTAAGAGCAGGGAGTAAATGGGTGCTGAGTGAAGAGCTCTGTCTGTTCTCCCGGAGCACTTTGTGATGGACACGATGATCCGGTCCCAGCGCTGCCGCCACCCGCCCGGTGCCGCTCGAGCCAGCAGCACTCGGCTGCTCCTTCTCCAAAGGCGGCTCCCCCACACCTCGTTTCCCTCATTTCCCTCTCTTGCCGTTCATTAACGCCCCTCGTGCAGGCCGGATCCTCCCGGGGCAGGCGGGACCCGAGGGCTCCGGGATCCGCAGGGACCGGGGACAGCAGGGCAAGGGTGGGACTGGGGCTGGATTTCCTTCCCTCACCAGCACAGCCCGTTTCTATTCCCTCACCAGCACAGCCCATTTCCATTCCCAGCACAGTCCAGTTTCCATCCCCAGCACAGCCCAGTTTCCATTTTCTCACCATGTTTCCATTCCCTTACCAGCAGAGCCCAGTGTCCATTCCCAACACACACCATTTCCCTTCCCTCACCAGTACAGCCCATTTCCATTCCCAGCACAGCCCAGTTTCCATTTCCAGCACAGCCCAGTTTCCATTTCCTCACCAGGTTTCCATTCCAAACACAGCCCATTTCCATTCCCTCACCAGAACAGCCCATTTCTCTTTCCCTCATCAGCACAGCCCATTTCCATTCCCACCACAGCCATTTCCCTTCCCTCACCAGCACAGCCCAGTTTCCATCCCCAGCACAGCCCATTTCCATTCCCAACATAGCCATTTCCATTCCCTCACCAGCACAGCCCAGTTTCCATTTCCTCACCATGTTTCCATTCCCTCACCAGCACAGCCTGTTTCCATTCCCTCACCAGGTTTCCCTTCCCTCCCCATTTCCAATTCCCTCACCAGCACAGCCCAGTTTCCATTCCCAGTACAGCCCTTTTCCATTCCCTCATGAGCACAGTCTGTTTCCAGTCCCTCACCAGGTTTCCCTTCCCTCCCCATTTCCAATTCCCTCACCAGTACAGCCCAGTTTCCATTCCCAGCACAGCCATTTCCATTCCCTCACCAGCACAGTCTGTTTCCATTCCCTCACCAGGTTTCCCTTCCCTCCCCATTTCCAATTCCCTCACCAGTACAGCCCAGTTTCCCTTCCCTCACCAGCACACCCAGTTTCCATTCCCTCCCCATTTCCATCCCCTCACCAGCCCAGCCCATTTCCCTGTGAATGGCAGGGAAGCAAACCCAGGACAAGCATCCCCCTACCCTGCATGGCCCTGCCAGGGGTTCCAGCCCTGGGGCCATTTGAAGCAGCTCCTGGCAGTTCTCTGCAAATCTAACAGGCAATTACAGCAGCTGTGCTTTAATTGGAACAGGAATAACAGAAAATCCTTGTTTGTGCTTGGAGTGAGTTGCAGGATCTCCCCTTTCCTCATTTGTGCTCAGCAGGCCCCTGACCCTGCACAGGGACAAGGCAAAGCTGTGCCTGGCCATACTACTGGCATCTTTGGGAAGAGCCAGCTCAGTTCAGCTGAAGTCAAACCTTCAAGCCAAGCTCCAAGGAGAAGAGCCCAGAATGTGACCTTGGCAGTTCCTAGGGTTCCTGGATCTGAGCTAAGCTGCACTGAGGTTTCTCAGGCTGTGTCTCACCTGAGCTGTGTCCTCACACCCTCACTGGGAAGAAGGAAACACTGACCTCAATTACTGTAAAGCACACAAACCCAAATCCAAAGGCTCCGAGTTGGAAAGGCTGTAAGTTAAGGTCTGATTTACCAAAGCACACAAGAAAAGGGGTGGGGGAGGGGCAGAAATATTGGCCTCCTGTTTCTCCAAAATGCCTCCAAGCTGTCCTGGAAGGACCAGTTCCACCTTGCACCCTTCCCTTGATCCTTCCCTCAAAAAGTTCTCCATCAAGGCCCCTGATTCTGACCATGCCTTGTACCAAGTGTCCACTGGAGAGCAAACCAAGAGCTCCAAATCATTCCACAGTACTCAAAGACTGGCTGTCAACAACATTATCTCTAATTATTTAACTCAGAAATTACCCTGGTGAGCCACAAATCCTGTACAAAAGAGAGGATTCGCCCCTGAACCAGATGGGGAGTACCACACATCCAGGGCAGAAAGGATTAACAACAGTGGCTTCCAGGGGGAAATGATGGGATCCTCCAGGCAGCACACATGGACAACCTTCCTGATGGCCCATGCCAGACTAAGGCTGCTCTGTGCTCCTTACCATTGATCTGGAAAATGGAATTTTAAAACTCTTTCCATCTTCTTAAACCACAAGCTTCCTCCATGCACCTTCTTACACTGAGACATGGAGAGGAACCTCCCTTTAGGAAGGCCTCAAAGCAAGTGAGACTTGGTGGGAAGTACAGACTCAGCTCTGCAGGGTCCCAGGAAACACAAAATCTTTGGGACAGCATGAGCCTCAATTTTCCCATTTTGCCCATAAAATCCTGGCTTAATGTTTCAAAAAGCTGCAGAAGAACAAAAGCTGAGACTAAGCACTCTGCAGCTCCCAGCACAGCTTCGGTCAGGGACGTTCTCTGTGTCCCTGATCTGCTGAGCTGTCCCACTTCCCACCTGCCCTCCATGCATGGGACACCAGGAGGTGCAGAGGAGCCTCGCCCACCCCAAGCCCCACTCACCATCCAGCTCCTCCACGGAGATGTTGGCCAGCTGCTCGCTGTCGCTGCCTGCCGAGAGCGAGCGGTTCAGGTAATTGCCCTTGTACAACAAGCCAGCTGTCACATGGTGGAATGGCATCTTCTCCCTGCCACAAAAACGGGAAAAGAGAGGGTGGTTGTCGTGATCTGCCTTTGTTTCATAGGAATGCAGCAAAACCTGGGCTGGAGGAGGGCTGGAGCAGCACCCCAGGGTGCAGGGCTGAGCTCAGACCCAGTGTCTGAGCAGGAGCTGAAGGGACAAACAGCAAAGCAGCTGCTGCCTCTGGGTGCTGGAGAGGAGTCAGGGGAGCCAGAGCAGTGGAGCCTTAGGAAAACAGGATTTCCCAATGCTTAGACTGCAGATTTCAGCTTTGGTAACAATTACAGAGAGCACAGGGGTTGTGCTGACCTGCAGGTAAAAGGTTTTAGCATCATGAAGTGTTTGGGTTGGAGAGGACCTTAAAGCCCATCCTGAACCAGCCCTGCACGGGTAGGGACACCTTCCACTATCCTAGGGTGCCCCAAGCCCTGTCCAGCCTGGCCTTGGGCACTGCCAGGGATCCAGGGGCAGTCCCAAGCACAACTGCCAAAGGCTTGGAAGAGTCTGGGCACCCCTGAGACCCCACTCGGAGCATGCAGCCCCCTCAGAGAGCTCAGCCAACCACCCTGAGACAGGGGTTTGTCACTGCAGGGCCCCAGCTCCATTGCCACTGGGAGGAGAGTATCCACGTTCGAGCAGGGCCCCACAAAGAACATTCCCATCTCCCAAATCTGACAGCTGAGGAAAAACCTCGCTCCATGGGAGGCTGGAGCAGGGAGGTGCTTGCAAACCCCACAGGTCCCAACCTCAGGGAAGGGCAGGCACTGCCCAGCCAGGAGTGGGAATTACTGTCAGCAGCACTCACCCTGTGATTTAGGAGACGTGAGGAGGAGGCGAGTTTGCCAAAGTCAATTGAAATATTAAGAGGAAGATTTGTCATGCCCAGGGCTGGATTCAATCAGCACAATCCCATCCCGGGCCTATTGTGCTTTGGGCTGCACATTTCCAGCAGAAATAAATCAGCAGAGTCCCCAGAGTCACCCAGAGCTGGCCAGGGACTCCCCGGGGCTGGAGTGGCCAGGACACGCTGGGGGTGCCTCTGAAAGCCCCCACTGCTCTGAGTGCACAGGGCAGGGGCTCCTCCCCCGGGGAGCAGAGCCCGAGGCACCCCCAGAGCTGCTGGGCTCCGGGACGCTGCCCCAGCCAGCACCTCACCCTGCAGGGGGATCTGCCTCTGCCTCTGCCATGTGCTCCCACCACAGCCAATAAACCAAACACACAGACAATATACACAGACTCATTTGGGAACAAAAGCCTTCCTGCCTCCCTGGGCTGGGAACAGCTTTGACAGACCCCCCAGGAGCAAACCAACCTGGAGACACAGGCGAGCACAGAGGGAGAGCCAGGAGGCTCCTCTTGCTCTGCTCAGCACGTTCCAGGAATTTCTCTGCCAGTAATTATGTAAATAAATCCTAGTCGTAACTTTAAGTATTTTTATTTGGGAGTCAGTTTGCTCCAGCAGCATATTAGAAATGTAAACAGGGGTTCTGTTTCATTAAGCACATCTATAATTTCCCAGCCCTTGCCAGTTCCTGGGTTTACTCTCAGATGTTGCACCCTCTGACACCTGCTCAGCACTAAAACAGGAATTTTACCTGGCCAGGGGACGCTCAGAGGCAGTGCCAGCTCTGGTAGCACAGCAGAGGCACTTCCAGCCCTGTGCACCACCTTCATTTGTTTCCAGGCCCACCACAAACCATCCAGGCAGTGACCAAATCACCTCCCCAGGGTAATCACAGAGTTGGAAGGGATCCACGAGGGTCATCAAGTCCAACTTTTGGACAACCCCAAGAATCACTAAAAGCAATTACACTGATTTTTCAAATCACTTGAGAGGGGTTTAAGTCTACCCCTGGGCTGAGCTGGCACTGCAGACTCAGCTTGGTGAGTCCAGGGCTGGGGTCTGACACCCCTTGCCCCAGCTCTGGGTGAAGGAACCTCCAGCCCTGCACTCCCTGAGCTCACCACAGATGGAATAGCAGCAAACTATGGATTTCAAGCATTCCTGAAATCACTTTCACAGTCTTGGCTTCTACAACCATTAAAAAAATGACAATGCCTCTCCCTTGAGGGCTGAAGAGCTGAAAATCAGCTCCTACCTGGATCCTGCGGTGTGTTTTAGTGCTGGAGGAGAGCCATGATACCCTGGAGTGAGGAATCCTGTATTAAATTTTGCTGCCCAGATATATTAGGTTTTTTAAAGCTGTAATATCATTCAGCAGAAACCCTGCAGAGCCTCTGGAATCCTGCACCTCTCAGCTCTAACAAGGGATGCTCCAAAGGGGCCAGAAGCCCCCAAGGATGTGTAGCTGTGCCTCAGAAACACTCAGCACCCTCAGACAGGAACCTGCAGCCAAACCCAAGCCTGAAAGGGGAAAAAACAGCAAAAAGGGGCCCAGGAGGGGCAGGCAGTGGGAGAGCTCCAAAGCACTGGGGTGGGAAAGCCCTTGATGCTGGAATCCATAAAAGCTTCATGGGAATACACTGGTGCTCGATAACTGTCTGGGGAAAAAAGGCTGCCCTGGCACAGCCAGACTGGTCCAGGCTGGAATTCCCAACCCTGGGTGTGATCAGGGCCAGGTTGGAGCCTGGGACAGGGGAAGGTGTCCCTGCCCATGGCAGGGGTGGCACTGGATGGATCCTTCCCAAGCCGTTGTGGGGTTCTGGGACAGGCTCACTTTGAATGCAGCCAGAATGTCCATGCCAGAAACACAGAAACCTCCAGTTTCTCTGTGGCTGCTGCTTCCAGTGCCCAGTGAGACCCTGGGAAACTCAAACCATGAGTGGGGTGGTGCTGCTGCCTCCCTCCCCCTGGGGACACCTGGGCTCCACCAGCAGCTGCTGGGGCAGGGCACTGGCAGGGTTTGACCTCTCCAGATGTTCCATTTGAGCTCTGCCCCTTCTCCAGAGCTGTCCAACCACACCTGAGCAGGGAGCTGGGCTGGGGGCTTTGCATCCCCACCACAGACGAGCAACTTGCAAACCTGTCCTGTGGTGGGTTTTTTTTATTCATTTGTGGTTTTTTTGTAGTCCAGAGCAGGTTAGAACAATTCCAAGAAAAAGAGGGGAAAAAACCCCCACCAAACGCAGTCCAGTAAGCTTCTCTGCCTCAGCCAGCCAGAAACTAACCAAGAGCCAAGGAAGCTCTCTCCTGCTGTCCCCTGCAGACAGCAGAGTCTGAAGGATGTGGGGGAGCAAGGACAGCCTCTGGTAACAACTCTGCACCTCTGCTCCCCTCTTCACTGCTGAACCAGTGTTAAAGCTGCAGAACTCAATATCCAACACAGACAGCTGGGGATACAAGCATCATAAAGTCACCCCAGGATATTACCAAACACAGTTTGGGGATTTGGAAGTAGTGAAATCTGCTTGAATAATATAATGAAAATAGCACAAAAACATTGACATTGAACCAGAAAGCCCCCAAAGAACCCCTAACCAAATCTGTGGACACGTGCCCCACGATCCCCTGGCACGTTCCAGTCCCTGTGCCAGGCTCCCAGCAGGTCCCACCCTCATCATGCCCTGCCAGCCTTGCTCCTGCCTCTCAGCACAGCCACATTTGTGGAATTCAGAAGATTTTGATAAGCAATATTCCATCAGAATAAAAAAAGCCATCTCCACACTGCTCACAGGTCTATGGTTCCCATTCCTCACCAGCCCCCTATGCTGCTCTTCCCAAAAATGCTTTCAGAGCCTATGAAACCCCACACAACCATTAAATCCAAGGTTCAACTCCAGGATCCATCTCTGAGATGGAACTGGGATCAATTTCTGCTGATCCTGGATCTCCCTGGGTGGTCACCACTTTGGAAGAGGTTCCTTGTCCCCTCTCTCCCATGTGCAGCCCAAAGGATGCCCAGGAATCCATCCTGGGGAGTCCATCCTGGTTTTCCAGCCTCAGGCATGGAACACACAACATCCTTGGCACTGCCTGGGTGTCCCACCCAGCCAGAATCCTGTGTTGGCCTTCCCCATGGAGCTGGAATTCCATGGATCCCAAGGGGTGGGAGCACCCTGACAGGATCCCAAGCTGGATGTTGAGCCCTGTGGTGTCAAACAGAGCAGGCAGAAATGAGGAAAAGTGGGATGAGGATAAAGTGGAGATTTCCAGCTCTGCCACAGACTGGGCTGAGGGAGTCCGAGCTGGAAGAATGGAAAGCACAGCTCCATGAATGGCCAAGGACACAGCAGTGGAGCACCAGCACAAACTTTGTTCTCTCAGCCCTTCCCCAGGGCTGAAGGGAATGCAGGAATATATTGAAAATCCAGGAACCAGCCAGATGGTCGAGAAACTGGAACAGGAGCTGGGAAGTCCCTGAGGTCACTTTTAAACCCTTTAAAAATTCATCAGATGAAGTGACAATGTTAGAGATGCTTCTCCCTGGGCACAGCAATATTTGAACATCTGAAGCAAAGAAGAGCAGGGACTTTGGAGGAAATGATCCCATTTTCCCCAGGGCTGAAGCACTGCCATTGTCCTCGGAGGGAGGCTGTGTGATCTTCAGCTGGATCCAAAGGGGACAGCAGAGCAAACAGAGCCCTGGTGTCACCTGGGGAACCCTGGGTTATCTGATCCTCCACGAGGCACCAGCCAGGGGACACCAGGAGCCTCCCAAAGAGGCTCCACTGCTATCTCTAGTCCTTTTCCATGGAGCTGTCCATGCTGTCCCCTCTCTCTAAGGAGGCTGTGGTTAGACCTGGCTCAACCTCTGGCATAGGAAAGGCTGAGCCAGACTAATCTCCACTTTGAAGCCAGCACAGTTCAGGGAAGACAAAATCCTTGTGCTGGGAAAAGTCACTTTGTCCCTTGTCACCTGCATTGCCTGCTGCTAACAATAGCTTTAAAGATTTTTTCTTTTTTAATTTACTTTGTGCACAGACTTGGCACCTGGAGCGCAGTCGGAGCCCGGGCAGAGCCTGCAGGGCTCCAAGGGCTGCTCTGCTGGGGAGGAGCTCCAGGGATGCACAGCTTGGCACACTGTGAAGGTTGGAGCTGCAGATATGAAGTGCCCAGGTCAGGTTTAATCAGGCTCAGCTCAGGGGTGTGAACAGAGGCAGGGCTGAGAGCAGGCTCAGGCTCAGACTCGTGCTGTACTGCAAACCAAGAGAGGTGGCCTTGGAAGGAGCCTTGGGATGGGGAAAAATAAAGTCTGGTTCTTTTAAAAGAATGCCCTAAAATAGATCCTCCCAGGGAGGCCAGTCCTGGAAGATGTCTGTGTTTGCTGACTACTGATCCCAAACTTTATTGATCTCAGAGCCCCAAAGGCCCAGGAAGGCACATTTGGGATATTTATAAACAAGAGAGGCTCCTGCTGAGCCTGCACAGGGCACTGAAGGCTCTGGGCAAGTCTGCAGAGCCTCAGACATTTCCTCAGACTGGGCTGAGAGTGCAGTGAGCCCTAAACTCCCTCTGAGAGCTTGGCTGGGACAGGAGGGCTCCCACTTTCCTGGGTGCTTATCAGAAGTTAGACCTGGCTTTTCCACACATATTTGCAGCAAATGAATCCATCCAGACAAATTCCACCTTTCACAAGGATTTATGGACTGCAAACACAAGATTTGAACCCACATGCATGAGATTAACTGAACATCTGCTGTTGGGGATCCAGGTAAAATCCAAATTGACCTCCAGAGACCATTCCCAGTCCTGACCCATCACATCCCCACGTGTCCTCAGCACACCTTCGTGGCATTTGGGCTCTGTCTGATCATTTATTGACCTAAGCCTAAGAAAATATTCCTCTGATTCAGGCAGGAAATGCAGTTCTGGCACACGCTGGGTTGAGATACCAACAATAAAGCTCCTCATGGTGATCACTGGGTAAAAAAGCCTTTACAAACAGATCATTCTCAGCATTCAAAGATGAAATTGGGAAGGAAAAAAATCCTCTGCAAGGCAGAAAAGAAGATCTGAGTGACAACCTCATGTAATGTACAGCACCTCAGGAGCCACAAACTTCCACGTTCAAGAACTACAAAGTACTTGGAGCTTCAGAAGGTTTTGTGCTGGGATTTTTCCCACCTTCTGCAGTAAATTCAAAATGAAAAAGCAGAGGAAGGGCACTTGAAAAGACACCACTTCTCCAAACAGATGCTGCTGCTTTGAATTCCAGCAGCAGGGGAGAGCTGAGGGTGCCAGGTCAGGTACAAAACCCAACACTTCTGTCTGGGAGCTGCACATGTGAGAACACAGGCAGGGACAGAAGTCAGAGTTGTTGTTTTTTAGTTTTGAACCATGGCTGGGGCTCGAAGCACGGGGAGGAGAGGATTGCCAGGATCTGATCACTCCGTGTCTGTCCCCAGGGCAAGAGCAGCTCTCCCAAGGGGACAGAGACCCTTTCCCCTCCAAACAGGCTTTTAGTGCCCGATTAAAGAACCAGCACTGACTCACCCGCATTTCCTCTCACCCAAGCTCCTATCAGCTCCCAAACTCACCCTCACCTTCTGCAGGCACAAATCCCCAGATTTTTGCTGCCCTCTTCCACTTTCTGTCACTGCTGCTGCCTCCAGTTGTGTTTAGCCAAGAGAAGTAAAAAATTTTGATCTTCCAGGTTTGGAAAGCCTCTGAGTTTATGTTATAAAGTTAAAAAAAAAAAAAAAATTAAAAAATCTTTAATCTCTTCTCCCCTCTAATAATTCACCTGCAAACATGAAAAAAAATCAGTTTGGGAATGGAAGTTTCATCCCTGGGGAGGCCCAGCCTCCCATTCCCTCCTGTGAGATGAGCTCCTCTGCAGGACAGCTGGGACAACCACAGTGCCCATCACACAGGGGTTCCCAAAAGAAGCTTTTTTCAGGTCATGAGGATTTAGTAGAGGAAACCAACACAGACTACAAAAACCTCTCAGATCTCTGGCCAGAAGGGAAGCTGAAGGAACCTGCACATTGGGAACTGAGGCAGAGTTTTATGGCAAAGGGGATCAATCTCTGAAACAAACACCCCAGGAGGGACACACCTGTGTGACCAGGAGGGACACACCTGCCTGTCCCCAGACCCTCACTGGAAGATGCTGGTGGAGTTAAAGGATGAACACTCAGGCTATTGATGGATTGTTTCCCACATTGGAGGCTACCCTGTGCCCACCAGGGATTCCTGCCAGCATGGAGAGGGAGCTCCTCCAGAAATCAGCTTCTCCAGCAGTCAGGATGGACAAAACCAGTAGGCAGCAGGTTCAGCTGAGCACCCAGGGCAGGTCAGGGGTGTCAGAGAGGCTGTGGAGCATCACCCACCCCTCCCCAGCCCCTCACTCCTGGCTGCTCACACACAAAAAGATCCCAATTCTCATTCTCTGGAATACTCAGCTCATTTTTTTTTCCCCTGAGTAAAACATGACATCACTCAGAACTTCACTCAGAACTAAATGACAGCAAACAAAAACAAAAACAAAAAACAAACAAACAAAAAAAAATTATCCCAGAGCTTTGAGCTGAGGAGCACATCAAAGCAGGAAATGTCACTCGTGCACTCCCAAGCCCCAGAACACATCCCTAACACATTTCCCTGCTCTGTTGAACCCTTTTCTCCTCCACTCACAGCTGCTGAGGGTTTGCTCAATGGAGCCTGGCCAGAGGGGACTTTTCTGAGCTTCTGTTCATTCCCTCCTGTCCAGTTCCCTCCCTGGCCAGGCATAAATCAGCCCTGGAGACATGAGCAGCAGCAATTCCTGGCACCCCAAGTGCCCTGGTTCACAAAACAATACACAGTGGATTATTCAGAGCACACCCTGCGTCACACACCAGTAATTATAAACATGAAATCTATCAAATAATGACAATTAACAGCGGATTTGACAGAGTAACACACTCCAAATAGCCTGGTGGTTGATTACGTCTTATTAATGAAATGCCAAAACATTGAGGGCTCTTAGCAGGACAATTAATTGCTTCCAATAAATCTGACTTCTGCCAGACCTCGTCTTTAAAGGAGGCTTTGGGGACATCTGGTGAGGGTTATTTTTTAAAGCAATGGCTGATGGTTCCTACAGAAAATTCCCTGGGAGTTGGGAGGACTGGAGCCACCAACACACAGAAATGAGCAGAAGGGAATTAGAGAAGAGGGCAACCCCAACACTGGAATAATTTGATATAAACTGGGGTGGATTGTGGTCTATGATTCCAACTAAGATCCACTCCCAGCACTTCCCCTGCAAACATCCAGGGCCAGCAGCTTCCTTGGAAAAGTGTCCTCAGACACAATGGCCCAGATTCAAGGGAAGCAGCAGCCAAAGCAGATCCCAGGCTGCTGGGAGCAGTGAACAGACCCAAAGGGGACCTGGCCCAAGCAGAGGTGTCCAGAGGCACCAGGCTGGCTGCCACCAACCCAGGAACCGGCTCTGGTGACAGAGGGTGCGGGGACTGATGTGCCAATGGCTCCACTCCTGCAGCAACTGGGAATGTCAGCTGCCTTGGACACACAAGGAGCTGCAGCTCTGCTGCCAAAGGTGGTCTGTGTGTGTCCATCCATCATCCATCCATCCATCCATCATCCATCCATCCATCCATCATCCATCCATCATCCATCCCCTTGGAGCAGCTGTTTACCCCACCCCCTGCTTGTGGCAGGGGATCCCGGTGACCCCAAGCCCCAGTGACCCCACACACAGCAGTCACTGGGAATGGGCCCTTTCCAAGGGCCAAACCCCAGAGCTGTGGGGCTGCAAAGCTCTGGAGCTGAGCATTCCCTGGCCCCAGCCCCTGCTGGGGCACCTCTTCATCCTTTATTCCCCAAACACCAGATCCTCTCAGGGAGAGCAGAGTCAATCTGTGCTGCTCTCCCCACAAGCTCCTGCTCCCTGGAAGATTTCAGTAAAGCTGTTCCAGGAACCCCAGTGATCATTTCCTGCTGGAGCAGTGTTGAGCTATTGGGGTGGCACAAATTACAAATAAATCCTTATTTTTATTTCAGCCTTTATTTGAAGGGAACGTACAAGAGAAATCTGATGCTGGCTAGGCCTGAAACCCACAAGCACTCTGTAAACAAGCTCGACCCTGAGATATTTCTGCTTGAAACACCAGAAGAACCAGCGGCACTGGATAATTGGAAACAGTTACAGAGTTCATTTTCTTATTTTTTCTGGGATTTGCTCTTGGGTTGGTTTTTCCCAACCTTAATACCTGGCAGGGTTGATCAACTCTTTGCAATCTTAGTTGCATAAGGGTTGATGTGCTGAGAGCTCTCCTGGAGCAATCACTGCCCTGGAGAGGTCAGGGATATCCAGGGAGAAAAGGAGAGAGCACATTCCTCCTTGAGTGCTGCTTTTAAAAGGGGTCAGAGCAGAGTCTCAGGCTGAATGAATAAATAGACCCCAAGGAACACTTTACTGTGACATCCTTGGGAGCCTCTGGACATGTCCTCAAACCCTTGGGGACAACTGCTAATTAGCAGCACAAACATGTGTAGGTATTCCAGCCCTGCCCATGGGACACTTCCCTGGGGTCACAGCGTTCCTGGAGGCAGCAGCACCTGCAGTTCCCTGCACTGGGACAGGCTGGGAGCACCAGCAGGGCTCACCTGGGCCAGGTTTCCTCCTCTGTTTGCCCAAGGCTTGGCAGGAGGGGACAGCCCTGAGAGGTGTCTGCAAACCCTGAGCCCTGCACACCCTGAGGGGCAGAGAGCCTCACTGGGCACCTGCAGCTCCCTGACTCCAGGAGCCTCTGCCCTCCTGAGCCCTGCAGGACCATGCCCTGGGCAGGAACAGAGCACAAACCCCAGGAACTGAGGCTGGGAAGGGATGAAGCCAAACTGGATTAGTGCAGGACATCAGCAGAGCCCTTCCTGCAACCAAACAAATTCCAGCTCACGTTCTGGTTTAACATCCCAGCAGCCAGGAGAAAGAGATGCCAAGGAAATGAGAAGCACACAGATGTTCTCCCTGCTGTCACCTGTGTGTCTGCACGTGCTGTCATCTGTGCCAGCCACAGCAGCAGCCTGCAGGACACCCAGAGACCACGGGCAAGCCCCACTGCCCCGGCCCTGTTCAAAGGCAGTGCAGCCCCATTTTCACCTCCCTGCATTCCTGAGTATCCAAACCCCTGCTGCAGGGAAGGACTTCAGGCAAAGGCATGGAAATACAGGAGGGTGAGGAAAAGGGATGGAGCAGAGAGCCCCAAAGCAGCACCTCCACCGAGCTCCCCCAGGCATCACTCACTGCTGGGGCTCAGAGATGAACCCACGGGGCCCTGCCAGCCCCTGTGCAGTGTCCCCACCCCAGGGACAGCCACCAAACCTGCAGAGATGCCAGCAAAACTGAGAACTGCTCCAGGCACAGAACAACATGAATCCAGCCAGGTGAAATGGTGAGATAACGCTGGGAAAGGGTGGTCAGGAAAGGCCCAGGTCCAAAAAGGGGCCTGGAAGCCCCAGCTAGGGCAGACCCAAGGGCAGCAGTGCAGATGTCTGAGACAGACCTAAGGACAGAATTCAGTGCAGATGTTTCAGGTTTGCTTTTCTCCTGCTGTAAAAATGCAAATGCAGGGATGCCCAGCAAGCCTCCACAAGCTGATGTTAAGTTCAAGGAATGAGAGGCACTTTTAGAAGAACCACCCACTGAATTTCTTAACATTTTCCAGGTCCTGCCCATGGGCTCCAGGTTCAACAGACTAAATTCAGACTGTGGCTTTTATTACCACTGCTTAATGTCTTTACTCTGAGAACCATTTTCACATGTTAGTGCTTTTATCGAAGGAGGCTGCAGTTAATTAAAAGCAGAGCTATAAACCAGTTTGTTTCTATTGCCCTCTTTTCATGATAGCCAAGAACTATTGCGTAATACCCAGGATTTTCTTGAGTTTCTGCCTCACACTTGTCTAACACTAACCACATTCACAGGTTAAAACCACAGTTAAAGCCTCTCCAGCCTTGCAAAGCTCCTCCATATGATCAATTCCCAGTACATCATTAGCTGGGGACTGTATAAACTGAATAAAACTGACTTGGTCTTTTTACACAACATTAAAAAAACCCTTCAGTTCACCTCAGTAAGGCACCTGGCAACAATGAATGCTCTCTTCTGACATTCCCAGCATTTTCTGAAAATGCTCTGCCTGTTTGAATTTGCATCTCCTCATAGATTGCCTGCCATATTTCATCCCAAATCAATGAAAGCTCTGTGACCACAAATCTAAAATTATGGTGGAGGGTATTTCTAGTCCAAGGAGTTCCTCAATGCGCATTTTCCTCAGTTTACCACAACTCTGGAAGACAAAACATGCACAGCACCATCACTGCATGGGTCAAGCCATGATTTTGCTTGGAGATTAGGACATTTCAAAAGAAATATGACAAGAAAGTTGCATTGCCTTTAACATCGAGGGGCAGCGTTCCTGGAGGCGGAGGGAGCCGCACAGGACCAGCCACTGAAATGTGCCTGGGCTGGGGCAGGAAAGCCAGGACAAACAGCCACCAAAATGCTGCTTCTAAATCCATCTGTAGTTAGAGACCTGCCATGGTGTGGAAGGGATCTGCAGCAGCAGAACCCTCCAGCACACGGGGATTGGACAGAACCTGCATGGAAATGATGCCAGGGAGGGGGAGCGGGGAACAGGGAGGCTCAGCCCCGCTCCCCACACGGCTGAGGAGGGCAAGAAAAGAGATTTGGCTTATATTACCCTTTGTGCCTTTTGCTCTGTTTGGTTTGGGTTTTTTCTCTTTGCAAACCAAGTTCTGCCCTGGGGCTCGATGTCAGAAAACTGCTCGAGAAGTGCTTTTGTTCCCTGCTGAAATCCTTCTGTTTCCAGGACCAAAGCCTTGCCCCACCGAGAACTTGAGGGAAGACGTTGTGAGAACCAGCCGAGCTCTGCACACTCCCGAGGAATCGAGGAGCAGAACGCAGCTCCTGCAGGACAGACCCTCCCCACGGGAGAGCCCTGACACCCCCGGGAGCTTCACCGCGAGCAGGACCTGCCTGCGCTCCCTCACTTCCCCATGGGATTCTGCCCCGAGCCATGCAGACCCCTCCGGGCTCAGCCTTTATCCACAGGTGCAGTGCAGAGAGGATTGGCTACAGGTCCAGCGCATCCTCTGAGGAAACAGCCAAGCATCCACCGAGACCCCCCAAACTGAAAGGATGAAGCTTCCCCATCAACCCCTTCCCGGGAACAGTCCCACACATGCATTCCGGGGGGAAGGGAGCGTGCAGGGACCCACGGGAAGCCAGCTGGAAAATTCCCTGGTAAAGAAATGGCATCGGGAGCTCTTACCTGCTCGGATTTGTATTCCCAGCTAGCAGCACACCTACAGCCCAAGGCTCTCAGGGGGCATCGCGGGGTGCGGATTGCTGCAGGTCATGGGTGTGTACAGCCAGAAGCAAAAAAAAACCGACCCAAAACAACCCCCAAAATCCCCCAAAAGCCACAACATGACCCAAATGAGATCCCTGCAACGGCTGTGTCGTTACAAGCAAGATGAGATGAAGGAGGGGTTTTTACTTGCTCTGAGGCATCATATGGAGCTTAATCACAGCAGTTACGTATTGGGTTCTTTTGGCCTTCAATCAAGTGTGTCATTTCGGTGGCAGCTGCCTACGTGATGCCAGCACCCTGGGCGCTCCAGTCCTGTGCCAGTGCCGGCCTTGTGCAGCTATTCTACAGCTCAACAACGGGCAAATTCCATTTCCCAGGCTGCGGGAAGCTCCTCTGTAGTCCAGCGAGCCCTCGGAGGCACCCAGGATCACACACCTCTGCTCCGGTACCCACAGCCCGGGGAGCCGCTCCCACCGCAGCGCCCGTCCCGCTCTCATCTCCCGGCGCAGCCCATCCGTATCCCAGGACTTCCAGCGCTCCCAGAGCCACCGCAAGGGGACACAGCTCGCCAGGCGCCCCGCGGGCCAGCGCGGCACGGCGCTAAGGGGGAGGCAGCTGCTCCGCGGAAAACAGCGAAACTTGGTGGGTGGGAAAGGTCTGAGGAGCTGCTGAGTAACGCGGAACAGCTCAGCCAGGACCCGGCTCAGCCCTCCCCACTGCAGCCCCGGGGGGCTCCTGCTCCGGGGGGAAAGCAGGAGGCGAGCGCTGCAAATCAGGTGTTGAACGTGGTGATTGAATCAGCTGAAATCAGCCGGGGCTGGGCTCATCACGGCTCCGAGCAGGCAGCGGGGGACGGGCACCGCTCTGCTCGGAGCGTTTTGGATGCCGACAGCGGCATTGGGAGGTGTTTGGGGCCGAATTCCTCCGTCAAGTGCATTTGTTGGGTTTGACAGATTCATTAGGACCCATCCATTCAAACAGATGGCGGATGCTCCCTCTGCTCTGGGATCTGGGCTCTCCATCCGTGTCCAGCTCCCCGAGAGCCGGACACCGCATAGACACCGAGCTCTCATTACATCACACGGTACGGACGAGCAGGGGGCCAGGAAAGGAATGAAAAAAAAGATTTTCTGGGCAGCCAAAGTGCTGTTGTGCCGCTCCATGGCAACTCCACAAACACGAGTGTGAGCGCCCACAGTGTGAGCGCCCACGGCCGCACACGGGCGGCTCAGGGGCACAACCGGGGACCCGCCGCACAGCGCGGGGCAGGGTACCGAAGGCAGGGGATGAGCATCCCGAGCATCCCCCCGCGCACCCCACGGCCACCCGCGGGTCCCCCCGCGGGGATCGCTCGGCTGCCGGCCCATCTGAGCCGGCTGGCAGCGCTGGCTGAAGCCCCAACAGGTTCCCGGTGGAGCTGCGGTGCCCCCGAGCCGGGGAGGGGAGGGAGCTGCCTTCGCGCAGCCGACTCCCTCCGAGCCCTCCCCTCCGTCCCCGCCCGGCCGGGGAGCAGCCCGAGCTCCCCATCCTCCGCCACCTCCTCACTCACCTCTCCACCCGCCGGCTCCTCCGCCACAGGTTTGCTCGACTCCACTGTTCCCCCACCCCCCCCCCCGCCCCCCCAGATCGCTCCCAGACGAGTTATTCAAAGGAGGATGGAGGGAGGAGGCACAGAGAGATTTGGGCGGTGGGGATGGCGGAGAGAGAGAAAAATATCACATAGAAACCAAGCAAAGGGATGAAATGAAATCAAAGAAGCGAAGAACTGGACTGGAAGGGGCGATGCTGGGGAGGAGGAGCGCGGCGCGGCGCGGCAGCCCCGGCTCAGCGCCCCATGGCCCCGCAGCCCGAGCGCAGCCCGAGCCCCGAGCGCCGCGCCGCGCTCCCCCCGGGCCAGGGACCACCCTCCGCCGGCAGCCCCCGCCGCGGCCCCCGCTAACCCCTGCCTCGCTAACCCCTTCCTCCCCGGGCCGCCCCCTCCTCCGCATCCTCCAGCCCAGCCGGGGATGCTGCGCGCAGGGAGCGGCTCCGGCCCCGCCGGGAAGGCACAGCCCCCATAAATCCAGCGCCGGGAGGGACCCGCTGCAGTGGGGCCGAGCCCCTCAGGAAGCTGTGTCTCCCGGTCTCATTTTGGCAGGGAGGTGGGTTAAGCCGCCAGTTCCTTTTTTAGAAACACAGAATCGTTGGTTGGAAAAGACCTCCAGGATCGAGTCCAGCCATCGCCCCGGTACTGCCAAGCCCACCACTGCCCCGTGTCTCCAAGTGCCACATCCATCCCTCCAGGGACAGGGGTTCCAAACCTCCCTGGGCAGCTCCTTCCAGTTCCTGACCACCCTTTCCATGGAGAAATTTCCCTAAAATCCACCCAAACCTCCCCTAGCCCAGCCTGAGGCCATTCCCTCTCCTCCTGTCCCTGTTCCCTGGGAGCAGAGCCCGACCCCCCCGGCTGTCCCCTCCTGTCAGGGAGTTGTGCAGAGCCACAAGGTCCCCCCTGAGCCTCCTTTTCTCCAGGCTGAGCCCCTTTCCAGCCCCTCAGCTGCTCCTGGGGCTCCAGCCCCTTCCCAGCTCTGTTCCCTTCCCTGGACGTGCTCCAGCCCCTCGGGGTCTGTCTTGTGAGAGGCCCAAAATTGCCCCCAGGAGTGGAGGTGCCCTAGCAGTGCCAGCACAGGGGACAATCACTGCCTTCACTGCCCTGGTCCTGCTGGCCACACCTTTGCTGATATTGGCCAGAATGGTCTTGGACTTTTTGGCCAGCAGCAGTGGAGGAGAAGAACACACATCTGCATGTGTGTCCTGTACTCTGTGTGCACAAACTGTGCTTCTCCCTGCACCCAGGGCCCCCCAGCCCACCTGACCCCACTGGATGCTGGAGGAGGAAGAGCAGAGCAGGGAGAGCCACATCACTGATCTAGGGGGCCCAGACTTCTGCACTGGGGAGGAGGAAGTGCCTGCAGGAGTGCCCTTCTGCCAGCCAAATCTCCCTCCTTTCCTGCTGCAGTCACCTTCAGCTGGTACCAGCACTGATGGAGCTTGCTTGGCTCCCCAGCTCCCTTTTGGAATGCTCCTGAGGCACACAGTCCTTGGATCACTGCCTGCCACCAGCACAGCCCTGACCCCTCAGGGACAGCTGGGCCAGAATGCTTCCAGCAGGGGAAGTTTGACTGAAACCAGTTTGGGCTAAAAGCAAGCAGAGATGTGCTGGTGACAGCAGCTGACTGCAGGAGAGGCTCTGATGGGAGCCCAACAGCTCAAACTGCCTCAATTGGATCTGGAAAACAGCCTGGAGAGACACCTGTCATCTCCAGCAACACTCCCACAGCCGTGTGCGCATCAAACAAAGCCTGCAGAGTGTCGATTTTAGGGCTCAAAGGTGTTTAATTCACATCTTGTCTTCCTTGTACTTTTCTGATGTAAAATCCTTCCTGTCTCCTTCCCTTCAGCCCCGTGGGTCACCATGTTCCCCATGCTGGGATTTTCCTGGGATCAGAAGGAACATGATCTGCAGCTCAGGAGCCAGGGCCAGAGGGATTTTGGCTCTCTCTGCTCCCTATGCACGTAAACCCCATAAAGCCCCATCTCCATTGATATTCAACCCCTTCTGCTCCACCAGCTCAGCTGTCCTGCCCCAGGGGGGATTTCTGCATCCCGCTGCCTGGACATTGCCTGCATGGAAATTCACGAATTTAGCCATGTTCCAAGTCCCTTATAAACCATCAGGGCTGGGCCACATCCCGCAGTTTTATCATTTTTATGAAGTTATTGGCATTCCTGTATTCAATGAGAAGATAATCCCTGCTCCAGGAGCAATGCCCTCAGCACCCGCAGTGGAAGGTGAGTGATGGTACCAAATATTGTTCCATCAGAATGAGATGCAGATGAATCTCCTCATCCTTTTACTTTTCATTCCTGTTTTTTTCCCTTGATCCATGAGAAGACTTTCACCTGCATTTCCCTCATCTCCATCGGGGCTGCCTATGTGAGTAAATGGGGGCAAACCTCCTCATTTGGGAAAGTTATTCCCTGCCTTTAGCTAATTTCCTTTCCTTCAGCTCTGGAAAGCATTAACCAAAAAGCTTCCAATCTTCATGACTGAAAACAGTAGCTGGAAAATCCATTAGGCTGATATGTTTATTATTAAAAGTTCTGAAAGGACCGAGTCCTCATTAATCCCTAAATAGATCCAGAATATCTCCAGATTGTGTCCACATCAATAAGAGCAGCCCATGGCTCTTTCCCCTTTCTTCTTTGTTAAAATACAGAGCTGATCACTCCAAACCCTCTGGTTTTCAGGTGTTCTGGGCAGCATCTCCTGGGGCTGAGGGGGAAGAGCTGGGATGGAGCTCTGCAGAAGGATGGGGCTTCCTCAGGAATCAGCCCTGGGATGTTTGGAATGGAATGGAATGGAATGGAATGGAATGGAATGGAATGGAATAGAATAGAATAGAATAGAATAGAATAGAATAGAATAGAATAGAATAGAATAGAATAGAATAGAATAGAATAGAATAGAATAGAATAGAATAGAATAGAATAGAATAGAATAGAAATAAAATCGGGAGTGACAAAGAGAGTGATGGCAGCAGGGCAGGTTGTTGTCCCCTGCCTGGGGACACCGGGGCTGTCACTGCCAGCGGGGTGTCCCTCCAAGGAGTGATCAGCTGTTACCTGCTGGAATTCATATCAACAATTCACATTGAGCTGCTCTCTCCAGGCACCTCCTGCCCTGGGGCACACCCAGCTCCTGGGGAGCTGCCCAGCAGAGCCACTGGGGCAGGGCAGGGGCTGTGTTTGGGGCCTGGGACAGCACCATGGATCCAGCAGCAATGAATTGGGTGTCCAAGGGGAGGCAGGGCAAGCCAGGCTACGGCTCTGGGAGAGCTCGTGGCTTCAGAAGATCCCTTTTAGCCAAACGTGAGGCCTGGAAGCCTCGCAAACTGAGAAGTCCCTTCAAGAAGAAAGTCTTTGATGGGATTGGGGAAGGTTTGGAGGGAGGAGGTCTGCAATCCTTCCTTCTCCATGGTGCTGGGAGGGGGCTCTGCCCACTCCAATTTGGAATGTCCTGGGCAACACCCACTGTCCCCCTCCCTGAGGAGGGCTCCAGAGCCTTTCCCAGCCTCATGGCTCTCATGAGTGGGAGAGGTTTTCCAACTCACAGCTCACATGCTCACTATTGCTTAATTCCACCCCATTCTTTCTGATGAAACACTTGGTGGAAGGAGTACAATTGCTCCTTAGCCTGGATTTTCATGTTTTAATGGTGCTTAATTATTCCAGGAGAAACTTTTATTTTTCCTTTTCCTCCACCTCAATTCTGCACTGGATGCTTTCTCCTGGAGTTTAATTAGCACATTTCAGGATGGAATATTGAGATTAAATCACTGCTGTTCTCCAGGATTGATGATCCTTGGGCACAGCTTTTACTGGAGCTGCCAGCTCAGACTATGGATTTATGGATCAAAGGGTTCTTTGGGTCGGGAGTGAGCCAGCGGTGCCGCAGCAGGCTGGGGACAGGGGCCAGGCTGCCAGCCCTGGTCCCTTCCTGCAGCCACAAAAAGGATGGGTGAGGGTGCTGGGGGTGATATGAGGGTGTGAGGCCCTGGCACAGAGCAGCTGTGGCTGTCTCAGCCCTGGCAGTGCCCAAGGCCAGGTTGGACAGGGCTTGGAGCAACCTGGGATAGTGGGAAGTGTCCCTGCCATGGCAGGGGTGGCACTGGATCCCTTTGAGGTCTCTTCCAACCCAGACCATCATGGGGCTCATCCTGGGCAGAAAGGGACACCCTGCAGTCCTGCAGGTCCCGAGGAGGGCACTCCATGCCCCAGCAGCAGGGCTGGCACCTCCAGCCCCACCATCTGCTGGGATCCAAGGGTTCATTCCAGCCTCTCCCAAAGCCTGGGGCTGGCTGCAAACATCAGATTTGGCACCAGGCCAGCCCCTTTCCTGCTGCCTCAAATGCCAGCATTGTGATCCAAGCTCATCTGCAAATGCTAATAAAACTGCAGCTTTGCAACAGAGTCCACCCTGGTGGAGCTCTTTGAAAGGAGACCTTGAGGGAGGGGGAAAATCCTAAACTGGGAGTTCCTTTAATGGTGTTATCACCCAGCTAAAGGTACAGACATGCAGTGACACCCACAGAGATCTTTACCCAGCTGAGACTCCAAACACTTATGGCTTCCCTGGGGCCAGGGAACCCTCTGTGGACAGGAATTTTTGCTTACACCCCTTGCAGGAAGGCTCCTCATCCCAGGAGCTCGTGTGAGGGGGATTACCCCAAAAAACTTCCAGCAATGCCCATGTGGGAGAGAACAGCACCTCCTGTTCATGCTGCTGGCCAGGCTGGCTTTCCTCTCATCATTCAGAGCAGCTCTGGCACAAAGTGGAGCAGAACTGGCCAAGGTTTCACCCTTCAGAGCCCTCGAGACTCAGCCAAGTGCCTGCAAAGGGCAGAGAGCCCCAGCCCAAGCCCCAAACCCATGAGGAATTTCAGCATCCAGGGCTGGGGGGGCTCTGTGTGTTTTGTTTTGCTCTTCGAAAGATAGCCCTGTAATTTAGTGACTCATCCATTCTCCAGCCTTTGTTGCTTTTCATTTTCAACATCTTTAAGCTGTTTGTGGAGAATGTGCTTATTTTTAGACTTCCCATCAGGCAGAGGCATCTGAGCTGGTTCTGAGGGAAGAGCTCCATTGAGACTTTGGTGTCTGGGGTGTTAATGGGCAAATTTCCTGCTGGGCAGAGATCTCCTTCCCTTTCCTCACTGAACTGGGAGCAGGCAGGGATTTTCAGGCTGTGCCCTGTGGGGCCTCTTGGGGTGCACCGAGCTCTGAGCTGCTGGAAGGAGGAGGAGGATGGATGATGGATGGATGGATGGATGGATGGATGATGGATGGATGGATGATGGATGGATGGATGGATGGATGATGGATGATGGATGGATGGATGGATGGATGGATGGATGGATGGATGGATGATGGATGGATGGATGGATGGATGGATGGATGGATGGATGGAAAACCAACAAATGTTTGGGCATCAGAACGAATGGGATCTCAAATCATCCTTATCAAACCTGCAAATCTCCATCCATGGTTCAGAAATTCTCTGTCCCATGCAACAGGCTGGCAGCAGGAAGGGCAAAGGAGGAGAGGAGCCCTCAGCCAAGAGCCAACTCCCATTCCTCTCCTCTGCAGCAAATTATGAGGAGTATTTCTGCTTAAATCAGTTGTTGTTGTTTTGTTTTGTTTAAAAAAAAACAATGTTTTTATTTGAAAAAAAAAGTTAATTTTTTCCAGAAAATTGATAAAACAGAAGATGCTTTTTGAGTTAATGAATAGGTTTGGGGTTGGTTTGGTTTATGAAGTCTGACACCTCCTCATTTTGGTTTGCAGCTCCAAGTTCTTGTGGGGAGCTTTAAAATGAAAGGAAATTTCAAAATTAAAATTGGCTCTGTAGCACTCTGAGCCAGGCCTGCCTGGTTCTTTTTTTTTTTTTTTTTTTTTTTTTTTTTTTTAAATTTAATTAAGTCAATGGAGAACGGAAAGGCCTCAAATGAAAACCACACTGGCCCCAAACATCTCCAAGGTTCCAGATGTGAATTCCTTCACCTTCTGCTGGTGAGCATGGCCTGGCTGTCTTCCAGCACTCAGGGCACAGCCCCTGCTCAGGAATGAGAGCAGAGCCCCAGGGATGTCCTGGGAAAGGTCAGGAGGTGCCTCCAGTCCATCTCTGGAACGTGGGATCATCCAGACCTGAGGCACATCCCACGGACTCTGCTTTGCCCCATGGAGGTATTTGGGGTTTGCCATCTTGTGCCACCCCCTGTCCCCACGTGTCCCTTGGTGCCACAAACCAGACTCAGCCTCAGCCTGGCCCCAGAGCACTGCCAAGGACGTGCTCCCCCAGGCAGGGCTCCTTGGCCAGCTCCAGGGAGCTCTTCCAGCCATGGCTGTAATTCCGCTGAGAGCCGCAGTCCTGATGGATGGCTGGAAGTGTTCCACGGCTCCTGGCTGTCCCCTCCCAGGTGTCACCAGCAGGGCAGGGCCGCTCTGCTCTGCATTCCCCCAGCAGCAGCCCCAGGAGCAGCTCTGAAGGCTCCTGGTCATGTTTTACCCCTGGCACCAATGCAGGACCCAAAGCTGCTCAACCACAAGCAGCACCCACGGCCCCACCCCATGGCCTCAGGGTGGCACAAAGCATCTGGCATCCCCTGGAGGAGCTGCCACCAACTCCCCACCTCATGATTCCAAGGTACTGCACCCTCTCTTTTCATTTCCTCAAATCACTGAATCAGAGAATGTCCAGCCTGGCCTTGGGCACTGCCAGGGATCCAGGGGCAGCCACAGCTGCTCTGGGCACCCTGTGCCAGGGCCTGCCCACCCTCACAGCCAGGAATTCCTTCCCAATATCCCACCCAGCCCTGCCCTCCGGCAGTTAAACCCATTCCTGTTGTCCTGGCACTCTATCTGAAACTCAAGTGTTGGGAAAGATACTCTCACACTCAAGGATGTTTTTTTTTGTTGCATCTAAAACTTTCCATGAAGCACAGGGAAACCTCCAGGGGGGCTTTGGGGTGAGGCCAGAGAGGCATCCCAAGCCCTGAACGAAGGCACTGATGGAGCAGGTGAGGAGCACACCTCAGCTGAAGCCCAGGAGAGCTGGGTTCCACCAGGGGCTCAGGAACAGCCCCTCTGGAGGAGCTGGCTCAGGGAGCACATGGCAGGAGGGGCAGTGTGCCCAGGCAGGGGCACAGTGACAATGGGATGGGTTTGTTCTGTTGTTTACCAGGCCAGATGCCCCAGCTCTGCATCCACCACCCCGAGCCATCAGCTGGGAGCACCTGTCCAGAAGAGAGGCATTTTCCAGGACCTGAGCAGGAGGACTGGAGACAATCTGGCTGAGTTAATCACTGAGTGCATGGGCCCAGAAATGAAGTAGCTTAAGAGAAAATCTCACTTTTTTTTTTTTTTTTAAAAGCCTTTCTATAATAGATTCAACCCAGAAAAACTCTGCTCAGTCCATGGATTGCAGTGCAGGTATGAGCCAAATACATGGTGAAAAGGAGATAAACACCGTGTCCTCCTGCATGGCCACAGGAGAGAATTTGCCCATTTAGAAAGCCAATAAAAACGTTTTCTTTTAGAACAACTGCATTCACGGCACATTGTTTCTCTGAGAAAAATATGTTAGTGACTTTGAACTCCTCCAATGCCATCCAGAACATTTTTTTTTCCCCAAAGTGTCTCAAAAGTAGCAAAAAATACGAAAGAATTAATGACTGTTAACAGCTGAAACAGATGGTCTGCTGTGAGTCCCCACAGCCTCATGCAACTGTGAGTCAAGCCATTTTTCAAAATGGTGAAGAAAAAAAAGTAATTAAAAAAAAAAAAATCAATTTCCAAGGCTACCAGGCTTCCAGAATTCCACTCGGACTTCCCAGGCGTGAGGCAGTGGGAAGGGAGGGGCTGGTTCTGTTTGGAGCCCACCTTTGGCTGCAGCCCAGAGTCCCTTCGCCCTGCCGGGAGATGCTGAGGGTTTGTGCGTCCAGCAGCGCCTGGGCCGGGTTCTGCTCCAGGGTTTGAGCCAGGGACCGTCCCAGTCGCGACATTCCCCGCACCCAGTGTCCCCACGCCCACCCTCGGGAGCAGCAGAGTCCCTCCCTCCCTGCCACCGTCGGGAAGGGATGGGAGAGGAGAAAAGCACTTGCCAGGAGGGGAACTCTGGTTGCCGGCTCCGCTGCGGCGGCTCCTCCTTCTCGCCGGGAGACTCATCCCCGCGGCCTCCTTCACGCTTGGGCTGCCCCTCTGCCGGCTCCTGGATCAGCCCCATCGGGCAGGCGGCTCGGCGGGGCCCGGGCGCTGGGCGAGCTCATCATGGGGCCGGGCGAGCCCGGAGCGCGACTCTGCGGGCGAGGAGCGACACAAACTTCAGCGCACGCACGGCGAGCCTTTATCATTTATTTAAACCCCGGCTCTCAATAATTCATGCCGGGACAACAGTGGCAGGAGTGCGGCAGCGCCGGCACCGAGCAGCCACATCTGGAGCAGATGTTCATTCCCAAAAAGTGCGGGGTTTGCGGGGAATAGGCAATACCACGGGAATGGTGCTCTGGGACACAGCCCCGCTCGCCCTGGGGCACCAGCCATGAGCTCGTGTGAGGTGGCAGAGCTGGCACAGGGCAGAGGGAAGGACCAGGGCTGGCTCCAGCTGCAGCTGGGGCCGGGAGAGCTCAGACGGGCATTCCTTGGAAGCGCTGGGCAGCTGCTGGAAAGGCCTCCACGAGCCCCCCGGCCAAGAGCCCACTGCCCCAGTGCCAGCCCGGATCCTCACTGGGGTCCCTGCAGTGCCCCAGTGTCGGTGGATGCTGCTGGGAACCAGGGGAAAAGCAGCCTTGAGGCCTTGCCTTTCTCAGGCCTTCACAAGGACAGGAATTATAACAATGATTATGCACCTGCAGGGTGCGTGAGAGATGTGATGTTTTGTACAAGTATGTTTTTGAGGAGGTGTTGCCTTCTTGGACCAATGAGTCTTTTCTATTCTGTTTTGCACAAACTACCTATTATATATGTGTAGTGTTTCTTTAAATAAAGCTCTTTCTCTCTTGCTTCTCCATTGCACGATGAGCTGTGCTGCATTATCCTTTTCTCCACTCCTAGAGCCTTAAAATGCAGCACCCCAGCTCTGTGCCAGGCGGTGGCACCGGCAGGGGCCGATCCAGCCCGCGCTCCCGGGATGTGCCGGGGCAGGAGCAGCGCCGCCGCCACCCGGGCACCCTTCACTGCCAGGTGTGCCTGCACAGGGACCCCCACTGTGCCACCACAGGGACCCCCGGGGTGTCCCCTCAGCCAGAGTCACCTCTCCAGTGGTGACACACAAACCTCCAAGCCTGACCATCCCCTCTGTGGGGTGTCACCAAGCTCCTCCCGACCCCACGGCGCCCTGCAGCCGCTCCCAGCCCAGGGCCACAGCTCCCCCTCCTCTCTGCGGCCAGCACAGGCCAGTGTGGCCACACCAGGGCCCCTCATGGCCACACCAGGGCCCCTCGTGGCCACACCAGGGCCCCTCGTGGCCACACCAGGGTCCCTCGTGGCCACAGCTCCCCTTCCTCTCTGTGGCCAGCACGGGCCAGCGTGGCCATGCCAGTGCCCCTCATGGCTCGGACCTGGCTCCCACCCCATCCCCATTCCTTTTGAGACATCACCCACGAGGCAAGGAGTGTTTGAACAATGCTCCCAGGCATGTGGTGTGGTTTAGGGACTGTCCTGTGCAGGGCCAGGAGCTGGACTTCCACAATCCTTGCAGATCCTTGTGAGAGCAATGTCGGATTTGTCTTTACAAACAAGTTGTGGGTCTGCTGGTAGATAAAACCAGCACTGAGAGATAAAAGAAACAATGGGAAGGATTCCACTAAAAGGATATTTGCCTTTACAAATAAACTGTAGGTTTGCTGATAAATGAAATTGGATATTGAAAGATGAAAGAAGAGGAAAACCCATGAATTCCATAAGAATTATAAATTAAAAGGAAGGTTTATACATTAGAGGGAAACCTCAGGTGTCAGGTGTTTCAGGAAGTCTGTACTTCTCAAGTACCTCAGCCAGTGGGGAAAGAGAGAGGGAAATGCAGCCAGGAAAATGGGATAAAAAGGAGGCTGCGTCCTCCAAAAATTTGAGAGATCCCAGGGGAATGCCCCATGGCCTCTCCCTTTATTCCAATAAAGGAAAAAGGACTCCTCTGTTTCCTTTTGGGACATAAACCTCTGGTGTTTGTGGATTAATTTTCCTAACACTTGCCATTCAGGATACTCCATGAATCTCTGATCCTTCAGCCAGGCTCTCGCTCTGCTCTGACTCACACTTTGTTCCTCGCCCATTGCTGGTCCCGGTGCCCCTGGGTGCCCCACACATGCCCCTCGTTATCCTCTCTGACACCGGCTCCGTGCCAGCCGCGGTCCTGCCGGTCCTGGGGCCGCGCCCTGGCTGTCCCCTCCCTGCTGTCCCCTCCCTGCTGTCCCCTCCCCGCTGTCCCCTCCCCGCTGTCCCCTCCCTGCTGTCCCCTGCCCATCTGTCACTCGCCAGCTGGCCTCACTCGCCCTTTTTGTGAAAGGCGAATTGGAAGCAATAATTTCTTTGGCTGCAATTGCACAACACCTCAAGCACCTGAGCTCTGACCCAGACCTGCAAGGTGGATTATTATTAATTAGAATTATTATTTATTATTATTTTTACAACCAGTACTGTTACCCCAGCCCTCTGAGGGCACCTTCTTGACACAGTCCTTATGTTTTGGGCTACTTCTTTTATCTCTGTGATTTGCAACATCTCCTCTGATATCTGAGCTCCACTCTTTGAATTATACAAACGTGGAGATGACTTTCAGTGCAAATTTTCTTCCTGAAAAGAAATTTTTTCTTGCTCCTCTTCCTAAATGTGAACCTTGCACTTTACCCTGCCAGCCAACCACTTAATGCCAGTAAGAAATGGACTTTCCTTTTCCCTAGATAATGACTGATCTTGCAGACTGGATAATGAAATAAGTAATGCCATTAGCAGCCCATTAATCAGTGGTGAGCAGTGAATAACACCGAGTGCACGGCTGTTACTGTTCCTGAAGGACAAGGGAAGGGGAACTGGGCAGAAATGGGAAAACCACCCAAAATCCAGTACCCTGTTCCTTTTTCACTGCCAAGTGGCCAATACTCAATTCTTTGCCCGGGGGATCCAGCCTTGTGACAGCCTGTCCAGATTAGGTATCTGTGCTCCGGAGATTCCCTGCACATCCTAAGTCCTGCTGATTTCCACACTTAGCAGGAAGTCACTGACTTCATTTCTGTCCCTGCCCAGTGCAGGATGTGAAAAAAGAGAGCAGAATCCAGAAGGGCCATTCCCTGCAGTGTCATTAACGGTGGTGGTGGCAGAACTCATCCACAGGAGCTGTCCCCATCCACAGGACCTGTCCCCATCCACAGCTGCTGTCCCCATCCACAGCTCCTGTTCCCATCCACAGGACCTGTCTCCATCCACAGCACCCACAGCAGCTGTCCCCATCCACAGCACTTGTCCCCATCCACAGCGCCTGTCCCCATCCACAGCTCCTGTTCCCATCCACAGCTCCTGTCACCATCCACAGCTCCTGTTCCCATCCACAGGACCTGTCTCCATCCACAGCACCCACAGCAGCTGTCCCTATCCACAGCACTTGTCCCCATCCACAGCTCCTGTCCCCATCCACAGCTCCTGTCTCCATCCACAGCACCCACAGCAGCTGTCCCCATCCACAGGATCTGTCCCCATCCACAGGAGCTGTCCCCATCCACAGCTCCTGTCCCCATCCACAGCACCTGTCCCCATCCACAGGACCTGTCCCCATCCACAGCACTTGTCCCCATCCACAGGACCTGTCCCCATCCACAGGAGCTGTCCCTATCCACAGGACCTGTCTCCATCACAGGAGCTGTCCCCATCACAGGAGCTGTCCCCATCCACAGGAGCTCGCCCCATACACAGCTCCTGTCCCCATCCACAGCTCCTGTCCCCACCATGGGACCTGTCCCTGTCCCTGGCTGTGCCTGAGCCACATCCCCAGGAGGAGCAGGCACGGTGCTGGAGCAGGGCCTCACTGCTGTCCTGCCATGGAAACAGGAGACTGTGGAGCAGATCAGAAATGAACAGAAATGAACAGAAATGAACGTCTGAGCAGTCACCCCTGGGAGGGAGCAGCCAGTGGCTCCTCCTGGAGCGCAGCCATTCCTGTGCCTCTGATTTCTGTCTCACTGGTATCTCACCAACAGAAAACGCAGCACCCCTGAGCCCCAATCCCCATCCCATGGCTCTCCCAAGGAACTGCTCTGCTGTTCTGTGCAGCTGCTGACAGCTCCCCTCCATCTCCCAGTCCCAGGATCACTGAGCTTGGAAAAGATCTCCAGGATCATCCAGTCCAAGCTGTGCCTGATGCCCACCCTGTCCCCAGCCCAGAGCACTGAGTGCCACGTCCAGCCTTTCCTTGGCCCTTCCAAGGATGGGGACTCCAAACCTCCCTGGGCAGTTCCAAGGCCTGACCACCCTTTTCATGGAGAAATTCCTGCTGGTGTCCACCCTGAGCCTCCCCTGGCCCAGCCTGAGGCCGTTCCCTCTCCTCCTGTCCCTGTTCCCTGGGAGCAGAGCCCGACCCCTCTGGCTGTCCCCTCCTGTCAGGGAGTTGTGCAGAGCCACAAGGTCCCCCCTGAGCCTCCTTTTCTCCAGGCTGAGCCCCTTTCCAGCCCCTCAGCTGCTCCTGGGGCTCCAGCCCCTTCCCAGCTCTGTTCCCTTCTCTGGACACACTCCAGCCCCTCTGGGTCTTCCTCGGAGCAGCCCGGAAATGGACACAGGACTGGAGGTGCCTCATCTCGAGGTGTGGCCTCAATCTTTATGCCAGGGATTTTAGGAAGAGCTCCGTCGTGGGTAAACACCACCCTGAGGTCCTTTCCCCAGGAGTGCTCACTCTGTGAGAGAGGAAGATCAGGAACAACAACCCTAAAAACAAAAATTATCAAAGATAATACTGAATGAAACCCCTTTTAACCCCTTCGCTAAGACACCTCCTCTGCCCTCACCTCCAGCCCAGCTCACAGCACCCCAGTGGCGCTCTGAACACCTCGGTGGCCGCTGGATCACTGAAAGGGTTAATTGGGAAGGCATTTTCCGCCCAGCCCCCTCGCTGGCCCAGCACTGGAAGCTCCTGGCCCTGGGTTCCCTCTCCTCCTCCTCCTCGCTCCCCGTGCCAGTGGAGGATGCGCCGATGGTGACGCACGGAGCTCCTCTGGGCACATCCCTCCCTCCGCGGCACTCGGGGCACACTCGTCTCCAAAATGTGCTGCTGGGGAAGGCAGGAGGAGCACGGACACAGGCACGGAGCAAAGGTGGGGCTGGGTCCAAAGCGGGGGTGACACCTCTTGCTTTCCTCTCCACTGGCAGAAAATCAATTCTGCTCATAAAAGGAGAAACGCAGCTCCAAGGAAAAAGAAAGGTCCTCACATCACTTCTTCCATCAGGCTGACACCTCTTCATCTCGAGGAATTTAACATCTGTTACATAATTCAGGGAACATGTGGCTATTTTCCAGGCTTATTAATAGCCCAAACCCCTCAGCTGAAATGAAAATGAGCAGCTGCTCCAGACTTCACCTCTGGAGAAGGGGCTGTGAGCAGGTACCGGGGCTGGCTGGGGCTCAGGGTGCCCTCGCACCACAGCTCCTCCTGACGAGCCAGAAAGGACACTTGGGCTGCTGCTGAGACAGCTGCATTCCCACATTTCCCCCAGTGCTTCTTTCCTTTCACATCTCATTTTTCTTTCCAGGAGAGGCAGAGGATGGTGGAGAGGATCACAGATATCAGAGAGGGCTGGGGAAGTGCAGAGAGGAGGGGAGGGAGACAGTGGATCATTGTACCCTTCATCCCAGAACACTTGGTTGTGGATGACTCTGATACCCTTTCAGGGCCCCCTGGAAAATTATCCCTTAGATAAGAAATCCTTCCTTAGGATGACTCATGCTAGAGAAATGTTCACCCCCCTGTAGACCCCCATGTTATCTCTTAGTGTCCTAATTGGTCTTTTCTCAATTCTCTAAATAATTGGTCACTCTTTCACCTAAAACTTTAAAGTAGGATAGTTTTTCAATCTCTAATTTTATTGGTCCACTTCTCAAGCCATCCCAACCCTATAAAACCCCTTTGATATTCTATGTACTCGGATTTGCTGCTGGACCCCTTATTAGAAATAAAGCTGCCTGCAGAACTTCTGTGCAGCTTTCCCAGATCTCTATTTCTCTGCTGGCTAAGAAAGTCCTGCAAGCAAAATGAAATCACAGAAGAGCTGACAGCCTAAACATTATTGCTTGCATCTAAGGACCTTGTGGCTGACATCTGCCTGAAGCAGCCAGGAAAATGTGTCCCATTCAGAACGTTTTATCCAGGCTTGCTGTGGCAGCCTGGGCCAAAACCCCAGCCCTGGCAGCTGCACTTCCATTCACAGGTCACTCAGTCACTTCCAAGATGTCCAACAGGGCTTGCAGGCATTTCCATGCCAGGATTTAATCCTGAGTGCCTGAGCTGCCCTCTCACTTGAGGAACAGGCTGAAGGAAGGCCTTGGCACCTGGACAGAAGGTGGGAAGGATGTCTGTGGCTCTGTTCCTGTGGGGATGGAAGGGCAGTTCCATGAGCACTCCTCTCCACACCAGAATGGTGCCTTGGATGCTCCCTGGTGTTTCCAGGTGGGATGCAGTAGGTAAAGGTGAGGCTGTGGCTGGGACACACAGGTGTGTACAGGATATTCCTAAGACACACAACCCACAGCTCACATCAGGCAAAGGAAGAGGCAAAGACCCCCAGCCACCTCCAGCCCATCCAGGGATCCATTAATGGATCATACATATGATCTCCTCACTCTCTTGCTGGTCTTAGCAGAACCCAAAGTTCATCTTGATTCAGTCCCAAATCCCTCTGTGGCTTTAATCCAGTGCAGAAAACCCAAAGCTGACAAACCATGGGGACTGCTGAGAACCTCTTCCTTTCCTGGAGCCGACAAAAGCCGGGAAGCTCTGCCCAGAAGGGGCGAGGTCAGCAGAGCGCAGTGGTGCCTGCAGGGAGGAGGAGTGGCCCTGGAGCCCTGGGCAGCTCTGAGCCACTCTGGGGCAGCAGTGGGAGCAGGGCACCTGTGCCCGGGCTCAGGCAGGGACTGGGAACAGCAGAGCAGGGCTGGAACTGCAGCAGTCAGGAATCAGGAGCTGCTCCTGCTCCAGGTCCAGGAAATGCCTGAATACCCCGAGGACTGAGTGCACAACTCACACATCTCATCCCACAGCTTTACAAACAGGCAGGAAATTGGGGTTTTCTCCATGTTCAGTGAATATCCAGTGATCCCCACAGGGCAAGGCAGCAACAGGGGAGCATGAGGGAAACCCCCAGAGACAGGCTGGGAGCTGGGAGGTGACTCCACTGCCAGGGAAAAGCCTTGGCCCAAAGCCTTCCTTCCAAAGGAGCAGGGAAACATCCCAGCTTCTGCTTCACTGCTGCACCAAAGCTGAGCCTCGGGACTGCAAACTGCAATTTCTATGGGGTCAAGAACCACGGGACACAGAGGGAGACCTGGGAAGGGGAGCATGGACAGGACCTGGAGCCAGGCTGGGATTGGGGTTTATACAGGAATCTCCAGATTCTGCTGCCTCCGTTGTTCCCAGCCCAGGGGTGGGCTCAGCTCTCCACTCTCCCCACTGGAGAGCTTCCCATGCAAACTAAAATGATCTGCTTAAAAAAAATTGAGTGAACAATTCCTCTAAATCTGAAATCACCAAATCTAAACTCCTTCCTCACCCAAACTAAAAGGGGCCATTCTGGGAGAGGAAGAGAGCTGTCAACTTAGCAGAGTTTGACTCAAATTTTCTTTTTTCCCTTCCTGTAGCCACCTTTTTCATCCCCACCCAGCTGAAAGTTCACTCATTTTTACTTTTACAGGCATATTTTCCCTGTTCACCAAGCCATGCTTATCTGACCTCCTGAATCCGTAACAATCATTTCTTATTCCTTATCCTGTACCTGGGCTGATCCTCTAAGCTTTGCTGGAAGGATTTGGACAAAAATACTATTTTTTACATCCTGGGATTCTTTCACAGAATCTTCCATTCCAGCTGCTATTTTTTTGCCTTCATATCCTGTTCCCAATATCTGCAGGGAGTTCTGGGGTCAATTTGACTTAAGCAGTTACAGTTCAACTGCAACTTAAACAATTCTGTTTATTGGCACAAATACAGAGCTACAGGATATTAGGGAAGGAGGGTGCTGAGTACCTAACAGCTCTTGGAAATTTAGAAATTATCTAATTATTTCTGTTACCCAACAAGGGCTTCACACACTGTTCACTGTCTTTAGAAAAAGCAACTGGCAACGTCAGAAAAATTATAAATTGACAATTCCAAATGATTGACCTCCTGTTCCTATTGTGCGTTTGCCATGGAATGAAAGAAAAACAGGAAAGAATCTTGCCAAGGTACGGGGAAGAAAAAACAACAACAAAAATGAATGAGATTTTGTTGGCAGAATTTGCAAATTATTCCTGCTCCCTTTCACCCAACTTCCGTACCATAATTGCCGTGTGCTGCAGCAAATTCCTTGGAAATGCTTCTGCTGTGAAGGTGGAAGGAGCAGTTTGTGCAGAGCAAGAGACTCCTGTCCTCAAAGCCCCAGCCAGGAATGAAGCACGAGCAAAAGAACCAAAGAGAAACAGGTTTAGGTCCAGACCTGTCAGGTCTGGCTCTAAGCCAGGCTCCAGCAGGTGTTTGTGAGGATGGCCAAGCTGGAGTGCCAGGGAATCAGTGTGGAATGGCAAAGAGCTGCCCTGGGGATGGGGATGGCAAAGGGCTGCCCTGGGGATAGCAAAGAGCTGCCCTGGGGATGGCAAAGGGCTGCCCTGGGGATGGCAAAGGGCTGCAGGCTCTGACAGCCAGGGGAGGCACAAAGCAGGCTTTGGGCTCTCAGAGATGTCAGGGCTTGAGCAGGGCTTTGCAGCAGTGTGAGGGCACAGATGTGCTCAGCCAGCCAAGGAGGCCTCTTCCATCCCACCTCCACATCCTGCTCCTGACTGCAGCATCAGCTCCTGGAGATTCCAGCAGGAAGCCAAAGCCACCCCCAGCCCACACTGCCACTGCTCATGGTGGCACTGACCCAGCAGGAGAGGTTCCAGGCTGGAATGTCGGCTCAGGGAGGGACAGAGGGGATCTGCTCCATGGTGGGAATGACCAAAGCAGGGCCCAAGGCTGGCCCCAAGGCAGGCAGGGCCTCCCCAAGGAGTCCTGTGGGCTCTGAACTCCCTGAGCAGAGCTGAGTGCTGGTGAGCTCAGGGAAAAAGGGAGAAATTCGATCCAAGCTCCACCCAAAAAGCTCAGTCAGGAGCAGATGAAAACAAAGCTGCAGCTGAGGTGCAGGAGACATGGTGGGAGCAAAGGAACCTACAGGAGGCTGAGCTTAACTGGGCGCCATGAGCAGGGTATGGGTGGGACCCAGGTGAGGACACTCAGGGCATCACAGGGTCATGGAATATCCTGAGCTGGAAGGGACCCCCAAGGATCACCCAGCCCTGCACAGACACCCCAACAATCCCTCCCTGGGCATCCCTGGCAGCTCCTGGAGCTCTGGCTGTGCCCATTCCCTGAGGAGCCTGGGCAGTGCCCAGCACCTCTGGGGGAAGAACCTTTCCTGATCTCCAGCCTGAGCCTGCCCTGGCACAGCTCCAGCTGTTCCCTCAGGTCCTGTCCCTGTCACACAGAGCAGAGATCAGTGCCTGCCCCTCCTTGGCCCATCATGAGGAAATTGGAACTGGGATGAATCCCCCCCTCAGTCTGTTCCAGCTGAACATTCCAAGTGCCCTCAGCTGCTCCTTTTCCCTTCAAGGCCCTTCACCTTCTTCATGGCCTCCTTTGGATGCTTCCTAATGGATTCATGGCTTCCCTACATTTCACACATGGCTTCCCCCAAATTTCACACGATGTGTGAGATGAGGCTGGCCCAGCCAGAGCAGAGCAGGACAATCCCTCCCTGGTGGCCCCAGGACAGGGTCAGTGCCCCCAGGGCTCTGGCAGCACCAAGGCTTGATCTCAGCCTTTGGGAGCACAGGAAGCACTGGGATCCATGTGCTGAGTACCTAAAACCTTGTCACCTGTCCTGGCATCTCAGAGTGCTCCTCTGAAGGTGACCCTGTGCTCCAGAGCCACACTGATGCAATCTCTGAGCTCGGGCAGGACTTGAAGGCCAGCAGGTGCCACCTGTGCCCGATGCCCACCCTGTCCCCAGCCCAGAGCACCGAGTGCCAGGGGATTTAAATGACCCAGGGCTGTTACACACAGAGCTCTTGGTGCTCCTCTGCAAATCAGGGTTTCCTGGCTCAGGAAAGCAAATGTAAGGATTTGTCAGAAAAACGGGCGCAGTCTCTTCACCTCAGTGTGTGCTCTGTGCCATTGACTGAAGTCACTTGAATTTACATGTTTTCCTAAAACAGGGCTTGGCTGGCAGCTCTCTAAAATAACTTTTTCTATGCTGCTGTTGTTTTTCAGCAGCACTTCGAGGTATTACTTATCAAAAGAGGCCTCATTTCCCCAAATTAAATAAATACTGCATAAAGTATGGGATGTATAAATTAGTCCAAAGTGCTTTCAAACATTCTGGGGTTTTGGTAAACAAAATCTATTCTGTATTTAAACTCCGCAGCTTTACCTCATGCAATATCACTGTACAAAAGTATTAATTTGATTATACATCTTATTAACTGTGTTCTTGTGTGTCTTCCCCCTTTCTCTCCTGTTCTACTTATTTACTTTAAAATAAAACCCAATCATCTCTCATACAGCACTGAAATTTTCATCAGAATTCTTCTGCTAGCAAAACAAATTTAAGGCTGACCCTGACAACCATTCTCATTTTCCTTCAAACACTTCAATTATTACTTAATTTAGGCCTGCTTGAATAGTCCTGCCACCTCTAATTTGACCACTGTCACAGCAATGCAAGAGTGACTTCAAAATGAAAGGGGTTTGAAATAGCCATCAATGAACGAGTGGTGATGGGTAATTATGACTTTACTCAATATTGGTGGGGTCAAAACTCAAATCCTGGGGTCAGTCCTGGGCCCCTCATTCCAGGATGGACATTGAGGGGCTGGAGCATGTCTAGGGAAGGGAACAGAGCTGGGAAGGGGCTGGAGCCCCAGGAGCAGCTGAGGGGCTGGAAAGGGGCTCAGCCTGGAGAAAAGGAGGCTCAGGGGGACCTTGTGGCTCTGCACAACTCCCTGACAGGAGGGGACAGCCGGGGGGGTCGGGCTCTGCTCCCAGGGAACAGGGACAGGAGGAGAGGGAACGGCCTCAGGCTGGGCCAGGGGAGGCTCAGGGTGGATTTTGGGGAAATTCCTTCCAGGAAAGGGTGGTCCAGCCTTGGCACAGCTGCCCAGGGAGGAGGAGTGGCCCTGGAGCCCTGGGCAGCTCTGAGCCACTCTGGGGCAGCAGTGGGAGCAGGGCACCTGTGCCCGGGCTCAGGCAGGGACTGGGAACAGCAGAGCAGGGCTGGAACTGCAGCAGTCAGGAATCAGGAGCTGCTCCTGCTCCAGGTCCAGGAAATGCCTGAATACCCCGAGGACTGAGTGCACAACTCACACATCTCATCCCACAGCTTTAAAAACAGGCAGGAAATTGGGGTTTTCTCCATGTTCAGTGAATATCCAGTGATCCCCACAGGACAAGGCAGCAGCAGGGGAGCATGAGGGAAACCCCCAGAGACAGGCTGGGAGCTGGGAGGTGACTCCACTGCCAGGGAAAAGCCTTGGCCCAAAGCCCTCCTTCCAAAGGAGCAGGGGAACATCCCAGCTTCTGCCTCACTGCTGCAGCCCCAGCCCTGGGGGTTTAACCAGGTGGGGATGTGGCACCTGGGGACGTGGGGCAGTGCTGGGGAACAATAAAGAACTGTTGGATGTAAAAACATCAACTCTGGAAGCAGAAAACCAACTCTGGCTCTGAGATGGCCAGGAGCAATCCAAGGTGTCACAATTGCTCCTATGACTTCAAATATGGATACACCATTGTAGTGGTTTAGATTTGTTAATTTTAATATATTTATTTTTTGTTGTGAGATAGGATAAGGAGTAAAAGTAAGGCAGGTTTAAAATTTAAAAAAGAACTCTTCCCGGGTTTGCTGACTTTAAAATGTAAATTGGAAAAACAAACCAAATCCTTGAATTAGTGTCTCAAGCTATCAGCAACCAAACCAGCCTCCAATTAGTTCCATTAACTCACAGAGAAAGTTCTCAAGAAAAACCTTCTGTGAACACCTTCTAAGTATCAATTAATACAAAACTAACACAATCATGTATATATGTGTACACATCTGACTATATATGTATATGTATTGTGTAATATATATTGTGTAATATATATAAATACATAAAATTTATATTAATTATAAAAAGGTGTAAACATACACAGAATACACTGATTGTTATATAATTTAAAATTATATAACACATTAAAAATTGAGAGGCTGCTTGAATAGAAATAGAAAAATAGAAGTCAAAAGATTAAAATAACTGCTTTAAACTCTCTGTTACAAACCTGGAATAATCACAGACTAGCAAACCAACCAGAGGTAAAAGGAAAAAAGGTTGTGCAGCAACCCAGCAGAGCAGGAGAGCTAAAAGGCACTGCTCCAGGTGTATCCAGGGAGGAAAGAGGTCCCTTGGTGTGACAAATTGCTCGGACTGCTGCAGTGGGGTTGGCCAAAAAGGGCTCGGAGCAACAACTCGCTAAAGAGGTGACACCAAACCCTCCTCAGAAGCAGGAGGGGAAGGAATTGTGGCAGGGGGATGTGGCTGATGAATGAGCACCCAGCAGAGCTCAGGACAGGCTGAAAGGGACAGGGAATTGTTTACATTCCTTTTGTTCTGGAGGAGATGGGAAAAGGAGGCAGAATCAAAGATGAGCAGTCAGTTTTCATAATGGAAACAATTATGTGCAGTGCAGCCCCAGAGAGCCCTGTAAAATAGACCCACTCAGTTACTGGGGAATTACCTGGGGACTGGAGGTGTGTGAGTGCAGTGACAACTTTCTTTAATGGCACAGACTCAACCAGGATGAGCAAACCCCAAACTGCTGCAACAGCTGCACAAAAATCTTACCAAATCCAGCGTCTGAGGTCTAAAGAGCTGAATTTCAGAGCCAAATCCTGCTCAGGAGAAAAGACCCCACAGTCTCCTTACCAAATTCTGAGCTCTGGACTCAGCATTGCAGGCCAGGAAGGAGTCACTCGGGGGGTGTAGAGGCTGCTTTGGAAAGAGCCACAGGAAAATCCAACATGAGAGGTTTCTGTCAGGCAAACAGAACCAACTGGAGCTGTGCTGCTGCCTGGCTCTGTCATGCACCTGCAGGATGAATAAATCCTGCTCAGAGCTTCCCCCCGGGAAGGGAGATAACAGAATGAGGAAGGGTGAGAGGAGGGAAAGGAGCTTGGACAGAGACTGAGAGTGAATTCTGCACAGAAATAGACTGACACATCAGGGTCCTTCAGTCTGACAAAGAGATGCCTGAAAGGGATGCAGGAGACACCTACTAAAGCAGAGTTTAATCATATCCTCAACACCACGGAGCAAAGGCAATAGAGAAAAAACACTTGCTGTTTCTCACAGCACCAGACCCAAGAGGTGCCCAAGGAAATTACCAGGAAGTCGTTTCAAAAAAAAGAAAAAGGCAGAGGAAATTATTTTGCAAATAGTACCCAATTATGTTGTTGAAATTTTCCTGGAAGACATCAAATGCTCAAAAGAGGAAAAAAATAATGCATTGAAAATGAGAGACAGCCTTCAGCTCAGGAAGTTTTCAGCAGGAGTTGAGAGGAGCTGGGAAATTGGAGGAGGAATGGGCTGCACTTGCCCTTCTCCAGGAGATGAGGTGAGAGGGGAATTTGTCCTCCCTAGAGAGAGTGTCTCAAGGATGGAGCTCCAATACCAATTCCCTCCTTCTCTGTGACTTCTTTCCTACTGCCAGAGAAGCAAATATTTCCTCCTGGAGCTGCTGGACACTGAGAGCTACAAGGCATGTTCCAGCAATTTAATGTGGATCACAGTTTGGACATAAAGTGTTTAACTAATGGTCAAGAAAAAGCCCAGTGAACCATCACCGGTGACCCTGTGTTTTGCACAGAGTAGGTTCTCTTCATAATTCACACTCTTAAACTCAGCTAATCTGTTCTTTCAAACCCTTTAGGGTGACTCTCAGGCATAGCATCACCAAAAATCAATAGCTTTAAGAGACTTGCATGAGCTTGCCTTGGGTAGTGGCCGGAGGGGTGGCAGGGAGGGAAGGCAGACTCTGGTTTCTGCAGGTCCCAGAGAGAGCTCTGAGCTCTGGCTGTCAGACCAGAGCCTGTTGTGCTGTACAAACAGCCAAAGGATGCTCTCCATCCCAGCCCTGCTCTGCAGCCCTGCCTGGGGCTGGAGCTCAGCACCAGGGAGTGCCAGCTCTGTACTCCCCTCACTGCTCCCTCTCCCACCCTGCCAGCAATTTTTATAAACAAACCTTATTGTGGTGTTTTCTCTCCAGAGGCAGGTGAGAACATACAAAGGAGGTGCCCACAGGGGACAGTCCTTAGAACAAGGACAGGGCCATCAGGAACCTTGTGTTTCCTCACAACCCCACTGCAAAGCTTCTCTGAATCTGGGAGAGCCAAGGGAACCTCCCCAGTCTCCCCTCTCCTTTCCTTCCTGCACCTTCTGCCTGCAGCTCCCATGGGCACCACTTCCCTCCCCTGGAAAGCCAGACTGCCAATCCACAGCAGTCCCCTCTGGCCTTTGGGGATCCAGGGTTGCAGAGGTGCTGAGCCAGAGGAGCAGCACAACAACAGACCCAGTGCCTGGCTGGGACCCAGGTGCCCCCTGAGCCCCCAGGGACTCCTGTCCCACCTCTCCATGGATGTGTATGGACACAGCTGCTCCTCTCACCCAGCCTACACCTCTGGGCCATCATCACAGATTGCCAAGGCTTCCCATGGAATCCCAGACTGGTTTGGGTTGGAGAACCCATCTCATTCCACCCCCTGTCCAGGCACCATCCGTGGCTCTGACACTTGGCACCTGAGCCTGGAGCAGTCTGGGAGCCCAGCTCGGACCCAGAGCAAGCTCTGCTGGGTTGTGAGCTGGCATGGGCTGAAATAGGGTCAGCATTCCCAAAGGGATCAGCAGGGCTGTCCAAGGCTTCCTGCTGCCTCTGGCTGCTCCCAGCCTCTCTGGAGCTGCAATGGTTTCCTCAAGCATTAAATGAGACCCCAGGTGGAGCCCCCTTGCCTTTTGTGCCAGAACAGGAATAAGCCCTTATCACCTCATCATCCACCCTCACACAGCTCAGCTTGGCTGGAAAGAGCAGGGACAGCATTTTGCAGAGATCCATCTCCTTCCTGTATCCCAGAAAAAGCCCCTTTTACAGCTCCCATTCCAGGAGGGAACAGGATATTTATCTATAATCCCAGAGAGAGTACTGTTGCTTTAATCAGGTCATAAGACAAAACCGCACCTCCAATCCATGGCACAACCTAATGGAGAAAAGAATCCATCCACTCTACCAGCTTGTTTTTCTGGATTATCCAAAGTGCCTGGATCTCCTTTCCCACTGAGTATTCATCAGGACTTGGAACAGCTGCGGGCTCCGTGGGGTGGGAGCAGTGGGGCTGTGCCAGGGTGCAGCTGATTGGGGTCCTACCCCATCAGGCTCTTCTCTGGGTTTTTCTTTGAGACCAGGATGGGTTGGGATTAATCCCACTGGTGTTATTTGCATTACAACAGCTCTGGGATCAGCACCTTTTGTTCCAGAAAATGGGATTTTGCATGTGAACTCATTGAGAGGAATTTACCAAACCAACACAGCTCTGCATGGACTGAGGTGCCAAAGGACAGTGCCACCCCACAGAAGCTGCTTGGCACTGTCACAGCTCCACCTGGCAGCAGCAAACACGTGTGACAGTCACACCTCATAACATCCTCATGTCCATTGCCAGGACAGAGGGACTTTGCCCTTCCCAGGAGCCACCATCCACAATCCATCCCTGCCCATGCTGAGACTTTGCCAGAGTCAGGGAGGGATCCTGCCCCTGTGCCCAGCCCTGGGGGCAGCTCTGGAGTGCTGTGTCCAGCTCTGGATCCTCAGCACAGCAGGCACAGGGAGCTCCTGGAGCAGGGCCAGCACAGGCTGTGAGGATGAGGAGGGCCTGGAGCATCTCTGTGCCCAGGAAAGGCTGAGGGAGCTGGGGCTGCTCAGGCTGGAGAGGAGCCCCAGCTGAGAGGGACCCTCAGCCCTGGGTGTCCCTGTGTGCAGGGAGGGGCAGAGCAGGGCCCAGGCTCTGCTCCAGGGCCCAGCAGTGGCACCAGAGGAACGGGCAGGGACTGAGCCCAGCAGCTGCCCCTGCACAGGAGGCACAACTTCTGCCCTGGGCAGTGCCCAGCCCTGAGCAGGCTGCCCAGGGAGGGGCTGGAGTGTCCCTCAGCAGGGATATTCCAGAGCCACATGGACACAGTGCTGTGCCCTGTGCTCTGGGATGGCCCTGCCTGGGCAGGGAGGTGGCACCAGTGACCCTCTGTGCTCCCTTCCAGCCTGGCCCAGCCTGGGGCTCTGGGATTCTGTGACACTCTCCTGCTGTCTCCTCCTGCACAGCCCCAGGCCTGGAGCCAGCTGAGGTGTCAGGGGGGCTGTAGATCATTACAAGGCACAAACATCCCTGGGGCAGCCAGGCCTGGTGACTCCTCCAAAACAGCAGCAGCTCCATGGCAGCTCCTTGTTCTTAAGAACCAGCAGCTTTCTTGTGCTTAACCCCTGGGAGACCTTTACTCTTCCCAAGTTAATCCCTTCCCAGCTCCATAGGCTGCTTTGCCACAGTGGATTTATGAGGCAGCAAAAATAAAACCACCCTCTGAATAGGTTCCTGTTTCATTTGCAGGTCTGGGGGTGCCAGCTCCTTCGTGCCTTTGCTCCTGCAGTGGAGCCTCCGGGAGAAACCTTTCCAAAATCAGCAGGGGCCTCCCGCCAACTCCCAGTGAAGCATCAGCAGCTCCTGAGGGTTTATTAATCCCCTTTGAAACAGTGCCTGAGGCTCCCAGAGCACTTGGGCAGTTCTCAAACTGGAGTCCAGGCTTTGGCTGGAGCCAGGAGCAACCCAGAGTCAGTCAGTTCTGAGCACAAGAGGATTTAAAGGGTGAAAGCTGCATCAAACTGGGCAATATCTGTACATGACTTTCTTGAAAATCTGCTCTCAAGGATCCCCAGGGCTCCTGACACGATTTGGTTTAACTCTATTTAAAGACCAGCAGACATCGATTTCTGGCAGTCTCTGGGTGACCATGGAACACAAGGTTTGCATTGTCTGGGCAGCCTCTCACCTCCTTCATTCATGTGGGGGCTTAAAATAATGCACTGAGAGTGGCTTCTGTTCAAAAGGCTAAAACATGTCCCAAAGGAGGGGGGGAAAGTGTAAAAACATCAAAGAAGACAAGAGCATAGTGTGAGGTGGGTGAACCTGCTCTGGAAGGCCACCCAAGCCCAGCCAAGCCACCCAGATGACCACAACAGGTCAGGATGATCCATCCCTGCAGGTCCATGGCTGGATTCTGCCATCCCCTGGCCGTGCCTCTGCCACCCCCAGCCTGGCACACCATGCTGGTGTCTGTCCCTCCAGCATTTCCCTCAATAACTGCAGTTTCATTCATATGCTGTGTTTTTCCCACTTCAGGCTTCTTTAGACTGCTTTTAATTTATCAGACTAATTCCAACTGCAATACCCTGCCAGAGATGGAGAATGAGCTTGACAAACATCCCTTGCTCTAAATAGAAGAATCTATTAGATTCTAGCAGCTCAAAGTAGTAAATTTAGGTTTTATCTCCGTCAGATCCATATTGGTCCCTTCCTGCTCCAGACACCCTGCTGGGTTCCTTTTGTTTAAAGGTGACTGGCAAAGGGAAAGCAGAAATGAAAGCTCTGCCTTGTGTGCCTGGGCTCTTTCCACTCTACAGAGTCAAGGAAGTAGGAAAGGTTATTGCCTACTATAAAAATAGAATTATTTTTCTGCCTCTTCCTCAGAAATTCAGCTCTGGTTTGGAGCAGGAAAATCTTGGCTGGCTGGAGATGGACAAACAGGATAAGATGGAGCAAATGGCCTGGTGGGACCTTTAAACTCAGCCCTTTGTGCCCACCTGGGGATGGTCCCTGGTGAGCTATCAAGGAGCCTGGGGAAGGAAAGGGCTCTGTGGCTGCTCAGAACCTGTCCCACAGAGCATTCCTGGGGACTCTACCACACTTGCCCAGGGCCTGCAGCTGGGCTCAAATCAGGGTTCAAATTCACCCTTCCCACCTACACCAGCCTCAGCCCACCTCCAACATCTGCCCAGATGGGGAGGGACAAGCTTGGCACTACTCACCATTCCTGGGTGGAGAAAAAGGGGGGAAATGCCAAAGAGGCTTTCTCATCCCCACAAAGAGGAGTTCAAGTTCAATTATCTCCTTTTAGTAAAGAAGCCCTGGTGCAGGTCACCTTTAATGTGAGTGGTAGACTCCAGGTGAGCAGGTCCCTGTCCGTGCCTGCCAATCCTCCCAACGCCGGGTGCAAGAGTGACTGAAACCCAGCACAAAGAGCTTAATTACAGAGCACAAAACACCAGCTCGCACTAACTGCCCATCTCAAAAACATCTCCTCACCGCCCTTCTCAATCTCAGTGTTCCCAGAATGAAATGGAAAAGTCAAACCTGGGCACCCAGCCCTTCCCCTCGCAGCGCGCTGCTCCTTCCGTGCTCAGGCATCCAGCGGGACACAGATCCAGGCTCGGGCAGCACGGGGGGCTCGGGAGGGAGGTGGGAGCTGCCACAGAAGCTCCATCCTCCCGCTGGGATCGGCTCCCAGCCGCTCTCCCTGGATCCCAGGCTCTGCTGTGTCTCCAGGCTTCTCTTGGGAGCGCTGGAGATGCGAAGGGCTGGGCCCGGGAATGATCCGTCCATGCCAGGACGCATTCCCTGAGAGTCAGCAAAACTTTTCAGCCCTTCATTTCATTCTATTATTTCTGCTGATGGCACTATAAATAATTACTCCACACCCTCCGTGTGCTTGAGCTGCTTTGCTCAAAAAAGATGCACATTTTGTTCATCTTTCAACACACTGCTTGTATTTTTTGGTGGTTTGCAAACCCTGCTCGGTGTTCTCCAGCTCTGCAGGATGGAGGGAACAGGTTCCAGGGGCCTCACCTGAGAAGAGCTTGCCTGCAGCCCCGCTCAGACCACGGGAACACGGCTTTTTAACTTTCAGGCACTTTCAGGTTTCCCTGCCAGGTCATTTTCTTCCCTTGGAGCTGGGAACAATGGAGCCATTATCCCACCTCTCGGTCACAGGGGACAAGCTCCTTCCTAATGTCACCAAAGTCACAGATGGCTAAAGCACTACCGAGGGTTGGGAACTGCAGAGGAAAGCGGGGAAAACCAAGAACCTTCAAGCGATGGGGTGCCCAGCACCCCTGTGCCCGCGCAGCCCCGCACTCTGGGAGACCAGCACGGACCGTGCCGCGCGTTTCCCTGCCCTGGCACCTCTGCTTTTCCTTGCTCTGTGCCTCCTCCTCTCCAGGTTTCTCTCCCTCACTGCCCAAGGCAAAGTGTTTTGCTGCCCACAAACCACCCGATCCCTGCAGAGGCTGCTGCTCAGACGCTCATTCTCCGACCCACGGCTCCGCTCTCCCTGCTCGCTCCCAAGCTCCCCGTCCCGTCTCTCCCTCACTTATGGCAAACACCATCGGTGAGGAGAAAAAACCCCGTTTTCCTGACCCAGCTGTTCAGCCCCACAGTCCTGTGGGCTTTGGGCCGTGCTGAGCTGACAGGATTCCCTCCCCAAGCCCTCTGCCCTGAGAGATGAAGGCGAGGCAGAGTTTTCCCGGTGGATTAAGAAAAGCGGGATTTTTTTTTTTCCTGTGCTAACGCCTCAACACGCAGAACGTAAACAGCTCCTCTCCTGATTTCCTGAGAGGTGGCTACCATCGAGCACTTCTCAAGGAGATTAGTAGCTGCTTTTCCAATCCTATTTCAAGCCTCGAGGAGGCTGCTATTTGTCAAAAGAGTTATTAACCTCCGATAGGCACCAGGATAAATGTTTGCTGGCACAGCCTCTTTCCCCCGGGCTCCATGCAGGAGAGAGGCTCACCTGGGACCGGCTGCAAAGACTCAAACGGGTTCTCAGTAAGGTCAGGGCACCTCAAGGATGCACCCACCTGAGACGGGTGCAAGGAACGACAATTCATAATTTAAGGAAAAAGGCACGTTGCGTGGAAATATAAACAGGGAGTCACTTGGTTAAGGAGGAGAGGAAAATCACTGGCTGAACGGGGCAGTTCACAGTTAAATGTTCTCTGGGCACAGGGCTCCTGCTGAAGGGCGATTTTTCAGCCCAGCTGAGGCTGTGGTGGGTGAGAGTGCTGGGGAGGGGAGACTCCGGCGTGCGAACGACGCTGTCGTTCCCAATAACCGGGGACTCGCTCCGCGAGGCTCTCCAGAACTGCTCTGCATTGCGAGTGCAATGCGCATGGAAGGATGTGGCAAAACTCCCCTAACCTGGGGGAGACGGGGGCCGGAGAGGAGCCGAGCGGCGGCAGCGCGGCGGGGACCAACTTCTGCCGTGATTTATGGGCCAGGCATCCCAACTTATCTTCTGCTGAACGGCAGCTCCGGGATTTAAGCAGCGGGGAGGGGGGGAAGCCACAAGTCTGGGTCATGCACTCAATTATTTAAAAGGGAAAGAGGGGAGAGGGAAGGGAGCGGAGGTGGCAGGACAGGCAGCCCCGGGCCCCAGGTGCGCGGTGGGAGGGCTCCTCCTGCCACCGGCCCCGCGTGAGCCACAGCGGCGCGTTCGGCTTTCGCCCCGGCAAGGGAAAACACACGGGGAAGGCAGGGGATGCTCGCAGCTGCCGGGCAGGAGCGGAGAAGCCGAGCCCGCGCCCCGTCCCTCCGCGCGTACCTCCAGCCGCCGCTGCCCGCCGAGCCGCGGTGCCCGTCCATCCGCGCCGGAGACGGAGCCCGAGGTGTCCTGGGGAAGCGCGGGCGGCTGCCGTGACTTGGGAATACAGAATATGGTACAAGCTTTAATTAAAAGAGTCTGAAGGCTCTCTCCTGCTCGCTCGTCCTTTTTTTTGCAGTACCGGATCGGATTTAAAGGGCTAGAACCCCAATTTGGCACTGCTGCTCCCCCCGGAGCGCCGCGCTGCTGCCCGGGCCTGCCAGCGCCAGCATCCTCCTGCCGCCCGTCGGGGGCATCCTGGCAGCCCCGGGGCCGGGGCCGGCAGCACCGGGGCTGTGGTGGCAGCAGCAGCAAGGTGCAAATCGAGGCTCCCTCCAGCAGGCGCGGCGGGCGGCGAGAGGGGATCCCACTGACAGCAGAGTGGTCGAGGGCAGCCCGAGCGCTCCCGAGGAGCAAAGTTTGTGCTCTAGCAGTGCTCCAGAGAAGTGTGAGGAAGAGGATCGTGTCCCTCTGTCCTGGTGATGCCACCAACCTGTGGCAGTGCCCAAAGGCGTTGCCCCTCCAGTGGCAGCCCTGGGTGGAGCGGGGCTGTTGGGAAGGGCTGCGTCACCCGGGGTGGTGGGGAAGGGGAAGGGCTGCGTCACCCCAGCCCAGCTCTGCAAGACAGGGTCCTCAGCCTCCTGCCCACGTCCCGTGAGCAGGGAAGCAATTCCATTTGGATTTGGAGGCCACTTGCTGGTGCCAAGGCAGCGCGGAGACAACCTGGCGCTGGCAGCGTGTGAGTGACGCTGATCCCTCCTCCAGCTCCAGGTCCCTCTCCAGCTCCAGGCGTTCTCCAGACCTCCATGGAAACACTCGTCTGCAACCGTGTTGGGCTCTCAGTGCCCCTCAGGCTGCTCAGCAGGGCAGGGATGGCCAAGACACAATGCCAGCCTTCCATCCAGCTTTCCCAATAAAAGGAAAGAGGAGATGAAGAGCAGGGTTTCCATGGAGCCCTCCTTGGTCCAGATTTCGAGCTCAACTGGGGAAAACCAAAGGAAACAAGGAGCACATCTTTCTTCTTCTTCTTTATCTTTTTTTGCCCGGTTTTGCCCCAAAATGCTGCCCTGCCTCCCCGAGGCCAGCTCGGAACATCCCGCTCTGGGTGTCCGATCAATGTGTGCCGTGCTCTCAGGCTGACCCGCGTGTTCTGGCTTCCTCTCGCCTCATTAATTACACCCAGGGGTGGGTGCCAAAAGGAAAAGCTGGTTCTAATTCCATGCTGCAACCCAGCTCCAAGCTGCTGGGATAATTAGCAGGTTATTAATGAACAAGAAGATTGCCACCATGGAGGGAGGAAGGATGGGGAGGGAGGGGAAGCGCCATTTGGGCCTGGTTGGGAAAACCGTGCTGGAGTCGGAGACTCCGTCCCTCAATCCAAGGCTTTGAGCTGCCTGCAGTGCCTGGGAAGGCGCTCCCAGCCCTGGGCAGATCCGCAGAGAAAATCCAAGGATTCTGCTTGGCCAGGGGCCACGCTGGGAGCAGAACAGCTCCGTGTCCCAGCCCCAGCCTGCAGACATCCATCCAGCTCTGGGGATGGATGGAGGCTTTGGAGCCTCCTTCTCCATCAGCCCTGGGAGATGTTAACTCGAAGCTCTGGGGTTTTTGGGGCATCACCATCTGCCAGGGTTCCTGCTGGGGGCTGGAGGGCATCACCCCAAACACTTCTCTTTGAACCCCTCAGAAACTCTGGGAACAGCACAGTCTTCCTTCAAAATCAATGTGATACCAAGTGTTGGTACCATTTCCCTGGGTTTAGGCACCAGCTGAAAATTCCTGGGAAAGGCATCGCCTGGCAGAGCCTGGTGGGAAAGTGCTTCTCTAAATACTGAGGGGCAGCAGGCAGGGGTGAGATTCCAACAAAACCAGGGTGTCCTCAGAGGCTCCAGCCCGAGCTGCTGCCATCTCATGTGTCTCTCCAAGGCATGTGGTTGTTGTTCCTTTAATTATTAATCCTTGCATTGACGTAATCAAATGTGCCCAAGCTTTTAACGGATGCCTCAATGTAAAAAATGAAGAATAAATTTCTTTCCCTCCCTGAAAACTTGTTTCAATCCCATGACCAATTTTATTGCCGTTCTGGTCTAATTTTAAATATAACGAGAAACATTAAGGTTTTCAATTAAAAGATCCCTTCCTTCAGATATTGGAACATAGCCTGAAGTACAGACCACGTGTGATATTTTTCATTGGGATGGTGTGGGCTAAATCTGATTCCCAGATCAAACACAGTCAGGCTCAGGCTTGCAGTTGGCCAGGCTGGAAAGGCTGAGCTGTTCCACTTTGGGAAGAGCCTCAGCCTTGTTTGTGTCTTTAGCTGACTCCTTGTGCTCCTGAAATGAATACTGCATTTATTCCTTCACTTTTGTTGGCCTGGGAGTGTGTGGTGAAGGACAAATGAACCTCATGATGCCACCCTGGACTCGTGGAATTTTTGGCTTTTGACTGATATATTTGATTTTTCCCTTTTCTTTCGAATGAGCTGATCCATGGCCACAACAAAGCAGATCCTCCTTGTGCAGTGAGCTCAAACCCTCCTTTGCCACAGGTTCAGTGTTGGGTTCATTGGACACCTCTAATGTGAAGTTTGGCTCATGGAAGGTTTTCTTGTGCGTTCTTTTCCACAGCCCATCAATCTTGCAGTTGTCCTCCACCCTAAATCTTGCAGGTGGCCCCAACTGGGCCTGTCCCTGAGGCCAGGTCCCGGCAGGGTTGGCAGCTGGGCAGATGTTCAGCCCAGCAGGAGTTGGTGTCTGCATGCCCAAGGTGCTGGGTGCAGCATCGCTCCCTCAGCATTGCAGGAGCTCCTTTCACTCCTGCTGGGTTTTGGTTTCCTCATGGAAGTGGCACCACTGATTTTACTGTCCCTGAGGATGCTCAAGGACTGTTTCTCATGGAAACATAAGGTTTGTGCAGATGAGATGGAAAGACAGAGCTAGAGACTTCCAAAAAGCACAAAGGGAAAGGCACTTCAATGAGAGGAGCTGCAGCAGAGACTGGATCAGCCCCTGGCTCCACCTGCCCTGCCCAGAGCACGACTTTGCTTGTTCAGCATGAGGCACCTCCTGCTCACAGCAGCTCAGCCCCCTTCCCCAGGCCTGGGGGAGGGCTGGGAAGGGCCCCAGGGCAGGGATATCCCCCTGACACAGGCAGTGGAGTGGCACAAACCCATCCCTCAGGAGCAGAGCTGAGCAGGATCTGCTCCAACCTCCACATCATATTCCTGCTCCATTCCTTTTCCAACCCAATGAGGCTGCTTGGAAAGCCAGGAATGGCTGAGCTCACAGCAGAGCTGAATTTTCCGCTCTTGAGCCACAGAGTGTTAAGTTTGTCTTTCTTGAGCCCAGCAGTGTTAACTTCTGCCATTCCTGAGCCCAGGAGTGTTAACTTTTGCTGTTCCTGCAGGTTTTCATGTGTCAGGATGCATCTTGTGTGGCTCCATCAGGTTTTTTGGAGGCCACACCACCTCACTTGTTTTGATTTTGGGGTTAGAAGAGCCCCTGGGTGCCTCCCTGGTTCTGAGTTCTCACAGCACAGACCAGGGGGGTTTCCCTGCTCAGCCCTGCTGGCTCAAGCCCTCCCTCTGACTGAATTAATGAATTCCTGATTCCCAGAGGGCTTTCTGTGATAACCCTTCTGTGCTGCATGGAGCAGGAGCCCAGGGATCTGCTCTGGGCAGACAATGGCCTCTCCAAGTGCAAAATTGTGTCAGGCCAAGGAAACTGCAATGAATCACCCAAATTACAGCCCTTTAATAAAGATAAAAAGCAGAGAGAATGGAACACACTGCAAACCTGTGGGCAGGGGGTTGGTCTCCTGAATCTGAAGGCAAAGCTTTGAAACCCTTGTTCTCTTGCACAGGGGGATTGTTTTGGAGAACTTCAAAAGGAATTTGGAAACAAACAAAAATCTAGTTAAACATGGGGGAGCTGATAATCACAAATTATTCTTTTTTCCCCAGATTTGTGAATTAAACTGCATTCCTGCTGCGTGGATATGACTCTTCCACATCAAAGGCTTCTGCCTTCCTTGATCCTGCCCAGCCCAGGACAGGTTCCAACCTGATCTTGACCCTGCTCGATGCCAGCTTGTCCTCAAAGGAGAGACCCCTTCAAAAGCTGCAAATCTGGCAAAAAAAAATCCCCAGTTTCACCTGTGTTTGAAAGGCAGAAATCAGCATCAAACTAATCTTTACCAGGTCTGCTGTAAGGGAATATGATAATGACAAAAAGCAGTATCTGAGTTCCAGATACGGAAAAAAAAGGGAATTTTTGTTTCCACATTTGGTGGGTGATATTTTGTGCAAGACAAGCTGAAAGCCAGGGCTGAGCAGGACCCAGAGGGGACTGTCCATGACAAATGATGGGAATCCCCACTTCCACTGGCAAGCAGCTTGGAAGAAAAATGTGAAGGAGACCTAAATCATTCCGTTTCAGGACATAAATCAGTTTCTAACTGACAGTGGGAACAGAAGAGCCCTTATTGATGGGCTGGGTTAGGTTTTCCAAATGTAAAAGAAGAATTAAGTAGCTGTGAGCTGACAGCTTTACCAACTGCTGCTCCTCTCTGGCTGCTCCCAGCTGCAGCCTCGGGAAAAGCCAAGGTCACAGAAGCAGAGCCCCAATCCCTGAACTGTCCATCCTGCTCCCTTCTGCACATATTGCCCAACTCAGAGTCCATTTCACCCTGGAGCACAGATCCCAAGGATCTGCTCTTCCAACAGGTTCCAGGACAAGTGGTTGAATAAGCCAAAAATAAATTCTGTGAGAGAAAGAGACAAATTCAGCTCTGTCATGTGCAGAGACATCATCACTGCATAGCCCAAACACGAGCTAATCCCTAAAATCACAGATTCAGTGAGGCCAAAGCCACCTGGACTTCAAACCCTTCTGAGCTTGGGGACTCACCTCTGCCCTGGGCAGGGCTGGACAATCCTTTCCCCAAGGAAAGTTTTCCTGGCAGGCTGGTGGGGGCTGAGGGAAGGAGCTGAGAGTGCTGGGTGAAGATTTTAAGGCTGTAACTCCATAGAAAGTAGGTCCTGTTGGCTTTGCTGCCCACAGAGTTGTTTGACTGTTTTTTCTTGCCTTCAACTGAGTCAGACACAGTGGGAAAATTCCAAATTGCCTCAAATCAGGAAAACCTTCAACTAAACCCCCCTCCCAAAGATTTGTCCCTGCAGTCTGCTCTGCTCCTGACGTGCTCTCCCTGCCCCACATCTGCTGGCCTGGCTGCATCTGCAGGGCTCCTCCATCCCAGCAATTCCCACCTGCCAGCCCAGCCAGGTCCCTCCATGCATCCAGGCAGAGGGAAAAGCCAAGGAGAGCCTCAGCAAAGAGCCCATCCTGCCTATTCCCTATTCCTGATGCATTTTTCAGGCTGTTGGGGTCACTTTGTTCTCTTTTGCTCTTTCAGGAGGACACAGAGCCCACATTTAGGATGGAGTGAGCCAGATTTTATTACAAGGCCCAGAAGCCACATCCCCCTGTGTTTTTTCCATGTGCCACTACCAGTTCTCCATCCAGTGGGGCCAAACCAGCCCATGCCCAGCTCCAGGAGCCCTGTCCTGGGGCCACCAGTGCTGTTGGGTGCTCCTGGCAGTGCAGGACAGACCTGGCTCTGAGCTGGGAACCCTCAGCACTAGGGAAGCTCAGTCCCTGAGCCCCCTCCATCTGAGATCAGTCACAAACCAAAGGGATTTGGCAAGAAGTTTCCATATTTTCTTGGCCTCTCCATGCTTTCCAGCCCACCAAGAGCCAAGGAAAGGGGCTGGTACCAGGCTCAGGTGCTTGCTCAGGGCAGCAGCCCCTGCCCAGGAATGGGATCCTTGCCCAGCACAGGGACCTGGTCCCAGCACCCCACCCTGGCTGGGGGAGTGTCCCCAGAGGGGAGGAGAGAGTTTGGCTCCCAGCACACAAGAGAAGGCAAACAGCCATCCATGTGCACTGGGAGCAGCCCAGAAACCCCAAATCCTGGGCTGATCCCAGCGTGGGCACAGGGGAGGGACTGGGATTCTGCCCCTGTGCTCAGGTGAGACCCCACCTGCAGAGCTGCCCCAGCCCTGGCCCAGCACAGGCAGGAGCTGGAGCTGCTGGAGGAGTCCAGAGGAGGCACCAGGATGAGCAGAGGGATGGAGCAGCTCTGCTGGGAGGAAAGGCTGGGAGAGCTGGGGGTGTTCAGCTGGAGAGGAGAAGCTTTGGGGTGACCTCACTGTGACCTTGCAGGGCCTGAAGGGAGCCTGTAAAAAAGGTGGAGAAGGACTCTGGACAAGGAATGGAGGGCAGGATAAGGAGGAAAGGCTCCCCACTGCCAGAGGGCAGGGTTAGGTGGGATATTGGGCAGGAATTGTTCCTGTGAGGGTGGGCAGGCCCTGGCACAGGGTGCCCAGAGCAGCTGTGGCTGCCCCTGGATCCCTGGCAGTGCCCAAGGCCAGGCTGGACAGGGCTGGGAGCAGCCTGGGACAGTGGAAGGTGTCCCTGCCATGGCAGGGGTGGTATTGGATGGGCTTTGGGGTCCCTTCCAACCCAAACCTTTCCAGGATTCTGTGATTCCATAATATCCTGATAACCGGCATGGGGGGTTTAAAGCCCCTCTGTGCTTCCCTCTGCTGTGATTTTGGGTGGGTTTTGGATCGCTGGGGCCGTGGCAGAGGCTCTGTGCCCTCTGGCTCCTTTCTGCCCCACGAACCCTCCCTGGCAGAGGGAGCAGCTCCTGCTCTGCTGCGGCTCCGGCGGCTCCGCACGGTCATTAAAGCGCTCTTTGAAGCGCAGCTTTTTGCCCAAGGCACGATTCAGCGCTGCCCGATTGTGTCACTGCCCGGGGGGACACACGAGCCCTGCCCGCCCCTCCTGTGCAGGTGCCCCGGGAGAGCAGGAGCAGGAGAGGCTTCAGCCTGGAGTGGAACATTTACACCCCGCAGGGACCCGAGGCAACGCTTCGAATATAAACACCTCGTTCAGCCCTGCCAGTGATGCCAGCGCGCGTTCTCAGCCGCGAATGTCTGTGCCCTGCCCCCTGCCCCAGCAGATGTGCGGGATCGGTCCCTGCTCACGGCATGTGCCTGGAGCATCTCTGGCTCCTTGTCTTGGCTCCCGTCCCCATGGGACGGGACGGGACGGGACGGGACGGGACGGGACGGGATGGGATGGGATGGGATGGGATGGGATGGGATGGGATGGCCCGGAATGCTGCTGAGCTACCCAGCCGTGTCCAACCCTCCCACAGGGAAAGGGTGGCACGATGGACAAACCCCAGTGCTCCAGGTGCCCTGCAGAGCCGGTGGGGGGGGCTGCAAAGGCACCTCCAGCATCACCTCCCTGCTCCCCACCCCGGCACAGGGGCACCACGCCAAGGAGGGATTTTGTCACCCTGCCCCCTGTCCTGTGAGGAAGGATTTTGTCACTCTGCCACCTGCACAGGCAGTGCCTGGCCCTCCATGGGGACAGCTCACCACAAATACCAGCTGCGACTGGGGTTTGCTCCTCTGCTGCAAAGAAGCCCTCAAATCAAATTAAACCCCTGTGCCCACCTGGGAGCCCGAGGAGTGCCCAGAACCTCGGGGTGCCTGTGCTGCCCCTTTCCCCACAGCCCTACCCAGGGCAGGGCTGGGTCCCTCCTGCCCCAGCATCTCCCAGAAGGAGCAGAGGAAGGGGCTTCTCAGCATGGAATGGGATGGGATGAAGGCTCTTCATGTTGCACCTGGCCTGCAGGGAGATGTGGTGTCCACACTCATCAGCTCTAATGCAGCCCCCAGGGGAGAGATGTCCTGAGGGGGGAAAAAAATCTGCTAAACCTCCAAACTGGGGAGGAAGAGCTTATTATGGGCTCTTGGAAGAGAGAGGAGAAAGAAAAGAGAGGTGTTTGTGTGTTTGAAGCAGGCACTGTGGCTGTCCCAGGCCCCATCCACCCCCAGGCTGCTCCATGCCTTTATCCTTCCCTAAATCACCTCCTCTCAATCACCAGAGGGAATTGTTTGAATGAATTTTAGATTAAAATTAAAGAGTAAAACCTTTTCCCTCCTAAAACCTCATTTTGGGTTAATCCTGTATTTATCCTAAATGTGAATGAATCAAATAATTGAAGGACAAGGACGTGAGAACAACGAGTATCATCATGGAGAGGTTCCCACTGGCATGTGGGATTACATCCATTCCATTCCATGCTGGAGAACGTGGATTAACCCTTTCTGTGGCCCTCATCACACCCTGGGAATCCTCTCTGCTGCTCCAGGGGCATCAGGAGAGAGCAGCCCACGGACCATCCCTTTGGGATGAAGAGGGAACAGCACAGTCCTGGCAGGAGCTGAGGGGGAGCAGGGGAGGTGACAGGATGGGAGCAAACTGGAGAGAGAGATGGGAGTAAAATGGAGAGGACAGGCAGGTGACAGTGTCCCAGTGCCAGCCTCGGCTCGGCCACCAAGCGGTCAGTTGGTCACTCTGCAGCCAGGCAGGGTCTCCTTGGGGGTGGGGGGGCCAAGAGGGGCTGGACAAATGCCTTTGGGCACACCTGGAATTGGGCCAAATGCCTTTGGGCACACCTGGAATTGGGGTGAATGCCTTTGGGCACACCTGGAATTGGGGTAAATGCCTTTGGACACATCTGGAATTGGGCTAAATGCCTTTGGACACCTCTGGAATTGGGATAAATGCCTTTGGACACATCTGGAATTGGGGTAAATGCCTTTGGACACATCTGGAATTGGGATAAATGCCTTTGGACACCTCTGGAATTGGGGTGAATGCCTTTGGGCACACCTGGAATTGGGCCAAATGCCTTTGGACACATGTGGATTCGTGGTTTGGGGAGTTGCTGGTCAGAGGGGATCCTCCAAGCAGTCTCCACCTGTGGAACTCCTGCTCAAGCTCTGGAGGAGCCCAGAGGAGGCACCAGGAGGAAAGGCTGGGAGAGTTGGGAATGTTCACCTGGAGAGGAGAAGCTTTGGGGCGATTTTATCATGGCCTTGCTGGGAGGGAAGGTGACAGAAACATGGAGAGAGACTCCCTGAGAGCCAGGAGGGACAGCTGGGCAGAGGAGCTCAGGGAAGGGATCTTCCCCATGGAGTCCCTCCAGCCTGGTCCAGTAATTCCAGAAGGATCCTCCTTAGCTGGGAGTGTGATCCTGAAGAAAGGCCTGGAAGGACTCCCAGGGCAAAAGGGGCTCTGGAAGGTGGGTGGGGTGAGAGGCTCAGGATCAGCAGGAGGTGGGGAATGAGGCAGGAGCTGGGCATTGTTTCCCTGGGCACCCCTGCTGCTCCTTCCCAGCCCCTTCCCAAAGCTCAGCCTGAGCCCAGAGCTCCACCCTGAGCCACAGCCCCTCGTGCAGGAGCTTGGGGAGTTTTTCCAGAAGGATTCAGGGGCCCAGGCAGGAGCATCCCCAGGGACGAGCACATCTTTCTGTGCAGGAAATCCCCCAGCCAGGACAGAGCTCAGGAACGTTCCCCTGGCCTGCTCCAGGAACAGAGAGGGGAATTCCCTCTGCAAAGGCTTATCCAAGGAGACATCAGCAGGACAGCCCTCACAAACACCTCCTCCCCAGGAGCGTTTTTCCTCCTGTGCTTGTTCAGTGAGTAACAAAAGTCTCAGGACTTTGCCAGAAATAAAAACCAGGTGCAGGAGCAGATTCCAGCTTCATGACTCCTTTGTAATTCCTGGCAGCTCCAGAGGCAGCCTGACTTTGCACAGAGCAGGACTGTGGCTGCTAAAAGCACAAACCCGCTCCTGCAGTTTTTTTTGGATTGCAGGAATCCTCAAGCTCAAGGGAGAGGAGGCAGCACCTGCAGCCTGCACTGGGCCATCCCAGCAGTGCACTCCTGTCTGGCACCAACCTGCCAGAATCCTCTTCATCCACAGAAAACACATTTCCCAGGTGGAACCAACAGTGGAAATTTCAGGGCTCTTCCAGTTTCCACCTCTTCTCGCTCCCAGTCATGACCACCCCTCTGCTCTGGGAGTCACACCCAGAAAGGTGGAAGGCACCACTTTAGGGGGAAAGAAATCAAGTGGTAGCAACATCACACATGAGCTCAGATGTTAGAGAAAAGAAGAAAGAAAAAAAAAAAAAAAGAAAACTTTAGAAGAAATGAAAGGGAAACAAATCCCAAAGCTGGGGCTGTTCCTGTGAGGGGCATCCTGAGGAATGAGCAGGCACAGAATAAAAATGGATTGAGGAGCAGAGGACAGTCCCAGTCATGGAATCACAGAACAGCTTGGGTTGGAAGGGACCCCCAGGGATCATCAATCCTGGCCCTGCACAGACACCCCAACAATCCCTCCCTGGGCATCCCTGGCAGCTCCTGGAGCTCTGGCAGCCTCGGGGCTGTGCCCATTCCCTGGGGAGCCTGGGCAGTGCCCAGCACCTCTGGGGGAAGAACCTTTCCTGATCTCCAACTTGACCCACCGTAACACAGCTCCAGGTGCTCCCCGTGTCCCTGTCCCAGGGATCAGCACTGCCCCGGTGGAGTCAGAGCCCTCAGCAGCCCCTCCCCAGCACCACCCCAGCAGCTCTCCCTGGATGTGGTGCCTGGCTTTCGAGCAGGGATGCTTCTCCCAAGAAGCTTTTGCTGGAGGGAGCTGCTCCAGTGGGTGAGAGATGGGTCAGAAGGGCACAGGGTGGGGAAGGACTCAGCAGCCCGAGGGGTTTGGCTGCCCCAGCGCAGGATGGCACAGCCAGGGGAGCTGGGGCAGAGCCAGGGTGGGCGATGGCAGCGGGGGGCTGCTGGTCCCGTGTGCCCCCTCCGTGAGCCCGGGCTGCAGGGGTGTCCGGGGGGTCACAGCTGAGCTGGGAGCTGGCCCGGCCCGGGCTGCAGGGGTGTCCGGGGGGACACAGCTGAGCTGGGAGCTGGCCCGGCCCGGGCTGCAGGGGTGTCCGGGGGGACACAGCTGAGCTGGGAGCTGGCCCGGCCCGGGCTGCAGGGGTGTCCGGGGGGACACAGCTGAGCTGGGAGCGTCGGGCCAGGGGTGTCCGGGGGACACAGCTGAGCTGGGAGCTGGCCCGGCCCGGGCTGCAGGGGTGTCCGGGGGGACACAGCTGAGCTGGGAGCTGTCCCGGCCCGGGCTGCAGGGGTGTCCGGGGACTGCAGGGTGTCTGGGGGACACAGCTGAGCTGGGGGCTGGCCCAGCCCGGAGCTCCAGGGGTGCAAGCCCCGGGATGAAGCCCTGCCCCTCTCCAGGGAATGCAAACCCCGATCCCTGCAGTGCCCTCTGCTGCACGCTCCGGCCAGGGAGGGGCTCTTCCCTCCCTAACCCCCACTTCAAACATAATTTCCAAGACAATTCAGTGAAATTGCAAAAACTCTAAACTAATCCAAAGGATTTTTTTTTTTTTTTGCACGACCTTAATCCATTTAAGGCAGGATCTTTTCCAGAATGATAGAAGCCATTTATCATTAAAAAAATATCTATGTCATATTATGGCTTCTGTGACTGATGGCATTACAGACGCTGATGAAGCATTAGATGTGACATCACAGATTTCTGTTATTTAAAGGGACAAAGTCAAGTTGAATTTACCAGTCAGAGAGATGAGACAGGGAACAAATCCGCTTCATTAACTGCTGCTGGCTTCTGTCAAAGTGCTCTGATTTGTTCAAATACACATAATTTCCTTTCCCATTCTGTTAGGCCTGGAGAGAGAGACACGGTGTCAAAATCCAGATCAAAATGATGGAGAGCTGCCAGAGACACCCAGGGTTTGTCAGCCGGGGCTGTCGATCCCTCCAGGAGCAGAGGAATTGTGAGGAATTGTGAGGAATTGTGAGGAATTGTGAGGAATTGTGAAGAACTGTGTCCTACTGCTGCCCAGGCTCTGCCCCAGCCCCCCCAAACCTCCTCAGTACCCACACCTGGCTGCAGAGCCTCTCCTGGAAAAGCCTCAGCAGAGCAGGGAAAAACCCACAGTGTTTTTGCCTCAGCTCCAGAACCATTCTGTGATTTCTGGAGCAGCACAGAGCTCCTGGGACACTGGGGCTGGCACAGGATGGAAAGTGCAGTGAGCCAAAGGGAGCAGGAATATTCGATGGGAGGGAGGTGGGAAGGAGAGTGAGGGAGCAGGCTGCTCAGAGACTGCAGCACTTAATGCTGTGAGGAAAATAATGAACACCTCAAAGGAGAGGGGACCAGAGCCTGGAGATGCTGGGAAAGGCAGAAAAGGAAATGTGCCATGGAAAGTCCAGGGAAACAGCAATAAAGGTGCAAGTAAAGACATTTTCAAGAATGGTTTAGGAAGCTTAAATTCCCCATTATGCAAGGCTTTAATTTGCATGGGCTGCCAGTGAGATCTGAGCTATAGAGAACCTGACTTCAGGATATTTAAATACAACAAATACAGTTCAGGCTCTGAGGATGGAAGGTTTTCACTCTGAAAAAGTCCCTCAGCATGACCAGAATCTTCCAAAGCCTCTGGCCAGGCTCCTGCAGATCCATCCCAGGAACCTGAGCCACTGAGCAGGAATGGGATTGGAGGCAGACTGAAAGCTTTGCCCAAAATCCCATTTCTGCAAGTGAACACGGCTGGGTTTGGCTAAGGACTCATCTGGAGCAGGAGCCCCTGAGCAAGGCCAGCACGGGCAGGAGCAGCCAGCAGGGATCCAGAGGGGACTGGGGGAGCAGCCTGTGCAGGAGGCTCACAAAGCATGGCAAAGGAGAAGAAAGCAGAGGCAGGGAGCTGCAGGCCCTGTGTCAGGGACACAAAGGGACAGTGCAGAGTCGGGGCTGCCCAGCACAGCAGGGACAGCAGGGAAGGGTTTGGGGAGCACAGGAGGGGCAGGGCTGCAGAAGGGCACTCCAGAACCCAGATCCTCAGGATGGGTGTCCAGGCACTGCACTTTGCTCCAGGGCCCAGGTGGTTCTTACCCCTCAGTACAGCAGCTCCCTGTGATGCTGCCAGCAGGAACAGCTAAACCCCTTCTGTGATAGGGATTTTTCTTTTTAATCCCATTTCTGCAGCCAAGGAAGCTTTTCCACATCCATTTGATCTCCCCTTATCACCCAGCCCAGGGAACTGGGACAGTGCAGCCTCTACATTCCATTTCAATTTTCATGTCCATTTACCCAGGCACTTTTTCCTCCCAGGGCCCCTCTGGCAAAGGCCCAGGGTACCCAGGGATGCTCTGTCCAGTTCTGTCCAGTTCTGCCCAGTTCTGTCCAGTGCTGTCCAGTCCCCCTTCACTCCAGCCCAGCACCAGCACCCCAGGAGCTCCTGCCAAATTCCTCATGGGAAGCTCTTGGCTCCCCCAGTCATGGTTCCAATATGCCCTCTCCAATGTGACACTCTCCAAGAATCCCCTGGAGACCCTCGTGGGTGTGTGGGGCTGGGAGTGCTGCCCAGAGGGAACACAGGATGTGGAGCCCATCCATGATCCTGGATTTCCTCAGGAGGCCCCAGCCCCCAGGGGCAGCTGCTGTGCAGCACCAGGAGGGACACAGAGGGTAAAAACAAGCAGACAAGAATCAAATGGGACTCACTTCAGGGTCTCCAGGCTGGTTCTGGCTTGGAGCTGGCTCAGAGCAGTTCCCCTCCTTGTCCTGGTTCCTGCCAGGGCTTTATTTCCTCATCCCCAAAATACAGAATGAGCAGAGAAGCTCAGGAGGACTCAGGCACCTGAATACATCACAAATGTGCTGCTTCATAAATCCTGGTGTGGCTGAGCGCTTGGAAGCTGCAGGAAGGGATTGATGGATGGGTTTTTCCATTCTTATTAAGCCTAAAAAACACTTTCCCAGGAGCTGTAAGGCCTTGATGCCTCCTTTCTTCTATCTTTGGGACACTGAAGGGAAAGGAAAAAATAAGAATATTCCTTCTCCTGCCATTTCTTCACTAAGCAAAACCCCTAAATCTGGAAGGTTTTATCTTCTCACTCGTGCAGGTGGGGCTTGGTCAGGGAATTTCTGGGGCTCAGAGGGGAGGTCTGGCTGTGCCAGGCTCTCCATGGACACAGGACCCACCTTCCTCTGCCCCTTGGTGACAGAGCCCAGAGTCCCTGTGAGGGATAAAACCCCATTCTGAGCTCACCAGCCACACATCAGCCTCCCTAAACTTCATACTTTTGTGCCTCCAGGTGAGGATAGAACATCTCCAATCCATCATTTGCAGCAGAGCAGGGAGGATATGGCTGCAGTCCCAAACTGTTGCTCTGGGAATGGTGTTTGTGTCTCAGCCACTGCTCCTGGTGTGCAAATGGACAAGAATCAACCCCTCCCGTGTCCTTCTGCCACCTGCAGGGCAGCTCTGAAGGATTCCTTTTGCTCCTAAATTTTTGCTGCTCTTCTTTTTAAAATTGGAAACTGCCATGGCCAGAGAAAAAGTCACACAGCCTGAAGGCTTTTCTTGCTCAAATCACAGAATCACAGAGCCACTGTGATTAAAAAACTCCTCTGAAATCATCAGGTGCAACCACCCCAGCACTGCCAAGGCCACCCCTGCCCCATGTCCCCAAGTGCCACATCCACAGAGCTGTTTAACCCCTCCAGGGATGGGGACTCCATCCCTGCTCCAGGCAGCTGTGCCAGGGCTGGACAACACTTTTAGTGAAGGAACTTTCCCAGTGACCAACCTGAGCCTTCCCTGAGGGTCCCTCCCCTCCTGTCCCTGTCCCTGTTCCCAGAGCCCCTGGCTGTCCCCTCCTGTCAGGGAGTTGTGCAGAGCCACAAGGTCCCTCCTGAGCCTCCTTTTCTCCAGGCTCCCCAACCCTCTCAGGAGTTCTCCAGCCCCTTCCCAGCTCCTGGGTCTTTCCATCCTGGTAATCCTAAACTCATTAGTGCTGACTCAGCACCTTCAGTCACTGACTGTCACAGCCTGGGGTCTCTGAACAGCCAGTCCTAAATCCCTTGGTATTTCACCCATAAAAAAAAAAACCTCAGTGAGGACCCTCAGCTTCTTGTCCCAGGCTGAAGGCATCTGGTGGCCATGGTGAGTTGTTTGGGCTGTGACAGGTTTGGGAGTGACAGACACAGAGAGCTCACAAGAAAATGTCCAAACCCCCAATTTGATCCAGTCCAGCTCTTATTAGAAATGCAAGGAAAGTAACCAGGCATATGCAGGTAGCACCAGGATGATTTATTTTATTACCCCTACAATTATTATTAGAGCTCAGAACCTCCTGAGGCACAGCAGGGCTGTTGGAATAAAATGTGGAAGCAAAGTGCAGAGAAGGAATAGAATAGAATGAGGTGTGCAAACCCCTCATGCACAAGGAAATACTGTGATCCAGGATTTCCAGTGCTGTGAAAACAGGAGCCTTCCTTAGGAAAACCAAGGAGCAGCTGTTGGGAACTGAAGAGCTGAAAGCGGGCAGCACAGAACAATTCTGGATTTTGGAGGGAATGCCAAGACTGGGGCATCACAGGGAGGAGAGATCACCTTTGATCAGCCCTGGGGGGTCTGCTGGAGATGGAGCTGGATGGACAGAGCGAGCTGTGGGCTCAGCCCCAGGGCACAGCCAGCAGTGACCCTGCAGCCTGCAGCCTCCCCCATCAGGGCTCCAGGGGGATCCCTGGGAGGGGAAGGAGAAAGGCTGGGGGTGTTTGGGTCAGGAGCAGTGCTGAGAACACCTGTGTTGGATTGATGTGACCAGAAATGTCACATTCTGTCCCCATCTGTTGCAGCCGGGTGTGGCAGTGACCCTGATCTCCTGGCACACATTATCTGCTAATGGGCCAGCTTTAAACCAGCTGGGGCAATCATCTTTATCTTTTCCACAGCCCATCCTCCCTCCAGGAGAGATCATCTGCTGCTGGGCCATTGAGTCCCAGGGCATGGCTGATAAAATTCCATCATCCCACTGGGAGATGCTCCAGCCAGGGGAGGAGCCAAGCCTTTCCTACCTAGATAAACACTGAGATTTTGGACAGCAAGTTATCCATCTTTCCACTGGATTCCAGAGGAAAGCCAGACCTTCCTACATCATCTCTGGACCTTCAGAGGAAAACTGCACCTTCTACAGGAGCACTGCTCCAGCTGAACCACATCTGCCACTGCAGGAGGATGCAGCCACCATTTAACTGACAGGGTGTCAGGCTGTATTCTGACTCTGTCAGTGCTCTGAGATTGTTCTTTGTAATACTGTATTTCTATTTTAATTTTCCTAGTAAAGAACTGTTATTTCTAATTCCCATATCTTTGTCTGAGAGCCCCTTAATTTCAAAATTATAATAATAATTTGGAGGGAGGGGGTTTACATTCTCCATTTCAAAGAGAAGCTCCTGCCTTTATTGGCAGACACTTGTCCTTCAAACCAGGACAGCACCTCCCTGCCTCACCTGCATCCCCTCACCTGGTGCTCTCCAGCCTTGCTGGGCTCCTGCTCACTCCAGGGGCTGTGGGCATCCTCCCACTCTCCCAGCTTTGCCTGGATATCCACCTGGGATCATCTCCCACCAAGTCCCCTGGAGCAGCAGCTCAGCCCAGCTCACTGAACTCATCAAACTCACTAAACTTACCAAACTCATCAAACTCGTCAAGCTCATCCCTGTGGCCTGAGCAGATGCAGGGCTGGCAGTGCCAGCCCAGGCAGGGGTGACACCCACACAGAGCCCAGGCTACCACGGGTCACCTTGTCCAGCTTTCGCCCCTCCAGGAGCCCACTGGCTCAGCAGGGCCCTGACTGCTCAGTGCCAGGGATCAGGAAAGGACAAGAGATGGAAAACCAAAGGGCTGGGACATCGTTTCTGCAGCAGAAGCCTGGGGTGGTTCCAGACCTGAGCCTATAGAGCAAGGGACTAAAAAAGGACAGGAAAGGAAGGACTGGCCAAGACCTCTGGGTGTCCCAGGTGGAGAAAGGCCCCATTTTCTCTCCCCAGTGAAGGTTCCCCTGAAGAATTCCTGCCATTCCCAGAATCTCTGCATTGCTGATGGTGTGGCACTTTGGACACGAGCTCCTCATGTACTTGAAGGCTCCTGCAGAGCCTTTTCCTGTTCTCCCAAGGGATTGGATCCTCTCCTCCTGTTCCCAGGCAGCAGCAATCAGGGCAGTGAGTCAGGGCTGCATTCCCTGGTTTTACAGATGCACAAGGACCAGCTGAAGGTGCTGGACACGTGTCCCAAGGACACCCAGGATGTGGCTGTCACCTCTCTGCCCCTGCCACCATTGGTGACATCAGGGGGACAATGAGCTGCCACCAAAGAGCACCTGTGAGGAGGTGGGAGGCTCTTCATGGTCCAGTTCTGTCCTTCCCAGCTCCCTGCACCTCTCCAGGTGGGATTGGGAGGGTCTGGCCCTGTTTCAAGCAGTATTTCTCACAGAGCTCTCCAACTGTCCCCTCCCCAAGGATCAGCAGGACACTGGGATTGGGGAAGGAGGTGGTGGGTTCAGGTGGCTGCCCTGGACCTCAGGAAGAGCAGGCTCTCTTGGCTCTCCTTGGTTATCCTCTCATGTTATCCCTGGTTTCCAGTGCGGGCTGGAACCTGCTGAGCTCCCAGCAAAACCCCTCCTCCTCCCAGCTGAGCTCAGACACGGTGTGAAGCACCTCTTTCAAAGCAGGGAAGATATCTGGTTTTGCAGAAATATTCCTCATGCTCTGCACAGGAGAATGTGGTTGGGGGGACACAAAGCTGACATCAAGAATTCCCTAAATCCAAGTTCCCAAATGCATCTGCCATGGAGCCCCAGCTGCCCAGAGTGAGGTGTTCACAGCAGCTCCTTCCTTGGTGGAGGCTCCTCCCTTCTCTGCATGTGCCAGCAAGACTATTTCTAGTTTTCAATCCCAGTCTCCATCAGTGTTTTTCCTCTTTTCCTGAGTTCTGTTGGATTTCAGGACCATGCCAGTGCGAGGTTATCAGGAAAGCTTTGCTCAGCTCACTGCCCTGGTGCTGAGGGCCAGGTCAGGGTGGGGTTATCATTCCAGCCTTCCACGCTGGCTGATCCAACGGGAGGCAGAGAACTCCTCAGAGTTGGTTCCTGGCCCCTGGGCAGGGTTTTGCCTTCTCTCAGTCACTGCTGCTGCTGTGAGCACATCAAACCCAGGCTGGGGTGGATTAAGGGCTCAGCTCCATTTGTTTCCCAGGGAATCAGGTCACCTCTGGAACTGCTGGATTTCCCAGGGAAAGATGAGGCTGTGCTGGGAAGGGCTGGGGGCGTTTGCCCCTCAGCTCACTGGGGATGAGAGCAGGCACAGCTGGGCCAGGGAGGTCTCACCCCTTGGCCAGGCACCAAAACCAGCCCCAGCATGGGAGCCGCAGGCAGCCCTGCAGGGAGCTCCCAGACAGATGCCCCACGGGCAGAACGTGCCAGGAGCCCTGGAAGCCTCACCTTCCTGGCTTTACGGGGTCTGCACACACGAGGGGGGCAGAGGACAAAGTCAGGAAAAGCTCAAGCAAAGACACAGAAAAAAAGGGCACTTCCAAAAGTGCTGGCATTTGCCGAACTGCAGTGGGAAGGGCGAAGGGCAGGGGCTGAGCCCGGCCCCTTCTCCCAGAAATCGCTGCCGAGCTCTCGCAGTGCTCCTGCAGCTCTGGGGCTCCCTGAGCCTTTTCCCGGAGCTCGCCCGCAGTTACACACACCTGTCAGGGTGGAGCACTGACGGCTCTGCGTTCCTCCTCGCGGGGCAGAGCTCTCTCTGAAGGGAGCTGCCTTTGGGGGGTTGCTCGGTTTTGCCGTGGTTTATTTGTGCAGAGTGTGCTGGGCCTGCGGCTCCAGCCCCACCCAGCCCAGCTCCCGGCTCAGCCCCAGGGCAAACCCTGCCCAAGCTCCTGGGCTGCCCAGAGCATCCCCAAACAGCGGTGGAGCCGTGCTGTGCCACCGCCCTCCCTTGCTGAGAACTGATGAATAATTAACGCGGCCACTTAACTCCACTTGATCCCCATCGTTAATATTTACAGCCCAGGAAAGGCAGGGCAGGGCTCTGGGGCCATGGAGAGCCTGGACTGAGCTGGGGATCCTGCCCTGGTTGCCACAACCCTGGACACAAAATGGGAATACAGATGGTGAACAGCAGCCCAGCACGGGGGGATGGTCCTGCAGGGACCCCTGGGTCCCACAGGCTGTGCCCGGAGCAGGGGCTGGGAGCATCCCTGCCAGAAGGGGCTCCAGGATGGGTTTGGAGAAGCCCAGCAGGGTGGGAGAGGCAAACCCAGCTCTTGCAGCTGCTTTCTCACTCACACCACGGAATCACAGCCCTTTCTCCCAAAGTCTGGGTTTGGTGTTCGAGGTGTAACAGCAGCAGAACAAATCTATGGCCAGAATTCCAGGGAGCACTCAGGGCACAGGAACAAATCCAGGCCAAGAGTTTGAAGTCTCATAGCATTACTTTGTTTGGGTCCATTCCTGGGCTGAAACACACTGGGACAGGACCAGAGCACACGGGGACAGTGGGGTCCAGCAGGCAGAGCTGGGATCAGGAACTGGGAGCATCCTCCAGAAGCACCTGGAACCCTCTGGAGCCGGCTGGATCTGCATGGGAAGTCTGTGAGACCCCAGATAACCTGGAGCCACGGCCACACCAGGGTTTGTGGGGATGGTTATGGGCTCCTGCCCCGTGGAAAAGGAGCTGATGAACGTCCTGGAGCTGCCTCTCCTTGCACGGCACAGCAGATTTACAGCCTCATCTGCAGAGCCCTGCAAGGACACAGCTCCCTGTCCTCGGCAAGGACAGGCACTGCCTCTCCTCCTCCTCCTCCTCCTCCTCCTGGCTCAGCAGCTCCTCCCCTGGCTCTGAGACCCTTGAGCAAAGCTCAGCTCCCCCAGCCCCTCTGTGCAGAGCCAGCCCAGCAGCACCAGTGCCTCTGCAGGGACCTGCCCAGGGTCACCCCCAGCCCATCCCCTCCTCTCCCTCATTCCCAGCCCCTGAGGCACCAAATCCCTGCTCTGCCTCCCAACCCCCTGTGCTGTGTCCATCCCCATTCCCCTGGGCTCAGGTCCCTGAGGAGAGGGGCTTTGGGAGCCCTTCCAACCCCAGCTCCTGCACACAAATGTATTCCCATGCTCCCAGAAATTCACATCATTAACAGTGATAAGATTAAACATTTTCAATTTACCAATTTCCAAGCACCCGAGGGCTCTCAGTGCCCTTTGTTTTCTCTCTCCCTTCCCACTCCTACAGCCCAAAGGAGCCCATTTAGAGGAGACCCACCCCTTGCTGGCCTGGCTGGAGGGACCTGGCCCTGCAGGGCTCCTGGAGCTGTTTCTCCCTCTGGAAGATGGAAAGCAGCTCCAAGTGACAGTGTTCATGTCACCAATCCCCCCTCCCACCCTCCACTCCATGCTCCCTGAGGCTCACTGGAACTTTTGCCATGAGGTTTTTGGTTTGGTATCATGGGGGTTTTTTTCTTTTTTTTCCCTTGCAAACATGAAACTGCTCCTGCTAAATGCTGTCCCTGCTTTTCTGGCTCTTCCACTCGTCTCTCTCATCCATTTCCCCATTTCCACCACCCTTCCTTCCCCCTCCCTGCTGTGCCCAGGCTTTTACCTCATGCATCATTCATCCCAGCTTAGTGCCTTCTTTTAGGGCAGCCTTCTGGGAGCTGCAGATCTCCTTGAATTCCTCTTCTCCTCCTGCCTTGCCCTGGTTTGCACTCACACACACTTTCCCTGGAGTTTTTCTGTGAATGTTGCATCCACAGCAGGGCAGGAGGGAGGAGAGCAGCCTCCACACACCTTGCACCAAACCTTGGGAGACATCAATTAAATTTTAATGTGCAGAGCCTGGCCTTGGGCTGGGTTGGGATGGCAACTCTGGCACTAACACATGGCCAGAGCGTGGGCACATGGTGTCCAGAGTGGTAAAACTCAAGGTGGAATTGTCTGGAGGTGCCAGGAATGTTCCCTCAGCCTTTGGGAATGCTCAGGGAGGATGCTGTGGTGGCTTCCCAGCTGTGCTGATCCTGCTCCCAGCTGCATCTTTGGCAAGAGCTGCTACAGGTCCCATCCCTGCACCTGCCAGCTGCAATTTTAACTGGGGCTCAAGCACCCACAGGCCACTGAGGTGTCCCTGCAGCTGCCACCACAGCAGTGTCCAGCACTGGAAGGGACAATATTCCCAGCCTGGATATTTCCATTGCATTTCTGTGTTGTTGGGTGGCTGCCCCTGGATCCCTGGAAACATCCCAGGCCAGGCAGGGGCTCTGACCAGCCTGGGATGGTGGAAAGGGTCCCTGCCCATGACAGGGCTGGAAGGGATGAGCTTCAGGGTCCCTTCCAGCCCCAAGTGCTCTGTGGCTCTGCAGTCACCAGTGACAGCTCAACACACCAGAAAAGTCCCCCAAGCGCCCCAAAGGTGATTCCTGGTGGTACAAATGACAGTCCTGGGGAACATGAACTGAAAGACAAACAAAAACAGGAGGAAAATCTTGGGAAGGCTTTCCAGCCCCTTGGTGGAGCCTCCCAAATTTCCATTGGTGACAGAGGCCTGTAAAGCTCCCAGCTCTGCTCCTGACCCTCTTTAAGAGGGAAAAGCTGCTGAGGAATTCCCACCTGAACCTGGAGCTGCCAGGAGAGCTCCAGCTGGGATTTGGGCTCTGGCTGGGAAGAAGGAGGAGGCAGAGCTGTCCCCACCTCCTTCCATCAGGAGATGCTTTGGGTGTAATTCCCTGGAGTGTGGGACATGCACACAGCCAGAGCTCCTCCACTGGGTCAGAAATGCACACAAATTTTAGAGGCAGAACGTGGCAAATTATTGCCAAGGAGACAGAACCACTTTTGGGGTGTTTTGGCCTGAACTGGATGGATTCATTCAGCAGCAGCTCCTCTGCTGGCTGGGAACTCAGAGAGTGTTTCCCAAGCATCTCTGTAGCTCTCCTGCCTTGGGAGAGTAGAAAAATAAAAATAAAATAAATAAAATTAAAAATAAAAATAAAAATAGCAGGTACACACAGCAGCCCCATGATTTTCCACCTTCCTCTGGGATGTTGGATGTTTGGCTGCTGTCCCCCCAGGGGCTGTGCAAAGGCTGGAGCAGGGAAAGCCATCACTGGGGTGGGATCTGGACATGGGCAGCTCCATCCAAACCACCCCTGGAGACCTCCTGGGAGTGGTGGAACTTCTCCAGGATGGGGTAAGCATGGGGGAGATGCCTGGAGAGGCATCTCAGCCACGCCCAATGGCAAATCCCATTGGGTTTGGGGTGTTTGGGCTCATCCCAAGGCAGCTCTGAGTTCCTCCCAAGGCTGGAATCCTGGCAGGAGAGGACCCATCCAGCTGTGCCAAAGCTCATCCCAGGAGAAAAGCAGGGGGGAGCAGCTGTAGAGAAGGACACCAGGAGGGCTCCAAGGCTCTGCCCCATGGCTGATCCCACCTGGAGCTCCAGGCCTGGAGGGCAGGGATCAGCTCCAATCCCTTACTCAGCGTTTGCAAAGCCCCACTCACTTCGGAGGGGATTTCAGATTAAGCTCTTTAAGCAACAATGCAAGATCTCTCTTTTAAACCTCTGCTTAATCCCATAATCCTGAGGGAAGGCCTCTCCTCCCCCTGGGGAAAAAGGAGAAGGTTTTTGCTGAGGGAGATGTAATGACTTCATCCCCACATAATCGGGTGATATTCGCTGATTAGACACAGAAAGCCTTGGGGAAAGTTGGATTTTGGATAACAACTTAAAGAGCTGTAAGAAAAAAACACAGCTAACCCCCAAACCACCCTAAAACCATGAGAAGAGCCAGTGGGAGAGGGGGAAAAGGTCCTGTTGTGATGGCCTTGAGGTGCAAAGAGCAGAGTGGGTTTGCCTTTGCTGCAGGAGGAACTTGGGGATTTGCCATATGGGACAGGGAGCAAAACCCTCCAGTCCATGGTGGGAGCCAGGAGCTGGACATTTGGGATGGCCCAGGACAAAGCTCAGCTCCTACATGGAACAGTCCCTGGATATTTTGGGATGGAGGGCACCTCTGGGGTCAGCAGTGGGGTCACATCTGGTCACTCTGGGGCTTGCCCAGGTCATAAAAAATAAAACCCTGCAGGGACTGAGGCAGCACCAGAGCCAGAGCCTCCCTGCAGCCTCCCAGCTTCCCCAGGGCAGGGAGCCGGGCAGGGGGGAGGGAGGAGCTGGAACTGCTCTGTGCAGGAGCTTTGGGGTCTCCAGGCACAGGGAAAACAGAGAACCAGGAGCACAAAGCCCCCAGTACAGCCCAGGGGGCCTCACTGGTCCTTAGGCACTTTGAAGGCTTCAGATGGAAAATAAGAAACATCAAAACCTCACACTGTGTTATCAAAAGAGGAATGAAGTCTGCAAACAGCCTAGAAAATCCTGAATACTATTGATAAAAAAATCAGATCGAATCTCTAAACAATATGAACACTCATTTTCTGTCTCACACTGGTTTTGCTATGGATCTTGCTGAGTTTATTCAGCACTACTCGTATTAAAGAGATTTCAGCACTAATATCCAAAGGAAGCAGCCAATGTGAGCTGGAGACCTGTTACAGATGTGGAGCCAACATTCCTCCAGAACTGCTCCTCCCTGGGTTAAAGTTTGGGATCTCAAAAGAGAGGAGAACAGTGCTGCCTCTGGGAGCTGCTCGTGTCACCCAGAGACACGAAGGAGATGGGAACAGCTCTGACTGCAGCAGCTCATGGGGGTGTTTAATGAGCACCTCGGGCCTCCCACACCTGAGAAAGGAGCTGCAGGTGTTTCCTGTGCAGGTCACAGTCACAGAATCAGAGTCACAGAATCTCCTGAGCTGAAAGGATCCACTGGGATCATTGATCCAGCCCCTGGCCCTGACAGCCCAACAATCCCCCCTGAGCATCCCTGGCAGCGCTGTCCAAACGCTCCTGGAGCTCTGGCAGCCTCGGGGCCAGGACCATTCCCTGGGGAAGACAAGTCTGCCGAAAATTCCATCACCCCAGTGCTGCCAACAGCCCCTGCTGGTGTCTGAGCAGGGGAAAAGCATCCCTTCACTCACAGGTGGGTGTGGGGGTCAGTCAGAAAGAGAAAAGAGGGCTTGAGGTTTTACCTGCTCAGCCTGAGCCTGGGAAAGAAGCAAATAAAACAAAAAGTCCAAGTGAAACCTCCAGGCTCAAACAAACACTTCTACACTGCTCTGGCTTTCAGCCACAGAATGGTTGGAGCTGTGATGGATGTGTGGGAAGAGCTGCCCCCAGTCCAGAGGGGCTCAGAGAGGCTGGGAGCCCCCAGATCCCTGAAACCAGCGGGCACCTGGATGTGCCCTGGAGGGGAAGAGGATCTGAGCTGTCTGAGCCCAACCCCCCCGGCTGTCCCCTCCTGTCAGGGAGTTGTGCAGAGCCACAAGGTCCCCCCTGAGCCTCCTTTTCTCCAGGCTGAGCCCCTTTCCAGCTCCTCAGCTGCTCCTGGGGCTCCAGCCCATTCCCAGCTCTGTTCCCTTCCCTGGACACGCTCCAGCCCCCAGGGACATTCCAGAGTTGAGGATCCCCATGGCCAGGATGCACCAACAGCAAAGGCTGCACCAAACTCATTTCACTGCAGAACTTCCCAGCCAGATCCCATTCCCATAATTCTGTGGGACCAATCTTGCAGAGGGGTTCAGTGCCACCCTGCCCCAGTGGCAGCCCGGGCAGGGATGGCCAGGTGCCCGTGAGCCTCAGGAGATGAGGATAATTTGACAGGAGGCTCCAGCTTTGCTGGAAAGGCACCCCGGGCTGCTCATTGAACAGCTGCTTATTGCTGCCTTTGATGCTCTCCCTGCTTCCCAACCTACACGAATTCAGCACTGAGATGATTTAAGAGCTGAGCCCAGCCCAGCCCCTGGCACAGAGAGGGAGTTTAGCAGTGCTTGATCTTGCAGATGGTGCCCCAGAGGTGAGGATTTTGTTGTTATCAGCATCCCTAAAAGTCCTGCTGATGGGAACAGCAGAGACAGGGAGAGGATGGAGGATTTCTCCCATCAGGATATCACCCTCTTTTTTTTTATAAGTAATTGCTGCTTTCTGAATTTTTTCAAGACTTTCTTTAGGGTCAGTTTGTTTTTTGTTGTTTTGTTTGTTTGTTCTTGTTTGGGTGGTTTTGTTTTGTTTTTTATTTGGGAGGGAAGTTTGGGGGTTTTTGGTATTTGGTGGTTTTGGGGTTTTTTTGTTGCTTTTTTGGGGTTTTTTTTGGGGGGGGTTGTTTTGTTTTGCTTTGTTTTTGGTTTTTTTTTTTGTTTATTGTTGGGGTTTTTTTTTTTGGTTTGGTTTGGTTTGGTTTGGTTTGGTTTTTTTTCACCTGGAGTAATTCCTTGCAAGCCTTCTCATTGACTTTGCTCTATCCTGAAGAGATGGGTTTTTTTAGTTTAAAAATTTGTATTTGGAAGATGCCCCCAGTCAATGTGCCCTGGGGTTCTGACTCCTCATGCCCAGGTGAGGCATCCACCCATCCCAGCAGCTCCAGAGGGCCTTGAGCTTGTCCTGAAATGGGATGGGGAGAAAGTGGAACTACATCCTTGAGGCAGAACCTCGCCCCAAGGAATCCCAGAATGGTTTGGGCTGGGAGGGACCTCAAAGCTCATCTCATCCCACCCCTGCCATGGCAGGGACACTTTCCACTGTCCCAGGCTGCTCCCAGCCCTGTCCAGCCTGGCCTTGGGCACTGCCAGGGATCCAGGGGCAGCCACAGCTGCTCTGGGCACCCTGTGCCAGGGCCTGCCCACCCTCACAGGAACAATTCCTGCCCAATATCCCATCTATCCCTGCCCTCTGGCTGTGGGAGCCATTCCCTGTGTCCTGTCCCTCCATCCCTTGTCCCCAGTCCCTCTCCAGCTCTCCTGGAGCCCCTTCAGGCCCTGGAAGTGGCTCTGAGCTCTCTCTGGAGCCTTCTCCTCTCCAGATGAGCACCCCCAGCTCTCCCAGCCTGGCTCCAGTCCTGGAGCAGCTCTGGGGCCCCTCTGGACTGGGCAGCAGGGATGGGGCACTGGCTGGTGACAGCCACAGATCCCCTGCACTCCCTGGAATTCAGTGGTGATTCCATGGAATCACCTCTACTCCTGCTGGCTTCCATTGTGCTGCTGCTCCCAGGTTTTAGGGGTGGAGGTCTGGCCTGGCAGAAGGAGCTGGGCTGGTGCCTGGGATGGGTCCCCTCCTCCAAATGTCACTGCTGGAACTGGGACCAGCAGCTCTGGCCACCTCCTGTCCCTGCTCCGACTGCTTGGCTGGGGCAGGGAGGAGACCCAGGAGAGGGGAGACCTGCTGAGCTCCCACCTCTGGGAAAGCTCAGCTCCAGCAGGGCCAGGGCTTCCTTAGAAAGACTTCCATGGGCTTTATTGCCTCCCCTTCCCCACACTGAAGGAGCAGAAATGTCCTGGCTGGGTTGGGTCCCTCCCTCTGCCTCAGTTTGCTGATGACAAAATGAGGATGATGCTCTTCCTTCAATTAATTCCCATCTCTTCTTCCTTTCCCCTCAGGGCACAGCAGCAGCTCCAACACCATAAATGATTTAGGAGCGGAGCCAGATGAAGCCGAAGCTGATGGATGACAATGCTCTGCTTGGGGGAATGTTTTCCTGCTGGAGGTTTTTTGGAAACAAATATATTTATTCTCATTCAAAATTGAAACACAGCCCCCATCCCGGGTGACTCAGCCCCTGAGTCAGGATCCAGCAGGAGCACAGCTGGGAAGAGCCCATGAAGCAGCCAGGAGGGATCCAGGCTGTGCCAGGGAAGGGGGAACTGGACCAGGCACTGGAGCCCTCAGGGCTCCTCAAATTCTCCCTGGCTTTAAGGGGTTAAAATGATTTTTGCCCATTTCGCCCCTCAGGATGGAACTTCTTGGATCTCCAGGTTGGGTTTGGAAGCACCAGGCCCCCTTTGCTGGAAGTGGCAGCCAGAACACGCTCTGTGCCTTGGCTTTGGGCAAAACCCCCCAAACCAGAGTGGGGGCAGCTCCCTGGGGTCTTGGGCAGTGCTGGGAGCAGGAGGGAGGATGGAGAACCCCCTGACCCCTCAGCACCATGGGCTGTGATCCTGATCAAAACCTATGGGAAATGGATTGGAATGTGTCTTGGGTTGCCATACAGGATTGTCACATTCTGTCCCCATCTGATGAAGCCAGGTGGGGCAGTGACTCTTATCTCCATGGCACACATTATCTGCTAATGGGCCAACTTTAAACCAGCTGGGGCAATCATCTTTATCTTTTCCACAGCCCATCCTCCCTCCAGGAGAGATCATCTGCTGCTGGCCCATTGAGTCCCAGTGCAGGACTGATAAAATTCCATCATCCCACTGGGAGATGCTCCAGCCAGGGGAGGAACCAAGCCTTTCCTACCTAGATAAAAACTGAGATTTTGGACAGCAAGTTATCCATCTTTCCACTGGATTCCAGAGGAAAACCAGACCTTCCTACATCATCCCTGGACCTTCAGAGGAAAACTGCACCTTCTACAGGAGCACTGCTCCAGCTGAACCACATCTGCCACTGCAGGGGGATGCAGCCACCATTTAATGGGACTGTGCCAACACCCTGACTGACTGACGGGTGTCAGGTTGTATTCTGACTCTGTCAGTGTTTTGGGATTGTTTTATGTAATACTGTATTTCAATTTTAACTTTCCCAGTAAAGAACTGTTATTTCTAATTCCCATATCTTTGAAAGCCCCTTAATTTCAAAATTATAATAATTTGGAGGGTGGAGTTTACATTCTCCATTTCAAAGAGAGTCTTCTGCCTTTCTCAGCAGACACCTGTCCTCCAAACCAGGACAGAATGACAGTTATTGAGTCAATTACACTTAGGGCAGCATAAGAGCATGGGCTGGTTCTGAATCATGGCACTGGAGAGGCTCTCCCTGACCAGGATCTGCCTTTGGCAGAACAGAAACCCTCCCTGAACAGAGGTCACTTTTTCCCGGAGTGCATCCCCTTCCCCTACAGCCTCCTGTGCAATCCTGTCGGGATTGTTGTTCTCTTCAAAAGAGCTGAGCAGTTGTTAGTTGCTATAAAGTTGTTTATTGCAAAGGCACATCAGTCTCAAAAGGCAAAGAGTCCCCAGCATTCAGGTCTGTGCTAAAAGCTTTCGGCACAGATTCCCAAATAGAAGTGAAGTCTAGTTAGAAGTAGAAGCAGCTCCTGGTGCAAGGCCCCAAGAAGGCTGGAGGTGCAGCTGGTACAGAGGAGTCTCAAGAGGCAGGTGCTCCCTGGTCTTTTCTTCTTTTGTTCTTTTTTCTTCTTCCTCTTCTTTTTCATGTGCTGGTAGTGATGATGATGATGGTGGAAGAGAGAGAGAGAGCTCTCACTCCAATACACAGATTCTTATTTTCAAATTACCCGACGAGCTAAAATCACAAATCTGAAGCATTTCTTCTAAACCTATTAGAATTCTAGTTTTTTTATTACAAAAGTTTATGTATAATCTGTGCATATATCCTATCTGTTCTATCTGAAAATGTAAGCAACATTCTTCCTGTATTTTTATTATGTCTAAAACTATGGTTTGGAGCTCTCACTGAGACTTGTTTTTGAGACTTGTTTTCCACACTGATGTCTAGGACTTCTACATTTTAAGGCACTTAAAACATATTCTTACTTATTTAAACTTACTAACTTACATAAAACTTAAGCTTACACTTCTATTTCATGTATGAGTGGCTTAATATACTTTAATCCATCCAAAGGTTTTAATTCAATTCCTGCACTCTGATCTCTCTCTCTGAGGAAGTCAGAAAGGCCTCTGCTTTTCAGAGTCCAACACGATCCCAACCCTCCAGCCCACAGGTTGTGTGCCCATTTTAGCTTCAGCAGGAGCAGTTCCAGGTGAGGCAGGAGGTGCTGCTGTTGGAGGGCAGCAAATCCCTGCTCCCAGCACGGGCAGAGCAGGATCCCAGAGCTCCAGCTGTGCCCCCAGTTCTGTGTGTCCCCAGTCCGACAGCCAGAGGGCTGTGTCCTGGGGATTTGTGTTCTCTTGTCCCACTGGAAGTGCAGGGGAGAGCACATCCTGGATAGATTTGTGCACTGGGAGATTCACTCTGAGCAAGAGGCAATTCCAGTGCAATTGCAGAAACAAACCCTGCCCCAGCCGCTCTGGGAGCATCTTCCAGATGTGGCCCAGGTGTGTCCTGGGTCCACCCTGCCTGGAACTCGGGGCTATGCTTTCCCACAGGGCAGGGAAAGCCCCATTTGAGGAGGTGACAGGTGCCTATTCCCACAGGAACACTGTGGCACTGACCTCGTGTCACCCACACTGTCCTTGCACTGCCCTCCCTGCCCACAGCTGGGAGCAGTGGGGAGGAGCAGGGAGGGAATGGGGGACATAGGGAGGGTGTGGGGACATGGAGAGGATGGAGGGAATGGGGGACATAGGGATGGTGTGGGGAAGTCTGGGGACATGGAGAGGATAGAGGGAATGGAGGACACATGGAGGATAAAGGATGGAGGGAGTGTGAGGACACAGGGAGGGGCAGGAGATGGATGGAGGGAACATGGGATTACAGGGATCACAAGGAAAGGAAGAGTGAGGATCAGGAGAGGTCTCTCAGCTCCAGCGAGGCCTCCCAGCTGAGCCCTGAGTGGGGTGGGACCCTGTGTGACAGGGACAGCAGGACTGGGTGTCCTGGGGGGCTGCAGAAGAAATGCCAAGGCAAACACACTTTTCTTCAGAGCCCCCTGGATTCCCAAGGGAAGGCAGTGTCAGGGAGTTCTGGAGCACCTTACACCATGAGCTGATCCCCATGGCAGCCCCAGGATCCTCCAGCACTGGGGCTCCTCTCCCAAAGCAGCTCCTGCAGCTGCCAGTGCTCACAGCGGCCAGCAGGGAACTGGGATGGACTGGGGGGGTTCTGCCAGGGAGGTGGGTGCAGGATGGAGGGAATTTAGGGAAGAGGAAGAGGAAGAGGTGCTGAAGGGCTGGGATCCATCAAGGCAAATGTGGTGGGTCCTGGTGGACACTGAACATGCCAGGCCCCAAAATCCCAGCTGGTGGCTCAGGGTTAACTGCAGTCTTGTGTCCAGGGCAGGGAACAGAGCTGGGAAGGGGCTGGAGCCCCAGGAGCAGCTGAGGGGCTGGAAAGGGGCTCAGCCTGGAGAAAAGGAGGCTCAGGGGGGACCTTGTGGCTCTGCACAACTCCCTGACAGGAGGGGACAGCCGGGGGGTCGGGCTCTGCTCCCAGGGAACAGGGACAGGAGGAGAGGGAACGGCCTCAGGCTGGGCCAGGGGAGGCTCAGGGTGGATTTTAGGAGGAATTTCCCCATGGAAAGGGTGGTCAGGCCTTGGCAGGGGCTGCCCAGGGAGGTTTGGAGTCCCCATCCCTGGCAGTGCCCAAGGCCAGGCTGGATGGGGTTTGGAGCAGCCTGGGACAATGGAAGGTGTCCCTGCCCATGGCAGGGGTGGGACTGGATGGGCTTTAAGGTTTCTCCAACTCAAACCATCCCAGGATTCTCTGATTTTTTTAAAAATACACTCAGGAAAGGCACCCACCATCCATCACCCACAGACCCACCCAATGCTCTCCCTTCCACCCCACCTCTGTTAGTAAAGAGCTCTTATGCAACATTTGTGCTTCTCATCTCCTTCCAGTCAACCTCCCACCCTCCCTGCTCAGACCCTGCTCTGCAGCCACACACCAGAGGCACTCTAGGCAAAACTCCTTTATTTTCCTTCTGCTTCAGAAACTCTTTGTATAGCTTAAGTAAAGAGGTTGCTTTTAAAAAGAAATGGAATCCCCATCCCAGGGGTGCTCCACCTACAGCACTGGGCACACCCAGCTGGACCCTGACAGGGCTCTGAAGGACTGGACATGCTGTTTAGGGCTGCTGGGAGTGGGCCAACACTGCATCTAAACCTCATTTCCAAAGCCATGAGGCTGGAAGACATTTGGAGAGGTATCAGAAGCTGCAGCTGGTATCCATAGGGGTGCTGTTACACTATTCCCAAGTTTTGGCTTCTTGGGAATGGGGTTTTACAGGAAATGGCACCAGTGTTTAAAATACCTGAACCTGAACAAAATCCCTAAAATGATGCTCCCAGCAGGGATCAGGTTTTGGATCCAGGTCTGGCTGTGACCCCACCTGCCCTGATCCAACCTTGTGGGGCTGAAATCCCCTGACATTTTTCCTTAGGGATGTGGAATGTTTTGCTGTCAGGCTCTCCTTGCACAGGAGTCCAAGGAACCCTCTGGCCCCAATCCCACTCCAAACATTCCCCACTGAGGAGACCCCAGCACTGCCCCCCCCCACTGCTGAACCGGTTCTGATTCATCTTGAGACAAAAACGTTACCAATATTTTCATCTATGAAGCCCTAAAAACAGGAGGGAAGGGTTAAATCCAGGCTTGAACCCCTTCTCAAACATCAGGATACTCCAGGTGGATGGATCCAAAATTGGTGTCAGCCCAAAACAGAGTCCTGGGAAGGCCAGGGTGCGAGCCCCAGCCCTCAGCACCCCGAGCTGTCCCGTGCCTTGCTCTTCCGCTGGAATCTCACATCCAAGGGGTCGAATCCCCGTTCCCTGGCCCCAAAGAGGGCCCAGGCAGGAGTCCTGGCCGTGTACTCGGCTGCTGTGAAGGTCCTGGAGCCGCCGCTCTGCTCGTGCTCCCTCACCAGCTCCTGGAAACGGCCATAGTCAATCCAGGTCCTCCACTCGCCATCCACCTGGAACTGCAGCAAAGGAAACAGTGAGGGAGCCAGGGAGAGCCAGGGAGCACCAACCCGGGTCATGCTGACAGCAGCTGGCTGGGGATGAACTAGCATATCCAGTTTTCTCATTTTGCACCACATGAGGTGCAAGTAAAACCATCCAGAGGCTCCTATAGGATAGAGCTTTAATAGGAAAACAAGGAACTCAGGTGCATAAACACCCAGAGCCAGCAGGGAATTGATTCTCCACCTCTGCTCCACCCTTGTGAGACCCCCTGCGGAGCTGCTTCCAGCTCTGGAATTCTCAGCACTGGAACAACCTCATCCTGCTGGAGTGAGCCCAGAGGAGGCCCCAGAGCTGCTCCCAGGGCTAGAGCCCCTCTGCTCTGCAGCCAGGCTGGGAGAGCTGAGAATGCTCCCCTGGAGAAGAGAAGGCTCCAGGGAGAGCTCAGAGCCACTTCCAGTGCCTAAAGGAGCTCCAGGAGAGCTGAAGAGGGACTGGGGACAAGGCATGGAGGGACAGGACACAGGGAATGGCTCCCACTGCCAGAGGGCAGGGCTGGATGGGATATTGGGAAGGAATTGTTCCTGTGAGGGTGGGCAGGCCCTGGCACAGGGTGCCCAGAGCAGCTGTGGCTGCCCCTGGATCCCTGGCAGTGCCCAAGGCCAGGCTGGACAGGGCTGGGAGCAGCCTGGGACAGTGGAAGGTGTCCCTGCCCATGGCAGGGGTGGCACTGGATGGGCTTTAAGGTCCTTTCCAACCCATCCCAGGATCTTGTGGTATCTGCATGAGGGCTGCACTGTTGGATGCTTTGCTGGAGTCCTCAAACTCCCCCACTTCAGCCCCACTTTCCAGGAGGGAGGCTCCTAAAATGCTTCCCAAAGCCTTCCCAGGCCTTCTGCCCTTGCCCTAGACACTCCCAAGGGAAATCCCGTGGTTTGGGGATCTGGGAGAGCCTCGGAGGACAGGTGTGGATTGGGGCCACACCCAGGTGCTCCTCGAGGAGGGACCTTGCCAAGGTCACCCCAGCCCCAAGTGTGAGACTGTAGCTCCAGGACAGCCCAGCCTGGGACAATGAGCCAGGAGCAGCAGCAGAGCCACGTGCCAAGGGATTGGGATGGATTTGGGTGACTCTGGACAGGGGCAGGAGGGCTGTGTTTGGGAATGGGGGAGGAGATGAAGAGGTTTAATGACACAAATCCTCTTTACATGTGAAGAATGGCTCACTTTGACAAGCTGGAGTTGCATTTGTCTCCCAGACCTGCTCTGCTCATTTAGCCCCAGCCTTGGCTGAAGCCTCAATTAGGATTTATCTCAGCTAAGAGCTTATTACGCATTTCATCCAAAAAAAGAGGGAAAACAGACCAGCTCCTTGGTTATTGTGGATTTTTTTCCCCCCAAACTTGATGGCTGTGTCTTTCAAATGGCACTTGACTTTGTGCCCAAGAGCTAAAAGCTTTTTTGGTTAGGAAAACTGCTGACAGCCCTGAATTTCTGCAATCAGCCATGGCTGATGCTCCTCCATCCCTGCCCATGGAATTACAGCGCGTCCCTGCTGGAGCCGGAGCCAGGAGGGGACACTGCAGAGTCACAGCACTGGGAACCAGTCCTGCCATAAATCAAGGTGCCCAAGGCCCATTTTTCTTGTGCCAAGGACATGTGTGAGGCCAGCACGAAAGCAATGGCAGAGGAGACATCGTGTCACCTGTAAAGTAAAAATCCTGATCCCAAAGAGGACCGGGCTCTGCAAAGCTGAGCTCCCTCCCAGGGATGGGGAAGTGGGAGGTGACAATGTCACACCTCAGATCAAACTCTGCCCCATCCAGGTTTGATCCATGAACACTCAGCAAATTAAAGGGCAAACCCCAAACCAGAGGATACAGCAAAGCCTTTAAAGCACAAGGGGGAATGACTTCCCACTGCCAGAGGGTTGGATGGGATACTGGGAGAGAATTCTCCCTGATGAGGGTGGGGAGGGGCTGGGATGGAATTCTCAGAGCAGCTGTGGCTGCCTCTGGATCCCTGGAAGTGTCCAAGGCCAGGCTGGATGGAGCTTGGAGCAGCCTGGGACAGTGGAAGGAGGGGTGGCACTTGATGGGCTTTGATGTCCCTTCCCACCCAACCCACTCCATGATCCTCTGACCCCATTCCCACCAGAACAATCAACCTGAGATCCATCCCAAAGCAGATCAATCAATAATTACCATTTTTAGTGCAGTGACAGCACAGCCATGAACCACAATGCCAGAGGGACAGGTGTGTCATGGGGAGAAATGGCTCCTGCTGAGGAATAAATCCCAAACCCAGAGCAGGGAAGAACAGCCCCAACTGCCCATGAGATTTCCAATGGGATTGAACAATGGGATTGTTCCACCAGTAACAAAAAGATTTAAGGCTCAAAGCAGTTTCACAGCATCCATGTAACAGGTGAGCCCTGGGATGCCAGCCTAATGTGGGCAGCTGTTTTAGGGAATTGGTCACTGCCTCTGGAGCCCTTCAGGGTGATAAACACATCACAAGAGAAACAGCTGAGACCCCTCCCTGGCTCTTCTCTAAGCTGGAATCACTGAGTGTCTCAGCTCCTTCAGCTGGCCCTGGCTTGGGCTGGCCTGCCTGGAAAGGGAAACTCTCCCTCCCTGAGGGCTCTGCTCAGCACTGAGGTGACTCAAGAGCCTTCCCCTGGAGCTCCTGGAGCCCCTTAACTCTGGTGCCCAGGGTCCCACCACCCACTGCTCTCCACAGATGCACAGCAAGAAAAACCTGATGGAATTCTGCACATCCTCCAGGGCAAGGAGCACTGCTCCAGGCAGGCATTAATGATGGGATACAAGAGGCACAGGATGAGGGGAAACTTTAAATCCCAGTCTGGGCCAGGCTGGAGGGGAGCACAGAGGGTCACTGGTGCCACCTCCCTGCCCAGGCAGGGCCATCCCAGAGCACAGGGCACAGCACTGTGTCCATGTGGCTCTGGAATATCCCTGCTGAGGGACACTCCAGCCCCTCCCTGGGCAGCCTGCTCAGGGCTGGGCACTGCCCAGGGCAGAAGTTGTGCCTCCTGTGCAGGGGCAGCTGCTGGGCTCAGTCCCTGCCCGTTCCTCTGGTGCCACTGCTGGGCCCTGGAGCAGAGCCTGGGCCCTGCTCTGCCCCTCCCTGCACACAGGGACACCCAGGGCTGAGGGTCCCTCTCAGCTGGGGCTCCTCTCCAGCCTGAGCAGCCCCAGCTCCCTCAGCCTTTCCTGGGCACAGAGATGCTCCAGGCCCTCCTCATCCTCACAGCCTGTGCTGGCCCTGCTCCAGGAGCTCCCTGTGCCTGCTGTGCTGAGGATCCAGAGCTGGACACAGCACTCCAGAGCTGCCCCCAGGGCTGGGATCCTTCCCTGACCTGCTGGGTCAGGACAACTAATTAATTAATTAACAATGCATTAACCCCAGGACACTATCAGCCCCCAGGGCTCTCTGCTGACCCAGGGACAGCTCCTTGTCCCTCAGCCCCACCCCAGCACAGCAGCACAGCTGCAACAGCCCCAGGACAGGGGTGCCAAGGGGCAGAGGCACTGCCAGGGACTGGGCTGGCCTGGGACCTCACAGAGCCCTGAGCCAAACTGGGAGAGATCCATGTATCCATAGAGAGATCCATACATCCAGACTGGCATATAGCCATATATCCAAACTGAGATAGCTCCATGCCTCCAAGCTGGGATATATCCATATATCCAATCAGAAACTGGGATTAAATGGAGAGCCAGGTTCCCTGGAAGCATCTCCAGAGCCTGGCTGAGCCCTTGCTTTGCTCCTGAACTCCCAGGAACAGCCCTGACCAGGACAATTCTATCGCTTCTCTTTCGCAGCTGTGCTCACTGCAGCAGGGGCAGCTCCTGCCCCCAAAATCCATCAACATTCCTGAAGAAGAGCCATGCTCCAGATTTCTTTTCTTATCAACACATTTGCAGAAGCAGTTTGGGGGGATGGGAACATGTACACAGATTGAGGACAGTCCAGGAGGACCATGCACTACATTGCCCCAGACATGAACACTGCTGAGAAATAATCCCAGGTGTATCTGACAGGATAAAATATGGGAGAGAGGCTGGGATGTGACACAGGGAATGCTGAGGAATGGAAGGCAGCTAAAACCAATTAGTTTGTCCTACCAAGGGTAATGCATTTCTTTCAGAGCCAACCACGCTGGCACAAGGAGGCTCCTCCTGAGCCACTCACTCCAGTCCTGCACCACCAACATCCAGACGATTTTCAGGGAAGGACTGAAGAGCACAGGAGAGGGTGGAGCAGAAGAGAAGCCCTGCAGTCTGTGCCCTCAGCTGGGAGAGCTCCCACTGGGGCCCTCATCCCACATGGACACAATGCAGGTCAGTGGTGTCCATAAATGTAATGTCTGCAGGAACATTCTGAGGAGAAGATCTGCAGTAGGGATTCTCCTCTCTTTGGGACCCTCTGGCAGCTGCTGGAATAACTCAGCATCAAAACACAGTGAGATCTATCAGTCTGAGAGATGGGAATATTCCCATGGATATATGGGAAGAGATGAATATGAAATACATAAAGAGCATTTATATATAGTCTTTTACAGCTATTCAGAGAATCCAAGATGGTTTGGGCTGGAAGGGACTTTAAGGATTATCCCATTCCACCTCTGCCATGGGCAGGGACACTTTCCACTATCCCAGGCTGCTCCAAAGCTGGCCTTGGACACTTCCAGGGATCAAGGGCAGCCACAGCTTCTCTGGGCACCTGTGACAGGGCTTCATAGGGAAGAATAATTTATGTATCTATACAAAAATACACAAAACATATAAATAATGTACATTTAATATATATTCTTGTATACAAAAAGGAGATATTTATACCTTCTAGAAAAGGTTCTACAGCATAGAATACATATATAAAAAAACCACATAAATCCCCAAATAAATCCATCCCTCCAAGCTTTTACCCTGGCCACACCTGGCCATTAACTCCTAGCATCCCTGGATTTTCTTCTCCCATTTGGAATGTCCCTGGAGTGACCTGAGCCACCTGCAGAGCCCAGAACAGCCCCAGGTAGAGGATGCCACATGTGGACTGTCCAGAGGGACAGGCAGACACCCCCTGAGCTGTGAGCACAGGGCTCTCCCTGTGGAACTGCAATCCCACAGCAGCAGCTGGGAGGCTGGGAAGGGCAGATCCATCCTGCTCTGGGCCTGACTCACCGGGATTCACCTTCACAATCCCCCCCAAACATGAACATCCCACCTCAAGGCTGCCTGGCCTGGGATCCTGGACCATCCCAGGCTGGAAGGAGCTGTGGGGGCTGGAGCAGGAGGGCCAGAGCAGTGATGCTGTGCCCAGGTGGGACCCTGAGCCCTGTGCCCACCAGCAGCCCCTCCCCTGGGCACGGCATCAAAAAGGCTCCTGGGAAAATGATCTGGGTGGCTCCACCCTGAACTCCTCCATTGCCCTCTGAGCCCATCCCTGGGATAAAGCAGCAGCTTTTCACTTTCCCACACGCTGCCATCAAACACAGCACACTTCACCACCTGCCAGCACCCCCTCTCCAAGACAAAAAATTCCCAGAATTATAACCCCCTTTCTCACCTCATTAAGGCTCACAATTACTTAAACCTCCCTTTGTTTGACAGGGGAAGTGACTGAACTGGAGTCACTCAGCAAAACAAGGAGAAACATTGTGAGAAATTACTCTGAACAGGGTCACAGTGCTTGGCAAAAACCTGCAAAGTTCTTTTGAATTATTTTCCCAACCTCAGGCTTTAGGGAGGAATTGAGCTGGTTTTTAAGTTGGAAGTGAGGTAAGATATGGGAATAATGGCCTCTTAGGCAGGGTTAGATGGGATATTGGGAAGGAATTGTTCCTGTGAGGGTGGGCAGGCCCTGGCACAGGGTGCCCAGAGCAGCTGTGGCTGCCCCTGGATCCCTGGAAATGTCCAAGGCCAGGCTGGAGCAGCCTGGGACAGGGAAGGTGTCCCTGCCCTTGAAGGGGGTGGCACTGGATGTGGTTTAGGTCCCTTCCCACCCAAACCATTCCCTGACTCTGATTCCACAAGCAGTGGGATGCCAGGCACACACAGCTGAGTCTCTCCACATCCCAGTCCATGGGGCTGAAGGAAAACCAGCACAGAGACACAGCCCTGGGAATAACCAAGCCTTAAATCCCTCAGCAGCTCTGCAGACAGGATCTGGGAACAGCTACCAGCACCACAATTCCCACAAAGTCAGTTTTAGATGGGAACAACAAGCAGCCTTGCAGTTCCACCCTAAGTGACTTCATCCCGTGCTCAGGAGCAGTCAGAGGTGTCAGGGCACAGGGAACACCTCCAGAGGCAGCACATGAAATGTTCTGGAGATGGAATTCACTGCTCAGGATTCCCAAAGAGTGGGACAACCTGAACTGCCCTGAGCTGAACCCAGCAGTGCCACAGCCCATGGACCCTGTGATGATCCCCCTGACCCCAGGGAGTTATTCCAGGGGAAGGCAGGTTTGGGGTTTTAAATCCCTGCCCACTGCTGAGTGGAAGAGCCCAGCTGCCATTGGAGCTCAGCTCCCCTCGGCAGCTCCCATTCTGAGGGATGAAAGGCGGGTTACTTCAGCACAACGGAGAGCTGCTTCTAATCACTGACACATCCAGCCCGGCAGAGCCACCTTCCTGCTGCCGAGAGACAAGGGAGAGAAAACCTTCAGGAATTCCACCATTCCATGCTCACACCTGCTCTAAGGAGGCTGCTTGGCTGCTGAGATGCCTTGTGCACACCTGGGCTCCACCCTGTCCCCTGCTCTGCTGCAGATCCCAGGGTGTTCTGCCTCTTTGTGACCCTCTGCCTCCAAGCTTGGTTTTCCCTGTGATGCTGTCCCTGGATCTGGGATGCTGGATCTCAAGGACTCTGAAGGACTGAGGCAGGAAGGAACTAAACGTGATGGACTTTGTCCCTGATCTACCCCTCATCAGGGGATGTGCAGCTGGGAGTGAAGTGCTTCCTCTTCTTCCCTAAATATAGCTGGGATGCTCAGCATGGGATGCTCAGCATGGAACAATCCAGTGCCTTTCCCTGAGCTCCAGAGCCTCCTGTGGGCACAGCCAGGACACACCTGAGCTCCATGGTGCTGACACTGGGAGGAAAAGGCCAAGTCCCTCCTAGGTGGGATGATTTTGTGGCTGAAGGCGAGGGATGGGCACCTCTGGCCAGGCTGTTCCCTGTCCCCAACACCTGCCCTGGAGATGCTGTGATACCCTCAGTGCTGCAGCCACACAGAATCCCAGAATTGGGTGGAAAGAGACCTTAAAGCCCATCCAGTGCCACCCCTGCCATGGGCAGGGACACCTTCCACTGTCCCAGGCTGCTCCAAGCCCTGTCCAGCCTGGCCTTGGGCAATGCCAGGGATCCAGGGGCAGCCACAGCTGCTCTGGGCACCCTGTGCCAGGGCCTGCCCACCCTCACAGGGGAGTTTGGCTATGGGAAATGAACTCATGAAAGGCATGTGCCCAAAAGCCTCTCCCTTTGTGGATGCCAATGTGACCCTGCCACACTGGAGAACACAATGCTATCCCAGACCACATCCAATAGGGAAAAAATCCAGCTGGTGGGGCAAGGGAGGGCTGGAGCACACAGCTGCACCATGAGGGAATGTCTGGATCCAGGAATGGATACTCTCCTTGTGCAGTCTTTGCTTTAGGCTTACTTACTTAGGAGGGAGGTGAGTGTTGGTCCCTTCTCGCAGGGAACAAGTGACAAGACAAGAGGAAACAATCCCAAACTGCCAGGTTGGATATCAGGGAAGATTTCCTCACTGAAAGGGTGGTCAGGGCCTCGCACAGTTGCCCAGGGCAAGGGTGGAGTCCCCACACCTGAAAGTGTCCCAAAGGTGTGTGGATGTGGCACCTGGGGACACAGCGGTGCTGCAGGGTGGACAGTTGGACTTAATGATCTTGGAGAGCTTTTCCATCCAATCCCAGGCCCATTAGATTAATTAAGGCAGAAAGGGCTGATGGCAGCAGGGTGCTGAGCCCACCCTGTTTATGTCACCCTGTGAGCTGAGACCTCCAGCCAGAGCAAGCACTGGAACTCCAGGAGCATTCCCTGAGCTGTGCATCACTCAGTGACATGGAAATCAGCCCTGGGATCACAGGGATGCTCCTGCTCCACTCCAGAACTCTGGGATCCCAGTGCCTCAGCCTGGATGAGGGCAGCAGCAGCACAATGGCACCAACTGAACTGGCCAGAAATTGGTGTTGTAAAACCCCAGAGAGCTGGGAAAACAATCACCTGCTCAAGGGGGGTAAGGGTTAATGGACAAAATGGGCTGAAGTGCCAGGAGTGCTTTGGGACAAGGACAGGGTGGAACACATATGGAAAGCAAATCCAGCACTGTGGGGCAGAGGGCTTTAGTGCAGAAATGACCAAGATACTGAATTTCCTCCAGAGAAATCCTCCCTGCAAGGCAGCTGCAGCACCTTCCCCCTTCTCAGAAGCTTGTTTGGTCCTCTTGAGGGTGCACTGACTGTCCTAACCAGAAAGAGCAGCAGCCTCAGGCCTCTCTCTGGAAAAGGTTCCTTCAATTAACTGTTCCATTAGTAAGTTGTTAATATATTAACACATTAGCTGTGTTAATATCTTAGCCCATTAGTTCAAAGTGATGCCATAAATCCCATTTTTGTGACCATGGTTTATGGGATTTACTCAAAAGCAAAGAGAATTACTCAAGAATTCATCACTGTTGCTAGAGAGTCAAAGAGCATGGAGCCCAAACACCAGGCAACCCTCAAAGAGAGATGGAAACCAGGGGAAAGCTGGAAGGAGGATGCAGGAAGGGCAGAGAAGAGGAGCTCCCCACTTGTGAGCCCAGGCTGAGCCAAGGGAAGGCTGCACTCAGCCCTGGCTGTCCCCACCAGCCCTCAGGCTCCAGCAGGACCCACCTACCCTGGCAGTGCCCAAGGCTAGGCTGGATGGGGCTTGGGGTAGCCTGGGACAGTGGAAGGTGTCCCTGCCCAGGGCAGGGGTGGCACTGGATGGGCTTTAAGGTCATTCCCAGCCAAAACCAGTCTGGCGTTCTGAAGATCTGACACCCATCACCCCAAAGCTCTGCAAATCCCATTACCTCAGGGCATTACCTCAGGGGCACAGGGGTTGTTCTCTGGGAATGGTAAGTGGAAATCAAACATCTTGCTGTGAGGATTCAGTTTTTAGGACTTCTTGAACTCTCTCTGAGGTTCAAGTGGGACCCATCATCCCCTGAGTGCTGAGGGTTCCCACAAGCACCTGCTCCATACCTGCAGACACTGTCAGAGAGCAGAACCCACTGCTGGCCAGCTGGGAAAAGAGATTTGTGGGTGTGGGAAGAGACCTGGAGGCTGAATGGGAAATTTTTAGGATCCTGAAGACCTCCAAGTGCTCCAGTTCCCATCTCAGTGCCACCCCGTGACCTTCAGAGAGAGAAAATAACACTAGACACAAACCCTGCAGTTTGCTTTCCTTAAAATCCATTTTCTCTCTAAACCCCTGCACTTAAGAGACTTCAGAGCTCAAGTCCTGAACTGTCACTCATCACAAGCAGGTGCCAATCAATGAGTCCCATCCATCCCAGGCAGCAGCTGCAGGATGAATTATTCCTGACATTCCCAGAATCTTTCCTACAGGCTGGCATTCAATGGCAGCATTAAATTTATCAAGAGCATTGCTTGAACACCTCCAAACTCAGACCTAGGAAAACACAGTGAAATAAATCACATTTCTTAATGATTTTTATTGCACTCTTCCTGCAACTCCTTAATTTTTTAAAGACCCCTTTGATTTTGTAATTACTCACTCCACTTTGATCAATTCCAGAGCACAGGTTTTCCTGCAAATAATAGGCACTGACAGATTTTATTCTCCACTAGAGCCTGAAACTCAAAAATTAAAACCTAATAGGAATAAATTTATTTTTATTAGCTATTTTAGCACTGAGGACAGATTGTTTCCCACAGACACATTCTGCTAATAGCTGTGGAAGGAGAAGCAGCTGTTGAATTCCTCCTGGGCAGGTACCAATTTATTCTCCTTGCTAATGGTGTTACTTAAATTCCGCCTCAAGAAGGTTTCTGCAATCTGTTTGTTTGCTCTCCTGGACCTTACAATGCAAAAGGAGATTTTGCTTTCTCAGGAACAGTTGCCAGTGGCAACAGCCAGGAGTGAGACTGTAAATAAAGCCAATTTAAGGTGAGATCAAACACAACTAGTGCCAGGTGTCCTGGTTTTTTCTGCTCCTTCCCAGCTGCTCCCTGTGCAGATTCCAAAGCCGATTTAGATTGGATATTCAGGAGAAATTCCTCCCTGTGAGGGTGGGCAGGCCCTGGCACAGGGTGCCCAGAGCAGCTGTGGCTGCCCCTGGATCCCTGGCAGTGCCCAAGGCCAGGCTGGACAGGGCTGGGAGCAGCCTGGGACAGTGGAAGATGTCCCTGCCCATGGAATGGGATGGGCTTTAAGGTTTTGGTCACCCAAAGCATTCCAGGAATCTACAACTATATCAGGTGCCCAACTGGTACATTATCTTTTTCTGCTGTCCTTCTATTAATCTCTTCTGCACCTCAGAAAGCAAATATGTACTCATTATTTTTCATTTCCTGCATCCTTTAAAATTAATTTTTTTTCGGCATTTCCCTAGTATTTTGTTTCATTTCCTTTCCAGTACTTGAAGAGGAGATGGTGACAAACCTTACCAGCAGGACCTGTTGGAAGGGCTGATGGATTTAAACAGCAGCAGGGTCGATTTACACTGGATATAAGGTAATATTTTTTACCATGAGGGTGGTGAAGTTGCTCAGAGGAGCTGTCATGACAAGAAAGACATTGAAGGGCTGGAGCGTGTCCAAGGAAGGGAACAGAGCTGGGAAGGGGCTGGAGCCCCAGGAGCAGCTGAGGGAGCTGGAAAGGGGCTCAGCCTGGAGAAAAGGAGGCTCAGGGGGGACCTTGTGGCTCTGCACAACTCCCTGACAGGAGGGGACAGCCGGGGGGGTCGGGCTCTGCTCCCAGGGAACAGGGACAGGAGGAGAGGGAACGGCCTCAGGCTGGGCCAGGGGAGGCTCAGGGTGGATTTTGGGGAAATTCCTTCCAGGAAAGGGTTGTCCAGCCCTGGCACAGCTGCCCAGGGAGGTTTGGAGTCCTCATCCCTGGAAGGGTTTAACAGCCCTGTAGATGTGGCAACTGGGGACACTCGGCAGTGGTGGCTTTGGCAGTGCTGAGGGTGTGGTTGGGCTTTTCCAACCCAAATGATTCTGTGGTTCTCTGATTCAAATGTGGTGATTCTGCCTCTGGACCAACAGGAAAATAACAGAACATCTCTTGCGTCCAAGTGGCATCCAGAGGTGTGAAGGGCTGGAATGCTGGGGATTCTCCTGGCCAGTGACTGGAGGGGCTTGGGAAGCTTTGGAATGGGCAGGGGTGGACTTCCTGCTTCTGGAGGGGTTTAACACAGGTGTGCATGTGGCACCTGGGGATGTGGGTCAGTGGTGGCCTTGGCACTGCTAGGCTGGACATAAAGACCCCAGAGTGCTTTTCCAGCCTGAACAACTCTGGATAACTCTGGAGAACAAGGCTGCCAGAAGCAAAGGAGGCAGTGTGCTGCCCCTCCCCAGAGTGTAACCCAAGGCTCACCTTGCTGTGGGCCATCAGCAGGCAGTTGGAGTGCTCGTGCTCGCAGGCGATGCCGTATTCTGGGAGCAGCCGTGCCAGCTCCTGCACGAAGCTCACCACCTCCCCGTGCCATGGCACGTTGGCCATGGTCAGGCTGCTGGCAGAGCTCTCCCCGCAGTACGTCACACCCTGGGGACACAGGGAAACACAACAGTCAGCTCAGCCCTCCCCAGCCCTGGCAGTGCCAGCCACAGTGAACCCTGCAGTGCCAGCTCTGCCCCCTTCAGTTCAGATCCCATGGTAAGGCCACAGATTCAGAGATGGCACAAAAATGGGTCCATCCTGCAGTGACACATCCCCAAAGTGTTGCAGTAATTATGTCAAGATGGACTGGGCTGGCATCACCAACTGTCCTTTATTAGAAAACTTTTTGTGCCTTCTTTCAGTGAACTTTTTTTCATGCAACTCTGACTCCTTCTCTTACAGGCAGCTCCAAACAGCTCTGACTCCTTCTCTCCTCTCTGCATGACTGGCTAAACCCCAAGCTGTCCCTTTCCCAGCTGTCTAACCCTGTCTGTCCTCACACAGTTTCTTACCTTATCTGTCCCTTGCATGGCTGCATGTCCCTTACCTCCTCACAGCACAGCCAGCAGCAAACTGCATCCCAAACTGCAGCAGACTCTGGTTCTCAAGCTCCAACTCAAACTGCAGCTAGTGGCCAGCAAGGCCAATCTAATCTGCCATCACTGAGAGGAGATCACACAGCAGATCCCAGGGCTGGTCCCAACCCTGGTACCCAAAGGGCAAACACAACAAAGGGCCTTTCCTACAGACACCACCCAGCCCCTCTGCCCCTCTCTGCCTTGTTCCAGCACCTCTGCCCTTCTCTGGGTGGTTCCAGCCTCTCTGCTCTTGGGCTGAGCTCTTTTATTCCAGTCACAAAATCCCATCAAGCACCAGCCTTCACAACACAGCTTCATGGATGGTTGTGTCTGGCCTACTCGTGGTTTTCCCCCTGGGAAGAACACTTGGACCTCCTTTCAATGGAATTTGCATCCAGGCTCATGTGTGGCATGGCCATGGCACCTGCTCCCAGCTGCCATCATGTTCCCAATCCTTGATTTACCTGCATTTCCCTGGACATGGAATGTGCATGGAATGTTCTTTGCCAACTCTTTCAACCAGAGCACAGTGCACACACACAGGGCAGCAGGAGCACCAGCCTGCTGCTAATTGGGAACTGTACAAGCTTTGGAAGCAATTACTTTCTCACCCATAAATTTATGAGGTACTCCCCCCATTAATCTGTCCAGGCACCCTAAGTCAGAGCCAGCCTGGAGGAAGATTGACAGGGCACAAGCCAGCGAGTGCTCACCAGGGATGTACATTCAGGCTTTTTTAGCCCAGCTCTGTAAGTCTGAACTCAGAGTTTAAACATCTTCGTTCTCTGTTAGTCAGTGTTATATCAGAGCAGCCAGCCATGCAAATCAGGGGTTTGGATCCCCAAAGTTCAGCTGGAGATGCACAGCAATATTCTCCCCACACTCATTAGCCAGATTATGATTTGAGCAGCATGAAAAATGTATGAGTATAGAGGGGGGAAATTCTTCAGAAGCTCCAACATGATTCATGCTCTCAGTAAACTACAAAGATATCGTTTACAAGCAAAGGAAGCACAGAGGCAAGTGGAATAAATGAGTGCTTGGCTGGCTGATTAATTCCCAGCACAAATCAATGGGAATCAGCTTCCAGCACACCGAAGAAAAGCAGCTTTCAACTTCCCCAACTTCTTCAAACTGGAGTTAATTAACAGCTGATAGCACTTAAAACCCATGCGGAGTTGATGAGGGCGGTCACGTTCTGCTTTGCAGTAATACATGAAGACAGTTATTAAGACATCAAGAATTAAAAAGGAAAGGATCCCATTGTTCACCCAGAGCTCTCTCCCCAACCTCCCTGCGGCAGGAACAGCAACGATGCTGCCTCTTAATTACCTGCTTAATAAGGGTGCTTTGAGCAGCCTAATCCACAGAGCTCTGGCCAAGTACCTTGAAATATAGAAGCCTTTGAAAAGCATCCCAGCACTTCGTGGTTCTGCCAGGATAAATCCAGAGCAACTGTGCTGGGCACGCTCTGGATTTCACAGAATCATGGAAAGGTTTGGGCTGGAAGGGACCCCAAAGCCCATCCAGTGCCACCCCTGCCATGGGCAGGGACACCTTCCACTGTCCCAGGCTGCTCCCAGCCCCTGTCCAGCCTGGCCTTGAGCACTGCCAGGGATCCAGGGGCAGCCACAGCTGCTCTGGGCACCCTGTGCCAGGGCCTGCCCACCCCACAGGGAACAATTCCTGCCCAATATCCCATCCATCCCTACTCTCTGGCAGTGGGGAGCCTGAGTGTAGGGCTCTTCCTGTGTCCTGTCCCTCCATCCCTTGTCCAAAGTCTCTCTCCATGTTTCCTGCAGGCTTCCTTCAAGTCCTGCAAGGTCACAGTGAGGTCACCCCAAAGCTTCTCCTCTCCAGCTGAACACCCCCAGCTCTCCCAGCCTTTCCTCCCAGCAGAGCTGCTCCATCCCTCTGTTCATCCTGGTGCCTCCTCTGGACTCCTCCAGCAGCTCCAGCTCCTGCCTGTGCTGGGACAAGGCTGATTTTCAGCTGTAATGGAGCTGAGTGAGCACAACTGGATTGCCCAGAGCCCTGTGCCAGGATGGTTGCTGGTGCTGTGGCAAGCATGGGAAGCACATTCCTGCCCACAGGATCTGGCTCCTGCCCCAGGGTGAAGACAGCCAGCAATTCTTTTAATCCCCAGGGCTCTGAAGGAAACAACTACAGCTGACAGTGCTTTGTTCCTCCACTCATACTCCAGACTTCCCAATTTAATTACTGAACAAAACAATTCTCTTCACTCCAAGCCCACAAATTATAAATTTAATTGAAGCTGGTGCGAATTAAGAGAGAACAAAGTGTGGGCCAAGCTGCTGAGTGACAGAGACACTGTTTAAAATCTGGGGCAGCCATGACCCCAGACAAATATAAAAAGCCTCAATGCCATGTTGATTGCAGTCTCTGCAATGAAAACGCTCCTGATATGAGCAGCAGCACTCCCCAAATTACAGCCACAAGGCCTCACGCACGTCTGCTCCTGCTGCAGTGGATTCAGCCAGGATTCAACTCCTTGGCTGCTTTTAATCATCACTTTCAAGCTGATTTAGCAAAGGCCATCAGTCCTTTGTGTCATTTCAGTCTGCAGAGGGGGCTGGAGATAGTTGGTTGTGCAGCACAGCCCCAGCACTTCCCAGCAGCTCTCCAGACACCCCACACTTGTGGCTGAGGGCCCAGCAGTGCTGCACTGCCTGGAAATCTGCAGGGATTCTCTGGAGGTGAAAGCAACTCCTCCTGGGAAAGCTGAACTCAAACAACACCCAGCCTTTCACCCCAGCTCTCCAAATTACCCGTGTGGGGATTGAGAAAGGACAAGCCACTGCTGAATCACCCCCCTCTGCTCCAGGGTCACAACCACGGAATTATCCTGGTGGAAAAGCCCTCCAGGACCACCAGGTCTAACCTGTGACCAATCATCAGCCTGGAGAAAAGGAGGCTCAGGGGGGACCTTGTGGCTCTGCACAACTCCCTGACAGGAGGGGACAGCCGGGGGGGTCGGGCTCTGCTCCCAGGGAACAGGGACAGGAGGAGAGGGAACAGCCCCAGGCTGGGCCAGGGGAGGCTCAGGGTGGACACCAGGAGGAATTTCCCCATGGAAAGGTGGTCAGGCCTTGGCAGGGGCTACCCAGGAAGTCTGGAGTCCCCATCCCTGGCAGTGCCCAAGGCCAGGCTGGATGGGGTTTGGAGCAGCCTGGGATGGTGGAAGGTGTCCCTGCCCATGGCAGGGGTGGCACTGGATGGGCTTTAAGGTCCCTTCCAACCCAAACTATTCCATGATTCCTGATTCTGTGAAATCCAGAGTGTGCCCAGCACAGTTGCTCTGGATTCATCCTGGCAGAACCACAAAGGGCTGGGATGCTGGAGGCTCAGGGAAATATTGAGAAAATTTCTTCTCTGAAAGGGAGATCTCCCTCCCCTCCTGTTCCTTCCCTCAGAGCAGAGCCCGACCCCCCCGGCTGTCCCCTCCTGTCAGGGAGTTGTGCAGAGCCACAAGGTCCCCCCTGAGCCTCCTTTTCTCCAGGCTGAGCCCCTTTCCCAGCTCCCTCAGCTGCTCCTGGGGCTCCAGCCCTTCCCAGCCCTGTTCCCTTCCCTGGACACCAAAATGCTGCACACCAAACAGACCTCTGGATTTCAGAGCCCAAAGAGGGCACTGTGGTAAGAAAACGAGTTCTGGCATGTTCCAGACCTTAAATACAACCATCAGCTCTGTGACAGTGACACACTGGCATTAGAACAGATTAAGGCAATAAATCAATTTGATGCATTTTTAATGACTGAGTTTCCCTTTACTATTGGCTTAAGTGGGAGAATGGGGTCCCACAGAGTTATAGCACTGTAAGGCACTCATGGAAATGAGAACAAGGATTAAGCCCTGCAGAATCAAAATCTCTCTCCATCCACCCTGTGAGCTTCTCTCCAGAACAACACTGGATTAGCTCCCTTCATCTGAAAGGGACATCATTTATCCCAATTCTTCGAACAGAAAATCCCCAGGCTCAGCCCCACTTTCGGGCAGAGCTTTGCAGAATCTCCTCATCACTCTTTGTGGGTTGGCTTTGAGCACCACCTGGTCCTTGGCTTTTTACCCTGGCACACTGAGGGGCTGCAGAAAAGAATGCTGAGGCCTATCCTCATCCCAAATACGCTTTGTTCTCAAAGGAACACAAAAAATGACTTTTAATCAAAAATGTCAAGTCTTTTGGGGAAAATTACCGGGTCCCAAATGCTGTGTGTCCACCACAGTGTGAGACTGGATCTCCAGTGCCACCATCCTACTACTGGATTCTGGGCATGTTACCCAGCCCCTCCCTGTCCCAGTTCACAGGGGAGCTGTGTTCAGAGCTCACAGAACAGGGTTCAGAGATCCATGAATATCCCTCCCACCAACAGGGTTCAGAGATCTACAAAAACTCCTGTCCCAGCTCATACAAACTGGGTTCAGAGATCCATGAATATCCCTGTCCCAGCTCATACAAACAGGGTTCAGACACCCAGAAAAATCCCTGTCCCAGCTGGAAGAGCTCCAGGAGTACACCTGTGTCCACTCTGCTATTTCCTTGGCAGAGCAAGGCAGGATTTTTCCGGGGCAGAGCTCTGGGAAAGCAGGACTGTGACACTGTGAGGCAAAGGGAAGAGCAGCCTGTGCCTTGCAGGAGACAGATGTTTGCCCTGGAGAGTTCCCAGGGGAATCCCTGCTGAAACATCAACTGGCACAGCCTCTCATCTCACTATTTAACATCAATGCTCTGGGCAGAGCAGCCTCAGCAGCACCAGCCCCACAGCCTCTGCTCCATCCCTGGGAGCATACTGCACAGCCAGGGAGACACCCAGGAAAGTGGAAAACAGAGGGGTCTATTCCAAACCAAACTCCAAACCTGAGCTGAGAAGAAGCTCCCAACTTCAACAACACACCTAGAGAGAAAAACTTTCCATGCTGAGAGAAGGTATCAAACCTTCACAGCAAAATCCAGGCTTTTTCTTCATAGCAGCAGTAAAAAAAGGTTGAAAAATAAAATAAGAATAACTGAAAGAAAGTTTAAAAAAATTTTAAGAGAGAAGGAAAAGACAAAAGAAAAAGCAGAGTCCAGGACTAACAGAGTTGCACAAACACAGCTGAGGGAGCTGAGCGGCTCTGCAGGAGCTGCTGGGTGAAAATGCACAGAGCACTTGGGAAGGTGTCTTTTTTACAAGTTTGTAACTTTTTTTACAGTCTCTATTTACTAAATTGATTAAGCCTGCAATAAAGCCCCTCTTACCCTGCTGTATCTCACATCTCCTGCTGGCAGCCCTCAAATCCAGCCAAACACAACCACATCACTGAACCTTTCACCTTTCCTCTGGCAAAATTCAAGATCAGGATGGGAAGAATCCTACCCCAAACTACCAGCTTAACCTGGAATATTTTGTTTCAACTGTTAGTTGATATAAAGAGGGAATATCTATTCTTCTTTGTTTTCATGGAAATATAAAAGAAGGCCAGAGAGTGATGATTCTCTTGAGCAGAAATTGAGGCTGGCTGGTACAAAGTTTGGTTTGTGGCACAGGGAAACCTGCTCCAAAGGCACACATAGGACACTAGGAAACATTACCTGAATGTTAATTAGTTATTATTCACTATTATTAAAAGCAAGAGAGGAGTTTTTTATGCATCACTTTAGAAGAATTTTACTCACTCAGAAAGTTTAGACGCGAGGCAGGGAGGAAATGGGCACAAAACAATGAAAAATACTGCTGGAAAAACTAAAACAGGTCCATGCAGCTCACCTTGACCTCAATGAAGTCTGGTTTCCCAATGGAGATCAGGTCAGCATAAGCTTTGAGTTCATCCACATTCCAAGCTTTCACCAGGGTCAGCCTGTAAACAGTGCGTTGTTGCTGGAATAAAGGAAAAATCCCATTGACATCTCATTCTGACCCAGAAATAATGGAAAAATCCCATTGACATCCCATTCTGACCCAGGAATAAAGTACAAATCCCAATGACATCCCATTCTGACCCAGAAATAAAGGAAAAATACCATTGACATCCCCATCTTCCCATCAGGGAAGATGTTCCAGCCTTGCACAGAGATTCAAAACAGGAGAAAAGAAAAAAATCATTCTTGTATTCCAAGAACTCAGAGATTGAACCAAACCAGACCCAAAGCTGTCCCTTCAGGAAATCTGCTCTGCAGCCCCTGGGCTGAGCCACCTCATGCCACACAAATCCTCCCTCTGCCAGACCTCACATCTCAGGGACTTTGTTTGTACAGTTTAACTTAATGGCAAAACAAGCAGGAAATGTCTCTCTCTTGGATTTGCTTCCCCAGGCACAAAGCCTCCCCATCAGTCACAGGTGTTTTAGTGCCTCCAGCTGGATCCCCTGCACTGGGGATTCTCACAGAAACATGGAATGATTTATGTTGGAAAAGCCCACAAAACATCGAGTCCAATCTTGACCCAGCACTGCCAAGGCCACCTCTGAGCCATGTCCCCAAGAGCCACATCCACAGGGCTGTTAAACCCCTCCACCACCTCCCTGCACAGCCTGTTTCTGGGTTTGACAACCTTTCCATGAACAATTTTCCCCAACATCCACCCTGAGCCTCCCCTGGCCCAGCCTGGGGCCGTTCCCTCTCCTCCTGTCCCTGTTCCCTGGGAGCAGAGCCGACCCCCTGGCTGTCCCCTCCTGTCAGGGAGCTGTGGAGAAGATTCCCAGACCCAACTTCTCCTGGAAGGTGGCAGACAGCACTCCCAGAACTTCTCTGCTTGGAGTTATTCTGATTTGCCCTCTAAGGGCTGCCCTCCAAAGGAGTCACCAGTGACAAAAGGCCTCTCAACACAAGCACTTGGCCATGGAACAAATCCACTCCTCACATCCGCTTGTTTCCATCCTTCCCCTCCCCTTCATCTTCTCCTTATGTTTTATTTCACTTATTTTTGGAATTTATTTTTATTTATAGAGCAATTTTCCAGCAAATCTGCAGTTTGGATTAACTCCTTTGCACACTGTGGACTGGAAAATGTAAATGCTGATCCCCAGCGTGGGCACAGGGGAGGGACTGGGATTCTGCCCCTGTGCTCAGGTGAGACCCCACCTGCAGAGCTGCCCCAGCCCTGGCCCAGCACAGGCAGGAGCTGGAGCTGCTGGAGGAGTCCAGAGGAGGCACCAGGATGAGCAGAGGGATGGAGCAGCTCTGCTGGGAGGAAAGGCTGGGAGAGCTGGGGGTGTTCAGCTGGAGAGGAGAAGCTTTGGGGTGACCTCACTGTGACCTTGCAGGGCCTGAAGGAGCTCCAGGAACGATGGAGAGAGACTTTGGACAAGGGATGGAGGGACAGGACCAGGAGGAAGGAATTCCTCCCTGTGAAGGTGGGGAGGCCCTGGCACAGGGTGCCTAGAAAAGCAACATTTTAGTCCTTCAGAGCCTCTGACTGCCACGTCAGTGAATTCTGCCCTCTGCATAAAAATCAAGGTATCATTCACCTACCACTCATTCCAGGGGGAAAAGTCATTTCTACACCAATTTGCTATGGAAATCTTCCAGAAAGGAAGAAGAAAAAATAACTAAAGGAGAAACAAATGAACACCAGGAGCATCTTCTTCCAAATATGTCACGAACTAAACCAGCTGACCTCTACCCATGGCATTTAAGCAGTTATTTAAAGAACAAGAAATTCTTGTGATTTGAATGGATTGGCAAAAGAAAGGTCAAGAGACAAGTAGAAAATCAACTGTTAATTACTGAAGAGAGCAGAACAGTAGAGGAGCTAATACAGAAAAATAAACATGGTGTTTGCACATAACAGGGGAAGAAGAAAGCAGAGGAAAAAGATCTAAGAAGGAAAATCTGCAATGCACACACCCTGTCAGTCCTGTGGAATGATCAGATATCAATTAATGAGAACTGGCTCCCCAAAGGGCAGCTCCCAGTGGGGAACAAGTGCAGCAGCTTCAAGGCACCAGTAAATACCAGTTTATATTTAACACAACTGGTCCTGTTTCACAGCAGCTCCAGCAAGGGCAGCATATCCTCCCAGGCAGGGAAGTGGGGCTTTCTCCCATTTAAATCTCATTTTACTACTCTCCAATTCACATCCCAGCTTATTTAGAAGTTTAAGGTCAAGGACTTCATAAAACTAAATGAGCTATGAGTGAATTTAAAGGGCTTCTCCTCCTGGGGCAATATTGACAAGGAATAACTGCAGCCTCTGTGTGTGCACTACTCCAACACCTCAGCTACCCCAAAACCTGCACAAACTCACCATGGCAGGGCAGGGAAAGCAGGGAAGGAAACTGAAACTCTGCCAAAAGCAAACAGCAAACAGGTAGAAAAATCAGAAATTAATCTGGAGAAGCCTCTTTCCAGAGGGCAACATCTCTGCAGTGTTGTTGAGCAGAGAAACACTGGTAGAAGGCACAGATCAAAATGAGTAATATCCCAAAACGTTATCTGGGAGCAATCCTTGCAGACTGCCAGCAGCACAGAAATCCAGCCTGCTTTATTCATGGATTATTTGTGTTTGTTGTAAAATAGGGCCCCAGGAGATCCTCTCATAAGCACAACTAAACAAGAAATAAAGAGCTTAAGCCGTGAGAATTTAACGATCTAAAGCATCAGGATATAAAGGCAGCCTGGGATGCTCCACACTCCGTGTTTCCAGGAAAAGCAGCTGGCATCCACTCCAGCCATGAGGAGAAGACAGAGGAAGAGGAATTAGTGTCAGAACAACCTTTCAGATGGGTGGCAGTGAAGGGTGTGGGTTCATCTCTGTGCACAGACCAGCCTAGCAGGGAGGGGCAGATCCAGGGGTCCCAAAAATGCAAGTCAGCGGGGTGGGTGCAGCTCAGCCTCCTGTTCCAGAAACTCCTGAGGGCAAAGGAGGGCAGAAGGAGGCAGGGGAACCCCAGCCCCTTCCCTTTGGGCAATTTCTGCTAAAATCCTTCCAGGCTACCCCAGGAAGCAGTGCAGCCCTTCAGTGTCAGGAGAGGACACCAGGGAAACACAGACTGACCAGGCCTGGGGGAGGATCCTGAGGATAAAGGATCCTTCCAATGGGTGGATCTGAGATCCTGCTCTCAGCACACCAGGGAATGGGCACGGCCCCAAAGGCTGCCAGAGCTCCAGGAGCTGCCAGGGATGCACAGGGAGGGATTGTTGGGGTGTCTGTGCAGGGCCAGGGACTGCACTGGATGATCCCTGTGGGTCCTTACAGCTCAGGACCTTTTCTGATTTCATGAAAAAGACCAAACCTTCTGTCTCAGGGTGTCTCATGCCCCAGTCCCACAGCCAGAGCTCAGAGTCAGGATTGGGATCACCCTGACACATACATGGCTCCTTCCGTGCAAGGCTCAGCTGAACCCCCAGGGAAATCTCCAGGCTGCTGCACCCCTGTCCCCCTCCAGCAGCTCCTGCTGAAACACACCAGGCACTGGGAGAGCAATGGGACACCTCCCATGGGAAAACTCCCAGGGACAGCTCCCAGGGGACAGCTACCAGGGACAGATCCCAGGGGACAGCTCCCAGGGGACAGCTACCAGGGACAGATCCCAGGGGACAGCTCCCAGGGGACAGCTACCAGGGACAGATCCCAGGGGACAGCTCCCAGGGGAAAACTCCCAGGGGACAGCTCTCAGGGGACAGCTCCCATGGGAAAGCTCCCAGGGGACAGCTCCCAGGGACAGCTCCCAGGGGACAGCTCCCATGGGACAGCTCCCAGGGGACAGCTCCCAGGGGACAGCTCCCATGGGAAAGCTCCCAGGGGACAGCTCCTATGGGACAGCTCCCAGGGACAGCTCCCAGGGGACAGCTCCCATGGGAAAGCTCCCAGGGGACAGCTCCCAGAGGACAGCTCCTATGGGACAGCTCCCAGGGGACAGCTCCTATGGGACAGGTCCTATGGGACAGCTCCCAGGGGACAGCTCCCAGGGACAGCTCCCAGGGGACAGCTCCCATGGGAAAGCTCCCAGGGGACAGCTCCCAGGGGACAGCTCCCATGGGAAAGCTCCCAGGGGACAGCTCCTATGGGACAGCTCCCAGGGACAGCCCCCAGGGGACAGCTCCCAGGGGAAAGCTCCCAGGGGACAGCTCCCAGGGGACAGCTCCTATGGGACAGCTCCCAGGGACAGCTCCCAGGGGACAGCTCCCAGGGGAAAGCTCCCAGGGGACAGCTCCCAGGGGACAGCTCCCAGGGACAGCTCCCATGTGGACAGCTCCCAGGGGACAGCTCCCAGGGGACAGCTCCCAGGGGACAGTGCTCAGTGCCCAGCCTGGAGCACAGGGCAGTGCTGACTCTGGAGCCTGCTCCCAAGGCAGGGACATTGTCCCTGGAAGCCATCCTTACATCCTCCCAGACCTGTCACATGTACCAATGGGTCCCTGCTGCCTGTGCAGGCTTTGCTGCTGGCCCAGCCCCAGCCTGAGTCCAGGACACCTCAACAGAGGACTCATTTTGACAAAGTGCTCCCTTCCCACTCCAATAACCATGAGGGATTTGGGCTGCTTTTTTTTTATCATTTCTTTTTAATTTCCTCCTCCTCAACATTCATCTTTTCCTAGATCAAATGTAGTTTTCTTCATGAAACAGCCCAAGTGTAATCTCAGGAGGAAGAAGGAAAAGGGAACACATCACCTGCAAAGAGCAGGATGCTAGAGGGACTTGGGCTTGGCTGGGGCAGGGGAGCAGCTCATTTCTCCAAGAGGGGCAGAAGAAGCATCTCCCCTCTCCAAGGGGAGCAAGGAAGCATCTCCAAGGTCCTCACCTAGGAGCCTGTCACTTGAACTCACTGTTTTGTTCAGACAAGAGTAACAATGTCTCCCTGTTTGGAAGTAAATAGAAATACATCCAGATTTTTGCTTCAGCTGCTGGCTTAGGCCCAGGTATCCTGAATATTTACATGCATTTCTTAGGTACAGATAAAATTATTTTATTGCCATTTCATCCACAGACTCCTCCACAGAAATCCCTATTTTTGAAGCTAATTAATCTCAACAGAAACACAGCACAGCTGGATGGAAAAAGCACTCTAGGGGGGAGGAAATTACGGTGCAAACTCTAAACAGAACCTGCCCTTTGTTTCACACAACTTCACACCCCTTTGCCAGCACTGGATGAGGAGCAGGAACCACTTCAAAGGCAGCTCCTTTCATCAGGATTTTCTTCCTCTCTTCAAGGAAAGGCTCCACTTGCAAATTCCCTTCATGACACATTCTCAGAGGTTCTGAGCTGGCAGGAGCCACTCTGATGGTGGCACGAGCCACTCCAAGAAGGGGTGGTGAGAGCAGCCCGAGCCTGGAGCTGCCCCTTCCCAGCCCCCAGGCTGAGCCCGTCCCCTTGCCCGGGTTATGTAATGGCTCCTGAGTGAGCCAGCACTGAATAAAGATATCAAAGCAATTTCCACACTTGGAAACGACTTGTCACAGGGATGCAGATCAGGAAAAAAAGCCCCTGCAGCCAAAATCTCTTCCCCACAGTCAATAAGAAGCTGCTTTATGCAGAAACCTCACCAGGAAGGAAAGATCCAAAACACAGCCTGAGGAAATCTCAGATCCCAACAACCCCCAGATTCCACAGCTTTCCAAAGCCTTGCAGTTCAGCCCAGAGACAGAGTCCCTCTAAAGCACTGGAGGTCACTCCTGCCTCTCCCAGGAGCTCTGCAGATCACAGAATCCTGGAATGATTTGGGTTGGGGGGATGTTGAAGTACATCTCATTCCATCCCTACCATGGGCAGGGACACCTTCCACTGTCCCAGGCTGCTCCCAGCCCTGTCCAGCCTGGCCTTGGGCACTGCCAGGGATCCAGGGGCAGCCACAGCTGCTCTGGGCACCCTGTGCCAGGGCCTGCCCACCCTCACAGGAACAATTCCTGCCCAATATCATATCTGTCCCTGCCTTCTGGCAGTGGGAAGCCATTCCCTGTGTTCTGTCCCTCCATGCCTTGTCCCCAGTCCCTCTCCAGCTCTCCAGGAGCCCCTTTATGCCCTGGAAGGGGCTCTGAGCTCTCCCTGGAGCCTTCTCTTCCCCAGGTGAGCATCTCCAGCTCTCCCAGCCTGGCTCCAGAGGTGTCTCAAACCTGAGAGTGGCTCTGGGGCCTCCTCTGGACTCTGTAGGACCACCCCAGAGCACCATCAGGGAAGGCTCAGTGTCCTTGGAAGGACTCAGATGAATCCATTATTCTGTCAACCAGGAGCCTCCCTGCCCAGGGGCTCCTCTCTGCCCTAGGGCCCATCCATCACTGCAGGTACCACCCCCTGTGACAGTCCCTGCTGAGCACACTGCACAGCACACCAGGGACTCTTCCCCTCCCAGCTGAACTGAGCACAGGAGTTTTCAGCTTCCTTTCTTCAGACAAACGATCATTAAAGCACACCCTGAGCAGGCTCTGCTGCATAGGAACCCACAAATACATCGAGCATTGTTCCAGCAGCTGCTATTAATACCCAGGTGAGAGCAAGTGCAGCCTTTGTCTCCAGTGCTAAAAAGGTGCTCATTAGCATAGGCTAATTAACACATAAACTCTTCTGTGAAACCTCAGCAAAGCTCAGAGCAGAGGTTTCAGTGCTTGAGAAGTCAGTGCTCAACCCAGGCTCAGCTCCAGAGCCCTGGGCTTCCCCCAGGACCTTCCAGTTGTCCCCAGGATGGGGACAAAGCCACCCTTGCCACCATCACCCTCTCGTTGGAGCTTGCCCAACATTTCAGCTCATATTAAGGACCTTTACCTCCTGTCTGGATGTGGGGAAAAGCAAAACCAAAGTACTGATACTCAAGTCCTTGGGGATTTTCCATGATTCTGGAGTTTCTGAAGGTTCAAAACTGGAGATAGATCACTGGGCCCTGTGTTTTCCTGCCTGCAGTGACCTGAAAGTTACTCCAAACTCTGAGCTTGACTGGAATTGAGACATTTCTAATTTTGAAAGTCAGCCTTGAGTTTTTCAGTCACACTACACTTCCAAAAGTGAGATTTTCTTTGGATTTGGATAAATCAGGTTTATTAATGCATAACACCATCAGAAAATAATTTGTTACAGGGGTACAATAAAAATGTCAAATATGGGTATTTAAAGTAGGGCTCAGAATTACCCAAGATTTGTGTTTTCAGGTATGTCTAAGCACAAAAATATCTCTAAGTGCTCAATTTTTCTTAGCTGAGATTTAAAAACTTCCCTCAAAACAGATGGAGTGGATGGCACCTGTGCCCATGGCTGGCAGGTGGAAAGGGATGGTCTTTAAAGTCTTTCCAACCCAACCCATTCCATGATTCTGTGATCTGAGTGCTAATGCCAAAAAAACCATGATGTTTCTAAAAAAATAACCCCCAATTGATTTAAAAAAAACAAACATAAACTCCAGACCAAAACACAAACTTGGCACTACTTTTCCATGTAAAAGCCATTCCTGCTCCTTGTGAGGGAATCAGGGAAAAAAAAACCCAAACTTATTAGGGAATCAGGAAAAATACAACTACAAAGTGATATCCACACAATGTGGACTGGTCCTGCATCTTGTCTTGAACCTGGAGCCCAAGGCAGTTCCTTTAAAGTAGGTTTTAATTCTTTCAGCCTTAATATGAATGTGTAAGAACCAAAATTGTCTCTCTGAAGTATAATTATTGTGCGGAGCCAAGCCTGATCTCCATATGAAATTCCTTGTTCTTCCAAGGCCTTGAAGATAAGATGAAAACTGTCCTGAATAATAATTAGGAAAACAGCAAAGTTGGGCTTTTGGTCTGCATCAGGTTTTTTATCACCTAACACCACTGCCCTGGTGTTCCCCCCAACTCTGAAATCCTGCCTGGAAAGAACAAGAAAGTCCTGCATTGAGATGAACTCATCAGCACAAATTCCCAAACTGGAATTTTACACCAGAAAAGCCCCTGACCCTCTACACAGCGCTGCTGATGTGTGAAGCACATGAATGAGGGGTCAGGACTGGAAACCAGGGAGGAAAAAATACCAAATTTCCCTCCCCTCAACACTCACTCTACCTGTACTTGCTTGTAATCTACTTTATTGCTTCACACTTCAGCAGAAATTAATCAGATTATTGAAAAATCTCTAGAAATAAAACAAAGTACAGCAACAGCTTTGTTTTGAGAGCTGAAAATGTTGTTCTTAAGTAAATCCAAACCATGACTGTTCTTTATCCATTTTCCATGGACTCAATTTCAACACACCCTTGGAAATCAGCACCAACAACACTCCAGTGATTATTTCTTTCTTTTCCATATTACCAGTGCAGTTTCAAGGAATCATGTAAAATTTATATCCAGTGAAAAAGAAGCCCAATGCAAAGGACTTAAAATAGAACAGCAAAAAACCAGATCCTATCAAAACAGCAGCAAAATCCACCTCAAGCTTGCTGTTAAACAGGCTGAGATGGTTCTTTTTCCAGGAAAGGGTGGATATTTAACTCCAAAGAGGCAGGAAAAGCATCAGCAGGAGCTGGGGGTGCTGCCCCCGACTCTGTGCCACAAGGACAGCACAGCCAGGCTCCAGCCTGGCCAGGGAGAGGGAACAAAAGCCCCTTCCAGCAGCAGAAAAGCTGCAGTGAGTTCCTGCCCCAGTCCCTGTGCCTTTCACAAGACTCCAAGCTGCAGTCTGGCAGGAATGCTGCTGTGAAGGCTCCCAGGACAGGTGGGATCAGGACCTCTGCTGTCCTTGGGCTGGAGCAGCAGCAGGGACCTGCCAGGCACGTCCCAGGGGACAGGGCCTTGTCCTGCCCCAGCTGCTGCTCTGCCCCATGACAGGAGCTCAGCCAGCCCTGACCTTGGCTCCAGCCCATCCCTCCCTTCCCTCTGAGCTGCTGGCTCTGGAGAATCCCCAGCTCCTTCCCTCTGACCACGGGGATGGTTCCTCCTCTGCTGCCCTGGGACAGACCCTGCTGCAAGGGCACAGGATGGGGGACAAAGACCAGGGTCAGGGGGGAAAAGCCCTCCAAGGTCGAGTTCAGCCCTTCCCCCAGCACTGCCAAGGCCACCACTGACCATGTCCCCAAGTGCCACTTCCTCAGGGCTGCTCAATACGTGATCATATCTGCTCAGGTGGGAAAGAAGAGGCTTTAGAGGAGGAAGAGCTGAAGGCAAAATCTGGCACTTCCCCAGCCCCCTCTCCTTTCACAGTCCCCAAAATGTCCCAGACACAGCTCCACAGCCACATGCAGATGCTCCATGATCTGGTGCCTCAGGCTTGGCCCCTTGGCCAGGATGAGGGAGGCCTTGGTGGAGAGGCACCATGGCAAAGGTGTCACCTCATAGTGACAAACCTGTCACCTCAGGGCTCAGTCAGACCTCAGCAGCGCAGGGAAGGCAGGAGAAGGAAAATATTAAAAAATATACTACAAGGGACCTCCAAAGAAGGGGCTGGAGCATGTCCAGGGAAGGGAAAAGAGCTGGGAAGGGGCTGGAGCCCCAGGAGCAGCTGAGGCGCTGGGAAAGGGGCTCAGCCTGGAGAAAAGGAGGCTCAGGGGGGACCTTGTGGCTCTGCACAACTCCCTGACAGGAGGGGACAGCCGGGGGGGTCGGGCTCTGCTCCCAGGGAACAGGGACAGGAGGAGAGGGAACGGCCCCAGGCTGGGCCAGGGGAGGCTCAGGGTGGATATTGGGGAAATATCTTCACTGAATGGGTGGTCAGGCCCTGGCACAACTTCCCAGGGAGGCAGTGGAGTCCCCATGCCTGGAGGAGTTCAAAACTTGAGTGGATGTGGGGACAGGGTCAGTGGTGGCTTGGGCAGTGGCTGGACTCAGTACCCTGGAGGCTTTTCCAGCCTCAGTGATTGTGTGGCAAGAAGAAGTTGGCCTCTAACAACACATCAGTGTCTCAACACACAGATGGGGATGTCAAGAAAGAGCCTGAGAGTGGCATTTGCACAGGTAAAAAAGGAAATGGGGGAGAAAAGCAGCTACAAAAGAGCAGCTCAAAGCCAGCCCCACTTCAGACAAAGGCTGTGGCTGAGGCAGGAACTGAACATTTCCAGAGTCCCCCCGGATGCAGGGCAGGAGCCCAACCTGTCCCACAACACTGCCACTGCTCAGGAGTTTCAACCATCCCATTATTTATACACCCAGCCAAAGACTTGGATGCCTCCTCACAGATCTCTCTAGCTGGAAATCTCAGCCAGGAAAACAACTTCCCACTGAGATTTCCCAGGGACCTGAAACAATATTCCTCAAAATCGCTGTGTTTTGCTCAGCTGTAGAGGATATAGGAAAGGAGAATTAACTGTATTTTAAACAACCCAGAATACTGAAGGATTGAGGGAGTAACTGCAGGATCAGCCTGGAGGAGAGAAAGTTTTGGGGTGACCCATTTGTGGCCTCCCATTACCTGAAGGATTCCACAGGAAGGATGGTGAGGGACTTTGGACAAGAGCCTGGAGTGCCAGGACAGGGGGAATGGTTTCTCACTGCCAGAGGGCAGGGTGAGATGGGATATTGGGAAGGAATTGTTCCTGTGAAGGTGGCACAGATGAGCTCAGACATAGCCTGGGAAGGGGTGACTGTATTTATGGGAATGGTGACACTGGTTATCCTGGGAAATAACAAACCAGCAATGCAACTTCCAGCAATGAAAGCAGAGATTAAGCTGCCATAAAAACATAATTACCTCGTTAAAAAACACTCTTGCAGGCTGTGAAGCAAATGATTTATATTTTTCTTCTGGGTTTTGTCCAAATAATCTAAAAATAGATCTGAAAGCCCCACCAGGATTGCTGAAAATCCTGCCTAGTTCACAAGAAGCAGTGTAAACAAGGCGTCTGACATAAATTTCTCTTATTGATTAAGCAATCCTTGAAAACCCAGTGCTCTTGTAAAGCCTTAATTCAAGAGCTGGGCTCTAAAAGAACAACAATTATGGGCTTTAAACATTTTAAGTGCCCATTCTGGTAAATAGGTGAGGGCTGAGATAAGGGCTGAGAGAACTCCTGCAGATGTTGGAACAGAGCAAGGGAATGGTAAAAATCCCAACGAAGGATTTACTCAAGTCCTGAGTGTCTGTGGATTCACAGTGCAAGGTGTGCTCCACCTGAGGAGCCTCCCCAGGGGATACCTGAAATTCCAACACCTCAAATTACAGCATTCCTTCAGAGACCCAGTGTCCATGAAATGCCTTCAGATCCTGCTGCTTCCACAACAAGCTGGATTCAGAAAGCCCAGAGGGAGATCAGAGTCCCCAGGATTGTTAAGCAAATTCCAATGCTGAGCTAGAAAAACATAAAAGCAATGATGCAAACACACACACACTTGTAGAGCTCTGTAAACAGTTGTTTTCTCTTATTTGTAATTATTACGGATCATCAACTCTCCAGTTCCAGGGCTCATCACCCCCAAATGCTCCAGACCTGCTGGGTTTAGCACTAAGCTGGGTTCAGCACTAAGCACTTACAGAGATCATTTGCACTGCATCTGATTTGGTTCTTGCACCAAACAGATTTTGTCCCCCTTGTCCTGTACTCTCTGCCTTCTCTCCCTCCTTTTAGAAGCCCCTTTGGGCTCTGGAAGGGGCTCTAAGGTCTCCCCAGAGGCTTCCCTTCTCCAGGTGAACACTCCCAGCCCTCCCAGCCTGGCTCCAGCCCCTGGAGCATCTCCCTGGCCTCCCCTGGACCTGCTCCAACAGGTTCACACCTTCCCTGGTGAATTCTATTAATTACCACATTAGAATCAGAATTATATGAATTTCTGAGAATTCAGTGAAAGATGCCCCAGCAGCTTTGCAGCTTCAGAGGGGACTCTGAATTCCTGTGCTGCAGTTCCTGAATTTTTCCCATTGCCAAATCCAACAGCAGCTTCATCCAAGGAGAATACACAGGACCTGCCTGGCTCCCAAGTGCACAACCTGCAAGTCAACAATCTCCTAAGGGATCACTGGAGCAGCCACAGAAACCTGGGATGGGCCACATGGTCTAGGAGGTCACAGCCAGCACTCAGAGTCACCAGCACCCAGCTCCCCATGGCCTGGTGGGGGTGGGCAGGAACAGGGCCAAGGCACCCACATCCCCATGGAACAAGGCAAGCAGCACTCCTTGGCATGAGCCTGCTCATTGCCCAAAGACACCCTGGCAAAGGAAGCTCTGTGACCCAAAAGAGCTGAACTGGGAGCTGAGGGAGAAGATCAATGAGCAAGCACTGAAGGCACAGCCATGGCCTGAGCTCTGCTGCCACATTCCTGCTGCAAGATCCTGCCCTGAAGGTCCAAACGAACTAAACCAGGTCAAGTCCCCTTGGAGCCAAGCCCATGGGTCTGATCCTGGGGCAGGAGAACCTCCCCAAGTCCACCCACCAGACACAGGGCACTGAACAGCCCTGGGCACTCTGCCCCAGTGTCCATGTGTCCACATGTCCAAGTGTCAGTGCAAGCCTGGATCCAGGATTCCAGCCCAGTCATCCAAGCACTCCTGCACACAGCCCATCACAACCACCCTTCAGGAAAGGATTTCTTCCCCTCCAAAGCAATGCCTCCCTGATTTTGCCTTTCCCAAACCCAGGGGTGTGTTCCCACCATCACTGCATTCCCAGAAAATCCCTTTCCTTGCTTGCAGTGCTTCTGTCTCAGTTATGCATTCCCCATCCCAGATGAGCAAACACATCACTCCTACAGATGCTTTGTCAACTCATCTTTCCTGAAATGTCAAATGCAAGGATCCAAAGGAATGGATTCAATGAACCCAATAAATACCTCTCAGCTGACTCCTTGTGTGAGAGCTGTTGGTAATCGGTCAGTGAGGAGAGAAATCCAGAGTTAATGCATTTAGCAACTGGAGTATGGTGCCCTGCCCTGCACAGGCCAAATCTGTGCCATTCAGCCCTATTAGCTCAGCTTTACAGGCTGAAATAAAACCTTGGTTGACAGCAAAGTGCAGCCCCAAGCTTCCCTTGTTGCTGGAAATAGAAATTTAGGGTTGTTCTTTCCTTCTGGAGAGTTCCCATAAAAACACACACAGGCTCAGCCTCCTCAAGGGACTTGTCCATGAAAACTGCTCCAGTTCACAACCAGAGAACGAAAATGTGACCAAATGTCCCCAAGGCCACGGAGGCTGCTGGGGAAGCTGGGAGCTCCCAGAGCCAAGCCCAGGGAAGGGAACAGCCCTTGGCTGGCAGTTGGGCAATAAATAACCTGGAAGGGGAAAAAACTTGGTTTGAACCAAGATCCCTAAAATTCAAGGTTGGCATCTCTCAGCAGCTTCTAGAAGAGCTCAAGGCACAGGAGAGATGCTCTTTAACAGAGGGTAAGAATTACAAACACTCCCTACATGTTCAGCAGCAGGAAAGCTGGGCAAGCTGGAGAATGTCTGCTGCCTGAGGAGGGAAGGGATGAGTGCAGCTGGAAGGGGAGGAGCAGGAGGGCCCTGTTAGTCCCACTGCCCAAGGCCATGGGAGGGGGCAGGGGTGCCCTGTCCCAATCCCATGTGGCACTGGGCACCCTCTGCAGCCACAGCCAGGAGCAAACAGTGCCAGGCCCAGGCAGGAATGAGAGGAGGGGCTTCACCTGGGACTGAGAGAACACTGATTCCACCCCATACCTGTGCCTCCAGCTCCTGGGTGGCCACAAAATCCTCTCTTCCCCCAGCCTCAGCCTCTGCCTCCCCAACACAGCCAGGACAGCAGCAGCTGGAATAACACATCCCTTTGACTGGATCTGTGTTATGAACATTTCTCCCCTTCCTTGCCTGCAAGCAAACCAGGAGGGACTCCACAGCCAGAGAAATGAGATTTCACTCCCTCAGCAGCCAAGCATCTTGCTGAAGCTTGGTTTGGATTGCTGTGAGGACACTGAAAGGACAGGATGGATTTCAGAGGCAATAACTCCATATTAACATCATACCTGTGTCACACTCCTCAGGCTGCATTGCCAAAGGCCTTCACCACAAGTCTCATTAGCAATCCCATTAAAACAAGAACACAGCTGGTGAGAGCATTTACTGTGCAGAAGAGTCAAATTCTTCTAAATTTATAGTGGCAAAATTGATTACTGATTCTAACATCTGTTGCAGATTTTACATTTAAATTCTCCTTTAAAAGTCCCTCAGCTCAGAAACAACAGACATGCCTCCCCTCCCCCAGGAGCCACATAAACCATCTCCCTGCAAATCAAATGTGTCTTTTCATAAAAACAATTGTTCCTGTCATTTATTACATAATAATCAGCACTAAAACCTACTGAGGATGTAACTCAGTGTATTTACACTGTTTGTAATCACACAAGCACAAGGGTAACTTGGAAGACAAAATAATGTTGGGAAAAACAAAAAGAGTCAAGTTAATAGCAGCAGATGCAAGGCTGGGAATGTTTAAATATCAAACTGGTCTCTTCATCACTCAGCAATGTAACAGGAGCTACCTGTGAGCAGTGTGAAAATGCAGACCTGGAGACAGTAATGGGAGATGTTTTTACATCTTGTGTCTTCCCCTGAATAAACCATTCCTAGCTCCTGCCAGCAAGGAATATCCAGCCACCAAACCCAGGCACTGCCAGTGTGTGATATCCTAGCACAGGCAGAGGGAACCATTTCCCTTCCTGATCTTTTTTTAATAAAGGGAAAAAACCCAGGTGACTATTGCACCTCTCCCAGCGAGCTCTGACCCTGGTTCTCCAGGAAATACTAATCCCCTTGAAGCACAAAAAGAGTGAGGGCAAGGTTAGATCCCAGATCTGCAGCAGCGTCACGTGTGATGTCCAAAGGCACAGTCTGAGCTCCTGGCAGTGCCATGGAGCTGCCTCCTTTGCTTTGTGACCCTCCTGGAAGGACAGGAAGGACAAGGTTCTGCTCCATCATCAGTTCCCACAGTGCCACACCATCTCATTAACCTGCAGGGCTCATTCCTGCTCTGTGCATGGCTCCAGTCTGTTTGAGAGAACACTGGCACCTGGCCCCTGCAGGTCCCAGCAGCTCAGCTCTGCCTGCCTAGCTCTGCCAGCACAGCAAGTCCTGCCAGGCCAACCCATGCACAGGACAGGATTCATCATGAGGAACTCAAGGAGGTACAGAGGAGGTGACACCACACCATGCCCTGTTTGTCAGGGACCTTCAGCCCAGAGCTCAGCAAGCCCATGGACACCCATGGACCAGCAACCACTTGTTCAGGAGCTGTTTTGCTCACCCCAGGTCAGGAGGAGCAATCCCAGCAGATCAGGGAAGAATCCTGCCCCTGTGCCCAGCCCTGGGGGCAGCTCTGGAGTGCTGTGTCCAGCTCTGGATCCTCAGCACAGCAGGGACAGGGAGCTCCTGGAAGCAGGGCCAACACAGGCTGTGAGGATGAGGAGGGCCTGGAGCATCTCTGTGCCCAGGAAAGGCTGAGGGAGCTGGGGCTGCTCAGGCTGGAGAGGAGCCCCAGCTGAGAGGGACCCTCAGCCCTGGGTGTCCCTGTGTGCAGGGAGGGGCAGAGCAGGGCCCAGGCTCTGCTCCAGGGCCCAGCAGTGGCACCAGAGGAACGGGCAGGGACTGAGCCCAGCAGCTGCCCCTGCACAGGAGGCACAACTTCTGCCCTGGGCAGTGCCCAGCCCTGAGCAGGCTGCCCAGGGAGGGGCTGGAGTGTCCCTCAGCAGGGATATTCCAGAGCCACATGGACACAGTGCTGTGCCCTGTGCTCTGGGATGGTCCTGCCTGAGCAGGGAGGTGGCACCAGTGACCCTCTGTGCTCCCTTCCAGCCTGGCCCAGCCTGGAGTTCTGTGAAGGCAAAAAGCCCCCTCAGTGCTACTGCTAAGGGATATGAACCATAAATATGACATGTGCTGCTCTGTCCATCACCATCTTCTATGCAGCTGTTTTCCCAGTGTTTGGGTAGAAATCCATAAGCATTTTGTCACACTGGGTCACTGCATCCCCATTCCATTTCTCAGTTTGGGCCCCATGGGATTCCCTTTGGTCCCAGCCAACATCCCTATTGCTTGTAAAAGCACTCAGTGATTTATGGACAACAACCAGGACAAATTCCCCAAGTTCCTCAGCCTGCAGAACTTGGTCCAGTCACCCTGAGGGAAATGGAGCCCAAACCAAATATCAGAGGATCCTGAATGGAGGATGAAAGGTCACAGACCATGGGTTGTTTTCTTGTTCAGCACATCTGGTTAAAGGTATTTTGGAAGCATTAGCTTGATGCTAAAACCTCTAGGGATGGAAAATCTCCCCCTTCCCTCCTGAGCTGGACCCTCATCACAGGTTTGGACCCCATTCCTCATTGGATATGGATTAGGAAGCAGTAATGGCTAGAAGAGTCCCTCAGCAGAGATTTCTCATCCTGATGATGAGAAAGTGCTCTAGGCACTTGTCTATCAAGCCAAGTCACCTCTCAGTCACTCTCACAATCATTCTCACGAACTCAAGGCTGTCAGAGGGTGTGGCTCCAAAACTCAGATGTGGTGTTTGGGAAGGGCACAGTCTGAATTGCACATGCTCATGTCTTTCCTTTCCCTCTCCACTTAATTTCAGGGGTACAGGACTCAGGACAAGAAACGAAGGAGCCTTTGGGAGTCCACCTGAGAGGAGTTTAAACTCCTCTCTCAAAAAGCGCTTCTCAGCACAGAAAATTTAACATGAAGATCATTTCAATGAGAGCAGCTCTAGAAAAGATCAAACTTGCTTCAAGTAGCAGTGGACAAAAGGGGGGGGTTCCTGTTGTTTGCTGCAGAGAGAAACAGCACAAAAGTTTTTTTATCTTGTATTCCTGGGCTTCCTTTGAAAATGGATGTAACAACTAATCCCAGACATGTTGGATGAGGCTGTCAGATCATGCTGGGAAAAATTTGTTATTAAATTCAGTCTTTTACTGAGGCTCAAGAACTTTGTGGAGAAGGTCAGTTAAAAGCATGAAATCCATTACCAGCACAATTGGGCCAAGACCAGGTTGGATGGGGCCTGGAGCAGCCTGGGCTGGTGGAAGGGATCCCTGTGGGTTGGAATGAGGTGAGTTTAAGGTCCCTTCCAACCCAAACCATTCCAGGATTCTGAGGTTCTATAACCACCTCCCTGGGGCAAGAGCTTTGAAGCCCATCTTTGCCTAGGCCCTCCCATATTTAACAAGACCTGGGCTTTGGCTGGAGGAAAGAGAACAGCCAAGACAAACATCCTCTCTCCTTTCTCACTTAAAATCATGTCCTTCCCTCTTCCTTTCTCTCACTTCTCAGTCTGGATTACCAAACCAGAGGATTACTTTGCCACCCACCATCCAACCCTGCAGCTCCAGGCAGGGAGCAGGGAGAGAGCAGGACCAGCACGTCCCAAACCCCATGAGGGTGAGCACGGCAGGTACAACTCGTGTTCCTATAAACTCCCTTTGCCCACATTTATTTTTCAGTGTGCCCTGCTCAGAGCTGCCCATGACTGCTCAGCAGTGACTCAGAGGAGCTGCAGTGCCAGCTCCTCTCAGCCTCAGGACTGAATCAGCCCGGAAGGTTTGTCAGGCACTGGGAAAAACTAGGACTTGTATTTGTTTCCAGATAAATTAACATCATTTCCCAACACAATGCAGCATCCTGGAAAAGGGCTTGTACTTCCCAGGAATTCACAGGTGCTTTAGCTGCCAGCATCTCTCATATTTCACAGTCCCACAGTACAAGCCCTTTAAGCTCAGGGCAGGAAGGCTGGGAAGGGAACAGAGAGGTGTTGCTGCCCAGGAGCACTCAGAGGTTTTGGGTACCAGAATCCTGTGTTTGATCAGTGCAGGGATTGTCCTCTGTGCTGGCACTGCTCAGACACCACCAATCCAGAGCCAGTTTTGTACCCCTCAGATCAAGACAGACCCTGAGGGGCTGGAGCATGTCCAGGGAAGGGAACAGAGCTGGGAAGGGGCTGGAGCCCCAGGAGCAGCTGAGGGAGCTGGAAAGGGGCTCAGCCTGGAGAAAAGGAGGCTCAGGAAGGACCTTGTGGCTCTGCACAACTCCCTGACAGGAGGGGACAGCCCAGGGAGGTTGGGCTCTGCTCTGAGGGAACAGGAGACAAATAGAATTGACCTCAAGCTGTGCCAGGGGAGATTTAGGATGGATATTAGAGAAAATTTCTCCATGGAAAGGTTGGTCAGGCACTGGAAGGGGCTGCCCAGGGAGGTTTGGAGTCCCAATCCCTGGAGCTGCCCACGGAAGAGCTGGATGACACTCAGTGCTCTGGGCTGGGGACAAGGTGGGCATCAGGCACAGCTTGGAATTGATGATCTGGGAAGGCTTTTCCAACCTCAGTGATTCTGGGATTAAGAGAAAACCAACAACCAGCAGCTTCCTCAAGAGCTCCTGCTGTCTCCATGTGTGATGCTGCCTTGTGCAGCTGAGCAGGGCTGGCAGAGAAGGGCTTCACCAACTGGAACAACCATTAATTGGCTCTTGTGTTATCAGTGTTTCAAGGACCCTTCAAAGTGCAGTTGCTTGGAGGAGAAAATGCACCTGCTAGTGGAGCTGCTTTCTCCTCTTCACCTTGACCAGGGTATTTTTAGCTGTATGGACAGACTTGCCAATACTTTCACCTTCAATTGTTTGCAAGGAAACTTCTGACAATTCCCAGTAATGAACACTCAGGGTCAAGAGAGGCAGCAGGAAAGAAACGATGGGCAAAAGCAACTTCCCAAAAGGCTTTTTCAGCATTTTGTGCCTTCAGTATTTTAGCTCCCCTGCTTCACACAGATTTCCCTGCTCACAGAGAATTCAGTTTGCACTTGATTTCAATACCCTCAGAGTGTGGACTGAGGTTTTGCATGAGAGCTGTATTTCCACACACAAAGCACCTGACCACGCTGCCCACGTGCCTTTGCAGCACAAAGTGCCACTCAATTCCTCTGAGTCTCACAGATCCTCTAATCTAAGTTCATTTGGCAGAGAATGGTCCAACACTATCATCTGAGAAGGCAGGAAAACTCATTATTCCAAAAAAACCTCATTATTCAAAGGCAACAGTCTCTCTTGGCTGTTCATCCCAGCAGGTAACGTGTCAATGTCTGGCAGATCAGTAAACACAGCCCTGGCTTCCATCAGAGCCCAGGAGCAGGAACAAGACAGGCAGACATGCTTGTGAGGCACTATTCTTATCCATTCATGTGCTGCTGGGCCCAGGAGGGCTTCACTAATTACTCCAAAACCCACCTGTCACACAGAGCCTGAGCTGACACCACCCCAGGGCCCCAGGCCACTGCCCAGCCCTGCTGCTATGCTCACATCCCCTGGGTTGGGTGAATCTTCCAGAAAAAAAACAGATTTCTCTGGAGCAGGAGGGTGTCAGAGCTACCAAACTCCAGCACACACATTTTAATGTTCTTTATGTGCTGCCATTTCAAGAGAGCCTCTGAGAACCAGAGCAAAGGAACACAGGGGATTTACAACTCTTCCCTGAACTTCCAGCTTTCCTTCAGCAGCCTGTTTTTAGTGTAACCCCTTTGTCAGGGAATCTATTATTTGATAATCTCTTCATCCCTCACAGCACCTTTTATTCACAGCATTTACTGCCCCATTTGACACACGCATCCTGCTCTGGAAAACTACTCAAACCGACTGCACTTCACACACCTGAATATCCCTAGCATGGAAATATACTCCTAATACACCCAGAACCCACTCCATGGTCCATCATAAAGCCTCTTAAGTCTCCTACTTCTGCAAAAAGTAGAAGCAGGTATGGTGAGAAGGCAGAAAAAAGGTGTGGTGAGTCAGCAAAGTGTAAAAGGAAGGAAAAAAACATTTAAAAGTCCATTCTTAAGTAGGTACCTTTTCAGCCAAGGCCTTTAAGCTGTCCAGAAACCTCTGCCAGAAGTCCTTGAAGAGGGGTCTGTCAATCCTCCTCAGGCTCTCCTTGGTGCTGGCATCCACACTGACATAGAGCTGGGTCACAGGCTCCAGCCTCCTGTGAAGGAAAAAAGGGAATTGCTGCTTTCACAAATCTGCTGCTTGAGTTTGTGTTCTCCTACAAATGCAGGAACAGGAACTGGACAGTATTTCCAGGGAAAGTTCATTTCTGCCAAGTGACTAGCATCAGCAGCAAGGTGTTACAACCTCAACAAATACCCCCAAGGCTGAGAACTCACACAGCCCTTGGCTGACAATTTCACTGTCACTTCCTCCCTGCACCAGAATGGATTTCACTCCAGTGGAGCTGTAACACATTGGGAAAGGCTTCCCAAAGACAGGGGTTCAGGTGAGGCATGCAGAGGTTCTGCAATCCACAAAGCTCTGCCCTTTCTCCACAATTTATCTGGTCCATGGGAAAACAATCCCATTCAACAGAAATGGACAGCAGGAGGAATTTCCCCATGGAAAGGGTGGTCAGGCCTTGGCAGGGGCTGCCCAGGGAGGTTTGGAGTCGCCATCCCTGGAGGTGTCTGAGGAAGGCCTGGACGTGGCAGTCAGTGCTCTGGGTGGGCATTGGGCTGGGACTCAATGATTCTGGAGGGATTTTCCAACCTCAGGGATTCTGTGACTCTAAATTCAGTCCTAATTCAGCCAGTTCCTACTGTCAGACATGCTGAACTCCCCTGACCTGCAGCAGGATCGTCAATGACATTTTTGAAGGGATCTCAAATCTGTTTAGAAAATAAACCCATGCACAAACCACCACCGTGTTCTCCTTCTACTGCCAAAGCTCTTATTTCACAGAAATCCTGGAGCAGAGCCTTTCTGGTCACAAGTGCTGCTCCCAGCACCTGGGAGCCAAACACTGGGAACTCCTGAAGGGACTAAACCTCCTGTGCTGTGGGGAGAGCTTGGGTGGAGCCTGATCCCTTCCATAAATGCCAAGGGAATAAAGGAGAAGCAGCAACACCCCAGTCCATCAGCAAAAGGATCAAAGGGATTAAGAACAACCTAGAAAGGAGCTCCTTCAGAATCCCAGGACCACTGAGGTTGGAAAAGCCCTTCAGTGTCACCAAACCAAACCTGTGCCTGATCCCCACCTTGTCACCAGCCCAGGGCACTGAGTACCATGTCCAGGCCTTTCCTGGGCACCTCCAGGGGTGGGGACACACCTCCAGGATGGAGACAAACCCTGTCCACTGACAGAAGTGACAAAGGCAGTGAGTGTAACACTCATCCCTAGTGGCATCTCCCACCCAGGGGCTGCAGCATCGACAGCCACATCCCAGTGTACCACAGAGCTCTCAATATTTGGGGGCAGCATTTTGGGAGTGTTTTCTGTGAAGTCTGTAATAAGCAGGCACCAGTCCCAGCTTCATTTGGTTCTCTAGAGAAGATGGGAAGAAATAGGAAGCTATTGTTCAGCTGCCAAACAGCGCCATCTAAAAATACACTGTCACCCAAAGGTGACAGAGGAACAAGAACTGGCCAGAGTGAGACTGAACAGAGCTCTTTGTGTCCAGAAATATCCACTTAATGTGGACATTCAACCATCAGAACACATTCTCTGTGTGTGTATTTGGACAGCAAACTGAAATAACCCAGAACAAACTGAACATTTCAGGTTAAAATCTCAGTTTTGTAAACAAGTTTGTCTGGACTGGCAACCCAAAGCCACAGACTCCAAAATGAGCAAATGTTCTGGGCCTAAGTGAAGTGCTCAGTTTCCAGGAATACTGAGCCAAACTCTTTCTTTACTCAGTGCTGTCTTTGCTTAATTAAAAGGGGCCCTAGTGAAGATGGAGCAGGTGCTTTTCAAAAGAGGGGCTGAGAAAAATCATCTCTTCTCAAACTTAGGGACAGGCAGGAGCCAGACTAACTGTCAGCACAGGGGAAATGAAGGAATCAGAATTGATCCCAGGAGGGATTTCAGCCCCAAACAGGAATGATGCACAGGGCTCTGCATGGCTGGGAATCGAGCCTGGATGAGCTGGGCACATTCTGCCAAGGGGAAATAAGGAGAGAGGGCAGCCATGGGTGCAGTGAGAACAAGGACACAGACTGGTGTTCCTGGGACACAGCTCCAGTGCAGAATTACAACAAATCCAGCTGTGTGGTACCAGGATGGATTTGGGTGTGAATTTCTGAGCTAGCTCAAACACCTGAGGTGAAATCCAGGAGACTAAATCCATGGCATTTACACATGGATGTGGGCAGAAATCTTGAGCTGAAATCTTCAGCTGAGCTGTGCCACTCAAATAAATTGACTTCAGGCCTCCAGGCCTGAGGTGGCTTCACCAGGCCTGCGGGACAGAGCCCACAAGGACCAGGAACAGCAACATGAAAAATGAGCATTTGCTGGTGAGCATTAATAATCATCTGCTCGTTATTGGTATTATTATTGAACATAAAGACAAACACACACACAGAGTTGTTCCCAGCCATGGATCAGAAACAGGAGCCAGGTATGGATTCAACAGGAGCTCAGCTTAGGGGTGTAGAACCTCCATCAGTTTATTGTGAGCCTGGGGCAGGTGAAGCTGTAGCCCGAAGAGTGGAGGAGGAGGAGAGGAAGGCACAGGGGGCACCTGCTGGAGCCTCTGTCCTGAATCCAGTAACACCCCAGGCCACACTGCCCTCTCCCAGAAGAGGTTGGGAGGGACCTTAAAGCTCATGCTGCCCTGGGCAGGGACACCTTCCACTGTCCCAGGCTGTTCCAAGCCCTGTCCAGCCTGGCCTTGGGCACTGCCAGGGATCCAGAGGCAGCCACAGCTGCTCTGGGCACCCTGTGCCAGGGCCTGCACACCCTCACAGGGACAACTCCTTCCCCATCTATCCCTGTCCCCAGGCAGTAGGAAGCCATTCCCTGTGTCCTGTCCTCCATCCCTTGTCCCCAGTCCCTCTCAGCTCTTTTGCACCAGAGGTCATCCTGCCTGTTGCAGGATGAACTTTTTGACTACAGCTCCTCTGCTGACAGCACAGAAGTGAGTTGGGTGCCTACTTCAGTTCCCATATTAAGCAAATCATCTGCTTTGATGAGCCACGATCAGTTGCAATTTTTAAGACAGCAAGACAAGCATTTTATTTCCTTCTTTTTTGTTTCTTTTTAAAAGGATTCAGCAGATCCAAAAAGTGCAGCTTCTAAATAGAGTGTGTGCTCTTTTTTCAAACTGCTATATTTAGGAAAGAGCAATTTCTATCTACCAGGCACATAATACATGCCTTAAAGTAACTTGATTACACAATTATTCAATCATTTGGAATGCCCTTGTAGTGTATAATTACTCACTCCCAAACTGCCTGTCGCCCCCCTCAGTGCCAGATTGAGACCACAAGGAGTGCAAATGAAGGTGCCCCAGGAGCAGTGACACAGAGAAGGAGCTGGAATGAGCTGGGTGACACACCAAGGCCACCCTGCCCACAGCTCCCACAGCTCCAGGGCTGGATTTGCTGCTGGTCTGAACTGCTGGCATTCTGAGGAGCCCCCAGCCTCCCTGGAGCTGCATCCCCCCACCTGCTGCACTTCCTTTCTACACTTTGGTAACAGTAGCGTGGATACTCCAAAACATCAGCAGAAGGGATTCTCTTGAAAGAGTTCATTCAAGTGTTTGGCAGATTTCTCTCAAGTCCCCCTGAGGGAAGTTAAGCGGATCCCACTTTGCTGATGAACATGTGCTTGTCACCCTTCCTGCTCATCCTGCTGAGGATGTTGGGCTGGACAGAGCTTTGGGGTTGAGCCTTTACTTGAGCTGCTCCTCTGGGGTCAGAAAAAGATCAGCCCCAAAAGGCAATCTCTGAGCTCAGTGCCCTGCTCTGGCTGGCAGAGGGACAGAAGTTAACCCTGCCCCAGGTACAAACCACAGCTCACTCACTGCTCCCCTCTTGCCACACCTTCACAGGTGCCACATTCCATCCTCTCCATTTCCACAAGCAATCATAGTTTGTTAAAGAGGTACAGAAAAGAAAATCAGACTGTGGGGGGGAAAGGATTAGAAGGAGCATGGAGAGATTGAGGTTAAAATCACATGCTGAGGGGGATTTTTCATTGCGAGTGCTCATACAGAGCTGACTCTCAGGGCCCACTGAATGGGATTAGGACACTGCTCAGCACACCAATGCTTCAGAAGGAAGTTCAGGAGGAATTTCCTGCAGCTCTTACCTGATCTCCTCGGGGAACTGAGCGTTGGTGACCAGGAAGGTGGAGATGCCGTGCTGGTGCAGGAGCCTGACGAAGCGGTTGATGTGTGGGTACATGATGGGCTCCCCCACCAGGGACAGGGCACAGTGCTTCACTGCCAGGGCCTCCTCCAGGCGAGCTGCCTTCACTCCTGACACACCTGCAAAGGGGACAACAGCCTTAAATCAACAGTGGAGGGGCCCTGAGCAACCTGGTCTGGAGGAAGGCGGCCCTACCTTGGCAGGGGTTGGAACAAGATGATTTTTAAGGTCCCTTCCAACCCCAACCCTTTTGTGGTTCTGTAGCAAATCCCCTTCTCAAACATCCATATGCAAAACACACCCAGGCACCAGAAGGGCTAAGAAGAAGCTGGAGCCCTCCCAAAGCAGACAGGACAGCAGGCCACAGCCAGGGCCCAGGGAGCAGCTCTGCAGCACCCAGAGAGCAGCAGCACCCAGACTCTGGGCTGGGTGTGCCCTGAGCACTGCTGAGAGCAACTTCCTGGTAACACCTGAGCCAACATTAAACATTTGAAACCTCAGGGATGCTGGATGCTGAGACACAAACACACAGGGCAACTCAATGCCACTTCCAGCAGGTGTGTTAAGAAAGCAGCCCAGGTCATGGCTGTGCTGCTGCTGCTGGTCCCTAGGGGCCTCCAGGAAAAGCAGCTCCCAGAGGAGCTGAGCACAGCTCCCCAAACACAGCAAGGGACTGAACCCAGACTGGAAACACAGAACGTGCAGCTCCACAGAGGATGGGATCAAAAGAAAACCCAGCACATGGCACAGTTCTGAACAGCCAGAGACCTTTCAGAAGGAAGAGGAAAACCCAAGGAGCTCAAATGTAGTGTCCATGTGAAACCACCTGAGTGCCATTCCTGATGCCCAAGGCAGGGGGGAGCTGGATGCTCCTCCAGCCCACCCACACCTGACCAGGTGCTCAGGACCCCAGATGAAATCAGCTGCCTCCAAACAATCTTTTGTTCCAAATCTGTCACTTCACATTTCCCTGATGTGCCTTGATGTACTCGAATACAATCTGAAGCTTCAGATTGGGGGCTGGTCTGTTTTAAAGATAAAAAACAAAGCCTGGGGTGTGTGAATCCAGGTCTTCAGCTCTTCTCTCGCTGCCTTGATGCTGCAGTACAGAAAATTACTGCTGTGCTGGAAAGCCCAGATAAAAGAGGTGTTTGTGGATATTGCTCCAGCCTCATGTAGCAAAGCTGGTTTGGAATCAGAGCAGGGCTGAAAGCATTTTCAAGCAGCCAGGCTCAGTCCTGAGGAAGTGACAGGACTAATGGTTATTCCATAGAAACCTGACAGCACTAAATGAGAGCTTTATTGGAGAAGAAAGCAGTGTCTTCAGCACACACAGAGATTAAAGGACAAAGTTTTACATTCCTAAAGTCGGTTTTGGAATTAATTAATTTCTCTCTCTCAGCATTTTGCATCTGGACTCTCATAATTACCCTGCCAGCTTTATAAGCAGAAGAACAAAATCCCAACATCCCCTAAAGTTTGAGTAGAACTTTCCCAAAACAGTTTACACCAAACCTGGCACATCCACCCAGAGGAGGGAGTGAAGATGTACACAACCATCCAAGCACACAAATCACCAGCCAGGCAGGGATAAACTCCCAGGATTGGTGTATTCCAGGAGGGCAGGGACTCTCCTTGATCCCTATGGCTCTGCTCCTGCCATCAGCTCCCAGCAGAGCACATCTCCCTGGAAAAGCTGATTCCAGCTGCTCCACTAACTTGGGAAAGGATAGCAACACCTGGCACAGCACCCAGGAGAGGCTGGGGATGACTCTGGTACCCCTTGTAAGGACCTGAGTAGCACAAGGGCCTGGGGAACAGGGGGATGAGGGACCTGCTCTATCCATGCTGATCCATGGTACTACGAGGATTTCCTAGGACAGGTCATGCATTTCTCTTTGGTTCTTTCCCTGTATTATCAGATTCCCACTTTCCCACTCCTGAGTTATGTTTCCATCCTGTGTGTGCCCTCTGCAAGGGCATAGAGATTTACAAGTCACTCCCCAGAAAAATGTATCCATCAAATAAACCTCCCAGCCTCACTCCCTATCAGTTAGGTGTCTCTCATCATTTACTCCAAGAGAGAATTATGGGGCTTTAATGGCTGTGCTCTCCAAACCCTGTACAAACTGTGGCCACACTACAGCAGAAGATGATTTATCATCACCCACAGACTCCCAGAGTATAGAGGGCTATCCTGTAGGGTATCTTAAAGGAAAAAGGGACACAAGCAATCTGTTCCTTCAAAGGAAATGTCATTTTACTGCAATGATTTGAACGAATAAAGCACCAGATGAGCTCACCACTTTCTCTGGCCCATGGAATGGGTGTGTGGATGTATCTACCTGCAAAGCTGTGGGACTGGGACTGCAAAGAGCAGCACCAATTTATTCAAATGGCTCAGGGAAGTACCTGAGTAGCATCTCCAAACACCAACCCTGAGGATTCCCTAGCTAAGGCACTTCCCATATTTTGATTCCCTAGAAGCCCAAACAGGTTGTTCTACATCAAGGGCCAGTGTCCAACACCTCAGCCCTGCTGGGACACCTCTGGAGTCCCTGTGGATGCCCAGCCAGCGCTGCAGGATCAGACACATGAATGTTGGGAAATGGAGATGGAAACCAATCATTCCCCCAGCACTGTACGGTCACCATTAACCCATGCCCCCAAGTTCTACAGTTTGTAAATCCCTTCAGAGGTGAGGACTCCACCTCCTCCCAGGGCAGCTGTGCCAGGGCTGGACAGCCCTTTCCTGGAAGGAATTTCCCCAATATCCACCCTGAGCCTCCCCTGGCCCAGCCTGAGGCCATTCCCTCTCCTCCTGTCCCTGTTCCCTGGGAACAGCAGAGCCCGACCCCCCCGGCTGTCCCCTCCTGCCAGGGAGTTGTGCAGAGCCACAAGGTCCCTCCTGAGCCTCCTTTTCTCCAGGCTGAGCCCCTTCCCAGCCCCTCAGCTGCTCTGGGGCTCCAGCCCCTTCCCAGCTCCATTCCCTTCCCTGGACATTCTCCAGCCCCTCAATGTCTTTCATGGAGGTGCCCAGGACTGGAGGTGTCCCAGCCGTGCCAGCACAGAGGACAGAGCCCAGCCACAACCCGTCCCCTATTCCCCACAGCAACCTGGGTCACCCCACTGCTCCAGCAGGTGGTTCCTGCAGTTTTGCTGTTTTTTTCTGAAAAATCAATCAAAATAAACGCCCTGCTCTGTGTGCAGAGCTGCTGGGCTGGCTGGAGGAGCCACTCCTGCTCCTGACCGAGACAGCCCCAGCCCTGGCACTGCACACTGGGGACTCTGGTCCTGCCACAGCTGTATCTTTGCCTGTCACCAGTTCGGTTCACTCACACTGTTCCTACTCGATTTGGATTTCACTGCTTCCACCCTAACAACATTTCCACACACACCTGAGGGAAGAATGATATAAAATTCACTAAATGGAACAGGAGCTCCTGGGCTTTTCTTAGCAATTTTTCTTCTCTTTAATAAACCTTTGACTCACAGCAGTCAGGGCAGGAATGTTGCCATCTATCACTAGAAAAATAAACCAGCTTTTGTTTTCCCACTTTACAGCACAGTTCTGGTCCAGAGCTTTTCTCTTTTCTCCTTTCACAGTTCCATGGCAAGGGTAACTTGCTCAGATGCACAAGCACATTGCAAGTAATATTTATGAATTTGTTTAACAGAAAATAGGCTCCAAAAAGAGAGAATCAGGATGTCCTGACATTTCAGATGCTGAAAAGCCTATCCATAATCATTTCCTCTCCTCAACACATTTTGAGAAGAAAGCAGGGTCAGGGAAGGAGAAGGTTATTCCTTAATCCAAGATGATAATGGCTTTTCTCCAGAGACTTGAAAGCCTCCAGGGCTGGAGGGTCCCCACCTCTCCAGGCCCCACCCTGGCTGAACAAACTCATTTTGATGTGTAACTTGACCCTCCCAAGCAGAAACCAAGTCTGCTGTCCCTTGCTCTGGGGACAGGGACAACAGATCTGAGGTTGTGCATCTCCTACAGAACTTCCCAGTGCTCAGAACCACAGAATAACAGAGGCTGGGAAAAACCACCAGGATCATTCAAAAACATTCCCCCAGCACTGCCAAGGCCACCAACAAACCGTGTCCCCAAGTGCCACATCCACATGAATTTTGAACATTTCCAGGGATGAGGGCTCCACCCCTGCCCTGCACAGCCTGTGCAAGGGCCTGGCCTCCCCTTTCAGTGAAGAAATTTTCCCAGTATCCACCCTGAGCCTCCCTGGCCCAGCCTGAGGCCATCCCCTCTCCTCCTGTCCCTGTTCCCTGGGAGCAGAGCCCGACCCCCCCGGCTGTCCCCTCCTGTCAAGGAGCCACAAGGTCCCTCCTGAGCCTCCTTTTCTCCAGGCTGAGCCCCTTTCCAGCCCCTCAGCTGCTCCTGGGGCTCCAGCCCCTTCCATCCATTGGCTCAACCATGGTGTTTCTCCAGATAGCCCTGAGGTAAGCCCTGTCCTGAGTGCACCTCTCACCCTCCCCAAATTCCCCTGCAAAGCTGGTGTTTCAGTACCACCATCCCCTGGGACAGGGAATGTTGGACACAGTGCCAAAGAAACCCCAGGCCCAGGAGCGAGGCTTCCCTGGAGTTGCTGCTCCAAACCAGCCACGGGAGGAGAATGAAGCCCACAGAGCCCTAACCTGAGCTATTTTTCCACCCATTATCCAGCTGCAGAGATTGAGACAGAGCAGCTCTGCTCTGCTCGGTTTTGTGCCTGCCACATCCTGGATCCATTGGATTCTCTTTGAGCACAGCCAGCCTACACAACCGGATTCCCAAAATGATTGCCAAGGCCAGGGCTCATCTTGCACGTTTTACAGCTGTTCCACTCCATCTGTGCTGCCCACAGGCAGTTGGGAAGAACAGAACCCTGAAGCTGTCCTGCCAAGCTGGCCAGCCCTGCCAGCACACACAGCTGACCTTGGCAGAGTAACCGGATCATTCACATTTGGGAAATAAACCCCCCAGCCTTCTCTATAGTTATAGACATAGAATATCAGTAAATTTCCATGGGAAGCAAGGTGCAGTGCTTTCCAGAGGTGCTGTGGAACTGCAGCTTCAGTCACAACCACAGGTACTGCATAATTTCTGAAAATCCAAATCCCCTGCTTGCTGCTGTTTCATTATTCATGAGACAAAAACAACCCAGAAGTTCCATGGCTAACACAAAGCTGGATATTAAGGTTGGCAGTGTATTTCCCATCAACTAAGATGATGATTGCTTTTGCTTACTACCTGCCCTCACTCTTCCAGAGGAGCCACGATCCCTCATCATCCAGGCTGGCTTTAACCACTGTGGAAGGCTCTGTGCACACCAAGGGAAAGGATTTGACAACTATCAGGATGCACCAGAGGCAACTCCACTCTACTCCCTCCAGGCAGCAGCACATACTCAGTGGCTGAGACTCATTTCAGAAAACATTAAATGTGCCACAGCAGTTTCTTCTCCCACATCTTCCTGATATCCTGAACATCAGGCCTCCTTCCCAACGGACCAGAACATTTTCACCTGTTCTGAAGATGTCACTGCTGGTTATCCTCTAACAGCATCAGGGTGGGGACAGAGGAGAAGTTACCTTTGAACTGCCTGATCATGTTCTGGTGCTTCTCAATGGCCTCCTGCAGGATCACCTCGGGCTGGTCCATCTTCCAGCGCCACTCAGTGCCCACGGGGTTTGTGTGGTGTCTGAGGGAAGAGGGAACAGTCACTCACTGTCACCTGGAGCCCACCGGGAGAACTCACCTGCCACCTGAGGACTTTGGCATCAACCACACTCAAAGCAACAAAAGATCCTCAGCAACCTCCTGCTGCTGCCCTGACCTTTGGGGGTCACCTCTGAACACCACTCTCACACCCCTCTCCTTCCAGGCTCCCAGAAGGAAGAATGGGCATTCTGGACAATACTTATACACTTACTTTCAAGCACAGGTGAAAGGTTTCTAAGCTAAAATAATGTCTGCAAAAACATTTGTAAAGAAAGGAAAACTGGTTCTGCCTCCTTTTCTGTCCACACAGCTACACAAAGCTCTGGAGAAGGGAGGTTCCAGGCTATTTTTAGTTCCATTTCAAAGGTATCAAGCACCTCCCTGAGCACAGGACTTGTTTCTACCCCAGCATTTGTGTGGCACTCTGGTACCAGGACAGATGAGGGCAGGCTCCTCCAAACCCCCTGAAGACAGCAGGAGGCCTGCACTGTACGGGGATGCATTCCTGGGGAATCTGGGTCACCTCCCAGATTTTAATCCCCCTGAGCCAAGCAGATTGCAGAGGAAAAGTCCCAGATCTTCCATCTGAGGAACAGCTGCATCACACTGAAGGGGGAAGCCTGGAAAGGATCACTGTCCCCTTATTTTGTTTTCTTGGAAAACAGCAAAAGCCAACCCAGGTAAATCCACCCAGGCACCTGGAAGACCCATGGAGTTCCTCCCCATTTCTTATTTTATCAGCATGAGAGAATCATCCAGCCCTTAAATACCATCTTAAGGAAGTCAATGAAATTCTGTGTTTTCACCTCCTTGTTCCCTCTCCATGTTTTCCTGCTTCATCCCAAAATATGTTACCAAAGTCCCTCCAGTTTTTCCCTACCACTCCCCTGCAGCCCACACAGTTCATTAAGAGCAGCACATTGTGCAGGATCTTCCACAAAAGCTCTTGGATTAACTCACCTCTGGACAGGAAAACAAGGCCAAGCAAAACACACTCCTGACACTCCAAGGTGACTTCCTGCACCCTGGAAGTCAGCCCTGGGGACACCTGAGAGGTTATAGCTGCATTCAGCCCTCCAGCTCCAGGGGATTAGGACAAGACTCCCAGCATTTCACTGAGGGAGATGGGACAGGGATCCCAGGACGAGGGGCTGGTCCAGTGAATACCAAAGGTTCCAAATGACCTCTGGATGAGGGGGAAGGGATTCAAACCAAAAGAGAGTAGGTTTGGCTTGGAAAAAATGTCCCTGGCAGTGCCCAAGGCCAGGTTGGACAGGGCTTGGAGCAGCCTGGGACAGTGGGAGATGTCCCTGCCCATGGCAGGGGTGGCACTGGATGGGCTTTGAGGTTCTTTCCAAACCAAACCATCTGGGATTCTAGGATTCTCCAAGTGAGAAACACCTGCAGCTGCATCCTCTGACAGTGCTAAAAAACAAACTCCAAACCCAGGCTCAATAAAATCAGCCTTTTGGCCCAAACATTTCTTCATCCACTTCAAGAGCAAAGATTCAAACACTGCTCTCCCAGACTTCAACACCTTAAGGATCCTTTAAGCCTTTAAGCCAAAACAGCTTTGAATTTCCCCTTTATTTTCACATCTGGCAACATAAGAAGTTTTCTGAATGTCAGCTATAAAAGGCATTTATAAAACTCTTCCATGTTTAACTGCAAAACTTGTACCTTCTATATTTAATAGGGCCAGCTGGCAGAAAGTCAATAGGCTCTGGGTGCACCCTGGACAGCTATTAGTGTCCAACAGGCCCTGCATTTTAAACACATCCCACTGTTTAAGAAACACACCAGGTCAAGTCTACAGAGCTGCTTATTTGGCAAAAAGGATGTTCTCTGCCAAGAGGAGGATAAAGCAGTAATACCTTGAGCTCAGGAGATTGTTCCCCAGTCCCCAGCACAGACAGAATTTCAGTCACCATCCCTTTGCCCCCAGGCTCTGTGACCTCCCATCATCCACCTCACCAGCTGCACCAGTACTGAGCAGGAATGTCAGGGATTCCTTCCTTCCTTCCCAAAATAACACAAATAAAATGGAATTTCACCCAAACCCACACACAGCAGAAAACCTTGATTTTAGCAGAGATTCCAAGTGTGAAACAGGTTTGGTTGGCTCCTTCAGAGACACCTCAGTGCCACAGCAGCACAGAGTGCAGGGAACACGATGGGAAGCTGCAGCTGGCTCTCCTGGAATCTCCCCAGCCACCTACCCTGCCCCCACCCAGCTTCCCCTGCAGTCCCAGCACACTTCTGATCCACGAGGAGCATGGGACAGCATTCCCAGTGTCCCTGGCAGGTCCTGGGAGCCCTGGGAAGGTGCAGCTTCCCTGGGGCTGTGATCACCTCCTCAATCCCTTGGGGGCTATTTTAATAAATCACCTTTTGCTTTATACATTCTGCAAATGGTTATTAAGAGCTCTAAGGGCAGATGCAGTTCAGATATAAAATATAATTTATCAACAGACCCAGAGTGATACCTAGTGAGGAAGAGGAAGGTGAGGAAGTCCTGGTGGCAGTGACATGAGAGGACAGAGCATACCATTCCTAGGGAGGGCAGGAGCAGAATAAAAATAAGAAGAGTTCAAGAAGCAGTCTCAGTGAACCCTGAGAGGCAGCAGGGAAATCCCAGAGGAAAAGAGCTTAAGAGGAAAGAACTCCAGGAGAACTGGCAGTTTTGGAAGCCCTGTTAAGACAGAAGTGCAAACTGCAGCAATAAAAAGCACAGACAGAACAAGAAAATCAATCTGCTCTTCTGCAGCCTCATGATTGTCCAGCTGCAAACAAAAGGAAGAGCACAAAAACACAGGGGAATCAGCAGAAAGGGAAAGCAAAACATCAGCCATGATCAGGAAAGGACACACAAAAGAGATCCCAAGGATTTTCCCTGGAATGATGAGAGGAGAAAGACGGAAACCACAAAAAAAGCTTGGCCAATGCACAAGTCAACCATGTTTAATGTTCCTGCTGGTACAAAATGAAACCTGTCTGTACCTTTTCTTCTGCAGCTCCTGAGAGCAGCAGGAGGACCCCAGACTGGGCTGGGCAGAGACCAGGACCAAGATATGGAATCTGAATGAAATGTTTTCCCTAGGGTGAGTAAAGTCACCCTGGATAAACTGGCTGACAGGATCAGAGAGTGTCAGGGATAGACTGGATATTAAGGGAAATTTCTTCATGGAAAGGGTTGTCAGAGGGCAGTGGTTTAAAAGCTCTGTGGATGTGGCACTTGAAGACAGAGTCTGGTGGCTTTGGCAGCGCTGAGGGAACAACTGGACTCAAGGGTCTTAGAGGGCTTTTACAACCAAAAGAATTCAGGACCTGGCACCATCCCCTGCAGGGATACCCGAGGCCCAGCATGGACATTTCACAGCCTGTTTATATTCACTACTGAGGACATAAATCTGGGAGCTGAATGTAACAACTCCCAGGACTTTCAAGAAGTCCAAATCCAGGTGAACACAAAGTGCCATAAAATGAAAATCAGAGATTTCAACCCACACATGAACATTTCTCCCAGAAATGCCTCATATGACAGAGCTGGCAGAGCAGCACATGAAGGCACCAAGATTCTTTTTTTACCACTTTTTTTTACCAGGGGCATGAACTGAGCACACTGTCAGATGTGCTCTCCCTCACCCTATTTAGCTGGTTATTTTGAGAGCTCCTGGCAGACATGCAAGCCCAAAACTCAACAAACCAGTGAATAATCCAATGTGAGGTATCAACCTTGGTCACAACAGATCCCTGCTGGAAACAAAACCATAACCAAACCGAAATCCTGGGAGAAAAGAGCATCAGCTGAGCAGAACCAGGACTGGTGGCTGGACATGCACAGAGACTCTCTGAGCTTTCAGGTTCAGCTTCCAGGTGCTCCAAACCTGCAGTGTTTGATATCAATACTCCTCATTTCCCTAAGGAATTTACCCTCTGCAATCAAGTTAGTTACTGAGGAGAAGCTTTTGTTTTCATCTTGTTTTCAGTTTCTTCTTATTTTTTTAAAGACCTTAAGTACTTCTCCTACAAGAGATTATTAATTTTTAATCTCTGTATTTTGCAGGGCTTACTGTGATGCCTGGCTTTTGGCCACCCACTGATTTAGTGTCTGAACACAACTTCAGTTGCTATCTACGAACAAAACCTGAAACCTCCAAGCACAGGTATAAACATTAAAGTTACAGCAGAAGAAATATGAGCCAATTTCTTCACAGGATATTTCACTCTGTCTGGTTTGCCTCCTTCTCAGATGCAAAAGTAATAAACCCTATTAATTTAAATCTTATTTAGCTGTTCCATTTCTTCACAATAATTGATTGGGCTTTGGACACTGAGCCAAAAACCCTCATCAAATCAGGTTCTGCCTGGTGCCTGTGCTGCAGGGAGGTGTCACAGAGCTCCAAACCCACACTTGCTCTAATTGATTAAAAGATTTGGTCACTTGCACATTTCCATTTAGGCAATTAAGCTAAAGAGACACAGCCTCAGTGAGAGCAGCTAGGAGCAGAGATGGAGAGTGGCAGACTCCCTTGGAGGACAGGATTATGACACGGGATGCTGCAGTAGTTCAGGTGTGGGGTGTCCCCCTCAATGCTTTTGATGGAACAGCCTCAGTGCTGCCTGGGGGAACACCAAACAATCCATCCTGGAGAAACATGGAATATCCTGAGCTGGAAGGACCACAGGGATCATCCAGTGCAGCCCCTGGCCCTGTACAGACACCCCAACAATCCCTCCCTGGGCATCCCTGGCAGCGCTGTCCAAACGCTCCTGGAGCTCTGGCAGCTTTGGGGCCGTGCCCATTCCCTGGGGAGCCTGGGCAGTGCCCAGCACCCTCTGGGGGAAGAACCTTTCCTGATCTCCAGCCTGAGCCTGCCCTGGCACAGCTCCAGCTGTTCCCATCTCCCAGTCTGCTTTTTCTGTCCTCACATAACTGCCACATAATCCTGCACACCCAACCTCTCTGAAGGGGACAGGCAGGGAAGCACAAGCCAGTGAGGGGGCCCTGGCAGCTGTGACAGCTCCCAGGGACAAGGGGGACAAGGAGAGCATCCAGTGCAGAGTGAAGCCACATCTCTGACAAAATCTTCTGATTTTCTGAGGGTGTTTGGATACTGGCTCCACCCATGAGCTCTAGTGGAGGTGTTCTGGCCACAGCAGTTGGAACTGATGCCCTTCAAGGACCCAACCCAAACCAGTCTGTGATTCCATGATTACTGGTTTGGGGCCAAAATGTGTCAGTCAGGACCAGCCAACTCCAGTGACATCCAGTTCCCAGGGAAAGCAGCTGAACTGCAGCATTCTTGCCAAAGTGAGGAAGAGAAAATAAACAGGCTCCTTGGCCTTTCCTTCAGCCATCTGGGGAGAGCTCAGTGGTTGTGCAGTTGGAAACACTGGCAGAATCTACAAATGTCAAAATCCTGAAAGAAGAGATCAAGAAGAAAGAATCCCAGCAGCCTTATCTGCAAAGCAGCGTGCAGAGCTGCACGAGGAGCCCAGCACAAAACCTGCATGAAAAACCTTCTGCCAGCAGCTGATCAAAACTAGGATTTCACATGTCTGCAGCAGCACAGATGGCACCTGCTGCTCAGGGGCTGCCTTGTTTATCCTGCCCAGCCACCAGGGCCTGCAGTGAAGAACCTGCAAGGTGTGGGGGATGAAACAAGAAGTACAGGTGGGCCCAACTGCAGGGTTTGGGAGCTGGGCTGGCACAGATCAGCTGGGATTGGGTGTGGCAAGGAGGGAGGGAAGATCCCTCTCGCAGCCACATGAAGGCTGCAGCAGCCCAGGCATAGGAGCCGGAAAAGTCACCAAAAATAAATCTTCTTTCAGCAGCCCTTCTGGTTTAAGTCAAGTTTAAGGTCCTGGGATGAGCCTCAAACTGAGCCTTACATCTTGCAACTTAAACCTTCCAGTTTCCAGGGGAGACCTGAAGGCAGTCAGCTGCATTCCATATGGGAGAGTCCAACACCTGCCACCCACCTCACCCACAGCAGGGAAATAAATGAACCAATGCTAAAACCTCTGAGCTCAGTGCCCTGGGAAGCTGCTTCCTTGCTTTCAGGTTGTAGCCATCAGGAAAATCAGCACTGCAGCACTTGCTGTCATCAGGCTGCTGCTGCCAGATCCCTCTGAAGTGACAGGTGACAGTGACAGCATGATGAGTTAGAGACACAGGGAACAGTGCCACCTTCTTCGGGTCTCTACATTAATGGAGTGATTTATCAATTATTGATAAATCTGTACTATCTCATTTATCAGTTTCTGCACTCTCCTGTTCACACTTGCTGGATTTCCCTGATTCAGCCGATTCCACATCCAGGCTGCTGCCAAAAATCCTGAATGAGGGCATTTGGAAGAGAAACTGGGAAATGCTCTGTGGAGCAATGCTAGGAACAAAGTCCCTCATCCTGACCACGTTCCTGTTTGCTGTTTAGGATGTACCTTGTGTGTGGGAACAGAGGGACAAGCACAGGCAGGGCAATGTCCCTCCCAGCACAGTCTCACTGCAGGATTCCATACACACCACATGGAAAACAGACAAGAGTAGAAGGTTTTCCTTCCAAGTCACTGCCCTGCTCTGAAGTAAAGCAGAAGCTGCACATTAAAGGTGCTGTTTGCTGCCTCCTTACCAGCCAGGGTATGAGGAAAGCCCATCCAGAGCTCCAAGGAACATTTTGGAATAGACTCCCAAATACAAACTGCACAGCATGCCCAGTGATCTTATTTACCATGGGAGACAGCTTTCAAGCAACCTCCAAGTTAGGGAAGACCTTTAAATGCTCCCATGAAATATCTGCATTGTTAAAATTCAAGGACTATGAAAGACGGAAATGGGCACTCAGAGGAATTTGGCTGATTTTGCATGTAAATATTATCAAAGAATCCCAGAATGGTTTGGGTGAGAGGGGACCTTCAAGCCTGTCATTCCACCTCCTGCCATGGCAGGGAGACCTTCCACTGGCTCAGGCTGCTCAGGGAATACTCACTGGGGTGCTGGACTACCATCCCCCAGGCTGAGGGATGGAATGGGTGTTGTTGGAAGCCTGGAGTAAGGTGCAAGTCCCAGAGGAAGTACAGCTCCCATGGGATGATTTAGCAGGGTGGAAAACAAAAGAGCTCAAAGCACAACCTCCCTGTCCTCCCACTCCAGATGCTCTCACATCACTGCTGGCACTTCTGCTGAGCCTCAGCCTCTCTTCCCAATCCCACCCTGCACTCCTCCAGCCTGGCACACACCTCCCTTGGAAGCTCAGGCAGGAGGAAGTTGTGCTAGAGCAGCTCAGATCCAGCACAGCTCCTTTCCTTCAGGAATTCACCACACAGACAGTCCTCTGAGGAAAGAGGATACTCTCCTGACCAATGGGAAGTCTTTGAGTTGAGGACAGGTTGCCCAGCCTGGAGAAAAGGAGGCTCAGGGGGGACCTTGTGGCTCTGCACAACTCCCTGACAGGAGGGGACAGCCGGGGGTCGGGCTCTGCTCCCAGGGAACAGGGACAGGAGGAGAGGGAACGGCCTCAGGCTGGGCCAGGGGAGGCTCAGGGTGGACATCAGGAGGAATTTCCCCATGGAAAGCATTGCCAAGGATTGGAAGGGGCTGCCCAAGGAGGTTCCCATCCCTGGAGGTGCCTAAGGAAAGGCTGGACATGGCACTCAGCACTCTGGGCTGGGGACAAGCTGCACATTGAGCACAGCTTGGATTGGATGATCCTGGTTGGCTCTTCCTGCCTCAGTGATTCTGGGATTTATCAGCTGCTGTTTTAGGAAGGCAACAGTTACTGAGTGATCACTTTTTACTTGTTCAGAGCACTGGAATTGGTAGGGGTGAAGGTACTTTAAATATGGAAAATGGTCCAATTTCCAAAGACACTGCTCAGCACCTTGGGGGGTTCTCCCAACACACCCACACTCCCCAGAGCACAGCTGGCTAAGGGACACTGCTGTGTCCCACAGAGCCCCCACCCTGGCCAAAGCCCCTGGGTGCCTTACCTCCAGCAGAAGACACACTTGTTGGCACAGGCCAGGCTGGGGGTGGCCTCCATGCAGCGGTGGCTCTCAATGCCATAGAAGGTGTGCTTGTAGCAGCCCCCACGGCCCCGCAGCATCGACTGAGGGCAGGGAAACACAGCAGAGTTCAAAACCCATCTGGGGCCCAGCTGAGGGCAGGGGAACACACACACACACACACACACACACACACACACACACAGGAGAGTCAAACAATCCCTCTGGGATGACACTGAGGGCACACATCCCCCACCAGGAGAGTTAAAACTCCCCATCTGGAGCCAAACTGAGGGCACAGCTGTGAATCTGCTCCCTTCAGCCACCTATGACTTCAGTTCCAAGTTCAGCAATGCCCTGAGCAGGGCTGAGGGACACCAGTGCCACCTGCTCTAAGAAATTCCCAGCTCCCATAAAATGTGACTCTTTACATGCACCCTTGCAGCCATACTGCATTTAGGAGGTCAAACTCATCCCTGTGTTAGAGGAGAAAGAACTTTAAGCTACTCAGACCCTTCTCTGGCAGACCCAGCACAATGTGCTCTCCTGAGGTTTTCAGACTCAGCCCATGAAGAGCAGGTGAAGCCTCTTGAGCTGCAGGAAGTGCTCCTGGAAAAGCTCACTCAGGAGCAGTAAGGATCCATTTCAAGGCTGTCCCTACTGAATACTCCATTATTTTCATTTATCTCACAGAGTATTTCTTGCAGCACTAAATCAAATAAATGCCCTGACCTTATAAACCCTCATTCACAGCTGGCAATGGCTCCAGCAGCATGCTGCACTTCCCTTCCCAGCACAGCTACAGCAGCTTTCCCAACAGGATTCAACTCCTATTTATCATGCAGGCTGCGTGCAGAAAAGGCTGTCTTTCATTAGCTTAGTTAAATAATAATAAATGAGAAAGAAACTAATACTCTCAAGAGAAAATGTGAAATATAACACAGCACCTTTTAATCTGTCTTCCTCTTCCTGAAGAGTCCTGGTGAGCCAACAGAAAGGAGTAGCAGGGAAAAATCTACAGCTAATCCCTAACTGGTTGTATAGGTAGAAGATTAAATTACATGGGAAAAATGCTGTTGATTCTACCCATTCTTCAAATGATAGAGACTTCAGGAGATCCACAAATTCAGGAGAGCAAGTTGTATTTGGCTTTTCCTAAGGCAAAAAGATTCTTCCCATAACACACAGGATTCTGTTTTTTTCTGGAATCTGACAGAACCCAATCTTTTCCATCTGAGATACTTCTATGAAACTATATTTAATACTGGTCCTGCCAGCCCTGCTCCTGCTTTCCTCTTTCCAAAAGGTTCCTGAAGACTCTCACACACTGGTGTGAACCTGAGGCAAAGCCACTGCCTGGAACCAATTTCAGCTCAATTTATTAGAAGACTTTACATTCAATTCCTGCTTAAGCTAAAAATAGTATGGGCCCATCTAAGCACACAGAGCTGCTATTTATTTTGTGAAATGGCTTTACAGTGCTGCATTAAAGTCTGGGTCTTTCATAAAAATAAGTTCTCTGGCTTTCTCAGCAACAACAGTGAAGTTTGGCAAGTCTTCTTTAAACGTTTTGTGGTCATGTCTGCTACTAAAAATGATAGAAGGGAGAAATGGGGGTAAGAGTGACCAGCAGAGCAGCAGTGGGATCAGTGCATTCCACAGCACTTCTGACAGCCCAGGGTGGGTTCTCTATGCTGCTCAGAACAAGGCTCTTGATGAAACAGTTCATTGACACCAGACACTGCAGTGAAAACTCTCTGCAGCCCACCCTGGGATGGCATCCTAAGGACTCTTTCAAAAATAAACAAAGTTAAGCAGGCAGCAAAGGAAAGCTCAGACAGCAGGGACTGATCACTGCCACAACACAGGAATCACAGATGTGCTGGCATCTAAACGAGGTGCTGATTCCAGAGGTTCCCATCCAGAGATGCTCAAGGGTGCAGGATGTTGCAACATGGTGGGTGAAGGGGCTGGAGCCCCAGGAGCAGCTGAGGGAGCTGGAAAGGGGCTCAGCCTGGAGAAAAGGAGGCTCAGGGGGGACCTTGTGGCTCTGCACAACTCCCTGACAGGAGGGGACAGCCGGGGGGGTCGGGCTCTGCTCCCAGGGAACAGGGACAGGAGAAGAGGGAACGGCCTCAGGCTGGGCCAGGGGAGGCTCAGGGTAGGTATTAAGGAAAATTCCCTCTCTGAAGGGAGGGTCAGTGCCTGGCACACCCAGGGCAGTGGTGGAGTCCCCTTCCCTGGAGGGGTTTAACAGCCCTGTGGATGTGGCACCTGGGGACAGGGGTCAGTGGTGGCCTTGGCAGTGCTGGGGGAAGGGTTAGACTTGATGATCTCAGAGGGATTTTCCATTCTTAATGATTCTCTGCTCCCCAAATGTACATTAGAGACCTGTGAGCTCCAGAGGGACCTGCCAAGGACAGCAGAAACCTGAAGGGGCTGCAGTTTGTTCTCCACAGCTCTGTGCCTCTGCTGGGAATGTTTTTAAGTCTGGAAACTGCTTGAAAAGCTATGGAGTTCCAGCTCCTCCAAGAGCCAAGTGCAGGGCTGGGAGGAGGCTGTGTCACACAGGAGTGCCCATACCCACAAATGTTGTATACAGCCACATTCACACACACCCCACAGAGCAGAGAAATCATTAACAACAATGAAATCATTAACAGCACCTCCCCGTGGAAATCTGATCTTGTAAATGCTGAGAACTAGGGAAGACCTGACTGCCACAACCCAGCCCCGGGACAGGGGCTTTAAACAGTCTCATGTGCCTGCTCTGGTGTGACAATGGCTGAGTTATCCATGTTCCACAACTGTACACCAGGGATGCAACTTTCCCACTTTTCCCTCATGTGGATTTCAGTAGGCAGAAGATGTTTTAGTAGACAGAAGAACAACAGGAAAAACCAGAAAAGGATGTTCCCAGCTCTGTGCTCAGCTGTATTCCTACTCTTTGCAGAGGGATTTTAATAGCTGGAAATGCAAGGTTATGGCTTGAAAGACAGAATTTGGGTTCGTGCAAATAAGAGCAGATTTTTAAATGATATTTCATCAGGAAATTGGAATACCTGAGCAAGTCTCTAGCTTTGTTTTTATTTATGAAATAAATAAAAGGAAACAGAGCATACCTTTGTCCATCGGCAGAGCTTCACCCCAGAATGGCTCCCAATGAGTTTATAACCTGAAAACAAAGCACAGTTCATCAAACAATTGAGTTTAGCCTGCAAGAATTGACACACAAAATATACCAAGTGGTACCCAGAGTGATTGACAGCATGGACTCAATGCTGCCCTTCCCCACTGGCCCCAAGCTGACACTACCAGTAATGGCAGTGCCACCCCAGGGAACTCAGCCAACTGGAAATGGTTTCTTTTAGTGGGACATGTATTGATATTGCTGAGTCTGGTTTGAATCAGGGTGCCCAGGGGACTCCTGAATGGACAGAATGGCAGAGCCTGTCTAACCCAGGCTGTGGGACAGCTCACAGAGCCAAGGAGCAGGACAGGGAACCAGGAGCACCTCCCTGGCCCCAGGCCATGACCCCAGAACCACCTCCTCCCCAGAACCCAGGATCTCTGCCCAGCCTGCAGGACAGGAGCTGAGTCCCAGTGCAGCTGGGAGGGCACAGGAGGGGAACACAACGAGGGCTCAGCCTGAACCCCACCTGAGCTTCACCAGTTCCATCACATTGGCTCTGGAGCAGCCACGGTGAGGGAGCTGCTCCTCCACACCCAAAGGAAAGCTGAGCTCAGATCAGCTCCTCATTCCTCAGCCAAGATCAACACAATTCCATTCCAATGGGTCCAGGAGGATTAATTGCACAATGTTCGTTAAGCACTAAGTGCTATTATTACACAAATTGCTCAAGTGGGGTTATATTCCTCTTTGAGAAAAGTGCTTAGAGGCCAATACGTCTGAAGGATTAAAAGTCCCTTCCAAATCAGCATAAAAATAAGAGGGATTTGAGACACCTCACTGTGTCCCTTACAGTCGTTCATACGTCACTTGCCTGGCTGTCCCCAAACTCAGCACCTCTCAGCTGCCTACTGCACCTTCCTGCTGCTCTTATTAAGACTTTTAAGGGAAGCAAAAGATCAGATTTTAGCTTTCAAGTCTTCTTCCTGCCAACCAGCACAAACTTAACTGGGAAAAAGCCTTCAGCTCAGCAAACTGGCCTTCAGCTCCTCCACAGAGCAGCAGCACAAGTGCCCTGCCCTGCTTGTCTGTCCCTGAGCAGCTCTGGCACAGCAAAGCCCCAGCAAGAGCAAGTACATCCCGAAGTCCCTCACACCTGCAAGGACACCGAGCCAGCCAGGAATTACAGCAGCAGCAGATGCCACACCAGCTGCAGCAGGCAGAAATTAAAACATGTGCACACAGACAGGGCTAACAGGGATCAAACAGTGCTCTGCTCCTGCCATTCAAGCCCAGCAGAGACCTGCCCAGGCTCCTCTGCCCCCTCCACCTGATGGTGTTTGATCCACCTTCTCATACTGGAATATAGGCAGAGTGACCACTGCTGTAAGAAGGCTGAGAGGCACTTGGGACAAGGGATGGAAGAACAGGACACAGGGAATGGCTTCCCACTGCCAGAGGGCAGGGTTAGATGGGATACTGGGAAGGAATTGTTCCCTGTGAGGGTGGGCAGGCCCTGGCACAGGATGCCCAGAGCAGCTGTGGCTGCCCCTGGATCCCTGGCAGTGCCCAAGGCCAGGCTGGACAGGGCTTGGAGCACTCTGGGCTAGTGGAAGGCATCCCCGCCCCGTCCCTTTAAGGTCACTTCCAGTCCAAACCATTCTGGGATTCTGTGAGAGCCCTTCTAAGATAGTCCCCAAAGCCACATGCAGTCTTGGGGAAACCTTTACCTCAGACTGGCTGAGACCCAAAAGATGTTGGTGCAGGTTCCAGGGGCACAGCCACACACATGTTCCAGCTGCACGTGGCTGGAACCCAACACTTCCCTGTCCTGCCTCTTTCTGCAGCTTTTCTCTGCAAACAGCTTGGCCAGCAAGGTCTAATCTCAGCTGACACCTCCCTGCCCTGCTAAACTGTGTCCTTACAGGATTTGTGGATGAGAGCTGAAAAGGTGCTGCATTTCTCCTCCCTCTAATACAGCTGTCCAAGGCACAGTCTGCTGCTGTCACCCAGAACAGCCCAAGCCTTATTTTTCCCATTTCTCCAAATGCAGCACCAGCAGTCATATAAGATTACTCTCTCACAGATCAGTTGTCAGTAACAGCAACATGGTTGCTTTCAAATGGGTTTTGCAGAAAAATTACACTGGAAATAGGACATGCCCACCCAGATCTGCTAGTGAGCTGTTTGAGGGAAGAGAGGAAGCAGCTGAACTGAGCAAGGTGCCAAGCTCCAGAGCTCCAGCATTTTCTCTTAAGTTCCTTAAATCAACTTCCACCATGTGGAGCACCCACAGCTCCCTTTAAAGGCCAAGAAAATTGCACATGTTCAACAGCAAAACTGCCTTACAAACGCCAGCCAGCTTCGGGGATGAGAGGGGGCTTATTCATCTCTGTCACTGCCAGGAGTCCCAGCTGTGGTGACAGGAGACAGCAGAGATGTACAGAACTCCTAAACCCACAGAGCTGGGGGTCCTGCACCAGGGAACTGGGAGAAGATGTGGTCACCCAGCACTGGTGCTGGCCAATGCAAGCTTCTGACACTTAGGAATGAGAAAAAATACCAGAGACCAAGGCTGGACATTTGTTCCACCCCTGATGCAGGTGAGCAGAGACCCTACAACACTACAAAACCTTTCTTCAGCACTGGCTGCATTGCTGGGAGGTGGCAGCAGAGCAGGCTGGGAGAAAGGACAAAAGGTTAAGTAAGAAACTGGGAGTGTCCCAGAATCACAGAGCTGTTCTGGCTGGGAAACCCCTCTGAGATCATTGAGCCCAACCACTCCCCAGCACTGAGCCTTGTCCCCAAGTGCCACATCCACAGGGCTGTTAAACCCCTCCAGGCATGGGGACTCCACCACTGCCCAGGGCAGCTGTGCCAGGGCTGGACAACCCTTTCCAGGAAGGAATTTCCCCAAAATCCACCCTGAGCCTCCCCTGGCCCAACCTGGGGCTGTTCCCTCTCCTCCTGTCCCTGTTCCCTGGGAGCAGAGCCCGACCCCCCCGGCTGTCCCCTCCTGTCAGGGAGTTGTGCAGAGCCACAAGGTCCCTCCTGAGCCTCCTTTTCTCCAGGCTGAGCCCCTTTCCAGCTCCCTCAGCTGCTCCTGGGGCTCCAGACCCTTCCCAGCTCCATTCCCTTCCCTGGACATGCTCCAGCCCCTCAATGTTCTCTCTGCAGTGAGGGACCAAATCTGACCCCAGGATTAGAGTGTGACCTCAGCAGTGCCAGCACAGGGGGACAGGCACATCCTTACTGCAAAGTTTCAAACTAAACATGTGAAAAACTGTGATCAAAGCCAGCCTGAGGGTCTCCAGCCCTGTTCCCACACTGCAGCTCCTGCTGAGCCTCCCTTCTGGAAGCTCAGGCCAGCTCTTCCATCAGCCTTGCCACAACATCCCTGTGGCTCTGCCAAGGCCAAGAGTGCTTGAATCCAATCCTCCTGATGGCCCCGAGTCTGGAGCTATGGGTGCCAGGACTCCCTGTGAACACATTCCCCTTCTGCTCTGAAGAGCTGTGACTGACCAATAACTCTAAGTGGATATTTGGATATAGCACCTTCCAAACAATCCAGTGTTTGATGGACTTGCTGCTCCCCACCCCTGTGTACCTTCAGACACTAAAGCTGAACAAACCAATCTATTTATTATTTCCACAGTCTAATATGCAAAGGAATAAGCAGGCTCACAGTAATCAGCTCAGCTCCCAAATAAAGGACAAGAACATCCCACCTGAAGGCTGGGTATGAGTTGATCCTGCTCTAGATGATAAATTTTAGATGACCTAGAGGCTTGCCAAACTTCACTGAAATTAAGTGTCACTTTTATGGACATGAATTAAGCTTTTAAACAACCTTTGGGGTGAAATGAGTGTTATCAGGCAGTAACACCAGGCTGAGGAACATGTGGTGATTGCTCACCCTGACAAGCCAACTGCAGTTTAATAGAGCACAGAGGGACGTGGAGCTGGAGAGATGGCCAAAGTCACAGCTCCTGATTGCTCCAGAGGCTGGGGCAGGACTGTGCTCAGCTCTTTGGAACCACATTGCAGCATTTCCACTCCATCCTGGAAAAATGAGTTTATCAGTCCTTTCTCTGAAACTCAAAGAACTCATGGAGGGACCCAGCTGAGCCCACAGCACTGAGCCAGAACACTGCTGTCTGTATTCCCAAGGCACACTCCAGGTGCTCTGGGTGTGGTTTGCCAGACACACATCCAGTCTTCCCAATCTCCTGGACATGGATGAATTATGTCCAAAACTGAGCAATTCTGTTATTTTTGAGAGCAGAGCAGAATTTCTACAAGCACAAATGTCCCCATCAGGAGCTGTGTCACGCCACCTGCACTCTCTGAACAGCTCTAACAGCCGTGCTGAGCAGCCTTCAGGGATTGCACACTATCTCCAGGTGCAAAATGTCCAGAACAAAACCCACAGACACTGAATCCCTCAGGTCAGAAAAAATCTCCAAGGTCATCGAGCCCAAGCTGTGCCCAATGCCCACTTTGTCCCCAGCCCAGAGCACTCAGTGCCATGTCCAGGCCTTCCTTGGACACTTCCAGGGACAGGGACTCCAAACCTCCCTAGGCAGCCCCTGCCAAACCTTGACAATGCTTCCCATGGGGAAATTCCTGCTGGTGTCCACCCTGAGCCTCCCCTGGCCCAGCCTGAGGCCGTTCCCTCTCCTCCTGTCCCTGTTCCCTGGGAGCAGAGCCCGACCCCCCCGGCTGTCCCCTCCTGTCAGGGAGTTGTGCAGAGCCACAAGGTCCCCCCTGAGCCTCCTTTTCTCCAGGCTGAGCCCCTTTCCCAGGCCCCTGGGGTCTGTCTTGTCCTGAGGGGCCCAGAACTGACCCCAGGACTTGAAGTGCCCCAGCAGTACCAGAACAGAGGACAATCCCTGCCTGGCTGACACCTCCCAGTTCACATCTCTGCACCACCAAAAGTTTGCTTTGACCCAAAATCCCAAAGCAGAAGATTCAATACCAAAAGAAAGAAGGAGATCTGTGGTTGAAAAAGCTCCAAAAACCACAAGGAAGAGACTGAGCCATCCTTCTCCAGGAGTGCAGGCACCAGGAACTAGGGAATGCCACTCCGAGGCCTCCCTGCGCCTCCCAAACTCTGCTGCTTGTCAGAGCTGCCCTGAGAGGAGCAAAGTACAGCTGACACCTCTGTGTGGGGCCATCCAGCACTCTCCTGCAATAATATCCCTGCTTTGAGGCAGGGATTATCTGCTAGAGCTGCAACTTAGGGCCATCTCACACTAGCAGAAGGTTTACAGGCAAAAAATTCCCAACTTCCTGTGGTTCTGGAGAGTGCAGTTTAACAGGGCCAGAGCTGAAGGTCAGTGACACAGCAGGATCCATCCCCACCACCTGGAAGGACCATTTTCCTCACTGAAACACAACTGCTGTGCCTGAGTCACCACCCAAAAGATAAAGAATACTTGAAAATTAATAGCAACAGTAATAATAGCAATAATAACAGTAACAACAAAAACAACACTGGTGATGCACCTATTCAGATTATATCAGTATTTTATACAAATCTAGAAAGAAGGGGACTCTGGGAAGTGGAATTTTTCAGATTGCCCAAGCATGACAAGAGACACCTCCAGGTTTACTCCTAGAACTGCTCAACCTTTCCACCAAGACCTATTATAAATTGTCTCTTTGTTTGACAAAAGGCTCTTAAAAAGTACAACGGGCTTGTGATTTGGGCAGGATTTCTGCCATGAGATGAAAGCAGGAGTGGGACAGAAGCAGGGACTGCAGGATTGTCCCTCGTGAGCACAAACCCTGTCCCTCCCAAAGGGATGGGAGGTTTGGCCTCTGCTGCCTCAGATCCCTTTCATTGTACACAACACAACATCTTGAACACTTTTAAGATACAGTTAAAGCCTCCTGGGGACAGTGAAAGGGATTCAGCAGCTGCAACCAGAGCCAACCTAGAGTCAGGAAAATGAGACTGGCAAAGTTCAGGGGTGGGAATGCCAGGAGCTACCACAAATACCAGCTGATCATAAGAGACCTCAAGGATTCTCAAAGCCTGGCTTTTCCCTTCAACCCAGATGTCTCTTTTCATCCAAGAGCACCTTTCCCTCTGAAGCACAATATAAAACCTGCCATAACCAAAGGCATCATTTCCTGTCAAATGATGACTTTTCCAGAGACAGCTTTGGAGACCACTGATACGCTCTCTCACCTGTATCAACACCAGAGAAAATGCAGAAGAGCCTTCTGTATCTGGCCCCTTTGCCCAAATAATCACCAAACCAGAGCACTCCCAAAAAGGGATCATGGACTGAGCTGGGTTGGAAGGGACCTCAAAGATGAACCAATCCCATTGGTGATTCAGTCATTCCCATGGGGAATGGCTCCTTACTGCCACAGAGTAGGGATGGGTGGGATATTGGGCAGGAATTGTTCCCTGTGAGGGTGGGCAGGCCCTGGCACAGGGTGCCCAGAGCAGCTGTGGCTGCCCCTGGATCCCTGGCAGTGCCCAAGGCCAGGCTGGACATTGGGGCTGGGAGCAGCCTGGGACAGTGGAAGGTGTCCATGCCCATGGCAGGGGTGGGATGAGATGAGCTTTAAAGTCTTTTCCAACCAAAATCAGTCTGGGATTCTGCAATTCTTTATTCACAGAAAAATTCAAGAAAACTGCAAGCACTTGGCATTTTTGAGAGCTGTACCTCAGGGTCAGCTTTGGCTGAAGTGTGGAATGGGAGGTTCCACCTGCACAAGTCTCCTCCTGAACCACCCAGAACAAACTCAAAAGGTAACAGATAGAACTGCTGACTGCTGTGAGCTGCATCTCTTTTCTGTCCTGCTTTCCTGAGACACTTTTCAGTCATTCAGGGCACATTCCCTTCTTCACATTTCCATGTCTGAACTGTCCCCTTGTGTAGGGCGAGTGTCACATTATGAAGAAAGGACAGCAAATTTTATCCTTGCCTGAACATATCCTGTATTTTGTTCCAGCTTAGACTTAATTTCAAAGCCCAATACTCTCCAAAGCCCTGCCAAAACCTAAAAGAAACAAACAAAAAAAAAAAGGATGCACTTCAAATATAAATATATTTATTTTTATTTTTCTCTGTTATACATGGAGTTATTCTACCAGCTATAGTAACACGAGAGAAGAATCAGCCCCCCAAATGTGATTTTCCCATCTCCTCTGCTCCTGCTCAGGTGGTACAGCTGTGCCAGCACATCAAAATTGCAGTCAGCTCTTCACCAGCTCCTGGCAGTTCTCACACAGTGGGGCTTAAGCATCCTCTGCTGCCTGGACTCCTTCCTGTTACCTGTGTTTGCCTTTTATTCACAGATATTTCCTAAGGAATTGATCAAGTCTTCCCTCTGCCTGGATTTGCTCACTGTATTTATTCTGCTCACCACAAGTAATCTGCCAGTTAGCAAAGTAATTTTTAATCTGCCCACAGCCAGTATTTGATTTCCGTGGCACATTCCAGGGACTGCACCAGTGTCACCAATCCTGGAGCCAGCTGTGGGCTGCTAGTGCCACCTGGAGTTAAACAGCTCCTCCCAAAGCCTGGAGCACAGAGCCTGCAAAGCACTCAGCCAGCTGTGCCAGGTTTGTGCCATGGCTTGGGATCCCATTTCCACACGCTGGACATTCCGAAGGCTCAGCACAGAGAGCCAGGCTGAGCTGGGAACAAGAGCTGCAGGCACTGGGAGCTTCAGCCCAAAAAAGGGACAGTAAAAGCCACCAAAGCTTTTAAAAACCACAACTCCAGGTTGGTGAGCACTTGAAAAGCCCAGTCTTATGTATTTTTCTGAAGTCAACCTCTTGCCTGCCCTTCCCTGCTAAAAGCTACAGGCTGAAGCACAGCTTTAGCTGCAGCACAAAGTCAGAGCAGGACAGTTTAAATAGCTGTTGAAGAGACTATTTCAGATAAGAGCTGTCTCTTAATGCACCACTCGTCTTCAGAGACAAGTAAAACAGAGGTGTCCTGGCCACCCTGGGGCTAAATTGTAGCCTTCCTTAAACAGTAAGGAGAGAACCAACTGGACTGCAGCAAAACTGTCCTTATGAGACAAAATAATTTATCCAATGTCAGCAGGGTCAGCCTTTGGCATCATTAACCCATTCCCACTGTGCTGCCAGGCAAGGAGAGCAGGGATTTGTTAGGTCCTGTTACAGCAGGAAAGAGCAAGGCAAAGAGCATGGCAGAAACATAGTGTGAGCAGCTACAGAAATCCTGAAATTTCAGGAATCATGAAATGGTCTGACCTGAAGGGACCTAAAGCCCATTCAGTGCCACCTCTGCCATGGGCAGGGACACCTTCCACTATCCCAGGGCACTCCAAGACCCATTCAGCCAGGCCTTGGACACTTCCAGGGATCCAGGGGCCTCCTCACCCTCACATGGAACAATTCCTTCCCAATATCCCATCTCATTCTGGCAGTAGGAAGCCATTCCTCATTGGAGCCTCCTCAGCAAACACTCAGCTCTCAAAGCTTTGGGCTGATTGTTCCTGTTCCATTCCTGCCCCATTGAGGGAAGTGCGTCAGAGCCAACCCAGGTCTGCTCAACAACCCCTGAGACATGATAGGGCTGATGGAGGTGGCTGGCACTGAGACACATCATGTCTGAGCTCCAAATAGCTCAGGCAGGCATTGAACAATCCCTCTCCCAGCTGCCAGCATCCAGCAGGACGTGGTTGGCTTCAGTCAGACCATCAGCATCAATAAAATATTTGGCAAATCCAGAAGCATTTGTGACTAATGATGGCACCAGCCCCAGCAGAGCACAAAGTCATGGTTAGTCCCAGAGTCATGAACAGCCTGACTGGAAGGGACTGCAAGAGTCATCCAGTGCAGCCCCTGGCCCTGCACAGACACCCCAACAACCCTTCCCTCAGCATCCCTGAGAGCTCCTGGAGCTCTGACAGCCTCAAGACTGTGCCCATTCCCTGGGGAGCCTGGGCAGTGCCCAGCACCCTCTGGGGAAGAACCTTTCCCTGATCTCCATCCTAATCCTCCCTTGACACACAGAAGGGTGTTTTGTTTTGTTTTTTTTTTTTTGTTTTACAGAAAAAGAAAACTCCAGTGTTTTCTACTTTCATCTTTCCTATTGAAACAGCAGCTTGAGACTCCCTCTAAAGCTCACCAAGGATTTAAATGCACTTCCTGAGAAACCAGGACCACTGGAAAGGCTCACAAGTCCTTCACACTATACCAAACGCTCCTGGCACCCACGCCAAGCAAAAGAAACTTTCAGCCCAGAAGGAATCAAAAATTTACAAGCAACCCCAAAAAGCAAATGTGAAATTGAGCTGTATTCCCTAAACTCCACGGGAAATGTAAACATCCAAAGTTCTTATTTTTGGTTCATTTCATTTCTTTCAGGCTACCTGAACACACAGGATGACTGAAGCACCACCAGGAGCACTGCAAACCTAAAACACAACCAGCCTCTCCCCCACTGCACTGGGCACTCACCAAAGCCTCAGTGCTGTGCTGGTGTTTCAGGCAGGGCTGGGCACTGATGGAAATGGAATTGGAATTGTGTTGTCTCTGGCTGGGACTTTCAAAGCAGCTCTTGCTGAGTACCTGTTATCAAGGTATCTGCAAGTAGGCAGCTCCAAGGACCAAAATAAAAACCTTTGCTTAAGCACTGTTCTCTTTACCTCCAGGAAGGTAAATTGCTTTGAAGTTGAATCCACAGTGAGCACTACCATGGTCTGAGGAGATGCTGCACCAAGGAAAACCTCTGTTATGCAACTGCAGAATCAAAGAACAGTTCTCCCTGAACCACTAATACTGATTTTCCTTCTCTTGGGCTAATTATGCCCTCAGGGATACTCTTGAAAAGACACTGAGCCTACACCCAAAGAAACCAGTTGGTGCAAAATAAATGAGAATATTTTGACTACACTGCACTTGTTATTTTAGAGGGAATGATGCTGAGGGAAGAAGGGAATTGTTTTAGTCTTGTTGCCACAAAAGCCTTCCTGGCGTGTTATTGACAGGAAAATATTATATGACATAAAAAAAAAAAAAAACCAACACAGCTTCTCATTTTCACAGCTGAGTGACCACTGAAGAATTTGGTGAGCAGCAGAGGAGGGAGAGGTGGGAGAGGCAGCTGGGCTGTAAGGACTCAACAGTTTAGAGTCTTGGAAAATGCAGATTTATGTGAGCAGATCCTACCAATGGCTCCAATACTGGCACTACCATGAGAACTGCAGGAAGGGAGAAATGTGGACCCACTTATCCAGATAATGAATTCCTGTCCCTGGAGTGTCACAAGGACATCAGAGCTCTCTGAGGAGTCTTCTTTGAGTCAAAAGAATTATGGTACTGGTTCCCTCCAGTACTGCTTTATTTTTCAAATGGCCAGTTTGTACAAAAGCACACTTCCAATTCACACCCAAAACCAAACCAGCAGGGACTGGTGAGACTGAGCCTAGGGGAAATGCTCCAACTACCACACAGAGCACAGGGCCAGCACAGAGCACTGCCCCCATCCCCTGCTTTCTTTAGAAGTAGCTAATAAAAAGAATAAATAAAAACAAAAGGCTGCCACCTTAAACACAAAATGAAGTAAAATATAAATAAAATACAGTCAAATACATGACAAACAAAACCAAAGTAACTGCCACCACACCACAGCCTTCAGGACTGAGGTTAAAAAGATGGATTGGCCCAAGGCTTGCACTGGTCCCAGGCAGCAGCAGCTCCCTGAGGGCCATGAGGAGAAGGCAAAGTCTCTGCCACTCCTTGCTGAGCCCTTGGGTCATTCCTCACACCACACAGTTAAATAATGGATCTTTGCTTCCCAGCTGTGTCAAGGCTGATGCAAACCCAGTGACCAAAGCTGGCAGCCACAGGCTGGGCAGAGCATTGCAGGCACTGCAAAGCTCAGGCCAAAGAGCAGCCAAGGCCTGGCAGCAGCAGGGCTGGGGTGCACAGCTGGACTCACCCAGGACATGCCAAACTCCAGAGCTCAGCTCTCAGTGACACAGGGGCAGTCCCAGGAGCTCCAGCAGAGAAGCCCAGGGCAGTGGGGAATCCCCATCTCTGGAAGTGCTGAATAAACATGAGGATGTGGCACTTGGGGTCATGGTTTACCAATGAACACAGGGGGTGGTGTTGTGTTGGTGGTTGAACTTGATGATCTTAAAGAACTTTTCCAACCTTAACAATGCCATTCTAACACTGATTTAGCAGCAAACCAAGCACACTCCACCCCAAGAGAGAAATCAGATTAAACTCCCTTTAGTCTCCATGTGAGCAGCAAAAGGAAGCTCCCATCAGCCTCCTCCTGGCTCTGCCACTTCCAGCTGAGGCTCCTGAACTGCAAGGCTCAGTCTGCCTCTCCTCATGCTGGTCCTTTGTTTTAAAAAAAAATATTAAATCCACTCCAGCTGCTCTCATTGGAGAGCTGCTGATCTAAACATCTAGTGGATGGCTAAAATTAGTTTGAACTACTTCCTTTTCTGGAAACAGTGTTTCAGCAACAAATCAGTTTGAGATAAAAGCAAAGGACTAAGATGCAAAACAGATGCAAAGCTGATCTTTAAATATTCTCTGACAAACCTACACTGTGGAAGCTGCAGAGTGTGGGACTATTGGCACCTCTCCCAAGCTGCCCCAGCAGGTACATCAAACCCTGGGAGCTCCAGGCACTGCATGAGGAGCCCAGGAGCCAGCACAGTGTCCTGGGGGCTGGGAGGGTCACTGGGATCCTGGGGGCATTGGGAAGAGCAATCCCAACAAGTCAGGGAGTGATCCTGCCCCTCTGCTCAGCCCAGGTGAGGCACCTCTGCAGTGCTGTGCCCAGTTCTGGGCTCCACAGCTCAAGAAAGACCAGGAGCTACCAGAGAGGGTCCAGTGGAGGCCATGAGGATGATCTGGGGCCTGGAGCATCTCCCTCGTCAGGATAGGCAGTGGGAGCTGGGCCTGGTCAGTCTGGAGAAGGGAGGGCTGAGCAGGATGCCATCAATCCATAAAATATCCCCAGGTGGTATCAGAAGATGGTACCAGGCTCTGTTCAGTGCTATCAGTGACAGGATGAGGAGCAATGGCCATGAACTAAACCAAACAAATTCCACCTCCACATGAGGAAGAACCTCTTCCCTCAGAGTGGCAGAGCTTGGAACAGCTGCCCAAGGCAGGCCCCTCTATGGCCACATCCCAAACCCCCTCGGACACATTCCTGTGCCACCTGCTCCAGGGAACCCTGCCTTGGGCTGGGTGATCTCCAGAGGCCCTTCCAGCCCCAGCCATTCCATGTGTCCTGCCATGAGAGCCAAGGGCAGCCCCTTTCCAAGGCTCTGAGCTGTACCCCAGCTGCTCCGACAGAGCCTCACCTTGTTTTGTGAGTGCCTCCCTCAGGGCCGGGGTGATCATCTCTCTCCTCTCAGCCTCCTCCTTCCTCCCAGCTCCAGCAGCTCCTTCCTGCAGCTCCTGCTCTCTCTGTTGGAAGACAGGGAATGAATTACAGCCAGTTAGAGCCAGACATCACCCCAAACACTGGGGCACAGCCACACACCTGCTGGACCAAATTGAGCCAAGTGCCACACAGCAGTTCCTGCTTCCCTGTCTTCCTGCATCTCATCCCTCTTCCCATCAGTCATTTAGGACAGTATCTGGAAAATGAACACCCACCAGCACACCAGGTTTGTCCCACTCACACAGCAATAAAATTCCCAAGGATATTTTAACAACCAGGGTGTGAAATCTCATCCAAGATGACTCCAGGTTTTAAGCCCAAAATGTTTCATGAGTGCACAATAACCAAACCAATGTGTGCCTGGAGTGCCACTTCTCGGGAGAGCTCAGGGAGAAGCCCCAGGAGTTCAGAGAACACTGAAGCAGCAGCCACCTGCACCACCAAAATCCAGCCACAGCAAAGGCCTGCAGGAAAAGGCTGATCCTCCTGCCCCCTCCAGCAGCAGCCCATGGAAGTCTGGCTTCCAGCTGCTTCCACACACAGCTGAGCCCTGGGCAGGAGTTCCAGATATTGGGATAAAGTCATAGGCAGGAGAAGCAAACCCTGGCACGTAACAAGTGGTGACTCCCCTGCTGTGTGAGTGTCACAGCTGAGACTTTATGGGTATTTATTGTTTCATGTCTGCACAAAGAAGCATCAAAGTGGAAATAATTACTTGGATATTTCATGCAACTTGTAATCTGTCAGTCCTTTATGGCTTTTATTGAAGGAGTTATGGATAAACAACAAACAAAAACCAGCAGAGGACATTTTGTCTTGACAACACTGAGGCTGTTTCACATCCAAGCCTCTTTTGTGCCAAAGCCATGGAAAAGTTAATGGAAATGCTTCCAGTTTGAGTCTCTGCACCAACTGTCAGCATCACTAAGGAAACCAGTGCTCCTGACTCGCCAAACTGCTCATCACAAACAGGGAGAGGAGTCTGACTGCTCCTGCACATAAACAGACTGGTTCTGTACCTGAGCAACAGCTCAGAAAATAAAAGGTGTCTCCAAAGAAAAATAAATTTAAATATTAAAACCCGCACACAGAGAGGTTCAAGGACAAAACAGAGCTCCCAATTAACACTTAGAAGGAAACAAGAGAGTAAAACATTTACGGACAGAGATTATTACCTTCCCTACTTGTTTTGGATAAAACTCTGCTCACAGTTTCAGGGATGTTCAGAAATGTATTTTTCAACAACCAGTACCACAACATGGTCCTTTCTGAAGGAGAAAGCTGTATCCACCTTCTGCTTCCTTCCTCAGCTTCCACTTAGGCAAGACTTCATTGGTTTCTGTAACACATCAAAACTTCCCTGGAAGCCTACATCTAATTAATAATTAATTAATAATTAATTGTTATTTTGTGGGTTTTATTTCTTAAGCCTTGATCTTAATTTATCAGCAAGACTCTTCAACAGTAAAATATTAATATTGCTGGGAAAGCTTCATGCATAAGAAAGGAAGGAGATAATACACAGAAACTTCATCTTCCAAGTGTTAAATAAGGACCTTGTCCTGCCACAAGCCATCACTTAACCCCAGCCCCAGGCAAGGCCCTACCTTAGCACAGACTGAGGCCCTGCCCACAGCAGGGGAGTGGAACCAGAGGAGTTTTAGGGTCCCTTCCACCCAAATCACTCCCTGATCCTGTGATTTGGGAGCCCCTCAAAGTCCTGAGCAGGATTTAAACATGGATACCTCCTGGCCTTAGCTCTGCCATTTCAGGCCAGGTCAATCCTCCCAGAAGAACTAAATCTCCACTATGGAGCACATCCTAATATTAAAAATGCAGCCATAAATTTATTTAAAAATGAGAGACCCCATCCAAGAGAGCCTCCAAACACAGACAAAGTCCTTCTGCATGGAAAACATTTGCATTTCTACCTCTCTGTAACTGCAGCACCCGAGGAAAGCACCTCAATAGAACAACATCCAACTCCTTCCTGGCAGGGTAGAAATAGAGTTCAATGATCATCTTCCCTTCACAGAGGGGATCACAGTTCTCCCTGCCCACACCCCGATGTGATAGCCTGTAAACAAAACCATGCTTTGTTTTTCCCTGCCCTGCAATAACTGAGCTGTTCACTTTGGCAGGGGATTGGCTGCACATGCTCCTGGTGGGAAATGGAATTCACTGCACAGGGATTTTTACTTATTTACTTAATAAACTTTTCAGACCTGTTATTGAGAGTTGGAGAGGAGGGAGAAAAGTTAATTTTGCACAGAGCAAACGTCTCCAGTTGTGGTGATTTAGTAGAAAGCCCTGCAGTAAATCCAAGGCAAATCACTGTCTTTCCATAACAAATCATGCAAGCGGTGACAAGAGCCAGCTTTTCAGGCCCTTGAAATACTTCACTTCAGCCAAAAACTGGTGGTGCAGCTCACAAAGGAGTGAGCCCAGAGATGAGGAAAATCTCTGGATACACCCCAGCTCCTTGGAAGGCTCAGCACAGCTCCGCTGCAGGTTGGAGGAGTTTGGTTCTGAATAAAGGCAGATGAACCTCAGGTATGAGGGGAAAAGGCAGCTGATGGAAAAGGAATCCCCTCCCTTTCTCTCTCACACAGACAGCACAACAGGCAGAGACAATACATTCCCAGGCAAGGAAAACACAACTTCCATGGACCAAGAGCCCCTGACACAAGTGAAGGCCTCAGCATTCCCTGCCCCAGGACATATCCCAGTACCAGTGTTTCAAAGGGCTTCCAAACTCAGCCCCAGCCACCCCCAGAAGTGCCAACCACAATGTGCTCCTGCCACTGTCCTCCTTTTTGAAATGCTCTCTCCATGATGTCCAGGTGCATGACAGCTCCCTGTGTTTCCCACTATATCCATCAAACACTCTTCAAACTGATTGCGCAGGCGGGAGAAAAATAAAAAAGAAACCAAAACTCCACACAAAGGGAAAGCCTAGGAAAGAGGAGGTTGTGTGGAGACCTCCCAGCACCTTCCAGGGTCTGGAGGGGACACTGGGAAGCCAGAGAGGAAGCCTGCATCAGGAACTGGAGTACCATAACAAGCAGTAACAGGTTCACTCTGATAGAGGGGAAATTAGAGTTAGATATTAAGGAGAAATTCTTTCTTGTGAGGGTGGCCAGGCCCTGGCACAGGGTGCCCAGAGCAGCTGCAGCTGCCCCCGGATCCCTGGAAGTGCCCAAGGCCAGGCTGGACAGGGCTTGGAACAGCCTGGAACAGTGGAAGGTGTCCCTGCCCATAGAACAAGATGAGCTTTAAGGTCCCTTCAAACCCAAGCCATTTTATGATTCCCTAAATTAATTTAATTTAGCACTTTTAGCCTCATGGCTCTTTTTACTGATGTGCCATGACAAGGGGGTAAAAAAGCTCCCGCAAAAGCTTTTACTCTCAGAAAAAACTTATACCCAATTATGACTCAACTTCTTTCCTGCTTAACCTCCCAGTGGTCAGACAAAGGGCATCTCTGGCCTTGCCACAATTTACAGCCTCATCCATCTACAAGCTCCAGGATCTTTTCCCAAATGAAAAGCACAAGCATTAAGCAAACAGGAACACACCAGGGCTGGAGCCAGCACGAACAGAACAGCACTGAGGGAACACTGGCCAGGCTGTCAGGAAAAGCTGCCTGGCAGCAAGAAGGATTAGCAACACTTCCCCAGGAGCTGGGGAATGAACTGCTAAAGTTCATTAATTATATGAACCAGAGTTTAAGTCCACAGAGCAGAGCTCTGGAAGCAATGCCCCTGGGGCAGCAGGACAGCCAGCAATGCTGGCAGCTCCTCCCCCTGCTCAGCCTCATCTGGCAGGGGCACCACTGACAGAAGCCACGTGGAGATTTGGGGAGCTGATGAGACACCAGGCTGCCCACAGGAACAGTGCTCCTTTCCTTACAAAACAACCTTCCTGGAAGGCTGAAACACATAGGGAAAAGGGGACAGGGAGCCCACTCCACAAAGACACCCCTGAACACAAGCACAGGGTGCACTGTGGGGACTGTCCTCCCGCAGGAACACAGCTGGGGCTGTCACAATTCAGCTGTGACAGGCAGAGACAGAGCTGCAATTTGCTGAGCCCAGGAATGAACACCCTGTCAATCCCACAGCACCCCGGCCCCCGCTGCTGTCAGTCCCCAGCAGAGACAGGCTGGAGCTCCTGCAGCAGAGAGAACTGAGAACTCAGAGTGAGTGAGCTGTGAACCAGCAAACAGCCCAACAGACAGAAAATCTTATTAAAAACAGCTGCCAGAGTCTACATAATCACAGGCTACACACCCACCCCAGCACTGCCCAATGAAGCACAAAGAGCTGAGAGCAGCACGAGATGCTGAGATGGGAACAGGCAATGCAGCACATGGCCATGATTAAAACATCAGCCTGGGGCAGAAGGGAAAACTGGGGCAAGTGCTCTCAAAAAGTGGCCCTAAAGTCACAGAATCACAGAATGGATTGGAAAGGAGACTAAAGCTCACCCTATTCCACCCCTGCCATGGGCATGGGACACCTTCCACTGTCCCAGGCTGCTCCAAGCCCTGTCCAGCCTGGCCTTGGGCACTGCCAGGGATCCAGGGGCAGCCACAGCTGCTCTGGGCACCCTGTGCCAGGGCCTGCCCACCCTCACAGGGAACAATTCCTTCCCAATATCCTATTCCCTGCCCTCTGGCAGCGGGAAACCATTCCCTGTGTCCTGGCACTCCATCCTCCTTGTAGGTTCCCTTCCAAATGGAGAAAGTCCCTGAGAAGTTCTGACTGATACCAAAAAAACCCCAAATTCAGAAACAGGACCTTTCTCTCCCTAAGTAGAAATCCCTGTGAATTTTAAACAAGGAGGTGGAATCCCCAGCTCCCTCCCTATGCTGTTGGATAACAGAAGGTCCCTGGTGTTATCCTGTGGCAGCAGCCCCAGCACTCACCTAAACAATGGAAAACAAACCTGCAACTCCATCCTCACGGAGGGAATTTTCCATTCCCTTTTGCCTGAAAAGTCAGCGCTGAGATTTCTGAGCAGAATTTAAAATCCCAAATTCCTGCAGACAAGCAGTGACAATAGCTTATGCTGCCATCCAAGTGTATCAGCCTGAAAGGGCACTGAGCATCTTCCATGAAATGCAGAAGCAAAAATGGTCCCACCAACGTCATTTTCTTGACAGTTCAACATCAGCCCAAGTCCTCAAGGACAAGAAACCTCCCAGATCACAACTTTCCAATGTACCTGTGGGGGGGTTCAGAGTGCTGCACTGAGCTCTACCGGCACTGCTCTGCTGTAGGACAGCTTTTACAAGGTGCTGCTGAAGCACAGCTCCAACTCACACACTGCTGAGAGGCCCTGCCAGAATTTGTTTGATTTCGGAGACTTCCTTGACAAGCCAGGAACAAGACTAATTTTCAAAGGCACCAAAGGAGTCAAAACTAACAATGTGTCTGTGTCCACTCAGAAGGGACTGCTTATACTTGAAAACTGAGACATATTTTCACATTTTATTTCTTCTGTGCTACAAAAAATCCCAACTGAAACCCAGTTAACACAGTTTAACAAAAGTCCCAAATGCCCAAATTCAAACAAGTAAGATTTTCCATTCAGTCTCTTCTGCTCTGTCACGTACAGAGCAGGCACACACATCCTTCCACACTCCTGCCATCTTTTGCAGATTCTTTTTTAAATGGCCCTGTAAAGACTTCTTTCACTCAATTTTTTTTTCTTTTCCATGGAATTCAGGACTAAAAGAACATGTCATTTCAACAGCAATTTTTCAGGTGGTAAAAAAAAACCCCACAGACTACAGAATAGTTTGGGTTGGAAAAGACCTTAAAGCCCATCCAGTCCCATCCCTGCCCTGGGCATGGACACCTTCCCCTGTCCCAGGCTGCTCCAAGCCCTGTCCAGCCTGGCCTTGGGCACTGCCAGGGATCCAGGGACAGCCACAGCTGCTCTGGGCACCCTGTGCCAGGGCCTGCCCACCCTCACAGGAACAATTCCTGCCCAATACCCCATCTATACCTGCCCTCTGGCAGTGGGAAGCCATTCCCTCTGTCCTGTCCCTCCATCCCTTGTCCCCAGTCCCTCCCCAGCTCTCCTGGAGCCCCTTTAGGCATTGGAAGTGGCTCTGAGCTCTCTCTGGAGCCTTCTCCTCTCCAGATGAGCACCCCCAGCTCTCCCAGCCTGGCTCCAGAGCAGAGGGTCTCTGCTGCATTGATTTGTAGAATTTGAGGAAGTCTTCTCACATCTGTCATTAGACATGCAGGAAACTTTAAAAATGCACAGCAAAAAGAAAACCACTGGAGATACGGAGCACAAAGCTGGTGAAAAATGGTGAGCAGGAGGGCTGGGCTGCTGCAGAGTCAGTCCTGACCATTTCCACCAAAGGATGAGGTCAGGAAAAGGCTGCAAATTAACACTCAGCTCTCACTCTGTAAGAAAACCACTGCCACACTACATGCCAGAGACTACACATCCAGACACAGGTTACATTAAAGTTATTTTGGGGTTGTTTTTTTCCCTTTTATCACTCACAAGCCTTACTCAGAGAAAGCCTCAAGACCTCTTGTAATTTTGTTTAGTTGTTTAGTAATTGTAATCCTTTCCATTAGTCAGAGTTTAGAGGAAAAAGATTTTAACTCAGGAAAGGAGAAGGGTAAAACATCCCTATGGCAAATCCTGCTGTTAATGACAGAAGTAGTCCCCAAAAAGTCAAATTAAATTTCTTAAAGCTCATTTTAAAATGTAGGCTTACATTGAATTCTGAGCCAGAGTAGCACAAGTCAGATTCTGGCCCGGAGCAGCTGCTGCAGATAAGGGCACATTCTTCATAAAAGGATCCTTCACCCATTAAAAGCTGAAGCTTTTGGAGCGGTCCACACCAGTTTTAACTGAAAGTTACATATCCAAATTTTGTTCCATTTGGTTAACATATCACTGACTATTCTTTCCTTCTTTAAAAAAGTTCCCAGCTGTAGCACAAAGTTGCACATGATTTTTGATCTGTAAACCTTAGGCCTTAAATAACTGATTGCCCACTGCCCAACTCCAACCAAACCCATCTTCCTTAAGAGTTCCTTCACCCAGGGCTGCAAGGTTTGGGCTTCCACAGCAGCCCCAGGCTGCAAGGGCTCTCAGGAAATACTGGAAGGGGTAGGATTTACAATGGCTAAACCAGGGTGACTTTTCAGGGAACAGAACAGAACAAAGGGGCCCAGGGATACAGAGGCACACAAACTGAACTCTCTGGGGCAGGGTTTGGTTCCTGGAAACTCTTGATGTGTTCCTCTCTCTTTACATTGCAAATGAGCCTGTCAGTATCATTACACTGCTTGTTGTAGAAAACACGAGCATTAATCTCAAAATTGCATCAACAAAATATGCTCATTTGATTGCTTCCAAACCCATCAAACAAGGAATCAGGATATTATTATTGCCATTACTCATGCCTGAAGTTTATAAATGTGAAGGTTAATAAAGTCATTCCATTCCCTGGGAATGAGAGTAGATAGATCTGTCCTTTCAGTTGATCTCCCAGCTGGGGGAGATAATCCATACTAAGAACTGGTGTTCCTGTGATTAATGGCACCTTGCAGGCCACAAACACCATCAGAGTTCACTTTCCCTGACAAATCCACATCAGTGGAAGAACTCTGGAAGACAGGCAAAGTGCGCCACAACTGCAAAACCTCAACGTCCACCTTGTTCTCAAATGCATTAAAAAACCATCAGCACATATTATGAGATTTGGTAAATTCATGTGGAATTTGCTGTTGGATCAGCTACCAGTTAATATACTTGAATATATTATCAATATCTACCCAACCTTCTGTCAGTTTGGGCTCAGACTCAGAGTGCAGAAGGCACCATCACCATGAATTGTGTAAATTCACACAGAGCAGCTCTTTAAAAATCCATCTCTTCTCTAACTCAGTCTGTAATAGCTATAATTCAACCTGGCAGAGAGGTTCTGGCATTCCCCCGGAACTCCTGAATCCATCTGGCCTAAGGGGCCGCAGGATATCAGTACCTGCTTCAAGCCCTTTGACAATACTTTACAAACCTGCAGAATATGGGGAAGAAAGCTGTAAGACAAATCTCAACCTTGATTTCCATGAAGGTAAACAACAAAAGACAGATGTGAAATTAAATTAAGATGACCTGTAGAGATGTGAGCAAGCATTTACTAGATCACATCACCTCCACAGCCATCCCAGAAGAGGCAGGACAATAAGGAATTCTCTCTCTGCCTGCACAGCAGCTTACCTGCTAGTGAGTCTCACAAGAGCCAATCCATGCAGAAGAGATGAAAGCTGGACCCAAAACCATTTCAAATTAGCTACAATGCACAAGGCAGAACCTGCTCTTCCACATCCCATAGGCAGAAGATACCCATAGAACTCCTGCTGGAGAGTGTCAGGCACATTCCAGACCCAAGGAACTCTGAGGAAGAAGAACTGTGATATAACCCTGAAGACACCCAAGTTTCTCTCCAAATTGCTCACTAGTGTGTGACTAGCTCAGATCCCAAAGCCCAGAGTACTTGGCTGTGTGGGCAAGAAGTCCTACAGGACAACAGGTTAGCTCAAGGTAAAACAACGTCACACCCATCTCACACAGTTCAGCATTGTACGAGAGGAAAAATGGCTAAAATGGCCAAGGGCAGAACAACTCACCTGGTACAGGAAACCTCTCAGTGCAGACTCAGAGCCTAGAAAGGGGACAGGACTTCAACAGAGGTGCCCTTATGCATACTGAGAGTGAGCTCTCAGGCCCACACCAACACTTGCCCCTCAGGACTTAATCCTCTGCAGGAGGGCAGTGTTCAACTCTCACAGCAGAACAGCTCTGCCAGCTCCTCCAAGGAAAAGGTTCAAAGGATCAACACCTGCAGGTTCCAGCTCCAGGTGAATGTGTGCTCAGACAGCAGCTGCCCCTCTCATCAGTGTGGCACTCAGGTCACAGCCACAGCAACCTGATCTGCACAGTCACATTAACTGCAGAACACAAGCACATCCAACACCCAGGCCTCTCCCTGCTCCAGCAGAGCACCAGGAAGCTGAGGAGAAAGCAGTTTGGATCCTGCCTCAGCAAAGGCACAGACAGCAGTGACCTTTCCCTGCCTGTGTACAAACCCACACCACACTGACCTCAGCACTGACTTCTTCCAGCAAACAGCAGGAAGTATTTTATTGCTGTGCTCACTTTTTATTTGTAAACTGGCCTATGATATGTGGTTTTCCTGGATTATACTGCTCCCGATGATGATGTTGCTATACTCTGTCAATCAGGGAAAGCTCAATGCCCAATTCTTCACACGACCGCTGCTGTCAGCACTGCCCCGGCAGGGCTGAAGCACCGCCCAGGAGCTGCTGCAGCACCCGCGGTTCCCTTTTGGCCGCTGACCTCTAGTGGTGAGTGCAAGAGAGAGGAGACAGCAACAATGTTCTCCACCAAGAGCTGTGGTCCTTTGTCTCTCCAAAGCAAAGCCAGGAGGCTCCCCAGCCTTCCCTCACAAGCTGCAGTGCACACGCCGATCCCAGCTCCGGGACAGAGCCCTCCCACAGCAGCTGGCCTTGCCCCATCACTGCGCTCCTCTCCTCACAGAGCTGCTTACAAACAGCAGCATTTGATTTACCTCCTTCCCCTCACTAAGGGGAGGAACAGAGACCCCCGTGCTGCCCTTGTAGGCTCCTGCCCTCCTTACATAACCTCCTGTGAGCCACGGCCTGGCTTCAGGTGGCCCAGAAATGCCACCTCACCTCAGACCAACCGAGGACATTGCTGTATTTTCATAGTCACAGAGCAGTCTGGATTGGCAGGGACTTCAGAGATCATCTTATTCCACACCCCTTCCCACAGGCAGGGACACCTTCCACTGTCCCAGGCTGCTCCAAGCCTGTCCAGCCTGGCCTTGGGCACTGCCAGGGATCCAGGGGCAGCCACAGCTGCTCTGGGCCCCCTGTGGCAGGGCCCCATTTTGGGAAAGAGCTGTGAGAAGCCCCACAGTGCAGATGCACCCAAGGGAAGGAAGGTGTAATTACAGAGAGGTCAGTTTGGTGAGAAGGGCATGGACAACAGCTCAAGGGTGCACAAGCAATGAGAGAACCATGCAAAGGTCATTGAGAGCAAAGGGGATCAGCAGATGGGCTCAGAGCACATCACAGGCCATCCCCCACCCTCAGCAACAACTGCTCAGCCAGAGAGTGGGGAGCACAGACACACCCTGCAGCTGCTCCTTGTCCCTAGTCCTTTGTGTGACACAGCTCAGACTGAGCAAAGGAAAGGGACACCAACAGAACCACTGGGAACAGAGCCAGCAAGAGCCTGGGATGGAGCAGGAACTGGGGCTGTGTGACAGACCTAGTGCCTGAAGCACAGACCTCACCCTAGGGCAGCAGTGAGCAAGGCAAGGTGCTCTGGCAGCTCCTGCTGCACCTGCAGCTCTGCCCCTGTCCTCACACACCTGCAATTCAGTGACAACCCACAGGCAGTACAGGAGCAGGACCTGTGTTCAGGCACTGGACTGGCAATCTCAGAGCAGAGATTTGCAGCCAGATCCAGTGTTAGCTCTGCAAATAAATCTTCCCTCAGACTGGAAGTCACAGATTACCACTGCAGCATTTGCTTGGTGAGCAAGCCAGAGTCAGTCTGTGACTACACCCAACACACCTCCAAAGATGATCTTTTTGGGGACAGGTTCTTCAACAATATTTTACTCTCCCTCTAACCAAACCCTGCAGATTCAAATCCAGCCAGTTACATTTTAATCAATCCAGCTGCTCAGTAACCAAGACCTGAGCATTCCAGACCCCCTCTAACAGCAATACCTTTGCTTTCTTCATGTGGCCCACGATATTGCCAAGATCTTCAACATCGATGACAGAATCTGTGCCTCCAGCTTCCTCCTCACTACTGGTTTCAAACAATTCTTCTGCCTTTGGGAGAGAGCCGAGAAAAAAAATTAAGAATTTATCTCACTGTTAAATGCAAGACTAAACTAAGCAGGGAAATGAGCTCTCATCATCAGTAAAGACCAGTGAAAACAAGAAATAGCCTACCAAAAACCTGTAGGGTGGATATGGAACCCTGAACCCCTTTAAACCCAAGTGTCTTGCTGACAGCAAGACTTATTCCTCCTGCCCTGCAGCAGCCAGCTGCAGCTCCCAAAACCAGCCAGAAGAACCACTTACTTTCCTATAAAATTCAACCCAGCAGTAACTTCCAGCCCACAGTAAGTGGCTCGAGAAAGGATTAATGTGTCATAGCAGCTTGGGTCCTGCACTGGAGAGCAATAGAGAGGATTTCTTAGTCAAAATCTGCAATCAACATTCCAGAAGAGAGGAATGATTACAGGCAGACCAAAGGACATACAGGGCTTGCTCAGGTAACAAGCCCCAGCTGCCTTTGGAAAACTCTTGAATGCAGGCAGAGCAGCTGAGCTTCACCGGGTTGAAGTGGAAGCAGGTTAATGACTCACATGGACCTGAACAATCCCCTTGGCCTTGGGACAAGGCAAAGACTCTGCTGAGAACCCAGCCTGGCTCTCTGGAGCATCTGTCCCCAGCCAGGAACAAGACTCCCTCATCACACAAATGCCTTTGAGCCTGGCTCCACCACTAAATCTTTGGTCCTTCTTTCAGATGGCTCATTCTACTTGTTATTGCCATGAGATCTCAGCTCTCTTTCCCCCTGCTCCGGAATAAGCATCAGGCTCCCACAGCAGCCCTCTGGACTGCAGAAGGAAGAAGTCAAACAGTGCTCCATATAAAGTAAGGCCTCAAGGATTTTGGCTGTACCTCAGTATTCTCATGTTCTGACGTCCTACGTTCATTGTCCGAGCTTTCCTTGCTCTGCTTCCCCGAAGACTTGCACTTTCCTTTCTTACACTTCCCACTGCAGGGCTTCTTTTCCCCTTTGCAGAGCGCCTGGAGCTGAGTGAGGAATTTGGCTTTCCAGGCCTCAAAGTCAGCCTCGATGCTGCCATGCTTGCTCTGGGCCACATTGCAGTCCCCTTCAGCCCGAGTCATGATCCTGCTGGCACTGAGCATCCACAGCCACCTGTCCATCCTCCTTCCAACCTAGGGCAGGAGGAAGGGTTGGAAAGGAAATTAAACCAAGCCCAAGTGCAAGCAGCCAACCAGAAAAACAAGGATTCACCCTGGGAAGAGCCAAAGAGCTGCTTGGCAGTGCAGGGCAGGGACCTGGGGAGTCCCTCTCAGGTGCTGGCTCAGCACAGACACAGGGCAGCCTGAACAGCAACACACTCCCTAAAACTGCATTGGAAAATCCCTCTGCCATCCCTGGGGTGAAGGGATGGGCTCTGGGAACAGACTGCTCTGTGTGGTGCTTGTTGGTCAGAATGGTGACATGTGACACACGGCCCCAGCTCTGAACACAACCTGGGACAAGCGATGCCATTCTTCTGTATGAGATGGAGACCAATGACCAGGCAGAGATACTGCCACAGTTCACATCAGGGAATAAAGCCAAAACCCACATCGTAAAAAGGAGCCAAGTTTAAAAGGCAGCAAGAGTTCACAGTGCTGTACCCTCAGGTGATTGCAGAAAGCTTTCAAAGCTAGGAAATGAACTCGTTTTTAAGATTTATCAAGTGTGTTACCACACCTCCCAGTGCTTGTAGGACTTATTTCCCATTTGAAATCCTATTGCTTCAAAGCTGAACTGCCCAGGGGCCAAGAAGGCAAATGGCACTGGCTTGTACCAGCAATGGTGTGGCAGTAGGACCAGGGCAGTGACTGTCCCTCTACAGTGACATGACTGAGGCACCTCCAGCCCTGGGGTCAGTTTTGGGCCCCTCACCCCAAGAAAGACACTGAAGTGCTGGAGCGTGTCTAGGAGAAGGGAACAGAGCTAGGAAGGGGCTGGAGCCCCAGGAGCAGCTGAGGGAGTTGGGAAAGGGGCTCAGCCTGGAGAAAAGGAGGCTCAGGGGGGACCTTGTGGCTCTGCACAACTCCCTGACAGGAGGGGACAGCCGGGGGGGTCGGGCTCTGATCCCAGGGAACAGGGACAGGAGGAGAGGGAACGGCCTCAGGCTGGGCCAGGGGAGGCTCTGGGTGGACGCCAGGAGGAATTTCTCCATGGAAAGGGTGGTCAGGCACAGGAAGGGGCCCAGGGAGGTTTGGAATCCCCATCCCTGGAAGTGCCCAGGGAAGGTCTGGACGTGGCACTCAGTGCTCTGGGCTGGGGACAAGGTGGGGCAGGCACAGGGTGGGTTCAGCGACCTGGGAGGTTTTTTCAAGCTCAATGGCTCAGATTCTGCCCATGCCCTAAAGCCAGTGCCTCACCCAGTAAGCACAACAGCTGCAATTCCCACACCCACCACCAGCCTCATTCATTCATGAAGTTTGATGCACTTCATGCAGCTGAGTCTCTCAAGGAGCAGAAGCCAAGCAGGGAGCTCAGGGACACTCACTGTGTTGTAGTGATCCACATAGGCCGAGTTCCCCAGCCCAAACACAGCATATCTCAGGCCCTGCAGGAAGCTTTTCCCAACACGGAAATCATTGGCTGCCTCTTCCAGCCACTTGCAGAACCAGGCTGCACTCTCTGGGGGCTGCCCATCAGTGTAGGTGGCCACCAGGAACACACAGATGTTCCTGCTGCTTGTCTGGTCACACAAACAGGGCAGGAGAGAAAAAAAAACAAAAATCACTGCACTTTCCAGAACTTTCTTTTAAAGCAAAGAGTTACAAATCCAGACAGCCGGGAGAAATCAAAAGACAAGGCTGTCTCTTTTTGGGGTGGGATGGTGCAGGTGACAATCCCAAGGGTGCTGAACAATCGGCACAGCACCTTAAATTAGCAGAGAGAAGTCAAGCTGAACAGGAACACAGCGACAGAGCAAACTGGACATCCAGCCTCATCAGCAGCTTCCTGATCCCTTCAGCAGGGCAGTGTCAAATGCTGGCAATTCATACTGAAATGCTAAGGAATTCCCAAGCATGCAGTTCCCACCAATACTTTGTGTTAGGATTAATTAAAACTCTCAAGTAGCAATTATCAATATTCACAGAAGAAAAACCCATAAAGGATTACTCCACATAAATACACCTCACAAGGAGTTTCTAACTTAAATGCCTCTAAAGGCTGCAGAGGCATCACCACTTACCTGTTCTGGCTCTGAACCTTGCCCAGATGTACAGGGCACCTGGGGCAGCCACTCTAACCCAGCTCACCCCTGAGTCATAGAACTGGCTCATACAGAGTCACTGTCACAGCAAAACGTCCAGTTGGTGCTTTGAAATTCTCAAAATTTAAGTATTTTCTGCTGAGGGCTGATGGGTTACATTTGCATAGGTAGGGAAGCAATTCAACACATAGCTTTGGGGATTTCCAGAACAACAGGAGAGAAATACAAGAGGGAAACAGCCTTGACAACCCCAGGAAAAGCTTGTACTTATTACTGGTGTTTATGCCATACCCACCTCCTCAGATAAACCATCTTCTGGATCGTAATCTCCCATGTTAATGACTTCCACAGGCAAATTAAGAGAAGTAACAGCTTCAGCCAGAGCTTTGGCAAATCTCTGAAGAAAGAAACGTAAGAAGTTATCAATTGCTTCAAGCCACACAAGCCCTGCTGTGCTCAGCCACAAGACTTCTCCCAGGACAGGAAGAATAATGACACAGGAGGCCTGGACACCAGAACTGCAATTCCTCACGTTAAAACAAAAATAGAGTACACTGGCTAAGAGTTACAACATTATAATGACTAATCACTTCACAGTTACACACACAAATTACATTTCTTCTTGAGAAAGCACCAAAACCAGCACTTCTCTCTATGAAGCCTTGCTCGAAAAATTTAAATTATAGTGCAAGAGTGAACTTTTAGCTTTATAATCAATCTCTACTACACGCCTTGCTTAAAAGAAGGAGGTAAACTGTTATTTTTAATTGATTTTTCACTTATCTTGCATGTTGGGCAATGATTGTAACAAGCTAATGAATGTGTTGATGAGCTCCCAGATCTGTACCCAGAGCAGTGGGCAAGCGACTTTCTCAGATCACAACAATATTTCAAAGCAACTTCACAGATGTGCAATAAAAGTACAGATACCTTTGCTGTGCCAGTCTGAGAGCCATAGAAAATCTTCACTCCAGCAACATGGACCTCCTGGGCCTGAGGGGGGGCACATCCATTTCCCAGTTTGTTTGCTGTTCCCTCAGCGGAAGAGGGATTCCCATGGGATTTCTCACCCTATGAAAAAAGAGCTGTGTCACATACAGTCCCTTCTCCAAGGGCTGTCAAAACACGAGCATTTAAAATTCAAATCCTGGGGCCACTCTCAGTAACAGTCAAAGCATTTTGGTTCCTCTCACATCCAGAAAACCACACCAGGACCTGTTTTCCTGACCTAGGCCATGCTACAATACCCACTCTGGGAGGTAACAGGATCCAGCTGAACTTCCAAAGTCCTGCAGCAGATCTTTACCCCCCTGCATGAGGAGGTTTTCAATTCATCATGAGGAGGTTTCCAATTCATCAATGGCCTAATTCCCCTCAGTCCCAAAACCAGCCCAACTCTGCCATTAGCATCATGAAAACATGAAGGTGCAAACACTGGGGACAAGCAGAGAGGTTTACCTGGAGTGACAGAGCAATCCAGGGGGATACATTTTCCCAAGAACAGTGTGAGGAGTGTCCTGCTGAGCTCTGCCCCAACATCAGAGCAACAAGAGCATTTAGTGACCCACAGATACAAACAATCCAGGCTGAGGATCAAAACCAGATAACCAAACTGTATCTGGGATTTGCAACACCTTCAGCAGGCCCACAGCAGGTGCCTTTATCCAGTAACTACTCCATTCCAACCAGGTTTTTGGGGTTTTCTCAGAGAGAAGTGCTGACAGGCTCAGTTACCTTTCTTTTGGTTCTGGTGGTGGTGAACTGAATGACAACCCAAAGGCTGATCCCAAAAGCAACAGCAGAATAGATGTAAAATCTGTGCAGCCATATGGACACCAGGCAAGTATGGAAGTAGCTCCAAGTATCCATTGAGACATCTCAATCTGGAATGTCACAGATTCCTACAGAGTGAATATGGAATGAGCACACACTAAATAATCACACAGTACCCACAGCCTCACATCACCAGCTATTGCCCAGGTTTTGCAAAAAACAGCTTTTGGCTACAGACAAGGCATTAAAATTGAATCATGAAGCCTTCACCTCCTCAGGTGTGTCAGCTGAGCTCCAAACTAGCATTCCACACTGTCAGAGGGAAACTCTGGGTTTTTCTTTGATAAGGCAGCTCTGTTACAAGGAAAAGCAGAAAATACTTGTGCTATCTAAGTCCCTGAATGAAAAAAGTCCTTGTGAAGAATCCAGTGGATCAAACTGGCTTTAATTTTACACAAACCAAACAAATGCAGCTCTCTGGAATGAAAAAGCTCCAGTCCAAGGGGGACATCACCTGAACAGAACTTTCTGCTGAACACAACCCTTGCTTACACACATTAGATGTCACACTGATCACAAACAGAGTTTCAAGGGCAGACTGAAACATGGATGCAATTGGAAACACTTTCACAGAATTCTATGATGCAAGTGAAGTTTGATTTGGAACAACTGAGATGTTTCAGGTTGGTTCAGAACATTCAGGGCACAGCCAGGAATACACCTGTGTGATGTCTGGGAATCTCTATTTCATATGGAATATTCAGGCATTCCAAAAAGGCTGGTTTGTGATACTTATTGACTGAGGAACACAGCTGACACCCTCTTACTGTTATCTGCAGCTTGGATCCTGTTTTTTGCAGATATCAGTCAAGAGCATAGAATCCAAGTACTTCCAAGAGGCTAGAAACTCATACTGGCTGTTATTAAAGTTATCAGAGCAAAGACTTAATGGAATGCCCTTCACCCCTCCAGCAGCAACACTGAGACTCACAAAAGAGAAGAGCCAAGAGCACTTGCCTAATGTTCCCAGTTTTACCCAAACTAGACATTAGGATTCCCTTAACCTCTATACAATTCCCTCAAATGCAATAGACGCTACACATATTCAAGATAATTTTAGCTCCAAAACGCACACATACACACACTCTCACTATTATTCCCTACACAACTACACCCCCCCTTATGGTTATCACCCCCACACATATGCACCCCACCCTCGTGGTAATGCCCCTCTCTCCCCCAAATACCCCTCACGGTTATTACCCCACCTTCCCCTACCTCTCACACTTATCATCCCACCACCCTCACAATTTTAAATCCCCCCACCACAGAATTACCACCCCATACACCACTCATGATTAACAAATATCCCTACAGTCATTACCCTCATCTCCCTCCACAGCACCCTCTCACAATTAAAACCACAAACAGTTATTACATCCCCCTCACGGTTATTAACCCCCACACATTAATATTCCCCCTCACGGTTATTATATCCCCCCTCACGGTTATTAGCCCATACAAACATTATTACCCCACAGACACGGTTATTCTGTTCCCCCTATCACGGGCCTCTCTCTCACACACACAGCCACCACCCTGTCCCGTCCCGGTTCCCCCGCCCGGCACTGACCCTGCTCCCCGCCGCGCTCCCCTCACGCCGCCATGCGCCGCTCCCGCCCCTTCCGCCCGCGCCGGAGCGGCCGCCATTCACTGCCGGGCCGGGCCGGGGGCGGAGCGGGCGGCCGCCGCCATGTCCATCTTCACCCCCACCAACCAGATCCGCCTCACCAATGTGGCCGTGGTGCGGGCACGGCGCGCCGGGAAGCGCTTCGAGATTGCCTGTTACCGCAACAAGGTCATGGGCTGGCGCAGCGGAGCGTGAGTGCCCGGGAAGCCGGCGGGGAGGCGGCTTGGGCCCGGCGTAGGGCCCGGCGTAGGGCCCGGCGTGGGGCCCAGGGAAGGCCCGCGTGGGGACCCGGGTGTTAGAGAGTCGTACCCAGGCACCCCGTGTTGGGACTCCGTGGTGACGCGGAAGGGGAGTCCGTGTGAGGACCGGGAAGGGCCCGGGGTGTGGGAGGGGAGTCCGCAGGGCCCGTGCGGGACACGGCTGTGGGGCCAGGGATCGTGCGCGGACCCGGCCCTCGGATCTGACCCCGGGGAGAGGCGGGGGGCCGGTAACGGGGGCACCGTGCCCGTGCCTGGGAGGTTCTGGCTGTGCTGATTCAGCCCGGGGCAGCGGGAGCTGTTTCTCCTCGCAGAACACAGCTGTGCTTCTGGCATTGCTGCTTTGCTGGAGGGGGGCTTTGGGCAGCCCATGGGGTGCCAAGACGAGGGGCAATGCTTTCAAACTGACAGAGGGCAGGGATGGATAGATGGGATATTGGGAAGAAATTGTTCCCTGTGAGGGTGGGGAGGCCGTGGCACCGGCTGCCCCTGGATCCCTGGTGGTGTCCAAGGCCAGGTTGGACGGGCCTTGGAGCAACCTAGGATTGTGGAAGGTGTCCATGCCCGTGGCAGGGGTGGCACTGGCACCATTTTGGGATTACTCTGAGTTTTCTACATTTGTCTCAATTTCTAGGGAGAAAGATCTTGATGAGGTCCTGCAGACACACACGGTGTTTGTCAATGTCTCCAAAGGCCAGGTGGCAAAGAAGGAAGATCTGGTTAAAGCATTTGGGACAGATGACCAAACAGAAATCTGTAAGATGGTAGGTTTCACACACTTTGCTTTATAAAAGACGTAAAAAGATTTAGTCGCATAGGCCAGTTTGTACTGATGGGTGTTTATAAAATGCTGCTATAGGTGGAAGGGTTGTTTGTTAAGAAATGGGTAAAAAGGAGCAGTAGCTCTGTTTTATAGTTTTAAATTTGGCACTGCCTGTGCTTAACTTGCATGCAGCAATGTGTCTGGACACAGCCAGCTCTGAAGAGTCCCTCACATAAGGTAAGTTACTAAGAATGCGGAGAAGGCAAGGGGAAAGTTGCTTACTTTAAAGAGTTCACTTAGGTGTTAGTAACAGATTTAATTCCTTAGTCCTTAATGGTGAGATACGAACTGTGGACTTGCTGTGGGTGATAAGATTTCAGTAAATGCCTTGAGTCAGTTTGCCCTGGCAGCCAGGAAGGACATTTCTCTCCTGGGGTCACCAGGCCCAGCATCAACAGCCAGGCCAGGGAGGGGATTGTCCTGCTCTGCTCTGGGCTGGGGTGGCCTCACCTCCAGTGCTGGGGCAGTTTTGGGTGCTGCAATATAAGAAAGATCTAAAGCTGTCAAGTCCAGAGAAAGCTACAAAGGAGGTGAAGGGCCTGGAGCAGCCACGTGAGGAGCAGCTGAGGGCACTTGGTTTGTTCAGCCTGAGGAGACTTGAGGTCAGACCTCATCAGGGTCTGCAGCTCCTCCCAAGGGACAGCTCTCATTTCTGCTCTGTGTGACAGGGACAGGACCTAGGGAGTGGCTGGCAGTGTGCCAGGGCAGGTTTAGTTTGGATTTTAGGGAAAGGTTCTTCCCCAGAGGGTGCTGGGCACTGCCCAGGCTCCCCAGGGAATGGGCACGGCCCCGAGGCTGCCAGGGATGCACAGGGTGGGACTGCTGGGGTGTCTGTGCAGGGCCAGGGGTTGGAATGGATGATCCCCTGGAGGTCATTTCGAGCTCAAGATATTCTGTGTTTCTGTGAAATCTGTGTTTCTCTTGCTGCAGTTTAGTGTTTCTGTGGTGAGTTTTTTTGTCTGAAGCCTTTCCAGTGCTGTCAGTTCTAATGGTTCACATTATTAATTTGGTTATTGTTTGCTGCGCTTCAAATCTCACCCAGCCTTTCAAGCAGCTGTCAAATTTAACAAAGTTACTTCACTTGTCACTCTTCAAATCCACGATGTTCATGAACTGATTTCCCTGTTTTACAGATTTTATCCAAAGGGGAGCTGCAGGTGTCAGACAAGGAGCGGCACACACAGCTGGAGCAGATGTTCCGAGACATCGCCACCATCGTGGCTGACAAGTGCGTGAACCCTGAGACAAAGCGGCCCTACACAGTGATCCTCATTGAAAGGGCCATGAAGGACATTCACTACTCTGTCAAACCCAATAAGAGCACAAAGCAGCAGGTGAGTTTCCTGCAGCATCAGCTCCTGCTCTGAGCTGGTGCCATCCAGTGTAATTCCTCAGGTCTCAGCCACAGAGGGATCAGCAGAGCCCCAGGATCTGAGGCCTGCACAGGGATTACTCAGCCATCTGGCAGCTGAGTGCTGGAGAGAAGGAGCTCCTGAGCTCCGGCCATTTGTTTGCTGGGAATTCAGGGAAGGGGAAAGAAAGGCAAAACCCCAACAGTGATAAAGTTAGAACAGAAATAAAAGGTTTATGATTTATGCTAATTGAGGTGGTATATCAGGTTTGCATCTGAGTCACATGAGTTTGGGGTGTTTTGCAGTATAGCTGTTTAATTTTATTTCAGACAGCATTTAAATGTTCAAAGCGATCACAAACAACAAGAAGTCTGATTTTTCTTGTTAATCTGTCAAAAGAGCAGGATAGCAACCTCCCTGCAGCAGGGTGGCAGTGACCAGCACTGAGAGATGGTTCTGAAGCTGTGACAAAGGTTCAAGATTTGGATCTGGGTGCTGGGTTTTAAGCAGGTATGTAAATGCTCTTTTTCTTGTCCAACAGGCCCTGGAAGTGATCAGGCAGCTGAAGGAGACCATGCAGATTGAACGTGCTCACATGAGGCTGAGGTTTATCCTGCCAGCAAAGGAGGGCAAGAAGCTGAAAGAGAAGCTGAAGCCACTGATTAAAGTTACAGAGAGTGAAGACTTCCAGGAAGAGCTGGAAATGGTAAGCAAAAAGCAGTCCCTGGGGTTCAGGTTTGATTTGAACTACACATGTGTATTTTGCTAGGAGATGAATTCATAGATGGAAGTTGTTTAGATAAACTGCAGGCTTACCAAAGATGCTTAATCAGAGCTGCAGTTGGGAATTTTTAGTTTCACACAATCCTAGTGATACAGGCATGGAAGCAACATATCAAGAGGTTGCTGCTCTGAGCTAAGGAGTGCACAGTACAATTCCTCTTAGCAGTGATGATCCTGCAACACTGATAAGTTTCTCTCATATGTGGAATGCTATTATTTATTTGGTAGCTTGGGTCTGGATTTTAAGAGTAGTTAATTCATTTTTTTTAAAGTCAGTGTGTGGTAAAGCAAACCACATTGGTATGAAAATCTTCATACGAACAGATTGGAATCCAGCAATCCCAACTGGCAAAAGCCATGTCCAGCATGGGGAACTGGAACTGTAGAGGTCTGTGAAAAGATTGCTGCCAGGCAGAGCTTGTCAGCTCTTCAGAATCCTCCTCAGTAACTAACCAGGATTGTTTTAATGAAAGTCCATGTTAGGCTTGGGTAGGGGCTGATGAAATTCAAACATTCTTGGCTGACTGATGAAATGTGGAACGTTCCAGGTGTGCCTTATTGACCCAGGCTGCTTCAGGGAGATCGACGAGCTGATCCGCAGTGAGACAAAAGGGAAAGGATCCCTGGAAGTGCTCAGTCTGAAGGATGTGGAGGAAGGAGATGAAAAGCTTGAATAACAAAACCTTCCTGCAGCAGATCTGCTTCAACAACTTCCCTGCAGTGACTGGTGTAGCCACTCTTCTGTTAGGCCTTCATGGTTTTTTCCAATCTCTTGCTGCCAAATATTTTCTGACACTAATCCTTTGGGATTTTTCCATGCAGTGTGGGCTGGGGTTTTTTGTCATTTTACACTTGCTTGGTATACAGAAGTCTTTGCCTGTAAGAAGATTTTGTGTCAGAGTTGCACTAATAAGGACTGAGGGTGTGGTAGGAGGTTACTCTGTCTTTGCTTTAGTTTCAGGGTTGCTGTTGAAGAGTGTTTGAGTGGTTTGGTGCCAATTGTTTGTACCTTCAGGTTGTCAGTGTTGAGTGGGAGATCGCACTGGTCACTGAGGAGTGGCTTTGTATGTGAGGAGAGGGACCTTAAAAAAAGAGAGCTGCATTTTCACTTCTAAACAAGTGCAAAGTGTGGATTATGTCTGAAAATCAGTCTCTTGGCAGCGTAAAAACTGACGTGGGCTTCCATAATTGGCTGTTTGATGATTAAAGTGCTTCAAAGGACCATTCATAAAGAATTCCTTCACTGGCTATAGCAGCACTTGCTGACGTAGGAATGATGTTCTCCTAATAACTTATTTGTAGAATATATTTAGCTACATTAATAAAAACAAATTATCATCTATTTATATATTACAGATACAGAAAGAAATAAGATACTTATTTTTGCTGATAGTGGAGGAGATATCCCCAGCTGTGGTAATGCTTTTGTAGGCTGAGGGAGTAGCCTGTGCTTGGGAGCTGCTGCTTTCACATGATAAAATGAATCTCAGGCAGTGGTGGCCTCTGGCCATGGAGCCAGACAGGCTTTTGTTGGGCAGTAATTCCCAGCAGGAATTGTTTGTGTGTGCCCCTTTGCTTTTTAGTGCAATAGAACAATTCTGGCAGCTGTCCTTTATCCTCTGTCCTTTTTCTTGCTGCTCTCTAATCCATGCACGGAATTTCCAGCCAGCTCCTGGGGCATGGGATATAGTTCTTGCTAATTCTGTTAAATCTTGCTGCAGCTGTGTTAAACAAATTATTTGAAGTTGAACCAGGGTATTTCAAAGAAAAGGGGAAGAGAGGACAACAACGGGGGAAGGAGATACTAAAAATACAAACCACCAGGCAAAGCAGATACAGTTCAGTGACTAAAAGCTAAATCAGCAGGAATTTGAGGAGCCTTTAATATGACATTTCTGTTTGCATGCAGATAGCAGGCAGCAGGTGAGGAGCTCTGGGCCAGCCAGGGAGGAGATATCTCCTGGGTGAGCGTGGTGCTCTTTGTTTGCTGTTGCCTTCCAGAGACTCCCCCCTTATGTGACAGTTAAATAGAGCTGGGTTTGTGCTGCTTACCTTTCCTCTGTGCCTTTAACTCGTGAATTTCCTGGAATTTCATCAGGAAGAGTGGAAATCAGCTAGAGAAAGGGAGGTTTGGCATGTGAGATGGCTGCAGAGCCGGAGCCTCAGTCCAAGGCTGCCCCTTGGGAGTGGATTTCTGCAGCAGCTGATTTGTGTGCACTTGTGCAAGGCCAGGATCAATTCCTTCAGCAGTATTTTGGGAAGATCTGCTTCTCTAGAGCCTGAGTTTTGCTGAGTTCTGGAAACGGATTTTAAAATGCTTTTCTTTGTTCCCAGGGGTTTAAGTGCCACCTAGGAAATGCAGGGGTGTAGTGACCGGACGTGCCATGCAGACAGGGCTCGTTGTGGAGAGTTCTGTGTGCACAGGCAGCTCCCCCTGAGTACCACCCTGAGCTGCTGCCTTCACATGCCCCTCTCTCCAGGCACACTTTGGGAAGCACTGAAGAGATCATGTTGATATTTAGTTTGTCACTCACAATTCTTTTAATTCCTTGGTTTGCTGTGTTTAACACCTTAAATACAACAGGATGGCAGCAGGTTAAAGATCTGGGATTCCAGAACCTGAATCTAAGCTGATTCATGAGCTTGGTGCTAGGCAGGCAATTTCTTTATGAAGTCTTTCTGCAAATCCAAACATTAAAGATTTTCTCTGGTAGAGGGAGCTTGAGTTTATTTATGGACAAATATACATGCTGGCATTTCTTATTATGTTTGTAGTTCAGCAACAATGTATGGTGAGCATTAGAATAAAGCTCAGAATTGGTAACTTGTCTTTGCCCATTCCAACGAGAGCATAACTCCCTGTACAACCATTTCCTGGCTAATTAACTGGGATTTCCAAATAGATGGGCATTTAGATAAGCTGGCAGATTCCAGGAGAGCACTGCTGTTGTGTTGGGGTGCACATGTGTTTGCCCTGAAGTTGTCCTGTTCCTGGTGGAGCTCAGAATGGTCCCTGGCAGCTGCCACTGCCAATGGAAGACAAAGCTGGAATGCTTCTCTGCCATCCTCCAAGAGCTCATTGTTGTTAATTAGTTGTTAATTAACCTGTTCCCTGCAGGGGTGTAGAGGGGGCTGGGCTGTGGCTGAGCAGGAGCCCTGTGGCCGGTGGCAGTTGGCAGTGCCGCGGTGACAGTTCCACGGTGGAACCCTGTAGTCACTGGGACACCTCCCCGGGGCAGCAGGGCCTCGGCGTCTGTCCCACAGGGGTCTGGGAATGGTGGGCCAAGGGATGGAGGCCCCCAGCAGCGCGCGGGGCCCCAAGGCCAAGCTGAGCCAGCGCAGCCAGGAGCTGCGAGCACTCGTGGGCCTGCAAGGTGCTGCCTCGGGCTGCTCGGGGACAGGGGGTCCCAGCCCCCTCATCCCACACACTACCATTGGTACATCTGCCTGATATCCCCCAGAGCAAGGCGGGAAGATTTTTGCTCAGTCCTGCGAGGAAAAGCTCCGACAGAACAGGGAGCTGCTCCCCAGCCTGCAGGCGGCCTTGCAGGAGGATTCCAGTATCCTGAAATTCGTCCTGAAGGTACCACCATCAGGTCCCTCCTGCTGCATCCCTGCCTGGTGCTGGCCCTGCACCCGCAGCTCCTGCAGGAGCGGGCAGCACAGACCAGCAAAAGGATGTGTCATCCCCAGGCTGACAGTGACTATCTCTATCCCTCCCCTGCCCACAGTACAACAAACTTCCCATTAAGGATGCTTTCGGAGAGGGCCAGGAGCTCTTTTCAGCCACTGAGAGCCTGGAGGTAACGGCAGGGCCAGGAGTAGGGGCTGCTCCCAGGGTCTGGGGCTCTGGGGGCACTGGGAAGAACGTGGCAGTGCATGGCAGAGGGACATGGTGCCAGCACCAGGACAGCCCCACAGGGCTGCTGTGGAGACACGGGGTGTTCACATCTGATCCCGTGGGTCCCTTTCCACCGTGGAACCCATCCATGCAGCCACTTTGCCCCAGCAGACATCCTGGCTGTCCCACCCCCTGTGTCCCTGGTGCAGCCTGGGTTCCTGCAGAGTCCAGTTGCATGCCTGGCAGAGAGATGCTGTCCCTGCCCTTCACTGTCTGTCCCAAGGTTGTGCCCTGGTTATAAACCCATGGACTGTGCCCATTGAGCTGCCTTTGCCCAGGGGCCTCTTGCAGGGATAGAGCGGTGCTGCTGCTCTCTGACAACATCCCCATCTGGGCCCTGATTGATTTTATTGATCCCCAGCCCTGCTCCATGTTATGCAGAGTCCCTAAGCCCAGCCCAGCCCTGCCATCAGCAGTTGCCCACCTCTGCCTTACTCTAGCCAGCCCCCAGAGCAAAGTTCTCCCAGACCCCACCCTGTCAAACCAGTGGCAACATCCTGGAGCATGTGTCCCCACTGGAGATGCAATGTCCCCGGCTCTACCTAGGGAGGAGTTTTCTGGACAGCACCCCCTTCTCCTTCAGCATCCAGCCTGGGAAATGGTCTCATACCCATCCAGGTGGTCATAAAGAAGATTGAGGCCAAAGTCCATGAGCAGGTGAAGGTGTGTGACAGGCTGCTGCACCAGCTGAGGCAGTGGAGCCAAGCCAGGGATGAGCGCCAGAGGCACCTGCAGGAGCTGCAGGATGCAGAGATGGATCCTAAGTGGCAAGAGCCACAACTGCAGGTACCCAGGAGCCCTTCCTGCTGTGCCAGCACCCATGGGGGGCTTTAAGCCAGCCCCTGCATGGCACACGTAGTCACTTCATGTCTTCCCTCCCATGTCTGCCCCAGACCATTCGCCAACTGGGCAATGACATTGAGAAGATGCTCATGAAAATTGACAGTGGAGAGATCGTGACCAACCTGTACCTGCGGCTGCAGGAGGTCCTGAGGAGGGTAAGCCCTTCCTCACTGGGCCACTGTCTCACCTGCTCTCCCTGCAAAGGCACAGGATGCCCAAGGGGCTGTGTCCCAGGGCACAGCCTGCTGATCCCCTCCGTGCCGTGTCACAGCACGGGGGACCCCGGTGGGTGATGTGCTGTGGCTCCCTGTGTGCCAGGAGCTGGTGTACCTGCCTCGATACCTGGACCTCCTATGTGGGATGACTGTGATGTACCACGAGGAGCTCAGAGCCCGGAGTAGCCTCAAAGCCAACAATGCCATCAAGGTGAGATTACTGGGGCCCTTTCCCACCCTCCAGTGCCCACAGACAGCACCACATACCAAGGCCTGAGACCCTTCCTTCCGCAAGGGGCAAAAGATATGGAGCTGAGCTTGCCCACAGGACCCAGAGGCCTCCACAGGTCCTCCCAGGTCTCCTCTTGTCCCCTGGGGCTGGGGTCAGCCTGTCTGAAGTACCAGCCATGGCAAAGGCAGTGTGTTCCCACACCCCAGCCCACTGCCACAGCCTGTTTGCATGGACTAGGGTCACTTTTGACACTGTAGCTCCCAGTAGCTCATCAGTAGCTCAAAGCACAGATTCATGGAATCTGGTTTGGGTTAGCAGGGACATTAAAGCTCATCTCATTCCAGCCCCCTGCCATGGACAGGGACACCTTCCACTCTCCCAGGTTGCTTCAAGTCCTGTCCAACCTGACCTTGGACACTTCCAGGGATCCAGGAGCAGCCACAGCTTCTCTGGGCACCCTGTGCCAGGACCTCACCATCCTCACAGGGAAAAATTTCTTATCTCTGTCTAAACCAATACTTGAACCTAATAACCAATCTGTAGAAAGCTCCAACTGACTTTGGCAGCAACTCTTCCCTGCTCTGTTATGCTCCAGAAACTCATGGCTGAGGCGGGACCCCAGGTGCGTGCGGAGAAACAGCTCAGGGACCAGTCCCTGGCTGAGCAGAGGAAGCACATCGAGAGCCTCCGGCGGCAGGAGGAGAGCGAAAGGCAGCAGAGGCAGGTGAGCTGGGGGTGGGGCAGGTGAGCTGGGGCAGGTGAGCTGGGGGTGTGGGGCAGGTGAGCTGGGGGCGGGGCAGGTGAGCTGGGGGTGGGACAGGTGAGCTGGGGGTGTGGGGCAGGTGAGCTGGGGGTGAGTGGGGCAGGTGAGCTGGGGGTGGGGCAGGTGAGCTGGGGGTGGGACAGGTGAGCTGGGGGTGGGACAGGTGAACTGGGGGGCAGGTGAGCTGGGGATGGGACAGGTGAGCTGGGGGTGGGACAGGTGAGCTGGGGGCAGGTGAGCTGGGGGTGTGGGGCAGGTGAGCTGGGGGTGGGACAGGTGAGCTGGGGGTGGGACAGGTGAGCTGGGGGTGGGACAGGTGAGCTGGGGGCAGGTGAGCTGGGGGGTGGGGCAGGCAGGGCTGGGGGCAGGGGACAGCCTGCAGTGCTGAGCTCCAGGGGTGACACTGACTGTCGTTGCAGCAAGCTGTGTCCATGCTCTCTGCAGAGCAGGAGCTGAGCTCCTCGGACGTGCTGGTGGGTAAGTGCCTGGCAGGGGGCAGGGCGGGGGGATGTGGGCACAGCCACGACCATCCTGCCCTGCTCCTTCCCTGCCGCCCCAGGCACTGATGTGGAGGCTGCCAAGGCCAAGATGCAGCGCGAGGCCTTTGTGACCGACAAGATGGAGAAGGCAAAGACTGCCCTGCAGTGCTCCTGCCTCTGGGTAATGGCAAACCCATCCCTGCTAAAACCTGGGGCTTGCTGGAGCACTGGGGAACTGCAACCTCTCTGCTTCCCGTGTTTCCCTGTGGAGCTGCCTGCTCTCCTGTCCCTGGAGCCCCACAAAGCCCCTCTTTGCTGCCCTTCTCCATGACCAGAGGCTGCAGAGCTCCGTGCTGCTGTAACCTCCATGAGGCTCTGCTTCCAGCGGGAGCACCCTGGGCTGAGCCCTTGTGTCTCCCCCGGCCAGGACATCCCCAGCAGCATCGAGGCCCAGAGGAGATCCCTGGGGAACCTGCAGCAGCACATCGATGAGTGCAAGGAGAGGAAGACGGTGCTGAAGAAGACACTGGAGGAGCTGGAGTTGAAGCAGGCTAAACTGAAGTTTAACGAGCCTGTCAGCACCACCAGGTGCTGCTGACCTCACACAACTGTGCTAACCAGGCCACCACCCTTGGGGGGGACATGTCCCAACAGGCACTCTGACCTCCATCCCACTGCAGCCACGCACTCCTCCCGCCCTGGGAAGGTTTCTGAGCTCCCAGGTCTGCTGCTGGCAGAGCACCCAAACGTCCCACTGGGGTCCCTGAGCTCCCTTTCTCCTTGCCTGGCATGGGAAGTGCTGCCAGCAGCATGGAGCTGGGCTGTAGCTGGGGACGGGGAAGCCTGAACAGCTTTGGGGTGTCCCTGCACCCCTCTGCAGCTGTGTGACCTGAGTGTGGCTGGCTCCAGGCTGCGGGAGGAGGAGCTGAGGCAGAACCTGAAGCAGGAAGAGGCCCGGCTGGATCAGATGCGAGCCCAGATGTTGAAGAACCAGAAACGCCTGATCGAGTTTGAGAACATCATTGACAACCTGTATCTCCACCTGCAGGGCATCCTCATCCCTGGCCAGGTACCACGGGGCACCAGGGAGCAGGGCCACACAGGTGCACAGTGCAGGAACACCTGGCACCAGAGACACTGGCACCAGGGCCCCGCTGTCCCCACCAAGGTGGCTCTGTCTCCCCCAGGAGGACTCTGCTGTGGTGGTGGGGCTGGAGGAGAAGCTGCAGCAGTGTGAGAAGAAGATGCAGTTCCTGAAGGAGAGGCTGGCAGCCGGCCCGAGGACAGCGCTGATGAGAACAGTGAGGTACAGGGGCTCCTCTTTTTGCCCCTGGGGACATACATAGGGCCCTCACAGGTGGCCACCCGAGTCATCCTTCCTCAGCAAGGCCACAGGGAAGAGCCATGGAGCAGCTCAGCCCCAGATGGCACCAGCCACCATAGGGTACCTCAATGTGGCACCCTTGGGTTGTGACACCCGCCTGCCCTCCAGCACTTAACCCAGGCTGTCTTCCACAGACTTTTGCCAAGGTCAGGAACCTTCTGGAGAAAAGAACTGCAGAAGAAACCCACAACCTGAAGATTTCCTTTGAGGATGAAGATGCTATGGAAGATGGTAGGAGAGCACAGTGGGGGCATGTCCCAGCCCCTGCCCCCTGGGATTTTTGGAAATTCTTGTCTCTCTCCCACTGGCCCAGCAGACACCAACTCACAAAATGCCTCCAGGTCTTGAGGCTGACCTTGGCTGTTTGCAAGGCTTCAGGCATGGGTGGTGGTTTTAGGCAAGGATGTGGGAGAACAAAGGCAGATGGTGGCGTGATGAACACTAAGCCACTGCAGGAACAAGGACAGATGTTGTGGGGCAAGACAGGACACCCTCATTTTCAAAATCACCTGATTGTGAAGAATAATCAGTGCTTGATTCTTCCCATGGATGCTCCTGGAAGAGGCAAAGAGCTTTTGTTAGCTCACCACCTTTCTTCAGCAAAGCAGGATCTGTGCCCACCTCACTGTATCTCCAGACCTTTACAGGAAGCCCCAGCAGCACTGGAGAGGGGCCACAGTGGCATCACCCTGGGATGCTGGGGTGGAAAAGTCCACAAGGACTCTGCCAGATCTCACGAGCCAGACAAAATGTGCCAGCTCTCCCAGGGACATGGGCACAGCAGAGGTGGTCTCCAGACCCTCCCCAGCCCCTCCTCTCCACTCTCCCCTCCAGACACCTTGGATTTTGAGGACGAAGACCATGACTACATCCCCAGCCGGGAGGACATCAAGAAGCAGGGGCTGCATCTGATCAGAATGAACACCAGACGTCGCAAGAAGAAGCAGTAGTTTCTCCACATGAGATTTTGAGGACCCCAGGCCACCTGTTGTACCCTTTTCCCAGCAGTTAATAAATCAGATCTTTTTCATTCCTCCCAGTTTCATGGTAAGGCTGGAACAGGTCACTTCTGTCGCTCAGAACATGTTGGGGTCCATCCTGAGGGGTTCTGAGCTGGGTTTGGAGGTGGGGATGGGCCGGGATAGGGACAGCTTCAGCCCCTGGAGCAGAGCTGGGGCTGGCCTGGCTTTCTCCCCTTTGGTGCTGCGGAGCCAACACCTTCCCAGGATCTCTGATGCCCCAGGGGCTGGAGCCTGTCCAAGCCAATGATGGGCCCCTGTGGGGCCCCCCAGGGTGGGTGTCCTCGTGTCCGTGCATGGGAGCCAAAGGGCAGAGCCTACCTGGGAAAGAGAGACCCAAACCTGAGCTGAGCCCCCAGCCTGGACCCTCTCCCCTCCCTGCTCCTGCACACAAATCCTGCAACTCCCGCCCTGAGCTTGTAGCAAGGCCCAGGTGTGAGCTGTGGGCTGTAGGAAGCTCTGGCAGTCAGGAGTGTCCCGGTGTGACCCAGCACAGCAGGGCTGCTCTCCAGGGTGGGATCCCTGCTCCTGCTGGGGGGCACAGCCGCGCCGCCCCGGAGGCCGCCTGGTCCCGTCTCCTCTCGTGCAGCAAATAGATGGTGCTGTTTGTCCAAGAGCAGCCGGCACCGAGGGGCTCTGCCTGTGCTCCTGGACAGAGAGCCGGGACAGGGACACCTTGTCCCCTTCCACAGGGGAACGTCAGCGTCAGAGCAGCCTGAACCCTGCCCGTGCTGCCAGCATCAATGACAAATGACATCACCAAGAGGAGGAACGGCTGCTGCTCCCAAGCCTCTCAGCACTGCTCCCGGTGGGGCTTGTGGGACGGGCATTATCGTCACAAAATACAGCACAACTTGAGGTTTTTCAGGGAAGCTCCAGGAATAACATCACATGTCAGTAAAGGCATCTCATGGAGCCTCCCAGAATCCATAGCCACAGGTGGGCTCTTCTGCAAGTAAAGACCAGGCTGTAAATGCATATCCATCTGTTCATGTCACATTCTTGTGTGCCCACCATAGCCTCACCACCCTCCCAGGGAACAATTCCTTCCCAATATCCCATCTGACCCTGCCCTCAGGCAGTGGGAAGCCATTCCCTGTGTCCTTTCCCTCAATCCCTTGTCCAAAGTCCCTCTCCAACTCTCCTGGGCCCCCTTTAGGCACTGGAAGGTGCTCTGAGTTCTCCCTGGAGCCTTCTCTTCTCCAGGTGAACACCCCAGCTCTCCCAGCCTAAGAAATGTGTTAAGCTCTTGGTCTGGTATTTTCACATTGGCTATGGGGAGCAGGGAAGTGGGAAAAGGTGTGGAAGAGCTGTAGCTGACCCAAGGTTCCAGCCTGTGTCCAATTTTCTGGCTGGAAGGTAATTCAGGGGTGTTTTAGCTGCCTTTACACAAGGGACAGAGCAGCGATGGGGTTTCACTTCTCTGAGCTCCTCCTGCTCTGAGCAGGGGATCCAAGGACTACCTGCTCCATCAGGAGCATCCACTGGATGTGTTCAGACACTGCATCCCAAACCCTCATCACAGCTGCCAGGAGAGGGGAAGGGCTGTCACCCCCAGCCAGCAGCTCCCAGGCATGCAGACAGAGCTGGGTGCAATCAGAATGACTGCTCCTGGCTCCCCTGGATCCAGGAGAGACAGAGCTGGGAATGGATGTGACAAGTGGAGAAGAGGTACGAGAGAGGGAGGAAAGAACCGTAGGCAGTGCCTTGGTTTCTGGATTTTAAAAGATGCAAAAAGGTGTGGCTGCATTTTCCCATAGAGGAAAATATCATTAATTATACAAGGAACAAATGAAAGGGAAGGGAAGGGAAGGGAAGGGAAGGGAAGGGAAGGGAAGGGAAGGGAAGGGAAGGGAAGGGAAGGGAAGGGAAGGGAAGGGAAGGGAAGGGAAGGGAAGGGAAGGGAAGGGAAGGGAAGGGAAGGGGAAAAGGCAAATGGAAAGGAAGGGGGAAGGGAAACAATGGAACTGATGCCACCATGAGGTCTCATTAGGTGTCCAGGCATGGGTGGCACAGCCCAAGGAAGGAGATGAGAGATTTTCTTTTCTGCCCTGAGAAACCTTTATTCTCTTCCCCCGAGCTCAGCTGGAGCTCCAGCACGGATGCTGCAACCAGTGCCAGGACTGGTGAGAAACCAAAAATAGGACATTGGGGAATTGTACAAAAGCATTTGCCATGTGGAAATATCAATCTCTGCCTTGGGAAGACTGTGTTTGAGTGGGTTTGGGGCTTTTTATTTTTAAAGGTGTGATAAAAATCACATGGAATGGAGTGGGAAGGGTGGGCACAGCTGGGGCTGTCACTGGAGTGTTAGTGCTGGGTTTTATCCTCTGGGAAAAGGGGAACCAGGTAATCAGCCAGTCTGGGGCCAAAAGCAGAGGCTTTGTTGGCTGTTCTAGGGATGGAGAAGTAGCCAGGGGGTCCTTCTTGGAGCTGCAGTGGTGGGATGTGGGAGGTTTGTGCATCCCAGCCTTTGGGGTGAGAGCTGCTTCCAGCCAAGGAAGCACAAACATTTTTCATTCCCATGTTGATGAGACGTTTCATGGGAGGGATGGGGGGCTTGGCCTGGTGAAGAGCAGGAATTGACATCACAGCCACAGTGGGGCAAGGTGGGGGTGAGGCAGTGCTGGTAAAGCAGGGAAGGACCCCAAAAAGGTGAGGTCCATGCTCTGACCCTCAGCAAGGGGAGAAGTGGCTGCAGCAGAGCGGTGGGTGGGGCTCCATCCATCCATCCATCCATCCATCCATCCATCCATCCATCATCCATCCATCCATCCATCATCCATCCACCCCTCCCCAGTCTGTGCTGGCCCTGGGATGTCCCTGCCCCAGGTCCCTGCCCCTGCTCTCAGCTGGGCTGGATCAGCCCAAGGGCTCTGGTGGGGAGGAGAGGGAGGGGATGCAGGAGTGGATGGGATATTGGGGTGCAGGTGGATGATGCCCACTGGGAGGCAGCTGCAGATGCAGCTCATCAGATGCAGCCCTGTGCTGCTCAGCCCACCTCTCCTGCTCCTCCACTCCAGCAGCTCCAGGGGGACCCAAACTGGGGTGACTGGGCACAGGTACTGGTGGTGTCTCCTGGCAGGGACCCCCCATGGGGAACACCAAGGGTGGCCAGGGGCATGGAGGGCAATTCCATCCCTGGGTCAGACTCTGCCCTCCCCACTCCCATCCCAGCCCCACACAGCAGCACCCAGCACCCCAAGGCACGTGAGAGGGGGAGACCCCTCCTTCTGCCCCCTCATCCCAGAGCTGATCCCAAGGGGCCCTCCCACCACACCCCAAGCTGGGTGTCCCTGTGAGTGCAGCACAAATCCCCCAATATCCATTTTGAGCCTTTTCCAAGGGAACAAAAGGCCACAGGGCAGGCCACCACCAGCCTCAGAACATGAGTGCCCAGGGATGGGGGATGCCCAGGGCCAGGGGATGCCCAGGGATGGGGGATGCCCAGGGATGGGGGATGCCCAGGGCCAGGGGATGCCCAGGGCCAGGGGATGCCCAGGGATGGGGGATGCCCAGGGATGGGGGATGCCCAGGGATGGGGGATGCCCAGGGCCAGGGGATGCCCCCATTCTGTGGAAGCCACACAAGGTTGCAGACAAGCCAGGTCAGCCGTATTTATTGAGAATGTTTGTGGAGGGATAAAAATATTTCCACTACTCTATAAGAATTTATAAACCTATACTCTCTGATCTGTTAATAAACGCCTCTAGGACCGTCATGCCATGGGAGGGGCTTCCGTAAGAAAATAGCGAGATTAAAAAAAGGAAAGCACTAAGTATTCCCTGCAGGGCCCTGCCCCCGGGGGGCCCTGCCCACGGGGGCCACGGGACCGCCTGCTGGCATGGGGACACGGGGGGCACAGGCCAGGTGCTGCCCTGGCACCCTGCAGCCCCCACCCCCAAGCTCCGGCTGGGCACAGCCCCCACCAGCCACACCCCACCTGGGGCACCCCGACTCAGGGGCCCTGATGGGGACAGGACACATCCTCACAGCAGTGAGCTCCCACTGATCCCACTGCTCCCAGTGATCCCACTGCTCCCACTGATCCCAGGGATCCCACTGCTCCCACTGATCCCACACTGATCCCACTGCTCCCACTGATCCCACTGATCCCAGGGATCCCACTGCTCCCAGTGATCCCAGGGATCCCCTGCTCCCAGTGATCCCAGTGATCCCACTGCTCCCAGTCCTGCCTGCACCCTCACACTCCCCTGGGGGCTCTCCCATACACAGGAGGGGGCTGGGATCCATCTCCCCATGGACGCTGTCAGAGGCGGCCCGGGCTCACCCTGGGGACACAGTGGGGCTTTGCAGGGAGCAACACAGCTGGAGACATCCCTGGGGACATGGGGACACTACACAGAGCCCTGCAGGGTGGAGACATGGCTGGGGACATCCCACACAAGGATGCAACATAGCTCTGTGGGAAAGCAAGGCAGATGGGGACAGTCAGGGGGACAAGCTGCAGTGCTCTGTAGGGCAGCAACACCAACCAGGACATGGGGACAGCACAGGGGACATGGGGACATGCAGCAGTGCTTCGCTGGGAAGCAACATGGATGGAGATATCCTTGGAGAATACACAGGGCTGCCAAGAAGCAGGAGGGACAGGGACATCCTGGGCACACAGGGACACCACAGACAAGCAAGTGGCAGCAGGGGCCAAAATTCCAGCCAGAGCCAGTGCTGTTGCCATGGGGTGAGAGGTGCCATGGGCACAGGACACTCATTATTGCTTTACAGGGCCAACATCACAGCGGGCTGGGGGTGCCCAGCCTCTGATTTGGGGTTCAAGGGATTTTCCCTGGGGTCATTGATTCACCCGTGCCACAGCCCTGCTGTCACTCAGTGGGGATAGGCTGAGGACACAGGACTGGACACTGACAAGCTTCAGTCTCCCTGTACTGCTGCTGGCGTGGAGCAGGATGGTGACTGTCCCTCCTGTGTCCCCTGTGGTCCCCAGGAGCTGCTGCTCCTCCATGCCAGCCAAGGGGAACAGCCCTGTCCCCCCACTGTCCCCACCACAGCAGGGCAGCTGGGGCCTTTGGGGAACTGGCACCAGTGCCCCCCTTTCCTCTTCCCTAAGCCAGGGCCAAGCTGAGCATAAAGATTGTAAGCAGTGGGCCCGGGGTGACATGGGGACAAGGGCCATGCTGTGGGGACCAGGGCCAGGGCCCTTCCCAGAGCTGTGGAGAAACGGGAAACCAAAGACTGTGGGACCAAACTGTGAGTAGGGGGGACCAGGGCAGGGGAGCCCGGGTTGGGTGCTCTGTCCCTCGCTGTCCCCTCATGTCCCCTCGTGTCCCCTCGTGTCCCCGCAGGCGCTGGGCGGTTGGATAAGGCGATGCCGCAGCGTAAGGTGGTGGGGGGGTGTTGGTACCGAGTCTGGCAGCGGGGCCGGGCAGGGGGAGCGTGATGTAAACATTTCTGATCGGGGCCAGGAGGAGGACGAGGGGGAGGAGGAGGAGGAGGGATGGGCTAGTGCGAGTCCTTCATCTGCTTCTGGATCTTCTGGAGCATCTCCTGCATCCGCCGCAGCTGGAAGGGAGCAGAGGTGGGGTTGGGGATGGTGCCAGGCCCCAGCCACGCAAGGGGCGATCTTGGGATCGCCAAGAGCTGGGGAGCAGCGACCCCTTGAATGCACCTCCTGACCCTGCTGGTTGGAAGAGTGGCTCCTGATGCTGTGCCATCTCTGGGACTGGAGGGAATGGGGACGGGGGTTTGGGGGCTCAGGCTGCCCCACACTCACCTCCTCATCCTTCTCCCGAATGAGCTTCTCCGTCTCCACATCTGGCACTGTGGGGATCACAGGGATGGGGAAGTCTGTCCCACTCTCCCGGGTCAGTTTGCTGTGGGCAGACAGAGGAGGTGAAAATGCTGCCCCAGGCCCTCCAGGGACATTCCCCCGTGGATGCCTCAAGCCCTGCAGGTCCCCAGCACCCCCAGCACAGGCCCTGGGCCCCATGGCCACCATCAGAGTGACATTTTCCGGGCAAGGGAGATGTGAGCGGTTCCAGCCACCCCCCAAACCTCAGCACCCCCAACCTGCCACGCATCAACCAAGACCCAGGGACTTCCTCCACACCCTCCCACTTTTGGGAGAATCCCACTGGAGCTGGGCTCTCCTAGGCCAGTATTTTCCCTGCTGCTTTAAAACATCAAAACCTTGCCATCTCCCCTCTATCCCCTGGCCTCAGGATGAACTCTCCAGGCCCTCCACTGCCCTGCCAGCCACAGGGATGCTCCACACCGTTTTCCAGAGCCCCTGCCCCCATTCAAGCCTGTTCCTGCTGGAGAGAGCCACAAGCATCCCCCTGAGGCCACGCCACTGCACAGGACCAGGGCCAGCCCAGTCGATGGCTTCTCCCATGCCCACGGCTCTGGAAGGGATCAGCTCTCCCACCCGTCCCTGTGGATGCCACGTGCCACCCCAGCTGGTGACAAGGCCAGAACACCATCAGCAGCTGGCAGGGTCACACATGCTGCCACGTGCCACCGCCACAGGCCATCATGGCCCCTCGGGGCACAGGGGTGATGGACACAGGTGTGACACTGGCAGGACAGGCCAGCCCTGCCCCACGGGGTGCCAGGGGCTGGGCCAGGGCCAGGGCCAGGGCTTGGCTGCCTCCAGAGCCGCTTTGGATGGCGCTGCCGTTGTCTTGGCTCTCGCCCTGGGGGACCTGGGGAGCACGTGGAGCTCCCGCCAGCGCTGGCAGAGACGTGGGTCTGGAGCCAGGCACCAGCAATGGGCTGAGCAGCACAGGCTCTCAGCACCCCAAAATCGCATCCCCGGGAGGGCAGCACAATAGGGACACCCTTTCCTTGGGCAGCCTTGGGGGCTCAGCGCCACCAAGCAGTGACACATCCCCCAAACCTGGGTGAGCCGGGGTGACGCCACCAGCACACAGCGTCCCTTGGCACCCCAAGGGCAGCTTGAGTGGGACACAAGTGGGTGGCCACAGGGCCAGAGTGGGTGGCCACAAGGCCAGCTCACCCCGAGGGTGGCTGCCTGGCCCTTGCAAGGGCACAGAAGGACCAAGACAGCGTTGAGTACCAACAAGCACTTTATAGAGGGGCCAGGGGATGGCAGGGGGGGCAGGGCGGGGCCCAGCGCGGCCCCGGCCAGTCCCGGCTCAGTCGGCGGAACAGTCCCCGCAGCACAGCCTCAGCACGGAGGGATGGCTCCTGCCCCAGGGCACACAGGGAGAGACACTTAGAGGTGCCTGGAGAGGTGCCTATAGCCACTGCCAGACCCTGCAGCACGGCTCCAGCCCCCCAGGACCCACAGAGCTCCCACACTGCTCTGACCCCTGGTTGGAGGGTCCCACCGGGGGGGCTCCCTCAGCACCTCGGGGTGGCTAAAGCGGATGTGGGTGCTGTGAATTCGGCATGAGCAGGGCCCCAGCACCAGCTTTTGTTGGGCTCCTGCTCTGGTGCTGGAGCCTGCAGGGATGCAAGGGCCCCCTCCCTGTTGGAGCATCCCCCCACACTCAGCCCCAGGGTCCGCCTCAGTGCTGAAGCATCCCCCAAGACACACCCAGCCCAGAGGGGACACAGGGTCCCCCTTGTTGCCAGAGCACACCCCTGCCCCCAGCCCTGGGGACACATGGGGTCCCCCTTTCTGCTGAACACTCCCCTCAAACCAGCCCCAGCTCTGGGGAGATGCAGGGTCCCCCTCACTACCAGAGCATCCCCCCAGTCCCACCGGGGTAACAGGTTGCCCTCACTGCTCGAGTATCCCAGCTAAGACAGACCCAGATTCGAGAGATGCAGGGTGCCCTCACTGCTGGAGCATCCCCTCCCCCAGGCACTGCCAGGCCAGGGAGGGGCCCCTCACCCCACTGGGGCTCCCCAGCACAGCACAGGGCTCCCCAGCACTGACCCACGCACGGCCCTGACTCTGCCTCTGGCACTGGGTGGGGTCACCCCAAGCAGAGGAGCCCCCCGGCCCAGCCCTGCCCGTACTTGCGGTTCCGCTCCTTGACCACCATGCGGGTCATGCTCTGGATGCACTGCGTGCGGTAATTCTCGTAGTGCGTCTCCCGCGTCACGTCCTTCAGGTCCTGCATGTGCGTCCTCACCAGCATTGTCCGCAGCTTCACGAAGTCGCAGTGGGACGGGTTCTCCACTGCGGGCGAGGCGGGGTCAGGGGCCACGGCCAGCGCTGTGTCCCTGTCCCCAAAGGCCAGGGGACAGCCAGCGTTACCTTCCACGATGCCCCAGGGGTAGAGGCGCCCGCGGACGCGCCGGCCCTTGGCCTCCACCACCGTGTTGCTGCCGATGACGGCGAAGGGGATGCTCTCCTGCAAGGGCGTGGGGGGTCAGCAGGGCCCTGCCATGACCCCCACCTGCCAGGACCCACATCCCTCCACGTGCCCTCCTTGGCTGTGTCCAGCACCCATTTGCCAAGATATCCCAAACACCCAGCTGTGGAGAGCCCCAGTGGGACAGCAGAGGTCCTGGCATAGGTTTCTCCACCCAAGATCCACCCCACCAAGCTGCAGGTATCACCCTTGGGATCTTGGTGACGTTGTCTGTGCAGTGAGATATGTGCCAGCCCCTCCATACTGGAGAGCTTGCATGGCCCCAAAGGGCCCTGCAGGTACCCCAGGGTGACACGTTCTCCCAGCCATGGCTCTCTGCCCCTCCAGTGCTGGTGCTGGAAGAGCCAGACCCACCTTCAGTGCCTGGTCCTGCAGCTTGAACTCCTCGTCCTCATCCGAGTCGCACTCAGGGAATTGGTAGATGCGAATGCCGTAGTGGTCGATCTCCTCCCGGATCTGGAGAAAACAGCCCCCTGAGGGCAGGGCTCAGGCCTTGGGAAGCACCACACAGGGCCAATGGCCCCCCAAAAGCCTGTTCCCACCAAACCAGATGTCATGGACACCCCTCAGTCCCTCCAACTCCCAGCTGAACCCTGGGCAGGTATGTCCTTGGTGACCATGGGGGCAACACAGTCCTCTACAGTGCCGCGAGCTTGGACAATGCTCCAGGGCAAATTCCAGACAGGATATGGATGGAGAACCCAGGGCACTCCCATGCCCAGAGACCTGCTGGGACAGGTCCCAGCCAGCCCACCCCCCTCACCTTGTTTTTCATGCGCTCCACCTCGGCAGGGGTCAGGGTATCAGCCTTGGCCAGCACGGGCACAATGTTCACGCGCTGGTGCAGAGCTCTCATGAATTCCACATCCAGGGGCCGGAGCCTGCGGGGGGAGCCTGGTGAGCCCCATCCCAGTGAGCCCCTGCCCTGCCCAGCCCCCTGGCAGCACAGCAAGACTGCTTGTACCCGTGGCCAAAGGGCGAGATGAAGTAGATGCAGCAGTGCACTCGGTTGTCCTGGATGTTTTTCCGGTTGAGGCCACTTTCGTCACGGAAATACTGCTCGAACTGCTGGTCGATGTAGTCAGCCACTGGCTTCCAGCTGCAGGGACACCAAGTCCTCTGTGGGACCCCCCCACTCTCTGCGGACCCCCAGCTCAATACCTCTCATGGCTCAGCACCTAAGCCCAGCTTAGGAACAATGGGCATCCCACCCAGCATGGGGTGTCCACCCTGAGGAGACCCCCACCCCATGGCACTCACCATCCCACCCACCCTGGGGACAGTCCCCACCCCATGGCACTCACCATCCCACCCTCCCTGGGGACAGTCCCCACCCCATGGCACTCACCATCCCACCCACCCTGGGGACAGTCCCCACCACATGGCACTCACCACTCGGTGTTGTTGACGGCGTCCCCAAAGCCTGGCGTGTCCACAATGGTCAGGCGCAGCTTGACCCCCTTCTCCTCAATGTCCACCACGTGCTTGGTGATCTCCACTGTCTGTGTGATGCGCTCTGTGGGCAGGGACATGTCACCAGGGGGGATACCAGAGAGGGTGGAGGTGACACGGGGACATGCTGCGACCCCCGGGTGTTATCCCCCACCCCAGGGGCTGGGTGACCCAGCTGGATCAGTCCCAGCACACACCATGCTCCAGCCCAGGAAGGGATGCTCCATGCTGTGGTCTCCACATCCCCATGGATGTGCACCCATCCCTTGGTGGCTGTGCCAGTGCCACCCCAGGACCCCAGCTCAGGCAGCACAGGAGTCTGCTGGGGCTGGGCTTTGCTGCAGGAGTATTACAGGTGACCCCATAGCTCCAGGCTGCATGTGCCCCTTCACCCCAGGACCCGCCATGTCCCTGCACCCCCAAGGATCCTCCTGCTGCATTGTATGTTCTGGCTTTCACTCCAAGCAACGGAAACAAATCAAACAAACCCCTTGCACTCCTGGGGATTTGGGCAAGTTTGGGCCATTTTAATTCAAAAACTGGCTGCGGCTGAACTGGCACTGTGCCCCAGGTCCTGACTGTCCCCAGCCTCCCTGAAATGCTGCGGCTCCAGCCAATCACCAACAAGCCAAGGCTTGTTTTCCCCATGGAAATAAAGGCCCCATGGGGGGTTCCCATCCTGTGCAGGGGGGTTCCTACTGCCTCAGAGTGGTCCCCAGTGCCAGGGGGCAGCTGGCAACACAGCACATGTCATTTCAGGGGAGCCTGCCTGGGCAGAGAGAGAGGCTGCAGACCTCAGGAGCATCCCTGGGCTCTGCCACTGCCCAGATCACCCAGAACACCCAGAACACCCTCTGGGCCATGGTTGCCCCCCAACCTTCGGCGTTGAGCAGCTTGCGGTCCCTGTACATGTCCGTCAGGAAGAGGCTGTTGACCAGGGTGGATTTGCCCAGCCCGGATTCCCCTGAGAAAGCAGGACAAAGATGAGGGGTGGCAGCAGTATGGCCCCCTCCCCAGCCCAGGGCGTTTGGGATCCAGAGTGGGGTCAGCCCCCAGGCCGGCTGCACCCCCGTACCTGCTACCATGAGAGTGAAGTCAAAGCCCTTCTTCACCGACTTGCGATGCACCTGGTTGGGCAGCGTGGCAAAGCCCACGTACTCCTTGTCATCCTGCAGAGGGCAGAGGGGACGTGGGACAGGGACACCACCAGCCCACTGGGAAGCCGCGTCCTGCCCCCCTCCCCCCGCTCACAAAGGGATTTCCAGGGTTAGAGGTCCAGGGGATGAGGCCATGCCTGCTCAAAGCCTTCGTGTTCACAAGACGGGAACACCCTCCATCCCGCAGCCCCTCGTCCCATATGTGTGTCCCCTCCCTTCCCCACGGACACGTCCTGCACCTCGGAGGAGTCGTAGGGGTCCAGCTGCCCCCAGGGGCTCCGCGGGCGGTTGGGGCTGGGGGGCGGGGGGGCAGCGATGTGCTGCTGGAAATCCAAGGGCCGAGAGCGGGAGATGATTCTGGCGTCCCTCTCGTCACTGGCTTCGTCTGGGGGCCCCCTGGCCACGCTGCCCAAGGGGTGGCCAGGCTCCCGCCGGCTCTCCGGGACCTCCACCTTCCTGGAGCCGTCAGCTGGTGGGCAATCCCGCAGGAACTGGGTCAGCTCAGCCTCGTCCGAGTCCTCCTTCAGGAAACGCTTTATCTGGGGACCAAGGGAGGAGGTGACAGTGGTGGTGGCAGTGCCAGCCCGAGATGGCACTACCCAGCTCAGCATCACAAACCCCCAAGCTGCAGCAGCCGGACACATGCAGCCTAAAGGCGGCAGGGATGGGAGGAGAGACGGGACACGGCTACCCCAGGGGACCAGCCACCACCCTGGGGACAGCCACGGGGAAAGCCATGGGGATGGCAGCGGGGACAGCGGTCCCGTGCACCTCGGGCTCTTACGACTTGCGGCGTGGGGACGGCAGCCAGCTCCTGGCACTCTGGGGGACAGAGGCGGGCACCTTCCCCGTGGGCACCCCGCCGCTCCTCGGGGTCTTCTGGGGCAGCCAGGACCCCCCCGCGCCCCATGGCCTGCCAGGAGGACAGGGAGGGGGCCAGGAGGAGGCAGAGACAGCAAGAGATGAAGAGCAGTTGAGGGGTGACCCGAGCGGGGTTGCAGCCAGGGGAAGGCAGATGGTGGCAGGGTCCCCTGGTGCCCGTGTCCCCCCCCGCCCGCTGCCCGTGCACAGGGTGTCAGTAGAGGCCATGGCACAGAGGGCCCCGTCCCCGCAGGGGACCCGGCCGAGAGACATGACCAGGACCCCGAAGCTCCTTCTCCTGGCTCTGCCCGTCCCGGAGCCGGCGCGGGCGGCAGCGCTCGGCGGGGGCTGGGGGGAACAGGCACACCCGAGCTGCTGCCCCGTGGGGTGGCGGGGCTGGGATGAGGGACGGGAACGCCGGGATTGGGATGGCTCCACATCCTGTTTACAAGCGATGGCGGGAGGAGACGCGTTCCCGAGGGCACGTCCGGCAGCGGCTCCCGTGGGACCAAGCGCTGCTGCCAGCAGGCACCAATGTCCCCAGGGTCCCAAGGCAGCTGCCAGGCGAGCCCAGCCGCTCGAGCAGTGAGACCCCAAACGGGAGGCACTCAGCGGCCGGGGGAGCCCGTGACCCTGCAGGTCCCAGCTGGGGGTCAGTGCCCCCCCAGAGCGGGCCTCGGGGCGAGTTCCCTCCGCGGGGACACGTGTCCTCCTCCCCTTCGCCGTGTCCCCCCTCGCTGGCGGGGCGGGCAGCGGTGCCGGCGGCAAGGCGAGAAGCGCGGAATTAGCGGGCTGGAAACAAGGTCACGGCGCTGCGGGGCTGAGCGCTCGCACGCCTGGCCCCGCTCCCGCTGCCCCCGCTGCCCCCGCGGCCACAGCACGGGGACCCGGGGCCAGGCTGGGGAGCAGCAGGCGGCCCCACGGCGGGGCTGCGGGACCCCCGTGCTCCCCTCTGCCCCAGCGGGTTCCGAGTGCTCGGTGGGTCTGCGTGACCGCAGCATCCTCTTCCTCACGGCCCTTGACCTGGAGCCTCAACGCCAGCCCCCAGCCCAGCACTCCCGGCCGGGGACGCTCGGGGATGGGAGGTGATGCCACCACCAGCGGCGAGCACTTCAGCCCTGCTGCCGCTTCACCCCTCGGGGCTCCAGCCCTCTGGGGCTCGCCCTCGTTCCCCACCCCCGGCGAAGCCGATGACCTCGCCAGTGCCCCGGCACCGAGGTTTGAGCCGCATTCTTGGGGGTCCTGCAGCAAGTGCGGGCCCCGGCAGGGCTGTCCTAGGGACGGAGGATCAGCTGTGGCACCTTCCCGCAGAACCGGCGTGGTCTGTGCCCCCCACACCCCCTGCCCCGTCTCTCGCCCCGCCGGGCACGGGCGCTGCCCCCGTACCTCTTGCCCAGGCTGCAGCTCGGGGCAGGTGGCCATGGCACAGCCGGTGTCGCCCGTGGCCAGCAGAAGATGCCGAGTGGCACCGGCTGCGCCGAGGGCTGGGAGGCAGCATTAGCATAACTCCACCCTGGGCAGGCTCCGCGCCGGGCGCCCGCGGCACCCAGGAGCCAGGCACGGCCCCTGCGAGGGTCACGGGAGGGGAGAGGGATCCCCGGGCAGAGCCAAACCCAGCTCCTGCCCGGCTGTGGCGATTTCAAGGACCGGCCATCATTGGCCAAGGGACGTCCTGGGAGGGCTGCAGGACCACCACCATCATCACCAGCACCCCTGGGCTGAGCACACAGATTGGCTACAGCCCAGGAGGTCACTCAGTCCTTGGAAACGCCTCTGTCCCAAGGACAAGAAACCGCTCCATCCTGGGACAAAACTCCCTCCATCCCGGGACAAAATGCCCCTCTATCCCAGTGCACACCTCGTCCACGCCCGCTGCCCACCTGGAGCATTCCCCAGTAGGGCTCCACAGCCTCTTTGAGGTCAGAAACCCAGTTTTCCCAGACTTTTGCACCTGATAATTAAAGCTTTCCCAGGTGGCTCCAAGCTCTTGCTCGAGCCGGGCCTGGTGGGGAAGGACCCACCCCTGGACTGGGAGAGGTAAAGACGCTGCCCACTGCAGGGATCCCAGGCAGAAGCTCCAGCATTCCTGCCTCGACTTTCCCGGCTCTTCCCTGGGAGGCGAAGGGTTAACAGTGCCCCAGGAGGAGCCGTCGGTGGCAGTCAAGGTTCCCCAGCTGTCACTTCGGGGTCACCAGGGACGGTGATTCCCCTTGATGCGTGTCGAGATGCATCAGAGCCTCTCAGGGGCGAAGCAGGCTCGCTCGGCCGCTCTCCGAGCGTCCCGGCCCGCACCCCAGGCAGGAGCAGGGATTTACGGCAGCGAGAGCCCGGGGCTGTGCCGGTGCCCCCGTAAGCAGATTACACACGCGGCTGAGTGCAAGCCGACCTCACACCCGGGCTGTCAGCGGCCCCGCAGCCCCAGCGAGGGGCCACACGCGCCGCCTCGTCCCCGCCTGTCACTCCGCATCGCACTGTCCCGGCCCAGTGACAGCCCGAGGGTTGCGGCGGGCGGGACACGGGGGCAGCGGGCAAAGCCTGACCTAGGAAAGCCACCGGCTGCCCCTGAGCATCGTGCCACATTCCCACGGGAGGTGTTTTCCCAGCTTCTGCAGGAAAAGGAAGGGAACATCCCGGCGAGGTGCTGTCCGTACCGCCAGACTGACAGAAGCCCTCTAAAGGTGACATCCAGAATGCCACCCGCGGCACAGCCACTGTGTCACTATGGCTGAGCCTCCCAGGCACAGACGCTGTCCCAAAGGCACGAACCCCACGCAGGACAAGCCCCCAGCGAAGCCCACTGCTGGCAGGACCAGGCCAGCTGGTTCCCAGGGAGACAGGACCTGTCTGTGCCTGCTCGGCCCCGCCTCTGGATGCACGGGATGCCCCCGCAGGAGCACCAGGGTACCTACCCCCAGCTCTGCCATCCCACCCATCAGCAGCATTCCAGATGGGAAAACTTGTGGGAGTCCAGGGCATCCCCCTTGGTCCTCTGGGGATGCAAAACCCCCATGGCAGACCCCTCTGAGACCCCGAGTGAAGCCCAAGTGCCCCAGGGGCTGGATTTAGCTCCATGAGAAAATCTACCTACCCTGAGGGAAGAGATGCAAGTTTTACAGTTAAGTAGAGTGTGAATTAGATTGTTAGAGTGTAGAAAAAAATAGATTTTTGGATTGTTTATATTATTAGCCACGAGGTCAAGATGGAGGATTTGGGGCATGGTGGTCTTCTTTCTCCTTCATGTCATCCATGTTGGGAGGCATCCTGGGAGCCACAGATTGGATGGGGACAGAGCTGGACATTGTAACAAGATTGTGTAGTATTGGAAAGTTATTGTAAATATAGAATACGTAGTTTAGGGTATAAAAGACAAGTCCTGCCTTTCATGGGCAGACTTTCGTCCTAGTCACTGTGCAGGGCAGACCGCTGCTCGCAAGCGACACACTTTAGAGTTAAGATACAATAAACAACCTTGAAACCTGGACGACTGCCTCCTGCAGTTTCTCTTCGGCGACTTCGGAGAAAACCCTGCATCCTGAATCCCCTCCTACATGTCCTTCTGAGGAGGTCTCACGCATAAAGAGACCCTCGGACAGTGACATTTGGCATCCCCTGGGTGGGCTGCTGCTGCTGTGATCTACAAAGGTAGATACAGAAGAGTCCAGACCCCGAAAACCCAGCTGAAGAAGAAGCCACCTGAAGAAAAAAAACTGCAGAGGAGAGACCTTGAGCAGCTGCCAGAAAAAGAGCTGCTAGAATCGAGTTGGAGGGAAGGAACCCGGGAAATCCTCTCCCTGCGCATCTGCTGGACAGAAGCCCAGGACAACTCCAGTTCGGTTCCGGCATCTCTTTTTTTTTGTAAGAAGGTTCAGATCTCAGATACACCATAGGAACACTATGGGTGGGGCATTTAGCCACGAACAGGTCAAAGTACTATCTATGCTAAAATGTTTAGCCTCCTCTCATCCTATCACTGTATCGGACAGTGACAAAAACTGAGTCTCCCGGCAGCTCCAAGAGGAGCAGGGCGCTGGATGTGGGGCAGGCTGTGGTGTGGGTCCTTGCTCTGGACAGGGGGCAGCAGCAGGCAGGTGAGCACGGGGAATGAGAGCCACAGCCCTTGGTAACAGCAGCTCCAGTCCCTCTCCCGCAGGGAATCCTTCATCTTGAAGGACATGTGAGCACCTGAGCAGGGACCCCAGGATGCGACCATGAGCAGTGGCTCTCTGTGAGCTGGGACATGACAGCGAGGCCTGTCCAGGCTGGAAACCAGCGGCATCTCAGCACGTGATGACCCACTCAGAGCCGGGAGCAGAGACCGGGGGGGACCGGTGCTCGTGCTGCTCCTCCGGGCCAGCTGGGAACTGCTTTGGGGACAGACGGATGTGGCACCGGTGGTACAGGAACACTGGCTCTGCCTCTGTGTCCTTCTGGAGCACCTCCAGCCCCAGCTCACTCCACGTGCGCGGGTGAGGGAGCCCAGCTGCCCCCGGTCCCCAGCTGTGACTGCTGTTCCCCCCGCGATGTTTCCAAGCCTGATGTGTGCATCCCAAAGCCACAGTCTAGAGCCTGTCGGGAAGGCGTTCCGTTGCGACACGCTCCGCCAGCCGCCCTCCTCTCTGGTTTCACTGCGTCCAGCTCCGGAGGAATGTGCCGGGCTGGTTCCCACGGCGGCTGCCGGGGCAGCGCGGCCGCAGCGCTCCCCACCAAGGCCACTCGTCCCAGCGGCCACAGCCCGGTGCCACGCGAGCCACGCCCGCAGCCCTCCGTTCTCACACCCACCCTGGACACTGCCCGAGGTCCCCGCGGAGACGTGGCCCAGACGGACGGCTGCTGAGGACCTGCCACCGCCGCGGCAGAGCGAGGCACAACGGGAGATGCACAAGCTCCCGCAGGCTGGGAACGCCAGCGGCGGCTCCGGACCTTGCCGGTGAGTACAGAGCCGGCTCTGTGCGTGTGGCGGTTCCGACCGAGGGCCCGGCCGGGCTGGCAGTGCCACCAGCGCCGCAGCCCGGGGACCTGCCAAGAGCTGGGGACCGCTGTTCGGCACGGAGCCGCGGCAGAGCAGCTCCCGCTGCCCACGCACGGACACCCGTGGGGGTAGCGCAGGACGGGGAGACACGCAGGTAACGCTCCCGAGCGCGGCCCTCCCGGATGCCCCGGTGAGGGGCCCGTGGCCTCCCCGCCTCCCCTGGGCAGGTGCTGCCCCGCCGCTCGTGTCCCCCCCGCGCTCCGCTGCGGCACCCGCGGCCCCGGTCCGCTCCGCCCCCGCGCACCGTCACCTTCACGGAGGGCAGCGGGCTGCGGGAGCGGGCCCGGGCTGCGGGAGCGGGCCCGTGCCGCGGTGCGGGGCCGTGCGGGGCAGTCCGGGCCGGGCCGGTCCCATGTCCGCGCCGGCCTTACCATGGCTGCTGCGCCGGGCGCCGTCCCGAAGCGGCGGCTGCCGATGGGCACGGCCGGGCCCCGCCGCGGATTAGCAGAAATAGCAGCGGCGGGGTGGGGGCGGCCCCGGGCGGGGCGGGCGGGGGCGGGCGGGGCGGCCGCTCGGCATCACCGACAGCGGCACCGGGCACCGGCACCGGCAGCAGCGCCCGGCGCCGCGCACTGCCCTCGGGCACCGGCAGCGGCACCAGCACTCGGAGCCGGCACCGGGGCTGAGCGATGTACACCGGGCACCGGGCACCAGGTTCTGGCCCCGCACACCGGGCACTGGCACCATGCACGGGGTACGAGCACCGGGCACTGGGCATCAGCATCCAGCCTTGACTTTCGGCTCTGGCATCGATAGCTGGCACCGGCCCCAGGCACTCTCTTTGGCAGCTGGCACTGAGGCCGGGCACCAGGCACGGGGCTCCAGCTCGGGCAGCACTCATCGGGCACCGGGAACTTCACAGTGGCACGGGGCGGTGGCACAGGGCAGCAGCACCAGGCACAGGGCTCCAGCATCAGAGCTGGGGCACCAGCACCAGGAACAAGCCACCGCAGCAGGGACAGGGCAGCAGTACCAGGGACAGGGCACAGGCACGGGGTGCAGGGCACCAGTGCTGGGTGCTGCACATCGGCAGGGCCCCGTGCAGGCAGTGGGTACAAGGCCCCAGTACCAGTTACTGGTGCAGGTATGAGGGAACGGACCTCTTGACAGTGAGCGACCTCCTGGCGGTGTCACCAGCATCGGGCATGGCCTGCAGGTACCAGGTACTGCGCAGGAGGCTCCACACCAGCCACTGGCTCTTGGGAGCACTGGGCACCAGTTAGGGGGTGTCAGGTACTGGGAAAACATCCCAGCACCACACATGCCACACCACCAGCTGGCGGCTGGCGACTGCACTGGGCACGGGTCACCGAATCCCAGCCTCCCAGTACTCCCTCTGCAAAATCCCAGCCTGCCTCCCCCTCCTGAAGCCCTTCCTGGGGCTGCTGCTGAGCCATCCTGCCCGTGGCTGGTGGGCTGGCAAAGGGACCCAGACACACGGCTGGCTGTGCCACTGTCCCCATCCCCACCCCCATCCCACCTCAGGGATGGCAGCGCCTTCCCGGGCTGCCCCCGGCCCCGAGCCCATGTGAGTGGCAGTGGCACGCGGCTGTGTCCCCGTGTCCCTGAGGGCAGGGAGGATGCTATCACAGCGGGCGGGGTTGCCGGGGCGCTTGTGTTGCCGGGGGAGCCTTGGCCGCCGTGGCTGCTCCCCGTGGCGAGCAGCTGGCAGAGCTCAGCCCTCCCCAAATTTCAGTCTCCCGGCCCAGCTGCTCCTCAGGACTGTCCTTGTCCCACCTCAAACTCACTCCACGCCAGGGAGCTGGCGAGGTCACATGCACTCCCAGTGCATCCCTTTCACGGTCTTCTCCTCCCTTGCCTCAGTTTCCCTGTCCATGAAAAAAGTCAGTGATAATTCCCCAGGAGGAAAAGACGGATCCAGCCCCAGTCAGGCTCTGACCGAAGCTGTGTGACTCCACAGGGACCATCTCGGCTTTGTCCCCAACCTTGTCACTGCCTGGAATCTCTTTCCCTCCGACGTTATAGATCCAGGCTGTGTCCAGATGGCTGCACATTCCCTTTATTCCCATAAATAACCATCACAGGCTCAACACAGCCACAGAGAGCACCGGTGGCCACCTCGACCCTGTATTCGGGGGGTCCAGGCAGGGATTCCACTCTCCCACCATCTCATCTTGGCCGGCTGGGGGTTCCAGGCAGGGAGCAGGTAGGGGCAGGCAGGGGCAGGCAGGTGAGGGTGGCTGTTTACATCCCTAATCCCCACAGCCAGCGCTTTCTTCCAGGATTACGGGGGATTAGGGGCTCGGGGGCTCCAGGAGCTCAGCCCGGGCTCTCCCTGCCCTTCAAGGAGCAGCGCTGAGCCCCACGGGGGCGGGAGGGCACTGCCAGGCTGAGCTGTGCGTTCTCAGCCCGGCATTGCCAGGATCAGCTGGGCGATCTCAGCCTGCCCAGCAGGCACAGCCTGAAGCAGCCACACGCTTGCCACAGCCTTGCTCTGCTAGCCCAGTGCCCATCGAGGCTGGGGAGCTGCAACCTGGGCTTTACACAGAGCATTAAAAGCTGAAGGGATCAGCTTCAGAGTGGGAGGGGACACAGGGGATGCACATTCCTGCCTGGGAGATAACGCAAAGGGGAGTGATGGTGACACCCAAGGAGGGTGGCTCAGCTGGGGAGGTCCCCGAGGCACCCTGGGGTCCCTCAGCCCGGCAGAAGCAGCGATTCCAGGTCCCAGCCCGGCTGGGAAGTCTCCACTTGCTACCGGGGCACAGAGCTCTATAATTACCATGGGAGGCTGAGTTATTTTGGGAAGCAGCTTTGCTGCTGCCAAAGCTTTTATTCCTCCAAACCAAAACAAGATGGAAAGAGCCCAGCCCAGGATGCTGCATCCGGCGGGCGTGGGGAGCTTAACCTCCTCAGTGCCTGCACTGGGGCTGCCAGCTCCCCCTGCCCACAGCCAGCACCACCGGCACCGAGACACGGCCTGGGTCTTGGGCTGCCCTCCAGGGCTCAGAAGATGGTCAAGGGGGAAAATCTGGGGTCACAGAGACCACAGGGTGTCAGCCAGGCATGGGATGGGGCTGGGGTCAGGTTCAGAGGCCACATGTTCAGATGCTTCCCTGCATCCACCACGAGAATCTCTATTTTTAGTTCTTTCTCTTGAAATGGGTCCTGTTTTGGGGCCTTCCCAGTGCGGTGGCTGGGGCAAACAATGCCATGTGCATGGAGTGGAGCACCTTGCTGCTGCTCACGGTGACACATCCCAGGGGACAAAATCCCAAGGGTCCATCCCCAAAGCCACCAGAGCACAGGCAGAAGTTCTTCTCTCCCCTCTCCAAAGCAGATAAACAGACTCCAATTGGGAATAAACCCATTTTTCATACTGTGGAAAGGATAAGCCACATCAGGCTCTTGTGGTGCTCCCCAAGATCTGCTCCAGCACAGGGATGAGGTGGGTTGGGGGGGGTGTGTGCTCAGGGTGGACCCTGAAAATCTGTGGTGAAACTCCTGCCTTTTGGCCCCTTTCCCTTGGTGTGAGCTCAGAAACGCTGCCCATGCCTGGGTGACTCCCTGTGCTTCAGTCTTACTGGACAGCCAATAGCCCCCAGACCCACGGTCTGGGGTCCCCCAAACCCAAAACCCACATGCCAGGGTCTTCCAGCTCTCCAAACCCACGTACCAGGGTCTCCCTGTCCTTGGGCTGTCTCTGCAGGGACTCCTGCTCAGAGTTTTAAGGGTCCAAATTCCCCAAGTCTGGGCAGTGCCAGCCCCTTGGAGGGGTTTGGACATGGGATGAGCTCTATGGGATGGTGTCACAGCAGTGGGGACGTGGTCACAGCCATCCAAACACACAAGCCTAGGTGGTCCCAACCAAGCCCTGCCACACAAGGCCCCCTTCCCTTCTTGGACTGAACCTTCCCACAGCTCATCATGTGTCACCAGCCCCCAAATCCCTCACAAAGGACTCATCAGTCAGTGCTGCCCATCCCTGGTCCTGCTTGGGCACCTGGTGGCACTGAGGAATTAGGAGCACCCATCCCTCACCTCCCTGTCTGGAGCCCCACTGGGAAGGGGCTGTGCTGGAGCTGGGGAGGATGGCAGTGGGACTGAGGAGGAGCCATTTTTTCCATCAAAAGCAGCTGAGGCTTTTTGGGGCCCCCAGCAGTCCCCTCCCAGGTGCCTGTGTCCCCACAGGACCAGCAGCTGGGTCAGGGATGGGCCCCATGTGCCCCCAGCTGGCAGAGAGGGGCAGGATGGCAGAACCGTATTCCCAGGGCTGTATTTATAAATGCCACGTTTATGCAGACCTTACAAAAACTGCTAGCAAATGAGGCGGGAACTGTGTCCCATAGGATTTTCTTGGCTGGATTTGGCCAGGGACCAGAGGACATGGGAGGGGGGACAGGAGCTGCAGTAACAGCCCTTCTTCCCATTGTCATATCTCACAGCCTGCTCCAGCTACGAGGGAAGTTGAGGCAGAGAGGGACTGACCTCGCACCATTGGCCTCAGAGCTCTACCAGTTTTGGGTGTCTGGATGTTCCCCATGGAGCCACCAGGTCCTGGTGACATGTGTGACCCAAGGAGGTGGCTCCTCATCCCAGCCCATGTTGCAGAGAGGAGGTGCGACAGTGACACCAGATCATGGAGGGAGGGCTCAGGCTGCTCCAGAACCACACAAAGCCCCTGTTCCTGAGCCAGAAGAAGGAATCCTGTACCCAAGGGACAGAGGCAGCTCTGGGGACAAGGTCAACCATGACAGACACCCTGCAGAACCATGTGCCAGATGCAGGACAGGAGATCAAAGGGCTCCAGGACAGGAATGATCCCAGGATGTCTCTAATCCAGCCTCTGGCTGAGTTGGAAAGGGATCCAGAGGATGCCAGAGCCTTTGCCTGCTCACCACTGGAAAATCCTCATGTGGGGGGATCTTGCTGTGGCCAGGGATGGTGACCAGACCCAAGTCTCCATGGAGCTGCACACCCCAGCTGGATCCCAGTGACCCCTCTCCACAGAGCTGGGCACCCTGGTGGGATCCCAGTGACCCTCCTCCATCTCCACACATCCCTATGGAGCTGGGTGTCCTGACTGGTCCCCATCACCTCTTCTCCTTGCATATCTAAAGCCTCATGAAGACCCTCTGCCTGTTACCCCTGTCACAAGATGCCCCCCAGCAGGGTCCCTGCAGCACCAGTGCCCACCTTGCCAGAATTCTGGGAGAACCTGCCCTTCTTCCTCTCCCCTGGAGCCCCTAACTTCCCCATGAGGAAGGTGACAAACCCACAGCTGATGGTTCATGGCTGGAGCTCTCAGTGTGTCCTTGCCAGAGCCACTGGTGCCTTTGGCCACCCCCTTGGTGGGGTGTCATGGTGTGACTGGGGTTTGCTAATTTTAATAGATATAATTTCTTTTGGGGATAGGATTTAGGAGTAAAGACAAAGCAGGCTTAAAACTTAAAAGGGTGTAAGAAGAAATTATTAATAACACAAAACAATTCAGAATAAGATTTCTAGATTATTCCCTCTTCCATCACTCGTCATACCAGCAACTTATAGAGAACACTTCAGTCAGTTATCTACTTAAATAATCATTTCAGTTTACTTTAGAGAGAAAAGTCCCTTCTTTTAGTTTAGTCTTAGAGGGTGTCTAACTTGCATCCGCCCGGAAACCTACAAATTATGATTTTTCTTCCTCCCATTCTCACAGTCCTTCCAGAGCTGTATTATGGGTTGCTGAAACACATGGGGTGTCATTTTAAAGGCAGGCTGCTGAGAACACAAAAGTCTCTTTATCTCATTCTTCATCAAATGTCTCTGTTCGATATTCCAGTCCCAAAACCAGAGAGCTTCATTTCCCGAGGCAAAAAAAGTCTTCATCTCAAGCACTTAACCTCCCCAAGTATATTCCACAGTTTAAAGGAATTTCAGTGAAGTCACAATCCCCTAAAGCCCACAAAAAAAAAAAGGTTTTCAGCTACTTATCAGTGGCGTCTTTTCAATCTCTCCTTCCATGAGGAACTTTGCCTTCATTCCGCTGACTTCTGTAATTCTTCTTGCTTTATTCTTTTCGTTCCAGGAACATCAGGAGATCTAGAGTCTTATCCAGGCACTGAGAGTTAAACTTGTATCCAGGGAGTAAGGAGCCAGGCTGAAGCCACGCTGGGAAAACACGTGGCCACCAGGGGACCACGTGTAGATGGCTGAACCTCCTTCTGCCGGGTGCTTGGCTGGAGCCTCTCTTCTCAGAACAAGGAGAAAGGAGAGCCTCGGTAGTTCTCCCATGCCCCGCTCGGCCATGCTGCATGGAGAGGGAAAAGCCAGGCCGAGCAGGAACCGGGAGCCGAGCCGCACCGAGCTGCACCGAGCCCAGCCGCAGGGGGCCAGGGGCTGAGCCGAGCCCTGCCGGGGCCGTGCGGGGCCGGGGGCCGAGCCAAGCCCTGCCGAGGCCGCGCGGGGCCGGGGGCTGAGCCGAGCCAGCCGTACTGGGCTCCCCTCAGGGCCTTGCCGGGGTCACAGCCCCCAGACCCGCTCACCTCTCCGACCGGAAGGCAAGAGACCACAGCTGACCGTCTTCCCCTGCGATTTGTGAAAGCGAAACAACCTTCCACTTGGTTTCCTGGGCTGTCAATCACCAACCCAGGTCTCTGATTGGTCCCCGCAGCCTCAGGGGAGGCTCCCAGAGAGGGGACTGTTCTCCTGTTTCAGTCCCTCGTGCTCTTCAAGAAGCTCTCTTGAAAACCGGGCTCCCCTCCCCCTCCCTGCTCCATGAGTCCCCAGCACATGGGGACACCTGGCTTCCCAAGTGCCACCATCCCAGACTGGGGACAGGCATGGGCAGGACTCTACCAGAGACATCCTTGGGGGAGCACAGAGCAGGACCTGGGGTGGAGACAGTGGATGCAGAGGCAGCTCTTAGTGGCCCGTGACATGGTCTGGGTGGCCTTGTCCCTCCTGGGCTGGAGGGGACAGCCAGGTGCTGGTGATGGGATGAAGAGGGCTCATCCTCTCCCACAGGCACTGGGTCAGGCTGGACTCGGGCTGGATTTGGGCACAGAGTGCTGCTCATCTCTGGAGGGGACCTTCACATGACAGTGACAGTATGGGGCCACTACAGCTGTGCCAGAGCCATCTCCCTGCCTGGTGACGGGGTGTCCCAGCTGGTGACTCAGTCTGGGATGAGTTGCTAGTCATGGGGGTGACTGAGTGGCCACTTGGCATTGTGGCCAGCTGCTGGCTCTTGCCCCAAGAGCCACCAGCAAGTGTCCCAGTGGCTGTGGTGTCCCTGGCACCACCAGGCATACCACAACCACAGCTGCACCCAGCTGGGTGAGGGGCTGGGGAGGTCCCATGGGTTTGGGGGTTCCTACTGCAGGGTTGGGGGTCTCCCGGGATGCTGCTGTCCTCTGGCAGCAGGGGACTGGGGACTGTGGTGTTTCCCAGGAGTGATGGGCATACTGGGTCCCTCATCCCAGTGTTCCCAGGGAGTGGCAGTGTCCTGCTCCTAGAGTGAAGAATCAGCACAGTGGGGTGTCACCAGGGGCAGTGTGGTGTCACCAAGGGTGGCATGACAGCCTGTGACACCAGGCAGGGTGTTGGTCCCTGTCCCTCATTGGGGTACTGGGAACAGGCAGTCAGGAGCCACCCCAGGAGGCGGGACAGAGCCATTGTCACTACATCCCCCCAGTCCCTCCAGAGCAATAAATCATGAGGTTTTTCCTGATGGGGGTTCCAGCCTAGATCCTGGGCCCCCTCAGGCTCCTTCCCCAGCTGCAGCATCACTGGGGACATCCTTGGAGACATCCCCCCAGTCCCATCCCTTCCCTGTCACCCCCATCTCAGCTCCTTGGGTTCCAGGTCTTCTCCAGCTTCCAAAGCTCAGCATCTCCTAATGACAGAGCTTGGGGACCTTAGCTTGGTCCAGGGAGGTGTTGAGGACAGAGGGACAGCATGGGAGGCCATGGGCTACCCTAGCGTGAGCCACTTCATTGTTCCCTGGGGCCGGTTTGACACAAAATGCAAATCAGCTCCATGGCATCTGTCACAGGGCTCTGTCACCTGCCTGGTGTGACAGTGGGCATGGCCACCTGGCCAGTGAGGGGACACAGTGCTTGGGGGCCCTGGCGTCATAGGCAGGGATAGCACCAGTCCCAGGGCTGCAGGTACTCACAGTGGGGTGGGGACAGCATCAAGGGCGACAACAGCACTGCCCCCATGGAGGTGAGTGAGCTGGTGGGTGCCACCACAGCTGCTGCCACAGCCCCACCCTGGGCAGAGGGAGTGACCCTCCTGCCTCAGTTTCCCCAGGAGCTCCCAGCCCACCCAGGGGAGGCGAGTGATTGCCAACAGGCCGGGCAGCGAGTGAGGAAGGATTTATTGACTCACGGCTCGGGGTACATCACAGTTTGAACTCCCTTCCCGCCTCCGCAGAGGATGTCGCCTTGGACTTCCCGGGCAAAAGTGCACGGAGAGGCTTCACAGTTTGATCCCTTCGGGAAAGCAGAACCGAGGCAGTGACAAATGGCAAATGCTACGTTGTATGAAAAAATAATACAAACTCTTCTCTTTAAATATCTTACAGAAAAATGAACCTGAATAAACAGCATGAAAAGCACCGCGTGGTGCAACCCCCTGGGGCCCCCGGGGGACCGAGATGAGCTGCAGCCCCACGACCCTCCGGAGCAGCCGGCGCTGTCCCCTGGGCAGGGCTCAGCGCGGGCAGCAGCGGTGGGGGGGCGGCAGGGACCGCTACGGGCCTGTCCCCTCGCCACGGGGGTGTGCCCACGACCCTGCACTCGGCCGGGGGTGCCGGCAGCCCCCCGAGCCCGGGGTGCCGGCGGGAGCAGCCTCAGGGGCCGGCCGAGGGCGGGGGCGATGCTACGAGGGTGCTCTGGGGGCCGCGGGGACCCTCCTGTCGCAGTGCAAGTTCACGGAAAGCCAAGGCACCGCCGCCAGGCTGCGGCTCTGTCCAGGGAGCCCGGGGGCTCGGGCGGGGGCAGCCCCGCTGTGCAAAGGGGAGGTGAGCCAGGGGGGGACACGGGGCCGTGGGACGGTCCCCGCGGTGCGGCCGGCCGGGCTGGTCCTGGCGGTCAGAGCTACGGCGTGCGGGTGCCCAGGGCCATGCGGTCCCGGGGAAAGCCAGCTCCCCGGGGGGGGCAGCGGGGTGGGGGCGTGTCCAGAGGCCCGGGATCCAGCCCCGGGGTGGAGCAGCCCCAGGAGCGGCTGGCGGCGGGGACAGCTCCTTCTCCCGTGGCTGCAGAGGGGCGCGGGCGGGCTCTACCGCGGGGGCGCAGGCAGCCCCCCCTCCCGCCGGTGCGTCTCCCCGAAGGCTCGGTCCAGCTGCTCCAGCTGAGAGCTCAGCGGCAGGTGGATCTCCAGGTGCATGCGCAGCGTCTCCAGCCACTGCTCCAGCTTGGCAAAGGACGGCCTGAGCGACGAGGGGGACACGTGGCAGCTCCGCTGGCTCTGTCCCCACCCTGTCCCCTGCCCCAGGGACCCCTGGGGGTCTCCATCACCCACCGCTTCTCGGGGTCCAGGTCACAGCAGCAGACAGCTATGGGGAAGAAGCTGGGGGGGCAGGCGGGGGGGCAGTAGCGCTCCAGGAAGCCCCGGACATTGAGGCCGAAGTCAGTGGTGCGGGGCAGGTCATCGGGGTCAGCGCTCACCCGGCCGATGATCTGGGGGCAGTGGCAGGGACAGGCAGGCTCAGCACCAAGGAGGGGCTTCAACCCCAAAAAGAGACCCCAAAGCCCCAGTGGGGAGATGTCCAAGTCCTGGGAGGGAGCTCAAACACAATGAAGAAACCCCAACCCCACGGGAGATACCCCAACAGGGAGACCCTTAATTGAAGGGGAGAGGCCCCAACTCCAAGGGAAGACTCCAAGCCTAAGAGGGGGAACTCAAGCACAATGAGGACGTCAACCCCAGAAGGGAGACCTCAACCACAAGGGGGAGAACCTTACCCTGGAGGGGAACCCAAACACAATGGGGACTCCAAGCCCTAGGGAGACCCCAAGCCCAAGGGAAGAGGCTCCAATTCTAAGAAGAAGAGTCTAAACACCCCAGCACCAAGGGAGACCCCTCAACCTTGGGAATGACCCCAAACACCATGAGGACCTCAGCACCCATAGCAGACCCCAGCCCCAGGGGCACTTGCCTCACACAGGACGATGCCGAAGGAGAAGATGTCCACCTTCTCATCATAGCTCCTCCCTGCAGACACAGGGTCAGGCCATGTCACACGTCCTGTCCCAGCCCCACCAAGCCTCCCCTGCCTGGGCACAGAGCCCTGGCTGTCCCTATTCCCCTCACCATTGATCATCTCAGGGGCCATCCAGAAAGGGTTCCCCACTACCGTGTAGCGTTTCTTGCGGTCTGGTTTCTTCAGGTTCTTGAGATGTTCGGGCTGGTTCTTCTCATCCACCATCAGCCGCGCCAGCCCGAAGTCAGCCACCACCACGCTCTTGTTCTAGGGGGCACACGTAGGGGTGAGGCCTGGGGGAGCCACACAGGGACCGAGAGCCCCTGTCAGGCCGGGGGAGGCCAGCACCAAGGTGGGACTCACCTCCCGCACGAGGCAGTTGTGAGAGTTGAGGTCACGGTGGATGATGTTCATGGAGTGGAGGTAGGCCTGTGGGAAGGGTGGGCTGAGAGCAGCGGCACCCCCATGCCATGGTCCCCCCACCCACCACTACCTGTCCCACCCACCCATCCCATGGTGGCACCCACCATGCCAGCAGCGATGTCCTTGGCAAAGCTGACCCGCTGGCTCCAGGGGTAGTGGCTGTCCTGGGGGGCAGGAGGGGGAATTTGCCAAGGAATAGAAAAGGAAGAGGGGTCCCCCAGCTCCACTGGGGCTGTGAGGTGGTGGGGGACCAACCTGCCCCCACCAGTGCTCACCATGCTCTTGATGAGGCTCCTTAAGGTGCCTCCTTTGATGTACTCTGTGATGAAGTTAAGCCTCTTCTCCTTGTAGAGCACCCCGATGAACTTGAGCACATTGGGGTGCTCCAGGCAGCGCATCACCTTCACCTGCAGGAGAAGCAGCCCCACATCTGTGACACCCCAAGGCTCCCACACACCCTGGACAGAGCTGCTCATAGGCTCAGTGGGCAGGGCTGCACCCACAGGGCTTGGTCACCCCTATCCAGGGGCTGTGCCCAGGTGGGGCCAGGATCAGACAGACCCATCCCTCGTGTCCCCCTAGCCTGGGGGATTAAGGACAGGGGACTCTCACCTCTTTGAGGAAGGTCCTCTGTGTCTCCTTGTCGAAGCGGATCAGCTCCTTCATGACCATCACCTCGCCGGTCTCCCGATGTGTCACCTGGCCGGGAGTGCAGGGACTCAGCCAACCCCTCCACCCTGGGGAGGCGAGACCCCCACACTCGTGCCCCCTGTCCCACCTTGATGGCCTGGCCAAAGCAGCCCTTTCCCAGCACCTCTCCATGGATGAGGTCAGAGGGGCGGAAGATGCGGTGAGCGTGGGACACAACACGCAGGGACTCGGAGCGCCCGATGTCCTTGCGCTGGGACGCGGGAGAGCCCGGGGACTTGTCTGTGCTGCAGCTCCTCCTGCGGGTTGGACAGGCACAGGTCAGTGCGTGGGGGGACGGAGCAGGAACAGGGGCAGGGGCTGGCCTTACGTGACAGCGCACTGGCGCATGGCAGTGGGGTCCCCGCAGGGCGCGGGGGCTGGCGAGCACAGGGGGCTGCATAGGGCGGGCAGGGGGCTGCCCGCCAGCCCTGGCTCCCGGCCCAGGGGCTCATGGGGATCATGCTCGATGGTCAGCTGCAGCAGGCGGCTCGTCTCCTGGATCAGCAGGTCAATCTGCAGAGGGAAATGACGATGGGGTGGGTTTGGGGACATGGCGGCAGCAGGGCTGGCTGGGCTGTGACAGGGGGACCGTACCTCGTCCAGGGGGACGTGGCCAATGGGGGTCCCGTTGATCTCCAGGATACGGTCACCAACGTGAATGGAGTTCTTCATGTCAGGGCTGATGCAGTCTGGGTCCACCCTGTGGGGACAGTGGGGTCAGACCCCCAACACTGTCACCATCAGGGGGGTCTGCTGGAACACTCCCAACGGCTGTGTCAGACCCCACTGTCACCCTCCTTCCAGGACAGCGACATGCTAGCAGTCTCCACAAGCCACCCCAACCACACAAGGACACATGTGGTACCCACAGCCCACTCTGGCATATGAGGCAATGCCAGCATGACCAAGGACACATCAGCACAGCCCCCACAAACCCTCCTGCAGGTGGGGACACACCACCACGGTCCCAACAGGCCACCCCTGGACAATGGGAACAACCCAGCCCCACCCTTCTTCCTCTAAAAGGTGTCCCTGGGATGGATCCCAGATGAGATGCCCCAGCCCTGGGGAGGGGCCAGTGGCAGAGGGGACAGGGACGCACTCTCGGACGCGCACGGTGCGGGAGTGCTCGGTGCCGCAGCCCTGGTCGATGGAGACGGAGAAGCCGCGCTTGCCGTCAGAGGAGGCGGGGATGGACACGAGGGTGACGGTGTGAGGGATGCGGGAGGCCGGCGAGTCCGGCAGGATCTGCTCCATCACCGGGGTCACCACCATCTGGTAGTAGCAGTGGCCGCTGTGGAGAGCAGAGCAGGAGCGTGGGTGGGTGTGCTAGGGCACGTGTCCCCCCAGCTCCCCGCAGAGCAGACGTACCAGTAGAGCTTGGAGCGCTCCACCAGCGCGTAGGCGTCCCCATCCCCGATGAAGGCGCGGCAGTTGAGGCAGCTGAAGCACTCGGGGTGGTACTTCTGCTCCCCGGCCACCTGCGGGCAATGCCATCAGCCCCGGGACACCCTGTCTGGGCACCGAGGGCGGGGCTGGGGCTCAGAGAGGGCTGGGAGCACCCACGGGTACACCAGAGTCATGGAAGGGCAAGCTGAGCTATGAGATGGTGGGGACAGAAGTGCTGCCAGGTTGGGGGTGGCTGCAGGAACACCTCCCACCACTCTGAGCTTCTCCACTGCATCCCCCAACCCCAGCATGGCCCTCCAGGGTCCCTTAAAATGTAGAGGACACCTCTACCACACCCAGTGGTGCTGGAGGTCTGCACCCCTTCCCCACCTCTCCTGCTCCCCAGGACCTCAGCCATGGGACAAGGCTGCACGTCCCACCCCTGGGGTCCCTGTGGTGCTCACCACGACCACCCCAGGGACCCTGAGGACCTCATGGTGCTCACCATGACAAGCCCCTTGGTGATCCGCTCGGAGCAGCCGTGGCACAGCTCCCCAAAGCGCGCCCAGTAATCCTTCTTGCAGTACAGGCGCCCATCCTTCTCGTAGTACTGGTGGGACAGGGAGGCCCCGCACTCACAGCACCTGCAGCAGGGACAGGGATCCCCTTGTCACCTCGTCCCACTGTCACCCTGGGGCACAGCCAGTGCTCACCCACTCCACAGCTCTCTGAGCAAGCTGTTTCCCCAACTTCCTACATAGTTGCAGGGCCGCTGCATTGATGTGTCACCATCCCCAGGGTGACAGCAGGTGATTCTGGGGGTGACAGTGCAGGCTGGGGCTGCAGGGACATGTGGGGACACTGGAGTAGACAGGAGAGGGGACGTGGGGCAGGGAGAGGCATGAGGAGAGAAGTGCCAGCCCTGCATGGATGTGTCAGCCTGGACAAAGACACACAGAGGGATGTACCAGACTGGTGCCAGACATGCCACCCTGGTGCCAGACATGCCAGCCTGGCACAGACTTACAGAGGGATGAGACAGACTGGTCACAAGTGTAGCAGCCTGGTCACAGACAGAGGGACATCCCACCCTGGTGACAGATACACAGAAGGGCATGTCCCTCTATCCATGACTAGGGTGACATGCCAGTCTGGTCATAGACATACAGAGGGACATCTCACCATGGTCATGGGTCTGTCACCCTACTCACAGATGTGACAGCCTGGTCATGGGCGCATGGAGGAACATGCCACCTTAATCAGAGGGATATTCCACTCTGGTCACAGACACACACACAGGGATGTGCCAGCCTAATGAGGGACATGCCAGCCTGGTCATGGATACACAGAGGGATGTGCCAGACTTGCAATGGACATGACACCAGGGTGACAGACATGCCAGCCTGGCACAGACACAGACATGTCCCAGCCTGGTCAGGGATGTGCCAGCCTGGTCACAGACACACACAGGGACATGCCAGCCTGCTCACGGATACACAGAGACATGTCCCACCCTGGTGACAGACATGCCAGCCTGGTCAGGGACGTGCCCTCTTGTCACAAACTCCCCATGCTGGCACAGACAGCCAGAGGTACATGACAGCCTTGGGACAATCTGCAAGGGGCACAGGGGGTGGAGAAGCTGCTCGGGGGCTGCTGGGGGGTGCAGGGGGTGACAGCAGCAGGGTGTGCCTGGGGATGCAGATGAGCTGTCACTTTTGGGATACAACAGCAGGGGTGCACATCAGACTGTGCAGGAGGGGTCAGAGGGTACCAGACAAGATTTGTGTGGGCGTGTGGGAGTGGCTGGGGGGTGCAGAAGAGAGGCCATAGAGGATTTTCTGTATGGGAGTGCTGAATGGGTGCAGGGGATGCTTGTGGGAGAGGTGCAGGGGGCTGCAAGGCAGGACGTCTTCTTGGGGAGGGGGTTGAGGGGGTACAGGGGGAGCTGTAGGGGATTTGTAGTACAGGGATGCTGTAGGGGTGCAGAGGGAACTGTAGGGGATTTCCTGTAGGGGATTTGCAGTACAGAGATGCTGCAGGGGTGCAGGGGTTGCAGAGGGGGTGCAGGGGGAGCTGTAGGGGATATCCTGCAGGGGATTTGCAGTGCAGGGATAATGTAGGGTTTGGGGTTGCCTCAGGACAGTCTGCAGGGGATGCCGGGGACTGTCGCAGTAGTCCTCCCCTCCCACCCCCGGCCACGCAGGTGGAATACCAACCAGCGGTGACGTCACGGCGCGGAGTTTCCCCACCCCATGACGTCACCGCGGGAGGACTCCTCCGCCCCATGGTGCAGCACGAAACCCCACTGGTCTGGGGGCGGGGGCGGGGAGGAGGAGGAGGGGGAGGAGGAGGGGGGAGAGGAGGAGGGAGAGGAAGAGCAGCAGGGGGAAAAGGAGGGGGAAATGGAGGACAAGGGGAAGGGGAGGGTGAGAAGGAGAAGGGGAGAGGGAGAAGATGAGGAAGAAAAGGAGGAGGAAGGGCAGGAGGAGAAAGGCTTTCAGCGAGTCCAGCACTGCCGGAAGCCGTTTACCCATAGTGGGGACCGGATCCAGCTGCGGCCCTGCAATGGCTTCGCTCTGGCTGAGGGCCCAGAGAGGGGAAGCCGAGCACGGAGGACACAGGCTGAGCCCCCTGAGGCACAGCCCGTCCTGACCCACTCCCACTCCAATCCCACTCCACTCACTTGGCTCCGGCGCTCAGGATGCGGCTCTTCCTCAGCACTGCCGCCAGCATCCTCATCCACCGGACAGGGACACAGCCTGGGGACAGCCCTGGGCAGCCCCGGCCCCAAGGGAACCCTGTCAGGTCCCAGGCACCCCTGCGCCCCCGACCCGGGCCTTTTCTCCTCCTGCTTCTCGGAGCTCCAGCGGCTGGAGCTGCCGGGAGGGCTCGAGTGAAAGAGGAAACAGGGAGGGAGGGGAGCGGGTGACATCAGCCACACGCACCCTGTCACCCGGCAGGAGGGGACAGCGAGGGACAGGCAGCAGAGTCCTCTGCCAGGCCTGGTCTCAGGCCCCCCCGGGTGCCAGAAGCCACAGCCACGCTCCAGTGAGTGACACCACCATGGCCACACGCATGTCCCTACCCCTGCAGAGCAGCCCACTGTTTCTGATGCCATCCTGGTGTCCCTAAGGCCATCCATTCCATGTCCATGACACTATCCATCCCGATGCCCCTGATGCCATCCCAGTGTCCCCAACACCATCCAGCCCAGCGTCCCCAGCGGGTCCCACCTGAAGCAGTCAGCATGCCAGTCAGCCTTCAGCGCCTGCAGGTACTGCTCATCGAAGATGCCCTGCCCGCAGCTTGCACACACCGGCAGTTGGGTCCCTGCAGGCAGCAGAACACCAGGTCACAGGGCTGTCACCACACCAGCCGGCCCAGCCACCCACAGCAGCACCAGAGATTAGATCCTTCTGCCCAGGGTGGTGAATTCCATCCCACACCCATTGATCCCACAACGAGTCAAGGTTGTGGCACCCATGGCCCCAGGGCTGGCAACCGGGCAGGGGTGGGATGGGGGCACCTAGTGCAGGATGGGGGAGTGCAGAACGGGAGCAGAGGGTGGGTGCAGGATAGGGGCAGAGGGTGGGTGCAGGATGGGGGCAGAGGGTGGGTGCAGGATGGGGGCAGAGGGTGGATGCAGGACGGGAGCAGAGGGTGGGTGCAGGATGGGGCAGAGGGTGGGTGCAGGATGGGGGCACAGATTGCAGGGAGGGTGAAAAGGGACAGGATGGGTGCACCAAGGCATCCAGAGAGGATGGTGGGGCATGGGATGGGTGCTGGGTGTGTGGGGGGACAGCAGGATAAGTTCTGGGGGGTCCCAGGGGGCACAGGGGGTGCAGAGTGGGGGATGGATGGGGGACACAGAGAGGGGTGCAGTGTGGGTGCTGGAGGATGCAGGAGGACACGCAGGGAGGCAGGATGAGTGTTGGGTGATGAATGGGGAGCACAGAGAGGGATGCTGGATGGGTGCTGGGGGATGCAGGATGATACAGAGGGGTGCAGAGGTGTGAACACTGCTGAAGCCTAGGCAGATTTTAGCCAGGCCTTTTTTCAGGTTCTGAGTTCTTTTCCTTTTTTTCAGGCTGGGAGGATGTTTCCCAGGCTGAGACAGTTTCTCAGCTCCAGCCTGAGCTTTTCCCAGGATGATAGCTTTCATGTAAACAGAAAGATTAGCACCTGGTGTTTACTGAGGGACAGTTCATAATGCACGTGACAGGAGATGTTTTCTCCTATTGTCCAATAAACTACTGTCCCGTTTGAGGTTTGTGAAACACTCTATAAATAAAGTTCGGTTTTTCAGTAAAATGTTTCTTTTGCCTAAAAAGTCATTAGTTGTTATTATTCGCCGCTCTCTGTGTATAGTGACACAGAGGGACGCACAGTGCATGGGGGATACAGAGGGGTGCAGGGTGGCTGCAGGACTCCTGAGGGTGCAAGTTCTTGGGGTGTGCTGGGAGGGATGAAGGGCCCAGCGACTGAAGAGGGGAAGGAAGGAACAGCAGAGATCTGGAGGGATTGGGGAGTGCAGGAGGGATGCAGAATGGAGGGGATGGAGGGTGCAGGAAGGGGCACATGGGGTGTACAGGGGGAGATGAAGAAGTGTGGGAGTGCAGGGGGGATGTGGAGGTGCAGGAGGGGATGCAGACTGGACAGGGGTACAGTGGAAGATGTGGGGTGCTGGGAGGATGCAGGTAGGGATGCAGGCAGGGTGCACGGGGGAAGAGTTCTTGACAGGGAGAATGGGGGAGATTTGGGGGTGCAGGGGGGAATGCAGGCTGGGTGGCACTACAAGAAAGGATGGGGGGGATGGAGGCTGAACTGGGGGACAGGAAAGATCTGGGGGTTGCAGAGGGGACGCAGGATGAACAGAGGCTGCGCTGGGACATTTGGGGATGTGAGGAGGATGCAGGTTGGATGGGGATGCAGGGGGATGCAGGCCAGGGAAGTGATGTAAGGTGGGATGCAGGGGGTGATGTGGGCTGGGTAAGGGGTGCAGGGGACATTTAGGGGTGCAGTGGAGGATTCAGTGGGTGATGTGGGCTGGATGAGTGAGAGGCGCAGGGGCTGATTTGCGGGTGCAAGAGGGATGCAGGGTGGCTGGGGAGTGCAGGGGCCATGTGGGGGGCACGGGAGATGTAAGGTGCAGAAGAGTTTCAGAGGGGGATGCAGGCATGCAGGATGATGCAGGGGGGCTGTGGGGAAGGTGCAGGCTGGACGGGGTCACGAGTGTCGGGGTGCAAGCGGGACACAGACTAGCGAGCGACGCAGTGGGGATGCGGGCTGGGTGAGGGGCTGCAGGGGGAGAGAAGAATGAATGAACTGCGGGGACATTTGGGAGGGACATTTGCTGGAGTACAAGGGGCATGCTGGGGATACAAGGGGGCGGGATGGGGATGCCGAGGAGGATGCAGGATGGGGACAGCGGGGAGGACGCGGGCAGGATGCCGGGGGCTGCAGGCCGGCGAGAGGAGCCCCACGGGCCGGGCTGGGGGGTCCCGGGCCCGAGCGGCGGCGGAAGCGCTGAGTCAGTCGGGGGGGCTCGGGGGGTCACGCACCTTTGTCCTCTCCCATAGGCTCGTCCCTCCAGGTACAGCACAGCAGCATCAACCTCATGCAGGCGCGCTGGCCGGCGCTGCGCCGCGCCGGGCCGGGCCTGAGGCGGAGGCGCTGGAGGAACCGCGCGAGCGCAGCCCCGATCAGGCTCCGCCGGCCCTGCCGCTGCCGCTGCGGCTCCGGGCGGGACCGCGGCGCCTGCATCGCGCCTGCGCGCCCGGGGGCGGGGCCGGGGCGGGGGCGTTGCGGGTGTGGTCTGTGGGCGTGGCCAATGCCGTGGGCGCGGTGAGCAGGGCGCGGTCGCGGGCGGGGCCGGGGCGAGGCTCGGGGTGCACGATTGGGCCCGGGGGGATGCGGAGGGCGCGGGGCGATGAGGCCGTGCTCACTCTCCCCTGCCCATCACCGGTGTCCCCACACACCGTGGTGTCCCCAGAGACGCCAGGCCAGCCCCACGGGCAGGGCACGGGTGCCGCCATACCCACTACTGGCCGTCACCGGTGTCCCCACGTGCCCGGGGCCGTCACTGTGGTTAGGGCACAGGTGTCCCCATTTGCCCTGGGATGTCACCGTGGGGCGTCACATGGGTGTCCCTATCATTCTTCACGTTGTCACCACGGGATAGAGCATGGACATCTCCCTGCATCCCCGGGCCACCATGGCAAGGGGCATGGACCTCATCCTGGATCCCAGGCTTGTGACTGTGGGAGAGGGAATGGATGTTCCCTTCATTCCCTGCACTGTCACCACGGAACAGCAATTGGATGTCACCCCTCGGGCTGTCACCAAGGGCAGGCACAGCCCTATTGGTCCTCAAGCTGTCACCGGGGCACAAGGCATGGACATTTTCCTGCACCCCCAGTCCCCCACTGTGAGCCAGAGCAGAGACTTTTCCCTGGGTCCCGAGGCTGTCACACTAAGACAGGGCAGAGATGTCCTCGACACTTCAGACCAGGGCACAGACTGAAGACCGTGGGACCCTGGGTTGCCACTGTGGGAAAAGGTACGGGCAACCCCTAGGTCCCCAGGCTGTCCCCCGTCCCGTGTGTTCCAGGGCTGTGAACATGCAGTGGGAAAAGCGACATCCCTGAAGCAAGGACCCAGCAAGTTTCCAGCTTGTGCAGTGCCACGGGCTGGGGTGAATCCCTGCTTCATTGCCACCGCCACAGGGAGGGGTCAGGGACATAGGACACAGGCTGGAGCCAGAATCCTTTAAAAACTTGTCCTTTATTAGTCTGTCAGAAGCGAGTCCCTTCTTTAGGGCGTCCGACCCAGTTATAGCAAAGTGAGCAACATGAAGGGACCGAGCCCCTCCTGCCCGCGGCCCCCCCAAACCGGGGGGACCGCGGGGACCGGGGTGGGGGCCAGGCTGACGGGAGCATCCCTCCCCGCAGAGCCCCCGCCGCTGGCATCCCCTTCCTTCCCTCCCTCCCTCCCTCCCTCCCTTCCTCCAATGTGGGGTGCCCCTCATCCTGTGCCCCCCAGGGGGTCAGCTCTGGGGCTGGGGAGGGGCGCGACAGCCCAGGACCCCCCCAAATCCCGCAGAGAGCGATAGCACCAAGGGGGACGGCTGCTCCCCGCAGTTTATTCCGCGCTCCCTGCCGGGACCGAGGGGCGGGGGGGCCGGACGCTGCCGGGGAACGCGAGGTCCCTCCGGGGGCTTGAGGAGGGGGTGTCTCAGCTTTGCTTCGGATTTACATTCTGGACCATGCAGTAGCACCAAAGTTCATGAGGTGATGGGTGACGGAGCGTTACTTCCGCTTCCTCCCGCAGTACTTCCCTGCCGCGCAGCCCGCGCCGCCTGCGGGGGATGCGGGATGAGCCCTCCCTGCCCCGCACCGGCCAGGGATGCCGGAGGGGCGGGGCAGGGCCGGCACCGTGCTCACCTCTAAAGCCCAGGGCACCCAGGGCTCCTCCGTAGGGCTTGGGGGGCTTCCCTGCAGCGGGACGGCAGAGCGGCGTCAGCGGGACCCCCGCGGGGACACGCACCCCCCACCCCAAAGCGTCCCGCGGGGGGATGGATACTCACCACCAAATCCCAGGCCGCCGACCCCACCTGAAAGGAGAGCGAAGCCCTCAGCACGCACGGAGCACCCCCATTTCTCTGCCCCGCAGCCCCCAGGCCAGCCCCCCGGCTGAGCCCACCCCCCGGGGTCCCTCCCGGCCCGTGGCCGTGTCCCCGTGAGCCGCCAGGCACCGACACAGCCCCCGGGTGTGCGCTGAGGTGCCGAGCTGGGGCCGGGGCTGGTACCTGGAAATATCGGTGATACGCCGAAGCCGGGACCTCCAACCCCTGGGGAAAAAGCAACAGCCAGTGACAGCCGGTGACAGCAGTGCCACCCTAACGTGACTGGGGACAGCCTGGCTTACTCCAGGGACAGGTGCTGATGCAAAAGCCGCCGTCCCCACCCTCTGGCTTCCCAGTGCTCTCCCAGGCAGCCGCGTGCACAGCAGCGAATGGCAGCAGCGTGGGGACAGCAAGCGGGGACGAGTGTGGCAGGGTAGGGGACACACTCCCGTGCCAGCCCCAAACTGCAGCACTCACGTGGCTGCAGCCCCCCAGCACCAAAACCTGCAGGTGGGTGAGCCCCAGTGAGGGTGGGGAGCGTGAGCACAGCCATGGAATGTGGATGGGGACAGGGACTGGAGTCACTCCTCCAGCCCCTCTGGCTGTCCCTTACCTGGCTTGGGAGGTTTCCCAGCAGCTCCTGGATACAAGAGTCCTATGTCAGAGGGAGCACCAGTGCAGCCCCTGCCCGGACTCACTGCCCCAGGGCCACAGCCAGACCCTTCAATAGAGGCCCAGAGGGCCCCAGAACGGACCTGCATCTCCAACAGGTTGGGGACATGGTACAGTACATGGCATGGGCAAGGCTGGCACTATGGCTCTCAGTCCCTGCTCAACAATGGCAATCCCTTCGGATCACCCCCTGGAACAGGGCAGGTGGCAAACAGGACGGGGCACAAGGCACGGTGACAGTGCAGGATGGGATTGTACTGTGAGACCACACACAGCAGCACCAGAGATTAAATCCTTCTGCCCCGGGTGGTGAATTCCATCCCACACCCATTGACCCCACAACGAGTCAAGGTTGTGGCACCCATGGCCCCAGGGCTGGCGACCGGGCAGGGGTGGGATGGGGGCACCCAGTGAGTGCAGGACGGGAGCAGAGGGTGGGTGCAGGATAGGGGCAGAGGGTGGGTGCAGGATGGGGCAGAGGGTGGGTGCAGGATGGGGGCAGAGGGTGGGTGCAGGATGGGGGCAGAGGGTGGGTGTAGGATGGGGGCACAGATTGCAGGGAGGGTGAAAAGGGACAGGATGGGTGCACCAAGGCATCCAGGGAGGATGGTGGGGCATGGGATGGGTGCTGGGTGTGTGGGGGGACAGCAGGATAAGTTCTGGGGGGTCCCAGGGGGCACAGGGGGTGCAGAGTGGGGGATGGATGGGGGACACAGAGAGGGGTGCAGTGTGGGTGCTGGAGGATGCAGGAGGACACGCAGGGAGGCAGGATGAGTGTTGGGTGATGAATGGGGAGCACAGAGAGGGATGCTGGATGGGTGCTGGGGGATGCAGGATGATACAGAGGGGTGCAGAGGTGTGAACACTGCTGAAGCCTAGGCAGATTTTAGCCAGGCCTTTTTTCAGGTTCTGAGTTCTTTTTCTTTTTCTCAGGCTGGGAGGATGTTTCCCAGGCTGAGACAGTTTCTCAGCTCCAGCCTGAGCTTTTCCCAGGATGATAGCTTTCATGTAAACAGAAAGATTAGCACCTGGTGTTTACTGAGGGACAGTTCATAATGCACGTGACAGGAGATGTTTTCTCCTATTGTCCAATAAACTACTGTCCCGTTTGAGGTTTGTGAACCACTCTATAAATAAAGTTCGGTTTTTCAGTAAAATGTTTCTTTTGCCTAAAAAGTCGTTAGTCGTTATTATTCGCCGCTCTCTGTGTATAGTGACACAGAGGGACGCACAGTGCATGGGGGATACAGAGGGGTGCAGGGTGGCTGCAGGACTCCTGAGGGTGCAAGTTCTTGGGGTGTGCTGGGAGGGATGAGGGGCCCAGCGACTGCAGAGGGGAAGGAGGGAACAGCAGAGATCTGGAGGGATTGGGGAGTGCAGGAGGGATGCAGAATGGAGGGGATGGAGGGTGCAGGAAGGGGCACATGGGGTGTACAGGGGGAGATGAAGAAGTGTGGGAGTGCAGGGGGGATGTGGAGGTGCAGGAGGGGATGCAGACTGGACAGGGGTACAGTGGAAGATGTGGGGTGCTGGGAGGATGCAGGTAGGGATGCAGGCAGGGTGCATGGGGGAAGAATTCTTGACAGGGAGAATGGGGGAGATTTGGGGGTGCAGGGGGGAATGCAGGCTGGGTGGCACTACAAGAAAGGATGGGGGGGATGGAGGCTGAACTGGGGGACAGGGAAGATCTGGGGGTTGCAGAGGGGACGCAGGATGAACAGAGGCTGCGCTGGGACATTTGGGGATGTGAGGAGGATGCAGGATTGTACTGTGAGACCAGGAGAGGACAGAAGTGGCCCACAGACTCCCTTTTCTTTTCATTGCTCTGCCAGCATGTTGCTGCTGCTCCCTGCAGCCAGCCCTGGGACCCCACACCGGGACCAGCATCACTCACCGAGGCCACCAACTCCGAGCCCACCGACACCGAGGCCACCTACAAGGGGTAGCCTAGGTGAGCACCAGCAGGGACAGACAGCAGGGCAGTGTCTGACCTGCTCCACACCCAGTCCCCGTGTGCCCATCCTTCCCCAGGCAGCCCTGCTACAGAAGGACCATCCCTCCTGCTCCACCCCTCTGGGTAAGCATCCCCCTGCCTGCACATCCCTCCTGCCTGGGCTCAGCTCCTGCCAGCACTTACCTGGGAGGCCACCAACCCCTGGGACTCCAACCCCAGGAACACCTGCCAGAGAGACACCATTAATACCTGTGCCACCCCCAGCCTGGCACCCCCAGCTCGGAGCACTCCCAGCCACTGCCCAACCTCCGGGGGTGGCCTTGGCACACATGCTGGGAGTCCCCATCACCCATCTCACAGCACCCAGAGGGACTTCAGCCCCTGCGTGACACATGAAGGAGAAAACTGTCCCCAGTGAGTCTAGGGCAGGGGGTACAGGTGGCACTTTGCACCCATGGGTGACACCACGCCTGGGCCATCGGGGCACAGTGGGTACGCAGGGGACAGAAAAAGAGGTCAGCACCCTGATGGCCCAGGGACAGTCCAAGGTGGCCCTGGGGCAGAGGGGCAGGGGTACGTACCGAATTTGGGAGGTTTAGCACCAGGCTGCACCCCTACTTGGGGGATGCCTGCAAAGTGAGTGAGGACACCACGGTTAGGACAGGACAGTCACCCCCACATCACACTCCTGCGCCACCACCCACATCCCTCCCTGCCACTCCTTCATGTGGCTTGGAGGCTTTTAGCACTCCCAGCCACCACTGTCCCCAAGCAGGATGGGGCAAAGCATGTACCTGCCCCAGGAAGGATGCCAGTTCCAGGTACTCCCACCCCTGGCACCAAGCCGGGCACGCCACCAACACCAGGTGTCACTCCTGGCACTCCGCCCACTCCAGGCACCGCACCTGGCACCCCTCCAACCCCAGCACCTGCAGAGAGAGCGGTGAGGCAGCAGGTGTGATCCCTGTGCTCATGTGGGATGATGTGCCAGGCCTGGGTGCCCATGCCAGCATCCCTTGCATTGGGCAGTGCCACACCAGGGCTGGCAGGGAGACTGAGGGGCTCCCCAGGCTGACTCACCAAATTTGGCTGCCTTGGCTGCTGCCTTGGCTGCTGCTGCTGGACCTCCAACACCTGGGCAGAGACAGCAAGGGGAGGTCAGTAACCCTGAGGAGGCCTCACAGCAAACCTGGGCAGAGCCTATCCCTTAGGCCTTGTCTGCATCCCCCCAGGGGACACTGCTGAGGTTCTCCTCAAGTTTGTCCTGCCCCCAGAACTGCCCCCACACCAGCCAGGCTGCCCCCACCCTCGCTTTCCTCCTCACCTGGGACACCTCCAACACCAGGAACCAGGCCACCTACTCCAGGAACCAGGCCACCTACTCCAGGAACCAGTCCACCCACGCCAGGAGCCAGGCCACCCACGCCAGGAGCCAGGCCACCTGCTCCTGCAAGGAGAAAGAGAAGGACTGGAGCTTCAGCTCAGGACGAAACATGGTAGAGGGAGTTGGATGAGAAGGTATGGCAGCCTACGGGAGGGGGTGGGTGGATGGATTATGACATGGATATGTGGCTGGATGAGGAGTGGTTGAAATGATGGTAGGATGGATGAATGGTTGGATGGATGGTGAGATGGATGAATGAACGGATGCTGAGATGGACACGTGGATGGTGGCATGGTGAGATGGACAGATGGAGGGAGGGGTGGTGAGATGAATAAGTGTGAATGGATGGTCGAATGGATAGTGGGATGGATGAATGGAGGGATGATGAGATGCACTAATGGTTGAAGGGATGGAAGGATAGATATGTGGATGGATGTGGAGTGACTGAATAGATGAACGGAGGAGGTACAGCGGGATGGACAGAGAAGGGGACAGATGGACACTGCGGTGGTGATGGTGTGGCTGGGTAGGCAGAATGGGGTGTGGATGGACTGATGTATGAGAAGGTGTTTAGATGGTGAACTCGAATGCTCCACGGGGCTCACCTCTCTGGAGAGCAGCCCTGACAGAGCCAGAACCTCATCCCACATTCAGGGCTCTTCAGGGAACTCATCCCTCACCCCAACCCCAGGGACCCAGGCACTGCTGGGCCTCAGCCCTGACAGGGGAGCAGCCTGGAGTGGAGATGAGCAGGAGACAGGACATAACCCTAGAGAGATGCCAGCTTACCGTACTTGGCTGCTTTGGCGGCTGCTTTGGCGGCGGCTGCTGGACCTCCTGAGGGACAGGGAGTGAGAGGGTCAGGAGCATGTTCAGCAAGCACCGCTGGGGACATCCAAGCATTCCTTGGGCACCATCTCACCTGGAACGCCGACCCCAGGCACGAGACCGGGCACTCCAACACCAGGCACACCCACTCCAGGAATGCCAACTACGGGCACGCCAACGCCGGGCACGCGTCCTGCTCCTGCACAGAGGTTCAGTGATGTGTCAAAGGGGCAGACTCCACAGCAGGAATCCCACTGACCTCCACAGCACAGGGGTGTCCCCAACTCTCCTGTGTGCCAACACACCTCCTCCCTCCCTGGGACAGCTGATGGTGACAATGGAGACTGTGGGGACTCACCGATTGCTGCTGCTTTCGCTGCAGCCTTGGCTGCGGCCGCTGCTGCTGGGCCACCCACTGCAGGGACACAAGGGACACAGTCAAGGCACTGCCAAGGCCAGCATCCCCACAGCAGCTAGTGACAGTCCATCTGCTCACCTCCAACACCGGGCACAGCTCCAGGAACCCCAGGCACGCCAGGAACGCCTGGGACACCAGGGACACCGGGAACTCCGGGAACTCCAGGAACACCAGGAACGCCAGGAACGCCAGCGATGCCAGGAACACCAGCTCCTGCAGGGAGTGAGAGAGGAGAAGTCAGATCAGGATGCAGCAACAGCTGAAAAGCTGGGCCTCTTCTGTCCAATCATTGTGGCCTGCAGTGGAACAAACACAGCCACTTCCAGGAGAGACTCGAGCAGGGCAGGAGAGGGATAGGTTCCATGTCGTGCTAGACCCAGTAGTGTGCATTCCAGTAACCCACCAGGTTTTGCAGGGTCATGAACCGGGGCCCCACTCAGCACGTACCGTACTTAGCTGCCTTTGCTGCTGCTGCTGCCGACGGCACCCCTGGGGACAAGGGAGACAGGGACCCTCAGCCACCATGGCCCTGCAGAGCTGGGCTGTGGGGACAGGGCTCCTGGAACAGTCACCTGCCACCCCGGGGACAGCTCCAACGCCGGGCACCGCCCCTGGGACACCTCCAACACCAGGTACCAGGCCAGGGACACCTCCAACTCCGGGCACGAGGCCGGGGACAGCGCCCACACCGACACCGGGAACGCCGGCGCCTGCCGGGAACAAGAGGGGACAAGTCAGAGCTGGCTGCAGCAAGAGCTCAAAGCTGGGACCTGCCATGGCTCTGTCTCCTCCTCGTGCCCTGGAGAGCAGAGCATCCACGGCCTCATCCAGGAGAGACCTCAGCAGGGCAGGGCAGGGATTGCTAGACCCAGTTGTATGTGCTTCTGAACCCCAGCAAGTTCTTGGAGGATGGTGACCCTGGGCAGGGGCCCCTCTGTCACAAATCCCTGCCCTAAGGACAGCAGCACGGAACCCTTGGGCACCATATCCTGCAACAGATCAGCTGCAAGGAAATGGATTGGGTACAAAATGCAAAAATTCAGTTAAATCCAAAGCCATGAATTGGGGCTCATTGTTCACTTCCACAGAGCAGCCTGGAAAAACCATGGAGAGGGAGAAGGTTCTGCCCTGGAGATGGAGCGAGGCCCAGGTGGGAGCAGCCGGGAGCTGGGCTGAGCATTCCCCATTCCCCATCAGGAGTGACCCCAGGGGACACCCCGTGCCCAGGCACGCCCCGTGTGTCAGGGAGGGCAGGGCGGGCAGGGGTCCCGGGGGCTGGGCCCCGCGCAGCACGTACCGTACTTAGCTGCCTTTGCTGCTGCTGCTGCCGACGGCACCCCTGGGGACAAGGGAGACAGGGACCCTCAGCCACCATGGCCCTGCAGAGCTGGGCTGTGGGGACAGGGCTCCTGGAACAGTCACCTGCCACCCCGGGGACAGCTCCGACGCCGGGCACCGCCCCTGGGACACCTCCAACACCAGGTACCAGGCCAGGGACACCTCCGACTCCGGGCACGAGGCCGGGGACAGCGCCCACACCGACACCGGGAACGCCGGCGCCTGCCGGGAACAAGAAGGACAAGTCAGAGCTGGCAGCAGCAAGAGCTCAAAGCTGGACCTGCCATGGCTCTGTCTCCTCCTCGTGCCCTGGAGAGCAGAGCATCCATGGCCTCATCCAGGAGAGACCCCAGCAGGGCAGGGATCAGCCCCATGACTCTGCCAGCAATAGCCAGGCAGTCACCAGCACTGGGACCACAACCATCCTCATTGTCACAGGGGCCCAAGGTGCTCCATGGCATCGGGACGTCAAGCCTTGCAGCCAGACAGGCCATGGGGGAGAAGTGGCTGGGTCTCCCCAGCAGGTTCCTGGGAGGGCTGGGAGCCTGGGCACTGGTCAGACTGGGGAGCTGCCCAGGGCATTGACAGCCTGAACCTGCTGGGACACGTTAGTGCCACACAGATAAGCATTAGATCACTTCTGCAAGGGCAGAGTGTCAGAGGGCTTTGTCCTCATGGCACTCTGCTAGGCAGAGGCACCTCATCACAGAGCACTCACTGCTGAGTTCCCTCCTGAATCCCTGGATCCCATCTTTCTCTAGGCCTGTGGAGGGATTTTTTCTACACAGTAATGATGAGATGGGCATCAGTGGTTTAACCTTCAAAGGAGAGCTGCCACTGTCTCCTCCTGGGGACTCCCAAGGCTCTGCAGTTACAATGGAAGAGCAGGTCCATGGGACGTGGCCAGGTACCAACTACTGGCTCTGCCTTTTGGAGAAGCATGTGGAAGCCAGTCCAGCATGGAACCTCAGGGCCAGTTCTGCACTCCTCCCTGGGCTCAAGGTGTCTCTGCTGTTTGATCATGTCCCTCATCTCCACTTAGCTCTTTAGGGGTGGTTATACATGATGGATCCCACCATCTCACCAATCCCAAGTTTGAAGGGTGGTGACCCTGGGCAGGGGCCCCTCTGCCAGGAATCCTTGCCCTAAGGGCAGCAGCTGTGAGCCCGTGGGCACCAGATCTTGTGTCACATCTGCTGCTGGAAAACAGATTTTGCAGTAAATCCAGGAATTCACTTATTTGAGGCTCATTGTTCACTTCCACAGAGCAGCCTGGAGAACTCCTGGAGAGGGAGAAGGTTCTGCCCTGGGGATGGAGCCAGGCCCAGGTGGGAGCAGCCGGGAGCTGGGCTGAGCATTCCCCATTCCCCATCAGGAGTGACCCCAGGGGACACCCCGTGCCCGGGCACGCCCCGTGTGTCAGGGAGGGCAGGGCGGGCAGGGGTCCCGGGGGCTGGGCCCCACGCAGCACGTACCGTACTTAGCTGCCTTTGCTGCTGCTGCTGCCGACGGCACCCCTGGGGACAAGGGAGACAGGGACCCTCAGCCACCATGGCCCTGCAGAGCTGGGCCGTGGGGACAGGGCTCCTGGAACAGTCACCTGCCACCCCGGGGACAGCTCCAACGCCGGGCACCGCCCCTGGGACACCTCCAACACCAGGTACCAGGCCAGGGACACCTCCAACTCCGGGCACGAGGCCGGGGACGGCGCCCACACCGACACCGGGAACGCCGGCGCCTGCCGGGAACAAGAAGGACAAGTCAGAGCTGGCAGCAGCAAGAGCTCAAAGCTGGACCTGCCATGGCTCTGTCTCCTCCTCGTGCCCTGGAGAGCAGAGCATCCACGGCCTCATCCAGGAGAGACCCCAGCAGGGCAGGGATCAGCCCCATGACTCTGCCAGCAATAGCCAGGCAGTCACCAGCACTGGGACCACAACCATCCTCATTGTCACAGGGGCCCAAGGTGCTCCATGGCATCGGGACGTCAAGCCTTGCAGCCAGACAGGCCATGGGGGAGAAGTGGCTGGGTCTCCCCAGCAGGTTCCTGGGAGGCTGGGAGCCTGGGCACTGGTCAGACTGGGGAGCTGCCCAGGGCATTGACAGCCTGAACCTGCTGGGACACGTTAGTGCCACACAGATTAGCATTAGATCACTTCTGCAAGGGCTGAGTGTCAGAGGGCTTTGTCCTCATGGCACTCTGCTAGGCAGAGGCACCTCATCACAGAGCACCCACTGCTGAGTTCCCATCCTTCCCTGGGCCTGTGGAGGGATTTTTTCTACACAGTAATGACAAGATGCGCATCAGTGGTTTAACCCTCAAGGGTGAGTTGACATTGACCATGGCTCCTCGTGGGGATTCCCAAGGCTCTACATGGAGATTCCCAGATCTCCACAGTAACAGTGAAGAAAAAGGTCCTGAGACTTGGTGAGGTAAGTGCTGGCTTTCTGTTTTGTAGAAGAACATGGATCCCCAATGCTGTGTGAAACCTCAGGGCCAATTCTGCCTCTTCCCTGGGCCCAAGCTCCAGATGGCCCTGCTGCTGAGCCACGAATCTGGGCCCCACTGGAGTTTCACTGGGGTGGTTATATCTGAGAGATCCCAACAATCCCAACACATTGAGGAGAACAGTCACCCTGGGAAGGGGCCCCTCTGTTAGGAATACCTGCCCTAATGGCAGCAACCATGAACCCTTGGGCACCAGGTCTTGTGTCACATCTGCTGCTGGAAAACAGATTTTGAAGTAAACACAGGAATTCAGTTAAATCCAAAGCCATAAATTTGGGCTCACTGTTCACTTCCACAGAACAGCCTGGAGAACTCCTGGAGAGGGAGAAGGTTCTGCCCTGGAGATGGAGCGAGGCCCAGGTGGGAGCAGCCGGGAGCTGGGCTGAGCATTCCCCATTCCCCATCAGGAGTGACCCCAGGGGACACCCCGTGCCCGGGCACGCCCCGTGTGTCAGGGAGGGCAGGGCGGGCAGGGGTCCCGGGGGCTGGGCCCCACGCAGCACGTACCGTACTTAGCTGCCTTTGCTGCTGCTGCTGCCGACGGCACCCCTGGGGACAAGGGAGACAGGGACCCTCAGCCACCATGGCCCTGCAGAGCTGGGCCGTGGGGACAGGGCTCCTGGAACAGTCACCTGCCACCCCGGGGACAGCTCCGACGCCGGGCACCGCCCCTGGGACACCTCCAACACCAGGTACCAGGCCAGGGACACCTCCGACTCCGGGCACGCAGCAGAGGTCTGCATCCCCTCACTAGGGAAGGACAGCTCAGCACAGACACCACATCCCTGGCAACTCCGCTGGCACCTGGCACAGCAAACCCACATCCCATGGAGAGACCACGTGTGTTGGGCATGCTCTGCACTATGCCAGGCTGCTGCATCCCTAGGGGCCTATCAGCCTTTCATCACTGCTGGAAAAGCTGCTGGAGCCAGGACAGGGGGCAGGGAGAGTACCCAGAGGATGGGATAGGGGCTGCTGGGGCAGCTGTGGATGCACGGCTCTTCCCTGTGCCGAGATCTGTCCGAGGCAGCAGGAACTCACCAAAAGCTCCTGCCTTTGCCGCTGCCTTCGCCGCTGCTGCCGCGGCTGCCGGTCCTCCGACTGCCGGGATAGCGGGATAGCGGGAGAGAGTCAGGAATGTGCGATAAGGGAAGGAGACCCTCCCCGGGCCCCAGGGCAGAGCCCTCTGATCGCCTCACCTCCAACTCCTGGGACACCGCCCACGCCGACACCGGGTGCGACTCCCGGGATGCCGCCAACGCCGGGCAAGACACCGGCTCCTGCCGCAGGGGACAGCGCGGTCAGCCGGGGGTGCGGGGACACGGGGACACAGCCAGCATTCCGGGGCTGGCAGGGAGAGAGGGAGGGAGGGAGGGGAGGGAGCAGCTCCCTGCTGGGGACATGGGTGGTATTTGTGCCGCAGAGAGGGCGACTCACCGAGTTTCGCTGCTGCCTTCGCTGCTGCCGCCTGCGCTCCGACCCCTGCGGAGGACACGGGCATTGAGCCGCTGAGGAATGAGACCATTCCCACCGCAGCTCCTCCACCCCACAGGCACACTGGGGACCCGGCACTCCTGCCAGCAGCTGTCCCCCTCTCCTGTGGGACGTGCTGCTCCCCTCTGAGCTGTCCGTGCAGTCCCCAGACAGTGCCCAACACCCGTCCAGGGGCCAGCAAGGTGACAGGGTGCATGGCCCCCTGCCATGCCCGTGCCAGTCCCCACCCTGGGGCTGCGGAGTACCTGTCCCGGTGGGGTATCCTGCCTTTCCTGCCAGGAGGCCGGCTCCTATCCCGCCGGGCCGGAGGCCTGCAATCACAACACAGCGGCAGGGTCAGGTCAGGCACCGCCCAGGGGAAGGACAACGAGACAGACGGAGCAGCTCCCTTGGATCTCCTCCCCCTGGCGCCGGAGGATGCAGAGGGGATGCCAAAGCCAGCTCCTCCCCCCTTGAGATCCCAGTTCAAACATCCCTGTCTGGAGCTACAGTGGCGCAGGACGTATCCTATGGATTAACAGCTCCCAGGGATGCCGGGAAAGTTGAGTTTCCAGGCTGATCCACAGCCACCAAAGGCAAGGCACGAGGTCCCCAAGGGACCACCTCGCCCTGGGAGCGGGATATCCCTCACACCACCCTGAGGGTGGCCACAAGGTCATGGTGGCAGCCAGTGGAGCAACGAGGACTGAGGACACAAGTACTCACCACGAGGCAGCTTACCATTGGTGTAGGGCAGTCCATAGCCACCTGGGGACAAGAGGAAAGGAGAGAAGGGGGGGTTAACACCTGGCTCCTGCTGGCCCTGTCCCCTGGCCTCCCTCTGCCAGGGCTGTGCAGCACCAGCCCAGGGGCTCCGTCCATTGTGACAGTGAATCCTCTGGGATACAAACCCCCGCGGTGGAGCTGGGCCAGGAGATGCTGTTCTCCCTCACCTTGAAAGCAGCCGCCCCCTTGGAGCCCTGGCCGAGGGCTGTGGCGCCTGAAGCTGGTTCTGCAGGAGCCTCCCATGACCCTGCTCCAGCAAGGGGTCCCACGGGAGCCCCACGGCAAGAGCTGTGCCCAGCTGGCTGCACCCCGGCCAGCTCCGAAGGAAAGATTTTAATTGGAATCAGGGCTTGGGAGCCTCGGCTGAAACGTGACCTCGTTAGGAGGTCGGTGCAAAGGGGTGGGGAGGGATTATGAGCTGGAACATCGTGGCCAGGAAAATGTCTCCTTGCGAAAGAGCCGGATCCCAGAACTCGGAATGGCGTGGGGATGCCCCTGCCTCAGTGGGGACCGCGGGCTTGGCAGCCAGCAGCTCACAGTTCCCAACACTGCTGGCAGCAGCCCGACACCATGGGCTGCCACATTCCTGGGGGGACACCTCGAGCTGCACGCGGGGTGGGGGGTGCCTCCAGCAAGGGGGCCGTGGGCCGGGATGTGGCTGCCTGCAGCCAGGACGGAATTACTCATGGCACAGCATCTCCTCAGGCACCAGACACCATCTCCTCCCAGCAGCCAACATGTGGGGACAAGATTTCCCTCCATCCTGCCAGGCTATCCCGTGGTGTCCCATGGCAGCACAGTGGCACTGGCTGGCAGAGGCTCACAGTGAGCTGTGCCTGGTGTCCCCCACCTTGAGGGCCACCCTTGCCCAACCAGGGGCACCTTATCAGCACCTTGCTAACCCTAAAGCTGGGAAAGGGTGACACACATGGAGGTGACTCCAAGGGCCAGAAGTCCAAACCTTGAGTCTCCAAGGGTTTTGGCGGGTCCAAGCTCAGCTCCCCACCACCCCCAGCTGGATGAGAAGGCAGCCCCTGCCCTGGGGCTGTGCCCATGAGAATGTCAGCCACACTGCCAGGGGGCTCAGGCCAATGCACACCCTGGGAGAGCCCTGTGCAGACTGATGCCACCCAAGCACAGCTGGACGCCCCATCCCTACAGCATCAATGGGACTCTGACCTCAGCCACAGCTGCAGACTGAACCTCCAGCAAGGTGGACACCAGGGCCAGGGCCACCTCCTGAGTGGGGACAGCACAGAAGCAAGTCATCTAAAGAGGCGATTTTCCACTTAAAATGTTATTTGTCCCACTGTCCTCTCATCCCCTCTCAACCTGCATCTACTGCAACGGGGACAGTGCAGGGGACACTCCACCTGTGGCAGCCCCAGATCCAGCTGCAGCATCAAGACAAGAGCCTCCACAGCCAGCAGCACAGTCTGTCCTTGCACTGCCAGCCCCAAGCCCTCAGAGGTGACAAACTGGCATTCCCCAGCATCCCAGGAAGGTCTAGAGACACCCTCACTGTCCTGGTCCCTGTCCTGGGGCTGGGACTCAGGGTCTGCCAGCAGCAGGGCTGAGTCTCCTGAAGGATCGTAACTCTGCTCCACTGCAGGAAACTGGAACAGACCAGGGATTCCTGCTGCTGCTTGTGGCCATGGGCCCTGCTGGGGGGAAGCCAGCAGAGCTGCTGGGACTGGAGCTGAAGTGGGATGTGCTGCCGGGGGGGCTCCTCTCACTGATGCTCTCCTGCCCCCAGCAACTTGTTTGGGTGAATGGGGAAATGCCTGCGGATCCCCAATGCACTCCCCAGCACCCCAGGGATGGGGGCCCTGCCTCGATGTGGCTGCCCCCCTCTCGGGATGCACTGGGGAGCAGTCAGGTGGCAGCATGGCCCCTGAAGGGCACAGAACATACCACTGTCCCTCCATGGGCACAGCTGCCCAGGGACAGGCAGAACTGGCACAGGGCTGGGAGAGGAATCTGTGCAGAGCAGCCTGGGCTGGGAAAGGGGTGCTGAGCTGCCCTAGGCTGACCTGGGCTGGAGCTGAGCCCCATCTGGGTGGGCAGTGGGGAGGGACACCTGCCTGGAGCACTCAGGTGGGCTCAGCTACAGCTCCTTGAGCCAGGACACCTGGCCCAGGTGAATGCCCAGCTCAACCCCAGGAGCCACAGAAACTAGACTGTCCCTGCACAGGCTGTGCCTTATGCCAGCAGGGACATCCCAGGGTGGCCTGGCCCAGAGCATGTCCCTGGAAACGTGACCCTTCCTACCTTACAACAGCTGGGGAGAGCCACAGCACTGTCCACATGAACCGGGGGCAAGACCACGGGCATCACCCCAGCAGCTGCTCGTCGGGGTGCCACAGGCAGAGCACAGCAGAGCCCCTGGCTCTGTCCTGCTGTCCCAGGGCCAGCACAGGCACTGCCAGGTCTAGAGGACCAGTGGGCACCATGCCTCAGCCCTCGGTGGGTCCTTCTCCTGACACTGCTGGGGATCCTGCACCCACAGTGAAGCCACTCTTGCTGGCTGTGGAGCTTACCTGGGAGCTTAGGAGCTTTGATGGGATACCCCAGAGGGACACCGGGCTGCTGACCTCCAAAACCTCCCAGTCCTGCAAACCAACAGCAGACTCTCACCTGGAGCCCGCACCACGGCTGCCACCAGTCCTGGACAGAGGGGAGTGCCCCAGGGCACCCTGGCAGAGGATAATGGGTGGCTTGGGAAGCCCTGAGGCATCTTCTGGTGTGGGGATACCATGGCTGTGAGGAGCAGGCTTGGGAAGGAAGAGAAGGACAGGCAAGAGAGATGGGACACTCACCAGGGATTCCTCCAAAGGCTCCAACTCCTAAAAGGAAACACAAAGACACCCGTGTGAATCCTGGGCTGCTCCTGAAGGCCCAAATTAACCTGAGTGAATTCAGCTGTAGGTTGGCTTCCCTGCTAAGTGCCCTGTAGGGCTGTGATCTCAAAGGATGGGCTTAAGAGCCAAGCTAGAGCCAGCTCTGAACCCACCCCAGTATTCCAAGGGGATTGTGGGGACCTACCTGGGGCTTTAGGCTTGACTCCAGCTCCAGTGGGGACTCCAGGCAGCACCCCCACACCAGGGAAGCGAACACCTGGAGCAGAGACCAGGGTGAGCTGGGGCCTCAGGATGTTACTGGTACCCAAGACCCCCATACCCAGCTTCCAAATCCCTGTCACCCATGGCACTCTCATCCTTGGGGGCTTGCTGGGACCACCCTGTGCCAGCTGTCTGCACCTCCAGTTACCAGGAGGGGCTTGCTGCAGGCCTGGAGCTGCCTGTGGAACAGAGCCTGCAGGGAACACAGCACTCAAGAGGAGTCTCACTGGTGACAGCAAAGCCCCAGCCAGGCCTGAGCAGTGGTCTCTGCCCTGGTGAGACACAGTGGCCTGGGGCCAGATGGGGCTCTCCAGCCCTCCAGGGGTAACAGACAGTGTTAGGGCCTTGCAGTCCTTTGGGTTGGAATTTTGGGTTTTGAGTTTTCTTTTGGTTTGGGATTCTTTTTCCCCTCTTACAAATGTCTTTCATTATAGCTGAAGCTTTTTCAGACATGGAAAAGACATTCCTGACCAGCAACACACTTCGGACAGTGTCGAAACATCTTGTTTTCACAAGTTTTCCTCCTCCAAATTACTTTGCACTGAGGAATTCCTCTATCCCGCCACCTCCTCCCCCTCCTTCCCACGCCGCCAGCCCTGGTGGCTGTGCCAGCTCTCCTCTCCCAGTGCTTATGCTGCCTGCTCCCGCCAAGCTTGGCACGGGATGGAGGTGCCGGGTCCCCCCATGCCTTTGGCACGGTGGAAATGTCACTGTGACCTCAGCCAAGGGGTTTGGAAGCTGCAGGGAGCAGCGGGAGGCAGGCGGGCAGCAGGGCAGGGTGCTCTCCCCACGAGGGCTGCTGGCGCTGGGCAGGGACCACTTGGGAGGCTGGGGTGCTGACGGTGGGGTAGGGACCCCCTCGGTATTGGGGTGCTGCTGGCAGGGTGGGGACCCCTTCGGAGGTTGGAGTGCTGATGGTGGGGTGGGCACCCGCAGCTCACCTGCACCGGGGAGCACGCCGCCCGGAAAAGCTCCAGGAATCCCAGCACCTGCAGGCAAAGAAATGCAGGGATGAGGGGCCGGATGGAGTCGCTCCCCGCCCCGGCCCCGACGCCGGGGCCGTCACCTACCTGGTATTTTAGGGGGTTTCCCTGCCGCGCCAAGGCCGGGCTGCACCGCACCCGGTACCACGGCACCTGCGGGCAGCACAGACCCCTGAGCCCCCGCTCCTGCCCACGCCGGGGACAGCTCTGCCCCAGGCTTGGCTCTGCTGGGAGCGAGGAGTGTTTCCTACCTGTGGAGACCCCGAGGCCACCCGGACCAGCAATTCCACCCACGCCTCCAATGCCAGCACCTGGGGGCATTGGGAGGAGGAGTGTACCAGGGGGAGCTGCCACCGCCGGGCTGCGGCTGGCCAGAACGGACCCAGAGAAGGGACGAACTCAGGATGGCCCTTGGGGGTGAAGGGGACACCCTGAGGCGGTCCCAGGGGTGGGTGCCAGGGGTGGTCTCTGCTCCTGGGGGCTCAGGGTTGGCCAATTCCCTCGCGCCTGGGTCACTCCAAGTCACTGGGGAGCCCAGTGAGAGCATCAACTCCTGCCTGCAGCCCCGGCTCCAGGGGAAAGCTGTCCTGGCCCGAGTCCCTGGGGGCTGCCCGAGCCCCAGGCCGCCTTATCCAGACCCCCCCAGCACTCACCAGCTTTTGCAGCAGCCTTGAGTGCCGCGGCCGAGGCGGCTCCCGGGAATGCGCCCCCGGGGAAGGCAGCTCCGGGGAACAGACCCGCAGCACCTGTGGGGAGAACAACCAGCATCAGCACCCCTAAAAACCGGCTGCCAACAGGGGGTCCTGCCCTCGCGGTGGGCACGGGGGGTGGTGAGCTGTGGGGGCTGCGTGGCAGTGCCAGGGCTGGCGTTAGGCTGGGCGAGGCAGCGTTAGCAGGCACTGACTGCCCTGTCCTGCATCCCCCAAATTCGTGCTCCCATCCACATCCTACCTGGCACACACGACACCTGACAGCCCTGCAGTGAGTGCTGACACCCCTGGAGCTACTGGCTGACCACCTGCGAAGGCACTGTCCCTCTGCTGCCAGCCCTGTGGGGACCCCAGCTGCCTCCTCTCCTCTGGGGTCACCCCACTGTGGCTGATGTCACCATGCTGGGGCACCTCAGGGCTGCAGTCCCTCAGGTCTGGGAAGGGTACCCAGCCCAGATGGGACCCATCCAGCACAGTCTGTGGAGATGGGGACAGGGGATGCACTCTCCCCAAGGTGGGTGTCTGGGGACATCACCCCAGGGATGGCCCAGAGCAGGGGTGGACAGTGGTCAGTGCTCACCTGGCTGCAGGCCAAGGGGGCCAAGTCCCCCAAGTCCTCCGACCCCTAGAAAGAGAAGTGGGGTGAGGTGGGTGGTGGCCAGGCCCAGAGGGACAGAGGAGTGGGGGATGGGAGAACAGCCCAGGGACAGGCACAGGGACGGGTGACAAATGTTCTTGCCAGCGCTTGAGTCCCCCATCCCATCCCTTCTGCCTCACCCAACCCCCACGCTGCCAGGCCACAAGGGGACGGAACCAAAATGTTTATGGCTGAGGAATGAGTCCCTGGGTCTCCGGCCAGCGCTGCCTTCCAACATCTGGGGCTCATCAGCCCTCGCTCCCTCCAGGCGCAAATTCCGGAGCCGCTGGCTCCGGGCGCGGACACCGCTCCGGCTGGGCCTTCGCAGCCGCCCCGCGTTTGGTTTTAATTACGCCGAAATAAAGGGCCTTGTTTTTCTTTCCACGAGCTGAAATCTGAGCAAACGGAGGCTGCTGGCCCCCGCCTTGGGCTGCAGCTCCCACTGCGCAGCCCAGCCAGTTCAGGGGGCCGGGGGCATGGGGTGGCCCTGCCCTGGGCACGGTAGGAGCCCCTGGGATGGGTACAGAGGGGACCCTGGGCAGAATTTGATGACGTGAAGCAGCATTTCTGCATGGGGATCAACAGGCACCGTGCAGAGTGCCAGGACAAGAGGGAGTGGTTTGAACCAAAAAAGGAGAGATTTAGACTCAATGTTAGGAGAAAATTTCCTGCTCTGGAGGTGGTGAGGTTCTGGCACAGGGTGCCCAGAGCAGCTGTGGCTGCCCCATCCCTGGAAGTGTCCACGGCCAGGCTGGACAGGGCTTGTAGCAGCCTAAGATAGTGGAGGGTGTCCCTGCCCATGGCAGGGGGGTGGAACTGGATGAGCTTTAAGGTCCTTGCAACTCATGATTCCATGATTTCCCCTGGCCCCAGATGTTGCACATTCAGTCCCTGCTGCCCCAGGCTCCAGCTGTGCCTTCTCCAACTGTGCATCCTCCTACCAGCATCTCTCCTCTCTCCTGGTGATGTCCCCTCTCCCCAGCATTCCTAGGCCAGCATTCCTAGGCAAAGCCCAGTGTGGGCTGCAGGAGCCTCTGCAAAAGCTGCTTGGCCCCGATGGCAGGCAGGTGGAAGCGTTGCCAGCTTCCCACCAGGACACTGGCTCCCGGCTTTACATCTCCTCCCGCAGCTCTGGCGCAGCTTTACAGCAGCAAGCACCCCCACCGGCTGGCTTGGGGGGCTGGGGGCAGAGGGCAGCGCCGAAGCAGGGTGGGAGGCTCCCGGAGGCTGCAGCAGGCTTAGTGTGGCAGGGCAGGGCTGGGTGTGCCTTGGCCCAAGGGGTTCCCTTGGCCACGGGGGAGCAGCGTGAGGGCAGCAGTGGCTGTGAAATGTCCTGGCCACTGGCATGCCTGGAGGTGGTGAGAGCCAGGGAAAGGCTTCTTACCTGGTTTGGGAGGTTTTCCTGCAGCCCCGAGTCCTAGGGGAGAGCGAGCGGAGGGGGAGGGGTCAGAGCCATCCTCCCTCCGAGCATTCCCCGGCAGGGGAACACGGGGGACCGGGGCAGCCTCCTGGCGGACCCCCTGCCCAAACAAGGCAGATCACTGGCCATCCTGCCCCTCTCCCCAGCTCAGCCTGGCAGGGGGTCCCAGCACTCACCTGCTCCCAAACCTCCAATTCCAGCACCTGTGAGCAAGGGCACAGTCTGAGCACTGCTCTGGGAGCACTCAGCTGCTCTCAGGGGTCCCTGGGGAAGTGGGGAGGGTCCCACGGGTGTCAGAGGATGGGCCATCCCCCTGAGATGTCTCCAGGATTTTGTCTGAAGCTCTGGGGACAGGCTGTGACCTCTGAGCGCCTCCTGTGGCCAGGGCTGGGCAGGGCATAGGTGCCAGCCCTGGGCTAGGGTCCCCTGGGGTAAGCCTGGCACTGCCACCCAGTCGTGTCCCCAAACCGTGGGGCTGATGCTGAGTCCATGCTGAGCAGCCAGACAGGGTGTCCCCATGTCACCTGATCCTGGCTGGCAGATCCCCAGCCTTCCATGGTGTCTCAAAGGCATTCAAAGACACCCCCAGGCACCTGTCCATCCTTGCAGACAGGGTGATGACCCCTCCCAATGGTGCCTGGACCCTCTTACCTGGGAAAAAGCCTCCTCCTGGGACTCCCCCTCCTGGGATAGCACCAGGAACCCCTGCAAGAGAAGAGACTCTTGTTAAAATCCCCCCAGAAGTCCAAGGCAGGGGGGTGGGAGGCTGCTCCTGGTTCCCCTGCTGCTCCCTGTGGAAGATTTGGGATGTGGAACTCAACGGCAGGTCCCTGCCTTTCCTTGCATCTCTGTTTGCCCAGGGTGACAGTGGTGACAGGGCTGAGGTGCCAGCTGGGACCCAGGCATGGCAGCTCGGTGGAGGAGTCAGCAGGACCTGACCCTGCAAGGGAAGGAGAGAGGGATGTGGGGCTGGCTGCTGTCCTACTCTGCTTCCCAGCTCCTGCCCCATTCCACCTCCAGCCTCATGTGGCTCTGGGGGATGGGTCCAGGCACAACAGGGACCTGGCACTGTCCCAGTTGATCCCCACAGTCCCTGCTGGTCCCAGCCATGCCTGAGCATCTTCTGGGGCTGCCCCAAGGATCCTTGGATGTGTCCTGTCTGCTGAGGTGTCAATGGGAAGAGCCAGCTCAGGCTAGTGGGACTGGGGTGACAGACTGGGGGGACACTGCTGAGACCCATAGAAACCCCTGTGTCCCTCTGCCTGTCCATGTGGCACTGGGGTCACCAACCAGGTGCCAGTGCTCTGCAGGGCATCTCAGCTTGTGCACAGAGGACACAAGGTTTCTTGGCCAAGGTTTTTTGGCTGGTTTGGATGCTGGCAGTGGCACGTCTTCCACAGGCCACCAGGCTGCCACCCTGGCTCACCTCCCAGCTCCACCAGGGTCATGGATGGGCTGGGGACTTGCAGGTGGGTTGGGGTCACAAGAGGACTGCAGTGCAGAGGGAAGCTTCTCTTCTGACAGAGGGAGAGGGGTTGTGATGGAGTTTGCAGGGCAGAGCCAGGCAGGGAGGCTGCCAGGAGGGTGGGGGGGGGCTGTCATGGCCACAGTCCCCGTGGGAATCTGTAACCAGCAGCCAGGGGGCACGGGCACTGGAGACCCTGTGGCTGGGACCTGGGGACCTGCAGTGGCCTCCCCAGCAGCCCGGGAAGTGGGTGCATGCCGTGGCACAGCCCTGGCAGCACCACCACAGGCTGGGCAATGCCCAGGGGCTGGGCAGGGCAGTGCCAGCGCCCAGGGGGGACAGGCAGGTGGCAGGGCTGGCACACCACGGTAGAGCACATTGTGCTGCACATCTCCATCGCAGATGTGGGGCAAACTGGGGAGGTGTCTGTGCCCCCACACTGTGCTCCACCAATGACAGGCGTGAGGGTGTCCCCTGAGCCCTACCCAAGTGTCCCTTCTGCCCTGGGCACCTGGCAGAGATGCCCAGCCCCCCACAGGGATGTCCCAGGGTGTCAGGACACCCTTGTGTGGCAGGGGTGTGGGGCTGTGCATGCACAGGAGATGTTGGGATACTCAGGACAGGACAGCCCTGGGGATGCAACATGCAGGGGGAGGAGCCGTGCCAGGACTTGTCACACAGCCCCAGAGAGTGGGGCCCAGGTCTATGCCCCCCGTATCCCCTTCTGCCAGTGTGCCTTGGACAGAAGGGGACACGTGCTCAGCCCCCTGGCACAGCCCAGCCCGGCCCCCAGCTAGGGGGTTTTGAAGCAGCTCCTTTTCCTGGCCAGGGGGTGACAGAACGGCTCCTTTTCCCAGCCAGGGGGTGACAGAACGGCTCCTTTTCCCGGCACATTCCCCTCCCACACCACCCGCCCCCAGGCTGGATAAACACAACTCCAACTCCCGCCTTGTTTCCAAACAAACTCCAAGCACCTGCCAGTTCTCCATCCCAGCCCCGCTGCCTCTGGGAGCCAGTGCTGGCCAAGGCCAGGGACCCCCGTGGCACAGCCAGGGACTGTCCCCACCCCAGAGACGGTGCTCAGCCCCCGTCATACTGCCCAGCCTCAGCCCCCAAGGTCCCTGGTGCTGGGGTGACACTGGGGGATCCGGGCTGACCTCTCCTACCCCTCTGTCACCCTGTGCCTGTGCTGCCTGATGGAGACTCCCAAGGAAACTGGGACCAGGATTTCTCACAGCATCCCTGCAGTATGGGAACCACAGAAATGTCCAGGTCCCACGTGCCTACAGCCACAGCTGCCAAATTCAGCCCTTTATCATCATCACCACCCTCCTAGGGCACTGGGGGTTCTGCCAGGAGGGTCTTACTGTGGTGACACTGCCACTGATCCTCCCCAGACACCATCCCAGAGACAGGGCTCCATGCCTGGACACATTTGGGAGGGTTGCAGAGGCTGTGGTGGTCTCTGCTGTTCCTTGCCCAAATCAGGAGCGGGCAGGGGGCAGGTCAGCAAGCCTGGCAGGAGATGGGATGGCCCGGAGGCAATGGGATGGGTGGTGGTGCCAAGTAGACAAACCTTTCCCTCAGGAGCTCTTCCTGCCCAGCTCTGCTGCCAGGCACTGCTGGATCTGCACTGCCCTGGACACTCCTTCATGAGCTGTTCCTCCAGAGCCCAGCTCAGGCCTGTTCCCTGGTGCAGGCACTGCTGGGGAGTCTCTCCACATCCCCCCAGCATCTCCAGTCCCTCCCCCTGGCAGCACCACCGAGCACAGGTGTTAGTGACAGCCCACACACTGGTGACACTGTGACCACACTGGGCTCTGGCCATTGCCCTCTGGCCATCTCTGTCCTTGCCCAGCCTCCAGGCCAGCAGTCCCCAGCCCAGTTTGGGGTCTATGTGCTCCCATTTGTCCTCTCCACTCATTCCCTTGGCACATCAGGGAAGGGGAGACTGAGTCAGCAACTTCCCACAGCTGAAGGAGCTCTGTGCTGCCTCTGCTCTGAGCCTGCCAGGACCCTGGGAAGGGGATTTTCCTGGGCTCCCAGCCTGTCTCCTGGGCTGGGCTGGCTGCGAGCCTGCATCCCACCCCAGGGATGCAAACCAGGGGCCAGAGAATTCGAGCCACTTGTGCAGCCCCAGCTGTGCCAGGGTGTGAGCCATGGAGGTGCTCAGGATCTGGTGTGGAGTCTCCTTGTTTATGGGAATGTGACGTTTTCCCCCCACAGCTCCATCCACAGGTGTGGATATCCATGCTGTTTCACTGCCAGAGCTGCTTCCGATCCCATTTGGATCAGCTGCACCATTTCTATCTGCACCACTGCTTGCAGCTCCCTTCACAAGCCAGAAATGCAGAGGATTTCTCTATTGCATAGGTTTTGAGACCAAGAGCAGGATGGAGAATCCACAGCAGGACACCCTCATACCTCAGCCCCTCTCTGCATCCACAGGCACCCGCTCCCGGAGGAGCCTCAGTGCAAAACCACCACCATTTCCCCTCTTCCCTCATTCAGCTGTTTTCTTTTTCTTGGGAGAAAGTTATGGAAACATTCAGTCTCCAAGCGACTTTGAAGCTGTGCTGCATCCCGGGCTGAGCTCGCTGGTAGCAGCTCGGGGGGAGCGGGGGCTGCTGCCGGGGCCTGGCTCCTCTCCAGCCCCCCTGAAGCTCCAGCTTTCATCTCCGAGCGCTGGCAGACGAGCTGCACCCTGCCAGTTGTGAGGGGAGGGAGCAGCCCTGGCAGGCCAGGCCCCAGCTGGGAAGGGGACATGCCATCCCAGCCCCACCCTGGGGACCCTGGGTGTCCTCAGAGGGTCCCCACAGCCCCGGGCTGGGTGCTGGCACACCCAGTGCCTGCCTCTCTGCACCACACCAGCTACTCCCCGTGGGCTCAGAGCTTGCAGGGCTGGGACCTCCCTGGGGTCCCTCCTGTCCCTCCTGTGGGTGTCACTGCCAGGGGATCCCCTGTGCTCCACACAGGAAGCACTGAGGGATGGATGGAAGTGCTGAGGGACAGATGGCCTGCTCCAGGTGCTGGGACAGGCTGTACTTGGCACCTTTAGGGAATCACAGCACCTTCTCCCTGCAGTGACCTGTGTCTGGCTGTGCAAGTCCCCACAGTGCCAGCACAGCTCTGCTCCCCGGGGCCAGATCCCCAGGGGCTGATCCTGACCTGCTGCTGGGGGTTTCCTGAGTGCTGCCAGCTCAGCTCCTTGGCACGTCTGAGGTGACACTCTGGGTAAGAGCCCCTCAACCCTGGGATGTCTCAGGGTTCCCTCTCCTGCCAGGTTGATTTGAAGCTGCACTGGCAACTAGTGCTGGAGTCTGACAGTCTCCAGCACCCTGGGACCCCCTCACCATGCCACTGTGCCTCTGTGCCAGCTCCATCCCCAGGGTCTGGCATGCCAGGAGCAGGGCTGAGACATCAGGCTGCAGACATGCCCAGTCCTCCATGGGAGAGCCTTCTCCTGTGTCCTACCAGCACTGAGACTATTTCCAGGGTCAGCTCACCTCCTCTGTGAGCTGCTTCCCAAACCAGCAAACACCTCTGGGGACTGAGCCAGAGCCTGGAGTGGGGCCAACAGTCCCAAACTGCTCAGGAACTGCTGCAGGGTCTCACTCAGGGTCTGAAGTCCTCCAGAGACTGTCCCAGCTGGCCATGGCTTGAAGGATCAGAACAAAGCCACCCTGGATCAGCAAGCCACATCTCTCTCACTGCCAGAGATGGAGATTGCCCGGGACTGAGCACAGCCCATCCAGCATCCTGAGCAGGATTAGGCAGCTCGACTTCCCAGGCAGCTCCTGGCTCTGGGGTCCCACTGCCTGTGCAGCCAGGACAAGCCAGCCCAGGGACAGGGTCCTGTGTGCTGCAGGGCATGGGCAGATTGAGCTGCTGAGGGCTATGCCCTTGGTGACAGGTGGCCCAGACTGTGGCTGCCCTGGTGCCCACCCAGCCCAGGCACTGCCCATGGTATCCTGCCCCTCTCCTCCAGTCCTCAGTCCTCTCTGTCCAACAAGCCCCGCACGACAGCCCCGGTACCGACCCCGTGGCCGATGGTGGCTCTGCCCATCTCACGCTCTCCGGCACAACCACCCGGCTCTCCGGAGGTGACTGTCCCCTCCCTGGTGGTGCTGTCGCCTCCTCAAAGCACTCTGCCCCGTTTGGCCACTGCAGTGGGGGCTCTGAATCTGTGCTCAGCTGTTCTCTCCGCTTGGGTGGAGGTCAGCTCCCAGTCTGACCCCGAGGCAGGGTCACTGGCTGTGCCGGCCGGGCTGTGTCACACGGCTGGGACACAGAGCCCTGCGCTGGCTGTCACCTCCCCGCCCCGGCCTCGTGTGCCCCCTCTGCGTGTGCCTGGGCTGGGCTGTCACACAGCCCCGGGACCGCGCTGGGACAGGGACCCGCCGCTGGTGGCACAAGGGCGATGAGGGCGGTGTGAGGGCCCCCCGGCACCCCCAGCCTGCGGTTCGGGTGGGTCGGGCCGCTCTGCAGCTGCAGCAGCCCCGGGGCTGTCGCGGCCACACACTGAGCAGCAGCTCGCACACAGCGGCTGCGGGATGCTGCCACCCACCCACCGCCCCCAGCTCCCGCTGCCATCGCACGACGGTGACAGCTGCCACCTCCCCCCGGCCCCTCGCACTTCTAGGTCCCATGGGAGTTTGGTGGCCACCCCTGGTGTCCTGCCTGCGTGTTCCTGACCCTTTCGTGCCTCCAAGCCTCTCACGTCCCCAAGCCTCTCACCAGGACATCCCTCGCAGCCTGACCCTGACAAGCGCTTGGTGCAGAGGTGCCGTTACCGACTTCCCTGTGTCACCACCTTCGGTGACATCCCGTCCCACCCGGGCACGGCACAAACCACCCCTCGCTTTGGGGAGCAAAGAGCCCTCGGCGGAGGTGGCACCCGGGGGCCTGCCCAGCCACTCTCGGGGATGTCCCCCAGGCAGGGCAGGTGAGTGCCTGTCCCTGCTAGGGGCCAGGCAGCCGGGCCAGCCGAGGGGCAGGCGAGGGGCAGGTGAAGAGTTGCCAGGAGGGTGGGGATGTCGCAGCCCCGGTGCCCGCGGAGGGTCCCCGCAGGAGCGGAGCGAAGCGCTGGCCGGGGTACGGGAAGGAGCCTTTCGTTCCTTACCTCCTTGCTGAGTAGCCGGGAGGATGGAGAGGAGGAGGAGGACTCCGGGGAGGAGGGGTGCAGCTGCCTGCCTTGCCATCTCTTGAAGCAATGCCCCGTACTCCCGCGGGCTGTGTGTTTTATCCCAGAGCTGCTTAATTGTTGCTTCCAAGGATGCGAGGGAAAGGGGAGGGGGTTGAGGAGGGAGGGGAAAAGGAGAGAGAGGGGGGAAGAGGCACAGGACACTACGTCATGAGGAAAGGCCAAACACACACGAGCCTCTCCCGCCGATTGGGCTGGCTGCTCGGGGAGGTTTTTTTCCTTTACCCCTTTTTTTTTTTTTTTTTCTTCCTCGCTGCTCTCTCCAAGCCGGCGCGTCTCTGCCAAAAAAGCTGGAAGAGCGGGGGAGCTGCCAAGGCAGGCGGTGGGGGAGGACGGGGGGGCTGCGCCCACCGGCATGGGGACCACGGGTGATGGATGTGTGTCTGTGTGTCGCGACTGACATCTGAGTAGTTTTGCATCCCAGGTGACACCGGGGGTTTCGCATCCCGGGTGGTATCGGCCCGAAAGGGGACTGGGGGGCAGGTGGGGACAGGTGGGTTGGAGGGATGGGGGTGTCCGGGGTACAGGCGGGAATCTGGGGGATGCCGCTCCAGTCGCAGGGCGCGAGGGAAGGGATCGACCGATGCCCGGTACCGTGCCCGCTGCCAGTGCCCCGTGCTCGGAGTCCGGATCCCGGTGTCAATGCTCGATGCCCGGACCCCGGTGCCAGGTGCCAGTGCCTGGGTCTTGGTACCGGCGCCCAATGCCTGGGTCCCGATGCCAGTGTCCGGATCCCGGTGCCCAGACCCTGGTACCGGTACCGGTGCCCAACGCTCCCATCCCAGTGCTGGATCCCGGAGCCGATGCCGGTGTCCGCCGGCGGTGGCCGTTAGGTGGCGGGCGCGGGATGTGCGGCGGCCGGCAGGAAGGGAAAATCGGGCATTCCGCAGGAAAACGTGCTGCCGGGCCCCGGGGTGCCCTCCAGGCCTGGGGTGCTCTGGGGACACTCAGCGCCCGGCCCGGCCGGGGCTGGTGATGGACACACGACCCCCGCGACCCCCAGAGCAGGGCATGAGGGGGGGTCAGGCAGCTGAGCCGCTTCCAGCCCCAGCCCCTTCAGGGGCTCCGGGTTCCATCAGCTCTGAACTCAAACCCGGACCCTGTGTGTCCCTACTGAACTCCTCATCCCCCTTTTCGGAAGGTGTCTCTGGACAGGGCTTGGGAAGCAGCTGGGGTGTCAGTGGGTTAAATGGTGGGGTCAGTTACAGGATCATTAAATGGTTTGAGTTGGAGTTAAAGGGACCTTTAAGACCATGCCGTTCCATCCCCCTGCTATTGGCAGGGACATCTTCCACTATCCCAGGCTGCTTCAAGCCCCATCCAGCCTGGCTCTGGACACTTCCAGGGATCCAGGGGCAGCCATAGCTTCTCTGGGCACCCTGTGCCAGGGCCTCCCTATCCTCACAGAGAAGAATTTCTTCCCAACATCTAACCTCTCAGTCCCCTCTGTCGATATGAAGCCATTGCCCTTATCCTGTCCCTTATCCTGACCCCTCCTGAAGCCCCTTTTGGCCCTGGAATAGTTTCTGAGGTCTTCCTGTAGCCTCCTCCTCTCCAGGTGAGCGCCCCCAGCTCTCCCAGCTTCGCTCCAGAGCAGAGGGGCTCCAGCCCTTGGTGCATCTCTGTGGACTCCTCTGGACTTCCTCCAGCAGTTCTATGTCCTTCTTATGCTGGGGACTCCAAAGGTGGATAGAACACTGCAGGTAGGCCAGAGTAGAAGGGGAGAATCTGTGTGGATGTGAATGAGAATCTGCTGTGTGGAGGAAGGTCAAGGAATGCAAAATCACCCTTGCCACTGCATGTCCAACCCTGCCCCTTCCCCACATGCTAAGGGTTTGAAATTGCTGCTTATCCCAGTACCTGACTCCTCATGACCCCAGTGTGCTGGGCGCGGGGAGCACGTGCACAAAAACGTCCTGTCTGCACCCCCTTCCCGCAGGGCTCCCTGGCATCATTCTCCCCATTCCCCAGTCTCTTTCCACCGCTGCGGAAATTGGCAGGCAATTATCAGCAAATCCACCCGGTTCCTCTCCGGCTGGCGAGGTGCGAAGGCCCGACCTGGCCGCCCTCCTAAAGAAGTGTGAGTTCAATCCATGCTCGGGACCGGCCCTCTGCAGCCTGCCTATCTGGCTTATCTCAACTCCCACTTTATTTTAGGGAAAGTGCTGATGGCTACGGCCGCAGGAATTCCATGAGGTGGAAATTACGCAGTGTTCTGCCCTCCACACCCGGCGCTGGGACACGCCAAGGAGATGGGGAGAGCGGGCTGTGCATGAGCCCCTGGTGGGCTCTGCATGGAAGGGGATTTTCTGTTCACCTGCACAGGACAAAGGGCTGCGGGCAGGGGACGCGGGGCACGAGACAGGGGCCGAGCACGGGCAGGGACAGCGCAGCCGGGCTGGCCCCGTCCGTCCGTCCCGCTGGCGTTGCCAGGTGATGTAATGCTTGAGCGAAAACACACGCGGTCGTAAAACACGAGCTCCCCGCTCCAGAGGAGCAATGCGGGAGCAGATGGATGCGGGGACCGGCAGCTTTGCAGCGGCTCCAGCAGCCTCGGGGCTGTGATATGGCCCGCGGGATGCAGCCCCCGCGCGGGGCTGGACGGGTGATGCATCCTCGATGCGAGCGTCTGTAAAACATGCGGAGAGGAGGGCTGGGAAAGCAGCCTCGCTGGGAATCAGAACTAGGGCAGCTGGCCGGCTCCGAGCAGCTCCCAGCCCTTGCCAGTGAAACGGCTCTGACTTTTGAATGCGTGTTTTGTACCTAGAAAGAATAGATGTGAGGCAAGATCTCCCCGCCCCTGGCACTTGTGCCGGGGAGCGGGATCCAAACCCTTTGTGATTTGGCCGAAGCGCTCCGTGAGCCGCCCGCGTGGATGGGCTGGGAGCGCTCCTCGAGCCTGCAGAGTGTCAGGAGAAGCTGTGGGGAAGGTACAGACACGGGCACGGTCTGACGGGAAGGGACAAGGCAGGAAACGCTTCCACAGAGGAGCCCGTGCGGAAAAGAGGGGTTTGCTGCATGGTGCAATACCGGGGTGAGAAAACCCACGGCGAGGGCTGCAGCAAAAGCACCTGTACCGCAGCCTGTACCGGCACGGGGGGTTCCTGGGAGCCGTGGCAGTCCCGGGAAGGATGGATGGTCCCTGCAGCCGATCGAGGTAGTTGCAGGTTACACATGGCTCCCCCAAACACTGACGTAGCTGCTGGGGGAAATGCCAAAGAGCCTTACGTTGCTGTGACAAGCGCGGGGAGCTGTCCCGGGGGAAACACCGACATGCAAAACACAGAAGTAAACACCCCTTCGCTATAGCTACGAGGAGCCCCACACCTGCCCGGCCCCTCGGACCCCAACCCTGCTCCGGGCGCTGTTGACGGCGTTGTCATAGGAAACGGCACTGACGGGGTGTGCCGGGGCTTTGCGGTGCCTGCGCCGGATGCGCTCAAAGGAAAGGTATGTGCGAGGGGCAGGTCTCACGCACGAGTGGCCAGGTCACTGTCCCAGGGAAGCTGAGGCTGGTACGTGACTTTGGAACAGCCAAACTCACTGCGATCACAAGGGCCTGAAGTTCTTATTCCTCCTGTGTCTCTGCTGAGTAAATGCTCTGTGTTTGGGGTGTGTGCCAGGAAGGTGGTGAAGGGACAGGGGAGCTGCCTCTTCCAATGCTTAGCATCCTTAGGTTCTCCTGCCTTGGTTAACTGTTAACAACATATCATCACCCCTGGATATGTAGAAAGGAAACTCCAAGCTAGAGAGATAGTCTGAAAAGGACACCTCTGTCAGACATCCCAGAGTAAATCCTCCCAGGACATGGGGTAAGGAAGATTGTGAGGCATGGACAGGGCTCTGTGGTATCTGACAATCAGGACATCTGCTCAGCCTTATTTTCCCCCACTCAGAGGTGTTTTCACCAGCCCACTGTTGTCCCTGTGGCTCTCCTGGTGTTAAAATAAAAGGGGATCTCTGGGTGCTCTGAGTGTGCTCTGGGAATGGGGTCTCCATCTCTCCCTCCCCTGTCCCCAGCACCTCCCCTAGGGGAGCATTTGACCCTGTGCACAGCCCATGCCACAGCCACACAGGACACCCACGTGGCACATGCCTCGGGCAGCCAGGGAGTCATCCTATCCTCAGTGTGAGGCTGGAAGCCACCATGGACATATTCCAGTGCCATGGGCAGGATCCTAGGATAGAATCATCAAATAATGGAATGGCCTGTGTGAAAGGGACCTTTAACATCATCTGGTTCCAATCCCCTTGCCCCCACTATCCCAGGTTGCTCCAAGCTCTGTCCAGCCTGACCTGGGACATTTCCAGGATTGGATTTTCCCAGTTGTCCCTGTAGAGTTGGTGCTGGGGTGTTTGTCAAGGCAGGAGGAGCATTGCCAGCTCTGCAGTGGCTGTTTGGAGGCTGGAGGGGCTCATGCAGCCCCTCCCTGCCAGGTCCCATTGCCTGTTGGGTTTGAAGGCTCTTGTGATTCCCATCTGTACCTCACCTATCCTTAACTTCCCATGAGCTCCTCTTTCCCTGGCAGTCTCTTCCCATGGTTGTTATGTGAAGACATTTTGCCAACACAAGGATGCTGCTTGGAGGGAGCAGAGCTACCCAGGGCCATGGGGAGATGCTCTTCCTTGACATGATCAATGGAAACAGCATCGCCCTTCCAGCACCAGAGAGCCACTTGAGATCTCTTAGGAATGTTTGTCATTGGAGTCTCCTCATGAGGAGAAGGGGAGACACCTTCCCCAGCCCCTGGTAGAGACCCCATCCCACGTTTTTGATTTCTGCTGGGCATGAACAACCAGGACCAGACCCATATCTCCTCCTTGGTAATCCATCCTCTCCTGTCCCTCCAAGATACTCTCCTTTTCCATCTTTCCACCAGTTTTGGTGCCTGGTTCTGTCCCACTTTGGCCCCCTCTATCTCTCCATGACCCTCTCACTTCTGGCCACACTTGGCTGCAAGCCCTGTTCCAGCTCTCCTTGCCTTGGTCACAGCACTGTTTGTGGCGGTGCCTTCTCTGCAGGCTTTGCCTCTCTCACCCTCTGCCCTTCCCTTGTGGATAACCAGCTCTCCATGTGCTGGGAAGAGCCGTGGATGTGTGAGGTTGGGATTGTGTTGGAAGTAGTGCAGCTGTGGGACAGCAGTGGTGGGATGTCCATTCTTGGATGTGTTCAAAACGTGTCTGGACACAGCCCTGAGTAGCCTGACCCAGCTTTGGAGTGTTCCCTTGCTCCAGGGCTAGGCTGGGGACCTCCAGGCATCCCTTCCAACCTAAATCCTTCTATGATTTATATCAAATTCTCTCTGGTATTTCTGCAGTTCTGGGAAGCCTTCAGTGATGTATCGTTGAACGTCTCTGACCCGATGCTGGCCAAGGAGGGATTTAGTGGTCCTGGCTCCTTCCATCTCATTCACATTGTCCTTCTCAAGGACAGCTGAACATGTGCTGTTTATAGGTAACTCCAGGCCGCTGTTCCCCGCCTGGGTGTGAAACCTCTGCCTGCCTCCATCCCCAGCTCTGACCTGCCCTCAGAGCTTTCAAGTGATTGTTTTCATCCTGCTCCCACTGTCTGGGGCTTTCCAAGTGTTGATTAAAAGGTACCATCACTGCAAAACATGCTGTGCCTGAGTGGCTGTAGCTTTCAGCAAGGGAGACTCAGTGTTTACTGGAACGGTCAGCACCGATTCCCTGCCAGATGTCAGCTCTGACCCCCAGCAGTTTCGGCAGCAGATCCGCTTAAAATTTGGAAGATTGTTTTGTATTCTCAAAAGAAAGGAAAAAAAGCAGGGTATGTTTATCATGGAGATATTGCTTTCCACTGCCTGTGTGCTCTGTGATGGCCAAAGCATGTTCAAAGGGACTCTGAGACCTCCTTTGTGCAGGGAGAGGGGCTGGAAAATCTCAACCCAGAAGGGGAAAACTGAAGCAAATCATGGGCAACCGAGCACAGAGATGTAACTGGTTCCACTCAGCCAGAACATGAACTTTAGACACTGCCTGTGCTCCAGTTTGTGTCTGCAGCACAGAGGGGCCCTGAGGAACAGGCAGTGGAGCTCTGTTATCTCACAGCCAGATCCTTGTGGTGCTGAGGAGAAACAGAGCAGGCAGGGCTGGGCTGCCTCCCTCCCCTCCCAGTGCACCCTGCAAATGCCAGTCGATGGCTCCCAGAGCCCTGATAATTCTGACCATGAGTCAGAGACCAAAAATCAAGAGCAGAGCTTCAAATTAAGAATTATTTTAAAAACAAAACAAAACAAAACAAAAACCCAAAACAAAACACCCCCGAAAAAAAAACCAACAACAAAGCAGCACATACTGGGTGCCTTTTTTGTGTTCTGCTTTTTAAGCTGTAAGGTTTATGCCTCCAGATTTTCTGTGCATCCAGAAGGGCTCACAGTTTGGTTTTCAGCAATGTGAAATATGAGCCTCCCTCAGGCACAGGACTCTGGGAGATGGGGATTAGAGAACCTGAGAAGCAAGTGATGCATTTGCGATGGCAATAAGGCTATGGATCTACAGAAAATGTTCTTTTCCCAAAACTCCCTTGTGGGGAACTGTAACTCCTCACACAGGTTGGAGCACACTGGCCTGTCCTGCTTTGAGGTGACCTGGAGGCTGAAGGGACCAGCTCAGCCATGGGATGACCTTGAGATGAGTTCCCTGTGCCAAAACTCTTGTCAAGGTGGGGATCTGGCTCAGCAGCCTCCTGCAGCCTCCTTGTTTAACTCCCAAAGAGGCACTGCGTGTGTGATTACAAGCCCTGCAAACCTGAGATCTGGAATGTGGTGGTCTCTTTGCTGGGAAATGACAGAAATCCTGCAAAAAGCTAAAAAAGTGCTTTGCCCAGGGCTGCAGCTGGGTACGCCTGTGCAGGCTGGTGTCAGCCACCCTGGTGCCAGGTCCCTCTGCCACCCTCCCAGGGCTGCCCAGGGACCTGCAGTTTTCCCATTATTTTCCCACTTGGGAAAGCACCTGCTGCTGGGGAGGGTCACTGTCCATAGCTGATCTGGCTCCATCCTGCAACTGGAAATGTGACTGTGGGATTTAATGGCTTTAATGAAATAACATGGAGAGGAACCTCAGGCAGTGGTGCAGGAGGGTCTGGGGGACTGCCAGGCTGGGGGGTCTCCACAGCAACGTGGGTGTGGGGACAGGAGGAGAGGGCAGAGGGGACCAGGGAGTGGGCTGAGAAGGTGGCTGGACCAAGGCAAGGAGAGCTGGAACATGACTTGGAGTCACATGGTATAACCTGCAGCAATAGAGTCATGGATACAGGAGAGATGTAGTGGCCAAGGAGGGGCGGGTGGGGGCAGGTGTCAAAATTGAGGGAAAGAGGGATCAGAAAGGGATGGATAGTCACCAAGGAAAGGATATGGGTCTGGTCCAATATGTGAGACTGAGGAGGAGAGGTCAAACACCCTGTGGGATAGAAGGGACCAGTTCTCAGAGCTGGGAAAAGAGGGAATAAGAACAGCTGAGACCTTGTGCCAGAGACAGCAGAGGGGACAGGGACTGAGCAAGGGCTGGTGACTCCAAGCAGAGGTGATGGTGGCCCAAAAGTCCCTGCATGGGATGACATCAGGAAATGCAGCTGTGACAGAGCAGAGATACGGAGGTTCCTGCTTTCATCCCAGCACCAGCCAGGATTGCCTCACACCTCCTGGTGCTCCTCCAGAGCTGCATCCCTGCAGGACTCTGCCAGTGCATTCCTGGCCATTTCTGGGCCATTCTTTTCGAGTAAATGCTGTTCTCCAATCATCCACCCTGAGCTGCAGCAGCAGCAGAACCAGATCCTCCCTCAGACGGGCTCTGCCCAGCCCTGGCTGCCTCTCCCCATCGCTGTGGGGTCGCTGGCCAGCAAGGTCCCGCTCTTCAGCAGTGCCTGTGCTGGGAACATCCTCCCCAACGCGCCCCAGCCCCTGCTACCCTCTGAGGGACGACGTGGGAAGGGGAGCCAGGTCACCGCCAGCCTGCAGCCCCCCACATCTCCAGACCCCAGGGATGCCTGGCACAGCCGGCAGGGATCACGAGCTGCCCGTCTCCCTCCCAGGGGTGTGTAAGGGCAGAGCCTCTTGCTGCTACATCCTCCTGGAGCTTGAGGAGAGAAACACTGCTGGAGGAGAGAAGCCCCTCGGTTTGGGATGATGGACAGCCTTTTTGCGGCTGTGTCACTAAATTCCTTCTCTCCCTCCACCAAGCCCCACTCCAGGTCTCAGTTTCCCAGGGGAAGCCGTGACTTTCTTTGTCCGTCCGCTGGAGCTTGGCTCCGCTCCGAGCAGCCCTGGGAGCCGCTGCCCGGTGCTGGCAGGTCTCAGCGTGCCGGTTCCCAGCGGCGTGTCTGGGCTGGGAGCAGCGCGGGACTCAGCCCCAGGCTCAGGCTCAGCCCCAGCCCCAGCCCCAGGCCCAGCCGCAGGCTCAGCCCCAGCCCAAGGCTCAGCCCCAGCCCCAGGCTCAGCCCCAGCCCAAGGCTCAGGCTCAGCCCCAGCTCAGCCCCAGCTCTACGCTCAGGCTCAGCCCCAGCCCCAGGCTCAGCCCCAGCTCAGCCTCAGCCTAGGCTCAGGCTCAGCCCCAGGCTCAGCCCCAGCTCAGCCCCAGCCTAGGCTCAGGCTCAGCCCCAGGCTCAGCCCCAGGCTCAGGCGCTCGCTGCGCTCTGGCAGCAGCTGCGGCACAAGCGCAGCGCTGGCGCTGCCCCAGCGCACGCTGTTTCCTGCCGGCACCCCGGCCAAGAGGAGTCAGCTGAGGACAGCAGCCGAGCCGGCAGCGCAGGCAGTGCGGGGAAGGGGTGACGGAGGGCTGGGGTCGGTGCTGGCAGTGCCAGGGAGAAGCCTCATGGAAGGACAGCGGGAATTTGGGAATTGCTGCAGCGGGTCCTGCTGCCGGCTGCTCCGCTCGTCTCTTCCGCCAGGTTTTGGGGTGTTTCTGGTTCCGTTCTTTGCCAGCGTATGTCAGCAGCCTCTAGAATTTGGGGCTTTTCCCTGTCAGAACTCCCGCGCTGTCAGACACAAGCAGCCCGTTCCCTCCAAATTGTCCCTCTTGCACAACCATCGCTAAATTTTCCTCCCAGCTGCCAAGTTTCACCTGTTGTCTCAAGCGGTGTCATCTCCATCCCTCAAGTCCCTCATCCCCGCTGAGATAACAGAGGCTTCACTGTCCTCCTCCCTTTTATTCCCGGGAGCAGAAGCTGAACAGGGGCGATCCCTCCTGCCCCACGCTCCTGCCTGCCGGTGTTTGAAGCTGCTGTTCCCCATGATGTGAGTGCCCTGGCATCAGCCATGTGCCAAAAACTGCCTCAGGGATGGGCAGGGATGGAGGGTTTGAAAGCTTTCAGGTTTCTGCGCTGCCACCCAGATCCCGTTGCCCACGGTGCTGCTTTGGGCCAACTCGGCCAGTTAAGATGTCATTTGTAACTAGAACATGGATAGTGTTTCAATTTAATTAATTCAATTAATCTTCGACTGTAGAATGTTGCCTCGGGCCAGGTGAGCTGCTCGCTGAAGAGGCTGCAGACAAATAGAGCATTGATAAAATATTTCACCATTTCAAAGGAAAATTTGGGGAATTTTTTGTCCCAGCCTGGAACTGGATTGTATTTCAAGGCTGAACACATAAAGTAAATCCAGCATCTCAGGCTGAAAGTAATTTCAGCATCTCAGGCTGAAACAGGCTTTTTTCATTTTGAATCCAAATTATTAGGAATTTAGTTTTGGTTTCAGGGATAGAAATCACAGAGATACTGGGTTTAGGTAAAACTGATAAGCATCAGGCTTTTAGGTCCCTTGGAATTGCTTAGGGAAGGTGTTTCCCAGTCGCAGAGTCCCCAGTGTTGGATCTGGGGAGCTCCAGCCCGTTCAGGTGAGAGGATGGGAAGTTGTGTGGTGGCTTCAGGAAGATCTCCCCACAGGTGCAGATGGATGAGACACCCACAGCAGGGGCTGCAGGGCCCTTAATCCAGGGGGATGTGAAAAGCAGCCAAGCACACAAACAAAGAGCAAGACGAGATTTGAAGAAGCAGCAGTGACAATATGAGTTCCCCTGGGACTGCTGCATGAGAACATCCTCTGGATTAGCACCACTTTCTCGAGACAGAGGTTTTCAAGTGGCATTTGTGAGGGAACAGCCGGCCGAGCCCTTCCGGAGCTGGGGTGCTGGGAGCAGGCAGTGCCCGTGGGAGGAGGCATCTGCCCCCGGGCGGCACCGGCGCTGCCTGGCAGAGGCTCGGGCTGCTCTGCTGACTCGCCCTGCCATCCCTGCTGGAGCTGCTTTTCCTCGCAGCACTTCACAACTCAGCGCTCCCGAGTTAATTAGAGAACCATCTGCCCCCTTCTCGCACATCATAAAAGCGTGTTTAAAGCCGGGCGATAAAAGGGAGCATTAGTCTGGGTCACTGCAGGCTCGGAGCCCGGCGCGGCCCCGCCTGCCGCGCTCCCTGGCCCGCTCTCAGACCAGGTGGGAGCGATGTTTGAGTCCATCTGAATCTGCTCTGCTGCCAGCTTCCTTGAGAGACTCCCAAGTATTTCACAGCTCTCTCTCAGGCACGCTTTGTTCTCTAACAGTATTATACAGCCCGTCCCTGCTTAACTCTCCTGGCTCCCTCCCGTTCCGGGTGCTGAGTTTCCATCTCCGAAAGGAAACCTGGGAACTCGCCCGATGCCACCTCGTGGTAGTGGCCAGCAGATCTGTTCCTAGATGGCTTCAGGCTTTTCCAGTTGTCTGTGGACAGTGCAGCCCCTGTCCCCTCCCCGAGCACACAGGGTGCAGGATGTATCCTGAGAATGGCTTTGGGCACATCCTGGGGGACACGGGGACATGGGACAGTGAGCATATAGGGACAGCTGGTCCAGCTGCACTCATGCCCATCACTGTAAATATCCATAGAGCTCCTCTTCCCTCATTTCTGCCTGGAGGACATGTTTCCCTCCCATCCTGGTGTGCAGGGCAGAACAACTCACCAGATGTTTCATGTTAAAAACTCCCTTTTCCTCCTTTCTGCTTTCTTTAAAGAGTCTCAGACGGGGAGGTGAGGACCCTGTCTGCTCTGCTGAGGACCACCTAATCTGATCAGGTCCATTCTGGCACGAGGCACATCCAGGCTGCCATCAACCCCACATTTGAATATTGAGATGGAGTGCAGCCCTGGGCACGGAGCCACGGAGCAAATCGGGTGAGCAGAGAGCTGTGGAGCTGCTGAACCAGAGCCTGCAGCATCCTGCAAACCCACAGGGCTGTATGCAGGAGTTCAGGGTTGTGGAGAGTCACCAATGGTGTGGGACCATGCAGCCTGAAGAGGTCACTGGCAATGGGGACCTGCTGACCATCTACACAGGGGTCTAAACTGAGGGGAAAATCCCTCCAGATGCTCCCCAAGGAAATGTGTGTGCCAGCCCAGCTGAACGGACTTTGGGAAGGGTCCACCAGTGGCCATGTGGCCTCTGTGTCCTCTGACCAAGCACAGAAAGAGGGGGAGATAGGAACATCCTGCTGGTCAGTGCTCCAGGAACCTGGGATTGGAGAAGGGAGATGGCTCTGAGAAGAGGATGTTCAGTGGCTGAGGAAAGAGAAAGTCACTGAATCACAGACTGGCTGAGGCTGGTCAGGTCATCATCAGCCCCCTGCTTGAGCAGGGACACCTGGAGCCAGTCACCCATGGATTGTGTCCATTGGACTGTGTCCATGGCGGAATAGGTCCAGGGCCCATTTTAAGATGGACAGAGGGGAGGAGCTGTACCCTGGGACACTTCAAGAAGGCCAAGACACTCCTCTGGTGGACCCAGTCCTCCTTGTCCTGTCTGGGGCTCCCAGCAGGTCTTTCTCCTGCACACCTGTGGCACCGTGACTTCCCTTTCCTGTAGCACCAGGACTGCCACCAGTGTCTGGAAGAACTTCCCCAGTACGTTCCCCAGTCTGCTGGGGAGGCTCTGGGCAGGGAGACCTCAGCCCTGCTCTCTTCCAGGGACAGGGTCAGGAGCAGGGAATGGGCAGGGGATGAGGAACAAGCAGAGCCCAAGCACATTCCTGGTGTTCTTACAGCCCCTTCTGCCATGGGTTTAAGGATCACCAGGGCCACTGGTGTCCCAAGCCCCATCACAGCCAAGGAGGCTTGGGGAGAACTGTACCCTCTGTCCCTGCCAGCCTGGCATGGTGCCTGGCTCCAGGACAGCCCTGGCTGCTTGTGCCTGCCCACATGTCTGGGACCTGGCTGTCCCAAAGGATGCTGAGCTGTGAGCAGCAGGCCCTGGGCTATTTTTGCTGTGCCCAGGTCTTGCCTTACGTTCCTCTGACCTTGGGCTATGTTTAGACAACTTTGCAGGATGTGCTCCTACTCCAAACCCTTTTTTCTGCATGACTGAATCCCCACAAAAGAGAAGAGCAGGTGAAAGCCAAGGCAAGGCCTCGGGCTCTGTGTGTGCCTGGGCCAGGTGGATGGCACAAGCAATGTTGGTGTTGAGCTTCCCTGGATTTAGCAGGGATCTGCTAAATCCTCTCCCAGTGGATTGGGGTGCATAATCCATGTCTCACACATGGCATTGCCAGGACTTGGGGCAACCTATCATGGATGGAGTTCTGCAGGCAGACAGGGAGACTCTGGCCACACCATGTCCCTTGCTCTTGATCCACTCTTGGAAGATATCAATGGAGAGCTCATGGACACATCTCTCCCGAGCACAGGAGCTCTGCTGAGCTCTTGTCTCCTTCTTGGACATCATTATGGCCTCACTGCCAGGTGTCCAGGTCTCTTTGCTCCTGAGGCCTGGGAAAGTGGGGTCACCTTTCAGGGGGACAAGTGTTAAACTTTGCCCTTCCTCCCCAGGCTCTGGCACTGCTCATCTCTGTGGTGCCTGAGTGGGGAGGTTATTAAGTGAGTATGAACATCCTGGAGTGTAATCCACACGCAAATGCTAAGTTAAATTGAAACCAGAAGATCCCTTTAGCAGCACAGTTTATTGCCATTAACCCTTGGGTGACACCAACTGGACTTCCCTGCAGTGCCAGGAGGAAATGGCCCACTTGAAACTCCAGCACTGGCCTGGAGTTTGGGCATGGACATCTGCGGCCACAGCGGGTGCTGGTGGAGCATCTCCATCTGCCAAGCCCCATATCCAAACCCAGGAGAAGGTCAGGATGCTGGAGTTCACAGCTGGAGGTCAGCAGCATCCCAAAGGCGAGATCTCCTCCCAGTCCAGGAGAAAACCTTGGGATGATCTCCTGGTGCACCCAGAAGGGCTCCCTGCTGCCCTGCTCCCACTGGAGCCCCTTGGAGGCCTCTTCAGAGGAAAACACCTGCCCCAGAAAGAAGTGCCAACACACCTTGCTACAAACATTTTGGGGGAATCTGCAGGGAATGCCCAGAGGTTCTGCTCCTCGCTCCAACCTGCCTGTGCCAGGTGCTGCAGCTCAGAGGAGGCGTTTGGACGTGGGGCCACATTCCACTGCAGGGGTGCAGAGCTCCCACAAGGGACAGGGAGAGGATGGACAAGGCAAACTGCCAGGTGGCCATGGAGCAAGGGGAGAGGGCCGAGGAGGTGGAGCTGCAGTGCAGCTGGGCTGTGGTGAGCGAGGGCAGAGTGCTGGCCTGTGCCCGAGGAGGGAGCACAGGACAGCCCCACACCTTCACTCACCGGTACCACCACCCTGGCCCTGCCAACAGAGCGCAGCTGGGACCATGCCATGCAGTTTCCCCCCTCCTGCTCTATGCAAACCCTGCTTTGCATCCCAAAAACCTGCCTGGGGATGGGATTTCTCCGAGGCTCCAAGCTTTCCCTGCCCCGTTTGTGCCAGCAGCTGCACGGGATATTGGCAGGCGACAGAGTGACCTCAGCGACGCGGAGCTGGTCCGAGCTTTCCCATTCCAGGAGCGCAGGCAGCTGCCAGCAGGAGCCAAGGTGCACGAGGGGAAGGCTTAGGACATGGTTGGCAGGGCTGTGGCCACCCCTGCTCCAAGAACCACAGAAATATGTAAATGAGAAACTCGGCCCCTTATTTATGAGACTTCGCGATTCATTTTTCATTTGGGGAATGTGAGCAAATGAAAATATGAAATATTTCTCTGATGACACAGTTTCCACCCAAGAAAGCACATTCCTTGGAGGCGATGTGCATGTGCATAGGGGCCACATGGGACTAGGCCTGCGCCCTGGGGCAAGCTGGGCTGAATCTGTAGTGGGATTTCAATTAAAGTATTGGCAAACTGGAAATCCCTTCTGGGGTGCTGGAAGGGCCAGAACTGAGGTCAAGGGACAGAGCTCAGTTGGTCCGAGGAGGGAGGAGGAGGTTGCACCTCATTTACAACCAGAGCAAGGATTCCTCTCCCTTCTGCCCACTGAGAACAGACTTCCTCCTCCCAACATCTACAAAATGCTCATTCTGGTGAGGCCTGGATTTCTCAAGGATTTCCAAGTGTTCCCATTTATTGCCTTAACAGCTAAAATTTATTACTCAGCTGGCTCCTTCAGGATGGCCTTTCCAAGGTCAGTGTTTCCATGTCCTTCATGAGCCCCAGAGGGAAAATCCATGCTAATAAAATCTATGGATTCAATATCCACACGATGTCATGGGCCAGACCTCACTGCCTCCCAGCAGCATCAGTACCACAAACCAAGCACACTCCAGGGTATGGTCCTTCCCATTCCCACATTTCAATCCTGGAAAGTTTGGTCCAGCCCTTACCTTCTGTTAGTCCTGAGGCATCAGAGCTGTTCTCTACCAGCCTGAATCCTTCTGTACCTCTTCCAGCAGCATGCCTCAGCAGAGGCCTGCAAGAGCGATCCCCCAGCTCTGCAAGGAGCTCCTCCAGTCCCCTGAGTCAGGGACAGGAGAGTCCCAGGGCTCCAAAGAACCCTGTCCCAGTGCAGATGGTGGCTGAGGATCCCCATCCCTGCTGGCCCTTGTCAGTTCATGCTGACTTATTCCCATGGGAGCCATGGGGAGCTGGAGCCAGTTCCTGTAGAGTTGGGATGGGTGGGCTGGGTTTGGTTTCCTGGGGACATCACCATGAGCCACCCTGTGATGACTGAGTTGATGTCACAAGAAATGTGATGTATTTAGGATAGGGCCACCCCAATATCACCTTTAATCTCCCCTCTTCTCTGCTCATATCAATCCCTTCCCTTTATTGACCCAGCCACAGTGTTTGTCACTGTTTGCACCTTCCCAAGGTCCAGCTCAGCTCGACTTCTGGCAGTTCTCATTTTCACTGGGCACTTCCAAATCCTCAGACAGACTTTTCCCTGAAGATTTGCCTGGTCTCATTAAGCTCTGCTCATTCTCACTGTGATTTTAATGGGCAAGCCACTGTTGTGAGAGGTATCAATGAGTTTTGTACCTTTGCCTAGAAAATCCTGTAATTCCCCAGCACCTTCAGCTTCTGTGCTCTTCAACTCGGTTTTCTTGAATCCCTAAAAATCTCCCAATACGGGAAAGAGGAATCCTCCACCTGCACTGATGATCTGGCAGGGATTATTCTTCAGTCTCTTTTAGATGAATCCTACGTGGCCAACGTGCACATTCCACAATTGGCTTCTCCATCATGTTCCCCCAACAGCAAAGTCCAAGTCTAAAATAGTAAATTCTGGAGCCATCTATCAGCTGCCACATCCCAGAATAGCCAGTAGCATTTGCTCTCCAATCTATATCTGGAAGTTGAAAGGCTCCCTCAGTGACAGCAAGATTTATGAGCAGTTGTGATCAAGGGACATGTGCAGACTGCTCACTCCAGGGCCTAAAAAGGACTTGGGCACAACCAATGGGAAAAGCCCCCTGGGGCTGTACTGGGCTCCTACTCCACAGCCCCTTGAGCCCAGCTCAGCCAGGACAACCCCCACAGGGTCTCTCTGTCCCAGCCCCCTGGGGGATGGGGACAGACCTCATCCCACCTACCACTTTTCCTCCATGATGTCTTCAGCAACTACAGCAGCCTCCAGGTGGACTTGAGCATCACCAGGAACTTCTGTCCACAGCCTCCTTTTTCCAAGCTGCAGATCCCAGCCTGGAGGCAGCCACAGGGCTCTGGAGGTGCCCGTTTCTCTCCACCTAGTGTCTCTAGTCCTGGAGACACTTCTGCCAAAGCAGAGCCTGCAGCCAAAGTCAGTCAAACCTCAGCACATCAACCCTCAAAGCCTTTTCCTTTGAGCAGGATTCTGGAATATCCTCACTGATAGATTGTTTTTCTGCATGGCTTTCCCCATCCCAGGGGTCATCCCATGTCCTCACTCATCCTTTGTGTCCTCTCACATTACCAGGTGTCCTGTGAAGAGCTCCATGGGCTCCTGCTACAGCACACCTCTCTTCATGGCTTGGCCTCAGTCATGTTTCCCCATAAGCCCTGCCCTTTCCCAAGCCCAGCCCTGCCCAGCCCCTTGTCCCCTTGAGCTGGGTGCTTGGTTGACCATGCTGTGAGCAGGAACCTGGGAGTGACTTCAGTCACAGCCGTTTTTATCCTCACAAATTTGTCCCATGCCCAGATCTACTCTTGATGGGACTTTGGGTTGGGATGGCCATAAAATGTGACACGCTGGGGTGAGTCCTGTCCTCATCAGGATGGGAAGGGACTGGAGTACATGGTGCCTGAGGGGACAATGAGGGATTCATTAGTAAGGAACTCCCTAATTGCTGTTTTCAGCTGCCTAATGAGCTACAAAGACAGGGCCAGACTCTTCTCAGGGGTGTGAGAAGGATCCAGGGGCTGCTGGCACCAGTTGTGATGAAGAGAAAATCCAGCATGAGGTGAAGAAAAAGAAAGATTTGCACAGCAAGGGTGAAAATCCTCTTTGGAGATGTTCACAACTGGCCTGGACAAAGCCCAAAGCCACCTGGTCTCTCCTTGGAGCTGGCTCTGCTTGGAGGCAGCGATCCCTCCCCGCCCGCAGCTCCGTGCCATACTACGATGTCCTGCAACACATGGTCCTGGCTTTTGTTCCAATTAAAGGAACTTTTTTCCCCAAATATAAACAGTCTGCTCCTTTCAGGGAAATCTGCTGGCCTCTCTTCAGAGCCAGGGAGCCACATCGCCAGTTACAGCCTGGCCATTGATTTATTGGTGTGACCACGGCCAAGTTGGACAGCGTCACTGTGCCGAGATCCAGCATCCTCGAAAGGCAGGAGAAACCCAGGCTATCAGCTTGTCCATCTCATCCTAATCCACCGTAGGGCCTTCACAACCATCAGCATAATCAGCTCACAGATGAAAGCCACTGGGGGAGTGAATCCATCATTGTTAGGCTGATTAGAGCTAATTCACAACATGTCTGTTTTTCAGAGATTGTGTCTTTTTCTCTGCCTCGCTTCCTGTTTGCAAGCAGACTGCAGCAGTCTTTAATTAATTGTGGCTTCAAATTATGCCGGCACTTCTCAGGGAATAAATAAATCTTCCCTGAGTGAGCAGGGCCTTTTGCAGGGAAGGCACAAGTTGGAGGGGAGCGAGGGATCTCTTGGTGGGCAGGGCTGTGCCTCTGTCCCAAAGCCATGCCCTGTGCCAAGGCCCAGGACTGACCTCCATCCCTTTGGAGCTGAGCTCTCCTGTTCCTCGGACATTCCAAGGGCTGGTCCCTCTCCCGCTCGTGAACAGCCTGTACAAAGCATCTGCAGCCCAATCCCAAACTGCCCAAGGAATCCAAGTGAATTTTCCTTGGGAATTACTTTCACTACTTGCTCTGCTGTTGCTGTCAGAGGGCCATGAGAAGTGATTGCCATAATGATGGTTGAAATCCAGTTTCCCTTCTAAGCCTTTTTTCATGTTATTTAGAGCTCAAATCAACTCCTTTTTGGTTGAAAGTTTCCACTCTTGGGTTCAAGCCAAAAGCAGATTTTTCAAGAAATTGGAACCGACTGGGTTCAGTCATTTCTGAGTCACACACATGGAAAAATACACATTTCCCCCTCGTGCTCCATGGAGACACTTTGGACATGTACGACTTAAAACCAGCTGGAACAAGACACTCCAGACTTGGCTTGTTTGAGAGTCCACACTGAGGTGTAAAAATCACGCCAGGTTTGGAGAAGCTCACATTGGCATTTCCACACTTCCCTCCCCAGAAGAGCCATCGAGTGGTGTGCAGTGGGCAAGAAGACACTCTGTTCTCTCCCCCATTGCTTTACATCGCTCTCTCCAATGGGATAATCCCAGGGGATTAGCATTTAAAGTAATGAATGTTTAAAGTTAGCAAGAGAAGAATTCCAGCAATGTTCAATTCTTCCTAAGCCCCTTAAATGGAGCCGAGCTGAGGGGGCCTCGAACAGGGAGACATCAGTCAGCTCCTGAAGTCCAACAGAGTAAATACAGGGAATGGGCCCTTCCTTGGTCCAGGGCAGACACAAGGACTGTGGCCCCAAGTAGCCCAGCAGCTGGGACCCTGCTGGTGTCACCACCCTGAGGCAATGGGGAGCAGTTTGCTCCATGGCATTTCTGGGGGTTCCGTGTGACTCCCTGGGACTGAAGCATGGCAGAGGCAGGGAAAGAAGCCAAGTCTCAGCCACCAAACTTTTTAACCACAACCCCCTTCTTTCTCCCCTAAATGAATTGTGTCAAGACCACAAGAATCTCACTGCTGGAATTTTCTGCCTTCCCCTCCTCGAGACAGGGAACAGGCATGGAATGAGGAGTCACCACGAGACACTCCCAGGACAAGTAACTCCCAGGACAAGTGAGCACACTTGGGCAGGTGGGTACTGTGTTTGCCACCAAACTTGCACATTTTGTACCCAAAATATCAGCTGGGGGATCAGTTTTCACCCCAGCCCACAGCTGTGGGGCATCTACAGGTGCATGGCTGTGCCGGAGGGGTTTCCCTAAGGAGATGGCCAAGGAAGACTTGAGGTTTGAGGATTTCCCAAAAGGGCAATTTTTGAAAGCAGGTTCTTGGGCTCAGGGTGTCCAGTATACCCTGGATGCCCAGTGTATCCACGGTGCTCAGGGTGCCCAGGATGCACAGAGTTTCCAGGATGCCCAGGATGCCCAGGATGCCAAGGATGCTCAGAGTTTCCAGGATGCCTAGGGTACCCAGGTGTTCCAGGTGCTCAGGGTGCCCAGCATGCCCAGATTGCTCAGAGAGCAGCAGGAGGGCTGTGGCCAGATGAGTCCCATGGCCTGCCCAATCCCCCATCCCTGTGGGTGGGTGGCGTGGAGCAGGGAGGTGCCTGCCCAGGACAAGCACTGCAATCCCTGGGGAGCAGGGCTTTGATAAGCTGGATATTTCACACCATTCCCTGCCAAGGAAGTGTGGAAGTGGGAGGGAGAGGCCAGGGAGTGCAGAAGGGGCTGGGAGAGGAAACCAGCAGCATGAGTCATTGCAGCTGATGGGCAGGATACTCACAGGAAACACCTTTTCTCGTGGATAAGGTGCAAGGGACAAGCTGGTACCAGCCCCTGGGCACAGGCTGTCCCCAGCTGGGTGCAGAGCACATGTATGAGCAGCAGAGCCAGACAGAAGCAAGCAGAAGCCTTACTCAGCTGTTTACTCAGCTCCTGATGTTCTGCCCCAGGACTGGAGGGTTTTCTGCAGTGTCCCCTGTGTCCCTAGCAGACCCATGGCCAGAGGACACCTTCAGCTCTTGCTCTGCAGCTTGTACATGAGATGTCTGGGAAAGCCAGGGCTCCTCCTGTGTATGCCATGGTTTGGGCAGGGAGAAGGATGATGATGATGTCCCAGCAAAGCTGGAGAATCATGGAATAGTTTAGATTGGAAAAGACCTTAAAGCTCATCTCATTCCACCCCTGCCATAGGCAGGCACACCTTCCACTGTCCCAGGCTCCTCCAAGCCCCAGTGTCCAACCTGGCCTTGGAGACTTCTAGGGATCCAGGAGCAGCCACAGCTGCTCCTGACACCCTGTGCCAGGGCCTCACCATCCTTACAGGGAGGATTTTTTTCCTCGTATTCAATCCAAACCCTGCTCTCTGTCAATTTGACCCCATTGTCTTATCACTCCAGGCCCTTGTAAATAGCCTCTCTCCATCTTTTCTGTAAACTCTTCAGGAACTGGAAGGCCACAATCAGATCACCCTAAGTCCTTCTCTTCTCCAGGCTAAACAATCCCAGCTCTCCCAGCCTTTCCTCAAAGCACCACTGCTCCATCCCTCTGATCAACTTGGTGCCTCCTCTGGACTCACTCCAACAGCACAATGTCCTTCCTTCTGTCCTTCCTAGCAGACAGAAAGGACAGTGTCCCCTGACTTCCCAAAAACACCTCCTATCAAATGATGGAGCTGGTATTTCAGAGCACATTGTGGAAATCCTGCCCAGTGGGTCACCCCGGGCTCATCCTCAGATAAGCCCTGGAGAACAGCACAAGGTAGTTCCAATATGGAAGGAGAGCAGATCATGCTGCTCATCAGGGCTCTGCAGCCCCTCTGTCCTGGACAGGCACTCTCTCCAGGGGCTAGGGCCACACAGGGGCCCACAAGCTGTGGACACCCTCTAGTTGAGCCCCTGGATGGTGACAAGGGTCCAGAGCAAGCAAATATGGCAGCCACAGGAATGTCCCAGACACCACATGGGACTGAGCTGGGATTGGCCTGGCCTTGGCAAGGCTGAGCCTTTCCAACAAGCTCCCAGAAGCTGAGAGTGGCTTTGGGCCACTGCATGGGACATGCCTAGCACTGGGATGGAAATACAGGCTTTGACATGAGCAGTGGGTAAAGGAAGGTGGGAGGGAGACTGGGAATGGTGTGTGATGCCAGCACAGTGACCTTTGGAGTGTGGGCTCAGCCACTGCTGCTCTGGCTGTGGGACCTCTGCACTGCCCCATTCCACACCCCATCACCTCCAGATAAAAGCACCTCCTGCACAAACCCTGTCCCAGCTCACGGGGGCTGGGGAAGGGGTGATGGAACAAAAATGTGGGCACAGCAGAGGAGATCAGGGGGACAAAGCAGATGGCCCAGGCTGGGACTGGAGCAGAGCTGGTGCCCACAACCAACACCCAGGGATGCCCACAGGATCCAAGAGAAAAGGCACAGGAGGCTCGAGGGTGCTCTGCCATCCCATCCTGCCCCAGCCCTGGGCCCAGGCACTTCACTGGCAGAGCTGCTCCGGCTGCTTTGCTCTGACTGCTTTTCCCTGTGTTTAACCTGACTTTCTGCCACTAAAGCCCATTTGATATCCTGTCTGCCACGAGAGGAGAACAGTCTGTTCCTTCCCCTCTGGAGCTACTTTACATCTTTGAAAGGACCAGCACGGCCGCCCTGCCAAGGCTCTGTGAGCAGCATCCCGATCTCCAGAGCACTGTCCATTGTCCATCCCATTGTCCCAAAAGAGACAATGCCCTTTTCCCTGCTTTCCTTGCCCTACCATGAGCAGAGGCAGCACAGGCAGGGCCCTGGCACCCGTCCCACAGTGCAGCTTCACTGACATGTGTGTGTCACTCCAGCCGGGCCTGGCGTGGATGCTCAGGGTCCCACACACCCCAGGTGTTGCACCAGAGGGGGTTTGCTGCACAACACCCCAAAGCATGGCATTAATGGGAATGGCTCAAATTCCCCATGCCTGCCAGGCCGGGCTGGCAGCAATGCCTGAGCAGTTGAAATCTCCTGTCCCCACAGACGTGGAGCAGCATCTGGCACCAGTGGGATGTGGGGAAAGGTGCTGGGCAGTGATGCTAAACCAAACAGCCACCCAGGAGCAGCCCCTGAACACAGCAGCTCTCTTGGAATGTGGTGGCAAGAGCTGGTCTTGGTGTTGGAGCTCTGGGTGAGGGCTGGAGCTGGGGATGGCCAGGGATGTCCCCGTGCCACCACAGGGATGTCTCTGTGCCACCAGCTGCAGCCCTGCTTGCTGGCCTCCCTGCACAGTGCCAGGGGACAGGGCTGGGGCAAGGCAAAGCAGGGCCAGGCTGAGGCCGGGTGGGGGAAATGCAGGCACTGTCCTTACAGCTTTGGGTCTTTTTCCACCAAAGGGTTTTGGGGTGGGGGGTGTTCCATATCTCGATTTTTTTGGAAGGGTTTTGGTTTGATTTCCTCCTCCGCCAAGCACTAAGCAATTGCTCTTTCCCCCCTTGGCAGGAGCTGCCTGTCTCGTGGTGTTGACCTTGGCTGGGTTTTCTCTGCGGCTGGAGCAGACTCACACCATAAATTCCCTGTCTTCTAGGAATCCAGCATGGGAAAGAAAAGAAATGCAAAAGAGAAACGTGGATTAAAATATTTTGCATCTTAGCACATAACAAAGGGGGGTTGGCATCGAGCAGCAGATGACTTCCTCGAGCTGAGAGGTGTTACATGGACACCCCAGGCAGGTTCTCATGGCACCTGTGTCTGACACAGGAGCTGCCCTGTCCCCAGAGAGTCATGGCAGGGGTGGCACTGTCCTCAGGCACGCACAGAGATGAGCATTGAGCGCTGCTGCCTCTCCTGCGCCCATCACACGCCCTACTGGTGTTTGGGGCAGCAGGAGAAGCTGGTCCAGGTGCTTGGGGTGGGATGGGGGCCCAGAAGGGAGGCTGAAGTTTTGTAGGAGAGGGAAGTGCTGCTGGAGCAGGGACTGGGATTAGAAGTAGGGTTGAGCTTAGGATGTGCCCTTGCCCAAGGGCCAAAGGTGGCCAATTGCCCAGACCACAGTTGCCCTCGGTGCTGGGACCCTGACAGTGCCATGGCCAGTATTCCCACAGCTCCCAAGGTGGTCAAAGCCACCTTGGCCAGTGTTCCCAGAGCGTCCTGGCCCCAGGGTGGTTGAAACTACCCTGCCCAGCCCCAGTGCAGAACCCCCATCAGCAATGCCCTGAGGTGAAGCAGCCCACACCAAGTGACTGCTTTAAGTGATTGCTTTCCCAAGCAGGTGAGGCCAGCACAGCCCTAAGTGGATCCAGCAGAGCCACCTGGGACAGACAAAGCACAGCAGTGACTCAGACTCGTGGTGAACAGGCACAACCAGCCCAGCGCCCGAGGGGATGCATTTGCAGCACCCTGGAGTGTGGGAACAGCCCGGGTTGATGCCTCTCCACAGGCCTCAGGATATGGAGGAGAGAGGACTCTTTTTGTGACAAGCCCTGAGCCTGGGATGTACAGGGTCCTGTTGGGTGTGCAGGAGTCCAGAGGAGCTGGGGGTGCTTGGGACACTGGGGCAGTGGATGCTGCAGCACAGGGCACCCACTAGTGCTGCTGGCACTGCCAAACCCCAGGTGCTGCATGGAGCCAGAGGGGTTTGAAGCCAGGTTGTGATGCCTGAGCAGCCTGGGGCAAGGTGTCAGGGTGTCCCCAAGAGTAACTGTGTCCCCTACATGGAGAGTCAGGATTCCTGCACCTTGCCAGGCTCTGCAGAGCCCAGTGGCAGCCTGGTGACTCAAAAACCTGGCTGTGACCCCTTTCCACCCTGCCCTCCACTGAATATTTGCTAAGTACATCCAGCAGGGAAAGGACAGGGACACCTGAAGGTCCCGCAGGAATGGAAGGACATGGCCAAGGTTACAGGCAGCTTGAGAGCTGACAAGAGATAAAATCCTTATTTCCACATAGGGAAGAGAGGCTTTCAGTGTATCAGGGTAAATCCTGTGCTGGGAACTCTGCAGAGCTGTGAATGCAGCACAGGCAGGCCCATCCTGAGGAGGGGTCCCAGGGCTCTGAGCGGTGACGTGGGGAGAGGAGTGGTGCCGTGCTCAGGGAGCAGCTTTACATCTCCTGTGCTCTGGGAATGCCAAAGCACTGTGTATTTGACACTGGAAAAGGGCCCCATTTCCCAGAATTGTAACCTGCTCTAAGCCCAAGCAGCTGGAAGGAGGCCCTGAGTTCCTCGAGCATGAGCGATGCTTCTCATCTCTCCTCAAACACTTCACAGCAGCCATCCCCACTGCCCAGCCTCAGCACAGCTCATTCCTGCTTCCCAGAGCTTCCCAGGACAGGGAAGGGGAGAGCCTGAACAAAGCCTCCAAATGGGCTGGGAGGAAAGAGGAAATTGGTAAGGAATGTGAAGTAAAAGGGTCACACAGAAAAATCTGCAAGTAGCAAATCATAAAATCACAGAATGGTTTGTGTTGGGGGGAACTTAAATCCCATCTCAACCCACTCCCTGCCATGGCAGGGACACCTTCCACTGTCCCAGACTGTTCCAAACCCCAGTGTCCAACCTGGCCTTGGGCACTGCCAGGGATCCAGGGGCAGCCACAGCTGCTCTGGGCAACCTAATCACTGAGTTGGAAGAGGACCACAAGGATCAAATCCAGCTTCTGGCCCTGCACAGAAGGCTGGGTGAGAATTCCCTTGTGAGCACATTACGAGAGGGTACAATTAGGAATGGTGTAGGAAGCTCCTTCCCTGGGGCCTGCAGGTGCAAACACCTGTGCTGGATGTGCATGTTGTGTCACAAATTCTGCACCCCCTGTCAGGGGCTGTGCCCTGCTCTCTACTCCCACTGCCCAGTCAGAGGGGCTGGGCAGCAGGAACAGAGCAGGATGTCATCTCATGTGATGGGGAAATGGGGAAAAATGGGAAGCCTGAGTAACCAAAAATGCTGAAGGGTAATGATGGTCCAGGAAAGTGAGTGGCAGTTCCATAAGCCTGACCCAAGACAGGGAGGGGGAGGATTTGGGGCAGGAACTCTCTGCCAGTGTGTGTGGCTCTCCCCACACCTCTGCATCACTGATGCTTTGGGTACTGGTGCCTTGGGGACAAATCAGCAAGTGGGACTGTGGCATTCCTGCCATAAGCCAGCTGGGAGCCATGGATGCAGTGTAAAAACCTCATCCCTGCCCCTTATCAGGGACAGGGAGTGGCTCTGGGGCATCCTGCATGGGAGGTAACAGCACCTCTGGTTCCTTTCACCAAGGGTTTTGTCCATGTCCCACCAGAATGTGTCTGTGGTGGGAGGAGAGGAAAGGAGAACATGGAATGGGAAAAGGGCTTGGAGGTGACTGGAAAGCACCAAGAATCCCCTGCACAAAGGCAGGGCTGCTGAGGGAGCCCCTGAGGTGGGGCCACTGAGGGACAGGGAGGAGAGGTTTGATCCCAGACATGTGGGGATGGAAAATGGGATAGAAGAGGCTCTGGGCTCTGCAAAGCAGTGATGGGAGGAGGGAGGTGGAGGATGAAATGGCACCAAGGAGAGTGGGAATGATAAGAACAGTGCCCTCGAGCATCACCCTCACACAGCTGTGCAGAGACCCTGAGCCCCTCTGAAGCATCAGCATGTGAGATTCTCCTGCAGCATCACCTTCCTGGGCAGCACAGATGGGATTCACACAGTGATTCATTCCCTCCTCCTTCCCAAAGGATGATCCCCGGGGTGTCTCTGTGGCCATGGAGCAGGGCTGGGTGGCACAGGAGGGGGCAGAGAGGTCCCACAGGAGGGTGCCCAGGACACCACTCCGGCCATGGCAGGGTGTCCATGCCTCGGTACTCCAGGCTGCAGCCACAGGTCGAATGCTGGCCTGGGAAGTGCTCCTGAGGGACCCATTCCCATTCCTGCTACCACAGGCATCCGCCCGGGCAAATCCTCCCCATAAATTTTTCAAGCTCCATCTTGAAACCAGTCAGGCTATTTGCAGTGCTGGCCACGTGCCAGGGTTTGTAGTTCACCAGAAATGTCGTGTTTGTTTGTTTTTTTAATCTGGGCCGGGGCCAAGCTGGATCCACACCAGGGTTTTTTGAAGTTTCCGGTGCACCACAGCCTTCCCAGCCCCACAGCTGCTCTGTGAATTGAAGCCTTCAGACCCTTCCTGGCCCACACCAGCAGGAGTGTGATGTGTCCTCAGCTCTGACAGCACCCAGGGCCCTGAGCAGCATCCCAGGGCTGCTCCAGGTGACTCTCCCAGGAGTGCACCAAAGGCTCACCTGCGGGGTCCCCTTCCATGGTGACACGGACGTGCTGAAGCCTCTGAAGATGATTTTTGACAAGGCTGCTGGGCTGCAGTTTTTGGCTCAGTGCAGGTTTAGCCCTCGCTGACCCCAGGAGAGGCTGTCCCAGGGTTGCCTTTAGCAGGGAGGAGATGGGTCCTCTCTCTGCAGTGTAATCACGTTCACGGCCAGCTGATAGCCATCTGCTCCTCTGCCAGCACGCTCCTCTAGCCTAAATAGCTCTGATCCCTCCTGCTGTTTACTCCCAGATGTATTTATAGACCAGCTCTCTCCCAGCCTTCATTTTCCTAGACTAAACAAGCCTAGCATTTTCATGCTTCTCTCCTGAAACCAGCTCTCCTTCCACCTGCCTGTCCCTCCTCTGCCCAAGGAGCCCCTCACGGTGCCTGTGGGTGAACAGGGCAAGGCCAGATCTTGGCAGCGCCCTCTCAATGGCATGGGGACAAGCCAGTCCCCACTGTGACCACCCTGCCAACAGGGATTTTCCTGTATGAGGCCACTGTGGTGGCTCCTGTGTTCCCACACTGTTCTCCCATTCCTGTTTCACCTTTCATGGACACCTCTGGGAGGACTGTGCAGATATCTGGCCTTGCCCTTCCAGGCTATTTTGATCATTCTCAGTGCCTGTGATGTTGGCCTGTGTCAAAGGTAGAGTGGCAGCAGGACCAGGGCAGTGCCTGTCCCCTGTGCTGGCACTGCCAAGGCCCCTCCTGTCCTGGGGTCAGTCCTGGGCCCCTCAGGACAATACAGACCCCGAGGGACTGGAGAGTGTCCAGGGAAGGGAACGGAGCTGGGAAGGGGCTGGAGCCCCAGGAGCAGCTGAGGGGCTGGAAAGGGGCTCAGCCTGGAGAAAAGGAGGCTCAGGAGGGACCTTGTGGCTCTGCACAACTCCCTGACAGGAGGGGACAGCCGGGGGGGTCGGGCTCTGCTCCCAGGGAACAGGGACAGGAGGAGAGGGAACAGCCTCAGGCTGGGCCAGGGGAGGCTCAGGGTGGACACCAGGAGGAATTTCCCCATGGAAAGGGTGGTCAGGCACTGGAAGGGGCCCAGGGAGGTTTGGAGCCCCCATCCCTGGAGGTGCCGAAGGAAAGCCTGGATGTGGCACTCAGTGCTCTGGGCTGGAGACAAGATGGTCCTCAGGCACAGGTTGTACTCCATGATCCTGGAGGGCTTTTCCAAGCTCAGTGATTCCATGAGTCTCTGATTCTCTGTGTCTGCTATCTCTCCCTTTTGGCATTCCATCAAATTCCATTAGCAAGGCCACAGTCTCTGGACCAGCTCCAGCACTTGCCTTGAAGCCACAGCTCATCCTGCAGCACATTCTCTTACTGCACTCCCTCCCAGTTCCTCCCCATCCAACAGTCCAGCCTCTGTCCCTGTTTCCCCACCTTTCTGCTCTATTTCCATGCAGCTCTTTCCCATCCCCTTTGCCAAATGAAGGTCAGATGGACAAACCCTGGCAGCAGCCCAGCAGATGTACCGAGCACATCTGTGGTGCTGCAGGGGAGCATGGGCAGCCTCCTGGGCTGACTGTTCCTGAGGCTCTAAGGGACACCAGGCACCTCTGTGTCCACGGGCTGACAGAGGAGGTCTCGCTCCCATTGGTGCAGGCACAGGGCTCCAAACACTGGGGACTGACTCCTGGATGCACTGGCACGTGTTGGCTGGAACGACACTGATGCCTCAGGTCCAACCACCTTCAAGGTCCCTATCTAGAGCTTGGCAGCCACCAAAGGAGCACTGGGCTGGTTTGGCGTGGTGGTGAGGAGACCAAAGGCAGCAGTAAAATAGCCCTCAGTCCATTTATCAGCTGGTTTACCCCAGATCCTGCAACGAGATCCTGGCAGGATGCATTTTTAAAGGAAAGCTGCTCCTGGTGTAATCAAAGCCTGGGAAGCTCAGGTCAGGGTTGCTGAAGGCTCAGGATATTGCACACAATCCCAGAATGGCTGAGTTTGTAAGCAGTCACTGGAGGTCACTAGTCCAACCCTGCCCTGCTCAGGCAGGGCCATCCCAGAGCACAGGGCACAGCACTGTGTCCATGTGGCTCTGGAATATCCCTGCTGAGGGACACTCCAGCCCCTCCCTGGGCAGCCTGCTCAGGGCTGGGCACTGCCCAGGGCAGAAGTTGTGCCTCCTGTGCAGGGGCAGCTGCTGGGCTCAGCCCCTGCCCGTTCCTCTGGTGCCACTGCTGGGCCCTGGAGCAGAGCCTGGGCCCTGCTCTGCCCCTCCCTGCAGACGTGCACAAGGTGATCTCTGCTCCTTCCCCCTCCTGCCAGAGGAGTCACATTGCAGAGGTTTTGTCACCCCTGGGGGAGAGGGACAGGCACCGCAGGAAAATCTCCACACCACGGCTCCTCAGAGCGTGTTCCTGCCACCTGGGGCTTGCCAAAAGCCAGTTCAATTCTGAAGCCAAAAGGTTTCTGCCTAGCACGAGGTGGTGGCCGTGTGAACTTGACAGGGACAGCACAAACGAGGTCCCAGCCTGGCCTGGGAGGGTGCAGCAGCCTGAGGCACAAATGTGGTTCAAGGGAGTTCGCTGTGAGCCAGAGGGATAAGGGATACTATCCCAACCAGTAACGGTGCTTTCTGGGCTCAGGAAGAGCCAGTTTCCTAAATCTGAGAACAATTACGACCGAGATTGTCTTGGAGGAAGAATTTAAACAGAACAAAATGGGAACCATGGCTGGGAACCATTCAGAAATACTTTCCAACGAGCCCGAGTGCTGGCTGGAGGCAGCGGAGCCTGGACAATTGCGAGAGCCATCAGACCCCCCGGGACTGGCAGCTTATCCCTGTCCCCCCCGCCGCCAGAGACCCCGGCATTGCTGCTCACACCGTGCCCATCTGCACCATTGCTTTCCAGGAAAAGCGGCTCCGAGGAGCAGCAGCCAGCAGGGCTTTGCCCCGGGGCTCACTCACTAAATTGTCTGCCTGACTCTCCACCCAGCTTTGAAGGGAGAGAGTGGAGCTCTGCTCAGCCCTCCCTCTGTGCCCTCAGGCTTGGGCAAAGTCCTGCTCCTCATTAGGAGAAGCAGCCACAGCAGGGGATTTGTTTCCTCGTGTGTTTTCCCCTCCTTTTCTCAGCCCCGGGGCTGCCTGTGCTCCAGCTCCCGTCCCAGAGCTCTCCACCTCCTCCTGAGACACAGCTTGAGTTTGGGACAGCAGGACAAGGAGCCAGGGCTGCCCAGGGTGTCCCACCTGGCCCAGGGCTTCCCAGCAGAGCTGCTCAGTCCCCAGCCACCTGGTGCCACCTTTGTGTGCAGACAGCCTGGCCCCACCGCTGCAGGGCCCTCCTGCATACTCATGGGATGGACATCACCCAAGCAATGGAAACAGGCTCCTCTCTGAGCTAAAGACAGTAATGCAGCAAACGCAGGTCCTGTGACAGGTGGAAAAAGAGACGTTTTTAACTGTCAGCACCTAATGCTGGAAGGAAGATATGGAGAGGCACCACCTCTGTGAAGGATGGTGAGGAGTCAGCTCAGTGAGACCCAGCTGGACCATAGGAGTGGCACCATGGGGAGGCCATGGTGGGCTCTGGGAAATATGAAAGCTCTCTGAACTTCATTTCTACCCCTGCTAAGCTATGTCTGGGTTGTCTCAGACTGAAGCAGGGGCTGCACAATGCTAGGTGGGCATCCAGCTGTAGTTCCTGGGGACTTTCCTGTGCCAGGCCGAGCTTAAACAGGAACTCATTTGCTTTGCCAAAAAATGTTTATTTTGTTAGGAAGGAGACAGAATGTCTTAACTTCACTAATGCAATATAAGAGTTTTGCTCATAAAATTGAATTAATTTCTGTTAGGAAGCCCTGCATCTGCTATTCTCCATGGCAGCTGCCACATCCCCACATTCAGCTCTTCCATCCATCACTGATGCTGGATTTGAATACAGCCAGGTCCCCCCTGTGGGCAGAGGGAGCTGGAGGAGCTCCAGGTGCAGTGGTGATGGCCAAACATTTCCCTCCCAGTGACAGTGCTGTGGCACCAGGACAGGGAGCTCCAGGTGTTGCTCCAAGGAAGTCGATGGTGGCTGCCAGCTCTGCAACATTGTCACTTGTCCCTTATCTGGGTACAGGAGCAACTCTGGGGAAGGGCGTGCTTCCCAACCATCCATCGGCACTTCCCAGTGCTGCTCCAGGAGGTTTCAAGGAAACTCAAACTGCTCAAAGGCTGGTGGGATCCAGGTAGGGGTACTGGGGGTAGCTCTGTGCACTCAGCCTGGCTACAGCAGAGGGGTCAGAGGCACCAGAGCATCCGCTCTCTACCTTTCCATGGGGACAGCAGTCCTGGCACCTGCACCTGGGAGTCTTTCCCCAGGAGCTTGACCACGAGTTGTGCAGCTGCAGCATTTGGTGCCCATGTGTGCTCCTCTGAGCCTCGTCCTCTGCAAACGTGGACCAGACCCTCATAGGGAGAGACACCAGAACAGATGTAAACAGGAAGGGAAGCTGCAAAGATCTGTCTCACTCAGCTGCTCCCCAGCGAGTGATTTATTTCGGGGACCCAAACGCAGGTCGGCGTTCCGATGACATGAGGTTAATCCCAGCCAGAGGCTCCCTGTGCTGACACTGCTGTGTCCCAGCAGATCAATGCTCTTGGGCCAATGTCCAACCCAGCCCAGGTAGGTCAGCAGGTCTGAGCTGAGCCCCTCTGTGCCTTGCTCCGCTTGCTGTGCTCTGGATGCAGGTGCTGGTTGGAAAGCAGAGCTCTGCTGCTCCAGGGGAGTGCCAGGTGTGCAGAGCTGATCCCCCCTGTTCTTGGCCAGACCCAGAGCCTGAGCTCTCTGAATTGACAGGTTGTGCACTGCAGTCAGAAACAACTCTCCACCACCATGGTGGTTTTCCTGATCTCCTCAAACACCTCCCTGTTACTTGCAGCTTCAAAATTTCCAGACAGGAATATCCACCCATTTTTCTTTTCTTCCCCTCCACTTTTCAGGCCCATAAAAATCCAGTGTGTCTAGGATATGTATTCATTGCACTTTTCCATTTCCACCCGCAGCTTTTCCAAACCTCTTCACCTCTGGAAGAGCTACAGAAGCAGCAAAAGGAAAACTGAAACCCAGGAACGCACCACAGCAGGGTCTGTGCCAAGTATAAGGACTTTGAGAGGATCAGCGGGACAGAGGAAAAAGCCTCTTCAGAGTTGTTTGGAGAGAAACAGATCCTCTTCCCCACAAGGATCAGCTGTGTGATGCTGTCATGCAGCCAGATCCAGCCCTTGGGCCCACAGCCTGAGGATGCTGAGCCACAGAGCCTTTCCTTGGGGCAGTGGGAGCTGTGGAATGCCCCCAGGGGACTCAGCCCCTGGGTTTTAGAGCATGTCGGAGTGGCTGCTGACCCCACTCCCAGCTGTGTGTCCAGCAGGACTGGTGTGGGCAGGAGCAGCACTGCCCATGGAGAAGGAGCTGTGGGAGGATGGGATCCCCCAGGCTGGCACTGGGGTGTCATGGGCATGGAGGTAGAGGGAAAGGCAGGGAGAGCTCCAAGTGCCTGGAAGTGGTCACTGGAAAAGAGAAGTGGACAGAGAACTGCCCTTCCTTCCTGGATCTGAGCTGACACTGAGCACCACCTCTGCACCCCCTGAACCCACACTCCTCAAGCCCAGGGATGTTCCTGGAGGATCCCACTCCCATGCCGAGCCATTCCCACAGTGCTCCTGCTCTCCTGGACTGCTGGTGCTGTGCTGCAGGACAGGGATAAGCTCAGTGCTTCACACAGGACAGGTGCACAGCACACAGACCTGGGACACCTGGAGGGGTGCAGGCTGCACCTACAGACACATCTGGGCACATCTGTGGGTCAGAGAAGTCCTGTGAGTCCAGGGAAAGACACCGGCGCTCCTGTGCTGTGCTCACAGGCTGAGCATGGTGGAACCACAGGAACCTCATGGCATGTTTTGCACATGGCCCAGCCCCAGGTTCAACACGAGACATCTGGACTTGCATCAGCACCGAGAGCTTTTCAAAGAGCGTCCCGTTCACAGCAACCAGCCTGCAGGCTGATGTTCTCCAGATGACACTGTTGTCTTTGGAAAGCCTCCTAAACACTTGAAAAACACCTTCAGCCATACTCCAACGCGGCCGAGCGGGACTGAGATTAGAAATTGCACTTGACAGTGTTCAGTCTGTCCAGTGGGATTAAAACCAGATCCAGTTCATGTCTCTGCAATTACACACCTCCCTTCCATAGGCAAAGGGCTTTCTCTTTCATCTGACATCAGGGTGTGCACTTTTTATTCCTGCTTAAGCCTCAGCTGAAGGGCTCTTGAGAATATTTCAATGCAATCTCAAACTATTTTGGACAGATGTTGCACAAACTGGTTTCAAAGCAGTGGTGGTCCTGACCATGACAGCCCAGAGTTTAATACTGTTGGATTCTGGGATCCTACTGGGACAGCAGACTGAGGATTTTGACTTCTACTGCACCAAATCCATGAAGGCAGTGCTGATAAAGTCATGAACTTGTATTGATACAGCAAGAGAAAGCACCTCACAGGGAAAATAGGAGCCCTGGCTGGGTTATATAGAGCTGTCAGAAGGCTGGAAGGGTTGGAGAGGTAGATGAGAGCTCTGGGATCATCCATTTGGAATGGGGACACTGTAACACCCTCTGAGGACATCATCAGCCACCAAACACTCATCTCTCAGTAACGCAGCCACTGAGGATGAGCCCAGTTGTTCATAGTCCACACCCCAAGAAAACACATTGGAAACCATTTGCTTCCCCAATGTTATTTTTTCCTGGATGGCTGCAGAGCTGTCAGTGGACATCCTGGCATCATGCTGATCTTTAAAATGGACTTTTTAAGAACCTGCAAGTGAGAACTGAGAAATTTCCCTCTAGATCCTGCAGAAATCCTGATGTTCTTTCCAGGAGGGTCTGAAGTTCCTCCCCTTCCCCAGTTGTTTCCCTTCCCAGCAGAGTGACTATCGCTTCCCAGAGAGGTGTCCCTGGTGCTACAGATCTCCTAGGGTAGTCTGTGCATGAGATTTGGGCCAGTGGTTTGGGATCAGCTCTGGGCAGAGGATTCTCACTGGTCTCCTTGCCAGGATAAGTGTGTGGAGGTGGAGGCACAAAGCTGGAGGGGAATCATGGAATCAAGGAATCATAGAATGGATTGGGTTGGAAGGGACCTCAACGTTCATCCAGTGCCACCCCCTGCCATGGACAGGGACACCTCCCAAAATCCCAGAGTGCTCCAAGCCCATCCAACCTGACCTTGGGCACTGCCAGGGATCATGGGGCAGCTGGGGGAAGGGGAGGGAAGTTTCAGGGAAGGGAAGTTTCAGGGAAGGGAAGTTTCAGGGAAGGGAAGGGAAGGGAAGGTAAGGGAAGGAAGGGAAGTTTCAGGAAGGGAAGGGAAGGAAGTTTCAGGAAGGGGAAGGAAGGGAAGGAAGGGAAGTTTCAGGGAAGGGAAGGGGAAGGGAAGGAAGGGAAGGAAGGGAAGGGAAGGGAAGGAAGGGAAGGAAGGGAAGGAAGGAAGGAAGGGAAGGGAAGGAAGGAAGGAAGGGGAAGGGAAGGAAGGGAAGGAAGGAAGGGAAGGAAGGAAGGGAAGGGAAGGGAAGGAAGGGAAGGGAAGGGAAGGGAAGGGAAGGGAAGGGAGGGAAGGGAAGGGAAGGGAAGGGAAGGGAAGGGAAGGGAAGGGAAGGGAAGGGAAGGGAAGGGAAGGGAAGGGAAGAAAAGAAAAGAAAAGAAAAGAAAAGAAAAGAAAAGAAAAGAAAAGAAAAGAAAAGAAAAGAAAAGAAAAGAAAAGAAAAGAAAAGAAAAGAAAAGAAGAAAAGCCAAAGAGGGACCCTTCAGAGAGAGGAAAACCTCTCAGTGCAGGATTCCCTGTGTGCACCCAAGCAATGGTACTCACAGGGACTGGAAAATCCCCTTGGTGACCATTGATGCAGGCTTGGAAAAGCTGCTGAAAGGAGCTTTTGGAAAAAAACTCGTGTTGAGCACAACCACGTCAGAGCTGGATATGGGGTGATCTTGCAGCATGGGACACAGAGGCAGTGTGGAAAAGATACTGCTGGAGGCTGTTTTGGGAAACTTTTCGGGGGGAGAATATGCCAGATGGCAGCGTGGGACCACACTGACCTTCAAACAGGGACAGAGATCTGGGGGGAACCCACGGGGGAACCCTCCCCAGCTCCCCAGCTGCTCTCTCCATGCCTGGACCTGGCTCCAGTGCCCTCCTTGGGAGGAGAGGACAGGGATGGGGAAGCTTAGGAAATAATGGGTAACATGTAATTTTAGAAAATCACATTGTCCTTTCATAAGAGCAGCTAAAAATGTCCCTCTGGCACTGCAGCAGTTCTGACAGAGGAACCAGATGGCAACAGGGAGACAGAGATAGAAAAGCACTGCAGAGCCATTCTGTGCAAAAGATAAGGGAACTCTTCAGTCTGAGATTGAGTTTGGTGTGAAAATGGCTTGTTCTGCTCTGCCTGCCAGGGACAGGGTTTGGAGAAGTGGCAGAGGTCAGATGTTCCCATGTTTTCATCTGGATCCTCACTGGTTCTGCTGGACAAAGCCCAACCTTCCTGCATGCATGCTTCTAATACCTTATCTAAGAGGTGCTTCCTGGGACTCCCTGGGGCTGGGCTGTGCATCTAAAATATTTCACTAAAAGATACTGCAAATATTTGGGATGCTGAAGGCAGTGGAGTTCACAGGGATAATATTGTAATACAGGGAAAAATGCCAAAAGAACAGAAGTCCTGAAAAGCTCTGGGAGGGACTTAAAACAGTCAAATCCTCCAAATTAAAGAAATAAAATAAATAGTTGAGGGAAGGTTGAGCCTCAACCCCCCCCCAGGAGCTGCCTGAGCTGCCCACCCAGACCTGCTGCCCTGGTGGCATCACTTGGTCTCCCATCCACACACCCAGTGCAAGCCAGCAACGCTCCCTGAACCTGCTGGTTCATCCCAGACCAGATTCAGTTTGTTCCCATTGGAAATGTACAGAAATGGATGGAGTCACTCACTGGGATAAGCTCCAGCAGGGGCTGCTCCTCTGCAGGGAAGTCAAGGCTCTGCTCAGCCACTGACACCTCCTCCCCCTGGAGCCACACTGGGAGCCTCCAAGCTGGGGCTACTTGAACAAGCCAGAGGGCACAGGCTAAGAAAGAAATCTGGGGAAAGCCTCTGTGCTAGCTGATCCTCCTTTCAGAGGCATCAGAAGCCCCGAGGGAGAAGGGAACTGCAGGAGGATGTGTTCCCTGGCACAGGCACTGTGCCCTGTGGCAGCAGAGCCCCTGCACAGGTGGAACCCTGGCCTGGTAATGCCGCCTGTCCTGGCAGTGTGGGAGGAGAATGCTCATGGGACAGGAATCCTTCCAGGCATCCCAGGCTGGCTCTGCTTGGGATCAGGATAAGGGACATGCATATCCAGGCACCCACTGTCCTGGAATCGCTGTGGAATGAAATGAAATGTCAAATAATGCAAGACCTGAGTGCTAGGAGCTGTCAAACCAAACAAACGAGGACAGTAGTTCCAGAAATTAGAGACACAATCCAGTGCTGGCATCAAGTCATTTGTATAATTAATGACACACTAGTTCTCAATTAGCATTGCTGCAATCCAGAAATAGCATTATTAGAGACTGCAGCGCCCAGCCATGTAATGGCACATAAAGAGCTGCGCCCTGAGCCATGACCCACCTACTGTGCTGGCGACAAAGAATGGCCCAGAATTCCCTGGGAGGAGCTCCAGTTTCTGAGGAGAACAGGCTAATGAGCCTCAGCTTAATGAGGTCATGGAAAACGCTGTCAAATGCTTGAGTGGAGGCTTGACACCTTCTGATACCTGAGCCTTCTCATCCGGATCCCATTCAGCACCACTGAATTCCTGGAGAGCTGCCTTGAAACTGCAGCCCTCACCTAGAGAGACTGAGAAACCTGAGCTGGTTCCAAAACCTACCCTGCCGAAATGTGGGGAGCCCCACAAACCCCATGGAGGGGCCAGCAGAAGGCACGTGCTGGTGGGAAACAGCTCTCCAGGGTTTGCAAACACCGGGAATGGGAAGCACAGGGCAGGACACTGGGGAAAACTCCCTGTGGCACCTGCGGGACAGGAGCTGTGCCTTCATGGGTTGAGGTAGCCCAGAACTCTATGCTGGGAGTAGGAATCATAGCCACGGAGTGGTTTGGGTTGAAGGACCTTAAAGCCCATCCAGTTCCTGCCATGGACAGGGACACCTTCCACCAGACCAGGTTGCTCCCACTGAACACATCCAGGGATGCACCAGTTCCTGCAGTGCCCTGGTTCAAGGGATACTTCCCCCATTGGAAATTGTCCTGGTGCGTGATGGATCTCTATCCAATCCCTTCCAGCCTTTTTCTTCTGACGTTTGCAAATTGTTGTTAGATTAAAGGCTGCTCTAAGTTCCAGAGTTAATGAAGAGAAATCCACTTCTCTGCGAGGATCCCCAGGGAATGTCCTGCCCTACTTCCATCTCCTGGGACAGCCTCTCCTCCAAACCGCCCATGGCAGAGGGCAGAGAGCCCTCTCTGCCACGGCAGAACTCCCTGTAGAGCACAGCATTCCCAGAGCACAGGACATGCCACGACAAAGAAAAGGAGCAGAAATCAGTCCTTTAAGTAGCGACAGTGGCAGCGGGGACCTGGGGGGGACACAGCTGAGCGGCAGCGGGGCTTCAAGGGCTTCCTGGCATGCCACAGCACCATGCTGGCTCCACTGGGAATGCCGGCGGGCAGGCTCCAGCATCGCGCCGGGAGGGAGGCGCTGGGAATGGCACCGTGGGGCGCGGTGCCCGCAGCAGCTGCCTCTCCTTGGCTCCGGCACTCGGAGGCATCTGGGCCTGTCGGGGGCCGATGAAGGACGGGGGCTCGCGGGGCTGGAGGGATCCTGGGATCCGAGCCAGCCAGGGCCACTGGCAGCTCCCGGGATCGGCACTGGGAGCATGCACACCCCGCATTGTCAGCCCAGCGCCAGAGCGCGATGCCAGAGGGAGCAAGGTGGGGCTGGAGCAAGGAAGTACATCCAGAGAGCTCGTCCCCCCATCCCGAGGCACTTGAGCCGCACAGGAGTGGAGGTGCACAGGGGGTGACCAGACGAGACCGGCACCCCAGGGTGGGGCCATCCGGACCCGGGCTCTGACGGGTCCCTCCGCCCGTGCCGCTGTCCCTGAGTGCTCCGCTGGTGCGGAGCTGTGCCAGGCATGTCACCGACGGCGCGTTAAGCCCTCCTTATGTCTGCTTGTCTAAGTTTAATGGGTTGTGACAGAGCCCTTTGGATATATCTAAATAATCTCTGCTAATGGATCCCATCTGTTGGTCCTCGAGCACCAGAGCCAGCAGTGACAGCCCAGCCCGGCTGCCTGGGCACCTGCCCAGCGGGCACTGGGTACCCCTTGTCAAAGAGCTGTGCCATGTGCCCCTCCCTGGGCTTCCTCTCCCTCCCAGCCCAGCCCAGACATTGGCATCAGCCATGTCTGCGAGAGGTCAGCAGGGCTGCTCTGAGGAGTGCAAGGAAAGCTTATGGGTTCTCCACTGCTCTGATCTCAGTTTCCCTTTTTTGTTCTGGCTCAGCTGTGGTGGGATCTCCCTGGGACTCCCCAGCATGAGCAGGAAATCGGCTAGGAACACCTGGATGAGTCCTGGGCAGAGTGTGTAGGGACAGGATCAGCCTGTGGAGGTGGCACAGGGAGGTCAGTGGGGACCTGGACAGGACAACACAAGTCCTGTGCAAGTCGTGCAAAGGACAATCCCTCCATGGTGGCAGAAGGGAGCAGGAGGTGACCTTTGGAGCAAAAAGCTTTCAAAAAGGACATAAATGGGGCAAACACAGTGACTGGAAGTGTCCAAGGACAGGTTGGATGGGGCTTGGAGCAACCTGGGGTAATGGAAGGTGTCCCTGCCCATGGCAGGGGGTGGGACTGGATGGGTTTTATGGTCTCTTCCAACCCAGCCCATTCCATGATTTGTGTCTGGCATTTGAGGGAAAGCCAGTTCCTCTAAAGCCAGGCTTCAATGAGTTTTGGTAACAGGTGGCAGAGCCTCCAGACAAAAATTGTTACACTTCAGTGCTGCAAAATCCATATGGGATGCAGGAGGGGGCTGGAAAGAGGCAGATGTGGCAGTGCTGGATAAGAAAGGCAGCACCTATGGCATGACCAGCAGAGCTCAGCAGGATGGGGTGTGAGCCCGGGCATGGGGGTGCCAAAGGCCCTCTTCCACAGGGAAGAGTTGGAGCTGTGTGGCCCTCCCTGGTGTCATGACAGGGTTAACACCAGACATTGCACAGAGCTGTCACAGGGGCTGGTCCTGCGATTTTCCATTATCCAGCAGCCCTCTGTCACGCCGCAGCTATTTATTTATGAGGATCTTCCCAAAGTGGTGCTTGTGTGCTCCGGCCATAAATCACCAGAGATGATATCTGAGTATCAGCACCAGGCATAAGATCTCACCTCTGCCAAGTCCCAGCTGCAAGGAGCCATTCCCTCCTCCCCATGCACACCCCTTGGCTGTGTGGATGTCCAGGGAACGGCCGTCCTGGTGCCTGCCAAGGTGGATGTGTCAGAGGAGCTGTTGTCCAGCTCTCCATGGCAGTGTCCAGACACAGGCAACATCCCTCTCTTGAAGAGGATTCAGGAGCTCAAAGACCTCTTGGGGAGGAGCTCTCCGTGGTTTTGGGCACTTGCTGCACTTCCACAGGGACAATCCTGGTGACCCCCACCAGGAGCACCAAGCACAGTGTCCTGCCTAACCCCAGTCTTGCTGTGTCAGTGGCATGGCCTCTCCTGGCCCACATGAGCAGAGCTGTGGTTCACGAGCAGGGTTCCATGATGCCAGGCTCCTAGGGAGTGCAGGCACAGGGCTGAGCCAGCCATGGCATCCCCTGCCTGGTATGGGATGTGTCCATGGCCTTGGGGCAGCTGGAGGTGTGCTGGAGTCTGGGCAGGGGGCATTGGGAAGAGGCTGGTGCTCCTACCAGAACAGGCTCAGCAGAGAGCATCCTTCAGGTTGTGGGAGAGATGTGAGATCCCTGCCCCAGATCTGGGATTGTAAAATGGAGATGTTGCTCCAGGTGCATCTCCTGAAGCTCCAAGAAGCACTCTGGGTGCAGGGGTGGGGTGACTTCCAAAGAACCTGATCATGGCCTGGCCCCACCTCAGCAAACAGCAGATCATCTTCCTTCACCCTCATTCAAATTAAATTGCCCAGGGCAGTGCTGCCTCCTCCTCCTTTTCCTTTCCTCTTAGCCCAGGACCTCATCTCCAAGGTTACCAAGAGATGGGCACTACTGGGCACAGGTCAGTGCCACTGCTGGCCATGGATCAGTGCCACCGCCAAGGCCAAGGGCACCAACAGCTTCCCCTCTGCAGAGTGCAGGCACTCACAGAGGTGGGGATCTTGCCATGGCCCCATGACAAGACCATCATTCTGCAGAGCCAGAGCTCCCCAGCCCATCCCAGGCACCCTGGGAACACCAGCTGGGCTATCCAAGATGCTGCTCCAGCCCCTGCCCTGCCTGGAGCTCCAGGGCTGGATTTCCAGCCCACTCTGCCTGCTCGGCTTCCCTGTGTCCAGGCTGGAAATCCCAGCCTTTGCAGCAGAGTGCGTAGGCTCCTTCCTGCCCAGCTCCACTTGGAGTCCAGCCCTCCCCTCTCCTAGGCCTTCATCCAGCAAAGCACTTAGAGTGCTCACTCCTCCCTAAGTGAAACCAGTGGGGCCACTCACGCATTTAATTCCAAGGCAGGGATCACCAGAACCACTGGCTTACAGATTTCCATGCCAAAGCCCATGTCCTGCTTCTTGGATACAGATCCTTGAGGACTTCATTTGGTTTTATTTAATTTTTGTTTTGTCCAGACCCATGAAAACAATGAAGGTGCAGGGCTCAGCCATGGGGCACAGCACTGAGAAGCTCAGTACAGCTTTCCTGGTCAGGCCCACAAATTCCTTACCCACCTCTAGGGAAGCCTTGCTTGCCAGGCTCCTTGTTGCCTGGTTTCTGTGTTCTCCAGGTGGCTGCAGCTCTCCAAGGCTCACAGCTTCTCATTATCCCCAGTACAGGGGGCCCTACCCCATCACATTTGTGGGTAAGAGCTGAGCTTGTCCCCGGAGCTTCTCCCTCCTTGCATCTGCTGCCATTTGGGCCTGGGCTGTTGTGCCCCAACACATGTTTTTCACATATGTGTTCCTATTCCCCTTGAAGCCGGTGAAGGAGAAGTGCCAAGATGTTGCAGTCACAGCATCACTGAAGCCCATAAATATCACGCTTGCCCTGCTCCCAACGTGGACAAGAAAGGAGCTGTGACTCTGTCCAGCCCCATTTATCCTTCAGACACCCAGATTGTGGAACATGCTTCTACTTTCCACCAGATGTTCTGAGTTCTGCTCCCTTTATTGTTTATTTCTTGAGCCTCTGAGTCGGTCCCTGGCTGCGTGTCGAGCTCAGCCCAGCTCCTTGAAACCCTTGAGTCAAGGCTTTCAGATGTGCTTGTTTGGAAAGTGTTGGGAAAGCAAGGGAAAATTACTGCCCTTGAGATTGCATCCTTGACCAGAAACCTTGGAGGGTGGTCGGGCCTGGTGCATTTGCACAAGGTTTAGAACACATGTCGTGGTGCAGCAGCACAGTGCCCTCGCTCCTGGTGCTGCCAGGGAATGATGCTGCTTCCAAAGGGAACATCCCTGCACCCCGGGCAGGGATCCCAGCACCATCCACGGGGGCAGTGTATCCAGCTCCAGCAAGGAGGAACTGAATGTGGAAGCCTCTTTATTTCCAGATGGGAATGGAGATGTTCTGAATGGAGTTATTGGGATTTTAGGCCTAAGCAGTTTGGGGGGCTGCCCTTCTTCCCTGTGTTTTTCTTTCTCTCTCCATTCAGCCACTGCCTCACAGATGTCCCTGTGGCCGGTCTGGTGCTCAGACCCTTCCCCTGCACATGGTGAGCAGGTGAATTAGAGACATCTGTGCACCAGGAGCTGCTGTGGGGACCGTGCTGGGTTCTGGCTGCTGAGAAGTCCAAGATTACCTCATTCTTACCCCTAATACTCTCCCACTCTTGCTCTGAAGGATCTGCAAAGGACAGAAGTTGTGGGGAGACTCTGGCTGCCCCACTGCTGTCATTGGATTCCAGAAGCAAGCATGGACTGCCTATCTTCCCAAAGTTGCAGCCCTGGTTTGGATATGGGATGCATTAAGGGGTGTGGGTGTCTTTGGATGTGAAATCATCCACCCACATTCCAGGGCAGCCAGTGCAGGAGCCCAGCAATGCTGGGCATGGACAGGAGCTCCCCAGGCTGCCAAACCTTTCCTCAGCACTGGCTCTCCTGTTGGCTGTGGGAAGGCTGCAGGTCCCCATCTCCTGAGCTGCAGGGTTTCCCTGGGATCACAGCAGGACCACACTGGTGTCCCTCAGAAGAGCAGGAAGAGCATCCTTAACACTGACAGGCACAGACAAGCTGCCCAGTGAGAGAGCCAGCACTGGGCTGAGCAGGGTCCTGGTGCCAGTCATGGTACCTTGCTACAGACCTGAGGATCTCCAGAGGCTGAGTTACAACTTGTGAAAATTCAGGATCACACAAGTGATGGAGACAAAGGGCTGGAGCAGCGTGGGAGGAGCGAGTCTGTGGCTGCAACAACATCTGCACGTGGGTTTCCCAAACAAGCAGCGCCTGACACACACACACACAGGGCTGCCACATCCAGCTGGGACTCCCCAGGAGCCACAAAATCAGGCTGGAGCCACCTGAGCAGGTGATGCTGGTGGGGCTGATGGAGCCCTGGTCTGCACAGGATCCCCAAACTCACTGCAGGACAGCACAGTGCTGAGCCCAGCCTGCACACAGCGTCTGGCAGAGGCACTGGGTGATTCATGTCCAGCCCTTCCCCGGTCTGGAAACATTCTTGGCATGTGGCAGCTCCCAGCCACCGCTCTGGTTAACCCTGGTTTAGCCCAGTCTGTCAGGAGATGGGGCACACGTAGCTCCATTCTGCCCTTTGGTCTAGTCCAGCTCCTAGAGCTCTGCCCAGACCCAGAGCCCTGCCATGACTCCCTGAGCCCTCACCAGAGGCTCCACCCTCTGATCTCTCCTCCGTAGCCCCCAGCCTGAGAAGGAGCAAGGCAGTTCTAGCATGGGTAAAAAGCCAGGAGGAAGGAGCTTTCCCAGATATCTTGGGATGGGGGGCACAGGGATGCTGCTGGTGTCCTGTGTGGTTGGGAGCGAGACAAAGTCGCAGGAGGGGTGTTGGGGTGAGCAAAGGAGGGAAGTCCTGAGGGAAGGTAACATCTCATTTAGACTGATTGCACTGAGAAAATGCTACAAAACAGGCAGCTAGGCCCGAGCCTGGGCTCCTAGCAGCTCAAACAAAACCCAGTGGGGTCAGAAGGAGCACAAGGGCCAGGTGTGCAGATGTGCTGGATGCACTGGGTACCAACACCCACAGCCTGACCCTCTCACCCCACACCAGTGCTGGCCAGAGGGGACAATGACCCTGGGGTGAAGGGCTGCCGCACCCACGTCTGCCCAACCCTCTAGGGTGACCTGCCCTGCCTGGGGTCGCCCCAGCACTGGGAGCTGTGCCAGCACCATGAACTCAGCCCTGTGAGGTGTTAGCTCATCTCCCCACTGCTCACAGGGCTTGGCAGACACCTTCCTTCCTGCCTGTTTGGGATGACCCCTAGCCCAGGCTGGTCTTGCTCCACCCAGTCAGGGAAGTAGGTGCCTACTTGGCACCCCATGTTTCCCAAGCCCACCAGTGTGTGGGAAGTCCTGCTGGAAGTTCCATGCCACAGGTTCAGTGCACCTGCCCTGGAGGCAGCAGAGGGTGAGGCTTCACCATCCCTCCTGAACACTGCTTTGGGATGGAGAGGCCAGTGCCTGGACAGACACCTGTGCCCAGGGTGGAGGTGGACATGAGCAGTCAGCACACGGACACAGTGCCTGAGCCTGAGCTCTGGCAAAGGTGAAAGCAGAGTGCCCAGCAGTGCACAGGCACAGGGGAGGAGTGGCCACTGTCCCCTCCTCACCGGCCAGGCCAGAGTGGCCAGAGCAGAGGGAGCAGCCAGCGCAGGAGGAATGTGCTGTTGCATGGAAGGGAGCAGATCACAGCAAAGGAATGTGCTGTGCCACGGCCAGGGCTGGGGGGGAGCGCGAGAGAAAGCAGCAGGCAGGAAAAATAAACTCCATCTCTCCCAGGGCTACAGTCCTCTGGTCACAATTTTTTTCCCTTCTCCCTCTTAAATAAAAATGACGTCAGCCATTGTTCTGGCTGCCAAGAGTTCTGGCTGTTCCTCAGTGTCCTCCAAACTGTGCTCACCTCCCCAGGCCAAGACTGAGGACATGAGGCCATTGGTTGGGGTCACCCTGTCTGATGGTCCCTGCAGGTCCAGGATGCACCAGCGTCAACCAGCATCATCATCCCACTGCCCTTTCCTTCACCTGATCCACGAGCACTACCCCACCATGGCAGGACTTTTCACCAGCACCATCTCCATCAGCCCTGAGCCTGGAGCCTCCAAAACCTCCTGGGCTGGTGGCCCTGAGCAGGAGCTGGGAACACTGCCCGGGGCAGGAGTGAGGGGGAAGCTTGGCAGGTCCCAGATGGTCCCCACGAGGCTGTGCACAAAGTCCTGCCCTGGCACAGGCTGCTCTCTTCTCTCTCTACCCCTGCAAAGACACAGGGGCTCTGCAGGAGCCCTCACCAGAGCAGAGCTGGCCAGAGAGGCTGGATGGGAGTCACTGGGACAAGTTCAGGATAAGAATACAAACCCCTGGGTGTACTGCAGGTGAAAGGAGGGTGGGTGGGTGTGTGAAATGTGGATGGGTTGTTCCAAAATCCTGATTCAGCCATACAGAGTCTCGTAGATCTCACAGACTGTGCTCACGGGGGTCAGTTCCTGCTGCAAACACAGCCACTCTCTGTGCCCTGAAGTGAGGGAGCAGCCATGTCACTGTTGCACAGGGGCTGGCTGTCACACCCACGGGACCAGCAGCCCACTTGGAGCACCAAGTCAGCCTGGCACAGTCTGCTATGAGCGCTGTGGATGTAACCCAGAAAGCCAAAATCATAGGCAAAGAGCCCATGGGGGGCTTGGCCCATCCCGCCCCTCCATGTCCTCACCAGCTCATCTGCAAGCTCCAGGTGGATGTCAGGCAAGCAGCATTCAGCTCAGGAGTTTGGGATAGTGTCACAAGAACTTCCCTGGAACAACACGTGGACCACTGTGCTTGGGAGAAACCTGGTCCAAGGCAGGAGGGACTGAGAGATCCTCCAGGAGCAGGACTTGGAACACATCCACAAGTGAAGAGCCACCACTCCAGGAAGGCTGACTGCAGCCACAGCAAGTCTGGGTGGGCAGGATGCAGGAGGGGAAGGATGCTGGTGGGAGCTGGACCCTCCTGCACAAAACACATCAGGAGTGGGGTGTGAAGGGAAGCAATTAGGGGAGAGCTCCGGGGAGCTCTGCTGGTGGAGCGCCTCAAGGTGAGAGATGGATGGAAAATATGTCTGAAAGGATGATGTCCCTGCACAGCTGGGACATTGTGCCACCCTCTGGGCAGGGCTGGGCAGAGACATCCATGGAGCAAATGTCACTAGACAGGCCAAGCTGGTGCCATGGACAGGGATCAGGACTAGGCTCCTCTGGCAGTGAGACAGCGCAGGCTGCACAATCTGGCCAGCACACCAGCAGAGATTGTCCTTGTCACCAGTGGGACCTGTCACCTGTGGGTGCTTCAGAGCCCACTCCATGGTTGAGGCAGAGGCCAGTGTCCCTTCATCACATCCAATTGTGCCCTGTGCTCATGGGAACGTGGACCAGGGTGGTCCCCAAGCCTGCCTCCACCACTTAGTGGTTTCCATGAGTGCCACCTCCTCTTGAATGGACATTTCCTTAAAGAAAGCTCTGTGACACCAAGGCATCATGGACTTGCTTTTCCATATCATTATCCATGAGCTGTCAGCATTCATTTCTTCCTGTGCCAAGCCCACAAAACAGATGCCACGTCCCCTCCACATTCCCTGGTCCATCACCATCCCTGTGGGCCTCTGGCAGGGAACAGGGACATTGTGCTGATCTGTCATGATGACTGTCCCTGGCTTGCCACCAGATCCAAGGAGAGCAACTGGGGAGCTCAGTCACCTCTGGGTTTCCCCTCTGCAGAGACCAGAACATGTTCCACAGTTTTCCCTTGAGCTTTAGTCCTTTCCAGTCCCAAGGGCTGTTCCCCTTGGCCAGATAGCAGAACATTTCCTTCTCCCTCTGCTCACTTGTGCATCCCCAGCAGCATCAGGATTTGTGGGATGGGTGCAGGGCCAGGGTGGACATGCAGGGCAGCAGGAGCCCCACTGTTCCCCCAGACCAGGGCTGTCACCCCAGCCCTCCTCCTCTGTGCCCCCAGGCCAGGACTGTCACCCCAGCCCTCCTCCTCTGTGTCCCCAGACCAGGACTGTCACTCCAGTCATCTGCCTCTGCTTGCATAACTGTGATAAACAACTCCCCATATGAAAACCGGGTGGGAAGCATGGAAAGCAAAGAGAGTTGTTTCCAATTCCAGGCCTATTAAAACTTGTCCTTCCTGGAATGAAAAGAAAAATATGGTCTTGATCCTGGAGATAAGGCCAGCAACAGTTAACATGTGAGATGTCTGTGAGGATTTGGGGCCATCCCAGTGTGTGAAGGGGAGTGAGGATGTCTTCAACACAACCTATGCAGGTCGGCTGGGTGCTGTGCTGTGCTAGGTGCCCAGGGACACATCTGCTCCTGTCCAGGGCTGCAAAGGAAAGGTGATGAGGTGGGAACCTTGTCCAAGAAGTGAGAAATCTGAACATGGGGAAAGAAGCCTAGAGGTGCCATTCAGTGGAGAGATTGTTCTGTGCTGCCCAGAGGTGCCAAGTGCTCCTCAGGCTCTGCCAGAGCTCTTCCAGAGCCTCTGTCTGCAAACTGAACACACACCAAGGAGAGCAAGTCTGAGGACTGTATCCTTCCTTATTCTTCCTGGATTGGAGCATCTCCTGAAACTCTGTTTGTGACCACAGGCTTTGAGGAATTTAACAATGGGATGGCAGCACCTCTTTGGGCATCCTGAGAACCCGGGGCTCTGGTGTTCCTCACAATGAGGAACCCACCATGCAGGAGAGGGAGTATATCATCTGCTGTCCCACCTTCATCAAACACAGACGTGCTTCTCCAGAGCTGCAGAGAAATTTTGGGTGCTCTCCAGTGACGGCACAATCCCATCCTAAAGCAGGGGGAGTACACTGCAGTGTTTCCCCACATGTGGCTCTTCCAACCTGCTCAAGGCAGTGTTACAGGCTGAGAAAAGTGATTTTCCTTGATTTTCTTGGAATAATTGATTTTTGGAGTAACATCCAAAGTCTCCAGTCAGCTGCAGTCAGAGCAGGTCTAATTCTCCAGCTGAATCTATTGGATCAAGGCCTTGTCCATGAGCAACCTGAACTGTGCCAGGGCTGCACACACTTTTTGTATCCATCCTTACTTGCATCTGCTGCTTGTTGCTCATTTTCCCCTTATTCTTCACTCCTGAGGAAAGTCTGTCACCTCTATAGCTTCCCTTTAGGCAGAGGAAAACACAATCAAATCCCCCTTTCCACCTCTCTCCTCCAGGCAGAACAGCCTCACCTTCCTGTCTCTTCTCACACATCTTCACTGCAAATGTTGGCCGCACCTTGGCTACCACAGCACACCAGTTGGCTACCACAGCACACCAGTTGGCTACCACAGCACATCAGTTGGCTTTCCTCACTGGAAGAGCTCACTGCTGATTCACGGTCAGCTTTGCTTCCCTGTCTCCATGTTCTGTGCTGCAGAGCTCACACACCTGTGCTGTTGTTCTCCAGGCTCCCCCAGCGCAGATTGCTCCATCCCAGACTCAGGACTTGATATCTCTCTCTCTCTGTTGACCCTCTTGACTTTCCCACTATCCCACCCATTGAGCTTGTCAAAGACAGTGGGGCCTCAAGGTCTCTTTGAGTGGCTTGATCTGAACCTGCATGTTTGCTCCTTCCAGTGCCTTTTCCTGCACAAAAGCTGCCGGACTATTCCCAGGATCATTGCTACTGCTGTTTTTGCAGACCAGTACAGCATTTGCTTCACTCCAGACTTCTGGAAAGTAGTAGCTTCCATGTTAAATTGTCTGCTCCAGCAGACAGAGCAGCTGCTGCATTCCTGGTCTCCCCAAGCTGTCTCAGCTCCACCACGTGGATCTGGCAGTTTCTTTTTTAACGTCTCATTTTGTTCCAGCGCTTTTCCTTCTGCTACCTCAGGACTGAGACCCACGTCTGCTTTGCAAACATCTGGGATGGCTTAAGGACAGATTTCTCCAGCTCATGGGACGGATCATGGAAGCACTGCTTCTCTGTTTCAGCACAAAGTTACCCCGGTTAAGCCGAACTTTCCAAAGGATACAGTTGGGTTTCCAGGTGCTGCCCTAAAGCAAATCTGGGGGTGCTCACACATCCTTTTCTATCCCTAAAGTCTTTGACAGGATCTTCCAATGGAATGAGGAAGGAGGCAGAGGTTATGATTCCATTTCAGTCCAGGCCAGTGTTCAACACTCCCTCTCCAGTAAAATCATTCCTCCGGCCCCAGGGCCCTGGAGATGCTCGTTTCTCACCGAGGTAGCCACACTAGAGGTGCTGGAAGGTGTCAGGGGATCTTGTGGATCCAAGTGATGCCACTGCTCCAAGGAGCCATCTCTGGCTCACAGTAGCTCCAGGATGTTCATGGTCTTCCCTTGGAGGCACTGAGATCTCTCCTTGCCTATGGACACCTTTCTCTGCTTCTCCAGAACACAGGTTGGGGAATTCAGTCAAAATCAAGATGTTTCTGGAATTCTCCTGATATAATTTTTTCCCTGCTCATGGTTTCAAAACCTTTTCACTACTGACAGGCCTCAAGTGATTCCTGTTCCTGCCCTCTTTCTTCACTTAAATTTTGTGAGCCCTTTGTGACTCAAAGCAGCAGATGTTGAAGCAGCCTCTACATTCAGCTGGAGGACTTTAATTTAATTCCTTTTGTGCTTTGGGCATTTTATCAGCTTCCTGATCCTCTCAAAAATTTCCCAGCTCACAACATCCCTCTCCCATGGTTTATCCCGTGGTTTATCCCGTGGTTTTTCCCATGGTTTATCCACAGAACATTGACAGGACAGTGGAGTTCCTGTTCCTGGCACTCAGGGGTTGTTGCTATAGCTCTTTGTATGTAGTTGCCTGAATGTCATTCCTTGAACAACTGCCCTGAGTTAAGAATCAGCGCTTGGACAGACTTCCTTGGTTTTCTGTAGGTGCTGGATGAGGATTGACATCCCAGCCTCTGCCAGGCATTCAGGTATTTAACTCCTCTTCTCACTGGGAAGCAGCGAGACCCAAACGTTTTGGAGAGCCTGATTCCATGGGGCACATAATGGGGTGAACGTTGCTTCTTCATCCTTGCCTCCAGAGATGAAGTCTGAAGAGCCTGGGTCAAGGTCACCTCTCCACAGGCTTAGTGGGAACTCCTGAAACTTGGACAATGATCTTCTCCAGCCTTGGAGCTGGGTTGTGAGGATATTTCTGTATTCACTTCCAACGGCTCTGCCCCACCCCAGTGATGCTGGCACAAAGTCTTGCCAACATCTGACTCATCCACCTCACCTCACCCTCCTGCAGTGCCCATCACCCATCACCTCTCTGCATCTGGGCACAATCTTGGAGTCAAAGAGAGTATCCAAGGCTGAGAACCCTTTTCCTTTACTTCTCTCCCAAAACCATGATCCACCAAAACCAATGCATAGGCACAGCACAAAGACACACAGGGAGCAGCTCCAGCACAACCTGTGGAGTATGTGCTTCCTTGGAGCTGGGAGGTGGGTGGTGGGAACAGCCAAGCCTTCCTCTTGCTGCGTGGTCTGTGAACAGCACTCACCTTTCCTTCTCCCAAAAACTTATAGCTCTTTTCCCCAGCCTTGTTCAATACCTGTTTATTTAACTCTCATTTGGCACTGGCCAGTCCCTTTTTGTCAAACACTCTTGGAAAATGCCCAGCTGTGATCCAATGCCCCTGGAGATCACCTTTAAGGATGTCAAGCAGCACATGTAAGAGCTGTAGTCCCTCCTGGTTTTCTCACTCCTGAGGAGAGCTTGTCTGGCTGCGGAACAGGCTGGTCTCTCACAGAGAGCCAAGCATGGGCTAAGTACAACTCCTCCAAATCATGAAGCTGATTTTGAGCTATCTGACAGCTAGTAAGGATGAGGAAAATGTTTGAAAATAGGAAAACATATTTATTCTGATGCTTACATAACACAGAAACAGTCAAACTGATTTTGCTTAAACCATCCCCAAATAATTTTTCGTTTTTTTGGGCTGAGATCAAGCATGAACAAATTCAATCCAAAAGGATATTTTTTGAGCAATGTATAAACAACTGCAAACAGGGGTTTCGGCTGGAATGTGTGTCTCAGCCGTAGCTCAAGTGTTGCAAGAGCAGTTTGTGAGTGCTCCTCCGGGGAGTGCGGTTTGGCGGCGACGGGCGGGACTGGGCTCGGCAGTCTCGCATCCTCCCCTGTTGGGGAGGGCTCCTTTACTCTAAACTTAGAAGTATCTTATGGGATCTGTTCCACTCGTGATGGGGCCTCACTGGCAAGCAGCTCCAGTGTGTAATTGTCCCGTCTGGTAGAAATGTTCCCAATGTTTGACTCCAGCCTGGCCCCCACTCCGTGCCAGCACGTTGCTGCGATACCGTCTGCAGCCACCCCCATCAGCCGCGCCCGGCCACATCCTCGCAGCTCTCCTTTTCCACTCATCGGCTTCACATCTCCCTTCATTTCTCCCTTCATCGGCCAGGATCCAGTCCTGGCTCGCCCTGCTTCTCTGGTTCTTGGAGGTGATGCTGAAGCAGGCGGACAGGCCGTGTTAGGGGGCAGGAGTCTCCCGGAGGGATGGGCGCCTTGCAGTCAGCCTGGTGCCTCTTCTGGCTCCTGGGAGAGGCTGTTGGCATCATGGGCAGGGCTGAGGTGGGATGGAGGAGGTCCCAAGCTGTGGTCTCCTCTGAAATGTCCATCAGCTCGTGGTTGGCCATAAGCTAACCCAGAGAGCCAATGATGAGCAGGGAGGTCACACCACTGCCTCCCCTAAGTCCTTCTTCATCTCACTGCACCCCAGGAGCTGAATCCCTTCACCAGCACCTCTGCCAGGTCAGTCCCTGTCCACAGCTCCATGAAGGCTTTGGGCAGGGCCAGCTCCAGTGACCACCAGAGCCTCCCACAGCTGGCCAGGTGTTGGGGTGTTACATACAACCACTGCCCTCTGCACAGGCTGAGCAGACTCCCCTGTCCCTTCCCCAGAACAAGCACAGAGCAGTCCCGGCCACAATATTTTGCCTGGCATGGACATACTCTAGACAAAGGCATTTGTTATTCCTGTCGGCTCATCCTGACTTTGTAAGGGTGACTAATGCTTTTTCTGGCTGCAAAAGGGTTTAGGGGCATGTTAACAAAGTGGCTGAAAGGAAACAGGCAGTTTCTCCCATACCCCATGGCTGGCAGCACCACCACTTGTCCCGTTTATCCAGCCAGGGGAGCTCCAGTTGTCAGGCTCATTGCTGGGACCTACAGAAATTATGCTTTAGGGGCCACACAAGGACAAGGCACCCCCCAAGCTGGCAGCCTGTTCCATGTGGGGCAGCCTGTCCTTAGCAGCACGTCTGGGCAAACACTTTATTCCATGTCTGGGATCTCTGATACATGCAAGGAGACCAAACGTGGTCTCAGTCCAACGCTGAGATGGTGCTGGAGCCACGGCCTGAGTACAAGGCACGTTCTAGTCATGATTCCAAGGAAAAACTTGAGGCACAGCACTGGAAAACTGCAAAGCTCTTGGAGCTGCCTCCAAGCCCCTTGGAGGCAGCAAACCCTGGCACAAGGGGAGAGGTGGGGAGGAGGAGCAGGAGCCAAGAGGCAGCACAACCAAGCGACCCCATGCCGTGTCCTCCTCCTGTGCTCCTATCCTGAGCCCTGCTCTCCTGGCCAAGCAGCGGGACAAGGAGGAAAGGTTCATCCCAGCAGAGATGCCTGGTGGAAGAGCTTCCAGCTGTCAGCAGGTGTCCTGTCACAATCAGGCATCCCGTCACGGAGGAGAGATGAGATTTTGTTTCCTGTATCCTTCTCAGAGCTCTTTTGCTTTCCAAACCCATTTCCATTGAGAACTTGGCCTGACAGAGTGACAGATAAACATGACATTTTTTCATTCAGAAGACTGCCCAGCACCACAGGGCAAGGTGAATTCAGATGAAATCCAGGAACTTGGACAGCAGGGTGTCCTCTTCTCTGAGATCATGTGGAGGAGGAGGTGTTGGGGCCTGCCCACTTTCCAGCCAAGGCTTTTCCAGCAAGCAGAGAGGTGATCTTCCTGCATGGAGGGCAGGACAGATTTTTGCCATATTTACAAGAGCACATCTCAGGCATATGTTATGGTCTGTTTTTGGACCCCTCACCTACAGCCCTAAGATATCTCTTGGCTGGAGGGCCCTCAACCATTGCTGCAAGAGCTGGATCAGGAAAAGCCAGCAAAAGCAGATGTTTCTAGATAATCTGCCAGGACATAAAGTCTGGCATGAGGCCTGAGAGTGATAGAGGCACTATTGTCCTCAGGGTACAGCCACGTGCCAGCTGCAGCTGTCCAGGTGCTGCTGGTAAAATCTCCTCTCTGGTCGCCATTCTTGCCCACTGGTGGCCACCTCACAATCTGCTTTGGAATGTCCTCAACATGTCTGGGGCTGCTCTGCTGTCGGTGTTGCCTCCACTGGCTCTGGACCACTGCCTCCATTCCCAGTTTCTCTCCACAGAGAGCTATGCTGAACAAAGCCCTTGGCTCTGTGACTGCCTTGGGTTGTCAAGAGGTGCACTCCAGCACACTGGGCATCCGAGATGAGACTGGTTTTCAAGGGCTTTGTCCAGGAAAGCAGCAGCCCTGTGAATGTCACCTCCAGGAATGCCTGAGAGTCACCATTCAGCCCAACTCATGCTGGTCTTTGCACCTCTGACCCAAAGCCTGTGGAAAGAGAGGCTCATCTCTGCCTTTGAAGAGAACCTCATGCCCAGCCCTGCCAGCTTCTCCTGGCATCACCTTGGAGCCAGCATCCAGCCAGGCTGTTAGCACCTCTCTTGTCCCTTCCAAGCAGCCTTGTGCCTGGCTGGCTTCTGCTCATCCTATCTTCCCTCCCAGCATCCCTCCCGTGTCCCTCCCAGTGTACCCCACTGTGAGGACATCAGAAGCAGCTGCCAGCAGACCCAGCACATCGCTGTTGTACACTCATATAATCCCCACAGTGCTCAGGGCCATCATGAAAGGCCTTCACACCCATAAAAACTGATTTGAGTTATTCCCCTCCTCTCCCTCAATTCCTTTTTGGCACTTCCAGATTTATTCCTCCCATTACAGAGGAGTTTGGGATTCCTCCTATCTCCGAACACAGACTGCATTCGTATGCAGGGGATGTCATTTGATTACATCTGACCCAAGCTCTAATCCCTCTGTATAAAGTCTCTGTTGTGCTCAGTCTGTACTATTTGCCTATGTTAGGATCTTTTCTGAGTTTCGTTAGAGGAAAGACTTGCTTAAATAATTTGGGAAACAATTTGGAAATACTTATGAAAGCACTGAGTTCAGTGCTGTCAGTCGTGGATTTATATTGCCCTTGTTTGTGAACATCCAGATGGTATTCTCTGACTATTAAAATGCTTTTCATGATGTTCACAATGATTATGCACTTAGAAATTCCCACAGGAAGCTGAAAACCCACAATCTGTCAGTCTCCTGCTTGAAAAGCCTGTCAGATGAGAGCTGAAACCAGTGCAGCCCTGCAGGTGACAGGACTGCTGTTACCAGTAGGAAGACACAATGCACCTTTGCAGGGTCAGTGCTGGGGAGCACCCCAACAGTGACTGGCACCATCAGGCACCTCAGAGAAGAGCCATGAAGGTCAGGGACTCATCTCCTTCACAGATCCATCCAGACACGTCCCCAGGGAGCCCCAGCCAGCTCTGCTGCAAGCTCTGAATGGGATCTGACTTTTTGCAAAGGCTGGCCTCAGCTGTGGTGCTGGTGCTGAGTGCTGGGAAACCTGGCACTGAGCTCCTTGAAATCTGACTCTTGACACTTAATGACTTTCTCTCATCCGACGTGCTCTGTTATTTAACTAGGAATAAAAGTCGGATGCTGACTGCCAGACTCTCTGCATCCTTCTCTTTCTGAAGTGCTCTGCTCCACCATCCCTCCCACATCCTGCTGTTTTCACCATTGCTCATGTTTTTATACAAGTGCAGCAATCAGCTCCTCAGGCACTCTCTGTGCTCCTCCAGAGCCTGTCCCTGGCCTCGCTGAGCTGTGTGGGGATGATTTGTCCCTGCTCTGCCAGGTTTGCTCCCTGGTAGCCTGCCTGCTGTGTGAGTCAGGGGGAGAACACCTCCATGCCACCTGCACCTGGCCAGGAAACCCAGAAGACGTCACACTGTGCAAAAGCCCTATTTCCCCTCCTGGGTCAGCCACAAGCAGCTGCTGGGTGCCCTGACTGGTCCTGCAAGAGCAGGGTTGCTCCTCCTGACAGGTCACTCCTTCTTATGGACACCAGGAGCCAGCACCTGCTGTGTCCTGCACTGTCCCCCTGTCCTAGCCTGGAGAAGCAGGTGGTCCCTGTGCCACATCACTGGTGATAACTTGGGCTGCCTTTTACCATGCCCCAAGCCCAGGGAGCTGGGAGGGTTTGGCCCAGCTGCCCTGTGTGTGCAGCTTCAGGAGAGCTGGGGGCTTTTTCCAGGGTTAGTCCGATGCATCTCCTCCTCCTCTCCTGCTCTCTCCCTTCTCACCTTCCCTCAGCCTGGGCTCAGGATGGCTGAACTTTTATCAGTGCTGGAAAGTGGCTTCACCACCATGGAGACGGCATTTCCGCCTCTCCAGAGCCCTATAAACCCACAAGCTGGATGCTGAATTCCCAGCCTGGCCCTTTCTGTCCAACACCCAGGTGTGGTGCCAAGATGCCCTAGTGCAGCCTCTCTGCACTTCATCCAGCTCCAAGCATCCCTGGACCAGCCTGGTCCCACAGGACCACCCTTCCTTCCTGGGGAAAGCGACCATCTCAGCCACCATGCAAGGCCTTGGAGGCCTTGTTTTTCTGCAGCTCTGCTGGGCTGGGAATTGGCTCCAGGTGTTTTTGCTAAGGTCTCACATGCAGGAAGGGTTCTGGGGAGGGCTGGACTGTCTGCTGGGCTCAGCTGCTCACCAGCACCCAAACCCTCACACTTCATCAGTTCCCTGGGCAGTGTGGAATGGTGGGGAGCACTGGGGGAGCACCTCCTCCCTCACAAATCCCAGTGAGGGTCAGGTCATGCCACTGTTCTAGGAGTAGCAGCCACATGGGGAAGATGGTTTTCAGCCTCAGGTGAGTCTGCAGAAGGAGCAGGGCTCCAGGCACATGCAGGTGAGCAGGTGAGCAGGTGAGCAGGTGAGCAGGTGAGCAGGTGAGCATGAGCCTCCCACAGTGCTGCACACGGGACAGGCCCCGTCGCACAAATCGTGGCCAAGGAGCGTGGCAGCAGTGGGCCTGGTGTGCCAGAGTGAACACACACAGCGCTGAGTGCACCTCGTTTACAGAGCCCCTGCAGACACACACACTCTAAACACAAACCACATGTTGGCCAGTGGCTCCCGCTCCCCGCAGGCCTCACCCTGCGCCCCGCCAGCCAGGTGCGGCCCCACGCACTGAGAGAGCACACACCGTGTTCCTGGGGACACTCAGTGCCCGGGGAGCCTCACTGTGCTCAAAGGGAGCCTCACTGTGCCCGGGGAGCCTCACTGTGCTCATGGGGAGCCTCACTGAGCCTGGGGAGCCTCACTGTGTCTGGGGAGCCTCACTGTGCTCAAGGGGAGCCTCACTGTGCTCAAGGGGAGCCTCACTGTGCCTGGGGAGCCTCACTGAGCCTGGGGAGCCTCACTGTGCTCAAGGGGAGCCTCATTGTGCCTGGGGAGCCTCACTGAGCCTGGGGAGCCTCACTGTGCCTGGGGAGCCTCACTGTGCTCAAAGGGAGCCTCACTGTGCCTGGGGAGCCTCACTGAGCCTGGGGAGCCTCACTGTGCTCAAGGGGAGCCTCATTGTGCCTGGGGAGCCTCACTGAGCCTGGGGAGCCTCACTGTGCCTGGGGAGCCTCACTGTGCTCAAGGGGAGCCTCACTGTGCTCAAAGGGAGCCTCACTGAGCCTGGGGAGTCTCACTGTGCTCATAGGGAGCCTCACTGAGCCTGGGGAGCCTCACTGTGCTCATGGGGAGCCTCATTGTGCCTGGGGAGCCTCACTGTGCTCATGGGGAGCCTCACAGTGCCTGGGGAGCCTCACTGTGCTCATGGGGAGCCTCACAGTGCCTGGGGAGCCTCACTGTGCTCAAGGGGAGCCTCACAGTGCCCGGGGAGCCTCACTGAGCCTGGGGAGCCTCACTGTGCCTGGGGAGCCTCACTCTGCTCAAGGGGAGCCTCATTGTGCCCAGGGAGCCTCACAGTGCCTGGGGAGCCTCACTGTACCTGGGGAGACTCATAGTGCCTGGGGAGCCTCACTCATCTCAAGGGGAGCCTCACTGTGCCTGGGGAGTCTCATTGTGCCTGGGGAGCCTCACTGTGCCTGGGGAGCTTCACTGTGCTCAAAGGGAGCCTCACTGTGCCTGGGGACCCTCACTCTGCTTGGGGAGCCTCACTGTGCCTGGGGAACCTCACTGTCCTCCTGGTGAGCCCTGTGTTCCCAGAGAGCCTCATGCCCCTGAGGAGCCTCACTGTGTTCTTGCTGAGCCTCACTGTGCTCCTAGTGAGTCTTGCCATGTGAGCCTCACATTCCCAGTGAGCCTTGTGTACCTGATGAGTCTCATATTCCCAGTGAGCTTCATGTTCCCAGCAAGAGTCATGTTGCCTTGTGTTCCCAGTGAGCCTCACCACCCCACAGGACTCTGTGCCTCTCTGATCAGCCCCCTGATGATGGTGGAACTGCGCTCCATATGGAGACATCTCCCCTTCTGTCTAGGTACCCCACACAGGCAATGCCAAAGGGCTGGGACATGCCCTTGGACAGTCCTGGCTGTCTCCTGCTCCCTGATGTGATTGCTGTGGGCAGGATCACCCCTCCCTGAGGTGAGGACACCTGTTCCAACATCCTCCAGGCACCCAGACACCCTGTTCTGCTCTGCTGCCCATGCCAGGAGTGACAACAGGGCTGAGGGACATCTCTGAAGAAGCAGCAGGAGTTTGAAGCTCTCAGCAGAGGAAGAAACCCCAAGTCTCTCTGATGTGAATGCAGAGGAGCTGTCACTATAGTGGGAGTCTGGGAACAAACACCAGAGTAAACCCTGGCACCAAGAGCTGGGACTTGTCTTGCTGTGGACAGGGCATCTTGTCCTCCCCATGTCCAGCACACCTCAAGGCTGGCTGTCTCCTGCAGCCGAGCATTACCTCAGCTCTTGGGCCATGTACACACATTGAGCCCAACTTCAGGGCTCCTCAGGCTTCACCGCACCGCAGGAAGGGCTGGTGGGACCGTTTGACTCCTGAGACACCTACCCCACGTCCCTCTCGGGTCCAGTTAGGGCTTCTTGGGCCTCTCAGCACTGATAAGGGTTCTTCTGTTTCATCAGACCCCAGAGGAAGAGTCTGGACCTGGGCTGAGACAGCACAGTCACACCTACAGCATCCCAAGTCAGGGCCGTGCCTTTGAAGTGTTTTTCCTTCAGAAACACAGCCAGGAGGAAAAGTGAGAAAGCCGCCGCACGAGAGTTGGTCAGAAATATTTAGACAAGACATTTCTCCATTGGAATGTGCTGGCTCATGGAGATGTTTTGTGGAGACAGTTTGATTGCAGTTGAACACTGCCAAGAAACTGCCAGACCTGCTGCCTGGCAATGCTCCGCCTCCAGAGCAGCTGCCTGGGGCACGGGCAGCCACCCAAGAGCGTGCAGAGTCTGCGAGCCCCAGGTCTTCAATCACCGCTCCAGGAGAAGCTCAGCTCCCATGGCTGGCCCGGGTTTTGGCTGGAGGACAGAGCAGCAAGAGGAGTAGCGTGAAGTCAGGAATTCCCTGGACCTGGGTGTCAGGGCAGCCAGCTTTGGATCCAGGCACCCTCTCCCTCCCAAAAAAATCTGTGGACAGGACAAACTGGGTTCATTCTATGTATCAAAAAAACCAAGGCTCCAAATGTCAGATTTTTGGGGAAAAGAGACTTGGTTTGTGCACCAGACCTTTGGAGGGTCTCCCTGACTCAGCTGCTCTGTTGGTACCACACCCCAGCTCTTCCAGCAGCTCCAGGAGCTCCACCCCCAGGGAGAACCAGAGGGACCTGACAGGAGAAAGCTGTGCCCCTGCCCCTCTGCCAAAGGAATGACAGTCTTCCTCAGACAAACTCTGGGTAAAAGGTGTGGAAAAGTTGTGCTATGCATCACCGTGTGCAGAAATCCTTCCTTCTGACATGAAAGGAGGGGTCCATATGTAGCTGTGGCACTGAAACAGAGGCTGGATCCCCTTCTGAAAGTGCTTCTCAGCACAGGAGAAAGCTTGGTAGGAAAACAGACACTGCAGTTTATGGCCAAGATTTGGGGTGTTTGTTCCAAGATGAAGTGTTGACTCTGGAAGGGTCCCAGCATGGGGACAAGCACAAGAGGTGGGGGAGCTCTGGTTCTGGAGGCTTTCAAACTTCAGGTAGACAAAGATAGCCACCGTGACTGAGTGCTGGCAACAGGCCTGCTGTGAAATCAGACTGGTCTGGAGCCCTCCAGGGGCCCCCTCCCACAAAATCTTGGGGGGTTCTGGAGAACTACCCCAAGGGATTCCTTCAAAGCTGGACCTTTCCTGCCAGGAGATGCAGGTGCTCTGCACGCAGGATGAGGATCATGTCTCAGGCATCTATTTCTCCACAGGCACAGTCCTGCCAGCTTGACTTCAGTCACGGGCAGCCCCAGACCAGGCAAAGGGACAGCGTTCCCTTCCAGAGGGACAGTATTCTATGTGACAGGGGTTGGTGTCTGAGAGCTGAGAGCGCTGATGGTGCAGGACGGTCTGCAGCGAACACGAGGGCTCCGGGATGTCATTGGAGAGACAGTGCTTGTGTCAGTGCACTGGGCTGTTGTGGGACAGGTAATTCAAGCCGGCCCCAGATTTCAATCAGAGACTAAACAATACAAAAGCCACATGGCACTCGTGGAGAGTAACGGAGCTCTGGCTGGCTGACAGCTCTCAGAAGCAGCTGAGCTGAGGCCCATCGCTTGTGAGAAAGTTCCCGCAGTCCCAGTCCCCCTCTGTTCAACATGAAGACAACATGATTAATGTTAGAAATGATTAATGGCCGAAAAACATGATTAATATTGGCTGCAGATGGCACAGGCTGCAGTGGGAGAGTGCAGCCACTGTGCCCTGGGAGCAGCAGCATTTTTCTAGCCACTTGTGAAGCCACTTTGGCAAGAGCAAGGCACGGACCAGGATCTCTGGCCCCATATTTGCAGACTGAGGGTCAAGATTCTCCTTTCCACAGGTTGGGCCTCCATGCCAGGAGGAAGCGTGAGGGTGCAGTAGGTGATCACAGCCCCGAAACAGCGACACAGAGGAGCTGGGGCAGAAGCAGGAAGGCTGTGAGTGTCCTGGTGTGCCCCCACAGGGGGCTGGGCTCAGCTCCCACCCATCACAGGGGAGGGCTGGATGGAAGGTCTGGGAAGAGCCACAGAACTGATTACAGAGGGAAGCAGAGAGAATCACGAGTCACGGAGCTGCAGGGGTCACTTTGTGGTGTCCTCAAATGTGTTCTGATGGTTCATGAGGATTCCGTGCCTTTGTTTGCAGAGGGCTGTTAGCAAACCTTTAAGGGACTGACTGCACCAGGCAGCCTCTCTTGAAACAGAGGAAAAACTGAGTTCCTGGGAAGTGACAGGGAGGGAAGGTCACAGGTACAGCAGGGTGGGCAGGAACCTGTGCCTCAGCAGGAATATGAGAAGAGAGAGCCCACTGTGGTCAGATGTCAATGCTAGAACCCCCCAGAGATAAAGGGGTTAAGAGGTCATGGAAAATCCTTTGGAGGACCAGCAGAACAAGGATTTAGAGAGTAACATCTCTGGTGTGAAATGCAACAGCTTTTCTCCCAGCAGTGGTGCAAGGGCCGGAAAAAACGGCTCCTCCTTGGAGCACTGGCAGATCCGCAGAGGTCCCAGTGCCAGGGGAGCTGGGCTGGCACTGAGCTCCAGGATGGACCCTGCGGCTGTCCCTGGAGCACAGACTCCTGCGGAGCAGCGGCCACCCAGCAGCCGCTCCCGCGGGGCACGGACACATCCGAGCCGGCGTCGCCTCCCCGAGAGCGAGCGGGAGCAAGGCGGCTCCCCTGGGCAGCGGTGAGCGGTCCCGGGAGGTGCCGTGGGGATCAGCAGCACATTCCAGCCCGCAGCGACGGCCGGGTCAGCCCGGCGTGGATCAGCGGGGCTTTGCCGGCTGCCCCTCGGGGATTATCGGGACACGCTGGCAGAAATCAGGATTCCTCCCTGCAGGAACAGCGAGCTCGGCCCAGCCATGCCCCGGGGAGGGGTCGGGGCAGTGTCCGGAGGGATGTGCAGCTACCTAGGCGTGGAAGGTTCCCCCTCCCGTGGCACTGTCCCCGAGGCGCGGCTCCCCGGGGGTGGCCGGGCTGCCAGGGGGAAGCAGACGTGCGTGTGCGGGGAGGAATGTTTGCTCGGGCAGGTCCAGCCCCGGCGCTATTTCTGGTCCCAAGAGGCCCCGAGGGAGGGCTGTTTATCAGGGATAGACTGTACCAGATGGACTTGGCATCTTTAAAAAAAAAACAAACAAACAAACAAAAAAAAAATAAACAACCAACAACAACAAAGCTCATTTTGGGGGGTAGGTGGGTGTTTTTTTTTGGACAAGGCACTGCGAGGAAGGATGAGAGAGAAGGAGGTGACATGGGACCATTTGGAGTGTAAGGGACAGGACAGGGAGTGCTGGAGGGCTAGCACAGCAGCCAGCACAGCTCACTGCAATACACTTTTGGAGACAGGTCGTCAGCATCCCTGAAGAGCAAGAGGCACAACAAGGGGTTAAGAGGCACAACAGTGGGTTAAGTAAGAAGCTTCAGGAGAGTCAGGCATGGGTGACACCGAGAGCTGGAGTCAGGAAACAGGCCCAGTGTGATTCTGCAAGAAGGTTTTGCACTTAAAGAGGTCCATGGGGCTGTGCAGGAAGAGAGGACTTTGGTGGAAGCCTCCGAGGCAAAGACAGGCTGCAGGTATCACCCCGCAGCCAGCAATGAGATGTGGCTGTGTCAAAGGGTCAAGAGGATGCTGGGGTGACCAGGGCTGGGCTTCTGGATCCTGGGGGGTGGGATTTGCCACCTCTGTACTGCTGCTTGTCCACCATGTGCCTTTGTCCTCTCCCTCTCCTGGGAAGCACAGCATGGAGCTGTCCACAGGCCTCTGTGAAATCCCTCAAGATCCTGGAGGCTGCCCACTGTCTCATCTCCTGTCCAGCTATGTGCTGGAGTGGCTGCTCATGTTGGGTGGGAGGATCTGGAGCACTGAGAGGAGGCCTCAGGTCACTGGAGGGACTTGATGGTTGGGGATTCATCATGATTTCCAAAGGAACAAGACCTTGGCCCCTGCCATGGGAGGTCTCAGATGGGGAGTAGGTGCCTTTTAAGTGCCCCTGTGGAACCAAAGATGTCTCTGGCCCATGGGATGGGTTCCTGGAGGATTCACACTGGGAATCCCAAGGCTGAGACAAGCTGGGCTGCTCTCAGGTCATGGGGAGGCTGAAACAGGAGACGCCTACTTTTATCCCGCTGGGAAGGAAGGGTGTGAGACCCCACCTTGCTGCTGCAAGACCAAGAGGATGCAAGGCACGAGAATGAGCTACAGGGCTCCAAGCTATGTGACATTATCAGCTACAGGATGTCCTGGCTGGCAGGTACCTGAGCCTGCGCCTGGGACAGGCTCCCAGGCAGGGAACGGGGCCAGAGAGGCACTGAACAGTGATAATGGAGGTTCTGGGCCACACATCTGCAATAGCAAAGCCTGGGCAAGAGCTGGGTCTCCTTTGGGAGCTGAGCTCGTGGCAGGGATCGTGGGAGCAAGCAGGGGACGTGCAGGGACAGGAGCCACCCCAGGACAGCCATGCCGGGACAAGAGCTGGCATGGGGCAGCTTCTTTCAGGAAGGTTCACTCGTGCAGCTCTCCAAGACTGTTCTCTGGCACCAGGGACCAACTTCCAGGAACTCCTGGCTGCCTGGGAAAGCCTCAGCTGCCTGCATGTCCAGCCTTTTAAGGAGTTCGTCCTCCCCAGCTGAACTCCCTCTGCCCTCCCCAGGCACCCTGGATGGCGCGGGCACAGCCGGCAGTACTCCAGCACAGCTCGGGCACGGGCTGCCTGCTCTGCTGGCACTGCTGGCACAGGCAGGGTGAGCCTGCGGTACCTGGGCATCAGAGGGAGCAGAGGAAAAGAGTTTGGACAGGGATTTGAGAGCTTCCAGATCTGAGCACATGAAGAAGGAGTTGAGGGGCAGCGAGGTGACACTTGGAGCACCATGAAGCCACAGGACTGCTGGATTGGGGCTCAGAGCAGGAGGGCACCCGTGGGTGTTTGTGACCACCTTCTCTGCACACGTGTGTGTCTGGGTGCTGCCACACCCAGTGCTGGGGTGTGTCTGTGTCCTGAGGCAAATCAGCACTCATACTTGCACTAACGCAGGTCCTTGTACCTGTGTGTGTGTGTGTGTGTGTGTGTGTGTGTGTGTGTGTGTGCTGTGTGGCTGCCAATGCTGCACAGGTGAGTGTGAGCAGAGACATGCTGCTCCCCTCCCTCGTGGGGTTCTGCCATGGCCACAGGAAGCTGGTGGTCCCACACCTGTGGGACACTGGCCAGGGTCACCTGCACCCTGCAGTGTGCCCAGCTAGCTCAGCTCCCCACCTTGCTGAACCCCCCAGCAGTGGCTGGGCTTGGGGCAGGGAGGGCACAGACCTGTTGTTCTGCCTGAGACCCTGCCAGTCCCCACGTGTGGCCTCATCCCCTGCCAGCCCTCCCAGCAGTTGTCACGTCCAGCAGAAATCTCAGGGTTTGCTGTGGGACACGGCTTCCTCCAATTGTTCGTGAGCCACTGGGCTTGGCACGGGGCAGCCTTGGTACCAGGGACACCAGAGCCAGCACCCAGCGAGGTGGGGCAGAGAGATAAGGGGCCCAGACACAAAAAACAGCAAAGCCAAGGCTGCCAAGGCACACAGGAGCATTCAAGGCATGCACCTTCAAAAGGGACACCTTGTCCTTACAGGGAGGTCAGGGCCAGAGAAGATCATCGCTATGCCCTGGTGCTGTTGAAGACAAAGGGACAGTGGCCCTGTGTCCTGCTGGTGCTGTAGGGCTGCACAGCAGGGTTAGGATGGCACAAGTTGTGGAGCTGAGAAGCAGGGAGAAACCATTCATGGAATCACAGAATCACTGAGGTTGGAAACTCCCTTTAGGATGATTAAATCCAACCATTCCCCAGCACTGCCAAGGCCACCACTACACCAAGTCACCAAGTGCCACATCCACATGGCTGTTAAATTGCTCTGGGGATGGTGACTGCACCACTGCCCTGGGCAGTTGTGCCAGGGCCTGACCATCATTTCATGGAGAAATTTTCTGTAATGCCCAACCTAAACCTCCCCTGGCACAACCTGAGGTTTTTCCTCTCACTTCTTGTTCCCTGGGAGCAGAGCTTGACCCTTCAGCTGACCCCTCCTGTCAGGGAGTTGCGCAGAGACACAAGGTCCCCCCTGAGCCTCCTTTTCTCCAGGCTGAGCCCCTTTCCCAGCTCCCTCAGCTGCTCCTGGGGCTCCAGACCCTTCCCAGCTCTGTTCTCTTCCCTGGACATGCTCCAGCCCCTCATTGTCCTCTCTGCAGTGAGGACAAAACTGCCCCCAGGACTGGAGGTGCTTCAGCAGTGCCAGAGGGACAGTCCCTGCCCTGGTCCTGCTGGTCTCTGCTTCCCAGCTTGTGGCACAGATCCCAGGGCTTGACCACCTCTCCCAGCTCCTTGTAGAAGTGACCTGGAGTAGTCTGACATTTGAGCAGCTGGATGGGAGTATCCTGTGCCAAGAGGCTGCCTGGACTTCAGCCCCTGGTAGGAGTCACCACCCCATCCCAGGGGGAGTGAGGACACCGGGTGCAAGGCTTTGGGGCAGCCCCCAGCACCAAGGGGGTTTGGACGTGGGAGAAAGCATTGGATGGGCTGAGTCCCCTCCAGCCATGGAAGGACAGGAGCCATAGGCACAACCCAGGTGCAGGGAGTCCATCCAGGTGAGACCACATCCCCTGTGTTTAGAGGCACAGCTCATGGAAAAAGTGACCTGCAGGCTCCAGGTTTGGTTTCTCATCGTGTCTTGTGGATTTTCTGAAGTTACTTTGGATTTTGATCAGCAATTGGGAGAAAAAAACCACTAAAAACCATTTCATTGAAAACTACTTATCTTGCATGACTTGTATGACTGAGCACCTGGGTCCTTAGCCCATGTGACAAGATTTCAATAGAAATCACTGTGGGTCTCCCACTGGGATTTTCTGTGACCTTGAGCAGAAGCCCAAGGGCAGCAGCAGCTCTCCAGCTTCCCAAAGGGCTCTCCAGCCCTGGCACAGCTTCCCAGGGTGGTGGTGGAGTCCCCACCCCTAGAAAGGATTAACAGCCCTTTGGATGTGGCTCTTGGGCACAGGGGTCAGTGGTGGCCTTGGAAGTGCTGGGGATGGTTGGACTCAATGATCTTAGAGGGCTTTTCCAAACTAAATTATTTTGTGGTTCTGCTGCCCCACAAAACAAATCTGGCAGTGGCCAGGGATCCAGACTCTGTATCCCAAATCCAGAGATACAAATTCTGGGATCTAAACCCTGAGATCCAAACCCTGTCCTGCCCCACCCACAGAGAGCAGGGACCAGACACATCCCACAATGGCTTCCCCAAGTATTTTCTGGCATTTCCATCTACTCCTTTTCCACATTCCTGTTCAGCATCAGGGATGTGTCCTTTAGCACCTTCTCTTGTCTCAGTCCAACCTCTCCATGCTGCTAGAAGCTTCTTAGGGGGCTGAAGATGGCCCAGCAGTGTTTGGTCCTTCTGGCACAATTTGGGCAACCCATCCCATCCCATCCCATCCCATCCCATCCCATCCCATCCCATCCCATCCCATCCCATCCCATCCCATCCCATCCCATCCCATCTCCACTTCCTCCAAAAACACTGTCCTATCCACTGCTGGACCGTTTCTCATCCACAAACAACTCCTGATAGTCAGGGTGACTCCTGGGCAGGGAAAGCTTCCTGCAGAGCCAGCCATGGGCCATGGGAAGGTGGAAAGTCTGGAAAGACCTGTCTTCTTCCAGGCAGTTGTGTTTCCAAGGCTGCTGGGCCCCAAGGTCCCCTCATGCAGGTAGTGGCCTCCTCACCCTGTGTCCCAACCCTGCTGCCCCAAAAGCACCAGTAGCTTGTTGATAGGGTTGAGGTCCTGCTCCTTCTTGTCAGAGGTCTGCAGGAGCAGCCCTGCTGCAATGGTGTCCCCAGTGTGGGGACCTGCCAGTGCCTCCATCCCGGCCCCAGCTGGCAGAGGGCCCGGGCGGGCAGGGGGGGAAGGCTGCAGGAACTTGATAACGGTGTGGAGGGTGGGGACACCGGGCTGGCTCCGGGCTGCCCGAGGACAGCCCTGGTCACATCGGGATCCCAGGGCTGGCAGCAGCTGAGGGGTGCTGGGCTGGGGGGTGAAGGTTGGGAATGGGCACAAGCCTGGCTCTGGTAGGGAAAAACCATAGCGTCCTTGCCTAGCAGAGAAGGGGTCCCTGCAGCCTGGCCTGGCTCAGGTGCACCTGCACCAATGCCCAGCCAGCAGCCTGTGCTTAAGAGATGTGAAAGAGCCAGAGCAGAGGGGTCGTGCTCTGCCCAGGCATCACCTGCATGTTTCTGTGTCCTGCTCACAGGACCCCATGGTTTGAAGCTATGAGGGACTTTCACTGCATCCTGATGGTCCCTGAGCTGTCTCAGACACCAGAGCTTCTTCCCAAGCCCCTCAGAATGTGCCTCCAACATTATCCCCACCCTGGTGCCCATGGGCAATAGCTGGCCAAGCAACCTGGGAGTGCTTAGCCCTTCATGGGCCAAAGGATGGACTGACATCAGAGAATCGTGGAATCATGGTATGGTTTATGTTAGAACAGAACTTAAACTTATCCAGTTCTATGTCCTGTCATGGGCAGGGACAGTTTCCACTGTCCCAGGCTACTCCAAGGCCTGTCCAGCCTGGCCTTGGACACTTCCACGGATCCAGGGGCAGCCACAGCTGCTCTGAGCAACCTCTGCCAGGGCCTCCCCACCCTCACAGGGAAGGATTTCTTCCTGACATCCCAGCCTCTCCTCTTTGTTCCCCCTTGCCCTGTTTCTCTCTGCCTGTGTTAAAGTCCCTCTCCCCTGTTGTGCTCTCCATGCTCCATCCCTGCTCGGGCCGTGGCTGGTGTGTTCGCGCTGCCGTGTCCCCACAGCACATCCCGGAGGGATGCCCTGGTGCCGGCCAGCGCACCTGGGACCCCGCTGCCCGCCGGGCTGTGTCCGTGCTTGCACGGCACCACCTCTCACCCGCAACAGCCGCAGCTTCAGAGCCTGCCCGGCTCCTCCTGTGACCCAGACAGGCCCTGCTGCGAGGGAACAGGGGGTCAGGGGCCACAGGAACATCTGGAGGGAGGCGCAGCCCATCCCACACCCTCGGGGCTCCCCGCGGACAGGCAGCGCTTGGGGGTCAGGGGTGCCAGGGCTGTGCCCCAGCCCCACGCCGAGCCGTGCTGGCAGCGTCCCTCGGACACAGCTGCTCAAGGACTCCCGGCAGCAGCGCACACATGGTCACGGCCACCGTGAGCGGCACATCTGGAGCCGCTCAGGCAGCTCGGGAGCTGCGCACGGAGCGGGGGCAGCAGAGGCAGGGCTGTCACTCTGCCGCGGCAGGGCAGTGCAGGCTGGGGCAGTGGGGGTGCCCACTGGAGTCCCACTAAACTGCACCCCACTAGAGCCACCCCAGGACACGCTGCTGTGCCCACGCACTCTCTCAGAGAGAAGCCACACGAGAAGTGGCTGGGGTCACTTGGAATGTTCAGCTGGAGAAGAGGAGATTGAGGTCAGACCTCACCGGGTGCTGCAGCTTCCTCCCAAAGTGCAACTCAAATCTCTGCTCCCTGTGAGCAGTGACAGGACCCAGGGAACGGCTGGAGCTGTGTCAGGGCTGGATATCAGGTAAAAGTTCTTCCCCCAGAGGTGCTGGGCACTGCCCAGGCTCCCCAGGGAGTGGGCACAGCCCCGAGGCTGCCAGAGCTGCCAGGAGCTGCCCGGGATGCACAGAGTGGGACAGTTGAGGTGTCTGTGCAGGGCCAGGGGTTGAACTAGATGATCCTTGGGGGTCCCTTCCCACTCGGGATATTTTGTGATTGTCTGAATCTTTGGTTCTATGATTCTTGCTCAAGACCCACAGGATCTCATCTCTTTCCCCCAAGGCTGCAGAGCCTGGCTGAGCAGCAGAGCAGGGCAGGGTGCCATAGGTAGGCCACAGCAACCACCCAGGACAGGGGGAACAGGCTGCCAGCACGTCCTCAGTGCCCACAGGCGTCTCCTGGAGGGACAGATGGGAGGGGTGGGCAGGAACAAGGGACACAAGCAGACTGGGTAGGAACGAAGTGAGTCATGGGCACAACTGGCTGGGAAGGGTCAGTCTGAGCAGCCCAGCTCTTGTTGGACCTGGGTGTTTGTTTAAGCCATCCCTCTGGACCTCCCTCTGGACCTCCTCTCCTGCAGGCAGCGCACTTTTCATGGGATTCCTGCATAGTCCCAAGCAAGAAGTCAGGAAGGTCCCAGGCAGGCTTTGGAGCATCTCTTGACCACAAGATGAGGGGCATGTTGGGTGAGTGGGGCCACCAGCAGAAGGAAGACATGCCCAACAAATCCACCAGCATCCCAGTAGAGAGTGCCAGCACAGCCCTTCCCTCCACCACCCCTCCTTAGGCACCTGCCCTTTCCTCTTGCCAAGACTCCCTGCCAGGCAGGGTCTTCCCACACCAGCCTCCATCAGGGGATGGAGCAGGTGGCACCTGGATGCTCTCCTGGAGCCTGGAGGGTCCATCAGCAGCTGTTGTCAGTGCCACATGCAGTACTTCTGTGTTAGACAGGCAAAGGCACCAGTTACACTGAAACAGGAAACAGACCTCAAGGTGAAACCAGCCCCTCCCCTGCCCCTGCATTTTTCTCCCAAGGAATGTCTGTCTGCTTTAAAGCAAAGGTTCTCCATCCAGGTGCTTTCCCCGAGCCACTTTGGGCAATTTCCATCCAGCTCCAGCCCAGAGAGGCTCCTGCCTGTGCACATGTTGGAGTTTGTGCTGTTCACAGCTGGAGCATCTCCAGAACATCTGCTGAGCACCAGCCCTCCCCAGCCAGGGGCAACCACTGCTGCCCACCAACACTCTGATGAGGGAAGTGGAGAGAGGGAGTGGTGTCCCAGGGCTGGAGTAGAAAACATCACTAATGAAGCATCAGTAGCTCATCAGGGAAAGCGAGGCTGTTCCCAATTAGTTCAGATCTAGATTAGGCAAGAGAGGTGAGTAACAGCATGGGCTGGACCCATGTAAAGTTGTTGGCTCAACTGAACTAAAAAATAAACAGGGAACAGGAAAAAAAAAAAAAGGAAGAGAAGAAATACCATATTCAGGTCTGGTTTGTTTATTCAGAAATAGAGAAAATTAAAACATAAGTACTAGCACAAAATATGCCAGCTCTAAATTCTGCCTGAGATGATGATTTTATTAGCAAAGAATCTGGATCTCAAGTTATGTCTCAAAACAACACAAAACCAGATGCAGAGGTCAGTACTCTCCTGCCTAATAACAATGCTTTCAGTGACATCCTTAAGGAAGAGATGGACTCATTGGCATTGCAAGAGACTTTTAAAACAAATTTGGAGAGCAAAACAACAAGATTTCACTCAGAATCTGCAGTTCAAGTTGAGACAGAGCATAATGGAAGCTCTGTTCCAAATACAATCCCATGACATCACAAAGATTCAACAATTAACATCAGCTGTTTCCCAGGTAGTTTGAAAAATGGAGATGAAGTAATAACTCATCAGCTATCCCATAAGTAAATCCAGCAGTATAGTGAAAAAAGGGAGCTTGAAGTCTCAACCTAAAGCCATTTCCAAGGGGAGTAATAGCAAAACTAGTAGGAAATAAAGTAGGTAGACATAAGACAAATGTCAAAAAAATAAAACTCTTGCAGCAAAATCAAGTCCTGTGGAGAAAAGACTCTTGCTGCCCATCAAGGAAAAGATATCCTGAAGGTCAGCAGGAGCAGAGCTCAACTTTCCAGGTTTGGAAGAGATTACCCAGCTCCAGACAATAATGTGGGCATGACAACGTGACAACAGCAACCAAAAAAACCCTGGGGAAGTGGTGGAGTTACCATCCCTGGAAATGTTCCAAAACACGTGTGCATGTGGCTCTGGGGACATGGTTAGTGGTGGCCTTGGCAGTGCTCAGGGAAAGGTTGGACTCAGTGATGTCAAGGGGGCTTTTCCAAACTCAGCAACTCTGTGATTTTATGATTAAAAGAAGGTACTCAAAAAATAAAGCACAAAGACTGTCACAGAAAAGGTTAAGAAATCCTGCAAATAAAAACCAACCCAAGTATGGGGGCACTGGGACCAGCTGGCATCTGTTACTTGCTTGAAAATCTTGTCTTCATTGCCCTCCTTTGTGTGCAAACCCCAAGTGTTTTGCATTTAATTGCAAAACATTCCAGGAAGTCATACAAGGGGGCTGCAAAGTGACACTCAGGAACAAAAATGGAGACAGGGGAATGAGCCTCTGTGTCCATGGAGAGCAGTGGCTCTGCATGGATGTGACGTGGACAATTCCACAATTATCCCAATGGGTACAAGCACAGTGCCAGCTGTGCTGCAGTTTGCTTTAACCCAAAACAGTAATTCCAACCCGAAACTGCAGTCAGGACACAGCTCATGGCTGACAGAACATCTCCCAGGAGATGTTCTCCTTGGCTTTGTGTGCTGCTGTATGTCCTGGAGGAAAAGTTGATGAGGTTCCACCACAAAAAAATGCCATTATCAGTTCCTGACATTTGGGAACCCAGAGCAACATATACCAAGATACCAAGATCTTTTGGAGTTTGGAACAGACAAATATGGCACTAAAACCATGATAAAGGTTCCCAGAGGGAGTGGGAACAGAGGATCCAATGCCATGGGAAACCCTCTCTTATCTTTAAAGAAAGCTACAAGTACATGGCATTTGGCATTTTGGAAAGTGTTTATCAGCAATGCTGATGGCAGATAGAAGCTCCTTCAAGTATTGAAAAACAAAAGTTTAAAAAAACCCTGATTTGGACACTTTGTACTTCCAGTCACGTTTTACATGTTCAGCTCTCCCACTCCAGCCCCTGTCCCAGTGGCCTGGTTCTGACAATGCCCCCTTTAATAGAACATAAAACCCACAGAAACCTTTTCCCACCTCAAAAATACCCCCACTTTGCCTGGGGAGGGAAGGAGAGCCCAGAAGATGGGAGGTGACCACTGTTTGGAAGCACCAGGCAGCTGCAGGGCGCTGATCTGTTCTTGCCATCTTTCAGATTCACCAAATTTGAGGCCGTGAGACCTGAACATGACTTGGATATCAGGGCCCTGAGAGTGTTGTCCTATGACCATCAAGCCAGGAATGATCTCTCGGCGTAAGCCCCTCTGCTGGAAAGGCACCCAGGCTTCCTATGGAGCAGAATCCAACCTCTGCTCTCTGCAATTAGTTCCAGTCATGGTCAGTGTTGAAATATGTGCTAATCCACACTTGAGCAGGCCTTGCTTTAACTCCCAGCCTTTGGGTCTCGTTATTTAATTCCTTTGCTAAATAAAAGAGCTCCCAAGTACTTACTTGGTGTTTGGATTTTGTGAGGCTGATGCAATCTCATGTCTGTCCCTCATCCCTTCCTGATGTGTGAAGCAGAAGAATTTGAACAACAGCTAGTGGCTCTATGAGGGAGCTTTTAAGGATTTGGAGCAGGTCAGAAAGGGCTTGGAGCAACCTGGGCTAGTGGAAGGTGTCCCTGCCCATGGCAGGGGGTTATACCAAGTTCATCTTTGTTCAGGCTTCAGCTGTGGGTGAGGGTTGGTAGTGACACAGAGTCACCAGGCAGGTGCAAAGGAGAGATGCTTTAGTGCAAAAACCAGGCCTTTGTAAGCAATTAGCCCATTATCAGTGACACAGCTTTAAATCATAACGAACATAATTCAACCAACCACCATACACTACTATGTGAACACTAAATGATTATATAACTTTATATATATTATATAACATTATATAAATGATTATTTAACAAGGCCTTCCCTTTATAAGGTTTTACCTATGTGCAGCACATCTTTAAGGTTCCTTCGAACCCAAACCATTCTGTGATTCTGTAATTTTAATTTCTTTTTTTTTTAATTGGGCAAATGTGTGTCAGGAAAAAAAGCTCTACTGGTTTCTCTTCCTACCCATAACATTTCTTCGGGGAAGGATGTGAAAAAAGCTTTCACTGGTGCCCACAGCTTTATAGAAGAGATGATCCTGGAGGGGATCCATTACTTAGATGTCCATTATCTCAGTTAAAATATTGACCCAGCAGGAGACATCCCCTTGGAACACTGTGCATGGAACAGGACAGCCCTGTGAGTTCCCTACCCATTCTCATGCACCACCCTGCTTCTCCCACCCAGCCCAGCCACCCGAGATCCAGCTGCTGCCTCCTGCTCCTCTGTGCGTGGTCCTTCGTGCCTTTTCTGTCACAGGAGCCACTTGTACCGCAGTGATGGTCACAGAACTCAGGGCCAGGCTCTCTCCCTTCCCAGGACTCTGGTGCCAGTCCCCACTCCAGATCTGTGCATGCATCACTGCTTTTGCAGAGGGGGTTTCCAGGATAAACAGTTGAGATGAACTCATGGAAATCTGGGGCTTGTTAACCCTGGTTAAGGACCCGTGGCCCAAGCCCTGGCACCGGGAACCTCTCAGGGACAGGGTGGGGTTGGGGAGGGCTGCTGGGCACAAGGGCTGTGCAGGTGACTGGGCAGAGGGGCTGGCAGGGCTGGACATGCTGTTCTCCAGCCCAATTAACAGCACCTCGGAGAATGAGATCATTGGAGCGGCCAGACAGTCTGGGAAAACATTTTCACAGCTCCAGGAGGATTTCCTTTTTCCTCTTTTCAATTGTTCCTCTGTGCTGCCTCCCTCTGCTCCCCCCTCTCCATCCATGTCCTCAGGCCTCCTTTGCACTCGGGCAGAGGCAGCTGCTGGATGCTGCTCACGCTGCTCGCTCGGGGAGGCAGGAGAGGAAGGGCTCTGCAGAAGAGCCACCAGAGCGGGGGGACCCTGGCTGCTGCAGTGGGTTCTGCTCTGCCTGTACTGGCACATGGCTGTGGGAAGGAGGGGGCCACAGAGCTGCTCCTGGAAGCCTCTGGCCAGCCCCAAGCCTGTCCCATCCCTGGGACTGATGGTGGGGTGGCAGGGATGTCAGCTCTGTCCTTTTCCTCCTCTTGATCACCTGTTTGTGTGACGTCTGCTCAGCATGGCAAGCAGGAGAATCTCTATATTTTGCCACCAAAAATATGAAAGTCTTTGGAGACAGAAGTCATCAGAGTAAATATTTATCCCCAAAACATCTCTTGCACCAGCATTTGCCAGGATTGCAATGAGGTTCCCTTCGCTTCCCCACTGTAGCTCTAGACTTGTCTCTCCAGGTCCATCCACAACTCCCTCCTGAAGCCACCTCAGGAGTCCTGTGACCACAGCCACTGTTGTCCCCTGGGACCACACTCACCTTCCTGGCTCTCCACACACAGTGATGCTCCCTCTCCTCTGACATCCCCCCCAGCCCCCCAAGAGGGCTCCTGGGAGGGACCTCAGAGTTCCTCTCGCATGTAACAGTGACCACCATGTCCCCATCCACACAGGGCAGACGGTCCCTACCCTGAGCAGGTGATGGGAGATGCAGGATGAGCCTGGAAGGGAAGCCACTGGAAGGGAGTTCCTGGAAGGGAGTCCTGGGAGGGAGATAAATTAGGTGTTGAGAAAGAGGGAGGAAGGGTCAATATGTGAGAGATGCACTGGATTGCAGAGCAGTACAGCAAGGCTGCCCACGTCTCAAAGAAGGTTCTCTCTGACCCTCTGCAGGCCAGGATTGGGCACTTGGAAAGAATCCTTGCCTGATGCATCACAAACTTGTCCCTCAGGTTTGGGACATGACACAGCACCCACAAAGTGTGGACTGGCTGGTTTTGGGCATGGGAAGGACAGTGTTTGGAGAGCCTGTGTGCCTGTGGCTTTCTGAGGGATCAGTCTGGCTTTAGAGCACATCTTCATTCAGACGTTTAAGGGGAACTTTGAATGAGCAAGACACCAAATGAGAGGCACCCTCAGAACCTGGTGTCTGACTCATCCTGGCAGAGAATGCTCAGACACTTGTGGGTCAGGCTGGCCTCAGAGGAGAGATGGGCCTGCAGGAAAATCCACACCCTGCAGTCACCATCTGATGCTCTGCAAGGCATCCAGGGGAAGAAGGTCTCCAATACACTTTTCCAAAGGAGCTGTCAGACATGTCCGTGGCTCCACCATGGCCCAGGGCTTTTGCACTCTCAAGCCACCACTGCCTTATCCTTTCTGTGGTGCAGTGTTTATTCCAGTCAGCACCCACCATCCCTCCTGGCTTTGGAAACTGCTTCCATGTGCAGCATCACCCTCCCTCGCCTGCCCCACGCTCAGAGCAAGAATTCCAGAGGGACTTTGCCAGGCTGCCGTAGACATGACCTCAGGCCAATGTGCAACTTGCTCCAGAGGTGCCTGTTTTCCTCTGTGGAGAAGCCACAGAACAGGGATACACAAACCCATCTGATATGTTCAAAGAATTACTGAGCATCTGCAAGGAGAGGGAAAGAAAAACAAATACACGGATAAAAGGATTCCTAGAACATGACAAAGAGGAAAGAAAAGGAGACAGGGATGAATAAGGCCACCCAGACAGGTCTCAGGCTTTTCTGGGAGCCCACCATTTCTCGACAAGAGGGACTTCTGCTCAAACTGTCCCTGCCTGCCTGATCCCCTTGTTCCTCCTGTTGGGAACACGTACTCAGACAGGACACAGAGTGCCTATGTGCAGCTTCACAGAATCATGAATGGTTTTGGCTGTAGGACAACAAAGGTCATCCCATTTTACCCCCTGCCACAGGCAGGGACATCTTCCACTATCCCAGGTGGCTCCAAGCCCCATCCAACCTGGCCTTGGACACTGCCAGCGATGGGGCATCACTAGGGAAGAGCTCCTTTCTGCAAAGCATGGACATGGTTCCTTGACTCCTGACCTCTGCCCTGACCACTTGGAGCAGCTCTAAAATGTGCCCCTTTTGTATCCACCCTGAGCAATTCCCCATTTTACACAGCCCAGGGTAGGTTTTTCCTGCTGTCCCTGGCACCAATCACATTGGGCACATCCATCCATCTTCCCGTCCTCCAGGGCTCACTCCACTGACATTCAAAAGTCTTCTACATATTGTTCCTCAGCTCCTTTTCCCTGCTCCAATATCAAGCACAAAGTCACATCCATTAAAAAAAAAAAAAAAAAAAAAAAAAAGTGGGCAATGTGGTCTTCCAGAATCCAGAGGAGCTGCAACTTTCATTCTGTCCAAGGACAGGAAGCTGAGACCAGCTCAGATCCCTCAGGAGATGTCCAGAACTGGTGTATACACTTCGTGCTGTAGATCTGAGTGGCCAGACAGGGATGACACCCAGTTTCTGAGATGTGGGAACACCCGTGGTCCCCAGGAAGAAGTAGGGATGTGCCTTCTGGTCTCCAGGAAAGCTGTATTTGGCAGCCTGAACTCCTGCTTGCCCTAGAGGATCTCCCACTGCAGCTCTGCCTTTCCAGGGAACACAAACCCTGTGAGGGTTGAGTGATGTCACCTGCCCTCAGGGGTCTTTATTCCTGGGGTTTCAAGTCACTACTGTTTGCTGCTGTGAGGATCAGACCAGCAGAGAGGGATATCTGGGTTACAGGAGAGAGGGATGAGGGAGGATGATCTCCTTGGTCCCCAAGACTGAACCAGCTGGGAGCTCTCAGGACTGATTTTCACTCTGGGTGTGATGAGATAAGGAGGTGCAGTTGGGATGTATGGGAGCCAGCAGGGAAATGGAGCTCTCCAAGGAAGGGAGAGAGACCTTTCCATGGCTTCAGCCTTTGGACAGAAAAATCACAACAGGCCTGAGAAGGGCCTGTTTGGGACGAGGGATCCTATGGCAGATGGGATTACAGGGCCAGCATGATGCAGGAATTAAAACAGGAAAAGAGCAGCACCAGGGGCTCTGGGACATGTGGAGAGCTCAGATGCTCATGTACCACCCCAGGGCTAATGCCAGGTACTGGTCCAGATCCAGGCTCATGTCCATGCAAAGTTCCCCACACTCAGTTTCCTATGTCCAGATCTATGCCCAAGTCCAGATCCATACCCAGGTCCATGCCCAGTTCCCCTTGTCCAGGTCCATGCCCACGTCCAGCTACTTTGACTTCATGAAAGTGAGACCACCAAGGGCCCTCTCCTGGCAGGGAAGGCATGGGAAGGAATCCTGCCGTGATGTGCCAGCACAGGGCGCCCTGAGCACACCAGCCCTGGCTGGAATCAGGGCACGGCCGGCACAGGACAGGGACTGAAGCTCAGTGGCTCTTGCTGGGCTCCACAAACATTTTTGCTGCTGAGTCCCAGGCTGAGCTCTGGAGTCAGCAAGTGCCAGGACCATTAATAGTGCAGTGAAAGTGTTTAAATTGGAGCTGCCACCAGTGCAGAAACAATAACTCCTGGTGCCCGAAGAACTGATTAGCAACGGCCCCAGGCTGCATTTTCCACCACTCTCTGTAGTGTGAGCAAGGGATTTGGCTGGGGGAAGGGTGAGAAGTGGAGCTCTGGGGCTTTGGTCAACCCTGCCATCATCAGGCCCTTCTCTGAGGCTGTGCCACGTCCCCTCTCCCTCATGTCCAGCTGCTGAAGCCCCTTGTGCAGAGCTCCAGGGCTGCACTGACACTTATTGTCGAGTGTTTACTGTCATTGCCGGGGAGACATTAGTTCAGATTATGTCAAAACAAAGTTATTCCAAGCTCAATCCTAGAGAAAAATATTATTGTAAGCACTGATTGGCGAGGGGCGGCATGTCCACTGCCAGCAGTCCCAAAGCCCAGGGGGTGGGGGGAGATAGGATCTTTGTTTTCCAGCCAGGCTCCCAGCCAAGAGCAGCCAAAGCCGAGGTAGAAGAGAGATTTTGTGAGGCAGCCAGGAATTCAGGTCAAAGCTTCTCCAGGAAAAAAAAAAATCCTTTAAACTGTAAAGAGAAAGTCTTGTTCCAGTCCCAGCCTTGGCCAGAAAGTGTATATGCCATATTGTCCAGGAATTGAATGTAAGGAATCCAGATATGCCATGTTATCCAAGAATCACATGTAGGAAATCCAGGAGTTGTTATCTAGGAATCACATGCTGGGAAGCCAGACGTAGCCTGTTAGACAGCAATTGTATGCAAGGAATCCAGATGTGGCACATCAGATGGGGGCTGGATGCAAGGAATCCAGATGTGCTGCATTACCCTAAAGCTGCAGGGAGGGGTGAGAAACAGGCAAACACATAGAGGCTGCACCTACTTTGGGAGTGCAGGTACCTGGCCTTAGCTCAGGAACAGATGAAAAGCCAAAAACAGGCTCAAAACCAAGGGCTGCAGCTGGGGACAGGTCAGGGACAAGCCTGTAGGGTGGGGGACCTGGTGGCTAGCGTGGAGAAGGGCAGAGAGGAAATGGCTGGGGGTGGAGGTAGGGTCAGAGTTCAGCTCTGGGGATGAGAGTCAGCAGGGAGGGGGTCACGTGGTGGATGGCCCTTCTCACCTGTGCTGGACAATGGCCCCAGAGCCACCAAGAGAGGTCCAGGAAGAGCCTTGAGCATGGCTGGCAGGGGAAAGGGAATGCACTAAGGGGAAGAGGAGAAGATGTAAGGGTATAAATGAGTCCAAAGAGGTGCAAATAAGGACAGCAAAATGCAGACAAAGTCTCAGGAGAAATTCCCAGACAGTGAGATAGAGTGGGCAATGGACACCTCTCCCAAGGCTGGAAGGGGATGGATGGGAGCTGTGGAGCAGCTCCCTTGGGTGGTGCAGGGGATGGAGCTGAGAGCCCAGTGCTGCAGCCTGAACCCTGGGGAGCTCAGCCTCAGTGGGTGTCACCGAGACCACCCCAGGTCCCATCCCAAGCACAGCTCCCTCATCCAGGGACAAGGGCAGGTGGGAAGCTGCCTCCACACAGGTGAGCCAGCATGGGTGCCACCACCAGCCCAGCACCCCAGGAACCCTTCACAAACCTGGGAAGTGCTGGGAGAAAAGGAATCTTCCCCAGCACTTGTCCCCTGTGGCCACCACCTAGTTTGGAACTCTTCAGAGACACAGTGCCTTCCCGTGCTGCCAGGACATCTTCCCACAAACTGGTCAGAGCTTCAAAGCAGTTGGGACCATCTCCTGGCAGCTGAGGCTTGTCTGGTCCCATCCCCCAAGGGATATAGGGAATGGGGAATGGGGAATGTGGAATGGGGAATGGGGATTAGGGATTGGGAAATAGGTCCATGACCCCACTGCTGGGGTGATTCAGTGCCAGCCTGGCATCCAGTGCTGTGGGTCCAATGCCCGTGATCCAATGCTTCCCATAAAGTGTGTCTTGGGGCTCAGGAGCACTATTCTGACACATCCCCTCCCCTCCAGGTTGTGGTTTCTCATCTGCTCTCCTTTCAGAGTCTATTTTCATCCTGCCCATTGAACAAGTGCCACAGAAACAAAGCTCTGGCTGGCTCTGGGGACCTGCCAAAACATGAGCTGTGCAAATGGCACCAGGCAAAATGCCCAGCATTATTCCAGCATGGAAATGGCCTCTTCAGAGCCCTCCCCTTCCCCAGAGCTCCTGCAGGAAGAGGCACCCACAAGGTGGAAGTGGAACATGCCCCAGCCACAGGGGTGTACAGAATCAGCACATTCTCCCTTGGGTTTGGGGAGGATGGAGTAGAGGAGGAGGGAGTGGGCAGTGGTGGGACCGCAAGGGTGCCCCCAGGCAGAAGGGAGGCAAGCATCCAAATTTATCCTGGGTGTCCTGGGAAAAGATCCTGATCCTGCCCATGCCATCCTCTGGGTGATTCTGGGCAGATGGGAGAACATTTCTCCACACAAAATGAGCTCCTCCTGCAGACATACAGGTGGTGTTGGTGCTACCATCTGTACCCTTGTCCCCAGCATCATCTGCCCACCTGTCTGTATGGTCACACTTGGTGGCTGAGATCTCTATCCCATAATAACCTCAATTCCTCTGCACTGCCTTTTCCATCTCCTGTATCATATCCAGTGTCCATCTCCATCCTGGTTTCATGGTCCTCTGTGGGTGGCCTGTGGTCTGAGCAGCTCTTTGCTGCTGGACATGGAACTGGACCCACTTTCCTGTGAGCACTCTGTTTCTTTCTTACTTGGTGCCCCCAACCAAAGGGTAAAGCCCTGCCAGGAGGGGACAGCCCGGGGGGTCGGGCTTTACTCCCAGGGAACAGGGACAGGACAAGAGAAAACGGCCTCAGGCTGGGCTGGGGGAGGCTCAGGATGGGTACTGGGGGAAACTTCACAGAAATGGTGATCAGGCATTGGAGCTGCCCAGGGCAGTGGTGGAGTCACCACCCTTGAAGGAGTTTAACAGATGTATCGATGTGGCACCTGGGGACATGGGTTATGGTGGCCTTGGCAGTGCTCGGAGAATGGTTGGACTCGATTATCTCAGAGGGCTTTTCCAACCACATGATTCAGTGATTCTGAGGTTCTAAGCATCTGTGCACTCTCCAACTGGTTCTCCACAAGGGCCACAAAGGAATGGGATGAACACCTTGATTTGGTCCTTGCCAGCAAAGCTTACCCAAAGAATTTCTTCTACAACTTGGCCCCCGGAGCCTGAATCACAAGAGAGCTCCAGGCTGTAGTGAATCCTCCCAGGATCCAGAATCTCCTCCAGTGCCTGGTGGCCCTCGAAGAGTAGGAAACTGCAGCTTTTTTAAGGCTGAATTTGTTGAAATTAGATTTGCAGCCAGTGAGCCATGGTGAGCATTTGTCAACTCTCCCCAAAGCGTCCCCCACCAGGAAATATCTTTATGTGCAAGTACCTATAAAAATGGTGACATCACCACCCAGGCTCCTCTGAGCAAGTGGGACAAACCACGCCCTGCATCCTGCAGTTCATTTCCAGCCCCTGGGAGCAAGGTCTGTGACAAGTGGACAGCCACGTCCGGCTGCCCCTCCCTGGGCCATCGAGCCCTGGCTCATGGCAGGTATCCAAGCCCTCGGCATCATCTGATCTTTCCAAGACTTGTTCAATGTCAGTGTCAGCATTCCAGGGGCTCCTCCAGCAGCTCATTCCCAGCTCTGGGGTATCAATGAACCGGGCCTGTTGGTCTGCAGTTGCACAGCCTCCCTTGCACAGATGTAACTGCTTTACCCTGGTCTCCCTCATTACAGATTTAATTACTTTACCCTGCCAGGATCGAATATGTCTCTGCTTTGACCCAGCACAGGGTGGAGTCATTTGTTGAACACTGAGGGGTTTGCTTGTTAGGATTAGGCCCCATTTGTTTTACGTAGGGCTGGGATCTGGGGCTGGCTTCACTTGGTTGTCGTAAATGCATGTTCTCAAAGGCTTCTCGCTGCCATTAGCCAATGACAGCTCACTGATTTCTTTGGCTTTCTCTCCTACCACCTGCAGTTCTGTGCATCACTGGAGGCCTCCAGGTTCCTCATCTCCCTGGGGTGCTCCTCCTTGTCCAGCCCATGCATTGGACCCTGGGTTTTGATACATACCAGGCTCTCAGCAGAAACCTTCTCTGTGTTGGGAGTTGTCTCCTCCAGAACAGACAGGAGTGTCCCATGGGTCAGATGGATTCTGCTTGAATTGCCAACCCTGGGTATTCCATTACCATTCCTGCAGCCTTTTCCTGCCTCTGTCCACAGTCAATCTGCTGGAGACACTCCCACGTGGATCGAGCAGCCCAGCCAGGACACTGAATGCTCTGCTAGGTCTTAGGCAGATCCCTCCTCAGGTCTTCACCAGCTGCCATAATCCTGCTGTCCCAGGACATACCACCAATGTCTCTTTTCACATCCAATGGCCACTCAGCTCCACACCACCATCTTCCCCACCATGTGACACTGCCTGTCAGCATGAGTCACCCCTCCAGAAATCATGGCAGAGGCAGAAGGAAGAGGGGAAGGCACACTGCCCTCTCCAAGGCAGCAAAACAAAGTCAACACTTTGGCCTTCGTTCAGTTCCTTGCCTCTGTCCCAGATGCTGTCCAGGCCCCCGCCTGGTTCCCACCTGCTGCAGCACTCGGGCAGTGTGGTCCTCCCCCTGCAGCTGCAGGCCACCACACTTACACGTCCAAACCGCCTCTGACAGCTTCTTCCCTGGGAGAATTATTTTGGGCTATGAAATCATGGCTTTTGGGGCACTGTTGAGACGTCCTTGAACGAGTCCCAGTTTTTGCTAACACCTCCCACTCTAAATTTACAGTCCCAGTTGGTCACGCCAGCAATTGTTTTGAATTTTAGCAAATTGACCTTTCAGATGTCCAAATAAACATTCTGTTCATTGATGGCCAAGGCTAGCACAGACGTGGTGCTCTCTGGTGCCTACAGATCCCCCATCCCAAGCCCAGGAATTCACCTGACACCATCAGAGCCCACTCACTCCTTACCCTGATGGTGCCCAGAGCTCTGTGCACAGACCAGTTCTTGTCTTATTTGTAGAAACTCTGGAGAAGTTGTGCTGCTGACTGCAAAATGAAGCCCTTAAGCCTCTACAACCCTGTCTAATGAGAGAAGGGCTGCCTGCAGGGCTGCCTTTGGAATCTAGGGCCATCAGAGATGTGTCAGCTCCTGTCCTGCCCCTGGGCTGAGCCAGCACATCTCACTGAGCCACTGTGTGGGGTTAGTGAGATGAACACTGCCGGGGTCACAGTGTTCATCCAGCCTCTCTTCAGCTGTTCCAGGGCTTCAACAGCCCCTCCTGGCAACAGCATTTCATTCATTCCTCATCCCATTTTCCTTCCTTGTGAGGCACTTAAAAACTTTACCTTTGAGGCTGTGGCTTTTTGTTCATTATTCACCTCGGAATCCCAACATTTTTTGGCAGCCTTGGGCCTCCAGTCCCTCCCAGCCACCTTCATTCCTGGAGCCCGTTTGTTTGCCGAAACTCGTGCTGTTTCTGGCCATAGTTTCACTGGACTGAGCTGCCACTACATTTGCAACAAGTGTTCGGCAACAGCACAAGCAGACTTCACGTTTCTAAACCCTGCTGTTTTTGGGACTTGTGTATGGCACTGCTGTGGCTGAGGTCACCATCCCACCTCGTGCACACACTGGACACTCCCCTGCTCCATACCACCTCGTGCCCTGCTCCAACACTCAGGTGCCCCAGACCTGTGCCAAGGGGCTCAGCTCATCAGCACAGGTCACTCACAGCAGGCACCACCCAGCCTGGGGCCAGCCCTCTGCCCACACCATGCACTGGGGCCTCCATGGTCTTCCACAGAGGGATCACTTGTGGGAGGAGCATTGACAAGGTCTGGGTGCCACATTGGCACTGGCACACTTTGGAGGTGATGTGGGTCATCCCTGCTTGTTGGTCACACCAAGATCTGCTACTCCAGGAGGTTCCAGTCCAGCACTGGCTGTGTCCCATCCCCAGGTGAGCCAGCTGGTGCATCAGCAGTGGTGTGAACCTGGCTCCAAGCACATTCCACAGGCCATTCCCTCTCAACACACCTCCCAGAGCAGTGAGGTGCCTCCGTGGGGATCGGCCAGGGCAGGGGTGTGGGCTTCTCCTCCCCATGGAGCCACATCTCCAGAAAGAGGGTCAACATCAGGCCAAGCTTCCTGTGTCATGTGGAAGGGGGCCAGATCCCACCACTCCAGATGGGTGTTGCTGGCAGATGTTCCCACAGGTGGAAGGACAGAGGCCATAGCATCCCTTGGATCGCCTTCCCCCCGAGGCAGAGGGGATGGGAATGGCCACGGGCTCCAGCTGGTCTCCTCCTGGAGAGTCCTTGTCCCGTGGGACAGCCCTGCCCCTCGAGGATGCTGTCGGACTTGGGCCTTCGGAGGAAGACCCAGGGCCAGAGGACGAGGAAGACCCAGGGCCAGAGGACAAGGTGAGCAGGGCTGTGCAGGCTGCAGAGGTGTCCGGGGGCTCGTGGATCCCAACAGACACAAGCTGAGCTGCCCGTGGATATGGAGAGCTCCGCTCCAGATGTCCACGGCATATCCAGCATGGGGCAGCCCCCGGGCACCGCACGGGATTTCGGAGATGCCGTCAGGTGCCGGTGACTCACGGAATGAGATCGGGCAGTTCCGCGGGCCCGGGGAGCCCGGGGAGGCAACAGCAGTCTGAGATTTATTCCACAAAGCAGCCTGAAAACAAACCCGAGGAATGTTTATTCTTTTTCCTATGTGGCAGGGAAATAAAGCCCGATTGTCTCTGGAAATGCTGGCAGCCCCACACACGGCTCCTCCGCGGAGATAGCGGCCGCAGCCGGACACTCCCAGCCTGAGTCAGGGCTGCCTCACCGCGGTGTGCGCGGCAGACGAGGGAGATTCGTGGAGTGACTGAATACTGGGCTGGAGCCCACTGGGAGAGGTCACAGCGAGCCGCAGGAGCACCTGCCACGGCCGGGGACACCTGCGATTTCCCTCCGTTCAGCACAGCCCCCGACTACGAGGAACTGACACAGGACTGACACACTCGAGGAGGGAGCCGCCACCCCTCCCCAGAGCAGTTTGTCCCCTCCCCTGGGGAGGCAGGGGAGGGCTGCGAGCTGCTGCGGGGCCTCTCCTTGCACACCAGCTGTGCTCTGCCTTGACATTCTCCCCCAGATCCCCACCCTGCCCTCCCCAGCATCCCCGAACTCCCTCCTAGCTCCAGAGGGGCCAGGCAAGGTAACACTTGGGATCTCGTTAATCAAACAACACCCAGGCCAGCCCAGATCCCCTGTAAGAGCAGCCAGCAGTGCAGGGGTCACTGGGTGAGATGTCAGAGACCATGAGGACTATGCATACCCAGCACTGTGCTTACTCACTCCACAGAGAGCACAGAGGCACCCCAAAACCCAGCTGGTGTCACCTTACACCACACCCCATCCAGATGCTCTCTTGTTCTTCCAATACTCCACTTCCAAGAGCTGCCAGTCTCCCTGGGGTGCTGCTCCAAACAGGACCACTGATGAAGCATTCCCCAGGGCTGCTCCCTTTCCTGGGAGCAGGAACTGCAGCCCTGAGACTGGTGCAGGTGGGAGGGGTGTGGGGATGGGGCAAACACTGCTGGGAGCAAGGCCACAGGAAGGGCAAGAGTGGGCAGCATGTGGACGAGCACCTCCTCAGAATTCCAGCACATCTCAGATGAGCAGCTCCTCAGAATTCCTGCACACCTCAGATGAGCATCTCCTCAGAATTCCTGCACACCTCAGATGAGCAGCTCCTCAGAATTCCTGCACATCTCAGATGAGCAGCTCCTCAGAATTCCAGCACATCTCAGATGAGCAGCTCCTCAGAATTCCTGCACACCTCAGATGAGCAGCTCCTCAGAATTCCTGCACATCTCAGATGAGCAGCTCCTCAGAATTCCAGCACATCTCAGATGAGCAGCTCCTCAGAATTCCTGCACACCTCAGATGAGCAGCTCCTCAGAATTCCTGCACATCTCAGATGAGCAGCTCCTCAGAATTCCAGCACATCTTGTGCAGCCTCAGTGGGCCCAGGCTGAGAAAGGAAGGGATGGGGTCCCCCAAAGGAGGAATTGGAGCCCCTAAAAGTGGATGGCAGGAAGGTGGAGTCACAAAGTTCCCAGGTGAGGGGACAAAGAATTGTGAGCCCCCAGCAGCCTTAGGATTTCCAGAGGTGGGGATGAAGGGGGCACTGTGGGCAGTGCCAGCCCATGCCCCCACTGCAGCCACCCCCAGCTCATGTTTTCCACATATTTGGCAGGGGCTCTGCTCTTTGATCCTGCCTTGCAAACTTTTCCAGCTTTGACCTCAGTCCCACTGCAGAACACACAGCCTCTGCAGGCTTGGGAGGGCTGGAGCCCATCCCATTCCCTGCCCTGTCTCCCAGGGCCCAGCCCTTTGCAAATCAAGAATGTTTATTTAATTTTTTTTTTTTTTAATGAAACAAAAACCCCCTCTCATACAGTTAGGGAAGCCCTGAGACAACAAACAAACATGAGTGTGATACTGAGCTTCAAAAGGGCAGGAAGAACCAGTCTGTGCCTCATAAAATAATGAGTGAGTATTAGGAAAAGATCCTTAAATACCATAGATAAAAAAAGCAAAAGCATCTGGCACAGACCATTTGCAAAGAACATCTCTTGCCTGAGAAACTTAATTGTTTTGTCAGGAAGAATTACTGGAAGAGGCCAATTAGAGCTGGATTTCAGTTCAGTGCCTGGCCTGATGGCCCCAAAGATTAGCACCCACACGCATCTCAGTGTCCTGAGCAGTGTCACACCAGCTCTGGCCCAGCGTGTGGAGCAATGCCTGGAACTGCCAGGGACACAGGGAGGTGTCCTGGTTTGTGTGACCACCAGCCAGCCTAGGAGGGGGTCAGGGTTCATTCCCAAGCCCTGGGGACACTGGGACCAGAGGGGCTGGTCAATCTGTTGTTGAGCAGACAGATGTGAGAGCAGCAAAGTGAAGCCTTTGAGTCCTGGGATCCCAAGGCTGGTCCATGGGGAAGATACTCTGAAGGGTCTGAGAAATCAGACTGAGGGGATTGACCCTGAGATCAGGAGAGGCCAGTGAAGGAAGAGGAGTCTCCACCACGATGGGGCAGTGGGACCATCCCAGGGGCAGCAGGCACCATGTCTGGCATCAGCCTGTCACCACCTGCTCTGGCACCTGTGAGAGGACGTGCAGCTCCACCAGCTCCATGAGTCAGGACTATCCTGGTGCTGGGTCAGGTCCCAGAGCCAGACGAGGATCACATCCAGGAGAAATGTCCCAGCTTTAACCAGAGTCTGCAGTGAACAGCTCAGAGCTCAGCAGGGAGATCAAGGTCCCAGGGCAGATCCATTCTGCATCTTGTCCTCTCCTCTTCTGCAAACCGTCTTCGTGGTTTGGACCTTCTTTTACAGCCCTTCTTGTTGCCATCTCTCAGATATCCCTCAGCCCCTCAGGGACTGTCACAAGCATTGCTGGGCACAATCAGAAAATTGCAGAGTCCCTGGGGTGGGTGAGGCCCTGTGGAGGTGTCTGGCCCACCCCACTACCCCCAGCACAGCCTGGGGCCAGTCAAGTTCTGAACATGCCCAAGAGCAAAGCCCTTCCCACTTCTCCATTCTCACGTTTTGTGACTGTCATAGGGGAAAAAATTCCATCAGGACAAATTCAGGTGTTCCCTGACAGCCTCAGCTGTCACCTCTGGTCCCACGGCTCGTCAGCGAGCCCAGGTGAAGCAGAGCAGCCTCCAGGGTTCCTCCCTGCTGGGCCCCAGCTCGTCCTCACCCCATGCCCTGCTCAGCATCCCAGCCAGGCTCCTGTGCCCGCTGATGGGACAGTGGCTGCTGGGGCCCTCAGGGTCAGCACTGCAGGTGCTTCCCAAGGAACCTTTGCCCTGCAGGGCTTGGGGCTCGGAGCCAATGGACGTGCAGAGGTCAGCGAGGGCAGCATGGAAAGTGAGAGGGGGCAGAGGCAGGGAAAGCTTTGGACAGGCCCTAATGGAGACATTCATTCACTTACAGAGACCCCAAGCATGAGTGAAACCAGACCCTGGGGGAGAGATAACAGCACAATTACAGCCACACTGGAATCCAGACCGTGGCTTGCCTGCTCTGCTGGGGAAAAAAAGATGAAAAGATAACAAAATACCTACCACAGGCACCAGTTGCTGCCTGCTGGACACAGCCCGGAGAGCTGGTCCATGGCAGGAGCCAGGGGCACAGGGTTGTGCCTACAGCTGGATGGGGTTGGTGGCATTCAGGGTGCTTTTGTGGGGTCCTTATGGCACCTGAGCTCTGCAGAGCACTGCCAGCCTGGGGTGGATCCCACACACTGGGGAGACAGGGGCCTTGGATCCCCCACACCCCAGCATGTCCCAGAATACCTCGGGATGGGATGAGATTTTATTGCAGCCATAGAGCCCTTGCAAGATGCATCCCTGGTGCTTCCCAGCTCTGGCCACAGCCTGAGGCAATTCCCTCTCTTGGGTTGCATCCCATAAGTGCAGACATCCCTGCATGAGCAGGAGGCTGAAGGCCCAGCCAGGAGGGAATAAGATACCAAGCCCCTGTCACCAGGGGCTGGCAGGATGGGATCTGGAGGTGTGGAGAAACACTCTGTCCCACATCCCACCCTCAAAGCACCCAGAGACACAACCTTGCCTCCAGCCTGGCTTGGCCTTCCCATAGGATGTCTGGGCATGAGGAAACCACTGCTTCCACCAGCTCAAAATACCAGCAAACCCAGTGGCCATCATGTCTCCAGTGCCTGCCTTGCCCCCACTGCTGTGTCCATTCCCCACCAATATCAGCCACTCTCGCTGAGGACAGCTGGGGACAAGCCCAAGGATGGCAAATCCCCTCAGTGACTGTGGTCCCAGAGGAGGAGCAGAGCAGCTGCTGGGCTGTGCTGCCCTGAGCCACATCCCATGGGCTCAGGCTCTCAGGACATGCTCTGGGCCCTGCAGCCAAGCCCAGCAGCCCCAGGCAGCAAAGGTGCTGAGAAATGGCTAGCAGGGTACAGCCTGGCACCCCCTCCACAGGGCAGGACCCATCTCACCAGCCTGGGAACAGGGATTGTGGAGTGTAACCCTGGGATGTCAGACCCCCGGCAGTCTCATCATGAGATAGAAAATGTAAAGAATCCCTGGGAAATGAAGGGGTCTCTCCTCACCCTGGACTCCGCCAGCAGCATTGGTGGGAGCTGCCCCTCTCTGCCAAGGCCAGGGCAGCTCCAGGGTCACCAGCAGCCCCAGACAGCCCTAGTCCCTCTCTCCAGGCAATGCAGGAGCACAGCATCCCAGGATGTGCCTGTCAGGAGCAGGAATGCAGGCCATAAATCACTCGGGCTGTGATGGGAGCTGGCTCCAGGCCACGTCCATGGCAGCCCCTCGTGCTCCCCTTGCCAAAGGGAACAGGCAGGGCACGGGGTGCTGGCGGCGCTGCCACCACACGCAATCCGTCTGCAATGCTGCAGCCTGGCTTTATATCAAACAGGGCCAAAGGTTGGATGATTTAATTTTTTCATTTTTCCTTGCAGTACAGCAGGAAATAGCTGGGATAGTTACATACCTGGCGAGATGGCTGAGGAGTCGGGTGCCAAGAAACACAGAGGATCTGGCATGGCCCAGAGCATCTGTGCTGCACACAGAGCCTGCAGGCACCTGGGGCTGGGGGGTCTGCACACCTGACCAGGGAGTGAAAGGTCACAGCAAAGACCCCCACACTGGCCAAGGCTTCAGGAACTGGTGGAGAGTGGCCAGCATGACCTGGGTGGCCTAGAAGCACAGAATCGTGAAATGGTTTGGGTTGGAAGAGACCTCAGAGCCCGTCCAGGGACACCTTCCACTGTCCCAAGGTGCTCCAACCCCATCCAGCCTGGCCTTGGATACTCCCAGGGGTAGCCACAGCTGCTCTGGGCACCCTGTGCCAGGGCCTGCCCACCCTCACAGGGAACAATTCCTGCCCAATGTTCCATCCATCCCTGCCCTCTGGCAGTGGGAGCCATTTCCTGTGTCCTGGCATAGAAATCTTCTCTGACACTGGTACTTTGTGCTATCTTGATCCCCAAATCCTTGTCCTACCAGCAGAGCAATTGTCCTTCCTTGCTGAGGCTGATCAGATCAGTTTCCTCCTGATCCTTGTCCTGGCCCTGGTCCATGGGGCTCCTCTAGCCCCTGCTCGCCACCAGGGTCAGCCTGAGAGTTTCCTCTTATGGCATCTCCCTTAATGAGGTGGACTGTGGGATGTCTTTTTTTAAAAAGATCCTTTCTTCAACAAGTCAGGCTCACTTTGAGATGGTCCTTCAAGGCTTCTCTCATAGCTGTGGATTCAAGGGTGTTGAAAATTCGGGGAACCACACCTGCTCACACATTATAACACTCCCAGGAAAGTCGTGGTCCTGTGAAACAGCACCAAACCCTTTCATGCAGCTGAGGGTCAGACACGTATCCTTCCCAGCTGCTTTTCCAAGTGCTGGAGGAGGAGGTTCCCTACCTTGCCCTGTTCTGAGGGGTTGGGGGCAATGCCCAAAGCTTCCCTGTACTTCACCCCTAACAGCAGAAACAGAGCATCCTCACAGGGTGACACAGCCTCAAATACTTTCCCAGCTTACAGCAGTTTTCATGGACCTCCTGAGCCAGAGTTGAGCCTTTGGCTGTGATAATCCCTGGGGGATTTTTCTTCCATGAACTCGAACTGAACCCACCCTGTGAACACGCGTGAGCTCCCAGTTTAATTGTTACTTGAGATAATCCACAGATGAGATTTCTTCAGCCAGTGTTCAAAGTGCCGTAAGGCAAAAGCCCATCATCAGGCTTTTGGAAATACAGGATTTATCCAAGCTCCCTGGGCCTTCAGCCCAGCCTAGGCTGAGCTTGACCCTGTGGGAGGACTTTACCTGCACTCCCCACTCATTGCAGGAAAGCAAGGTGACCAAGCAGCCACCCCAGACCCAGCCATGGTCACACCTCCCCAGAACCACAGGGGCCACCACGGGTCAGCAGGACCACCAGGGCTCACCTTCACCTTCCCTTTAGACCTGGGAAATCCATCAGCCACCCCCAGGAGGCCATGCTGCCTCTGCCCACGCACTCCTGTTACCCTGTCTCGAATTATTTAAAGTTGTTTCCGCTGTCTGGGCTCCTCCTGCTGTTCTAGAGATAATTCCCAAGATTTCCATTCTGTCAGATTCCTGGCCTCCCCCTGAACTTACTCCCTTAGGCGTGTTTCTGCAGGAGCGGGTGTTCCCATGGGACCCTCCCTCACTTGTGCTTCCCGGGAGCCGTGACGCAGCAGCTCCAGCCCGCAGCCTTCGCTTCTCTGCTTTGCCTCCCTCCTTTTCCAGGAGTCATTGCACACCCTCCTCCAGCTGCACTCTCAGTTCAGAGACACTCACCACTAGCCTGCCTAACCAGGTCATTTGGATCAACATAGGCTGGAGAGCATTCAGAGGAGCAGATCCAGCCACAAAACCCAAAGAGGCAATCCTCCAGCAAAGTCCTCCAGAGCTGAAATATTCAGCACAGGGAGGGCAAGACACAACATCCAGGAACCATTGGTTGACATCAATCTAAAAACAAGCACAGATGTCATTGAGCTCTAAGATGGAGGAACTCAGCAGCAGGAAACAAGTTGGTCTTTAAGGTCCCTTCCAACCCAAACTGTTTTAGGATTCTAGGAACTCTCAGTCCATGGTCATCATTGCCCAACCCACTGACACCTTCCCACTTCATTGCTCTCACTCCAAATCACTTGGGTAACTTCTCACCTTGCTTTCCCTGGATGTATGACATGGTTCAAGTTGGTGATTTGGTTCCAGTTGGAATTGATAAACTCAGCTCAGGTTCAGCTCAGCTCAAGAAAGGGATAATGGTTTGACCTCTTTAGCTCCACTCCCACAGGGACCCACCCTGAAATCCTCATTTGGGCAGGATGGGCAGGGGATGAAGCAGCATAGGCATTCTTCATCCCTCCTGCCAATGTCAATCTGCTGGGCACACAGCAGAGCTGGGATTCAGGGATGCACCTGAAAAAAGGAAGGATTGGACTCCAAGAAACACTGCAAGAACATGAGGATAAAATAAATAACAGCAATTGGACACAGGAGCCATCCTCTTTCCTGAATATCCATAGTGTTGGGAGTTGGTGGAGGAAGTAACAAACTGCTTTTCAGGATTCAGATTCCCAAACACCACCTCAGCAGACAGAGTTGAGGTGTCTTGATCTCACCAAAGGTCCAGAAGTGCTTTAGGATCATCAAAATGAACCTCAACAGGTAAGGTCCAGACTGCCCTGGGATCACTGAGATCACTTGGAGAGCAGCCAGCCTTCCCGAAACCACTGAGTCATCTTTTACAAGTCACAATAAATCCTTTGTTTATTTATAGCCACTAATCCACTCAATTCCTGCTCCAGTGAAAGTTTGCACCTTATTACTGAGCTGAGCTTTATTGACTTCAGCTTCCACCTCCTGGATCTCACCCAGTCTGTCCCTTGTTCTTCCCAGAAGGTGGCAGTCACTTCCCAAGATGCAGGGACGAAACAGGGAAGTCCCAGGGAGGAGACCTGGAGCGGGGCTGAGTCTCACAAGAGTGCTCTGGGTAGCCAGGCTGGTGGCAGGGCAGGTGGTCAGGAGGATTTGGGGACATGGTCAGGTGGGCTTGCACCGAGCCAGAGGGCTGTGGTGCAGCCACACCTGGAATTCCAGGAGTGGCAGGGGTGTGACCAGCGAGTCACGTTGTGTCCTAGGGTGGGAACAGGGAGCTCCTGCGGAGGACCTGGGGACACTGAGTCACGAGGGTGCTGTTCCACAAAGGACCCTGAGTCATGAGGGTGCTGCTCCACGAAGGATGATGAGTTCCAGAGTTGCTGTCCCAGGAGGGACGCTGAGTAACCGGCCTGAGGTGTGCCAAGGTGTCAGTGATGTCACGGCACTGCCTGTGGGATTGGGAACAGGGAGGCAGCACCGGGGGAAACTCACCTGGCTGCGGGAAGGGCTGCGAGGGTGTGGCAGAGCAACAGGGGACGTGTGGTGGGTGGGACCTCAGGTCTCTGGGTGTGTTGGATATGATCAGGGTGGGAAGTCCCCAATTAGGGGAAAGAAGCAGGTGACAATGGGGACAAGAGGGAACAAGGGGGGAGGGGGACAAGGAGTGGGGTCCATAAGCTGGGGGTGTGGGTGTGGTTTGTGGGGCTGCTCAGAGGTGAGGAAAAGGATGAGCTCAGATGCGAACTGCAGCCCGAGCATGTCCTGTGAATGGAGCCACTGACATTTGGGATGAGGATAAAGAGAAATGGGAACGTCACCAGTGAGGGAGCACCATGTGCCTGTGATGATGTGGAGCTGGGGGACAGAGGGGGTGTGGAGCTCTGTCCACCAGGAGCTCAAGGGGACGGTGGAGTCCATACACAGGGAGTTCAGGGGAAAGGACCACAAAGGATTGGGAATGCAAGAGGGATGGAAGCATTACACACTGGGGGTGCGGGAGGGAGGGAGCACCGCACATGGGGGCTGCAGGGAGGATGGGATGCAGGTGACACGCGTGCAGAGGCTGGGTCTGATGTAGGAGCACAGCGGCCTGGGAATGTTCTCAGCATGGCACTGATGTCTTGCTGCTGCTGGCCCCGGGCACCAGTGCCCTGCGAGGTGACAGCCACCGTCAGGGAACACGCCAGGTCCGGGGCACTCGTGGGACAGGGGCAGCGTGGCCCACTGGAGGCAGCACAGCCCTTCCCACCCCTGCGAAGCCCTGAATCAGCTCCGTGGGCTGCTCCCGCTGCTCCCACCTCCGGCCAGCTCCGCGCCGGCAGCGCTGATTTACAGCTCAGCCCCTCCTGTCACCTGGCCCGAAGGCGGGCGGTGGCACCAGGGCAGGCGGGCTGGTGACAGCAGCCCCGGGCACCATCAGTCACAGCAATGCTGAGATTTACAGACTCAGAAATCGAGCAGAGACCCAGGCATGCTCATGCGGCTGAGTGGGGTTCAGGGGGCAAAATCCACAGTCCTTGAACACCAGAGGGATTTGGGTTAGGGGAGAAGTGGACAGATTCCAGTCATGTTTGGATGCTGGAAAAGCAAATGTGAGTGCAGAGCACTCCCATCCAGGGTATGTGAAACCCCAGCAGCCACACCTGCTCTGTCCTGCTGTCTGTCACCTCCTCGGCCATGGAGAGATCACATAATCGCTAAGGTTGGGAAAGCCCTTCAAGATCATCAAGTCCAACCAACCTCCCAGCACTGCCAAGCCCACCACTAAACCACCTCCCCAAGTGCCACATCCACATGTCTGTTAAACTCCTCCAGGGATGGGAACTCCTCCGCTGCCCTCAGCAGCCTTTGCCAGGGCCTGACCACTCTTTCTGTGACAAAATGCATCCTAATATCCAACTGGAACCACCCTCCTGCCTCTCTCTCCATATGGAGGCTCTCCAGATCCCACCTGGCTGTCACCCTACAGGGTTTTCATTTCCTGCTCTGCCCAATTCTGCACCCAGCAGAGCATTTCACTGCCACCTTGTGTGGCTCAAGTGCCCCGCAGGATGGTTGTCTGTGCAATCCCAACTCAGAAGATGCAGCAGAGAGCTCAGGGGACCATGAAGGGCCCTTTCCCAGAGCTGGGAATGTCTTGGGATGCCCTGAGGACATTTTCTGGTGCTAGTAGGCTCCTGCACCAAGAAACTGCAGTCAGGACAGATGCACAGAGAGGCAGCCCATGACCCAGACAGCCTCAAGTGACAGTTACCATGACTGTCCCCAAAGTCCAGAAGCTGCCAGAAGCTGCCATGCCCACAGTTGTCCCCCTCCAAGCATCTGTCCCCTTGCCCCAGAGACATCCACACAGCTGGACCCAGGGGCTGTGTGGGCCACCCAGAAAGTCTCTGAGACACACAGGGCCATGAGACTGAGCATTCTGTCACTCCAGTCTGATGAAGAAGCTTAAAGACATTCCAGCATCACTGGGATGTCCAGGGGGATAGCATTAGTCCCACTCCAAGGGTCAAGGACGTGCCAGGACTGCCCTGCCCAGGCCCTGGGCCATGCAAGCCCACCTGCCCAGGGTACCAATGCTACCACACACTTCACCTGGGGATCCAGGAAGGCTCAGAGGGGAGACCTGCAGGCACGTTTGGTGCCAGGTGACATTGCTCACCGTGGAGATGCCTGGCCCAGACCCAGCACAGACCTGGGCTTTCCCAGCTCCTGTCCCAGTTCAGTGGCAGATTTGAAGGCAAGGGACCTACCTAAGCTACCCTTCCACCCCTGCAGCAGCTCCTTGGGGAGAGAGGGCAGGTGAGGTCCAGCAGAGATCTGTGGGCTCAGGGGGCTCAGCCTCTGCTTTGGGGGCACATGTTCCCCCAAGTCCCTTTGAGGAGTGGTGGGGACATTCCAGCAGGGCAGCTGAGCTGAGCTCCAGGATCCCAGCACCCCATCAGGGCACAGATGGACCTCTGTCCCCAGGCAGGGGACAAGGACAGCGCCCTGAGGAACTGCACCATTGGAGAGGAATGTCCTGTGACCCAGTAGGAGCCCGCCAGCACCAGGCCACGTGTCAGGACAAAGTCCAGCCTCACATCAGCACCAGCAATGTGACACTCCAACCTGCCACAACCTGCTGCCACCTCTGTCCCCCGCCCTCAGCGGGGACAGCCCAGGGCATCCAACGCTGGCAGCAGGTCCAGTGCAGAGCCCAGCTGGTTCATGCTGGGTCAGAGCCATGGTGGTGGCACAGGGTGCAGATGTTTGCACAGCTGTGCTGCGATAGAGCCAGCCACCTGCGGGAATGGGGTGCTTGGAAAAACAATGGCAAATTCTGGACTGGATCCGTGCAAGTCACAGCTGCAGAAGGCAAGGCCTAGTGGCCCCTGGGGCCAGTAGAGCAGGGACAGAGGGTGCTGGTGATGCATCCTGGCACTAGTTTGTGAAGGAAAGTTCAGTTAGTGATGGGAATCACGACAAGGCTGTGAAAGCTCTTGCTGGAGGCCACAGCCCCCCCGGGGACGCCAAGCACGAGGGATTGGGCCCATGCTGGTGGCAGCAAAGGGGACAAAATGCCCATAAGCAGTGGCAAGAGGTGTCACAGGGCTGCAGCCCCCGTGGACTCTGCCCGGGAGCCATCCCTGTGTCCCCAGGTGGGTGGGACGGTCCCGGCTGTCACGGGGCCGAGCCTGGCCGCCCCCCAGCCCCGCACTGTCCTCGGCCACTCCACCAGAATTCTCGGAGCGCGTCCCCGGGCGGGACTCCGGAGCCCGGCGCGGCGCGGGTCCTTCCCGCGGGTGGAGGGCTCCCTCTCGAGGGTCCGGGCCAGCACTGCCCGGCCGCGGGGCTGAGCTGTCCCCGCGTGTGAGTCCCCAGGGCAGAGAAGCAGGAGGACAACAGGGACCACAGAGCAGATGATGAGGCCACCAACGCGGCCTCAGGGAGCCACCAGCTCCCTCAAGGCGCAGCATTTTCTTCCTGTCATTAATTAGCAGCTGAATCTGTCACTAATTAGCGGCTGTTTCGCTGCTGGAAACAGAGGCCATGGGCACAGCTCTGGCTTGTCCCAGAGCTGATCCTCGTCCTCGCTGCGACGCCAAAAATTGGTTTAACGGGGGACTCCCGCAGTGACGTCCCAGGGAGATACCTTCGAGATATCATTATCTTCGAGAGATAACGAAGCTGGACACGGAACGTCACAAATGTTGGGCACCTGGATCAGGCATTCCAGAAAATCGTGATCTGGAGGTGACACCTGCCCGCCCCTCTCTGTGCATCGGGCTGGTTCCCAGGGGTTTCTTGCTCTGAGCAAAAGCCGAACTTCACGTAGGTTATATACTCGTGGCACACCTCAAGCTGGAGCGGACTCGGTAGGGATTGATGCCAGGCATCAGGATCGTCAATTCCAACTCCCTGCTCCTCGCAGGAGCCAGGATGTGCCTCCTCCTTCCCAGCCATTGCCCGCTCCTGTCCTCTGTCCCCACGGGGCAGCGCAGAATGACCCAAGGGGGCGGGATGGGCAGAGCAGGAGGAGGAGGTGGTGGTGGCTTCCTCCCCGGGGGCAGTCCCGGGCTGTCACTGCTACGCACAGTGCGACACGGCGGGCTCGGGTGGTGGCCGCACTAAGTGACGGCCGGACTGGAGGAAGGAGATGCGGATGCAGGATGGAGGTGACAGCGCAGCATTGGGGCAGTGTGGGGCTGGGGTCAGGGGCCAGGCAGGAGGTGGCCTGCCCAGGGCACTGTCCCCGTGCCTCGAACAAGAGTGGCGCAATGAGAACTGACCCCTAGGGTGACAGAGCAGCAGAAACAGTGGACACTGCTGGCAGACAGCGGAGCTCCCTGGGGCTCCTGGTGCCACTCCCCGTGGGGATTCGGTGTCACTCCCCCAGGGTCTTTGATGTCACCACCCCTGGACTTGGTCATCCCCCCAGGGCACTTGGCACCCCCTGGGGCACTTGGTCCCCACTCAGACCTGGTCAAGTGTCAGGACACCGGGACCTTCCCCCCCTTCCCGGCGCACTTGGTCGCTCCCAAAGCCCCGAGGGGCAGCACCGGCGGCCAATGGAGCGCGGGGGCGTGGCTGGAGTGGGCGCTCACAACCAATGGAGCGCGGGGGCGTGGCCAGGGGCGGGGTCGCGCGTGCTGTGGGGCACGTCCTGGGCGGGGTCATGGCGGGAACGCGCTTGGGAGCGTGTCCTGAGCTGGCCGAGAAGCCAATGAGGCGCTGGGGGCGAGTCGCGAGCGGGAGGCGAAGCCAATGGGTTTTGGGGGCGTGGCCGGGGCGGAGCTCCCGGATCAAGGGGTGCGGGGGTGGGGCCCGCTGCGGGTCAATTGGCCCGGACGGTACCGGACGGTACCGAGCCGTACGGGGATGGGGCTGCCGGCGGCAGTCAGGGACCGGGTGGCCGCGGTGCACCGGGGCTCGGCGCTGCCCGAACGGCTGCGGCTCTACGACGGCTGGGCTGCCCGCTATGAGCAGGTACTGGGGTCACAGCGGGAACGGGAGCGCCGGGAGACCGCGGCTGTCCCCGCTGACCGCCGTGTCCCCGCAGGATGTGGCAGCTCTGGAGTACCGGGCACCGCATCTCGCCGCCGCCTCGCTCGCCTTCGCCTTCCCCGCGCCGCACGCGGAGGCGCGTCTGCTCGACGTGGCCTGTGGCACCGGGCTCGTAGCGCGAGAGGTGCCGGGGTAACGGGACGGGGCAGGCCGGGGGTAACGGGACAGGGCGGGGCGGAGGTGACGGTGCCTCTGTCCCCGCAGCTCCACCGGCGCGGGTTCCGCTGCCTGCACGGCGTGGACGGCAGCGCGGGGATGCTGGAGCGGGCACGGAGCACCGGGCTCTACCAGGACCTCCGGCTCTGCGTGCTGGGCAGGGATCCACTGCCCGCGCCCGCAGGTAACGGGAGGGGGCAGACCCCCAGGACCCCCTCGGTGACACCCACGTGTCCCGCCGGTGACGGGAGGGGGCAGATCCCCAGGAACCTCTCGGTGACACGCACTTGTCCCGCCGGTGAGGGGCCGGCACCGGGCGGGGGGGGCCCCGGAGGGTCCCCTCGGTGACGCCCCGTGTTCTCGCAGAGCACTATGATGCCGTGACGCTGGTGGGGGCCCTGGGCGAGGGCCAGGTGCCGAGCACGGTGCTGCCGGAGCTGCTGCGGGTCACCAAGCCGGGTAAGGGGGGTGGGCGTTTCCTCTTCTCCGCCAGGACCCCCGGGGCGGTGGGGTGGGACACCGAGCCCCGGCGGATGTGAGTGCCCCGCTGAACGCTGGACCCGTGGCACAGCTGGAACGTGGCCTTGTCTCTGCTGCCAGGGACGGGCGATGGCACGGGGTCCGTGACCCTGCCCACTGCCAGGTCTGGGAAGCGGGACAAGGAGGTGGCGGTAACAGTGCTGGTGTGTGACAGCCTGTGCTCAGGCGCGACATCCCGCCCATCCCCTACCCATTCCCTGCCTACTGGCCCCCTGTCCTGCCCATCTCTGCCTGCTGTCCTGTTTATCCACTGCCCTGTCCCTGCCCTGCCTGTCCCCTGACAGGCTGTCGGTGCGTCTCTGTATCCCCATCCGTTCCGAGGGATGCCATCCCCAGAAGGGACACCCTGTGTCAGTGTTACCTGTCTCCTGTCCTGCAGGTGGCTTCCTGTGCCTGACAACGAGGAGCAACCCCTCGAACATGGGATACAAGGCGGAGCTGGAGGCGGCGCTGGGGCAGCTGGAGCGGAGCGGAGCCTGGCAGAAGCTGCTGGCCCAGGAGGTGGAGTACTGGGAGAGGGCTGTCACCGAGGAGGAGAGCACCCAGGGCAACGGCTACATCTCCGGGGTGGTCTACATCTACCAGAAGTGCCCTGTCCCCCACCTTGAGGAGGGCTGAGAGCGAGCATGGCACTGGAGGGGGCATGAGCACTTGACCCCTTATGAAACTGAGCCCAGTGACCCCCTCCTGCAGCAGGGCAGCTGCTGGAGTGACAATATTTTGGAGGAATTTCCCTATTCCCTTCCTTGGTTCCTTCTCACCAAGGTCAAGGCTTGGGGCCCTTGTCTGTTCCTCAGCATGGGGAGGGTCTCCAGGATTCACCAGGGACTCCTGGGCACCACCTTTAGCTCTGACATTCAGGTATTGACCCCAAAACCTCAACATTCACCATGACATTTCACTGACCCACATGGCTGTTCTGAGGCATGTCCAGTCTTTCCCCCACCTCGCCCATCTCAGCATTCATGGTCAAAATCTGGATCCTTCTTCATCTCCCACCCCCAGAGTCTTTACCTGGGGACTGCTGGAGGTGGGTTCCCACCACTGTGTCCTGTGGCCTCCCATACCTCATCCTTCCTAGAGACTGACCCAGCCTTAAGGTGCAGGAGCCTCCACATCCAGAGTCAAAGCAGCAAGGCCAAGGTGGCTCCCAGCTGGAGAGGCTTTCCAAGCACCACATCTGCCTTTCATCCCATAACAGCTGCTTGAATCTCTTATTTTCCCACAGCTTTGCATTTAATGGCCTGGGCGGGGAAATGAGTTTGGAAGAGATTTGGGGAGCTGGTGGCTGCTCCCCACCCAGGAACCACCCAGCACTGCCTGCCCAGCCTGTTCCCCCAGCCCCTTGCTGGGCTGCCTCCACAATTCCTCTTCCATTGCTCCCTTGGGAAGTTTTTTACCCAAATCTCTTGCTGGAATATTTGGATTTTTTTCATTTTCCCTTCCCTGAGACCTGTTGCTGCTCATCCTGTTCCCATGTTCCTGGAGAACAGGTTGCATCCTTCCCCTCAGGAGCTTTCCTCAGTATGAGGCAACGGATGTGTCTGTCCCTGTCTCTCACCCAGGGCATCCCACAGCTTCCACACTTGCCCTCCCCATGGCTCTTATCACCCCTCTTCTTTGTCTCCCATGTTTTGGGGTCCCTGTGCCCATCAGTAGTTATCCTACTGCTCCCTTCCCATTTGTCTCCAACGCTGTCTCCTGGGCAGCTAGGGGTTGTGGCTGTCCCCGGCCCTGCAATGGCCTGTTCAATAAATCCCTGTCTCTGCTGTCTGTCTGCTGTGTGTTGTTCTCAGCACAATGCAAATGTGCGCCCTCCTGGGTGAGTGGCCAGGAGCCTGTGTGGGGAGATTCAGCCTTTCTCTGGGCTCTCTTCCAGTCCATGGGGGCTCAGAGCACCTGGTGTCCCCCCATCCCCTTGTGCCTCTCAGCTCTCAGCATCCTCTCCTTGTTTCCTGCTGCAGGGAATGCCAGGAGTACCCTGGCTGGCTACCGCTGATTCCCATGGGAAGATGGGGATGTTCCAGCTGCTGGAACACAGCAGCTGGCAGAACACAGCACCCCCGGGATGCGTCACCATCCTCCCCACACCGCGCTGTTCAAAATGAGCCCAGGCAGCCTTGGTGGCACCAGGATGTTTATAGTCCCTGCCCTGGGGAAGGACACATATGGGGACCGTGCTGGGGGTCAGCCAGAGTGGGGATGGGCAGGAGGAGGCAGTGCAGGGGCAGGGTGTGGCATGGAGATGCAGGACAGGGACAGTGGTGCTCTGCCTTGGACTGGCACCTAGGCACAGTGGCTCACACATAGTCCTTCATGGCATAGCCCATTGGGCCGCAGGTTTTCACTGCCCTATACTTCTTGGGGTAGGGGTCCTGCTGGGATTGGGATCCTGAGCAGCACAGGACACCCCCACCGAAGAGCTGCAGGGCACTGGAAGCCCAGCCAATGTAGAGGGCAGCCCCCAGCTCTCTCTTGAGGGCCTCAGGCACCATGGGGTTGTAGAAGTTGCTGACAATGCTGTTGGCAGACCAGGAGACAGGGATGAGCAGCATGATGCTGGCCATGATGAAGATGACACCTGCCACTGCAGAGATCCTGGTCTTGGTGCTGTTGTCATCCACGCAGCGGGTGCAGTCAGCTCCTGAGAGGGCGATGAAGAAGGCAAGGAAGGCCACGAAGATGGAGGTGACCACCAGGGCACGAGCAGCTTGCAGGTCAGAGGTGAGCTCCAGCAGGGAGTCGTAGGCCTTGCACTGCATCTGCCCCGTGCTCTCGTAGACACAGTTCATCCACAGCCCCTCCCAGAACACCTGGGCCACTACGATGTTGGAGCCAATGAAGGCCGTCACCTTCCACATGGGCAGGGCACAGGTGAGGATGGAGCCCAGCCAGCCCAGTGCTGCCATCATCAGTCCTCCCATCTGCATCGTCATCATCGCCATCGACAGCTCCTGCAGGGACAAGCATGGGTGTCACAGGCACAGCCCCAGCCAGGGACAGCATGGGTATGACATCTGGATATGTCCTGCTCCCCACCAAGGTGGGAATGGCTGCAGGACAGCACGGGGACATGAGTGGCATGGGGACATGAGTGGCATGGGCGGTGCTGCAGGACAGGATGGGGACCCATGAGGCACTTGGCCCCAAGCAGGCCGAGGTGCAGGAGCCCCCATGTGTCACACTGGCCCCTGCACACATCACAGCACAGCGCAGCCTCTTCCATCACCCCTTCCCAGGACATGGCAAGTGTCAGGGAAGGGATGCTTTTTGGGGAGCAGGATGTGCCCATCCCCCACTGCTCCAGAGTGCAAACCCCCCACTCCACACTCGCCCCACATCCTGCCGTGGTGGCCATCCCCCAGTGCCCACTCCACGTCCCACTCCGCCATGGGTGCTCAGTCTCTTTGGCCACAAGCCTCGTGCCAGTGGCATGGGGACGGAAGGCAGGCCCCCACACCACTCAGCACTGCCTATTCCAGATTTGGCTTTGCCCTCACAGCCGTGTCACAGTGCCCTTAAGACCCAGGATCTCCTCTCCAGGAAAGAAAGGAAATGGATCAGAGTTCAGCTCTGCCCTGATCCCAGGTCTGGGGCTCAGCACCTTCTGCAATACCATCCTGGAGAAGCCCCGGGAGTAGCCCCAGGTGGGCAAACCCTGGTGAGGGCCTATGGGGTCACCACCATAGCATCCCTGGGGAAGGGGTGGTTGGTACAGGGACACATGCTAGGCAAACTGGCAGCTCCATCATGATCGTGTGTGAATGCTATGGCCCTGGCTCAGCCCAAATCCAGCTCAGCCCCTCACAGAGCAGAGTTCACCCATGGGTGCCTGTGCCGCACTTGGCGGCTGGAAACAGCCGGGGTTTTATGGCCCCAAGCTCAGCGGGTATCGGTTGTGCCTGGCACACCCTGCGGCTCTTGCAAGAGGTTTCACCGTCAATTCCGCTGTCCCAGTTTCAGTTTCTCCAGCCTCTCCTCTCCCATTGTATCCCCACTCCTCACCCAGCACCTTTTATCCCTCAGGAGCCTGATGGACACCCAGCACTGGGACTTTGCATCCCCTGGGCCATGAAAGACCCTTTGGGTCAAAATCCCAGCCCCTCCCGCCGTGCTCCAGGCAGGCAGGGGCCGGGATGGTGGGAGCCATCCCTGCCGTCCTTCCCCAGAGGGACCCTGGGCCACACAGGACACTCAAACCACGGTGTATGACCGCCTGCAGGGGGACAAGTGATGGCTCCATGCATCTGACCACCGGCACCACGGGTACAGGCATATTTTCCACCACTCCCGTGCTCAGTGAGGGGACTGGGGAGCTCTCAGATCCAGATGAAACACCCAGAGCCAGGCGGAGTCACCCCTCGTCCCCACAAATCCCGAGGTGGGAAGGAAGGAAGGAAGAAAGTTCTCAAGCCAGAGGAGCACTTGCCGTGCAGGAAGCAAGATAGGCAAAACAGCCGGCGCTGCCCACGCCGGCCCCGGGGCGCTCCCAGCGCGGGCCGTGGGGGGTGCCCCGGGGCCACCACGCCCGACCCGCCTCGGCTGGCGCCCGCCACCTTCTTCCTACTCGAGTGGGAAGATCGAGGCGGATCAGGCGTGGGACAGGCGTGGGACAGCCCCGACGCCGCGTCCGGCACCGCCAAGGCTTTATGCCGTGGAAGCAGCCGCTGTCACCCCCGAGGCGGCTCGGGAGGGGAACAGGCGGCGGGGACCTCGAGAGGCTCCGAAGAACAGATTTTGGTGATCTCTCAGGTGGAGGGGAACCCAGGGCACAGGAGCTGGGGCTCGGGCTGTCCCACCACCGAGGCGGGTGTTGAAGAGGGTAAAGAACACGAGGCACAGCGGGGTCTGAGCAGCTGTCGTTTAATGCGGGAAGACTGGACACAGGGAAGGACGGCAGCACAGCCAGGGGTACCGCGAGACCCCACTCCCGGCCCCTGGCACCCCACTCTGAGGCGATGGATGGGGTTGGGTCCCGGAGTCGCCCCCCACCATGCGGGAGCACAGCTCCCCTCCAGTCCCGCCTCCCCGACTGGTTTTCCCAGCTCGGCCGCCGCCCTCCCACTCCCAGGATAATGATGCCCCCGCCCTGGGGAGCTGCCGCGAGAAATCACACTCTATACGGCCGCTCCGAGCCCCGAAAGTAGGTCAAAGTGAAAATTTAGGGAACAGGGAGGTAAGAGCCCCTGTCACCCCTCAAGATCCTGCCGGAGTTTGCAAAGCCACTTCGTCCCTGTGACCACGTGGGACAGGTTCGCTGTCCCTACCAGCACCGACACCGCCACCCACCCCGAGGGACAGACATGTCCCGGGGAGTGTCACCACATGGCACACCCCGATACCGAGAGCCAGGAAACGCTCGAGGAGGAGATCAGGCGATGTCTCGGAGAAAATGCCTCAGCTTGATGCTCCGGGGGGAGCAGGACCCCCACCGCGGGCAGCCGGGACAGGATCTCCTTGTCCCCTGTCTCAACCGAGATTAAAGAACCGGCTTCAGTCCCGATAGAACAAAGGCGGCTCTGTCTGCCCTCCCTCGCACCGCCCCAGCGCCCGGCCAGTCCCAGCCCAGCCCGGGAGGTTGCGCGCCCCGCTAGGTCCCCGCGCCCCGGAGCGGCCGGGGGGTCCAGGCAGGCGCGGCGGCTCCTACACGTAGTTGCTGGCTGGCAGCGAGCGAGCAGCCGTGAACTTGGCGGAGTAGGGTTTCTCTCCGCGGGGGGGGCAGGTGCAGCACAGGATCCCTCCCCCTAGCAGCAGGAGCGCCGAGGCCGCCCAGCCCACGTAGAGGGACGAGCCCAAGTCCCGCTTCTGCGAGTCAGAGACCATAGGGTTGTAGAAGTCCTGGATGATGCTGTTGGCTGACCAAGAGATGGGGATGAGGATGAGGATACCGGCGACGATGAAGATTATGCCAGAGAGGATCATGACCTTGGCTTTGGCGCTGTCATCCTCCACACAATTGGTGCACTTGCCGCCAGCGACGGCCAGCAGGGTGCCCAGGATGGCCAGGACGATGGCCACCACCACCATGGCACGGGCGGCTTGCAGGTCCTGCGGCAGGGCGAGCAGCGAGTCGTAGACCTTGCACTGCATCTGCCCCGTGCTCTGCACCACGCAGCTCATCCACAGCCCTTCCCAGATGATCTGCGCCACCACGATGTTGTTCCCAACGAAGGCCGTCTCCCGCCACATGGGCAGCGCGCAGCAGAGAATGGAGGCCAGCCAGCCGATGACAGAGAGGGCGATGCCCAGTACCTGCATACCCATGGAGGCCATTGCTCGCTGCCTGAGCCCCTGCCCGCCTCCCGCCGCGCAGTGCCGGCTGCTGGGACCATGGCAGGCATTATATGCCTTTGCCGAGGGAGGAGCGCCGCCGCAGCCGCCGGCCTGCCGCCGGCACCGGACGGAGGGGTAGAACCAGTTTCCCGGGATTCTTCCACTTGTATTTCTCCCTGCAGCCATGACACTTAATATCCCGGTTGCTCCCACGGAGGAGGACGCAGGAGGTCCACGCAGGGGACCGGAATCGGGCCACCCAGGTGCAGGAGCGCATCCCATTGCTGCGGGCAGGCACGACATGCCCAGGGCAGCGCTGGAGCTCACCCCGAGATGCTAATGGGGAAGAGCCGGTGTCCTGGCACAAGGATATCTCTGCCATCACTGCCAGAACCCTCTGCTCCACCATTTGGATAGTGTCCCCTCACACCTTCATGCCCCAATTTCCCTCCAGCTCATGGTGACTGCTCCAACATCAGCCCAGCCTCTGGCCCCCCATGGCCCCATGCCGGGGCAGCAGCACATTGTCCCCTCCGGCTGCTGGGCTCCGTGCCCAGAAGGACACAAGTGGCTCTTGTTTGTTCCTTGGCGTCCGTACCAGCACTTCCCAGCCCTCCATTAGGCCTCGGGCAGGAGGTGTCACCACCCAGACCCACAAACCGGTTGGAGCAGCTGCCAGTTCCCCACAAAGCAGAGACGGCACTGCCTGGGGCAACAGGGGGGCAGACCCCAAACCCAGCACACCTGTGTTCCAGTACCAAGCCAGGGTTCACACAGCCACCCTCAGCCCCAGCTCTGTCCTCATCTCTCTGCCTGCATGGTGGAGTGGGTGGGTTGAGGCTGTGAGGGGCAGATGTGGCCTCAAGCTGTCCCAGTGCCACACTCACTGATTCCAGGACTGATGCCAATACCAGTTCCAGCACTGATGCTGACCTGTCCTCCTTTAATCCATGACTCTCATATAGGCCCCCTCCCTGCTCCCTCCAAGCCCCTGCACAGGTGCAGCACGACATCAGACAGATGACACAGACAGACAGATGGACATTGCACTGTTTCATCACCCCAGCTTAATCCTGGGTCTGTGGAAAAGATAGGAGGCACTGCGATAATCTTAGTTTTCACCAACAACGGGGGTTGCCACCACAATCCAACCATTTGCGCTTATTGCTTGGTGTGACTCTGGAGCTGCGGCTGCTCATGCCAGGATGTCCCTGGACATCGTGTCCCAGTGTGGTGGGACAAGCCTGGTGGCCCATGCACTGTGATGCCAGGAGGATGGCTGGGGACACCCATGTCTCACAGCAGACCCAGCCTAAGGGGATGTCAGGGACCTGCCTGCCTGACTTGTGCTGGAGCTGCCCAGGCTCCGTCCCTCTGTTGTCCTGGAACGCCCACATTGCTCACATACCAGTGTGTCCACTCTGCGGCCAGAGCCTTGTGGTCAAGGGCTCCCTTTAATCTACAATCTTTAATCTCCAGAGCATCCCCGCCGGGGCCAGACTCTGCCTGAGGCTGTCACCTTCCAGCCGGCTGCTGTAACCATCACATTACTTGGGGTTGGAAAGAGACACATGGGAACAAATGGCAAGGTGGGGAACAGGGACTCCCCTGCACGTAGACTGTCAAAGTTTGAGCTACTCATACTCCCCCTCAGAGCAGAATAGGCGCCAGTGTGGCCTCTGACAGCCAATTACTGGAATTAATGCTGCTGGAACGTGACATATATCCCACCTGGCAGCTGCCTTGCAAGGGCAGCCCCTGTGCCCTTCCCCACATTCCCCAGTGACACACCCACCCAGACAGCATTGCCAGCCCTGTGTCCCCAGCGCTGCCAGACAGCAGGACCAACACACACTGGCTTGGCATGGAGGAGCAGCAGCCAACCCCAGAGCCCTTGGAGCCTGAGGATGGTGGTGTAGCAGAGGTAGGACCACTAAGTGCCTCAGGACATGCCATCCAGGACAACCGCTCCATGGACCCCAGCCCCACATGGACACCAGCCCCACAGCCCTTTCCCAGTGCTCATTCCCAGAGCATCCTGCAGGACACCAGTCCCAGATTTTCCCCAGTGTCTCCTGCAAGGAGCCATGGCACAGACACAAGTCCTGGTGGGACCACAGCCCACTTGCTCAGCAGGAAGCTTTTCCACCCCAAAACAGGCTGCTCAACACATTCAACCCATCCTGAGCCTCCACCACCCAGCACCTGTCCCAGCACCCAGACAGGCGTGGATGCCCCAAATCCAATGGGATTTGAAGGACATGCCGGAGCCTGGGTTTCCATCCCCATTACACTGTACTAAGAGGTGAGGGCAGAGCTCACATCCTGCCATATCCATCGGGAAACACCTTCTGACACTTGTCCTGGGTTCACCAGCACGGGGACACACTGCAGGCTGGGGCAGTGAAGCCATTCCCAGGCAGGGAGGTGATATTAAATACAGTGTCACCACAATGCCAGGCACTGCTGGGTGCACAGCACAGGCTGTGTCACCCTGACCTTGCTCTGGGAGGAGGACACCCAGCAGAGAGAGGGCTTGGGGCATGAATCTCCTGCCAAAAAGGGCTTGGGGACATCACCACCAGGACACAGGTGACAGTCCCACCTCACATACCCCACATCACTGAGCTGAGAGCTCGTCATCATCCCCCAGGACCCACACATGGACCCACCGACCTGGCTACCTCAAGGTCCCGAAAAGTCAGGTGAGACTTGCCAGCAAACGGTGATCCACCGGGATCTCTGTTTTCACATCTGCCAAGCGAGGCAGTGCCAACAGCCCTCCCTCTCAGCCTGTGAGGAGCGGGACAGCCTCTCCCCGCCGGAGGCCGAGGATTAGTTACCGACAGCCCAGAGACTGAATGTTCCCAAAAAACATCCTTGCCCAACATAAACCCCTCGTACTGACTCAAATATGCACAGTCAGGTTGTTTCCCGCTATAGGAAAGCAAAATCTTATCGGGAGGGGAGCCGCGCGCCGGGACCTGTGGGAAGAGAAGGACCTTCGGCCTGAAGTCGCTCTGAAAGTCAAAACTCTGTTCAGTTTCTGAGCAACAAGTGGCTTCCAACACGGAAAACACCCCTAAGCGCTGCCAAAGTGGTTGACGAAGGGATAGGGGAGATGAGGGATCTGGAAGGGGGTCATGGGCGGTGCAATGGGGGTGTCCCCACCGGCGATGCTCAGAGGACGCGAGATGCCACGGCAAAGCCCTGGGGAAGGCGATCAGAGCTCTCGGGGTGGGAATGCCCCAGCATCTCCCAGCGAGCCATTAGCCCCCTGCCACATCCCGCAGGTCCATATCCCCCGCCGTCCCCAGCCCCCGTGTGCCGCAGCCCCCTCCCCGCCCCGCTGGCAGACAGAGCTGCCATTGATGCTCCGAGCTGCCTCACCTGCTCCCGCCGCGCCGGAGGGGCTCCAACAATGGGCTGCCTGTGTGCCCTGGCCGGGGCAGAGCCAGCAGCCCCGCGCCTGAAATATAAGCAGCCAAGGCGGCATTTACCGCCCCGGCCCCGCTCCCCGGGGGGGAAAAGCGCCGGCACTCCCGACCGCAGCGGCGGGAACACCCCAGCCCCGCCGCGCACGTGAGTGGGACGCGGCCCCGCGGCGCCCGGGGCGGTTTCTGCCGTCACCTCCTGCGCACCCCGGGGTGCTGCCAGGTGCCGGGTGCATGGATGGGGGATGCTGCCCATCAGTGTAGTGACACTGGGTGTCCCCCCACTCAGCGCAGGTGTCCTTCCTTTGTGGCCACCAAACTGGTGATGCTCCTGTGATCTTTGGGTCTGACATTTGTTTGGGGTCTCAGCATCACAGTGGAGGAAACCTGTCCCTGTGTCACCACCGAGTTCGTGCAGCCGCCACACTTTGTCCCCATCCCGAGGGACTTGGATACTCCTCATCCCTCCCCAGCTGTGCGGTAATGCAGAGAGACTGCACCGGGGAGGGAGATGCAGCAGCTGGGATGGGGATGGTCCCAGGAATCCCCCAGGCACGCTGGCCCTGCTCAGCTCCTCAGTAAACATCAGTGAGCTGGTTTGCCTGCCACAAGAATGTGCCCTGCCGGGGGTGGCTGCCACCCTGAAACTCCAGTGATTTGCCCCTTCCTCCATCGTGAGTCAGAGGGCAGCAGCTGCCCCAGGCCAGCACGACACTGGACACAGCCTGTACTTTGGGCAATTTTGGATGACAAAGTGGGGACGCCGCGTGTGGGGCTCTGATTGCAGGGTTGGGGGCTGCGGTGTTTCACTGCCCTGTCCCACCCCAGCCCTGCCCCAACAGCTCCTACCCCATATACCTGTCTCAAGTATCCCACTCTTCCCCTGCCCCAACAACTCCTACCCCATATACTTATCTCAAGTATTCCACTCTTCCCCTGCTTCACAGCCCTACTTGGAATATACTCCCTGTGCCATATCCCTGCCCAGAGGTATCCCTCCCTCCTACCTCCCACTCCTATGTGGGCTATCTCCCCTGCCCCATGCCCTGGTATTGAATATGCTCATTGTTCCACAGACCTGGGGGTATATCCCTACCCTTACTCCTGTGCACCACAGCCCGCCCTGTCTGGGGTGTAAACCCCCTTCCCCAGAGCCCTGTCTGGAGTATAACCCTGCCCCGAAGCCCTGCTTAGGGTATTCTCACACCCTACAGCCCTGCCTGGGGTCTCCTCCCACCCCACAGCCACGTGTGCACTGGGGGAGGGTGTGCATGTGTGCACCTGTACCCCCAAAATGTGCCTGTTCACCTCTACCTCTGTGGCAGTCTCTGTATGTGTGTCTGAGTTTCTGTGTGTATCTGTGAGTCTGAGTGTCTGTGAGTCTGAGTGTGTGTCTGTCTGAATCTATGTGTCCCTTAGTCTGTGTGTCTGTGAATCTGTCTATGAGTCTCTGTGTGTGTCAGTCTATAAATCAATGTGTCTGTCTACCTCTGTGTGTCTGAGTCTGTCGCTCTGTGTCCCTGTGTCTGTCTGTGTATCTGTCCGTGTGTCTATGTGTCCATGTGTTTGTGTGTATGGTTGCATGCTGGGCGTTGCTGCCGGCAGAGGGTGTGTGTGTGTGTCTGTGGTGTGTGTGTGCCTGTACCTGTGTGTGTGTGTGTGTGTGTGTGTGCATGTCTGTACCTGTCCGTGTGTCTGTGGTGTGTGTGTGCCTGCACCTGTCTCTGTGTGTGTGTGTGTGTCTGTACCTGTTTGTGTGTCTGTAGAGTGTGTGTGTGTGTGTGTGTGTGTGTGCGCCTGTACCTCTGTGTGTGTGTGCCTGTACCTGTCCGTGTGTCTGTGGTGTGTGTGTGTGCCTGTACCTGTCTCTCTGTGTGTGTGTCTGTACCTGTTCGTGTGTCTGTAGAGTGTGTGTGTGTGTGCCTGTACCTGTGTGTGCGCCTGTACCTGTGTGTGTGTGTGTGTGTCTGTACCTGTCTGTTTGAGGTTTTTGTGTGTGCCTGTACCTGTATGTGTGTCTGTACCTGTCCGTGTGTCTGTGGTGTGTGTGTGTGCCTGTACCTGTCTGTGTTTGAGGTCTGTGTGTGTGTGTGTGCCTGCACCTGTGTGTGTGTGCTCACCTGTGTGCCTGTGCAGTCCCGCACCCCGGGGCTGTGGGCACTCCTCCCCTGCCTGTGCACGTGAGGTCCCTCAGTAGCCCGGCCCCCCTCTGCTCGCTGCTGGCAGCTCAGTGGGCCTGGCCCTGTGCCCACTGTCACTGTGACAGCACTGGACTGTGGACACGCCCCTCGAGGAGCCCCCAAGGGCCAGGGTCCCCAGAGCCCCCAGCAACAAGGGCACAGAACCCTGGGGGCTGTTTGCACGGCTTCTCCCCAGCAGCACAGACAGCAGCACCCCTGGGTACCCCACCACTGTGGGGATTTTGTGTGTCCTAGGTGGGTGATCACACTACAGTGGAGTGGCAGAAGCTCACCCAACCAAGTACAGGGTATTTTGGGGATGCTGCTGGTTGGCAGAGGCTGGATATGGGGGTATTGGGGTGTCACAGCATGGTGGAGGTCAGACATGGGGTGCTGCAGAGGGCTGGAGGTCAAGCTGGGTGGATATGGGGTGCTGGGTGACATGGGGTGACAACAACTGACGCAGCCATATATGGGGTATCAGGGTGCTGTGGGGTGACCCCACTGGCTATGGGGGTTCAGAGTGCTGCAAGGCAATAGAAGGTGATCCATCAGACACAGGGTATCAGGGCACCCAAATACAACCCCCCTGGCTATGGCGTGTTGGGATACTGTGAGGGCACCCAACTCCAACCCCTCTGGCTGTGGAGTGTCAGAGTACTGTGGGGTACAGCCAGGCAATTGCAGGGCTCCACCCCCATCCCAACTGCACAGCGCCAGCTGCCAGCATCCCAACGCGCTCTTGAGTAGTTAATAAGTTGTAGAGGAGATTTTTGGAGCAGGCAGGGAACAGGTAGGAGCAAGTCTGTGTCCAGCAACTGCATTCCTGGGGGAGGGGGACTGGAAGCACTGGCACTACCCCCGGCATGCAAAGCTGGGGGGGGAAACACACCCCAGAGCCATGGGGCTGTTGCTGCCAGGTCTGAAGGGATTGCTCATGCCTTGGGACATTTTTCCCTTTGCTGGGTGCCAGCTCAGGTTGTCAGGGTAATGCTGCTGGGGTGGTTACGTGCATTATCTGCTTCCTTCAAGGTCACAAGACTTGTGCAGGATGAGTAAAGATATTTATCAGTCAGTCAGAGGATCTCTGACAGTGCTCTCGGTCCAGCAGGGTGGGAACAGGAGGGGCTAGGCTGGAGGGGTCCTGCTGGGCTGGGAGCACCCACAGGTACCCGGGAATGGTGACACAAACCTCACGGCATGGCGAAGGGGTTGCATTGCACTTTGCACGGTGATGCAAAGGTGCCCAACGGTCACCAAACCCCAGTTAAACGTGAGCACTGACAACACTACAGAAATCAACAAACCCTGGCCTGCCAGCACCTCCACGGGGGAAAGGTGAACCCTTGTGACTTCTAGGTCCACAGAAGGGGTTTGGAGGGAATGAGCATGGTGGTAGTGCTTCCTGATACCCATCAGCCGAAACCAGGGTATGGCTGTGGCAGGTGGCGTTTCTCCTCCTCCCGCCCTTCTCTGGTTACCCGGCGCCATCTCTGCAAACAAAGGGGAGGGTGTGGGACGCAGGTGATGGTGACGGAGGAGCAGAGAGGAGCGTCCAGCAGCCAGCACTGAAACCCCACCCCGGGGCCAGCCCATATAAATAGCACTGCACACAGGTGTAAGCCGATCCCCCAGCTGCAAGCGGCGGCGGGTGGCAGCGACGGTCTCGGTCCGTGGGTCCTTCTCCGCCATCACCTGGAGCGCGTCACTGAACCATCCACCATGTCGATGGGGCTGGAGATCGGCGGCGTGGCCTTGTCCGTGCTGGGCTGGTTGTGCAGCATCATCTGCTGTGCATTGCCCATGTGGAAGGTGTCGGCCTTCATCGGCAACAACATCGTGACGGCCCAGATCCTCTGGGAAGGGCTGTGGATGAGCTGCGTGGTGCAGAGCACGGGGCAGATGCAGTGCAAGGTCTACGACTCCATGTTGGCGCTGCCGCAGGACCTGCAAGCTGCTCGTGCCCTGCTGGTGGTATCCATCATCTTGGCTGTCCTGGGCTTAATGGTGGCCATTGTGGGTGCCCAGTGCACCCGCTGCGTGGAGGACGAGAGCACCAAAGCCAAGATCACCATTGTCGCTGGCGTCATCTTCCTCCTCTCTGGTGTCATGACCCTCATTCCTGTCTGCTGGTCGGCCAACACCATCATCCGGGATTTCTACAATCCGTTGGTGATCGAAGCACAGAAGCGGGAGCTGGGCACCTCGCTCTACGTGGGCTGGGCGGCCTCCGCACTGCTGATGCTGGGGGGGGGACTGCTCTGCTGCTCCTGTCCCCCCAAAGACGACAGGTACCCCACAGGCAAGGTGGCCTACTCCGCCCCACGCTCCGCCGTCACCAGCTATGACAAGAGGAACTATGTCTGAGCCCCCCAGGGTCCCCCAGAACCCCTCGATATCCCCCCCCCACCCACCCCACCCTGGGACCCCTCATTGCCCTCTATGGGGCCTGGGGTCGGCAGCGCCGGGGCGGGGGGGGGCGCGAAGGAGGGGACGGGGACGGCCGCGGGGTCAGGGCCGGGCTGTGTAAATAGAGACAGTTTCGGTTAAACACGAGGCAGTTTCGGGTCGGCGGGAGAAGCGGCGCCCGGCGAGGTCCTGCCACGCCGATGGGGCAGGATGGGGACGGGATGGGGACGGTGCCCCCCTGCTGTGTCCCCCCATCGCTGCTGGCCCGGCACCGTCTGTCCCTGTTACGCGTGGTCTGTACCGGTTACATTTGTCAATAAACGTGTCCTGTTTTGGTATCCGAGTGTCCTTGCGATGTGCGGCACGATCGAGGTGGGCACAGGGAGGGGTAACACTGCAGCCCAGCCCCCAAGGCACCCTAAACACCCTGCTAGGGCAGCACCCGAGTGGCACCGGGCTGGGGACAGGGCCTCTCCCTCCTGCGCCGGGCGTCCCTGCTTGGGGTGGGGACCCGTTGTCCCCCTGCATTCCTTTCCGGGAACGGTCGGGGCGGGAAGCAGCGGAGGAGCCGCTGGATGCCGCAGGGACACTCCCTGCCCGCAGTCCAAAGTCTGGGGCCGCCGGGGGGGGCGCGAGGCGCTTTCCCCTGACCGGGAGCCGCGCTGGGGCGAGGCCGCCCTGCTCGGCCGCTCCCTCCCGCCCGCCGCCACGCTCCAGCGGGCAGGGACAAAGGGCCAAGAGCCGCCGCAGGAGCGCAGAGCCGATCCTGGGGGAAGCGCGGCCGGAGGCGGCGAGTGCGGGGCTGAGCCGGCCGGTCCCGCTGTACCTGCAGGCGGCAGCGGGCGGAAGGGCGCTGCGGAACAAACCCTGCCCGCAGGGAGCGGCCCCGCCCGGATCACTCTCCCCGGGCCGCAACCCCCGTGCCCTGCCGCCCGCTCCGGTGCCCGCGGGGGCACCAGCGGGACGGGCCCCGCCGTGACCCTCCCCGTGCGCGCGCTGCCGCTCTCTTGCCGCACGGGGGCGCCCGCCGCCGTTGGGCGGGGCAGGGCGGGGCAGCCCGCGCACCTCGCGTCACGGCCCGCGCGCCGCCGCCGTCGCCGCCATGGTGCTCCGCCGGTTGCCGCGCGCCCCCGCCCCGCCGCCCTCCCGCAGCCCGCCGCCGCCGCCGCCCGCTCCGTGGCCACGTAAGGGCCCGGCCGAACGCGGGGCGGGGCGGGGGCGATGGAAACGGTCCCAGGAAGGGCCCGAGGGAGGAATCCCGCGAGCAGGGGCGTGGCCGTCACAAGGGTTGGCCAGGCCTCGCTCAAGCCACGCCCCTTGCACGGGTGGTCCCCACACGGGCGGTCCCCACACGGGCGGTGGGCGGGTTTGGCCGTGCCCGAGCCGCGCCCCCTTCCCGCCTGCCCTTGGCCCAGCCCTGGCCGCGCTCTCTTGGAATCCCAGGCTGGGCCAGGCGGGAGGGTCACTGGTGCCACCTCCCTGCCCAGGCAGGGCCATCCCAGAGCACAGGGCACAGCACTGTTTCCATGTGGCTCTGGAATATCCCTGCTGAAGGACACTCCAGCCCCTCCCTGGGCAGCCTGCTCAGGGCTGGGCACTGCCCAGGGCAGAAGTTGTGCCTCCTGTGCAGGGGCAGCTGCTGGGCTCAGTCCCTGCCCGTTCCTCCGGTGCCACTGCTGGGCCCTGGAGCAGAGCCTGGGCCCTGCTCTGCTCCTCCCTGCACACAGGGACACCCAGGGCTGAGGGTCCCTCTCAGCTGGGGCTCCTCTCCAGCCTGAGCAGCCCCAGCTCCCTCAGCCTTTCCTGGGCACAGAGATGCTCCAGGCCCTCCTCATCCTCACAGCCTGTGCTGGCCCTGCTCCAGGAGCTCCCTGTGCCTGCTGTGCTGAGGATCCAGAGCTGGACACAGCACTCCAAATGTGCCTCACCAGGGCACAGGGGCAGCACCTCTGGCCATACCCCATGCCTGTCTCCCTGCAGTGCAGTGCCCCTGGCCCATGAGGAGCTGGAGGGTCGAAGGGATCGGCCACCCCTTGTCTTGCTCCACGGGCTCTTTGGCAGTCAGAGCAACTTCAAGACAGTGGCCAAGACGCTGGTGCGCCGTGGTAGCGGCAAGGTGAGACCCAGGGGCTGAGGGGAGGTGCAGCACCCAGGGAGAGGTCTGGGGTCATGGTGGGCAGTGCCTGGGGTGACATGCTGCCCCTGCCCAGGCAGGTGCTGACAGTGGATGCCAGGAACCATGGCAGCAGCCCCCACAGCCCCACGATGACGTATGAAGCGATGAGCCTGGACGTGCAGCACCTCCTGAACCGCCTGGGCATCACCAAGTGCATCGTCGTGGGACACAGCATGGGGGGCAAGACGGCCATGACGCTGGCCTTGCAGCGGGTCAGCAGGCACGGGGATGGGAGTGGGGTCACAGGCTCAGGAAGTTCTGGAGGGGGGCTTTAGGAAGGGGATGGCACCTTCTGAGAGTGTTTGCTGATGCCAGCCTTGCCCCCAGCTCCACAGGGACTTGTCTGTATCAGGGTGGTGCTATCCCACACAGAGCTGGAAGCCAGGCTATGGGAGCAGGAGCAAATCTATGTCCACCAGCCCATGCTCTGCCCTGTCTTTCCAGCACCGATTGTGAGGGAGCTTGGAGATCCGTGCTAAGCACAAGGACTCTGGGAAGGGCACATGGAGGTCTCTGCTGGAACAGGAAGGAGCTAAGAGCCTCCAGGGAATCTGACTGGGAGTGGACCCCTGTGCCCACTCCACTGGGGAGATCTTGGGAAATCCTGGCATCTGATCTGCTCTGCTTGTGTCTCCAGCCAGACCTGGTGGAGCGCCTCATCTCCGTAGACATTGGTCCTGGCTCAACTGCCCCCGTGTCCGAATTCTCTGCCTACATCTCAGCCATGAAGGAGGTGAAGGTCCCGGCGGGGCTGTCCCGCTCCGCAGCACGCCAGCTGGCAGATGACCAGCTGCAGCCCGTGGTCAAGGTAGGAAATCCATGGGAGATGGGGGAGGATGGAGGGTGCCAGGACATCCTCCTTTGTTGTTCTTACTGAAGAGCGCATGATCCCCTTCCATGGCAGCTCCCACAGCTGAGACAGTTCCTCCTCACCAACCTGGTGGAGGTGGAGGGCCGCTACATGTGGCGGGTGAACCTGGAGGCCATTTCTCAGCACCTGGCAGATATCATGAACTTCCCTCTCTTCCACAAGCCCTATTCTGGTCCTGCACTCTTTTTGGGAGGGTCTGACTCGCCCTATATCAGGTGAGACTGGAGAGAAGCGATTCCAGGTCTGTGGTTTTACCTTATGAGCTCTTTGCAGCTGCTGAGAGTGGGAGGAGCCCTTGGGATGGGGAAGGTCCTGAGCAAGGGCTGTTCCTCCAACAGCCAGTGACACCGACACACTGGAGTGAGGGGGAATTTGGGGGCCCCTTGGGCTTTCCCAGCAGGGAAGAAGTCATACCTGGGATCATCCTCTGCATGGGAAGGGTGAGGGAAGATACCAAGAGGGAACTCTGATTGTGGCATGTTCCCTTGTCCTGCAGCTCCAGAGACTACCCAGAGATCCAACGCCTCTTCCCCAGGGCAGAGATCCAGTACATTAAAGGTGCAGGCCACATAGTCCATCAGGATAAATTTGAAGAATTCATCACTGCTGTCCTCAGTTTCCTGCCATAGCTGTATCACTGGGGACCAGGGTTTCTGCAAGAACCATGTGGGTCCTGAGGAGTGACACAAGGCTCAGGCTCTGAGGGTGGTGTCAGCTGGGCCTGGCTGTCCTCACTGCAATCTGATCCTGCCTCAAGACCTTCTCCCATCGTGGTTCTCCTGCAGCCAGAGCAGAGAGGCCCCTGCATCCTGCTGAGATCTCCTGCCACCTCACAGGGGCATGGGATGGCACTGGCTCAGGACACTGTCCTGCCTGCACAGGGGTGTCAGGCCCATGGAGGGGGCAGGAGAGCCCTCTTGTTTTCCTGTTGCCAGACCCTTTCATGGATCTGGCTGTGACTTTGCAGAATGAGCAATAAAGCTGAGTCTGTGTCAAGGCAGAACTGGGGTTGGATGTGGCCATGGAGGGCAGGGCGTGTGTGGGGAGCGTAGGAGGGGGTTCTCAGTTGGTTGCAGGGATGCTGGTGGGAAGTGACAGCTGGACTGGGCCCTAATGTGACAAGCTGTGAGAGCAGTGCATGTGAGACACAGGTTTGAGGACCTTTCTCGGCTCCCAGGGGAAATTGCATCTTTGCTCTATGCCTGGGCAGTGTAAGGACTGGGGATTGGGGAATCTGCTTCCGGAGCAAGGGGCATATCTGCCCAGGCTGTCCCAAAGGCAGGTGTTACTTCGTCAATTCCGACAATTTCTCCCCTCTCACCTGCTCTGCATCTTCCCAATGCAGCATAACACCCACCCACCATGGACGAGAGGCAGAGGAGCAGAGTGTCTGCTGCAAAAATCTCTTTATTGGACAACTGGTAAATCTGGGGACAGGGCAGGAGTGACTATGGGGCTGACACATATCTCTGTCACTCTCTGTGGGGACAATAGAGAGAGACACCAACTATCTCTGCTTTTGCTTCTCCAGAGCCAGGTGTCTGCTGCTTCTTGGGATGAATTTGCTTAATTTGGGGTTGTTTGGAGGCCCCAAAAGGGAGGGAGAGAAGAAGACTGAGGATGTTTTATTTGAGGTCTGGCTGTAGTTGCCTAGCAGAGCAGGCACCAGGGACTGCTTTGGAGATTTGCTGTATTTCTGCAGAGCAGTTCTTGTCTCCTCCCTTTCCCCTTTCCCTTTCCCTTTCCTGAAACTTCCCTTCCCTCCTTTTTTTCCTTCTCTCAGGAGCTGGGCTGCATTGGCCTTCAGTTTTCTGCTACATCACCCTCAATTTCAAAGATTTTTGCTCTCTGTGTATTTTTTTTTCCCATGAAAAACATTAGACCAATAACCTCCAGAGTCACAAGCTACTGAAATGAGTTCCTTGGTTGCCACCAGCCAGCTAGGGGTGGGGTCTGGCCCCAGCTATCAGCACACAAGACCTTTGGACCGAGCCATGAGCTCTGGAGCCCAGGATCAGTGGGGGATTTCTCCCCACTCCTTCCTGCTGGCCAGATACCAGATTTGGGGCATAGACAAAAGGCAGCTACAAGGTACAAGGTGAAGAGTTTCACCAGGGCAGGAAATCAGTGGCCTGAGAACAGGTAGAGCTTCCAGAACATTGTAGTCTATTGTAATCTGTTGAGGACCAACATCGCTTTGTCCATACCCTCAAACCCTTCAAAACTGTCTAGGGCTGGGCTCAGCTCATCCTTTCCAGGAGCTGCAGAGACACCGCCTCGGGCAGCAGCACCTCGTGCTGGCAGCTAGGAGCCCTGAAACTGCCGAGGGAGGGCGTGGAGTCTCCCTCTCTGGACGCATTCCAAACCCACCCGGACGCGTTCCTGTCACCTGCTCTGGGTGACCCTGCCTTAGCAGGGGAGTTGGACTGGGTGATCTACACAGCTCCCTTCCAGTTTCAACTATTCTGTGATGCAGCCCGCAGGATCCTGGAACGTAAACCCTGGGCTGTGAGAAAGCCTGAGATTGCCTTCTAACTACACTAGAGAGGCTGTTCCTTAGGGCAGCGGGACCCGCCGGGACAGGTGAGGCCAGGGCTGCCCGGGACTGTACCCCCTCGCTCTCCCCCTCGCTGCCCCGGCACCCAGCGCCGCTCCTCGGGCTGCCGCCCGCTGCGGCCCCACTCCTTCTTCCCGCCGCCCTGTGAGCGCGGCCTCCCGGGGCCTGTCCGTGAGGGGCGGCACCGCCCGGTGGCAGCAGCACTGAGGCGGCGGCAGCCCTGCGGCCCGGGCCCGGGCCCGGCCCGGGCTGCATCGGAGGTTCCGCGGTGTTGCCGGCGGGCGGAGGCGGGGTCGCAGTCAGACCGAGCGACGGGGCGCGGAGCTCCCGCTGGGGCCGGCCCTGCCTGCTCTGGCCCTGCCGCGGGGCCTGAGCCCTTCCCCGGGCCGAGGCTGCGGGCGCGGCTCGCTTCCCTCTCCTGTCCAGCAGCGCTGGGACCGTGCAGATCGCGGCTGAAGTGCCTGTGGGTGGGAGAGTCTTGTGCCACAGAGATCCGGAGTAGCGGCACTGAGCTGGTTCTTTTTCGCATGCGGTGGGGTTTGCCCGGTGCCCCCCTGGAGACCACACATGGTTGTGTTTGCAGCTGGTGCCTCTCCTCCGTGTTGGGTAGGAGCTGGTTCTGTGCTGGTTTGGAACTGCGGGTGGCTGAAGTTTGGTGTGGAGATGGTGACGCGGGTTTGACCCCCCTCAGCTAACTGTGTTGTAAACATTGGCTTCCCTAAAGCAGCTGATGTGAATGCCTTTGGGGGTTTCCTGCTGAATTAACTGAAGTGGGATGAACTCAAAATAATCCATATTAAACTGGGGGTTCCTAGAACGTTATTGGACATGTTAACTGTCTCATAAGGATCCTGATAGTGATTTTGGCAATGACTTGAAGGAAGCTGACAGCTAAAAGCTGAGGAACTGCATGAGCAACTCAAAGTGCTGAGTAGAAAATGGGAAATGAGAATCTGACACTGTGGCCTGGTTAGTTTGGCACTGGACTTTGGGGACTTTACCAGAGAAAGCAAACTTCAGGAAGAGTCAGAAATGGGAACAGAGAAACAAGAGAGGGAGAAGTGGGATCTGTCCTGGTAAGCAGGAATTTTTGCCTGGGAAAAACTGTGGTCTTTGGTACCTCACTGAGGAGGAGAAGGAATGTTAACTCAGCTCTATTACTGGTGCAAAAACTGTTGTGCCCAGACTTGGTGCTTGTGTGTGGTTCAAAGCTGGTGGAAAGCTGGGCAGAATTTGGAGAGGTATGAGGTGGGATTAAAGGTGAAAAAACCTGCCATGTGTTGCTGAGAGAGCTCCCATCTGCTTCCTCCAGCAAGAACTTGAAAGAAGATCTGGCCAGTCTCTGTCTGCTTGTGGAGAACAGAGGCTGGACAATGGGAATTCAGTCTGGCTAGTCAGGATATGTGTGTATGGAATCCAAAATGTATATCTTTAGGTGACAGAGATGCAAGCATCAGAACAAGTCAGTGTCCCAAAGTCAGTGATGACTTTGTATTGGCTGCCAACTTTTACAAGGAAGCTCCATATTTTTCTTTGTTTTGAATAAAAGCAGCTGAGCTCACAGCCCCAGGAGTTTGGGGTCTAATCTGCTTGGGGGTCTGTGAGGTGGCTGTGGTGTCTTTCAGGGAGTTTGCTGGAAGATGGACATCTAAGTAAACTGGGAAATAAATGTAACAATTTCACTTATAAATTTCTAGGAACATCTGGGTTCCCATTTTCTTTGCAGCATTCTCTGTTTATCTGGCTGTGACAGTTATTTAATTTTTCTGAGAGAGCCTTGACTGGGACATTTCCTTAGAGGTGTCACTGCTGTGGGTTTTGAGGGAGGGTCCTTCCAGCCCATCTGTCCCAACAACTGTGTAACTTACCTTCAGATTTGGTTCTAACAAGCTAAAAGAAAGAAAAGCCAAACCCAAAACCCAAATCAAGGGAAGCTTTAGGGACAGATCTTGCCACAGAGACTTTGGAGAATGCTGCTGTGCCAGCTTTTATTGTGATCTCAATCTGCCAAATATGCACTGGCCTGCTTTTGTTTTTTGTTTACGTGGGGCTTCTCAAAGTCTCCCTTGTGCCAGTGCTGGAGGCGCACAAGGATGATGTGAGATGCCTTTCCTCGGCCTGGTGCCTGTGTCTTGCTGAGCTTTGCTCACCTGGAGGCAGGTGCCAGGCCTGGATGACACTAGTCTGCCCTGTTTGTGAGGATTCCTCCGGGAACTGGACCTTCTCCTCCAAGAGACGTGGTTTTACTCTGTGATGTTTGAGACAGAGCTATTTCCATTCCTCTTTGCTGTCTCCAGTTTGTTTCAGAGGCTACTGTCAGTGGAGAGAGAGTAATACTTTGGTAGATGATGAAAAGGAAGGGTAGAGAGAACTGAGATTGTTTTGGAGTGTGTGGTTACACTGAGTGTGTGCAGTGGTGTTGGAAATGACTGAGCATTGTTTCACAGGAAAATCCTGCAGTGTCATCTAGCCCAAGTTATTTTTATCAGAGAGAAATGTGAACAGAAGGAAATAAATCAGTCTTGCATACTTGCACATCACACTCAACTTCCCAGGACAGGCATGCTCCCTCAAGGAATTAATAATTATCAAAGAGTTATGAAAGCTCTTACCTTTCCCTTTCTGAGGCAGCTCCAGACAGCCAATTTCCCATGTGTTTTTGGATTTCAAGTGGGGTCTTACTGTGAGACTTGTTGTTCTTTGCAGAACTAGAGCAGGGCCCTTTTTAGATAATGATGAATGGAGATGAGAGCTATTAAAAAAATTACTTTGCTCTTAGCAAATTAGCATAACAGATTAATCCCTGCTTGTAATCCCTGGCCTGTTCTTCAGGAGGATGCTGGGGCTGTGGTGGAGCAGGGAGGAATTTTGTCTGGTCACTTGGAGCAAGCTCCTGGTCGATGTAATCGCTTCCCTTCTGTTTTCCCTGATGCTCCTGCAGTTCCACGCACTCCCAACAGCCCCAATGGATAGGATTTCCCTCTGGAGGGATCAGATGATTAGCTTATAAATAGCAAATGCCTGCTCAGGCCTACTTTCCAGGGTGATTTGGCCCCTGTCCTGTTCAAAGCAATGAGTACAACTGCATCCACACCTTGCGGACTGGAGCCAAATCCAAGGAAAAGGGGATGCTTTCCCTTGAGATGCTGAATTTCTGCCTGGGAGGAAACTGCCTTGGTGTGAGGTGCTTTATCTTTGCAGCCAGAGCCTCAGAGAGGGGATTGACTGGGAGGCTCTGGCAGCAGCAGTGCACTGTGCTGCTGGATATGGCAGTGCAGCACTGGGAAACTGGCTCGTTTCTGGGAATGTGAGCTGAAATTATGCTGAAACATGTTCAGTGGCTGAATCGTGTTTGAAATGAGCCTATGTTCCTGCCAGGAAGCCTGTGCTGGTAATGGGGCACCCTTGTCTCAAAGCCTGAGCTCTTGGAGTCCTCTTTGAGTTGCACACATTCCTCATTACCTCTTTCCTTCCTTTCTCCCTAGTTTGGTCAATCCTGGGCTGCTGAGAGATTCTAACACGTGTGCTGAGGTTTGATGTGCAACCTCTGGTCACCCTGACACACCAGGGTTTGCCTCAGAGCTGGAGGACCCCCTTCCCAGAAGGGTGGGAATCGAATTGGGATAGTTTTCATGGAGTGTGTTTGGCAATGTCATTTTGAAGTGATCTGTGTGTGGAGGGTCTGGGAGCAGCCTCTGCCTTTCCAGACAGAGGTCACCAGTGGGACAGAGCATGAGCAGAATTAAACTAGCAGTTCCCACTCTTAACAGTGGTAAGGCCTTTGCTGTTACTTATTACTTTGTGTTGCTCTTTCTCAGTTGAGAGATGCCCTCAAATTTCTTCCTCAAGAGAGAGAAGCCTGCCCAGGGCCTATCCCAAGAAAGGAGCGTTATGTGTCAGTATATTCTGTTTCACCGTGTATCAAGTTTCTGGCCTCTGAGGTTTCCTTTTATGTTGTGAGCATTTGTAGGCACTTTATTCCCTTTAGTCTCTCATGGAAAGCATTGCTGATCTGCCTTCCCTCATGGATCCTATTGCTTCACTTCTAGGTGGAGTGTTTGCTCAGCAGTGTGTGTGGTACAGCTGATCTCAGGCACTGCACACCCAGGAAGGTCGGCTGGCTTGGCCACGCATGACGAGAGTTCTGCTTTTGCCAACATTTATTTTCCTGGGGGACGGAAATTGCATTTATTTTCCTGGGGTACAGACTGTGCTGTCTCTTGCAAGGATGCGGGACTGATCCCACCATCAGACTATCTGTGCAGAGATAGGCACAGTGTTCACAGCAAGGATGGCAGTTAGAATTGAGGTTTTCCTAAGCCTTGGGAATGGGGTTTGCTAGAAATAAGATATGTGGGAATGTTCTGATAGCAAAATATAGGCGACATATTTAGTACCTCTGCCTGAGATGGAGCAAGAGCCAAATCTGGTGACTCTTGCCTGAGGCTGCTGACCACTGTCAGCTCCTCCCCACTTCAGAGGAGCCTGTGCTGGCAGCAGGGACAGAGGTAGACACGGCTAACAACTTATCTGCTCGGGGGCAAAGTCTTGTAGCTGAACTTAAGCCCAGAACTGCAGTGAGGTTTTCTCTGGAGCTCAGCTTTCTACTGTTTCATGCTGTCAGAACAGCACTGGCTGAGAAGGGGAGTCCTTGTTCCTTTTCCAACCTGACCAGTTCTTCGCTGCAAAATGAAATTGTGGAATTGTTCTCAGAACATACTTGGACATGGCATTGCCTGTGAGTGACAGCTTTATGGTAAGGACCCTCAAAGCATTTCTACCCTCTACAGTCAGTTCAGTTGCTTGGGCTCTGCCAGCCTTTCACTGATGGTCCCTGCTGAAGCTGAGGACCACTCTGGGCCAGTGAGGGCTGCAGTTTTCATTGTTCCTTCTGGAAGCTTCGAAGGGTTTTGTTGGTTTGTTTTATACTAGAAACTTGTTGAAGTAGACAGCTTCCCCTGAGTGGATGAGTGCCTTGTGGCAATCCAGCATGAATCTATTCAATTGTCTCTGTTGTTTCAACTGTGCTGCCTGGTTTCACAATATTTTTTTTTTTTAATCTTTTAAAGGACTCGGCAGAAGTCTCCTTATTGCAGGAGCATGACTAGCATGTAGCACTCAGGGCCACCAGTGTGACAGAGCCAGGTGGGGTCTGTTTTAATGGGAACAAGAGCAGCCGTTGTCCTGTTTAGAATCTCATTTATGAAGCACCTACACCCAGTTTGGAGAACCTCTCACCGAGAGCGCCCTGGGAGAGTGTGGCTGGCTGCCAGCCTGCAGCCTGGGTCATGCTTGTGCTTCCTGCAGCTCAGCTTGGCTGCCAGCACCACCTAGCAGCTTCATCACCCTGCAGGTGCCTTGTGTGTTCAGGACCTGGTGTGTTCAGGAGGATCTTCAGGAGGATGTGAGGAGCCCTGAAATTGTTGTTTCTCACCCTAGTCAGCATTGTTTGGGCTTATACTCTCTTCTACTCTCCAGCCAGACAGCACCCCCTTCCTGCCTCCCCCAGGTCAGGGCTGCAGCTGCCTTCTGCCTTCCTTCCCAAATGGCAGAGTGAACTTCCCAAAGGCTAAAATGTTCTGTTCTTGCTGAAAACTTTGGAGCAAGCCCATGGCATCTGGACATAGGCCAAAAAGCCTGTGCTACCCTGGAGTTCAGGCTTGGGGCAGTGGAAATGAGTGTCTTCAGGCACAAGGCCCAGAGAGGCTGAAGTTGGATGTGGGATGGAGTAGCCTGTATGTGCCAAGACAGAGTCAGTGTTTGGATGGGGGAAGAACAGCTGTGAGGTATTTGGGGGTTTGGTGGGAAGAAACACAGCAAAGTGGGAGTTGGTGAGCTGCTCTGGAAACACCAGAGATGTTTCTCAAGCTGCTTTATCTGCCACTGAGGATGCTGTGTCTGCAGTACATTCCCAGTGACCTGAGGTGTTAAACTTTTCTCTGGCTGTGCTGAAGTACAGTTCATGGTTTGTGTCCTCTTGTCAACTTTCCTGTGCCCTTGAGTAAGTCTGGACTCTTGTCAGCCATACATTCCCTCTCCAGTGCTGCTTCAGGGTTTCTTACAGCCTGAGACTTATGTCCTCTGTATGAGGGATTTATTTCCTTTGATGCTATAGTTCAGTACTGCTATATTTTTTAAAAGCTATGGCACTTGTGACTTGGGGAACTGCTGCTGACTTCTGGCATGATGAGTGTCTGTCTGTGTGCACCAGGGCAGCCACCTCCCTCCAATCCCAGTGGACAGTGGGATGGCTGAGAGCCCTGCAGAGGGATTAACTCTGACTCCTCTTTCTGGGGTATCAGCTTTTCCTTCTGTGTGTTTGGATCCTTTGTGGTCCTAAACAAAGTGCCTGGTTCTTTTCAGTCCTCTGCAAACGTCTATCTCACCTGCACTGGGCTCTTCATCACCTGTTTGCTGTGGAGGGGAGAACTGCTGCTCCTGGAAAGTGCCAGTGCTTAATATTCCACTGTCAGGAAGTCCTGGCTTGTGCTTTTCATATCCACCCATTCACAAGAGATAACTTTTTTAGGAAAAGAAGATTCCTTGTGTCTGCACCCCTCCTTTGACAACCAGGTGATATCTTGAAGCCATGGATGAGTGTGCAAACCCAACCAGGGGAAGCAGATACAATGAGAGTCTGGGCAATGAGAATTCTCATCTTGCTTGCAGCAAGGAAATATCTCCTCTAGACCTGGTTTCCATGAAGTGCCAGGGCCTCTGCCTGCTGCCCCTTTCCCTTCTGCAGAAAGAGGGAACAACACCATGTCCAGGGAGATGGACAAGAGTTGAGGTCAGCAGTGGCACTTCCCAAAGAAATTGTTGCCTAGCTGAGCTGATGGGTAAGCAGCTGATTGGGAATTTTGGTACTGATGCAAGCTCTGACACTGCCAGTCTTGGCTGATGCTACAGTTCACAGGGTACAGTGCCTTTACAAAGTAATTTTGTTACTACATTGAGGGAGTTTTATTATACCCAGGATAACCATATCCTTCCTGTTCCCACTCCAGCTCCCACACTGCTGGCCTGCTCAGGGCCTTGCTGCCTCTTAACTCAGGCAAAACTCAGGTGAAATTGCATTGGCCTCTGAATGTTATCACTGTGCACTGAGCTTTCATATTTAGATTTAGCTGCCTATGGGAAGAGAAAGTCCCATGATTTCCAAGGAGAACAGCTTGTTTGTGCTGTGAAGTCCCTATTTCCTGGGGGTGTTGAACCGGTGGTACATCCTAAAGGGCACATAGTGGCAAGAATAGAGGATCTTTTCTTTAGAACTGCTGTGGTGAGAGAAGGGGCTGTGGTGGGAGACTCCCAGGCAGTGCAGTGGGTGCAGAAATCCCCGAGAGGAACCCAAGAGTGAGTCCCAGACGATCTCTGCAGCTTTGCTGGATTGCACCATCCCTTAGAGCCGTGTCAACGGCTCCTCCTGTGGGGGAAACAGTCCCTTCAGCAAAGCTGTTGCTGCAGCAGCTTTGCTTTGTGACAGTTCCATTTCTGCTCCTCCTGGCACTTGGGATCCTTGGAGTGGGTGTTCGCCGTGCCTGGTGAGAACACCAGGGGGTGTTAGGGGGCAGCATCTTTCAGAGGGGTGACCTGGGCACAATTCATCTTTGCCATAAACATTCCACAGGGATGCTGGCTGTTTCTGTGTGATGTGGTGATACTGGGATTATCGCCCTAGAAGAGCAGATCCTTTGTTTGTGTCCCACAGCTGGTTGAGAGCACAAAGAACCGTGTTGGAGAGGAGCTTTGCTGCTTGCTGAAGGTGAGGGATGAGTCTTGGTGCAAGAAGGGCTAATTAGTGGAGCTGCCTCAGGCTGAGATTTGATGGATGTAGAGAGGAGCAGGAGCTGCAGGGAAACCTCTGCAGGACTTTGAGACAATACATGATTAGAAGATCTGAATGAACAGGCCTGCTTTGGCCTGAAGAATTGGTCACGTCCTTTCTGGTGCCTGTGGCTGACTCATACCACTGAGTGTTCCTCGGGGAGCCGGTAGCTCCCAGCATCCAAGGTACTGTGCTCATTATAGGGCAGCCTGGAGACATATTGCAGGCAGCTGCCAGAGGGAATGCCACGTTACCGGCAGGCAGCCAGCACAGGCTGGATGCAGATCCACGGGGAGTGGATGCCAGGGCCGGGATGTGCCAGCAAGCGACTCATATCCCTCCCTGCTGTCCTTTGCACTTCCTTGGGCTGGCACGAGGTTATGTCTTCCTTACCCTGTTCTTTGCTTTTTCCCCTTTCTGGAATTGGAAAGTTAATCTATCCGGACTCTCCAGGAAGTGCCGCCCTTTCCATTATGCCAGTGAGCAGATGGATCCCTCTCTACTGTCTCATGTCTGCATTTCCAAATGAAAGTTGGTAGCTAAGCACCTTTGGATGCTGGATAAGATGATCCTAGACAGAGCCTGTTTTGTTCAGCATGGTAAGCAAATTGAGATTATTTTCTAATGTGAAACTTTTGAATGCAGAGGTTCTGTGCAGATTTGGCTCATTAGGAAACTCTGCAGAGAGCTTTTGTTGCCATTGCTAAATGAGGCAAAAGAGGAAGTAGAAGTGGTTCTGTGCTGTGGATTCATAGTTTTGTTTTATAATAAAACACAGACTTATGGATGAGTGGATCCCCCACCTCCGTTTCCCTTTGTTCCACTGCATCGTTCCTTCTTCAATAGGTGTTTTTACTAGAGGAATTCCCAGAAATATGAGAAGAACTGTTCTTCCTGTGTGCTTGTCTTCTATTGAAATACAAGAGGAAGTTCCTTAGACTTCTGTGAAAGGGTTCAATAGGTCTCATGGCAGAGGAAGTCACATTTTCAGCATGTTTTACTGATGACGAAGTAGTCACAACCAAAGCTGGAATGAACAGCCAGTTCCTCTGTTGTAATTCCCTGGGGAACAGCAGCAGCGGGTGGGATCCCACTGCCCTTGTGCTTCCACTCCTGCTTCCTCCCACCCCCCAGCAAAGGGCTGATACTGGAGCCATAGAAGCTGGAAGTGGGATATTTCACTGAGTGCTGCAACTCCAGTTTTCCATTCTGCTCGTTCTCTGGAGCTGTGGGACTGGAGTGAAAACACAGTGCTGGGTAAAACCTGGATTCATCTGGAATTGCTGATAGAGCTGCCACTGGTTTCAGTGACTGTGGGGTTCCATCAGTGCCTGTCAGGAGGAAGGAAGCTGCCTCATGTTTGGGCAAAGATGATAAAAATTGCAGTGCTTCCTGAGATTTGTCTTTGTTTTAGATAGAGTAAGTCTGATGCATTGCAGTCTTGTCCTAAACCTTGTAGAGGTAGGAATTTGATCCTTAGTGAGTTTTATTATAGTCAGTTATTAAGGGGAAAAAATTCCAGGCTCTGTTCCCTGTATGAATTGCAGCAGATGAGACTAAATACTCTGGTTCCTCTTAGTACTGAACTCAGCATGTGGCCACCTCCATCCCTTGTCCTGCTGGAAGCTGCCAGCAGGGAAGGGACAGCGTGTGTGAATTTGAGCAGCTCTTGCTGCTAGATAAGCTGAGGACTCGCTATATATATCAAATTGCCTTCTCTTCCCTTGTATCGATTGGCTGGGGATTTCCCTTTCTAAAAGTGCCTTTGGAGCAGCCAGCATGGCCAGCACTGTTTTTAGAAGCAGTTAAGCTTGTGCTTAGAGAGAGCACGAGGTGGGAGCACTTAAGCTCAGCTGAACTTGCTGACCTACCCACATCCTTTGAGGTGAGGTTATTAATGAAAGCAGGTCAGTGTGCAAGGCACTGCCTTCATGGGATTTTCCATTGGTGAAGTGCAAACTAGTTTTGAAAGCTTCCAGATACCTAGAAATTAAAGACCAAATGCTCTGGTTTATCCTTCTTAAACTTTGGGGGCTTGGGGTGGGAAAGGGGAATTGTTAAATACCGGGTGAGGTATTGTTTGGTTTGGGGAGGGATACTACCTCCAGAGAAGCCTCATGAAGGCAAAGTTTCCAATTTCATTGCATGGTTGTGAAGAACAGCTGTGGCAACACAAAGCCCTGAGAGGGTTCCTTGGAAAGGAGAATGTCCTTCGACATAACAAACCATCAGGAGACAGTGCCTGCAAACCCAGTGTTTCCATGGGAGCCAAAAGCTCTGACCACACTCAGGTTGGACATGCAATTGGAAGTGAGCTCTTAACTTACTAAAAACTCTCAAGCGTTTTCATCTCTTCTTGTGGTCTGCTGTAGCTGGATGGTAAAAACCCTGAGCAGATGTCCACTGCTCTGTTTTAGAGGTTCTTGCTGTGAAAGGAAGAGCTGGAAACTTAATGCAAAGATGGTACAATTATTGAAAGTTTTGGAGAGGAACTGGATTTCCCCCAGGAGTGGGGAGGAGCATTCAGCAGAGCTGTGTGTTCCCAGCCATGTTCCAAGGGTCAGTGCTGCAGGGCCTGGCACAGGATCTTCCTTATCACTTGTGAGAAGGCTGCTGAGGAAACTGGGCTTGGTCTGGGTGAGTCAAGAGAATAAATCCTGATGCTTCCTTGTCCTCTCAGATCTGCTGATGGTTTCAGTCATAGCTTTTTCACATATGTGTTTATAGGGGTTACTAAAAGATGCTTCATTTTATTCCCATGGAGGAAAACTACCCTTGGAGGAGACAGGCTCTCCTAGAAATTTTGTCTGTGTTGAATGGTGGCACTTGAGCTTTGGCTTGGGATCTGCCTCCAGCCAGTAGCACATGGCTCCAGAGTTGAGGAACCTCAGCCAGAGCTGGAAGCATGGCTGCTGCAGGACTGTGAATCCCTGTGTTACAGGACATGTGATTACGTGGAATAAAAGCAGTATTGACTGTCCCAGGGAGATTCCAGATCCTTGCAGGCAGGCACCACTTTAGATGCCAAAGGTGTCCTTGCTGCCCTTTACCAGGGGCTATAGTTCCCCTCATCCATCCTGTCCTCTGGCTGCAGGAACATGCCTCAGAAACCTTAGGACTCCTAAAGTAATACCACATGCGTATGTTTATGCACCTGTATAAAAGAATAATAGTTATATTTGTAATAACAGAAGGACTGAAGTTGTGTTGCTGCTGTTTGATTGAAATTATTTTAAAATACCCACATTTGAATGTCAGGATACTAGACATGGGTGCTTCAGAAAGCCCTGAGGTTGGCTGGGAAAACCTGTAGTGGGGTAGGGAGGGGCAGTGTCGCAATTCAGGACTTTATCTTTGGATTTCAGAGCCATCTGGTGCGTTTGGGTCACATATCTCAGTTTTTTTTCTGCAGTCACAAAGCTGCCTTTCAGAAAAAACTGGGGCTTTCAGAGACTCCCCAGGTTGATAGGAGTTAAAGGTGACTTCTTCTGATGCACAATTGGAACTGAATGTTTGTACAGAGACCAGTTTAGGCAGCACTTCTCTGGCCTGGAGACTTGAAATGTGACCTCAGTAGTGCAGGCACCATTTTCTTGAAGCTGTTGCTGCTTCCTTCCTTCCTTCCTAAGTTGCAGTCAGTGCACGGTGTGGACGGAGATGCCAGGGCAGCATGAGAGGGAGCCTAGTGCCTGTACATCCCTCCTTCCAGAGCTGCAGGACACCAGGGGCAGGCAGGGGCCTGGATTGCAGCTGAGATGGGTCCATCTGCCCTGCTTTGGGTAGGGACCAGGCAATTGTTTGTACTTGAATAAAGGCTTAATTGTGACTTGAAATGTCCCAACTGCTTTTTTAAAGAAAAGCAAACAAAGCTGGAGAACAACAGGCTGGAGTTACAGGGAGCTTTGGAAATGTTTGCTAAGGCTGTGCTTCCTGTCTCTATCGGTTCAATGATGATTATGAAGTTCAGCTTGGAGACTTGGCTTGGAATTCCTTCTCTGCCAGCTTGGGATGAAAGGCCTGTAGGGTGGGAATGACACGGGGGCAGCAGGGTTCTCTCAGTCCTTGGTTCCTCCACATGCCCTCATTGAACAGACTGAGGGGTCTGTCCCTCTGTGCAGCTGCCTCGGGCTGGCTGGGATAGGGAATGAATCAGGGAATGAATCAATGCGGTGATGGCAGCGCTTCTGCCCATCCCTGCTTCCCTGCTCCTTCGGAAGCAGATGCTGGCCTGGCAGGGGACCATCCCCAGTGTGCTGCTGCCACCTGGTGCCACCGGCTGCCCCAGCCCCGGGAGGAGAGTGGAGATGAGCTGAGAAATTCCTGCTCCTGGTCCTGTCTCTGCTTCCTTCACTGTCACTGCATTCCCCTTGAAACTCCCATTTCACTGTCATTAATGTAAAAAGCAGAGTCAGCTGGTAGGCAGGCAGGCTGCTGAAATTAATTATGCTTAAAATCATTGCAGCAATGGATAGCAGTGCTCATTAGGGGTCTGGAAAAGTGTTGGGTTCTGTTCTCTTCCCTCATTATCCCATACACCTTGATGGCATCTGGGTGACACTGGTGGACCCTCCAGCTGGGGTCTATCAGAATCTGCCTGTGCACCCTCATCTCATAGAATCACAGAATGCAAGGTTTGAAAAGGACCTTAAAGATCATTCTGTTCCATCTTGCATGTGATACAAACTGTTTTCTTGCTCCTCTGTGTGTCCATCTCTCCTGACTCCTGGCTGAGCAAGATGTGGCAGAGGAAAGGATGGAACAGACAAAATGCTGCTGGGGACATGGTTCTGCAGCTTGGATGCACCATAAGTATCTCCCCCTCCCCAGTTTCTTCACTCTTCTGCAAAACAAGTTGTCATTATGCTGCTTTGACAATGTCCCCAGGCTAAGCTGTCCCCTGAGTCTGACCCAGAGGTGGCTGGCAGGTCTTGGCTCCAGGTGTATCCCTAGCCCAGCCTATAGAGTTCAGCATTTTTTGAATTCTGGTGGTGTTTTCCTCCCCCAGGCTTTAGGCTTGTTTGCTTGTGTCCCCCTCCAGCTCTTTTCACCCTCTTCTACATTCCTGCATCCTTCCTCCACGGCTTCCACTCTTAGCAGTTCTCAGTTCTACACTGTTCAGCAGCACAAACCCCAAAACTGCCTGTACCCCAGTGACCCCTGCTCAGCTCAGTGACCCTTGTTCTCACTGGCAACTCTCTCCCAGGGTATGCATTGTTCTTCCCAAGCTCTATGATCTCCCAGCTCACATATTTCCTTTTCCAAAATTTCTTCTGTTCATTCTCCCTTTTGGCAGTGGTGCATCCATGGCAGCTCTGGGGTCCAGGCCTGCCCGCAGCTGTGTGGGCTCAGGGCAGAGCTACTCTGGGCTTTGCTAAATCAGAGCTTTGCTTTTATTGGGCATTAAGCCTGTGGCTGCTCCAGGCACTCCTCTGATTTCTCCAACCTTCTTTCTCCTTCTTTTTTACTGCAGAGGACCTTGTTTCTTTGGAGGGGAAAGGACAAACTATGGTGTCAGCATCCCATTCTATCTCTCTGCATTCCTCCTGACACTATGTTCCTTTCTCTGCACCAGGCACAAGTTCTTCTCTGGTTTTTCCTCTCATCTCTGCCCCTGTGCTGTCTGTTCTTTCCTGTGGTATTATTCTTCTTCCCCTCTTTCTCACCTACCTCTGACTCCTTCTCCATGCTGTGTAGTTTCTCCCCTGTTAAAAGCAAAGTTCACCTCTGCTCCCACTCATCTCCTGTGCCTAATTTTTTTCCCTACTTCCATGGTAAGTCCTTGGGACACAGCCCAGTCAAAGTGAAGTCCCTCATCTCCTCAGACTGGAGCTGCTGCTGCAAAAACTCTGAGCTTGGCAAAATCTCCATGTTATTCTCCCTGCCTTCACCATTTGGGAGATTTGACTCCATGGCAGTTGTGCTCCTGAAATCCTCAACTCACTCTGCCCATTCTCTCTTTTGCTCTGCTGCTCCTCCTGCACTTCCTTGGGGATTTGCTGTCCCAGCAGAGCTCTGGTTTCTCTGTTGCTCTCTGTAACCTTATCCTCTCACACATCTCCTGCCCTCCTTTGCAGCTGGCACAGCCATATTCTGTCCCTCTCCCCCTGTGCCTGGCTGTCAGTAATAGGCCTGGATAATCTGTCCCTGTGTTCCCTGTGTCCCTCTGTGACTTACCTGAGCCTCCAGCATCCTCCCTGTACAGCTGTATGTGCTTGCCCTGGGAATGGGCATGAGGACCAGCCGAGCACTGACCACATGTGGGTGTGTTTCTGAGGGCTTTTCTCCTGTAGGATGGTGCTGTGCAGTCAAGAGCATTCCTGGTTTTCCCTGAACCCTGCAGTCCTGCAGAGAGCCGATTTACGTGTCCTGGCCTGAGCTCTTGGGAACAATCCCATATTTGAAATCTCAATGTTCCCACTTAGAATGCAACTGGAGCCTCAGCAGCCTTCAAAGAGGTCATGATTACTTTTAAAGATGAAGAAAAATGCTTTCAAGGTATTTTAATCATGACCTGACTCCTGGGTTGGACCAGGAAGGGTTTGCAAGTTGTGACCTTCTCCTGGTGGTGTGAGTGAGCTGGGGTGGGATGTGGTTCTGTGCCATGGGCTGAGTGAGGAGGTGGCTGTGTCTTGCTCTGTGTTGGCCTGAGGCTGTCCCCTGGAACTCAGGATGGGCCATGCAGTGCAATGGCAGGTGGCCCCCTGCCCTGGGGTAATTCCTCTTGCCCTCCCCACATCTCCCAGGCACAATAACTTTGAACATGAGACTCAGTCTGTGATCCCAAGCCACTGATCCTGGGAAGAGCAACTGGAGGTTGGAGGGTGTGCCAAGAGCACCATGGGCAGCTCTGCTTACTCAGAGCCTGTGGAGATTCATGTGTTCAGACCTGGACTAAAAGCAACTGTTTAATGGAGTTTAAAATACTCCATTACATCCAAGTAGCAAAAAGGACAACTTTTCCCATAGGCTTGATGGGATTTATTCCATTCTGAAACTTCATCTACCAGTAATTGGATTGAGATCTGTCCTTGTCAGCAGGACTGATACTTTGCATAAACACTGCAGTATATTGAAGAATTATTTTATCTTATTATCTTTGAGTTTTTAAGCTGCATAGGTGAGCTGGTTTTGCTTTGGATCAGTCCATGGGATTGATCTTCCTGCTCAAAGTGTGCTGGCTGAGCTCTGGCAGTTGTAGCCATGGTCTCAGCAGTGCTGGGGACAGAAATGCCACCCATATGTCCCTTCTGCCGTCACTGCTATTGTATATTTTTGCAGTAGACTTTTTGCCAGTCCCTATTGAGCAGCTCATGTGGGGGTGCCTGTGAGATCCTCTAAGCTACACTTCCAGCAGCCCTTCATCCATGGGTAATTCTGTATGTTGGAATTCAGCCCTTCCCCCTGGTTAGACCATAAATTATGATCCCTTCATGCTGCAGAGCAATCTGAATACTTTGGCAACTTGTCACCCTCATCTGGTATTGCTGTGACATTCCTGTGCTCTGGTAGCCTGATCTTTTCTTTTTAATAGTTATTCAGCAGTAAAAGAGTTTCCTTGTTGAAGAGCAGCTGGTCACGGCCTTCATTAGAAACAACCCTCTGAGCTGTATTTTTTTTTTTAATAACAAAGACTGGCCCATACAATCTGCTTTGCATGTAACTGTGGGGTCTGACAATTACATTTTTAGCCTCTAATTAGTTGGGAGGCTTGAGATGGCTGTTTCTGTTTTATTAGGGATCACAATAAGGGTAATAGGTTTCCTGTTGTTTTTTTTTCCTTCTAACATCTTCTGTTTAATATTGAACTTGTTCTTCTCCTTTAAGTGCACCAGGACCCACTCTGCAATTTTAGCTGAAATTAAAGCAAAAAATCTCTGCCTGGGGCACATGCTGAGTGCAGAGAGCTCTGCTCCAACTGCAAACAATGATTGGAGTTTTATAAGCAATTAAAATCGAGTCTCCTAACAGGGAGTGAGGAGCTGCCAGGGGCCACCCACCTTGCCTGGGGCACCCACGACACCCCTGCAGCCAGGAAGTCTTTGCCAGCTCTTGCCCTCTTTCCCAGCTTTCCAAAGCTCCATGTGTGTGCGTGCCTCGATGGGCACCCTCTGTGCTGTGCTGGCAGGTGATGGTAGGGAGCAGGTGCTGTTCGTCATTATTCCGTGTTCCCTATGCCCAGCTCACCATCGTTAATTCCACTGGTGCTGGAGGCAGGACTTTCAGCTTTTCTCAGAGGTTCCTGTAAATTCACAGCACTGTGCTTTCGTGGCACCTCTGTGAGACCTGGGGAGGCAGAGGGAGAGGAAGTGATTCTCCTGGGCTTTGACAGCCCAGCTGTTTGTGGGGATTGCTCCATTTCCCAGTTCCTGTTGCGTTCTGGCTTGGATTGCAGCTGACAGGGGGCCTAGGTGTTGCAGTCAAGAGCTGCAGTTTGGAAGAGGAGCAGTCCTTTGCTCGTGTGTGTGACAGTGGCCAGGGCTGAGGCTGAGCATCCTGGAAGATGCATGCAGAGCTTGATCCTGGCCAGGTTCTTCCAGCAGCCTCTTCCACCATCTTCAGGGAACGGGGACAGAGGTTTCCAGACACTGCTCCAGTCCCTGCTGCTCTGTTTCTCACCAGGAGGGGCAAAGATCGCTGGAGGCAGCAGTGTGATTGCATAAGAAGTGTTGTGTGAGTCAGGCGAGCTACAGGAGAGCAAATGAAGGGTTTTACGAGTGTTCTCACCTCTGACACGGCTGTATTATCTGAGGGTTTGTCTCTTAGACTGAGAGTTCCAGATGAGGTTACAAGCTATAAAAATGCTCAAGAGAAGTGAGTTATTTTCTGTACTTCCCCCAGCCTAGGTGTGTCAAGTGGATCACCTCACTAGGCCCACCAGCAGCACCATTACTGTCCTGTGCCTCCCTCCACTGAGCAATGGGGAGGGCAGGCGGCTGTGGGCCCCATGCTCTGCCTGTGACTGCACAGCAGCAGAACAGCCTGATGCTCTGTGCTTTGGGGTGACTTGGAGGTGAAAAAACTCAACACAAGTTATCAGTGTGCAAGGGCACCCAGAAATCAGTGACAAGACTAGGAGGAATGGGTTCAAACAGAGAGGAAATTTAGGTTAGCTATATTGGGAAGGAGTTCTTCTCTGTGAGGGTGGGGACGCCCTGGCACAGGGTGCCCAGAAAAGCTGTGACTGCCCCTGGGTTCCTGGAAGTGTCCAAGGCCAGGTTGGATGGGGCTTGGAGCAACCTGGTCTTGCTCATGGCAGGGGCTGAAACAAGATGAGCTTTAAGGTCCCTTTTAACCCAAAGCATTTTGTGACTCAGTGATTCCATCTGTGTGTGAAAGGCCATTGTTCTCTATAATCTTCTTTTCAGCGCCATCCTTTTTGTCTTGGCTTTCTCTGTCTCTGGTCCCTTCTTCATTTAATTCTGTAGCATCAGTCTCCACTTTGGCATAGGTGGTCAACCACAGCCCATCCCCTGAGACCAAGATTTTAACGGGAGCTTCTGACCTGGAGTTTGGGGTAATCCAGCCTCTTGCATAGGAAACAGCTCCTTGAGCAGGTGCCAAACCTGACTTCCACAGGAGAAGTTGGTGGGTCCAGCCTGAAGAGCTGCTGGATAGCATTTCTGGGTGCAGTGGGCAGCTACCACCTCCTTCCCAAGGGCTGGAGACCCTGGTCTGGAAGCCACTGGGGCAGAGCCAGCAGCCAGTGGGACACAGCAGCCTTTGAAAGGAGGAGGGCCATGGCCAGCCCTGAAACAGGGGCATGCATTTGAGATGCCAGCACAGGAGCATGTGGAACTGCACAAGTGCTCGAGCGAGACTGCCTGGTGGCCTGGGCTGTGTCATTTGGGTAAGGCTGCAGGTCCCCAGAGGTACAAGCAGCACTTGGGTTTTTGTGGTATCTCCTGGTTTTTTCTCACCCCAAAAATCCTCAGGATCCTCAGCTTTGCCCCTGCTCCCATAGGAGGAGGAAGGCCCTGGGGATGCAGGAGCAGCAGCATTCCAGCAGGCTGAGCTCGTGGGGCCAGGAGTCCTGCTGCCATGGATTGCCTTCCTCTTGGGCAGCTGGCTGTCCAGAGAACTGGGGGATGGGAGCGAGGAGGAACCTCCTCACTCATGATGAAGCCACTGAGTTTCAGTTTCTGGTCATTACTGACTTGTACAAGGAAGCAACTGAGAAACTGCACTGGCCATTAGCAGTGATTGGATACAAAGCACACTGCAGGAGCAGTACTCCTGGTGTTCAGTCTTGTCAATAATTCAAGTATCTTCAGATTTAGTGAAAAAAGCCTATTTAACATATTTCTTGCCTTTCTTAACCAAAAACTAATTGTGCTTCTCACATCACTTGTAAGTCACCATATGCAGTGACTCTCTTGGTGCCTCCAGCTGGAGGCTCTTTCCTCTTTGAAGTCTGATATGTGAGATCATTTGCTAAGTAGTGGGAAAAAGGCTTTTATTGTTCAAAAGAGCCAGACTGATCTGAGTTTCAAGGGTGATAGTGTAGTATTTGGTTTTTTCTGTTTTCATAGGAAATTTGATTCCCAGTGTGGATGGTTTTCTTCATAGTTTCCTGGAACTTGGTGATTTGCTTTTAAATGTAAGGTAATATGACAGAATGGTTTGGGTTGGAAGGGACCTTACAACCATATTGTTCTACCCCCTGCCATGGCAGGGACACCTTCCACTATCCCAGTTTGCTCCAAGCCCCAGTGTCCAGCCTGTCCTTGGACACTTCCAGGGATCCAGAGGCAGACCCATCTTCTCTGGACACCCTGTGCCAGGGCTTCCCCACCCTCATAGACAGGAATTCCTTCCCAATATCCCATCTATCCCTGCCCTGTGGCAGTGGGAAGCCATTCCTCCTTGTCCTGTCCCTCCATCCAAAGTCCCTCTCCAGCTCTCCTGGAGCCCCCCCTCAGGCACTGGAAGGGACTCTGAGCTCTCCCTGGAGCCTTCTCCAGGTGAGCACCCCCAGCTCTCCCAGCCTGGTTCCAACATAGAGTGGCTCCAGCCCTCACAGCAGCTCCATGGCTCCATAAAGATATGAATTAAATATAGAAATATATTGCACAACTCTGGAGTCCTTTCTGACCTCCCATTCCCTTCTTCTGTTCTTTCGTGTCAAGTGCATAGCAGGATGTGAGAGATGACCTGAAAGGCCAAGGGTAATAATTCCAACCTGGGCATGGCAGGAGCCAGGTGGGAGCAGCTGCCTCACTGTAGGAATCACTTCTCAGCAATGACTCCTCAGTGCTGGCATTCAGCTTGACCTTCTGATGTGTGGGTGTCAAACCTGACTTAATTCTGGGCTGGGAAGGAAATCCCTGAGCAAAGGAAAGCCTTGGGCAGGTATTCAGAGCTCTTCTGTAGCCAACACAATTCCTGAGCAGTGGTAGGAGGGAGATTCCCAGCTGGGGTGTGTTGTGTGAGATGTTTAAATAATCTCCAATTGCACATCTGTTGGCATACTTATTTCACCTGAGGAGGAGAAAGGTTAAAATTAATGGTGGCAAAATTTACAGAAGACCTTGAGCATTTCCAGAGTTTTGACATGCTACAGGACTGGCAGAAATCAGGTTTGGTTGGTGAGTTCTGAGCCATCCTCAAGGTACACTGAAATACAGAGGATTCCTGTTTAAAATGTCATTTTATTTAAAAAACATGGGGACATACACATGCAAATTTCTGTGCTGCTTTACAGAATTGTTTGGGTGGGAAGGAACCTTAAAGCCCATCCCATCTCCTGCCATGGGCAGGGATACCCTCCACTATCCAGGTTGCTCCAAGCCCTGTCCAGCCTGGCTTTGGACTCCACTGCCAGGGAGTGGGGCAGTGGGAGGCTGCTTAGGCTGGTGAGTGCTACCAGGACAGGAGTGCCCAAGGTTCAGCCCATCCCTGGTCCCAAGTGTTTAATTGTGGATAATTCCATCCCCTCTGTAGGGCTGGAACAGCAGTGCAGAGGCAAAACGTGGGCAGATGAGAGAGATGTTGGTGATCAACTGATCTTGTATTGGAGACACCTGAAAACTTTGAGGAAGGGTCTCTTCCTCCATGGAGCTCCCAGGATCACCTGTGGGAGCATCTAGTCCTGTTGGAAAAGATCTTCTTGGAGAAGGACCTTGTTCAAGTCTCGCTGCTTGGCTTTTCCCTTCCTACAGATGCCTCCTGTGACCTCCCTCAAGCGAAGCAAAGCAGAAGGAGCTGCTGGTTTTTCCTGGTATTTAGAGTATTTGCATCCTGCCCCACCTCCTAGGCACGACCAGATTGAATTTAGAGGTGTTTTCCTCCCAGGACCACAGTGATCTTCTCCAAACACTCAAGTTCCCCGTGAAGGATCTTCGCCTGGTCCTTGAACCACAATGATCAAGTCTGTCTTCCTTCAGCTCCCTCCTGTGCTCCCCCAAAGAGTGGGTTTTGTACCTGTGGGGCACAGGCTGCCTGTGTGCTTATGTGACAAGTTCTGGGTGCTGTGTTAGTGAGTGACCAAAATGATTTGGTGTCTCCCCCGATTTTTCAGCAGCTCCTGGAAAGGGCACAAAGCAGAGGTTGGTTAGGATAGGTACAGACTGGGCACTGGCCTCAGGGGTCTTCATTTTTTTTCGCTTCTGTGTTCAATCTGGAGTACTCTTCCTGTAAATTAAACTTCTTAACTAAATTTGTATAAGCTAAACTTCTGCTCTGTGTTGTCTCCTCTTTGCTGCAGGTGATACTTGTGGAGGAACAAGAAGAGACTGAGCTGTGATTGAACCAGGAGGGTTTGGACAGTGTCTAAGGATGGTGAGTATGTTTCCTATTTCCTCTCTACAGGATGGACATTGAGGGGCTGGAGCATGTCTAGGGAAGGGAACAGAGCTGGGAATGGGCTGGAGCCCCAGGAGCAGCTGAGGGAGCTGGAAAGGGGCTCAGCCTGGAGAAAAGGAGGCTCAGGGGGGACCTTGTGGCTCTGCACAACTCCCTGACAGGAGGGGACAGCCGGGGGGGTCGGGCTCTGCTCCCAGGGAACAGGGACAGGAGGAGAGGGAACGGCCTCAGGCTGGGCCAGGGGAGGCTCAGGGTGGATTTTGGGGAAATCTCTCACTGAAAGATTGTCCAGCCCTGGCACAGCTGCCCAGGGCAGTGTTAGTGTCCCTGCCTGGAGGGGTTTAACAGTCCTGTGGATGTGGCACTTGGGGACACGGGTTAGTGGTGGCCTTGGCAGTGCTTTGGGGAACTGGTTGGTCTCGATGATCTTAGACAGCTTCTCCAACCCTAATGATTCTGTGATTCTGGTCTGCCTCTGTCTTCTGTGGGTGGTCTTGTTCTTTGTGTGTCCAAATCTTTTACTGCGGCTAAATGTAGGAGAAGAAATACAAGAATGAGCAGAAGAGTGAACAGTATTGTGTATTATATACAATAATATAATAGAGAGGATTTATCACTGTCATCAAGATGCTGTTAGTAGGATACATTTACCCCTAAACCTCTTACTGGAATATATTGGGAAAAAAGTAAATAAGACTGGAACTCTCTTCTGTCTCCCTGGACTACTGACATAGTCATCCAGTTTTTGTGGCTTACTGATTTATTTTTTCTTTAAAACTTACTGCTGGGGTTTCTCATTGTGTTCCTCTGTCACCTCTCAGTGAAGGATTTCACACCATGTTAATAACAGCTCTGGTGCCACCAAAGGAGCAGAAATTTTGCAAGAATTAGTCACAGAAAAATGTGGTAGCAAAGAATTTGAACCACAGCCAAAGCAGCCAGATTGCTGTTAAATTCAGATAAAGGGCCTCTAATGCCTCCAGCAAGAAATAACCCAAAATATAAGGGATCTGCTGGGAGGAAAAAAGCTGGAGACTGGGAATGTTGAAAGATATGCTGAGAGTATCCTGAGGGGGGTAGTTTGATGAGAGGTGATCTCCATGTGGGCTGTGGGTGGGCAAAGCCTGAATTTGCTGTAGTGACATGGATCAGCACCAGCTTCATGTTGTTGTGGAAGGGGTGCTGAGGAGAGCTATAGAGACAGACAAAGGGCTGGAAATTCAGATTAAGGACATGACAATTTAGGTTAAACATGTTAGAAAAAATAAAAGATAAAAATCTGGCAGAGTGCTTGAGGAAATGGTGACGTATCCTAAGGGATTGTCTCCAATGTGTTTTGTTAACAACTGGAACAGGAAAGGAAATGTGCTCTCTGCATTAGTTGACCTCTCAGCTCGAGTAGTTACACACAGAGCATTTTTGCTGTAGCCCCTGTCCTCGCACTCCTTGGTGCTGCCTCGAGATCTCCTGTGCTTCCTGCTGGAAGAGCTGATCCCCATGCTGCAGGGTGAGGAACTTGGTCTGGGGTGGGAGGTGAAAGTCCTCACCTGTCAAAATCTGATAAAGGACCTCGCACTTCAGCTTGGAGCTGCCGTGGTGTCACACTGGAGGTGTAAAACCCAACAGCTTCTCTGAGGGGAGAGGGATGCAGATGTATCCAGATATGAATTTAAAAAAAAAAAAAAAAAAAAAAGAGAGAATAAGCACATGGAAAATACATCAAAAATCCCCCCAGGAAACATGGAGAAGGTCAACATAGGAGAGCCCCCTGAGGGCAAGGCTGGTCAGACATCCCAGTGACAGGGCCCAGTGAATGCTGTGTGACTCAGGTGTCTGCCCTCACCTGGCAGGACCTGCAGCTTAGGGACTTGGTAATTCAGAAACAATTTACTGATGTTTTATGAGCCCTTGATAGGTTTTCCTTCCATGAATTCATCAGGCTTTTAAAACCCAGGTGAAGATTTGCAGTTGTGTCAGAGCTGTGCTGCTGAGCACCTCTTGCTTTGTTTTGGAAGCAGCTCAGTGTTGTTTTGGCTGGTTCTTGTATTGGGAATAACAATAAAGTGTTTTGCTGCCTATGAGCATCTCCTGGCCTTCAGGATTTTGTAGACCTCCACACATTCCCTTAGACATGTGTAGAGCTGTAGTCTTCTAAATTGTCTGTAGCAAAGCCACCTTTAGTTCTCATCACGCCTCCCTGGGCCTCTGTTGTTTTTTGCTTTTTTGAGTGGAGAGACTAGAATTCTGGATTTACTAAAACATGGAAGCTTTTATTTTCCCTGAACTCCTTTCCTGTGTCTGGATAGACCTTACCCTGACCTGGTTCTGCCCACCCTTTGCTGTAACCTTTGTTTGGTTTCTTCTACACAAGAGGGTTTCCTGCTCCTTATCAGTACCCAGAGATACCTTTACTGTTTCAAAAAAACCTTCTGAAAAGTTTTTTTTTAATATATATTTTTTAAAATATTGATAAATAGTGATATTTTGAAAATTATTTTTTTCATTTTTGAAAAAAATAAACCAACCACCAAAAGCCCCTCCCATTTCACCCACTGTTTTGGGAAGAGACTTTTTGTCTCCCATGGCAAGGAAGAGAAAGCAACTTGTAATTGCAAGCTGTAGAAATAAGCGCTTACTTCCACCCTCTTACCTGAGCTTCTGTCAGCAGCTGAAGGCAGAGAGCTGATGGAAACTCCTGGCAGCCTCCTTGTAGTCCTTCTGTGACCCCTCTGGAGGGCTGTGGTTCCCGAGTTAAACACAGGCAGGGCTGGAGGTGGGCTGGGGGTTAAGGGGTGCCTTGGGGCTGGCTGGATCCCAGTTCCCTGCAGGCATGCTGAGTGTAATTCCCTGCACTCACAGCAGGCTGAGGCGCAGGACCAGTGCCCTGTGGTTAGCAAGGGCAGGCCCAAAAGCTTTGTCTGTACTCAGCAGCACCCCAGGTGTGCCTCACCAGCTGCTGTCTCCTTTCTGCTGTTCTGGATTCGTCGCCTAGTGTTAACAGCTTGGATTGCACACTCTACCCCGAAACTAGCTGCTAGTGGGAATGACCTTGGAGACAGCACTAGTGCTGGTTTAATCATTAACTCTGGCTAATGGAGCCCTTACGAGCACTTGGTACTTTAATACATTACTTAAAACTAATCTGGCAGGCTGGTCAGTGCAGGTGCTGTGCTGGCAGCTCAGTGCTCAGCTCCCACAGCAGCATTGCCTTTCCTGACTGCTGGGATACTGTAGGCATCTGGTTCTTACTCTGTGGAGGGGCCCATGACTTATCTGAGGTGGGCATTTGTAATCACCCCTCATCCCCTCATGCTGGTCCCTGGAGTTGATTGGTGCCCTTTCATCCCTCTCCACAAAGGTTTCTTGCTGTATATTCAGTTTCATGCTCAACTCTGGGCACCTTTCCGAACAAATAACAAATGCAGTATTACAGATCTATAAGCTCTTCTATCATCCTATCCAGATTAAAAGATGACACCCACCATCCCAGTCCTGATTTATGGGGTATAAAACAGTAACTTCTCTTTGCATAGGTTTAAGGGTTTATTTCTACCTCAGTTCACCCACAAACCTCCCTAGGCTTTGAGGAAATGAACTATTTATGTAGGGGGACCTGAAACAAAGATGCTCTTTGTGCAACAGAATTAGGGGAGGCAGAACAAGAAGTGCCTTTGGCCACAGCTCACCAGCATCAGCTTATGGAGAGAGAGAGAGAGAGAGAAGTACGTGTCTGAGTGCAGCTCATCTTACTCAATGTAGGCATCTGCCAGGCAGAAAGAGAATAAATTTTAACTCTTAGAATGAGATAAATGATGCATGTCTCTCCCTTCCCCATCTCACCTGGAAAAAAAAAGATCTAGATAACTAGTTCCTAGTTTGATCTTCACTGAAAATAAATATTCAGACTTGGAAGGATCTAAAATACAGTATCCTGATGGCCCCACTGCTGCTGGAGCCCCTGGCTGTCAGACAGAGCTTCCCTGGCTTCTGCTGACTTACTTCTCATGTCCTGGAATTCCCTTCCCAGGGCAGTCATCACCTCCTCCTGCCAATTTTTCTGTTGGTTTTCTCCAGCTGGAGGCAGATCAGGGCAGTCTGTGCAATGGATGTGCTACCAATCTGCACATGCAGATTTCTGCCAGCCCTTGCCTTCCCTCCCCTCCATCTGGGGGGTGATGCCCAGGTGCTGGGGTGAGGAAAAGGCCACCCTTAATCCATAGCAGGGATGGGTGTGGTGCCTTCTGCATAAGGAGAGAGTAATTTTATTTGTGGTGCCAAAAAGAAATAGAGGGTAAAGCTATGCCAGAGTTGGGAAAAGTATACATGTCTGTGGATGGCTGAGTCAGGTGTGCTAGTAGCTCCCTGCAGTGAATGGGACCAGTTTTTCTCTTAGAATCATGGAATGGTTTGGGTTCTTTCCCAAACTTGCAGAAAGCTGGATCAGCCACTAGCAAAATAATTAATTTCAGGATGCTGACTGGCTCCAAACCATGAGAGAGGTTTCAGCATCCTGATGCCTGTCCCGTGCTCCCAATTAAGATTCCTTGGGCAAGTGGGACCAGATGTTCCCTGTGAACCCTTTGCTGCAGTCTGGGTTCCTGGCGTATGCAGGCATGTTTCCATAGGGAATATCATCTCCTTTGGAGGCTGCAGGATGACCCCTTGAGTGCCAGTCCTATCTTTGGTAAGCACTGTGTCATCTCCAAGCCTTCAAATCCCTTTTGGGACCTTCAGGAGAAGGCTGCAAGCTGTTTACCTGCAGTGTGGATCCAGGGATGTCTGAAGAGGTGGGAGGAGCAGCACAGGAACAGTGGGCAGTGCCAGTGGGAGGGGAAAGGGGCAGATCACTGCCAGCTGCCCTTAAGAACATGCTGCCTACATTATATTCATCTCCTCTTCCTCAGAATTTAGAAACAGTTCTCTCTCTGCTTACATGAACACACATGCTGAGAACACTCAGAGGAGCCCAGTTCTGTGAAATAACCTTCTCTTCCTCGGTGGTTTGTGATAGTGGAGCAGAGCCCAGCTGGGGATGCATCCGAGGTGGTATTTAGGAAATCCCTCTGGCTAAGCCAGCTAAGGAGTCTGGAGCAGTCTGCAGTCCTTTGCTGGGCTGCCCAGCACCACTCCTGCCTTTGCCTGGGTCACTGGAGGGAAAGGAGGGCAGGTATTTTGGGAACTCTTGAAGGAAGTGAAAGCAGAGTCTAAATCAAGTTCCTCTTGAAAGTCTGTGAAGCCACTGAACTTCAGAACAAGGTTTCTGCTCTGCACCAGGCTCAGTGCTTAGGCAGAGGTTTCTAAGTCATGTATGTGTCTTTTTCTGATACTAAAAGTGCAAAAATATTTCAGTGAAAGCAGGAGTTCTATTTGTGGATGTTCAGGTCAGCTTAGGTTGGAAATTCAGAGTACTGATCTGATGAGCAGCATTTTAACTCTGCACAGCTGCAGCTTAGGGAGGTTACAAAGGTCCTTCTGCAAACAATCCCTGTGCCAGGCACTGAACTGAGCCTTGGCCCTAAAAATCTTGCTGTGGGTTGGAGCAAACCTCTTACCTACCTTGTCTGTGGTTTTGTGTGTTATAATCTCTGGTCTTGTGCTATGTGCACTTAACAGCAATGTGTGCTCGCACTCTGCCCAAGAGACTCCTGGACTTCAGCTGTTCCTCAGACATGCTGTGTTGCTTTTCCCCTGATACGTGTCAGAAAAATAATAATATTTGGCTTTATAGTGGTTATAGCCACACTTTCCAGTATAAAAGGTTCGTTCAGCTTTAGCTGCTCTGGTTTCTCAGCATTCCCTCCAGTGACCCAGGCAAAGGTCACCTGCAGGGAGCAGAGTACCTCTCCTTCCACTCACTTTTGGCCAAGACAAATCTATAACCTCATCCATAACTCTCTGTCCTTATATGTAACCCTCTGTTTGTGTCCATAACCCTCTGTTTTTGTGTTTTGATTTATGGGTGCCAACCAGTTCTGGTTCCCCAAGGATGAGTAATGCCTGACATCCAGCCACTGTGCTCCGTGTAAGTGGTGGAGTGGGGCAGAGCAGGGGTGAAATGGGATTTCATGGCTTATCTCCAGGTGTGGCTATGTGTTCTTTTAAGTCTTTTATCCTAAGTAGTAAAGCTGGTGTAACCATGTGAGTCTGTGGTATTGTTTTGTCAGCAAGGGAGCTCATGGAACTGAATTTTGCCCTGCAAGTGACAGTGGGCAGCATGTCTGGGTGTCACAAAGCTCTCCTTTTAGCTGAGGCAGCTCTGAATAATCTAACCCTGAACAATTTTGCAGAGAAATGATGAGATCTTTTATCTGACTTGAGAAAAACCCTTTGAGATCCCATTGGTATTGCTGGAGAGAGCTGTCTGTGGTGTCTTTGGGGCAAGCAGATCTAAGAGGAGCTCAATGGCTACAGGCTGTGCTGTGTTTGGATTTGAGTTTTGGGAGCAAAAAGCTGGCGTGATTTGAGACAGATGGTAGGGCCTTTGAGGACTGATGAAGGGTCAAGTTTTAATTTTGCATTTTAGCAAAGAGATTCTCCCTCTGGCTCAGCGGTGGGGGCGGAGTGGCAGCTGATGGTAGAAATGGGGATGGGTTTGCCCAGGAAGCTGCTCCTGTGGTTCCTGGGATAGGCTGTGAGCTGTTTGCTCCTAGGCTTGATGAACAGCAGGTAGTAAAGGTGAGCTTGTAGGGGGCTGGGGTGGGGAGGTGGATGCTCAAGCAAGCATTTCCTGCACCCATGGCCTTACCCTGTGTATGTGAGCATTGCCAAAAGGAGCTAGGGAAACTTCACATGGTAGCTAAGTGCCCAAGCAGTCAGCGAGAGGAGCCTTGTCCACTCCAGGGCCCAGGCTCCACCACACAGGTGCTGGTGGGAGCCAGTGACATCCAACTATTCCCTGTACACATGAAGCTCCTGGGAAGGAGGACTTAAAGTCTTGGGAGTGTTGAGTGGTGAGATGCAGCAGGGCAGCCCCTTTATCCTCATCTCCTTGACGAGGCACAGAGGGCTGTGGGGGATAGCAGGCTCAGGGGTGCAGTGGCAGGTCCTGGCTGAGCTTCTGGGAGCAGGGCTGGGGCTGGGCCTCGACATTGGAGTGGAGGACTGGGGACAGAGGGGTCAGTGCTGCTGCAGAGGCCTCGGGGCAAAGGGCTTGATGCTGGCGTGGAGGGGTCGGCACAGGGTTGAAGGGCTCGGGGCAGAGGATTCGATGCCAGGGTGGAGCGCTTGGAGAAGAGGGCATGGAGCTGAGACAGAGGTCTTGGAGCAGAGGGCTCAGTGCTGGTGTGGAGGCGTTGGCGTGGGGTCAACGGTCTGGTGGCAGAAGACTCCGTGCCAGGGTGAGGGGCTCGGGGCAGAGGGCGCGGTGCCGGGGCACGAAGCCGCCTGCCCGCTATTGTTCCCGGCGCTCCCACAGCCGCCATCAGCATGGCACGAGGCAGATGCGGCGGGAGCGGCGCCGTGGCCGGGAATGCCGCTGCCGGCCGAGGAACGGGCCGTGCCCGCGGCCCCGCCGGCCCACCGTCCGCTCCATTTTCTGTCTCGCCCGTCACGGAGACGCTCAGATGGCAGGGCCGCGCTCGGCGGTCCTGGGAGGGAGGTGGAGTCTGCCCGTCCTCCGCCCGCCCTCCCTCCATTGTCAGCGGCGGCGGCGGCGGCACCTGCTCGGGCCGCTGGCGGCCGGGATGCTCCTGTCCTTCCCGGCGGAGCTGGGACGCTGCCGCAGTGCCGGGGCCGCAGTTCGCAGCCGGAGGGAGGAGATGCTGCTTGTCCCTGCCAGGCCTTGCTGCCGCCTCGGGAAATGAACATGAGTCTGCCAGGCCGCGTCTCCTGCTCCATGCTCAACTGCTTTGTAAGTGCTGCCTTTTATTCCCCTTCTCTCCTCCATGGAAGCCAGCTGTGCTCTGCAGCTCACATGCCGGTGGAGGCATCCTCTGAATCTGCCCGGGGAAGAGGGGGATCCCCCTCTCCTCGCTCCCGCATGCCGCCGGAGGACACCGTGGCCCGTCCCTGCTGCCCTGGCCGACCCAAGGGCACAGCAGTGCCGGGCGCCGCGGGCTCAGCTCCGGCAGGCCCTGGGCACTGTGCTGGGCCCCGCGCTGGGCCCCGCAGGCTCTGTGCCCTGCCTGGAGCTGGGAAATTACCGTGCGAGAGCAGCCGATCCCCGGGTAGCCCCGCGCCCCCTCCCTGGCTGCGGCTGTGCAGGACCCCTCCGGAGCTGAGCTGAACTGAACTGAGCGGGGCTCCTGCGCTCGGCGCCTTTTACACCTTCAGCGATAGGGGGTTTCGTGCTCTGTCCCTTCCTGCAGACCCACCCTCAACCCCCCAGGGCACTTGTGGCCAGATGGGCTCCAAGGGCTCCAAGAGGCTTGTGGAGAGAGCAGGATGCTGATCCCTGCGCTGCTGGTACCCGAGATGGGGCTGTGGCAGGAGAGGATGCTCAGCCTCTGCCCGCCCTGTGCTGCAGGCGAGGAAGGTCTCAAGGACACCCAGGCGGGTGGAGAGCTCAGGCTGCCCTGTTCCAGTTCCTGCTGCTCTCTGGGATTTCTCTGCAAACTGCAAAGTGATGATGGGAGAGGATCTCTGCTTCCTGGCTGCCACACCAGCACACACCTTCCCTTTGTGCTCTCCTGGGCTGGTGCCTCAGCCTTGGAGTGAGCCACTGGCAGGAGGGGCCCTGAGCCTCCTGTGGTCTCCAGTTAGCATCAGCTGCTGCTGGAGCCAGTGCTATGCCCTGTGTCCCTCGCAGCGTGGTGACTGGGGCAGTGCCTTTGCCTCCAGCTGGGGCTGATGCTGAGTTTTGTGGAAGCTCTAACAGCATGTTACATGCGTGCAGGTTCCTTGGATGTGGGGTGTGAGAGGTTTGGCTGCCCTTGTCTGAGGTCCAGGGAGCACCTCAGGCCAGGCTGTTCTTGCAGGCTTCAGCCCCTGTTAGCAACACAAGAGGATTCAGCATAATTTTAAATATTTCTGAGCCGGAAGGATTGGGATCTCATTTCTTCAGGTTGAAATTGGGATTCTGGCTTGTGTGACGTATCCAGAAAGATGTCATTTTAAAATATTACTTAGTGCTTACAGAGCACAGTGTTTCCTGGTAAATGCTAGAACCTAGAGCTAGAGCGCAACCAGCCTTCTGAAGAAAACATTGCCACACCAAATACTTGTGGAATTAGCACCATCCTGGACTCCTAGCAGTGAGCATCTGCAACTGAATGTCCAGGTGCCACTCCTTTGGGCAACAATTCAGTGGTGTGACAGGGCCTAGATGAGGGCTGGTGAAAATTGGCACCTAGATTCATGCCAAAGCTCAAGGAGCATTGGGAAAATGCTCTGAGACACGTGGTGGGATTTGGGGTGGGATGTGATGATCCTTATCCCTTCCAGCTCAGGATACTCTGATTGTATGAGTGAATGGAGATTCTCATGTTCCAAACTGAGACATATATTCCACTTGTCAAAGATGGCATGTGCAGGTTCTGTGTGACCTCTCAGACTATCCTGAGGCCTTTGGGTTTTCTAGGGTGTCCATCTGAGCAGGCTGGACATGTCCAGCTGCCCTGGGCTCAGTGCTGGCACCAGTCAGTAGTGCCTGTTGTGAATTGTGTTCACTGGGGTGCAGTTATAGGTTGTTCACAATTGTATCCTCTCCTCCAGAAGATTCAGGCTCTTCCCAGATTTCTTTGGTGTGAGAGTGAAAACGACAAAGCAGTCCTTAGGAGGAGCAGACTGACACTGGACTGTAGATGGAAACCCTCTGTGTCATGATGTGTCTGCTCTGGTGCCATGGAGCAGGTAATGGGAAGAGCTGACATAACAAGCTACTGTCACATCAGTCCCCTGTGGCCATGGTGTGTCTGCTTGGCTTTCCAAACACCACTCAGCTGGAAAAGGCAGGACTTGGAAGCTTTAGCATTTCACTGTGCAATGGACACTCTGCAACAGCCAGAGGAACTGCTTGGGTCTGGAGGCAGAACAGGCATTTCCGTGCACAGGTCCCAAGCTCCTGGGGTGCCAAGAATATCCAGCAGCTTCAATTTTTGGCTTTCACAGCACCTGCTGGCCGAGGCTGTCTGACTGTGTGCTCTGTTTGCAATGCAGGGTGAGGAAGGCCCTCCCAGTTTGGAGTACATCCAGGCCAAGGACTTGTTCCCCCCGAAGGAGCTCATAAAGGAGGAGGAGTCACTGCAGGTAAGGAAGTGAAAACACCTGAACAGCTCTGGGATGTCCAGGCTGGGCTCTGCAGAGCAGCTTTCCAGCCCAGCACATCCTGGAGGCCATGGGTGGGCCGGTGCTGGGGGCACATTGGGAGCAGCAGATCCGTGTGTGTGGGGGCCAGGCCAGGTTCCCAAGGCCCTTTCCCTGCCTGCCCAGCCCTGGCAGGATGTGTCTGGCATCACCAGCCACTGGGAGTGTGGCGAGAGCTGCTGCAGTGCACAACCAGCCCAGGCATTCCCTGTGGGAATGTGCCTGTTCAGCCCTGCAGCCTGCATCCAGGGAGATTCCTAGGACAGGAGCAGCATGGGAGCTGTGTTCTGTGCAGCCATGGCATGCAGCTGCACTGCCTGCTCTCCCCTCGAGCACGTTGCTTCTGGTGTTTTCCTGCTGCACAGTGGCTGGAAGAATGAACCTCCATATGGTGCCAGCCTGCTGCTGCAGAAAGCCCTGGGAAGAGCTCCAGGTGCTGTTGCTGATGTGCAGCAAGGGCACCCTTACTTCCTGGGAGTTGATGCTTCCTTTAACATCATCCAGTGCATCATCCTCCTCCTGGGGCTGGAGCCAGGCTCACCTTTTTCTTGCTGCTGCAGTGTTTGAGTTTGTTCTCAAAGGACTGTCACTGCCTTGGCAAACAGTGCTGGGGAAAGCAAGGACTGAAGGCTATTGGCTTGAAGGAACAGCCACAGGCTGGGGAGTTGTGCAGGGTCAGGGCTGCAGGGCTGTGGCTCTGGGGGTGAGGCTGCTGAGGCAACTCTGAGCTGAGACCTCTGGAGAAGAGCAGACTCTGCCTTAGTTTGCTGCGTGGAGAAGTAAAGTTCAACCCTCCCAAGAGTAATTTGCCTTCAGTAAATTGTTAATTTATTGTGAAGCAAAATGTTCAAGGACAGCTTGGATGGGGCTTGGAACCTGGCCTAGTGGAAGGTGTCTCTGCCCATGGCAGGGCGTAGAACTGGATGAGCTTGGGTTAGGATGTCACTCCCAGCCCAAACCATTCCAGGATCCCGTGACTGTAGAAGGATGCCATCAGTTGATACAAGCTATATTGGGGCACCTGCTGGTTTATTCCAGGATTTCCCTCCATTGGTTCTTGCAGCCCTACCAGCTCCTTTCTGTTCTATCTCCCTTCTGTTGCTGTGAAAGAGCCATGTAAGCAGGAGAGACACATGCCAGATAAAAACAGCTCTGGCAAGCATGCAGAAATCAACTGCAGAAATAAAGAGAGGGTATTCTCTTAGGCAAATGATTGGTATTTTTTGAGAGTATTTGGACAGATGCCAGGCTAAGGTGGTTATTTTTGTACAAAGAAAGGAGAAGTTGTTAGTAGAGTTGTCACTTGAAGTCTGAAATCCAGGAAATTCAGGTTTTTATACCCAAGCCATATAAACAACTTCAAAATAAAGAAAAGGTTCTACTAGTTCAGTGTAATGAATTGTGTCATTGCCTTCCTTGTCTGGCAGGTTTCAGCTCTGGCTGAAATGATAAATAGTCCTGACATTTTTTGCATAATTGGTTACTGACATCACCTGGTGTAGGTGGCATTCAGGTAACAGGAGGAGCCTGATTAGCTAAGGACAAAGGGGCCTGGTGAATTTTAGGCTGTTCTGCCTTTTTTTTTTTTTTTTTTAATATAAGAAAAGTCAAACTTGACTGTGTTTTAAAAATAACTATGGCATGTCCAGACTGATGGGAAAAAACAGACACTTGATTGTGGAGATATAAAAAAATAATACAGATAACTTAAATTAAGCTTTCTTGCTGTTTAATCAGGATAAGCTTCCTCAGTCATATAAATAACTGTACACAGAGAATCCCTGAGAGCCTTGTCAGCAGAAACTGGGTACAACTTCAGTTCATTTGCTTACTTGGATGGTACTGCTGAGTCTCACAGGGCTGCTGAGGGCCTCCCATGTTTGAATGGCACGGCAGGATCACATAGGTGACACTGCCCTGGGACAGAGGCTTCTGACCAGTCACAGAATCCCAAAATGACTGAGGTTGGAAAAGAACCCCAGGACCATCAAGTCCACCTTGTGGCTGGTGCCCACATTGTCATCCAGAGCACTGTCCCAGAGCACTGAGTTCCACATCCAGTTGTTCCTTGGACCCCTCCAGGGATGGTGACACCACCACCTCGCTCGACAGCCCCTTCCAGTGCTTCCACATGGTGCTGGGCTCTTTCAGGAGCTGTGTAGAGCACTCCCCTCATCTCTCTGACCTGTGTTGCAGTCGTGTCCCTCTCCATGCCTCTTGTGCCAGGTTTCTCCTCTTTGAAGAGCAGGGCCTGTCAGTCCCTCTGTCCCCAGGCCACCCCTCACTGCCAGGTGTGCCTGGCACACAGGTGATCTGTCAGAAGGTGTTTGCTGGCTCCAGAGGTGTCCATGGGAGAGGCCTGTGTGCGGGGCTGGGCAGTGGTGCCAGTGCTGTCCGTGCTACTCTCAGAGCACATGGAGCACCTTGCTGGGAACGGCTCCTTGGGAGATGCACTGCAGAGGCAATGGGAAGAGTGGCTTGGGAATTCCAGCACATACAGTACCTGTGTGACCTGACCTTGTGCTGTCTCCCTTCCAGGTGCCATTCACTGTGTTGCAGGGTGAGGGGGTGGAGTACCTGGGCCTTGCCAACGACGCTGTGATCGCCATCTCCAACTACCGCCTGCATATCAAATTCAAGGACTCCGTGATCAATGTGAGTCTGCCTCTGCCTGCACCATCACCTCTCCCAGGGTTTCAGAGCAGGGAGGAGTGGGAATTCACCATTCCTGGGGGCTGTGGCACGGGAAGATGCCTCTTGGAGGATACCAGGCCTAGGCGCGTAGTTGCTATTTTGCTGCTGTATTTAAATACGAGGATGGGGTTTTGCTTTGGATAGTAAGTAGGTCTTTCCTTTGCTGTTTTCTTTAAATTCAAGCAATAACTTTGGTGGTTTTAAGGCTGTTGAGGTCTCTTGCAGGCCAGTTTTAATGAGACTTCTCACCAATGCAGAGTCTGGCAGTGGCAGCTTGAGGCTTTCTCTCACTGCCTTGACCTGCTGTCTCTTACTGCAGCTGTTGTTTCGCTCAGTTACCTGTGCTTGACTGGATGTGATTGAATCAGGAACTGGCCCCAAGTGGGAGATTACCAAGAGAGAGAACAGAAATCAGAATAATAATCATGGAAGAGCTCTGTGCTGACTCATGGAGCTCCATAACCTTGGGAGTGGGATCGTAGTTCACAGAAGCAGCTCGTGAGTGGTGGAGCTGTGCTGGAGCGTTGAGGAGCCTGTGGGCACAGCTGCTGGGGCTGCTCTGGCCTATGGTGTGCCTTATCATGCCCTACATTTGTCCCTCCCTCGCAGGTGCCTTTGAGGATGATGGAAAGTGTGGAGTGTCGGGATATGTTCCAACTTCACATCGTCTGCAAGGACTCCAAAGTGATCAGGTATCTGGTTTATTACTGTGGTGCAGCAGCTGCTGCTGCAGGCTGGGACCAGCTCTGGTGACTCCCTCTGTGCTGCAGTTGGAATTGAGCTGTCCATGGTCAGGATTCTAAGGCTTAGGGCCGTGTTCCTTTTCCTGGCTCAGTCCTGGCTGGGTGAACATCCCCACTGAGGGTGATTTGCCTTTGGGTTTGCAGGTGCCATTTCTCCACCTTCAAGCAGTGCCAGGAGTGGTTGAAGAGGCTGACTCGAGCCATTGCCCGCCCTGCCAAGCCCGAGGACCTCTTTGCATTCGCCTACCACGCCTGGTGCTTGGGGGTGTGTGTGGATGAGGAGGATCAACATGCACATCTCTGCCGTCCAGGTGAGCTCCTGGCCTGGCCCTTCCTGCTGCTCTGGCCAGCAGCACTGCACTGCAATTGAGCTCTTGTTCATAAACCCTGTCAGGTTTCAAATTCACCTTGCTGGGTCATCTTGTGCCTGGTCTAGAGATCCAGCTGATGGCTAGATGTTTCTGGATAAGAAGCACAGTGAAAGGAATTAGTTACAAACACAACAAAAAACTTTATGATGCAGCAACACAGAAGCAGCTTTTCCCTTTCTCCTTGTGAGAAAACATCCCATACTTAAGTTCTCTCATCACAGGCAGTCCTGTCCTGGAGTGGCAAACAGCATCAGTTTTGAGGCAGCCTAATTATTTGAGCCCATCTGCATCTCTTCAACACTCAAAAATGCTGTGACATTGCCAGGATCAGGTTTGTGGGGAGCTCTGGCTCATCCTCACAATGGCACAAATCAAGTCTTTGAGTCCTTGAAGAGAAAAACAGAGCTGTGCTGGTGCCCTCGTGTGGACTGGGAGTTTCCCTTCCTTGGGAGCACCATGAAGTTCACTTGCAGTTGCTTTGTCTTATCAGTGATGAAGCTGTTTAAAAACAGAATTAAAATGAGTGAGAAACCTGGCTTTAGACTGAAAAATAGGCTGATCCTAGAGGAGAGCAGCAGTAACCTGAATGGAATGTCCTTAGACAGGCTAGATGAAGGAATGGGGTTCAGTAGTACAGCTATTCCAAGAGAAGCTGATAGGGGAAAGGTGAGCTCTGTGTTCTTACCATGCCCCAGACCCCAGCAATCAGAGATATTTCTGTGTTTTCTTTAGGGAAAGTGTTTAGTATAAATAAACTCACTGTGCAAGATGTTGCTGCAGGATATGGCTGAGGTGAAGAGCTTTGCAGTTTGATACTGGAGCAACAAAGGCATCCAGAATTTGTGAGGCAAGGCTAAAACATGAGAGAGGAAACCCTGAGTCAGCATCTGAGAACAGTCTGGAGGAAGGAGCTGCCTGGGGTGGGTGCTCAGTGCTCCTTGCCATACAGTTCCTGACATGCACTTTGGAAGCTGTCTCTGCCAGACAGGCAGAAGTGGATTAAATTCACCCCCACATGCCCCTTGACATGGAGAGGCTGTTTCTGTGCCCGGGGATGAGATATCACTTGACAAAACAAGCAGGGGAACCCCTGTGAGGGACAAATCTTTTTGGCTTCTGAAGCACAATCCCTGCTGCCATCCAGTTGCCCTGGAGTTCTCCTTGCCAAAAAGAGGCTCCCAGGGCTGGAGCCCCTCTGCTCTAGAGCCAGGCTGAGAGAGCTGGGGATGTTCACTTAGAGAAGATAAGGCTCTAGGGAGACCTCAGAGCCCATTTTAGGGCCTAAAGGAGCTTATAAAAAGGAGGGAGAGACTTTCTGTACGGGTGGATAGTGACAGGACATGGGGGAGCAGTGTTAAAGTGACAGAGAGGGCAGGGTTAGATGGGATATTAAGATGAATTCTTTAATCAGGAAATGGAAAAGCCCTGGCACAGGGTGCCCAGAGAAGCTATGGCTGCCCCTGGATCCCTGAAGGCCAGGCTGGATGGGGCTTGGAGCAGCCTGGGATAGTGGAAGGTGTCCCTGCCCATGGCAGGGGATGGAACGGGATGAGCTTCAGGTCCATTCTGACCCAAACCTTTCTGTGGTTTTGTGACTCTGTCCAGCCTGTGGCAGTTGCTGTGGAGTTCCACGGACACGTTCAGATTCCGTCGATGTGTCAGTGACTGCCTGTGCTCTATTCCTCAGGGGATCATGTGAGGTTCCGGTTCGAGATGGAGCTGGTGAGGATGGGCTTCGACCTGCAGAACGCCTGGCGTGTCTCTGGCATCAACAACAACTACAAGTAAGTGTTTCATCACCAGGCTCTCTTCACTCTTCTCTTGCCTTACTTTTCCCTTGGTAATCCCTGTGCAGAGCAGTGGGTGAGTCAGACTCCAGCTAATCCTCTTTCCTGGCCTTGACAGCCCCCAGGCAGATCAAAGTATGAGCCAGATCCCTTTTCTTTCTGCGTTTCACATCATGGAATTGGAGAGGGAATACAACCCAAACATCAGAGCTAGCAGGAACTGTAAATGCTGACTCAGGTAGTTTATAATGTGGTGGCTCTAATTCCTTGTGGAAGACAATTGAGAGTGTGAAGGTCCATCCATTGTGGGTTTGTCTTTCTGGTTAGTCCTTCTATCTAAAATGCTCCATTTGACATAACAGCCATAGTTTTTATACACTCAGGCAGCTAGCTGTTCAGCTCTGAGAGGAGCTGGGGTGAGCCAGTGGAGAGCTGTTGGGAGGCTCAGGAGTCTGGAAATGAGCGAGGCTCATTCAGTCTGAGTAGGAGAAGCTGAAGGGTGATATGTCTCCAGCTGCTGGCAGGGCATTCCCAGAGGGCATGGAGTAGAGCTCCTGGCAGTGACACAACAAAAGGTAGTGGCCCCAAAGTGCAGCTTGGGAGGTTCACAATGTGGAAGGGAAAAGAGCATTCCCTGGGAACATAGTGGTGTGCTGGGCACATCCCCAGCAGGAGGGTTCTCCATCACTGTGGTGTCACATTTGAGGTGAGCCAGTGTTAGAGATGGTCCCTGTGGGCCACTCTCACAGTGGAAGAGGCCTTTTGCCACCAGTCAGTGATTGCAGCAGGTGGCATTAAGCCAATGAGATTTCAAACTTTGATGGACATATTCATTTGTGAATTTCCTATAATCCTGTTCTTGAAATGACTGGTATCCATGAGCTTTTACTCTCTGCCCCAGCCAGTCCAGGCATCCCCATCACCTATGGATTGGACAGTTTCAGGTCACTGGCTTCCTGTGGAGACCATGAGAAACCTCAGACACACTGAACTGGGGAAATCCCAGGTTTGGGGCTTGCTGCCTGTTCTCTTTTCCTGAAGAATCCAGGCCACAAGCACTAAATTTGGGGGTGATTTGCGTTTTACCTCTGCCCTGCTGACCACGTCATTGCTTTGGGACTGTTCACATGACTTTGCTGGCATTTACACAGTTTCTCCAAGGATGCCAAATAAAAGTTGTTGTCCTGAACTGCTCAGTTTTGGAGTGCACAGTCTGTGGGTCCCTGCCCTAGGTAGAGTCTCAGTATGTCAGGCCTTCTTCCCTGCTGGATCTCGGGGTGTGGTTCCCTCTGTGGTTTCCGAACTATTTCGGGAAGTTCAACTTCCATTGACCATCTGTGCTTTGCTTCCTGGCTAGTAATCCACAGCCATTAGCCACCTTCTCTGAAGACAGGTGTTTCATTTCCAGCCAAACCAGGGAAGAAAGGACTTAAAACAAACCTCAGCAAGCTGGGTGTGGGCCTGCCTTTGCTTCCCTCCACCTGCTGAGTTTCTCCTGGGGATCCTCGCAGGTCCCAGCTTCCTGCAGACATCCTGGGATCTCAGGGGTGGTGTAATTGCCTTGTGCAACTCAAACCAGTTCTCTCTTGCTGCTGGGGGAATGTGGCTTTAAATCCTGCCTTGGCTTTTGATCATAACCACCTGCCTCTATTCACAGGGATCAGGTTACTTTTTAACTGTTTATAGTCCTTTTATCTTTTATTTCCCTGCATTGGCAAAACAGTGCTGTTAAAGACAGGATACTCCAAGGTAATGGCTTTGTTCCTTGTCTTTCAAGTCTGTTCTGAGATGTCCTTATCTGGGAACTATTATCTCCTTCCTGGCGACAGCCATCGTAAAATGAGAGAAATACAAGCTTATAATAACCACTCCTTCAGTCTTGATAAAAGTATACAGTGATAATAAAATTATTACATGGTCTCTTCCTGGCTCTCATATCTTCAAGGATCTTACACCCAGGGAAATTGTATCACTCCAGCATTGCCCATCTGGTCCTCACAGGCTCTCCAAGGTAGTTGTTTCATACCAGCCTTAGTACTGGTGCGTTTGGTACATGCGTAGTTCCTTCAAAAAAAGGAAGAAAAAAAAACTCCCAACTTTTTCTTCAATGTTGATGCTCATTTTCAGGTTTTGTCTTTTGACAGTTGTGGTTTTATTTAACTTTGAGTTTATGAGGTAAAAGTTGCCTGGAGTTCTGTTACTGCTTTAGCCAGATGGTGTTTCCTGCTGGTTTCTGAGACTGCTCTTAATTAAAATTTTGACTTTTTTACACTTCTCTATAAAGTGATCCATACCACTATCCATACCATTGGAGAGTGATAATTACTGTCCCTGCTTGGATTTGCCACAGGAACATGTGGACAAGAAGTCTGTGAGGACTGTTAGTGGTACATGTGTTTGCCCTCTGTGAAGCAAGAGCTTGGACAAGGCTCTCAGGGACAGGATGGGATAGTTGGGTGTCCTGTGCAGGGCCAGGAGCTGGACTCAATCCTTGTGGGTCCCTTCCAAATCAAGGTGTTCATGATTCCTCTCCCTCATTGTTACCTCTGTGCTAAGAAGGTTATCCATCGATCCTTGTTTACAGGTACTTATCCCTGTGTCTGTGTTGTTCCAGCCACCCTCTCCTGCCATCAAACCTCACGGTTCAAGGCTGTTTCCCTTGGTGGTCTGGCTCAGCTTGGCCGCAGGGCTTTCCAGGCCACCTCACTGCAGGTGGTTTCCTTTAGGACTCCTATTGTGGTGAAAAATGATCGTTGACAACCTGAGCTATTTCTTATCTTCTTAAGAGCAGCTGTTTCCTAAGAGGAGCATCCTTCAGCTCTATGGGAACACACCTGTTGAAAAGCACAGGCACACAAAAAAAATTTTAAGAAACCCTTCTGAAAATCCAAATCTGCCCTATCTGCTTGTTCCTTGACTTTCAGGTAGTTCTCACAAAAGGGGTCACCTCCCTCCCAACAGCCATGTTGACTCAAAACCCAAGTGCACTGAATTTACCTTTTGTGTTGTTGTTGCTGTTGTGGGAGCCTTATCCCCTCTGAAAACATTATTGAATCTACTGAGTGATGAATGCTGTAACAAAGAGATTTTTCAGTTATTCTACTTTGGAGCAGCTTAGGTCCAAAGGAAGAGTCAGAGACTTCTGTATAATTTTGCTGGTAGACCAAGAAACACCTGTGTGTGTCTGAAAATGTCACCTTTGGTTCAGACACTTGTGTGTTCTGTGCGGAAGCAACAAAAGTCCCCCATGAGAATTTCTGCCCTCACAGCCTTTCTGCTTCTCTTCCAGCTTCTGTGGATGTCATTCCTGTCACCCCAGGGGTCGGTAGTGTTGCTTCAGTGCTGTCCCTTTTCTCTTTAGGCTTGGGATTTGATCCATACACATTCTGGTAGATGCTGGTCACTCTGAGCATCACACTTTTACCCTCACCTTCTCCTGGAAGTTGCCCACTTTGTTCACGAGCTCAGCCTATTTTGGCCTTCCTACAAAGCTTGTACTCTGAAATTCAGGGTGCCACAGATGGTCTTCCTTGTATCAGTTTATAAGATACTGTTAAGCCAACAGAGTTACTTATCCTGGGTTTTCACTTCCTCTACTGTATTCCTCTGGAATTCTAGCCTAGAAAGACATGTCTCTTTGTCTTGACCTTAGTGCCTGTTTCTATGCACCCTACTTGAATTTAGCTTCACTTCTTAAAGATGTCCTGTTTTCTTTCTGAAAATTACTGATTCCTATCTTACTGTTTTCCTAAGGCTACAGAGTTTTAGTGATATAACTCTTGGAAGATACACTCCTGAGCTTCTCTTGGACTGCCTCTCCCCAGTCTGTACTTTTAAGACATCACTCATGTTTCATCTGGGGTGCCAGAGAACTGTTCACACTTCAGTGAAGCCTGTTCATGTATAGACTCAGCTATTCCAGAAGTTCCTCCAGACCTGAATGGGTGCTAACCCTCTCCCACATTCCTGCATCCTCAGTCACACTTCACTGCTTCTCTAATTTCCTGACTACCTTTACTTACGGAATCTGAAGCATTTCAGAGATGTCCAAGCCCAGACATCCTACCACAGACAACCTGGTCTTCACCTTCTTAACTGACAGCTTTAATTTTGCTTCCTGAATTCCTCATCCTCACTGAGTTGTTTTTATCCCTTAGCCACCCTTGCTTTCTGCCTGGGGCTCTCAGAGGAGCTGTCTAGACACTGCACTGCCATTTTCCAACGTGGCAGGCAGTTCTTCACTAGCACCATAAACTAATACTGAATTGTGCCTGTTGCCATCAGCTGGAATAGCCTGGGCTCAGGAACACCAGACCACCCTCTGGAGCTTACTGGCTGGATCCTTTCACCCTCCTCACTTCACTCCCCACCTGCCCTGAAACATTCCTTCTAAATGATGTGGGGTAGCCTTGAGCCAGAGCTGCTCTTTGATGTTCCCTGCCATGTACCCACCTGTGCCTGCCTGGGCTGCAGGGCCTCAGCTGGTCCAGCTCCCAGGCACTGCTGTGTCTCAGCCTGCCCTCAGCCTGTGCTGGGAGCAGCAGGGACAGGGGAGGAGCTGCAGGAGCCAGAAAGCCCCCCCTGCACTCCTGGAATTTTGTGTGTGCTACAATCCCCAAGTGGTTTGGGCTGAAAGGGACCTTAAAGCCCATCCCATTCCACCCCCTCCATGGGCAGGGACCCCTTCCACTGTCCCAAGCTGCTCCCAGCTCCATCTGGCCTGGCCTTGGACATTGCCAGGCATCCAGGGACAGCCACAGCTGCTCTGGGCACCCTGTGCCAGGGCCTCCCAACCCTCACAGGGAACAATTTTTTCCCTATATTCCATCTAACCCTGCCCTCTGGCAGTGCTCTCTGCTCCAAGTTCTCCTCTCACTGCTCGTACATGTGCAGATATCTGTAAGAATTTGATTTCTGGCACCCTACCAAACAAGATATGATTTAGATCTCACTTCTGTCACTTTATTTGCTGGTCCCCACTGCTAAATTTCTGGGCGGATTTGTGTCTTCCTCACTGAACAATGTGTCAAGTTGAGCAGAGATATCATGTTCTGCTGGGCAGAAAGTGATAGGCCATTCTCTACCAGAAGCTCTGTGTACCTGCTACAAGAAAACAAAAACTCCGTGTAAATTATTGACTGTTCCCCTAAACCCTCATGAATTCTTAAATTCAGAGGTGTTCCCAAAGGCATCCTAGAAAGTACTAGGATACTTAGTATGAGCCCAGAGGTGAAAGGACGTTGTCTTCTCTCAGCTCATTTCTGACAGCACGTTTTGGCTCACTTGTTGAGGCTGTGCTGAGACAGGTGTGAGTAGGAAGAGCCAAAGTCCTGCATGTTGAGTTTTGGGAAATGTGAGCTGCTCTGGGGCAGATGTTTGGTTGCTCAGTCCTCATCTTGCCTTTCATGCTGTCTCTTCTCCAGGCTTTGTTCCAGTTATCCCCAGAAGCTGCTGGTCCCTGTCTGGATCACTGACAAGGAGCTGGAGAACGTGGCTTCGTTCAGGTCATGGAAGAGGATCCCGGTGGTGGTGTACAGGTAACTGCAAACTCAAATTCCCTCCCCCAAACCCATGACAGCTGCCATATCCTTGTAGTCCTGCAGGGGCTTTGGGACAGGGATGGCAGGAGAGCTATATGTCCTTTTGCTCCCACCTTCCAACATGGTGTTCCCAGGGCTCCTTCTCCCATCACTGTCTGCAGCAGGGTGTTTTCCAGAGGAAAGAAGCAGTGTTCCAGAACTGTACCTTTGCTGCTTTCAGTTAGATTTGAAGGTGTGGGTGACTTTCCTCCTACGGGAGATGTTGCAAGATGAGGTCAAATTGAAGATCTCTCAGAGTTTCAAAATCTTTCCACACATTGGTCCTTGTCTGGCTGCTACTTTGAAAAGTAATCTGAGCTAAAAGGAGCCTGCTGGGTGCCCTGTGCTCAGCAGGGTGTGCAGGCCTGGACAGACCCAGGAATGCCCAAATCTGCAGCTTCTCATGAGGGGCAACTCTGATCTCTTCTCTTTGATGACTAGGGGCAGGACCCAAGGGAATGAGTGGAGCTGTGTCAGGGAGGTTTAGGTTGGATTTTGGGAAAGATTCTTCCCCCAGAGGATGCTGGGCACTGCCCAGGCTCCCCAGGGAATGGGCACAGCGCTGAGGCTGCCAGAGCTCCAGGAGCATTTGGATACCACTCCCAGGGATGCTCAGGGTGGGATTATTGGAGTGTCTGTGAAGGGCCAGGAGTTGGACTGGATGATCCTTGGGGGTCCCTTCCAGTTTAGGATAATCTATAATTCTATGAAATATTCCCTGACCAGCCTTCCAGAAATAATCTAGAGGGGGATGCAGGAGGCCAGGCAGCCAATGGAGCAGGGCTGTGCAGGGTAGGGGCTGCTTCCTCATTAAATGTGTCTCCCAGGAGACTGATGTGTTTGAAACCAACAGGAGCCGATGGAAAGGGGCACCCAGGCAGTTGTGCTGTTATAAAATGTACATTGTGGTTTGTAGCTTTAGACTCTGTGTTAGCAGTTACCAAATCCAAATATTAAAAAAACCCTTAAAATATCAGAGCTGTATTGGAAAATATAAAAGTCAGGAAGCAAAAACAGTGAATTTACAGGTACCTTAACTCTGCATCTTCACACTACATAGCTTGCTGTTGGATGTGGCAAAACACTGTCTCTTCCTTCTAGAACTCAGTTCTACAGCAGAGTGAGAATGAGCACAACTTATCGGATGGAGCCTTTCCCTCCTTGTAGCCAACTCAGCTAAGAAGTTAATTGTATTTGTGATTCCTTTTGCTAAAAATGGCCTAGTGCTGGAGCCTGTCCCACTGTGTCTCCCCACCCGAGGGCAAAGCCATGTCTTTTTCCTACTCCAGCAATTATTTTGTTCCTTGCTTTATATCTCTGTAATGGTACCCAGTAATTTACGAGCTGAGTGCAGCCCTTTGCAGCCTGGGATCAGATTAGAAGACGCTGACAAGTGATGTTACAAGATGGGGCAAGTGTTCACCCATGTGTCTCTGATTTTCAAGCCCTTTTTTTAGTCTTTGCCTTCAAGATTGAAGTCTTTGGAGCAGGAGGGTCCTTGAGAGTTGTGGCTGCTTCTGCAGTGCCTTGTGCTGCATGGAAATGAAAAGCCTGACACTCAGCTCCTCCTCCTCACTCAGAGTTCAGGAGAGAATGGATGGGTACCTGCATCCCAAGGGACTCTGATAGACCTCAGAGCTTTTGGATAGGGCTGATCTCACTGGGTCACAGTCAGAGCTGTAAGACATGACACCAAAGGTACCCCATTATCAGATTTCTTTTAAAAAGTATAATTTAGCTATTAAGCAAAGCAGAAATTCAGGTCTCCATCTCAGTCCTCCGCGGAGATGCACAGGAGAGATGCAGGAGCCTTCAGGCACAATCCACTTCTAAAAGAAGGCAGAGGATGCAATCAATTATTTAACTGAGTAGAGAGGCAGACGGTCACAGCGTGGCTGTTCTGGGTCTGTCTGCTCAGCCACCTTGAGGAGACCTTGGGCCTGTGGCAGCAGGAATGCTCCTTCTGCCACTTGGCATCCCCTGCCAGGGGACAGCAGGCACTGCTCCAGCCCACGGCTGAGCCTTGCTCTCAGGCTCTCACATCCTGCCACAGTGAGAGAGGAGTTTATCCCAATGATCTGGGAAATGCAAGCACTTAGACACACACACACACACACACCCATCTCAGTCAGAACCTTTAGGCTCAGCTCAGTAAACCCTCTCCAAGCTCTTTCTTGTGCTTTAAGCCAAGCTCCTTTATTTGTCCAGGAAATAACAGAGACACTTGAGAGGTCACAGAGTCATGGAATGGTTTGGGTTGGAAGGGACCTTGAGAATCATCTACTTTCAACCCTGCTGCTACCTTTCACTAAACCAGGTATTAATCAGTTGTTGAGGATTTTTGGGGGTTAAATTACATTAACATCTGAGAGTATCAGATGTGCTCTAGCCTTGTGCTCAGAATAAGTCTGTGAGGAAAAACTCAACTGATGAACTTCAGAGGCACTTCATATTGCAGTTTTGGATCATGAAAGGGTCTTGAGTCATTAAAACTAAACTGAGGATCCCTCAAGAATAATTTGCTCCACATAAGTTAAAACACTCTGGCACTTTCTGCCATTCCAGTTTCAAGAAAGGAACTTTATCTTTGAGGAAAACCTCCCCAAAACTCCCAGGTAAGAAAAGGCCTTGAATGGTTCCTGTGCTCATGCTGGGGAGATGTGCAGGGAAGGCAGTCAGGCTCTGGTGCTCCCCTGCCCTGGGAAGCTTCTTGCTAGCGCAGCTGTGGTTTTGGTTCCTCTGCTGGCACCCGTTGTACTTTCTGCTAGCTGCTCATTGGTGCTGCCACCTTTCCTCGTTTACTGGCAGGTCACCGTGTCCCTTGAAAGTCCCCAGCTGTTGTTCAGTGCTCAGGGCTTTGTGTAACCAAGAGTTTTGTTATTTCAACGCGATGCTGGCAACATGGGCAGCTTTGCCCGGAGCAGCTGCAGTGCCCTGCACCTTGTCCTGCCCCACAAGCTGCCTACTGGGAGCAGTCCCTGGCACAGCACCTGCCTTTCCCAAAAACGTGCTCAGGCGCTGTCTGGGAAAGTGCTGCTTGGCACAGGCCAGGAACTGTGGGTGGCTCACAAACAGGCTTGGATGATCACAGGCTGGTACTTAAGTCCACACCTTGGCTCTGTTTCATCTACTACTATAAACAAAGCCTTTGCTGCTCTGTGTTACCCATCCTTGAGTGATCCTGAAGGCAGGAATAGGTCTCGTGGGAGTGACTACTCTGCAAGTCACCTTGCAAAACAGAGCAGCATTCAAAGTAAAGGGTCCCCACGGTGTTTTGACTTGGCCAAACATGAACATTATTTCTTTGGAAGTCTTCAGTTTAAAGTCTTTATTGTTATTATCTCTGAGGTATCATTTACAAAGCTAAGTAAACTTACAGAGGACAGCATTAGATGGGATATTGGGAAAAAATTGTTCCCTGTGAGAGTGGGCAGGCCCTGGCACAGGGTGCCCAGAGCAGTTGTGGCTGCCCCTGGATCCCTGGCAGTGCCCAAGGCCAGGCTGGACATTGGGGCTTGGAGCAGCCTGGGACAGTGGAAGGTGTCCCTGCCCATGGCAGGAGGTGGAATGGGATGGGCTTTAAAAAACCATCACAAACCTTTCCGTAATTCTTTGGTTTCCAGATAAATGCTGCAGGAGGGATGGTGGGATGGTTAAGCATGGTTAGTGTGTAGGTCTGGGTCAGGGCTGTTCAGTTTATTTTCCCATCTCCAGGAAGGACCAGGCAGCAGGAGCAGTACCTCAGGGATACATAACAAACAGGATAGGGATGCAGGTGCTCTTTCCTGGGGCATCTTTGGAGCATCTGCTATCACAGATTTCCTACACCCATTTGGGAGAACAGGTGACTGCCTCATGGTCACTTGGTAAACCTGCCACTGGGAAGGTTGGAACCAGTTAGTCCCACATTGCGCTGTGGCTTTGAGCTCCCTCTTGGTTTTGTTTGTTGTCCTAGAAATACTCGTGTTTCTGAAACATGGCATGACCATTCCAGTGCTTGCTTGTGTCTGTGCCATCCATCTCTGGAGCTTGGTTTGACAACAACATTATCTTTTTTGAGAGGAATTTGTGTCATTTGAGGATGGTTGAGGCATGAAGCCATAGTATTTTATGTCTTACTCCTTTTCCAGTAACTGTTAGCACATCCTTAACCTTCGTGCTTCTCTTAAGCACTGAGCTGAGGCTTTTGAGAGCTCCCCAGTGACTTCAAAGCCTTTGGGACTTGGCTTCTGATCTGCACCAAACAGCCCCGTGTCACAGCTGGGGTTATGCTTTCATCATCTGTAAATACTCTTCGCTTATTAATACTAAATTTCACACTCTCTGCGTCATTCTCTATCACCAGCAGCTTTGTCACCTCACAGTCCCTTCCCTTTCCAGGCCAGTTGGGAATGGCTTGATCAGTGTATTCATGTGAGAAATGCACTGATTCCTACTTCAGGCCTCCTGCCAGGTGTCAGTAAACACAGCCAGGGTAGGGATCACATTTAGGGGTTGTTGATAAACACCAGCTCAGGCCTCCACCCAGAAACTCCCTGGTCTGATGCCAAGTGAGCTCATCTTCCCAACTTACAGGTGGTAAGTGAAGTGGTTTAAGAATGGGTTTGTAATTTAAGGGAGGAAAAAAAAAACAAGAGAAGGAGAGAACAGAATAGCCTTAAAATCAAGTGGAAGGTGTCCCTGTCCATGGCAGGGGAGTTGAACAAGATGATCTTCAATGACCCTTCCAACCCAAACCATTCCATGATTCTATGAAATAACTATTGCTTTCCCAAAATGCAGCCATAATAAATTAAAGTTCTTCTCTATATACAGTAATATCTGTTTTAAAAATAGTATCTTTATAGGTTACAGGATATACATCTAAATAGAAGTCAGAGATTGGACTTGGGGTTCTGGAAGGTCTTTTCCAACCTAAATTATTCTATTTTATTGTAAATAAAATATGAGGCTGGTTTAGCCTCTCTGTCAGTGCTGCGGTGATGAAAAATGGTTATTTGAGGTTCCCTGCCCTCTTTCAGTGCTTGATGAGAGAAGTAGTGCTGTAGATAGAGCAGTTGAGCAGCTGCAGCCAGGAGTAGCTCAGGTGTGGCCATGCACCTGGGGGCTCAGCGAGTCTCTGTGTCCCTGCAGACACATGCGCAACGGGGCGGTGATTTCACGCTGCAGCCAGCCTGAGATCAGCTGGTGGGGCTGGCGGAACGCCGACGATGAGTATCTGGTGACATCCATTGCCAAAGCCTGTGCCTTGAACCCCGGAGTGAGGGCGTCAGGCGTTGCACCGCACACCGGGAGCAGTGACGGCAGTGAGCCCTGCGACACCGACTTCGGTGAGATGGCTCCACGAGCCCTCCTGAATGGGGGACACCATGGAGGGGCTGCTAGGGCTGTCCCAGGGCACGGCTTTACCCCACTGCCCGGGGCAGAACCTGGGCCTGTTGTGTCGTGACTGCGGTGTGGGGGTGGCTCTTTAGGCTCACTCACGGTGGCACCGGGGTGGAGGGAGGCAGGGAGGGAGGTGCCAAGAGCTCAGTCCCTGTGTGTCCTTGCAGACTCATCCTTGACAGCATGTTCGGGCGTGGAGAATGCAGGAACCCCTCAGAAGCTGCTGATCCTCGATGCCAGGTCCTACACGGCAGCTGTGGCCAACAGGGCCAAGGGAGGTGGCTGCGAATGTGAAGGTACCAAGGGCCAAGAACATCGCAGAACATCTTCCTCTTGGGCCTGGCAGTGGCTCCTAGGGCACAGCTGGGGATTGGGGCAGCATTTTGGTGCTTGGTCTCTGGGAACATATTCTCACACAGGGATCTGGATCAACAGGCCAAGGCCAATTGGATGAGGTTCAATAAGGCCAAGTGCTGAGTCCTGCATTTGGACCCAGCATTTGTTACATCCTGCAACAGCCCCACTGGAATGCTCCAGGCTGGGACAAAGTTGCTGGAAAGCTGCCCAGTGGAAAACACCTCAGGTGCTGATTGGTAGCAGCTGAACATGGGCCTAGGTGTGCCCAAGTGAGCAACAAGTCAATGACACCTGAGCTATGCCAGGAGTAGTGTGGTCACAGGGCAGTGACCATCCCCCTTATCTGATCACTGCTGAGGCACCTCCAGTCCTGGGGTCAGTTTTGTGCCCATTAGGACAAGAAAGACCATGAGGAGGGAATTGAGCTAGGGAAGGGTCTGGAGCATCAGGAGCAGCTGGGGGAGCTAGGGAACTCAGCCTCAAGAAAAGGAGGCTCAGGGGGAGCCTTCTGGCTCTGCACAACTCCCTGACAGGACGGGGCAGCCGAGTTCCCAGGGAACAGGGCACAGGATGAGTGGAAATGGCCTCAGGCTGTGCCAGGGGAGGTTTAGGTTGGGTGTGGGGGAAAGTTTCTTCATTTAAGTGTTGTTCAGCTCTGGCAAAGCTGCCCAGGGCAGTGTTAGAGTCCCCATCTCTGGAGGGGTTTAACAGCACTATGAATGTGGCACTTGGGGACATGGGTCAGTGGTGGCCTTGGCAGTACTGGGAAATGGTTGGACTCAGTGACCTTAAAGGTTTTTCCCAACCTTAATACCTCCATGAACACCAAGAGTGGTGTGGGAGGGGCGGCTGCACTGGGGTGTGGAGCCAGTTGGTACAGTAGCAGCAGAGTTGGATTCGATGACCCTTATGGGTCCCTTCCAGCTCAGAATGTTCTGTAACTGCAATAGCTGTCTCCAACTGTTCCTGTCTCTCATATCAGAGTATTACCCCAACTGTGAAGTCGTGTTCATGGGCATGGCCAACATCCACTCCATCCGGAACAGCTTCCAGTATCTGCGTGCTGTTTGCAGTCAAGTGCCAGACCCCAGCAAGTGAGTGACTCTTCTCTAGCTGAGTTTGATGCCATATCTGTCAGTGACCTGGGGGAGGTTTCCACTCCTTTTTCCTTTTTTTAATCCCAGGTTTCTACCCGAGAAAATGGAGGGATAGTAAAGTACTCGCAGTGCTTGAATGCTGCTAATTTTGAGCTATTAAACCAGAAGGGATTGTGGCACTGTCTCAGTGTCACTTGGTTGTGTGTGTCCTCTGGGGGTTTCTAAAACATGGCTGTATGTGAAAAAAATTTAATTTGGGGTTGGATTCTTTGCCCTTCTTTCCAGGTTGCCTGGCTCCTCTGGGACATGTTTTAGAAAAAACTGATTTTCACTGAGGACTCCAAGAAAACTGATGTTAAAATGTGGTTTTTTTTTCTTAGTGGAGAGCTAAGCAACCATTTTCTTGCCTATTTCCACCTTTGCAGCTGGCTTTCAGCCCTGGAGAGCACCAAGTGGCTGCAGCACCTGTCTGTCATGCTGAAGGCAGCAGTGCTGGTCTCCAGTGCTGTGGACAGAGAAGGGCGTCCAGTGCTGGTTCACTGCTCTGACGGCTGGGACAGGACTCCACAGATTGTGGCACTGGCAAAGATTCTCCTGGACCCTTACTACAGGACCATGGAGGTAGGATTGTGCTCTGTTGCAGTTCATGTCTGTTCAAAGGCAGCTTTTGCCTCAGAATCTGTGTGGAAAGGAGCAGGATTGCATTTGGGAATAAGCTTAGTGGTGTTTCGGAGCTGCTGTGGTGGGTGTTGAGGTTTCCCTGTTCTCTTTCGGCCTGTTTTGGGTGAACTGTTCCTCACTCCTTTGCCCAGCCTGGAGAAGTGCTGTGGGAAATGCCATCTTGTCTTCAAAGTTCAGCTGCTTCCTACTCTGAATTCTCTGAGCTGATTACTGCATAGGCATAACAACTGTTTGTTGTGGGAACCTCCAATGCTGGTGAGCTTTGCTCCCAAACCAGGCACCACAGCAGCCTCCTTCGCAGCCTTTCCTGGTGGATGGGCCTTGCTTTGTCCTGCCATGTGTCCTCCGCAAAGTCTCTGCAGTTGTTTTTTCTTTTATTCATAGGGCTTCCAGGTGCTCGTTGAATCAGACTGGCTGGATTTTGGTCACAAGTTTGGGGATCGCTGTGGACACCAGGAAAAGGTGGAAGATCAGAATGAGCAGTGCCCAGTTTTTCTCCAGTGGCTGGATGCTGTTCATCAGCTTCTGAAGCAATTTCCCTGCCTCTTCGAATTTAATGAAGCTTTTCTGGTAAGAAACACATGTGCAAACATGTGCAGAGATAGAGGAAAGGCTACAGTACTGGAGTTGAAAGAAAAGTTGAAAGAAAAGAAGTTTGCAGAACCTGGGAGATTGTGATGTGATCACGGAATCTCAGAATGGTTTGGGTTGGAAGGAAACTTAAAGCCCATCTCGTTCCATCCATCCGCTGCCATGGGTAGGGACACCTTCCGCTACCCCAGATTGCTCTGTCCAAACTGGCCTTGGACACTTTCAGGGATGGGACAGCCACAGCTTCTCTGGGCAAGCCTGATCCTGGGCCTCACCACTCTCACAGGGAACAATTTCTCCCTAACATCTCATCTAAATCTGTTTTCTTTTCGTTTATAGCTGTTCTCCCATGAAGGGGTGGTAGAGGGTTTATATTCTCTGGTTTTCTTGAATTCCTTCTCCAGTCCCTTTCCAGGCCAGGGAATTCAGATGCCAGTAGCAGTACTGGTTTGATTTGCATATCTCAGAGCTACGTGGGTCTGAAATATTTTAAAAAAATAAAATAGGAGAAAAAAAATTAATCTCTGTCTTACCAAAAAAATGCAAGAGAAGGTTCTAGAGAGTCATTTAGTTCTAGAGGTGTGGGTTTGGTATCAGTTGAGTGTTGCTTTCCCTTCAATTTAAGTGATCCCTGACCTGCCTGGTGTGGAAGCAAGGACAGGTTGGGTGGGCAGTGCATGAGCCATCCCAAAGGAGGGAGAGATGTGTCCCCTTTAGGCAGGAGCCTCCTTTTCCCCATGGCTCTGAGCGAGGCTCTCCCTCCGTGCCACAGGTGAAGCTGGTGCAGCACACGTATTCCTGCCTCTACGGGACCTTCCTGGGGAACAGCCCCTGCGAGCGCGAGATGCACAACATCTACAAGCGCACGTGCTCCGTGTGGTCCCTGCTGCGGGCCGGCAACAAGAACTTCCACAACCTGCTCTACATGCCTGGATCTGAGCAGGTCAGTAGAGCTCCTGGCCCAGCTTTCCAGGCTTTTCCCCTGGCAGGCACTGGGGGGGGGCTGGAGGGGTTTCTGTGGCAGCTGGGCTCTGACGCGGGCGGTGTTGCAGGTGCTGCATCCCGTGTGCCACGTGCGCGCCCTGCACCTCTGGACAGCCATGTACCTCCCAGCCTCCTCGCCGCATCCTCTGGGACAGGAGGACATGGATATCTACATGCCCCCTGGATCTCAGAGCCAGGACTTCAGTGGCAGGTGTTTGGACAGGTACGAGCTTAGAGCTTCAGGCTCAAGGGGTGTTGCATACCCACAGATCTTTCTGCCCTTCTTGTAGTTTCTTGTCGTTTCCCTGTTGTTCTCATGTTCCTTGTGGGAGCAAGAGCTCTGTAACAGTGCCCCAGCCACTAGAGAAGGAGTTGAGATCCCTGCTGCAGTTTCAAGGTGGGAGGCCACACTGTGGTGTTGTGCATTTCAGCTCCTGCAGCTACACTGCCCCTCTCCACCCACCACTGGAGCTGTAATGGGGAATATTTCCTTGCCCTCGTCTTAGTTTTGACTGAAACCAGGGAAGTTTCGGGGTGTTTATTGTGAGATTTGCTTTGCTTTTGTGTTCTAGATTACCAAAGACAAGATCTATGGATGACCTACTCTCAGCCTGTGACTCCAGCAGCCCTCTTACCCGCACATCCAGTGACCCCAACCTGAACAACCACTGTCAGGAGGTGCGGGTGGGCTTGGAAGCCCGGCATGCCAGCACTGAAGGGGCTGAAGGTGCTGCAGTGGCCCCAGGAGAGGCACGGCCCAGGGAGGAGAAGGAGGAGAACCCTGCCCTGCAAGGCAGCAGCCATGCTGAACACGAAGGGCCGACCAGGCAGCTGGACAGCCAGGCTGCTGTGCCAGCCAGCAGTGTCCCTGTGAAGGTGGAAAAGGGAAGTGGAACACTCATGGAGGAACTGGATGGCATACGTCCAGATCCAAATCCTTCTGGGCAGGAAAACGGTGACAAGGTTTCCACCAGTTCTGGAAAGCATTTGGAAACCTGTCCCCAGGAACCTTTGAAGGCTGCTGGCATGGTGTCCAACAGAGGAGGCTGCCCCAAAAGAATCACTACCCACCAAGACATTTCTAGCCAGGAGTCCCTGGCATCAGGCACTCCTTCTCAGGACGTCCCAGGCCCTGCTCTGGGTATCCCGTGCTCAGATGCAGACGAGGGCAGAGGTGATGCTGGCCAGAGCATGCCCTTTGAGGATCCTGGTCGGCCAGGGAGGCTCCTGTTGGAGCAATGGCGCAAGCCCATTTCCCAGAGCCAAAGCAGTGAGTTCTCCTTCCTGGGGTCCAACTGGGACAGTTTTCAAGGCATGGTGACATCGCTCCCCAATGGGGAGCCCACACCCAGACACCTCCTCTCCTATGGCTGCTGCAGCAAGAGGCTGAGCAGCAAACCCCTGCGAGCCTCCGGCCTGTGCCTCAGTGGCCCATGGTCTGGCAGGGAAGGTGGGAAGCCCTCAGCCTGCGCTGGCCATGTGAGCACACGTTTCGGGAAGCCCAGCCGTCTGTGGCTGCCCTGCCACCTGAAACAAGCCTCTGGTCCCAAGCACCTGCCGCCAAAATGCCCCTCTCCTGTGCCTCCTCTCTACCTGGATGACGACGGGCTGCCCTTCCCCACGGACGTGATCCAGCACCGGCTGCGGCAAATCGAGGCCAGCTACAAGCAGGAGGTGGAGCAGCTGCGCCGGCAGGTGCGGGAGCTGCAGCTGCGCCTGGACATTCGCCACTTCTGCGCCCCTCCGGCTGAGCCCCCCATGGACTACGAGGATGACTTTGTGAGTACAGGCCGCTCACACCACACACCGGGTCCCTGTACCCCTGCACACCTCCCTCTCCTACCTACAGCTCCTCATTCCTTTGGGAGGGGGTGGGAAAGATTGTTCCTCTGTCAGTTGTGTCCCTGTCCTGGCCATGTCCTCATCCACTCAGAGATATCTTTGCTGCTCTAAAGATCAAACTCCTACACACTCTTGCATGCTTCGCCCTGTGTCTGGGGGCTCGGGAGCCAGCCGGGTGCCCCTCACCAGCACAGTGTGCAGAGCAGGGCGTGCCCAGCAACAGAGGGGATTGGTGACCTGGTCTCGTTTTGCAGACATGTCTGAAGGAATCAGACGGCAGCGACACGGAGGATTTCTGTTCTGACCACAGTGAGGACTGTTTGTCAGAAGCAAGCTGGGAACCTGTGGATAAGAAGGAGACTGAGGTGTGTGTCCAGTCGTGGAGCTGTGATATAGTGGGAGGGAATGTTTTTTTTGCAGCTGACCTGAGTGGGCACAGCAGCAGAGAGTGGTGTGGAAGTGAGGCAGTTGAGTAGCTTCCCATGTCCATGACATATCCTCTGGTGCTGCTGGCTCAGCTGGGGTAGGCTCACTGTGAGGTGTGGTCTAAAGCCACCCCCAGCCTGCCCAGAGCTGTCACTGGGGGTTTACAGATGGGAGCTGACTGGTGTCTGTCCTAGGTCACACGGTGGGTCCCAGACCATATGGCCTCACACTGCTTCAACTGCGACTGTGAGTTCTGGCTGGCCAAAAGGAGACACCACTGCAGGTAAAAATCTCAGTGCTCTGGGCCCCTCCTCTCCTCAGCTTGGTGTCACAAAATGCCCCTTTGCCAGGTCTGTTCCCTCCAGCTCCCAGGAGAAGGTTTTAGGTCTTTCCACTACATGCCAGGCTTCATCAGTTCTCTGCAGAGTTTCATTCTACATTGTTCTTGTTTCTATTTTTTCAAGGCCTTTGATCCCTCTCTGGGACAGCAATGAGTCCTTGTCAGCACTAGCAGTTTGCTTGCACGGCTGACCAAAGTATAAGGAACACATTTACAATCCTCAGGCTGGAGCTTTGCCCTGTCCTGGACCCTTTGTGCTTGCTAAAGTTCTAATGTGGTGGTCCCAGCTCACTGTTTTGTCTTGCTCCTTGACAGGAACTGTGGGAATGTGTTCTGTGCTACCTGCTGCCATCTGAAGCTGCCCATCCCTGATCAGCAGTTGTACGACCCTGTCCTCGTTTGTAACTCCTGTTATGACCATATCCAAGTGTCTCGTGCCAGGGAGCTCATGAGCCAGCATATGAAGAAGCCCATTGCCACAGCTTCCAGCTGAATGCCAGACAAGGGACCTGTCTAAGCCCAGCCTTTTCTCTCGTGGGTTTGAAGCGTGTCTGCCTCCAGGGTAACTCTGAAGGCCTTTGGTGCAACACTTGAACACCAAGCTGGAATGCACTGTCTGCAGCAGCCTCGCTGGTGGGCTGGAGCAGCGGAGCTCAGATCAGAGAGTTCGCTGTGTCCCCACCCTGGAGCCGGTGGGCCCGTGTGTTGTAGCCCTGATGGCCTAGGGCTGAGAGAAGATCACAACCTCTTCCTTTTGTGGGCTGGAAAGCAACATTTTCACAGCTCTTGCCTGTGCAAAGTCCCCCCAAAGCAATAGAAAGGCATGTTTAGAACCACCTCCCCCTCTAATGGTAGGCTGCTGTGTGAGAAGGAAGAGGGCAAGCTCCCGATGGTCCTGCAGGTGTTGGAAGGGCTTCAGCCTGGAGCAGATCTGTAGATTCTCTCTCCATGAGTGTGATTTGCGATCAGCTTGGTGAACAAGACTCATTAGCCATCACTAATTGATTTTCTCTCGGGCTCTGAAGAGAAATTCATTCCAGCTGAAAAGGGCCAAGCATATCATGCCCATTTTCAGGCTCTGCCGGGATTGGTGTCACACTGGACTTTGTCCCTGCCCCCAGCACCATGGGGAGATGGGAGATTGGCTTTTCACTTCTGCTCTGCCCATCTGCTTTGTCTGCGGTTGTGTCACAGCCTGGTGCTAACACAGGAATGGCACCTTGATCCTCTCCTGGCATGGAAACAGAACTCGTGTTCCTGTGTTGCTCCTCCTCCCCTCTTCTGCCCTCAGCTCTCCACTTCCTACTGCTCTTTATCCTGAAAACTTGATACCTTGAGGGTATAGGCCATAATGTGTTGTTTTACCTCCTGGAATGTGCTGTCTGGTGTATGTGAGGGTTTCAGTCCAAATGCTGCTATATATTTCTGTGCACTTAATGTAACCCGAAGAAGGGAGAATGAAGCATCAATACCAAAATGGGGGTGGGGAAGGACACTGACTGATGACACTACGGTCTTTTCACTTTATGATGTACAGCCAAGTTTCAGTGATAACCACGACATGTGGCATCTGTTCAGTGGTGGAAACAATCTCTCTGACTTGCCCCAGTGCTACCTGAAATGCCTCTTGAATTTGACTTCTTTTTTTGTCTCCTGTACAGCAGTCAAAGTTCAGAGTTGCCAACTTGTAATTGCCTCTCTGCTCCTCCTTTAAACTAGAGAGCAGGAATCCCAAGACATCTTAAGGACAAGGAACTGGGTTTAGAAAGGAAGAAGGGTTTATAAAGCAGGCTTCAGTGGGCTTGTAATCCCTAGATCCCTCAGGGAGCATCCATCCTGCCTCCTCTGTATCTGTGGATACTAGTCAGAAAGATGAGTTTGAAAGTGGGGCATTTCTTTGCAGAAATGTAGGTTTTATTTCTAAATATATTCTGCACTTCAGGAGCTGAGGCTCTGTATGTGGCAGGGAGGACCTGTGAGGACATTGGTCTGCTAAAAAGGCAAAGGACTTGACACTGTTGGATCTCCCAGATCTTTCGGTAATGGTTTGTCATCTCTGTTCGAAGGAATGAAATAAGGACCCTCTCCTGCACTTTGACTTGTCAGCCTCTGGTTTTGTAAATCCTGATGCGTGAGTAAAGCTCATCCCCTGAAGACCCTGTACTTACTTAGACTCTGCTTCTTTTCCATACTGGGAACAACCAAGATGGCTCTGGGAAGAGAAGGCACCTTGCTTCAGATTCTCCCCTACCTTGTACCTTGCAATCATTGCCGGACATGGAAGCGTCACCGTTGGCCAGGCAGAAGAACCTGGATTTGCTCCTGTTCTGCACATGTTGGAATGACTGCAAGTGATGAGGAAACCAGAAACCAGGTACTGCTGGCCCTCCCATTGAGGCCATTAGGCTAAACTGCTTTTAGTTCTTGTGAGTTTCAGCGTCACAATGTGCTGGCCAAAACCTCTCCAATCAGTTCAATGGCATTGTGACAAAACAAAATGTGCTGTACAACTCGAATACAGTCGAAATAAAATCTCTATATTAGTGCTGCTGTGTTTGGCCCCGTCTTTCCTCTGTGGGGAGTTCTGCTTGCCCAGGGGGTTTCAGGCTGCTGTAACTCATCACTTTTTCATTTGATTATGGTGTGTTAAGGATTTAATATCCCTTCTCACAGTCAGAATCACAGGTAGGGTACAGAACACCTCTGCCCTCTTCCAAATAAACCTGCAGGATCTCCTTCCCAGGTTAACCAGGGCCTTCCAGCCTCTCCTATAAGGACACAAGAAAAAGTTCTTTTTTTTCTAAGGAAGCATTGTTAGGCAGGATTCCCTGCTATGAGGAAAGGCTGAGTTGAGATTGTTCACCTGGAGAAGAGAAGACTCCAAGGAGACTTTAGAGCCCTTCCCAGTGTCTGGAGGGGCTGTTGGAGGGGCTTGAGGCACCCTGGAATAGGGGAAGGTGTCCTTGCCCATGGCAAGGGTGGCACTGGATAAGCTTCAAGGTCCTTCCAACCAAACCATTCTTTGATTCTATGATCCCCTCACTCCTCACTGATGTTTTCCTACCTCCTGTTCCAGGTACATGTGTGAGTGGTTCCTCTGTGCAGGATGGTGGGTGGGAGAGTTGTGCTTTGTCAGCTGGATGGTGCTGCAGGTCAGTCTTAGTTTGTGATGGAGCCAGAGAGAATCTCCTGGAAAGCCTGTCCTCAATTCAAAGATCCGGGGATATTGAAATTCAGCAGATCCCTGGTAAGCTACTCCCTCAGTTCCACTCAGGTGTTCTGTCAGACAGGTGATACCTAAGGGCCTTGTATCAGAAATGTGGGGAACAGGACAGTTGGTCACATTGAACCATTGTTCCTCACAGTCACATGAGGTCAACTCAGGAAGCTGCTTTCACTGGAGAATGTAAAACTCCTGGGAAAAAAAAAAAAGGTATTTAAATGAGATTCATTCTAGAAACCAGTTAAATCAGTGAAATTAGAGCCCTGCCAACACTTGAATACAGATTTGCGATGTGAAATGGAATTGGTACTACCTGACTGACATGAGAATTATGAAGAGTTTAGAGGAGTAGTCTCTCTGTGGAATGTAGAGTCGCTGCCCCAGTGAGGCAAGGGCTCAGCATTGACGAATTGCCTCAGGCAGCTGCTGACCCTGAGAGAGAATCCCTGACTGCTGACCTGAGGATGAGATTCCACTGACCCTTGGCAGGGCTCCAGTCCAATCTGATCTGTGGTCAAACAGTCACATTAACTGTGGCTGGCTGGGGTCTGACCTGGCACCACAGCCACCACAGGTGTGACAGGCTGGTCACACTGGGACTGCCTGTGGCGGGACACTGGCTGGAGGGGCTGGTCCCAGCTGTGGTGGGTGCTCTGCCTCAGCAACACTGCTCAATATTAGTCATGACCAGCATTTTTACAAGAAAAGGCCATTTATTATTAACTTCCATCTTTAGTAGTACCGATGTGATCTGGAGAGGCAGAGGAAGGCTGACCGATGGGACATGGGTGTGACCTGTTGGTTTCTTATCCCCAGCAAGGAAAATACCACAGCAGAATTTCCCCATGCGCAGTTAAAAGATAAATCATTATTTATAAAAAATATTTATTAAGTAACAAGCTGCTGGGACTCGTGGTTAGTGTCACGTCAGTGAGGGGCACTGAACTCTCCTGGTTATTAGGCATGGAGGGAAGTGTTATCACTACAGGAACATAAAGCCCTCGTTTTCAACACGTTCAACCTGAGGTAATCGATATCTGCTGAAATGGGTCTGAACCCAGCACAAACAGGGACATCAAAGCCTTCCCCATCCATGCACCAACTGCCAGGAATCCTTGGTGAATTAACAACCGGGGCTGCGTGTGATGTGCCACACTATCTCAGCAGCCACTGAACAAAATAAACACATTTTGGTGTAGTGAGAAGCCAGGTTAGGATGGCGAGGGCATTAACACTCAGGTGTGTTAATGGATAACGCTAAAACGACTGGGGATGTGGAGGAAGGTCAGGAAGAAGAAGGTGACGTGTGGCCTTGTGAACCCTGCAAGGAGGAGACAGTCCAGCGTGAGAGACACAGGAAGGATTTCTGAGCTTTCTGAGGTGTGTGAGTGTCCATTCTATTTTCAGTGATAGTTCACACATTTCACTTCCAAAGTGTTGGGCTTTTGTGAAAGTGAATTCGGGGTGCTGTCATTTGTTTAAGTGACCTCAGGTATCTCTGTGTGTCCTTAAATAAAACAGTTGTCTGCAGATAACAGATGCTGCACACAGCCTCCAGTATGTTTAAAATTATCATAATTTGAAACAAAAAAAGTTGCCCAAAGCAGTGCACAGCTTCAGTCTCACCAAGCTTAGGCTGATCATGCAGCTTTAGAATCACAGGATAATTAAGGTTAGAAAAACCCTGTGAGATCACCGAGTCCATTCTCCAGCACTGCCAAGGACATCACTACCCATGTCCCCAGGTGCCGCATCCACAGGGCTGTTAAACCCCTCCAGGCATGGGGACTCCACCAATGCCCTGGCTAGCTGTGCCAGGGCTGAACAATACTTTTAGTGAAGAAATTCCTCCTGGTGTCCACCCTGAGCCTCCCCTGGCCCAGCCTGAGGCCGTTCCCTCTCCTCCTGTCCCTGTTCCCTGGGAGCAGAGCCCGACACCCGCGGCTGTCCCCTCCTGTCAGGGAGTTGTGCAGAGCCACAAGGTCCTTCCTGAGCCTCCTTTTCTCCAGGCTGAGCCCCTTTCCAGCCCCTCAGCTGCTCCTGGGGCTCCAGCCCCTTCCCACCTCCCTCAGCCCCTCCTGGGGCTCCAGCCCTTTCCCAGCTCCCGCTCCTCATCGGCGCTCCCATTTCCCGCCTTTTTACCTCAGCCCCTCGCTCAGGCGCCACCTCCCGGGCCGGCCGTGCCATGGCAGCGCTGTGAGGGGGACGGTGTGAGGGGCATGGCGGGGCTGTGAGGGCTGGGGGAGCTGAGGGAGCAGGGACCTGCCCTGGTCACTCGGGGTAGGAAAGGGTTGTTCTCTGTGAAGGTGCGTGTTAGTTCCCAGGTCAGTCTGTCTGTACAGCTCCGTGTGTTGCTCTGACACCCTCGCCCTGCATCCTGCAGCACCATCCAGGTTTAGGACAGGTCAGGGTGTCCCAATCCTTATTTTTGGTTACCGTTTAAAAGCAGGAATTGCCATCTGATTCCTGAGGTGTTTTCTGTGGTATGTATGGGGCTTCACCTGTAATACCAAGAAAACAAAACTAAGCATTTGAGAAGGCAAAAAACTCACCTCAACACCAAGTTAGGAAGAATTGAAGTGAAGATTTGATATCAACATTGTTAAGATGAAGATGAGTCATTAGAGACTTCTCCAGTGCAACCTGCTCTGACTGAACCACTGCAGGGCAGCGGTAGACCAAACACGGCCTTTTGATTTTTTGGATTCTCTTTCTATGCGATGCAGCTTTAGAGAGCTTTGGTTCTTGGAGTTTCAGTCTCTAGAAAGACAGAAAAAGACAAACATCAAGTTTCTCGGGCAGCTGACTTCTGACAGGCTGACAGTTCCCTGTCCTGATGATTTAGGCATGGCTTTGCTGTAAGTGTGAGGTAATTTGAGAGATAAAATATATGTTTGTTTGCAAAGCATCAGTCTGTTCCAAATGTCTTGCATCATGGAACTCTCTGTTAAACATCCAGGAACAACTCCTGTCAAGCAACTGTTCTTCCTAGCTTGGCATCCTGTGGTGTCTTGTTGATATGTTAAGACTAGACAATCATAGTTTCCCTATCCAAAGGTAAAATGTTAACAAGGGAATTCTCAGATGTATGGTCATTCTCTGTCAATATATGGTGAAAATATTGATTGAAATAAAAATACTTACTTTCTGCTCTTCCTGAGCAGGAAATGATCAGTCCTAAATGTTAGTTCTTAATAGATTTTCAGGGCCAAGTTGTATTTATTTAGTGATTTAAAGTTATTTAGTGTGAACTTGCAGAATGACGACTGTAAATTGTCCATCTTGAATTAGTTCCTATCATAGAATCATGAAGGGTTTGGGATAGAAGGAACCTTAAAGCCCATCCAATTCCACCCTCTGCCATGGGCAGAGACACCTTCCATTAGACCAAGTTGCTGCTGTCCAACCCGGCCTGTCAGAGGACTGAAGGAGGTAAATGTGAGACTATTTTTAAAAATTCCTTCAGAGTGAGAATTGGGAGCTCCAGAGTGAGAAAGCCTGGGTGCTGGATGAACCGTTTTGGTGTAAACTATCCTGAAATTTGTACTTGTCATGGGACATCTCTGCAGAAAAGTCACAAATTCAGGTGTGTTTGTAGGAATTCAGCAAACACAGGGATCCTGGCTGTTGCTGTCAATGTCTGAACAAATTCACTACAGCCTCTAATAGGAATCAAACTGTCACAGCTTATAAGCTAATTTAGTGAAATAATCAGCAAGAGAGGAAGCTAAGAGAAAAAGAGAATATCTACAAAATGACAAAATGGCAAAGTTTGGGATATTTTTGTCTAAACTGAATTAGTTGAGCTGACTGGAAAAAAAGCGCTGACTTTGAATTTTTGTTCTTGACAAAATGCCTTGTCATAAAGTGCTTTCAGGGTGACCCGGATGATTTGGACATTGCTCTTCCCCAGGTTGTTCAGAAGCTGGTAACACTGGAGTTCAGGTGAAGCCTGGCTTTGTGACTTCCACGGGTTTTTACCATATTGTCAGGTTTAACACAGCACTTTCTGAACAACTGCTGTGGTTTAGGGGCTTCTGCACACTGGACTTCTGCCCACTGTGGATTTTCAGTGCATTTCTGATCACTGGTGACTTGTTCCCGAGTTTGGAGGAGACTGAGCACTGGACAGGGGTGTGCTGGCACTGCCCTCCTGCCACTGCAGCAGCACTGTATGCTCAAGGTGGGGACAGAGCCTGATTCTGGGCCAACTGTGCTGCAGCAAAGGTGTTCCTGCTACCCCAAAATTTTGTGGAGCCTCAGCTCTTCGTGCTGCCTTTCACTGTCTGGGAAAAGTCCTCTCCCCAACAATTGTTTCACTTTCTCATGTACCCCTGCAGCACTGGGCACTTTTATCACCAAGGCACTTTCTTTCCATGCTTTTACATAACAACCTCATCCCAGAGGCAGGAAGATTGCCAAACTTTTCCAGATAAAGGAGTTTCCACTCCAGCTGCTTCAGCAATGGGCTCAGCCCACTGCCGCTTCTGTTCTCCAACCCTGCACATCCTCAGTGCAGGACTCAGGTCCATCAGGTGTGAAAAGAATTTCTGCACTTGCTTTTCAAAGGAGAGTGGAAAGTGACCCTTTTACATATATTTCTGTAATGCTCTGTTGTGTGTATATCTCAAGCGAGAATTGGATAGAAAGTGGAAAGCCTAAATGGAAGAGAAAACTTTAAAGCCAGAAGATTCTCTCTTTGGTGCTCCTGTCCTTCCTCCAGATTTTGATCATTCCCTGGTGATTTCCAGACAGTCCCTGCAGAGGTTAAAGGGTGAGGAGAAAAACATTTTTCCACAACTAGTCACTGTTAGGCTAATATTCATATATTTTTTTTAATTAAGCAAGATTAGGACAATAAAGAACTGATGACATTGAAAAGTTCTCGGTCTCGTGTTTTCCCAGGTTATGTTTTTAAAGGCAAAGATTAGTCAAAAATTGTGTAGAATCGTTCATTCTGCTCATATTTTTTCTTGCCTAGCTTCTTTATGTATATTTTTTTTTTTTACACTGAAGAGCAGAAAGTACCAAAGTATTGACTGTTTCATCTAAAATGGTTCTACTAAAATTTTCAGTCTCACTGAAATATTTTTATTCGTCAGAAGAGAAGCTGAAGCAAGTTACTAGAAAAAAAATATTATTCCCTGTGAGGATGGGGAGGCCCTGGCACAGGGCTCCCAGAGAAGCTGTGGCTGCGCCTGGGAGTGTCCAAGGCCAGGTTGGACACTGGGGCTTGGAGGAGCCTGGGGCAGTGCAAGGTGTCCCTGCCATGACACTGGATGGGCTTCAAGGTCCCTTCCAACCCAAACCATTCTTTAATTCTGATTCCATGTATCCCTTTATCTCTCTGCTCTCCTTCCTTGTCTACACTGTAACACAGAGAATACTGAAAGCTTGTTTCTTCTTGTGTCCGCATAAAAACATCTTCCCCTTCATTTTAAGGGCACAGCACCAAGGTTAGATTATTTGCAAAGTGATACGTATTTCCTAAGTGAGGAAATTAAAGAATGTATTTTCAACCTTATTCTTGACTCTTTTCATGTCACTGTTGAAGTCACAGTAAATTAATTCAAAGTAGAATTTTGTCAAAAGGTTTCTTTTTATGTGTATTCAAACTTTTTTTTTTACTTCAGAAGCAAGAATTCTGTGAGTTTTTTACTGTGAGAGCAGTAAAACAAAAGATGCTCATCTGGGTCTTTTAGACCATAATTATTTGAAGAATTTAGTTCTGTTTGCTTTTGACTATTGGCAAATCCTTTGCTAGAGGTAGAGCTGGATCAGAGAAATGCAGTGAAGCTTTGTTTTCAGAGAATAACGAAAAATCAGTCGAGGAGGCTGTGTGAGAAAGGGGAGTTATTGGTGCCACCTGACCTTGCAAGTCCAGTCATGCCCTCAAATGCATCCGTGGCCGAGGGCTTTTTTGCCCATGAACACCTTTATGATGAGTGGTAACCTCAGAGCAGTCATGGTACTCTGAGTCATACACCCCCGTTAAGATAAATAATTTTTTTTGTATATAGGGCTTAAAATTCACATGGCCAAAAGGGGATTCTTAAAATAAAAAGCAGCTGAAAACATCTGTTTTAACACAGCGTGAAGAGCACCACATTTTCCCTTGAGAAAAGCAGAGTAGCTGCATTAGTAATGCACTTGCAAAACCCGTTGTAGGATTCATCTTGCCTAAGATTCATCTGAATGTGTAATAGTCAGTTGGATGTGCCTGGGCTTGCACAGAGATTTCACAGAGGATCAGTGGAGAGAAACAGGCACCTCCCAGAGCTTGAGTCACTCCAACTTTCTTAGACGGATGCCTTTGGAAGACAATTAATTTCTTTCTGATGAGCCTATTAGTTCATCAAGTGTGCAGAGAGTTGACAGCTGCCAGACCTCTGGGGCTGTGGCAGGAAGGCATTAATCCCACCTGGCTGTTGAAGTGCAGACAACACTGTCTCTCCCATTTTCCCTTCTTGAAGAGACTTTCTTCATTTCAGTGAAGAGATCACTTCCATCAGTTCTTGAGTTCGACCAGAGCTTGCAGATTTCATATCCAGACCCATTCCGAGTGTTCACTGATTGGACAGGAACAGGCACAGCTGCATTCCCTAATTTCCTGCGCGGTTTTGAGTTCTGTTGACCCCAGATGAATAACTACCTCCCCTTAAGCATGAATTTTGGGCCTGACTTTCAAAGTTCCCAGTGAAAGGATGGTCTTAAGTTGCTTCCTTGGTATTTCCCATGTAGCACATGCTCAAGTGGGATGGGAGATGCTGGGGAGTGTCAGTCTCATGTCCTTTGGCCCAGCTGAGCTGATGATAACCCCTTTTGATGCCTATTCCTACCCACAATGACTGGAAATGATCCGGGCATTCCATCAATTTCCAACAGGTCTTTGGAGAAATTATGAAGCACATGCTCCCTCAAGCTTGGAACACATCTGATGCTGGTCATGTAGGATTTGTATTTATTTCACAGAACCATAAAAACATAGAATGGGTTGATTTGGAAGGGACCTTAAAGCTCATCCCATTCCACCCCTGCCATGGGCAGGGACACCTTCCACTACCCCACAGTGCTCCATGCCCCATCCAATCTGACCTTGAACACCAACTCCAGGGATGGGGCAGCCACAGTCTCTCTGGGCACCTTGTGCCAGGGCCTCCCCACCCTCAGAGCCAAGAATTTCTTCCCAAAATCTCATCTATCCCTGCTTGTGGCCATGGGAATCCATTACCCCCTGTTCTGCTACTCCAGGCTCTTGTAAATAGTCTCTCTCCATCTTTCTTGTTGGCTCCTTCTGGGACTGCAAGGTCACAATGAGGTCATCCCAAAGCCTTTTCTTCTCCAGGCTAAACAACCCCAGCTCTCCCAGCCTTTCGTCCAGCAGAGCTGCTCTGTCCCTCTGATCATCCTGGTGCCTCCTCTGGACTTGCACAAACAGTCTGTGTCCTTGCTGTGCTGTGACCCCAGGGCTGGATTTCTGGGCTTTCCAATTTCCTGAGCTTGCAGGTAGTTCTGGGACCTGTGAAAAGCCCTCAGTACCAGTGTGAGCCCCTCCTGAGTGCAGACCCCACCAGGAAAAGTGCCCGGGGGTCTTCCTCAACCCCATCACTGGGCCATTGGACTGGTGAGAGCTGTCCCCAAAAGTGCAGTGCTTGGTGTGGGGCCATTCCCACCAGGCTGTTTGGATGTGGCAGTTCTGAAATGGAAGAGTAAGAGATTTTCCCAGTATTAACAGCCTCTGTGCCAGAGAGTGGAACTGGATACAGTCGCTGGTAAAGCTGCAGCCTTTGTGCCTTCAGCTAAAGTGATGATTGATTTGTTCTTTACTAGAACACTGAGAGCCACAAAATAATATTGTCTCAAGAGGAAGGTATCTAAGAATGTGATGTTAGTGTTATCACCCCTCCAGCTAGATCTCACATGCTTATTTCTATCCAATTAATTGAATTTTTTTCCAGTTTTGAGAAAGCAGGATTTAGTGAATTTCTGAATAATTCTCTAATGAACAGATCTCTGTTTTGAAGATAAGAACACTGGCCTTGGTCAGACCAAACTCCCATCCCAAAGCTCACTGTTTCTTCTGACAGCAGTGCCCAAGGAGAAGGCAGGGACAGATGCATTCCCAAAAAACTTCCAACAGAGGGTATTTCCTCACTGATAGGATGGTCAGGCACTGGAAGGGGCTGCCCAGGGAGGTTTGGAGTTCCCATCCCTGGAGGTGCCCAAGGAAAGCCTGGACATGGCACTCAGTGCTCTGGGCTGGGGACAAGATGGGCATCAGGCACAGCTGGGACTCCATGGTCTGGGAGGGCTTTCCCAATCCAAATGATTCTGTGATTCAATGTGGGCAGAGGGAATTAATAAACCATAAGTTATATTTAGTAGCCCTTGGCAGATTTCATTTCCATTAATTCATTTGTCCCATCTGAAGCAGACAGTAGCACATGCATGTCTGTGCCAAGGACTTCACCGTGGGGCTGTTGTGCCCAGAGCCACCTTCCCCTGTCTCTTTTGAGCCTCCTGCATTCAATCTCCATTTGGTTCTGATATGATTGGGTCTCCATCCATGTCCCTCTCACTGCCCATGATTTTAAGCACTTCTGTCCTGGTTCCCTCAGTTTCATTTTCTCTGGAATGGAGAGTCCTGCCCCACTCTGCTGTTCTTCAGGACAGTGTTCTGTCCACCATCCATGTCCTTTCCCTGGAACGTTCTTGCTGAGACGCGGAGTCCAACCAGAGCTTCTATGGGCCCAAGTACATCTCCTTTCTGACTGAAACCAAACTTATTTTTGGGCTGATTTGTCTTGTTTGGAAGAAGGAAGGGGCTGTGTTTTTTCGTAATTTATCAGTAAATATTTATTTACTCCATAAAATGCCATTCATCCCCATTTCTACAGTACTCAAAGAGAACATTGTTCCCTGACAGCTATTTTGTAACAGCTGGTGGGAGAATGGGCTGTAGCTGGTAATTTCTTCTAGATAGGACTGGATCAACCATATCTTAGACAAAGCTGCTTAGAAACTTCTCTCAATTAAACAGGGCAGGATGAGAGCATATGACTGAAGTCTCCTGGGTCTGTCTGTTGGCTCTTGATTTCATCTTGAAGTCTTAGAAATGAATAAGCACCTTCCCCTTTGATATCTCTGCCCTCAGCAAACACTTACCTCAGTGGTTTCAACATTTTTATTTGCAGCTTTTAATAGCATACGATCTGGATTTGATGTCTTACACTTATCTCCTATTCCATAAGCACTTTTTCCCTTCAGGTCTTTCCTTTTCTTTTCTTAGAAGATTGAGTTTTTCTATAGTATCTGTTTGTTTTCCCCTGGAATCATTTCAACAAGCTACATTAAATTTCTCCTTTGCCAGTGCTCTCTCACTTTGTCTTCACTGGAGCCCTTCAAAGGTTTCTTTTGTTGGTTTCATAGGTTTGTAAACACACTTTGGAGTTTTCAGTGAGAGATTCACAGGTATAATTTAGGGGTTTTGGCAGTATCCAGAATTGTGTTCTGTTCCCAGGTCACAGAATGTTCTGAAAGATGCCCAGATTTCATCATAAAGCTGCTTAGAACTAGCTTTTGGGTAATGTGAGTCATTCCCACATCTGCTGCTTTGGAATGATGGCTACCAGCTCTTTCTGTTGTTCAGCTCCCAGCTTTGTTGCTCCAAACAGCACAAAAATACAGCAGCATTCTATTAAAAAGGGCAATAGACAGAGATATTAAAAACCTTCTTGGTTATTGTGGCAATGATCTAGTGAAAAATCCCATGTAAGAGCCAGGCATCGCAAGTTAATTATCTGAGCTGTTTGCCATCTCAGGTTATACTTGTTACATTTACTGATTATCAACATCAGACTAAATTTGATTTCATCAATGATTTCTCTCTTGCTCAGAACAATTGCAGATTATACTGTCTGTCCTGCAAATAATGCCTTTGCTTTTAAATTATCTCTGTATATTACCAAGTAATACCTGCAGAAAACTGCCTCATCTACAAAGTTGATTTTTAGAATAAAATCAGTCTTTAATTTCACTGTGAAATTCACATTCCTATGTGAATCCACTTTCTGTGGCTTGCTGTGATGATAAAGCCAAGTGGCCAAATCAAAAGGCTGATAGTAAACCACTAAAGACTATGGAGTTTCTACATGTGTGTAGATCAATTTTTCAATGTATACTTTTAATATTTATTAGAATATATATAAAATGAATACAATATATAGTATGTATAACATATATTAGAATAAATGTTTTTGAAGATAAAGAAATTGGTCTTCAAATCACTTGGGTAAGAATACATTTCTGGAATTTATTTTACTTTGTGACTCTTGAAATGTTTAATCAAAGTAAGCCATAGCACTCTGCAAATTGAGCACAGATTCTGGGAGTCTGGTGGCTGTGTTTGGATCCTTGAGCCCCACGATGGGGTTGTTCAGCCCCCAGCCCTCTCAGTGGCTGTGCTAGTTCTGCAGCTCCCCTGCCATGGCAGCCACTTTTAGGGGAGCTCAGGGAGCAGGGGTGAGTAGCAGAGACTGCAGGAGAGAATTGGAGGCTTCTGGACTTCTAGAATGAAGGCTATAAATTTGAAAAGGGATCCGCTTGAGAAAGGGAAAGCATTGTGGGTTACAAATATCTATTTCAAAGAAGCCCTGAACATGAAACGAGCAGTTCTGTAATTCAAGTGAGGTTCCAGGGCAGCAGCATAGTGGGTGTCCTCATCAGTGCAGTGGTTTTTTCTTCAAAAGTTTTTTGCTTGACTTCACCAGAATTTATCTTAGTTAACAAGTCTATGTTTATCTTTGAAGAATGTCCTTGCCTGGACAAAAAGAGATTACTTATTATTATGAAAAGACTGGCTCCACTTTTTTCCCCAAACAGCTTTTTGCAGCCCTGAATTCCACTTGATGAATGAGAAAAACTACGGTGACTTTTGAAATTGGCCCCACCTCCAAGGTGCCTTATTAAAGAGAACTACAGGACTTACTCTAAATGCCTTATATAATTCTAGTGGAAAGTTCTCCTTATTTGGAGGACCTTACTTATCAGATATCAAAAGATCTGAAGTAAAAATGCAAGGGCTTCCTTTTCTGCAACAGCATAATTCTTATCCTCTTTTTTTTTCCTCTCACAAAGGACAAGCAAAGCAAGTTATGCTTATGTGTGTTGAAAAAGACTTGACCTACCCAAGCTTGATCATCCAGTTTCCTGCCTTGCAAATATCAGCCTTTGTCTTTTATTCATGTTTTTGGGGGTTTTTTGGGTTTTGTTTGTTTGTTTGTTTTTTATATAAGCTTATCCAAGTTTATCCAACCATTCCCAATTTGGCCAGTCTATGGCTAGGATAACATGTTGGTGTAAGGATGGGAATAGCCAGCAGCCAGCCAGGCCATTGATATTCCAATATTTATTTTTCACCCAGTCCACTTTTGTCCTCTCACTTTCATCATGAGCTTCTTTTTCATCCAGGACTTAAGAATCAGAGTAATGGGAGTCACAATCACAGAACTTATCTCAGAATGGATGTTTGGGATAGAAAATTATTCCAAACCTTTTGGTTTAGTCATGGCAGTCCCTGAAAAGGGCTGATTGTCAATGAAATTCCCATCTTCCCTTTCACCACTTTGGCTAAATTTGACCATTTTTGTTCTTGAGCTCAAGTGACCAGCAAACCATCAGTCTTTGGAGTCCTGATTTCTCCATATTTGTCCCTTTTCATTGTTTCACTGCTGCCCTTGTCCTATTCTTGTCTGTCCTAGCTAGTGAAACTGAAATTTTGAAACTGATTTAAATTGCAGTTTGGGCATTTTTTTCCAGTTTGAAATGCATGTGAGATCCTTATTGCATCGCAGAAAATGACCTGTGTTACAGCAGGTGCAAGCTGAGGTCTCTCAGAAGAGGCAGAAGTTCCAGTGTGGATGGGTTTGGTTTTTGGCAGGATGAGCTTATTCATCCCTGGACAGCTGAATTGGGAACCAGGATCTTACCTAAAATCCTGGCTGCTTCAGACAATAATCAACCAATGGGGCAAAAGGGAAATGCCTTGTTCGTGGTTTTAAAAATACAGATTAAAAAAAAATTAAAATAACTACATTTAAACCCAGATCAGAAAAATACAAAGGTGGCTTGCCTTTAATGGAAAGGCTTTGCTTAACTTCACCCCTAAACTTCTCCAATTCCAGCTTTTCTCTTTCTCTCCCTTCCCCTCCCTTTCATCCACAGGTGATGGCTGTCTGCAGGCTGGCACACCTGTATGGGTCACAGAAGGACTTGGCTCCCCTAATCAGTGATCCTGTGGCTTCCTGTTTTCATTAATTCATCTGTGGAATTAGCTTTTTATTAACCATTACCTCTCTATGGAATTAGGTTTTTATTAACCATTACCTCAGCCAGAAAGTCTGAGGATAATCAGGCACTAAGGACTAATCCTTTATACCTACATCTCTTCCAAAATAAACCTGTATTTTAAGTATACCTGAGTTTCTCTTCATCATATTTATATAACTCATCTTTATCAAAAGAAACTACCTTTCCACTGTCCTTTAACTCTGATTTATCTCTAGAAGGAGAAGGACAGACACTGATTGGATTCATGGCTTCCCTTGGGTAGGACTTGCTGGTTTTGAAACTTCTCCTTGCCTTCTTTCTGCTTTGGACATTGTTTGATCTATATGAATTCAACTAAAGAAAAGGGCCATTGGAGGTGACTGTGCCCTGTCAACTTGTGATCACAGGAGAACATTTCAGCAGCCTTCTGACCTACTCTGTAATGGCAAAAGCATCCTTGGGAATCATCCCCCTGTAGATGTGGATGAGGAAGAAAATGCTATTGGCAAGTAACTGCGTGCAGGTGAAATCATGGTGATGAAGTGGAAGCTTTTTAAAGTTCTATTAATCTTATACAGAAGAGTATTTTGAGATTTTCCACTGAAGGCAAAGATTTTCATTGAAAATTTAGGTAAATGGTCAGATTGTTTCTGATAAACAGATATTAGTTTTCTGTGGAAAATAATTTAGTAACATTTGATCGCTATAAAGCATCCTCACTGGTTTATATTTGGTGGTGCTTGACAAGTTGCAACTGCACTTTGTATACCTGTGCCTGAGAGTCCTGTGCAGTGGGGCTGTGCTGGGGGTCCCTGACACAGCATCAAATGCAGGCTCCAGGAGAGGACTTGTCTCCGTGCTGGAGCTGGAGCTGGAGGGATCTCCCTCAGCCCCCCTTCTCTGTGTGCAGTGCTGGCCAGCCGTAAACACTGCCAGCTCTGACAGCTCCTGAGCTGCAGTTCCAGAACTACATCACGGAATCATGGAAAGCTTTGGGCTGGAAGGGCCCCTAAATCCCATCTCATCCCACCCCTGCCATGGGCAGGGGCACCTTTCATTATCCCAGGCTGCTCCAAGTCCTGTCCAGCCTGGCCTTGGACACTGCCAGGGATCCAGGGGCAGCCACAGATGGTCTGGGCACCCTGTGCCAGGGCCTCCTCTCCCTCACAGCCAAGGATTTGTTCCTAATATCCCATGTAACCCTGCCCTCTGGCAGTGGGAAGCCATTCCTCCTCATTCTGTCCCTCCATTCCTTGACAGTATTCTCTCTCCATCTTTCCTGTGAGCTCCTTCAGATTGGAGGAGCATTTTCTCTATTGCTGAAGGTGTTTGGAGTTTGGGGCCCAAATTTCCTTGCTGGGAACTGAAAGATCAGGTATGGGAGACCCCTGTTTTGGGGGGAGATGGTTTAGTTTTGAGGCCCTATGTCTTGGGTAACTGGTGAGAAGACTGATGCTGGTCCTGGACATGAGCTGGCTCAATGACTGGAGCTTATTCTGTGTTGAAGAGCAATTCAGGGACTATTGGCTCTTTTGTTTGACAGATTCTCTTTTTTTTTTTTTTTCAGAAATAACCTTTTTCTAACTTTTCTTCTCTTCCCAAAATACCCTGGAGTATTCCATTACTATATTCACACAGGTCTTTAGGAATATTGTTATATAACACTATCAAATGCATATGTAATTCTACTAATATGATACACGTATTTTATATATATATATATATATATATATACACACACACACATATATATATATACATATATATATATATATATATATATATATGTAACACTGAGCAGACTCACAGAATCACAGAATTAGTAAGGTTGGAAGGAACTATACTGGTTTTATCTGGTGGGACTTATGAGTGGGACACATCCTGTGCCCTGTGCTCTGGGATGGCCCTGCCTGAGCAGGGAGGTGGCACCAGTGTCCCTCTGTGGTCCCTTTCAGCCTGACCCATTCTGGGATTTTGGCTTATTTCTTCTGGCCAGTTTGATGGCTCAGGGCAAAGTTCAGACTGTGAGGACATGTATTCTAACTTTGTGCATTCTACTTTTCTGATTTTGTGTTTTGCTTAATTTTGTAAGAGCTTGAGTTTCAATCTGGCACCCTGGATCCAGAGTTACAAATGTATTATGTAAAACATTCAGGCAGGGTTCACCTCAGTTTAGATGCCCTTTTACGGTGGAGAAAAACAGTTATTATTTTATCCTGAAGCAATTACAGGGAAATATTGAGTCATCTTTTGTCTTCCTTCCTTCCTTCCTTCCTTCCTTCCTTCCTTCCTTCCTTCCTTCCTTCCTTCCTTCCTTCCTTCCTTCCTTCCTTCCTTCCTTCCTTCCTTCCTTCCTTCCTTCCTTCCTTCCTTCCTTCCTTCCTTCCTTCCTTCCTTCCTTCCTTCCTTCCTTCCTTCCTTCCTTCCTTCCTTCCTTCCTTCCTTCCTTCCTTCCTTCCTTCCTTCCTTCCTTCCTTCCTTCTTTCTTTTTTTCTTTTTTTCTTTTCTTTTCTTTTCTTTTCTTTTCTTTTCTTTTCTTTTCTTTTCTTTTCTTTTCTTTTCTTTTCTTTTCTTTTCTTTTCTTTTCTTTTCTTTTCTCATTAGCATGATCTGGGAATATTCAGGAACTCAGCATCTGACTGAATCTCAAGAAGGGAAGATTCAGCTGGAAAACCTAGCGGGAACGATTTCCTCTCCTTTGGTAAAAAAGAGATTTGACTTTATTTAAGAGATTGCCAGGAAAACTACTTTGAGACTATTAAAGAAAGGGGATATAGGAATAGTTTAGTTATTGGTGGCAGTGTGAATCCTCAAATATTACAGTTAAAATATTACACTTGTATATCCTCTGTGTTCTTATCAACACACTTCTGCAAATATGCTTACACTAATTCCTCCTCCATGGAAAAGGTATTAATTAAATTAGTAATTAAAACCTGAAGTTCTGGGAGTTGTCAGAAATGTGGATGTCACAATTTGAAGCTTATGTCCACAGATGTGTTTGCTGAGGGTGACAGTGCTCTAAAGAAAAACGCTGAGTAATGAGGTGACCATGGAAGTAACTGGGAAAAACTCCACAAACTGATGAAGTTGATGTAGAAGTCCAAATATTTCATCTCAAATCACAAAATAAATGTTGTACCGGCCTGCTGATATCTATGCTGGAGTACATGAGAAAAACTAGCAACAGAACATCTGAGGTCAAACAAACCTCTAATCTAGTAATGAAAAGAGAAACCTTTATGTCCACAGATTAGTGAGACATAAGAGGACACCAGGAGCCCTCTGGATACATTTTAGAGCCAAAGTTGGTGCCACCTTCAGCCTTATAGGAAGATCTCCCAGCTGTGCATCCAGGAGCTGGTGGTGGAGTTGGGAGAGCTGTTGCTCACTTCAAAGGGGAGTGTGTAGATTCCAGATAATGGTGCTAGTTAATAATTCAGCTCATTATACCCATAAGTTTAAAACATTTAAGGAAGGAAGGAATGAAGTGTCTTTGTCAGTAAAGAGAAAGAACAAGGACTGCAGTTCTTTGCCTCAAATGTGAATGTCTCTGTTGAGAGATTAAAGCTCTCCTGGGTGCCATTCCCAGGTCTGCTGTGGGACTTAAAGGGTGTGTGTCCAGTTTCTTGACCAGACATTGGAAATATCCCCATATTGCCTTGAATTAGAGTAATGTACACAAAAAAAAAAAAAAAAAAAAAAAAAAGCATCTTGTTTTTGCTTTCTGTCACACCTCGAGTTTTCTGTAGGATCTTGGCACCAGCCTTGGCACCGCCGAGGCAGTTAAGCCCTCATGGATTGGGTAAGGTGTGTGTGTCACAAGTGGGACGTTCCTGCAGGTTCTGCTAGGCTTTAATTAATGGTGGGCAGCTGGTATCCATGGAAGGGAAGGCAAAGATCTAACATCTTGGAGCACGGGAGCACTTTGGTGATAATTTGTTTTGTTGAAGAAACTAGAAAGATTCCTGTTCTTTCAACCGCAGGCCTCATATTCCCAAGTTGGAGCTGTATTTTTTAGTCCCTAATAGGAGCACACCTGCCATGTGTGTGCCAGGGGACACACACAAGGCCCCAGATTTACTCAGCATTCCCGCTTCTTCCATCTGCTGGCAGATGTGCCTTTCAAGTGGAGGTGCTTTGGAAAGGAAGGAACAAGAGAGAGCATGTGGAAATGTGCAGCAGCTGCCAGCTGGGCTCCCTATGTATATAGTTATATTTATATGTGTGCACAGCTATATTTATGTGTATGTATATAGCTACAGTTATATATGTCTGTAGTTATAGGATAGTTATATTTTTTTATATAGTTATATGTGTATAGTTATGTATAGTTTTATGTGTAATAGATTTACCTATATAGTTGTATGTATATAATTATAGGTATATTGATATTTCATAGGTGTATTGGTAAGTATATGGATATTTAAATAGATAACTTGGCATTTTATACTGAATCTGCAGTAAGTTTTTAAACAGAAATGGGTGTTGATTTGCATTTTCTGTGTTTTAAATTGCAGATGATTGAGTGTTTTAGCTGAAAACATGCTTTGTTTTTCAGTAGTTGTGGCTGTCACGACAAATAATTCTCAGCATAGCGACAAGTTTACAAAAGAGAGGACCGACTCCTCGTTTGCATCATTTTTTCATTTCCGTGAGTGACTCCAGGGGTGTCACAACGCCGCTCGCTGACCAGTTTCGCTTTCCTGGGGCCCCTTTTCCAGGAGCAGCGGGTGCGACCCCCGGCCCACAGCGCTCCCGATGGGTTCCCCCCGCCCTCCCGCATCCCCGCTCCGGCCCGAGCCCCCGGCTCCGGCCCGCAGTATCCTCCAGCTCCCCGCGGAGCCCGAGCGGCGGAATTCCACACCTCTGACATCAGCCCAACCTGGAACCTCCCCGGGCCCGAGCCGGAGCGCGGGGCAATGGGCAGCGCCCCGCGGGGCGGCGCGGCCGGCCCGGAGCCGCGGCGGGCCGGGCCCGGCCGGGTGTCCCCGCCCCCGCGGGCCCGGGCGCTGCAGGCGGGCGGCGGGGCGGGAGGGGAGCCCGCGGCCCGGCCGGGGCGGTGGCTCGGCTGCTCCACCCGCCCGTGTCCGCAGGTACGAGCGCCCGGCCGGCCCGGGGCTCGGCCGGCCGCCCGCCCGCCGGGACCTTCCGCCGCCGCCGCCACCGCCCGGAGCCGCGCTCCGGTCCCCGCCCCACCGCCCGCGCCCCGGCAGCGGCTCCGCCGCCGGGACCCTGCCCATGTCCCAGCTCTGCTTGCCGTTCGCGCTCGCTGCCGGCACGGCCGGTGCCCGCCTCCGCTGCGGGGACGCCGCGCTTTGGAAGCCTTCCCGGAGCGCGCGGGGGTGCTGGCGCAGGTCGGGCGATTACATGCGGACACTTCACTTTCAGCCATGCCTGCCCCGGGAGCTCTCTGTCTGCTGTAATTTTCTCCCTTTGATCTCTCCGGATCCTCTTTCGGGCTGTGGAGCTCCGCTTGCACCTACCTGCCTGCTGCGTGTTTGCGAGAGAGAGTTTTCCTTTTTTTTTTAATACTTTTTTTTTTTTTTGTTATAAATTCCATTTCCTTTTTTTTTTTTTTTTTTAAGACCGAACCCAAACATCATCAGAGCCACATGGTTTTGTTAAGCTACTGGAAATAACTTTTGCCTGGGATTTACTGCAGCATTCCCTCCCGGCCTGGCCCCTGCGGACTCCAGCAGGCTCACTGCCTAACAGGTTTGCAAAGCTTTTTTTTTTCTTGTAAATCCCCTTTTCTCTCCAGAGCCGTGCGATCACTGTAACTTCAGTTTAATCGAAAAAACTTTCTGTCTTAATTCTTCCAGTTATGAAGACTCCTCGATGCGTTTCATGTGACCTTTGGGCAGATCGTGGAGCTTTCTATTTTATTTTGCGGGGCCTTGAGTCGGGATCTTCTTAACGTGTGCTTGGAAGTGGTCATACCGGAACTCAGGCACGCACAGAAATAGTGCGAGAGAAACCAGATACGCCGTAACTTTCTGCCCGATACCTGTTGGGCTTCGTGTCTAAACTTTGGTAGTGTTTGGGGGGCCTTTTTTATTTCCTGGAAACTTCCAACCATGAAGAGGAGCTCCGTGTTTTCTTAATTTTCTTTTAGAACTCTACCCAGAGTCAGACTGTGAGCATGTATTTTTAAGGGAAAAGTGAAGCTGATCTCCAAACTTCAATGAAGCACTTCTGGCATGAGGAAGATGGAAGGGATCAACTCCATTTGGAAGGGAACGGTACTAGAGCAAGCCTTCTTGTCACCATAAATTCAAGGAATACCGCCTGCCTAATTTCTGGGAAGGATACCAATCGGTGCAGATAACATTAAGGTTGTGCTTGTGCTGTGGGAAATGCTAGCAAGAAGGTGAAGTGTTTCTAGAGGGTATTTGGGATGGATGTTTTGAACCTCTGGATCTTCCTAACTCTTGGCCGGGAGACAGGAGGCCTCCACATCCGCGGGGAGACCTCCCCGTGGCTCATCTCCGTGGGACTGAGGAGCTCCTAATGTTCCCTGTGCACTCAAATTGACTTCTTGCTTGCAACCTGTTTTGCTGATCCTTCTGGATTTATCTGCCGGAGGAGAGACTTACAATTTAGGATTTTTTGTGGGGTTTTTTTTGTTTTGTTTGTTGGTTTGGATTTTTTTGTTTGTTTGTTTGTTTGTTTGTTTTGTTTTTTGGTTTTTTTTGTCGTTGTTTGGTTTTTTTGTTTTTTCTTTTTTTGTCGTTGTTGGGTTTTTTTTTTTTTTTTTTTTTTTTTTTAAGTTTGTTTCTTTAAAATATGCCTCTGAGCTCCCGGCGGCCTCTGAGCACGTGGCACGGGGCGAGAAGAGCGGCGATGGCGAGAGCCGGCGTCGGCGGGGAGCCGCGCTGGCGGTGACCGAGCCCCGCTCTGCGGCCCCTGGGTCTGTCCGGAGCCGGCTCGGAGCCCCGGGAGCGGTGCCGCCGGCCGGGCCCGCCGCGCTGAGGACGCGTTCCCGAGCGGTATGAGCGGCCGGAGCCCGCTGCTGGTAGCATGAGTGCTGGCCCCCAGGTGCAGCTGGCTGTCCTCTGGCCTTGGCTGCTCATGGCGACCCTGCAGGCAGGACTGGGCCACACCGGGCTGGCGCTGGCGGCGGCCGTGGAGTCGGAGCGGGCGGCGGCGCAGAAAGCCATCATCAGGGTCATCCCGCTCAAAGTGGAGCCCATCATCCTGGAAGGGGAGTTCGCCAACGTCGCCGAGGTGACTCCAGCCGAAGGGAAACTGCTGCAGGTAAGAGCAGCGGTGCCTGGTCCCTCTCCGGCGGCCTCGCCACCCGCCCCAGCCTGTCCCCTTTCCCTCCTGGCTGCCTCGGCTCCCGAGCGGTGCCTTGGGTTCCGTGTCCCGGCACGGGTTTGTGGATTTGTGCCGCGCTCCGTGCGCTGTCCCTGCGGCTTTGGTCACGGGGACCGAGGGGACGGCATCGTGCGAAGGGCTGAGCCTTCCTTCGGGGCTGAGCTGTGGCTGCGCCTTGTTACTGCTGAATTGTGGATGTGGTCGGCTGATGCTTTGGAGATTATTTTGTATCTTAATTGATGTTATAAAGCTGAGTGTGTCAAGTCACATGTCGGGATCTGACAGAAAACAGGATTAGTATTTTTTTCTCTGAAATTCATGAGGTTTTCCACGCTCTTTGCCAAGGTCGGAGTTCTGTTTTAGCTCTGAAACCCATCCTGGCTATGCCCACTACAATCCCTGGGCCTGCTTCATGTTGCTCTGTACCTGAAGAATAAATGCTGCCTGTACAGGAGCTCTAGTGGTGTCACTACCAGGTGTTTTTATAGATTAATTAATGCTGTTCTCTGACCTTTATTAAGGGGAGAATATCTCCACACCTATGCAGGTGGTGCAGGTGCTGCACAGCCAGAGCTGAGCCACTCACAGAACAGACCCATCTCCTGCACACACTGAGTTTGGAGCACAGTTTCCTGAGACCTGATGTGCATTCTCTCCATTCTGTGGCTCATGTGCATGGTAACTGTGTGCTTTATTCCTGAGACCAAAAAAAAAAAAAAAATAGCCTGCATTAATATTAAGTCTTAATTTTCACCTGGATTTTTCCAGGACTTTCCAAATGGGTTATGTTGAAATCCTAATTAAATTTATAGTCTGGAAATTTAAATGAAATTAATAAATTTTGTGTTGTTTTTCAAGAAGAGAAGGACAGTTGAGCAAGCCGTAGAACATGGTCACCTGTCTGAAAGTGAACATGGACAATTTGTGACAAGAGTAAAGCCTGCTTTTCCATGCCTTTTGAACTCCTCAGAATGAAATCTCTGCTATAAAATTATATTACCAGGCTAAAAAAAAATCTGAGACAAATGCACTCAAGGTCCTCTTCTGTTGTGAGGCAATGTCCAGGAAAGTCAATATTTGTTCCTTACAAAAGCTACAGTTATGTTGCAACCGAGCGCAAAGTATAGGGTAGGACCTTTTGGAAATGGGAGGATGATAACCTCTCCTGAGGGATGTGTGGAGGTTTCTAACCAAATGCAGCAATACCAAGTGAGAATTTTGTGCTATCACAGCAGTACCAACCAGGTGTTTGGAATAAAAAGCTGTGAATAGTGTCCAATTCCATCCTTTAAAAGTCATCCTCCAAATGGAAAGGGCTGAGGAAGCTCTAATCCAGCCTGTTAAGTTTGGGCACACAGACACTGACCTGCCCTGGGTGTGTTTTCAGGCCTTGACTCAGCCACTGTGTGTGCTCAGGTAAGCTCCTGCTCCACATCCCACTGGATCCAGTGCGGGAAGTCCTGGTTTCAGCTGGCAGCGCTGGGACAGGGGGTCAGGCTGTGCCTTCTGCAGCAGGATGTTTGCCCAGTGCCAGGCACTGTGCTCTGGGAGGGCTTAGCCAAGTGTACCAGTGACCTCTCCTGCGGATCTCATGCTGTGGTTTCTAACTTTGCTGCTTAATATTGAAACTTGGCCTATTCAATGACATTTAGAATTGTTCGGGTCCTGATCCTGCAGTGAGTTCTTACCTCTGGAAAGAGAAAACGGGAAATGGGGACATGCATATTCAGGTACAAAATAAGAAAGAAATTAGTGGGATGAATACTTTTCTGTTTGCTTTTAGATAGTGGTATATTAAACACACCAAAATCAGGCTTTATTGGGACATCTCATTTTGCACATGGTTGTCAGCATCCCAATCTTGCAAAAACTTTAGGTCATGTGCTTAACTTTGATGTCACTGGAACTCCTACTTAATAAATAAACTTATGGCTGTGCACGCATACCTGCGCAATTGCTTCTTCAAATGCAGTTTAGGGGCATAACGTGGTACATCTACAGTTACTGAGTAAGAAGTCGGGCTTTTACAGCATTTTTGCATAGGTCTTGGTAATGTCAGACTTTGTAAGGTGCAGTCAGCCTGTCCAGGAGAGCACAAACTGCAGAACTTAGCTTGGAAGAGAGGCATGGATGGCCAGTCTTGTTTCCAAAGCAATGCTCTCTTCCTTCAGAGGTAGAATAGGATTGCCCAAGGATCAGTGGCGCAGAGTAGGCCCCGTAATCAAGTCAGGTTCTCTTTTTTATGACTTACAGTTATCTTCATAATGCTCTGGTCAATATATTTTTTAGAAATGCATTCTTAATTTAATACAGAAAATCCTACCTGTAAATGATGGAGCCTTACCGAAGGTACTTCTACCAGAATGTTTTCCTGGTTTCATTTCTCCTTGCCCTATTTTCCAGGATCATCTGCAGAAATGGACTTTGATTGTGGTGTGTTACATCTCAAAAGCCAACTTTAGCAATTTCCTCTTTGCATACAATAAAAGAGCCCCAGTGTTGAACTCCCTCTCACAGCCTTTGCCCTTGTGAGCAGTTTTGTGGGAAATCTCTGTATTTCCATTGTTGCCCAGTGGGTGAGCAGGAAGATGCCAGGGAGCCATCACCCCTGCCAGTGTAACCCCAGCAGTGTTCCTCTGGCACTCCAGCGCTGCTTCTGCTGTGTGATGCAAAGGGAGAGGAATTTCTCAAGCAGGCAGAGCCACTTAAGCCTTTATAGGTCAAAAAACCAACACCTCAGATTTCTTGCAGAAATCATCTCCAGGCTTGTGCAGTGCTCCAGCTTGTTCAGGGAGCACCTGCTATGAGCATTAACTCTTGCTGGATGCAGGAAGCACCTGGGGAACTCAATGACAGTTTCCAAACTGGAAATTTAGGTTTGGAAGTTTGAATTGGGAAGGATCCTTCCCTGTGAGGGTGGGCAGGCCCTGGCGCAGGGTGCTTAGAGAAGCTGTGGCTGCCCCTGAATCCCTGGGAGTGTCCAAAGCCGGGTTGGACAGGGCTTGGAGCAGCCTGGGATAGTAGAAGGTGTCCCTGCCCAGGGCAAGTGGTGAACTGGATGAGTTTTAAGATCTGTTCCAGCCCAGACCAGTCTGGGATTTTGTGATCTCTGCTGGGCAACTGCAGGAATCTGAACTGCCATTAAAAGTCTCATGGGAGTCAAAAACTGATCCTTTATTACAGATGGAGGAACCAAAGCTTTTACAAAAGTAGGTTGGAAGGACAATGGACAATCCATGAGCAGCTCAGGATTCAACATGCCGTTGGAATTGCAGTTCCTGTGGCTGTTTGCATGTTAACTCCCTTTCACAGGATTGCTATAGAGATTTTTCAGCTTCTTTTGATACTTCTGCTGCTCTATTGGCTGACTTGTGAGGAATAAATCTTGTTTTCCTTCTTTCCCTTGACTCAGTCTCTGCTTCATACTGGAGTGAGTTGATTTTGGTTTGAAGATAAATAGGAAAATGAGGAATGGCTCGGAAAGGAAAGGAGAGAGTCACTGGAGGGAGTTGAAAGAAGATTTTTCTAATTTGAATTACAACATGTGAAAATCTAATAGTGGAAGAAATCTTTTTATTTGAGATATAGTTCATCACTTGCAGTCTTGTTTAGGACAGTTCAAGAATGATCAAGATTCAAGGACCCATTATTAAAACTGAGTTTAAATATTAATTAAATATTAATATATTTAAATATGTATAACCCTCATCTTCTACAGAGGGGATGGGATGATTTCTTTGGTCTGTGTGGAGTGGCAGGGATTGGTAGAGTCTCTGGTTCTAGGGCATTTGAGAGTAAGTGTTAAAAGTTTGGGAAGAGTCCCTATTAATGATATTTAAAAAGAGATGGATAACCTCACATTACTACAGGGAGGGCAAAGTGATCAGCAGTCGCAATCCCTTCACATGCTGACACATAAAAAATTCCAGTGCATGTATGGGACAGTGGCACAGTCTCACTGAGCAGGCAGTCTGTAGAACTATTTTTCCCAACATCCATTATTTCATTGCAAGTCTTTATTCCATACTTTATTCCATTTCTATACAAGCTCAGCAGTTTCATAATGAGGGGATTGTAAGAGAAACTTTCACTTACCCACAAAGTGCATTGTTTTAACTTATCACTGCAGGAAAATAAAGAAGAAAAAATTGAAGAAAATAAATTAAAAAAAAACTTTTAAAAAAACATACAGAAAAGCTCCCTAAAGGCTCTGAACTCCCAAACCAAGGATTATCCTTCTTCCTGCTCTCCTCCCTGAAGAATAAATTACATTAAAAACATTCAAATTGATATATTTAGGATGGATTGAGTGAGAATTGGAGGAGGAGCCTGAATCACCTTTTCTTTTTTTGGTGGCATGTACTGTTCAGAAGAAGAAAATCAATCACAGATCCAGTTAGAGGAGGAGCGTGGTGTTCAGAACAGCAGTGATAATTATCCCTTGGAATTGCTGCAATGAATTATGGGATGACCCTGGACAATGGAGAGTGTTCCCAGTGTTGCAAGGCACATGCAGTTGGAGTTTGAATCACCTCCTTAAGTGGTCAAAGAGATTTACACTCCCAACCCATACCAAAGTAAATACCTTAGTAGACTTCTATCCTTCCAGCTCCTGCATCAACAAAAGGATGTTGAGTGCATAATGTTGACAGAGATCAAAGAAGTGGGAAAGTTGAACCAGATGATAATGGGGACTTAAATTACGTGTGAATAAACTGGTCAGATAGCACAATATGAGGCAGTTCAAAGGAGCAGTTTCTGTCTCGTGGAACAGCTCGTACTCAAGTACGCAGACTTGGCTTAGCGTTAAGTAATGTGCAAGAACTGCCTCGGAAGCAGCAATAATGGAGTCACTTGGCCTGAGTGCAGTACAATAAAAATGGGTGCCTAAATACCAAAAAGTGTGACTGACAGAAACCATTAATAGGAAACTGCACTGAAACACTGAGACAATGGCTCCTACAGAGGAAAAACCCCACGTTTTTCACATGGCACATAGATACTACCCAGGAAAGGCTGAGACATTTGGCATTATTTAACCTGGAAAAAAGCAGTTCCAGGGTTACCTGATCATGGCCTTCCAGCACCTGAGGTAGCCGACAAGGAAGATGGAGAGAGACTATTTACAAGGGCCTGGAGTGACAGGACAAGGGGGAATAGAATCAATCCAAAAGACAGCAAGTTTAAATTAGATATTAGGAGAAAGTTCTTCCCTGTGAGGGTGCTGAGGCCCTGGCACAGGTTGTCCAGAGGCTGCCCCTGGATCCCTGGAAATGTCCAAGGCCAGGTTGGACGTGGCTTGGAGCAGCCTGGGGTAGTGGGAGATGTCCCTGTGTATGGCAGGGGGTGGAATGAGCTGAGCATCAAGGTCCCTCCCAACCTGAACCATCCTGTGATTCTGTGATTCTATGAAAGTAGAAGCTGTCTTGAGCAACACGCAAAGCAGTGACTCAGAAAGGCTGCAGTCACCCAGCACAGGGACATTGGTAGTGTTGAAGAAGCCCAAACAGATCTCTTAGAAATTGGACACAGAGTATGAGTGCAGTGTTGGCCGTGTCCAGTGTAACACACAGTGTGGATTAGTTCGGTGTTGGTGAGGATTTAAGTGCAACTTGAAGGTGAGCCCTTAAAATCCGGATGGATTTTAATCCATTATAGTTGGCTGCTAGTAAAGGTTCATCTCAGAGGCTGTTTCTGAACCCCCAGCCCTCTCTTGAGCATATACAGAGGCTGAACTGGAGCTTTCCATGATGTGTCTTCTTTCCTCATCCAGAAAACATGTGACTGGAAACTGTTCCCTGTTTAAGGAGTTTAAAGGACTTTAAACCTAACTACCAAGCTTCCCAGTGCACCATCTGGTGCTGGTTGTAGTTGCAGTTGAATTATTTATGACAGTGGTCGCAAATCCATCTTGAACTGAAGTTTTTCAGTAGTAAAAAGGTGACAGATCTGGAGGCTCCTGACTGGAGCAGAGCAGAGATCTGTGGTCAGGAGACTGAACGCCCAGGGCTGGAGTGAGTCGATAGAGGATGTCTGGCCATGCACAAACCCTGGAATACATCCAGGGAACAAGTGGACATTTCCCAAAGATAAGCTGGCAAAGGGGTGAGATTACAGGAGAAGAGAAACAGGCCCCTGTGGTACTTGCAGGCTGCAGCCAGGCTGAATTTGTGGTAGATTGGTTCTGAACCATTAGAGAATTTTTTTTCTGTGCCACTACCAAGTGAAAGCTTTGGTGGGTATTTCCTATGGATTAAGGGAGGCTGTTTTGAACTGCATGTGAATTCATTGTTTTTATATTAAAACTTTCAGAATTGTCAAAATAACGCAAACAACTCCAACTCAGTATGATCAAAGAGGGCTCTGTTTTATCAGGCTGGATTTTGGAAAAAATTGACGTGCATTTTTATTTAATATATCTCAGTGGTTTTCTATGCAGTGAAACATGCAAAAAACATGTCTAAGAGCCTAAAATGTTCACAATCTTGCCTAAAAACTTTCTATGGACTTTGCCCAAAAGTCATAGTATGAAAAAAAGCAAGTTTTATCCTAAACTGAGAAAAGTAACAAGTAAATACAACGGGAAATATGCAGTGTAGTTGACCTTCAGGTCTTATCATCATCAGTATCACGACAGTCTGTGTTGCAGGGATTGCCAAGGGTCAAATAAGTGAAATTTTGGGTTATAAGCAAAGCGGAAATGTAAAATGAATCTCAGTACAAGGGAATATATCACACTTGAATAATGCACATTCATATTTTATTACCTTTTTGGTCTTCCCTCCGTTCAAGGTCTCGAGCTTGGTTGCAGCAGGACAGGTGAAAAGTAGACAGAAGTGATGTGGATGGTCATGGTCTCTTCTGTCTTTGAGTTCTGTGATTTATTACTTAGTTTTAATAACTATTTATTTTCCCCCTTATTTCCCTGGCTGCAAAGAACAGGAAGCTCTGCAGAGCCTTTCATTTGCCCACAACACTTTCAGGCTGCATTAAGGAATTGTAATCACATCTCATGCTTCGGAGCTTTGGGCATGCTTCCAGCATGGCTCAGGCAGGAGTTGGCCAAGAGTTGTCTTGGGACCTTTTCATCTTGTTTTTAGGAGCATCAAGGATTTGCCTTACCTCACAACAAGGTGCTCAGACATGTAGGTCAGTGTTCAAAGGTAGTAGAGAGAAGATTGTTTTGGATGTGCTTAGGTTGTATGGGTTACTCCTGTGGTGCCAGATTTTTGTGGAAGGCTCTCTTCCCCCCTGCAGCCACCCTGTTCAAATTATCTGAGATTTTGGAGGTGTGTCCTCTTCCTGTGCATGTTGAGATCTGAATCATCTGCCTAAATCAATGGATGTATTCTCACTTCTCCATCCCTGAAGGAGCTGGTTAAGGGCATTAGTGGCCCTTTGATCTCTCTTTTGTTCTCCATCTCAGTAATTTGGTCTCCAGTGATCAAATGGGTTAATCTAATGCTTATTACTGTGCTCAGCATCAGGGTAGTGGCAGAGATGTACTGGATTGTCAAACACAGCAGTTCTGACTGGGGAGTCGAATAAATTCCTCTGGCCATAAACTCTGTGGAACAAATTAAAAGCTTTCGACTGGGTTTGGTTATGACATGTTACTTTTGAATGTAAGTAAAGCAGTTTGGGGATTAAATCTGCTTTGTTTTGGTAAAAGGTATGTGAATTCTAGTTCAAAATTACATGAAAGGATAGCTTTCAACTTCCTACTTTTGAAGCTCCTCAGCAGCTGTGTTTCCATGGGGTGTGTGTTAGGCAGCACCGTTGGTATAGAACTGTAGGAGGGGTACGTCCATTGCAGAAACTCAGGGAGAATGACCCTGGGATTGAGTTGATCCAGATGTAAAAAATGAGCAGCACTCCAGTCCTGTTCGAGATGTGTTCTCCTTACAAAGGTCACCAAGCCGAGAAACAGCAAGGCAGACACAGTGAAGATACTGTCTATAATGGGTATGGGGAGATGACCACGTGGCAGAGCAGAAGAGGCAAGTTCTAGGGAGTGGGTGTAGAAGAACACTGGTTCATTAGTTGAGTTTTGTGCAAGATCCTGTACCAAAATGTTGCTTTCAGGTTGTTTAAATATAGGGAACACCTCTAAGGCTGTGAAAGTCAACAAAGAGAGTGAATTGTGATAATTCCTGTAGCTTCCACACAGCTTCCTGTGTGTCAGTTTGAATCAGAAGTTAAATCTTGGCTGGTTGGTCTCTTTACACGACCATCCAGTGTAGAGATACAGCTCCAGAAACCCAGCCCTGACTACTTTTTAGAGTAGTAAGAGAGATAGTGTTTGTGTTACTGCTCCAGTCCTGAGTCCTGTTCCTTGCAAAATGATCTGAATAACTTTTTATTTACTAAGACAGTTCTATGCCAAAATAAGTGGAACCTCCCCAAGATCCTGAAGAGATAAGAGCTCCCCTTCTTCGGCCTGTGATGCTGCACCACTGCTGTTCCTTTGTTCCCTAAGTGTCCTGTTGGATGGTGCTCCAGCCATGCTGTGGGTACACGTTGTCCCTGAGTGCCAGTGCTGAAGACTTCTCTCCAAACATTTCCCTGGGGCCACCAAAATGCTACTGTCCTCCCCATAACCCTGTTTCACCTGGTCTCATTCACATAACATGCTTCAGGCTATATAGTCCCACTCAGCTATTTTTTTCCCTCTTCTGCTCTCCCAAATGTCTTTTTTAAATCCTCTATGATTTTCATCTTGCTTAGAATAATGGTTACTTTTGTTGCTTTTCTGAATGTGTTGTTCAGTAGGAGTTCACAGAAGAGTTTAGGCTGTTGCCTGTCAGCATTTGCTTCCAACACTTTGCTCTCCTCAGAGAGATAATCTGGTCTTTCCATTGCCTCTTTCGGAGGACCTCTGACCTCTCATTTGTCTAGGGGACCAAAAGCTGCTGTTTGTAAACTCTGCACAACTTCTTCATGAGAGAAGCATGTCAGATTTGAGTGATGGACGAACCCCACATGCTTATACAACATGCAGCCCTTATGTCAAAAAAGATCATCAAACAACTTGTGTTGGTTTTTGGTTGAGAAACCACCATTTAATAATTTCTAACAGTTGCACCTGATTGTGGCCAGAGTTGGTGGCAGCTTTTTTCTTCATCCTCCTTCTCTGGCTGCCTCTTTTGTGGTTACTTTCTCCACAGAATAAATTGGGAATGCCATGCTAGCCTTGGCCTTTTCCATGCCCTCATTCAAAATCCTGCTTCTGAAAAGTCACTCTGGACAGTGACAATCATGTACTTTATTCCTGCTGAGATGTTAAAAGGCCAAAAATCATCTGCAGTTGTGTTTTAATTTAGAAAAGGGTGACATGAAATCAAATAAGGTCATTAAAATGAATCTGAGAGGGCAACCAAGAGTTACATCCATTGCATCAAAGTGTTTGAGGACACTACAGTAAGAATTAAGATAAAATGTATACCTCTCGAGAAATCCTTGAAAAATGAAAAATGAAAAAAGCATATCGGGATACCTAAATGTAAGAGTAAAAAAGTATATAAAAGCATCCTGGAAAAATCAAGAAATTTGGTGAAATTAGAAAAAAGAGGAACAGCCTAAAAATATATGAAGACAGTGAAAAGAGAAGAGAAATAACTTGGAAATGGTAATGCTAGATTCTTTTCAGTCACAAGCAGAAAGCTCACCTGACATTTGGTAGGATCTACAAAGTCTAAAAGCTTTGCTTAGGGCAGCTAAACTCCCAGCAGAAAAATGAATGCAATTTTCCTTGTTTTTTTATCTATCTCAGCCTGAAATGTCTGGAGATGAGATGGTGATGGAGATAGACACAATTACCACTATCAGTTGCTGGGATCAGATGGTATTCACCCAAGGACTGGGGAGGATGAAATCATTGAACTATTAACTTGTCTATGAACTCTTGTTTGAAATCCCTAGAAGGTGGCTGATGGCTCAGTTTTTCTCTGAGCTCCAATGCATCCACAAAAACCCACAGCACTGTGTTGTAAAATGATAAGTTGATAGAAATTATAACAAAGAGTGTTATGAGTTGATGTGAAGGACTCAACTGCAGCATCAGTTGAGCAGGTCTGGCTGAATTTCCCAAATGCAAAGACTTCCTGCGAAACTAAGACATGGATTAAGAGGGAGGCCTCTGGATAAATAATTATTGGAAGGTAAGAAGCAGGTGGAAGGGAGTGACTGGCAGACTTTGCCTTTGGAAGGAGCCCGTGGCTACAGCTGTGTGTGCTGTAGCTGTGCTCTCCCAGGTGTTGATGAGCACGTGGGAACAGGAATGCTTGCTAATGTTCTATAGCTTTCCAATACATTATCTAATTAGAAGTAATGAAGACAGGGTTCATCTATGAATCATTGCACGACCTTATGAGACCAAATACTTCAGGAGAACATGGAGAATCAGTAATTTCTTCACCTTCAGGTGGTGGGCTCTGATTTGCCCATTGCCTCAACTGTGTCTTGTGGTTTTAACTGGTCCATGCAAGTGTCAGCTTGATATGTGGTGGTTGCCGTGAAGACAGAAGGAACGTGAAAGAAGCAATGAAAATGAGAGAATAAACCAGAGAATCTCCCTGAGCTCCTGTGAAAATCCCAGGTACATCCAGATGTTGAATCCCATAGGAAGTTCTGTTCCCCACAGCTTTAAAAAAGCAGTAGCTGTATTGGAAGATGTTTGGAGAAAAACACAAGAATAAAAGGAAGCATAAGATGTGTTTTATCCAAAGAACAACAAACGACTAACTATTCTGGCTGGAAAAGAAGCAGCCAAAGAAGATACAGAGAAGAAGAAAGCAGCCAAGAGATACAGAGAAGATCCACGGAGTCATAGAGGGAATAGGGATTGACTGTTACTTTCTTTCCATGTGAAAATAATGGGGCATCATATGAGGCTACAAAGAGTCAGGTTCAAAGGGAATTGCTCTTCACTAACTATACAATTAACATGTCCAATCCCTTGCTGCAGGAACTGCTGTAGATGCTGAAAGTTTACAGAGGTTCAAAATGGAACCTCTGGAACTAATGAATAGGGGATGGCTCCATCAATGGCTATAAAATAACCAGTCCCAGCCTTGCCTCAGGGAGTCTATAAAATGTTGGAGGCTTGGAGAACGTCCGGGGCAGAAGCCCTAGAAGCTTGTCCTGTTCTTACTTCTCCTTCAGAAATCCACTGCTGGCAACTGTCAAGGCAAAGATGCTGGGCTGGATCGACCTTTGGTCCAAGTCAACCCCTGCATTGTCCTCTCCTGCAGAAACCTTCCAGCCCGAGCCACACTGCCCTCAGCACCAGCCCTTCCAACCCCCCTCTGCTCTGTTTGGGCAAGTCTGGGTGGAAAAACTGCGTAAGGATCTTCTTCACTCACCATCACTGACATGGAGCTCAGCTCTTTGTTCGCATAGAAAGCACTGCAAGGTTCCTGAGGTTCAAATACTGAAAATCTCACAACATGGCTTTCAGCTGGCACTGTTAGTCAGCATTTGAAGCCCTTGGCACTTCGGCCTTCATTTCATGGAATCTTGGAATGGCCTGGGTCAGAAAGAACCTTAAATATCATCTTGTTCCAGCCCCCTGCTATGGACAGAGACAGCTTCCACCAGACCAGGTTGCTCCAAGTCCTATCCAGCTTTACCTAACATACCATTTTTATTCTTTGTCACCCTCATCATTCATGATTCCCTCAACTATGTTCCACTGATGGGATAATAACTCTGTGTATATCTCAAGCAGCAGAACCTGGATCTTTGATACCTTCCAGAGAGTTTGGGTACAGCACAGGCTCTCAGCAGTTATCTTCTCTTTATAAGAGCTGTATCTCAATAACAGACAGATGTTCCTGCATTTGAAATAATTTCTACTTACTACTTCTACTCTTACTTCTTCTGTTTTTCTACTTACTACAGAATATGTATTTTTTTAAGGTCTCTTGGCATATTTCCCTTTCCTTGCCTAGGGAATTAATCAAGGTAACCTGTGAACATCAGATATTTCATCACCAAGAAAACCAGTTGATCATCAGTCAAATCATAGAATCATTTAAGTTGGAAAAGTTTAAAATCTTTGATTGCAAACATAAACATTTATCTTGAAACAAATGGAACTGAGACATCATTCTACTGGGAAAAAAACCCCAGCCATAATCCTATGGCTATCAGCTGAATTACTCTACACTGCTGATTTAATGAAGCCCCTAAATGTGCCATGAATGGCCATAAGTATTTTGTGCATTTTAGAAAGATATATTTTATTTAGAGATATCACATAAATAAATCAGATAACTACTTCTGGGACATAAATTTTTACCCTGACTGGGAGGTGTTAAATAAAAAATAGCTTCAAACCCTTGCCAACCATACCATTTTAGGTTGGATTTTGGGGAAAATTTCTTCATTGAAACGTTGGTCAGGCACCGGCAGAGGCTGTTTAGGGCAGTGGTGGAGTCCCCATCCCTGAAGGGGTTTAACAGTGCTCTAGATGTGGCACCTGGGGACATGGGTCAGTGGTAGCCTTGGCAGTGCTGGGGGAACGGTTGGACTTGATGATCCCAAGTTTCCCAACCTAAACACTTCTATGTTTCTATGATTTGCGTTTTGAGGTCTTCTTTTTCAGCTAATGTCAAAGAAGGTATTTTGAGGTCCTGTAGTTTCTGTCTCAAGCCATGGAGGCAGGGAATGCAGCATGTCTGATGGAGCCCAGCACTGGGAATTCTGGCTGTTCCAGGGGCAGAAAGATGGGTTATCTGACTGGCCACAAGTAGGAAATGTGGAATAATGTCCCAGAGGGCAGCTTGAAGAGACAAGGGGCTTTTTAAAATCCACTTCTTTAGGTGCCAACAAGTCCTGGCCCTGTTGCCTACAGGCCAGCCTGTTCCTTGGAATCCTGGTATCACGTTCTTGGTTTTGCAACTTGAAGGATTAATTGACATCTGTCTAATCCTTCTTCCCCAAAAGCTGAGTGCAAGATAAGGAAAGATGGTGATTCTGCAGGTTTCGGTCTGGCTAGGACAGGCTGAAGGAAGATTAAAACCAGAGGGACTCTAGCATCTTGCCTGTTCTCCCAGCCTGACTTGAACAGAAGACATTTGCTCCAGTCCCTCCTCTGAACTCTCCCCTCCAGATTTTGGTGGTTGTTACTAGAAGCAGCTTCTCTTCTCTTGACCTCTCATCCCTACTGTGTTTCAGTGGTCCTGAATGGTTCACTGGGCCTGGTGAGCTGTGATGTACAGATCACACCAATTCAGAGGTGACAGATTTTCAATTTTAACTCCGTGGTCCTAAAATTCTGTAGGAAGCTTTAATGAAAGAGTGTTGACCTCTACCCCAGCATGAGATCTTAAGCAGAATCTCACCATCCCAACACCACAGGCTTGTGGCAGCTTGTTTGTTATTCTAACCATGTTCCTAAATGTGACTTCCCTGGAAGCACAAAGTTCTGCCAGAGGATGAGAAGGACCCACTGCTAAATTTTTGACATCCAGTGTCTTTGGTTGCCCTTCCTAAATAAGGTTTCTTGCGTGTTTTCCTGAGGTGTTACCTAAGTTTTGCTGGAGCCAGAAAATAGCCCTTCTTTTCCCCCCTGTGGCTCCCAGACCTTCAGGGTCAGAGAGCTTTGTTTCCTCAGGCACTGATGTCAAGCAGAGCATCCTCTGTCTGCCCAGGACCAAACCCTGCAGGAGGGCTCTGTCCATTTGTATCATGAGGTGGCAGATAAAGAGGTGCAGTGATACTGATAATTGCATAACATACTGTATCAGGAGATGTTGTGATACTGCCCAAGTGTTGTGCCTCCAGCCATCTGTAAATTCCATCAAGGGTCAAAGTTGTTCAGTGGCCTTTCCAGAGGATCTCTCCATTCCTGATGTCTGCATGGCTGTGGAGTTCCATGGAACTTTATACCATTGCTGATGCTTTCAGGAATGCTACCAAATTAGGCAGATTGTGGCTTGCAGACTACTCTAATGTGCTTGAGATGCCCCATGCACTTACTGTGGGGAGAATTACTGCATGGAGTTGCCTCCTGAATGTGTATGTGGATTGTCATTTAGAGGAGAAAAGGAGATAAAGGGATAGTAACTGGGCTGTTTGGAGAGGTACAAATCCCCGTGAGTTACTCTCTCTGCTTCCACTGGAGTATTGTTCTTGGGGTGAATTATCACAATGGGGAGTCTGTCCCTGCTTCCTGTTCTGAACACATAGAAATGGAAGTGTGCGTCCCAAAGAACACTGCTTAATGCTGGGAACGTTTTCCTTCTTCCATGGCAGGACTGGGGCCCTTGTGCCATGACTTTTGAAGTGAGGGGAAAAAAAGGTGGAATTAAACTAGTGTTATTTTTGGGTGGCCATAGTGCTTTAAGCAAACAGGATGAATGCAGGGAGTGAGGCTGATGTTTCCATGAAGACAAACTTCCTTGTGTTTGTTTAATTCTGTTGACCATGTTGAGAACTTTGAGAGATTTTTAATACCTTCTAAACTCCAGCTAAGCATCTGTGTGAACTTGAGTTTAAGGAGTTAAGCTGGAGAACTGTGGGTTTTTTGGGAGTATTCCTTTGCTTCCCTGAAGAATCTTGTGGCACCCAGGTGAAAACTGCTGAATCTTAAGACCTTTGAGGATTTTGTTTTATGGATGTGTGTGTGTTAGATTGGAAGGACAGTTTTGTATTGAATTGTAGCTTGTCTCTGTCTGGTGGAGGGGTAGCATTGCCTGGAGAGGTTAGTGATGGTTTGGGTACCTTGTGGCCATGCAAACCAGTCCATAGTTTGGGTGTTTGTTACGGATTTCCTTTAATCCAGTCTGGCAATTCCTGTGATCTTCGATCTCCTCCATCTGAATTGTACCCAGAGGTTCACATCTGACCTTTTGACCATTATATCAGTCTGGCAACCTATGTTAATTTGTTGTTTCATCATGATATTGTCCTTTCATTGACCTTTGGTTGTTTTCAGAGTCAGTGCTTTCACAAGTAGAAGTCCCTCATCCTCTGTATTTTCTGAGCTCTGTATTTTTGGATTATATTGGTGTCTGAGGCTGTGTCTGGTCAAACTAAAATGTACATTTCTCATGTGGAAGAGACATCAGAGCTGGTGGCAAGCCTTAGTTTTGACATTATTTGTGATGGTGCAGGACTTGATGTTTGCTATCTGCAGTGAGATTGCCACAAAGAACTAATATAAGTTCCTCCATTTGATTGACTTTTCCAGTTAAATTGGTAGTTATTAAATAGTTAAACTTAATTGATTAGTGTAGAGTGAAGAGAACAGAACAACCTAGGAGCATCTCAAGTGCATTTCTGGTTTATTCTTTTCCTGTGGAAACTTCAGTGTGCACAGTCTTGCCCACAGAAATGTTTGAAGCCTGACTGTTACATGCAGCTGAATTATTCATTAAGCAAATCGCTACCAAACTCCCATGTAGAACTTATTCTCTTATGCAAAGCCCAGTTCAGTGATCACCCAGTAAACACTGGTGGAGAGGGAGAACTCTGAGTTTCAAAGTAATTCCTTTTTCATCTTTAAATTTGGATATTTAGTTGTGTTTTGCCCAAGTTTGGAGTAACTTCAGGAATTGAACTGTCTTTCAGATATATTTACAGGGAAAATCTATCTGCAATTTCCACTCAGACTGCACCTGTAAGCTGATATCTTTGGGTTTTCTCTGAGCTTCACTGGTTTGTTTTGCTTTGTTTCCAACCATGTTTTAACAAGATAAGCATCTCTCCATATTTTCCCTTCATTTCAGTAATTGCCTTCTCTAGTGACCCATTTCCTGTGCTCTTCTGTTCAGGTATCAAGACCTCTGTGCGCAGCCCGCAGTGCATAGAGCCCTCACTTAATCACATTATCATCTCAGGTAATTCATTAAAAGCTCCTCAGAGCAGCAAATGGAACAAAAAAAAGCACTCTCTCAACTGCTTCTCCAAAGACACAGCCCTTGTAAACAGAGCTGCTGACCAGATGCCTGGAAATTTGACATCATCAGCCACTGAGGTGGGAATTAAGCTTCCTTCAGGTTTTCAAAATCCTTTCAATGAAATCATTTAGCCCCCCTGAAAATTCAATCCAGTCGTTATAACTCAGTGTTTGTCACTGTTCGGACGTGCTGCGGAGCAGTAAAGAAAAAGACACAGGCTTGAGTATATGTAAGATTTAAACCAAAGAGCGATTTGTAACAAAAACACAATAATGAGGTTCTACATCAAAAAAATAAGGAAACAACTCCGTCTCTGAAGCCAGAGGTGATATGTTCTCTTAAAAGTAGCTGAGCAAGTGTTTAGGTCTATTCTGCATCCTGAGAACTCATGTTCATGATCTTGCTTGATAAAAATCCTGGATAACTGTGATGCAATCTCCTCAAGAAGCAGGGGGATGGCTGCCTTGCAGGAACATGGCAATGTACTTTTACCTGTGATTGACTGGAAGTTCAGGCTTAAATGAGAAATCAAGGTTGTAAATTCAGATAACTGAACAAAAGTCAAGTTGATAATACTTTTTCTCCTTCTTACTGCCTGGCAATATTGTTTTGGTCTTACTGGGATGGTGTTGGGTCAGTGTTTATATCAGTGTGATCCTGCCAGGAGCCAAGCAGACACAGATTGTTGTGTTCATCACGCTCCCGAGGTGTCCAGGGGCCTCCCAGACGTGCTGCAGAGGAAGGTGATGAGGCTGAGCTGAGCCAGTCCAAGAGCAGCAGGAGAGTGACTGTGCTGTCTCTCTCGGGGAGCCTCCCCCAGAGATATCCGCGATAAACCCAGCCTTGCTAAACTGCCTGATGGGTTTAGTTACTTGACATCAAAGCCTGAAGCCAGGTTTAAAGGAGTTATGAAAGCCCAAGCCAAGAGTTTAATTCTGTGTCAGCTCTGCTGCCTTTTTTTTTTTCCCAGCAAAAATAAACCAACAGTAATCAACTGGGATATTTCAGCTAAGAGAAGAGGAGGCTCCAGTGTGATCTAATTGTGACCTTCCAGCATCTGCAGGGAGCTGACAAGGAGGATGGAGAGAGACTATTTACCAAGGCCTTGAGTGACAGGACAAGGGGGAATGGCTGCCCAGTGCCAGAGGGCAGGGTTGGATGGGGTGTGGGGAAGGAATTGTTCCTGACAGTGGTGAGGCCCTGGCACAGGGTGTCCAGAGAAGCTGTGGCTGCCCCCAGATCCCTGCAAGTGCCCAAGGCCAGGTTGGACACTGGGGCTTGGAGCAGCCTGGGATAGTGGAAGGTGTCCCTGCCCATGGCAGGGGGTTGGAACTGGATGATCTTTAACATCCCTCCAACCCAAACCATTCTGGGATTCTATGATTCCGTACTAGATAGTGTTGAGCCTCTCCCAGCAATGCTCTGAGGTCCCTGCTTCCATAAGTTGTTCTATCATCATCTCCTTAGGGTCAGGATTTTTGTACAGACAAGAGATTTGCTTTGCTGGTTTTCAAATAACAGTTTTCTTACTTTTATTGGAGAACATGAAGGCAAAGGTGCCTTTACTTAGAAGTAAGGAAAAGATTTACCTGGAAGCGAATAATAGGATCTGAGATGGTGCTTCTTTCTTCAGGGAATCCAATTGCTGCTGTTAGACTTTACATCTCCAAAAGATTGTTTTCTATGTAGAGGAGTTTTGCATCTTTGGTGGAAAGTCACTGAAAAGGACTAGGACTTCTTGGGTCAACTGCTTGAACACAGTGTGGGTGTCTGTCACAGGGCGGATGAACCATGCAAGGCCTGGAGGTTCTGGGCTTGTCTCTAAAGGGAGGTGGGGCAAAGCAGCTCAGCAGGTGTAGGCTAAACATGGATGCAGTGAACACAGAAGTTGTTTGGAGTCAGGAGAGAAAGCCCAGTAGGAGAAAAAGATCAAGGTTGGTCCATCCTTCCAAAATCCCAGCATCAGGAGCTTTGGGGTCATCCAGACAGTATACTTGGATTGTTAGCTGGAATGGATCTTGCCCCATGGTTATCTGGATCTTTTATATCTCCACATCATCTGTCATCAGGGACTGTCATGCTGAGCCTGTGAGAAGAACTCTTGTTTATTTTACACCTTTTCCTTGGAAGTGGTTTGAGGTGACACCTTCCTCTTTATGAATTATCAAGAAGAGTGAATAATTAATCTGTATTTGCATTATTTCCAATGTTCACAACTTTACAAGACACCATCCTCTTCTGGGTAGCGCATCTTGGGCTCCTCTTACCCACAAATTTCCCACCTTGTTGCCATCTGTCTGTTTTTGCTACCTGTGCGCTTTGTCATATTTTCCCATGTTGCGATAGAATCACCATTACCAAAAGGACTGTTGGGCTGTAAGTGTGCCACAGACAGCATTTCCAAGTCTTTTTTCCCCATAAATTCCTAACTTCATTTGCTTTATTGGGTAGGGCAGGAATATATATGTATTAAGTAGGTACAGCACCCACCAACAGTGTGATGCTTTCAGAAAGTTTCAGCATTATTCCAGGGTCTCCCCTGAGTTTAATGAGCTATGTTAAAGTCCATATGCTTGTCTTTCCAGCTCAAATGATTGCTCCCAGGCACATCCCTTTATCCTCGCTGGTACTGAATTTCCCCTCTCCCAGCACAGAGCCATTTCAGCAGCAGTTACACATAGGGCTGATCCCAAGTCCTTGCTGAAGAGGATTTGCTCTTCTTTTTCCCTAATTACTGCTTTCCCCTCTCCTACTTTCTGTGCCATAACTCATCCCTTACTTGCTGTGATCCCAGGCCTTGTGAGACCCTTTCCCAAACCTGTCCAACTCATTGCAACTGCAGCAAATGCTCAATTTTACTTGCTGGATTCATTTTCTGATGTTTTCATGAACTGAATGAGCTCATGGAGGAGTCAAGGATGGGGTGAGAAGTGGGGAATGTGTGGCCAGGAGCATGGGAGGAGGTGGGAGCTTATGACTTGTCTTGCTCAATAAACCATCCACTGCGTAGCCTGAGATCCTTCATGCAAGTCTTCCCAATCTGTCTGAGATTGGATAATTTGGATTTTGAGGTGTGGATAACTCAAAAAATACTATTTCATCTGCAAATTTTGTCACCTCATTAATTCACATTTTCCCAAGTAATTTATGACCATGCTCTGCATGGGAACTTCCTGACTTCCTCCATGGTGCCCCATGATGCAAACAATTCCTGTAGCTTTTTTTGCAAATATTTTTTTGAGTGCATCTTTTAGCCCTTGAGTTATTTGTTGGCCACAAAGACTCACAAATAGACATCCTGCTTCTAATGTGTTGAAAAAGGCTTTATTGTTTTTATGGGAGCCCCTGGCATGTTTTTCTCTTTTGACCAGTCTCCTTAACTTGACAGAATTACAGTCTTTGCTGTTCTCATCCTTTGGATTCAAGTTCCACTTTTAAAATGTTTCCTTTTCTTTCCGGTCTTCTCTTTTCCTTTATTATTCACTGTGGGGTTTTGGGCTCATTGGTGTAAATTTACTCCAAGCCTCCAGCAGGAAATCTCTCAATATTTTCTGTATAATCCAAAAATATGTTACCTTTTTATTTGGTTTCTAAAATGTTTTTCAATATACTTTTCTTACGCTTAGACTTTTAATGGTTTCAGAATGTTTTGTTTATTCTTTTTTTAATTTTCTTTCTTACAAATAAAGGAATTAGACTATATAATGGGCACTATTAGAGAAACAATCTGTCTTCAGCCAACCCCCCTGCGCACTATCCAGGACTGCACTTCGGCGATGGCTCCAAACTTTCCATAAAGAAGTTGATAAAGATACCAAAATCCATCTTTTGATCAGACTTCAGTACAACATTTGCCTTAATGGTATGGCCATAATTGAAGTCACCCATTAATTACCCAGGGAGGTTTCAAGTCCCTGTCTCTGGTGATGCCCAAGGAAGGCCTGGACGTGACACTCAGTGCTCTGGGCTGGGGACAAGGTGGGCATTGGGCACAGCTGGGACTCCACAGTCTTGAAGATCTTTACAAACCCCCAGTGATTCTGGGATTCTGTGGTTAATCCTGTGCTTTTCTACTTCTGTAACCTTTCTCACATGCCTTTGCCTTTCCTGGGCTCTGGCATCATCACAGAGAGATCATCAGTTGGTAGCTTTGGTATTTTTTTCCCATACTGGCGTGGAATTTCAACCTATAGATCTTTAAAACTATTTCATGCACTTCAATATATTTTAGTGCAGGCCACTGTATTATTCCTGTACCTCTGTTACCACAACAACATCTGAATTAACTTCTTTACCTTGAATTTCCCAGATGCTTATGAAATTAATTTTGTAATTTGAAATTAGGCAATTTGGTTTACCCATCTTAACTTTAGGCTTGGTTTTTGTGTTTGCAGTGCAGGTAAATATTTATATATATATCTATACATACAGATATATATCTGTATATATGTACACATATAGATATATACACACACACAAATGTACATACACGTTTACACATATGTGCTATACATTTGTCCATCAAACCAGAGAGGGGCCTTAAAGATCATCCAGTTCCAACCTCTGCCATGGGCAGGGATATCTTCCACTACCCAGTTTGCTCCAAGCCCCAGTGTCCAACCTGGCTTGGAACACTTGCAGGGATTATTGATACCCAGAGCATTCTTGCATGTGGTATCCATGCAATATTCAGGTTTTTAGGTGCAGGAATTGAGAGACAAATTTTATCCCCAGATACCAGCTACGAATACATAAAATCTGTCTTGCAAAATGGCATTAGGGACCAGAGGGATCAGCGTGGTGTGTGAGTGCTGTTGGAGGGGGGCACTCCGGGAGCCCCCATGCCTTGGGAAGTGCAGTGGGTTGGGAAAGGCTCCCTGGAGTGCCTGGCCCGGAGCTGGAACCGGGCACAGACAGAGGCAGCGATGGAACGTCTGCAGTGCTTGATCTCTGCAAACGTTCATCAAAGTCTGAGCAGGCAACAAGTTTCCTCTTGTTGTGTCCTGGTTGGATCTCGCTTGCAGACCACGATCCTCATCTTCTCTCACCATCCTTCACTCCAGCAGCAGCTTTCCTGAGCCTCAGGCACCGCAAGCTCTGACTCATTTACTTAATATTCCTCTAATGAAACTGCCCAGAGCTCTGGACCTATTCTCCTCCAAAACAATCCTTCTCCTCCCTAGTTTTCCACACCCTTTACTTTCTTCTCAGCTCCTGTCACAGACCTAATCAGACTTCAGCTGAGCAGATTTTCCCTTCCATTCCTTGCCAGACCCCTCATGTCCTGCCAGCCCAGGGAGGGTGAGTGGCAGTGGAGGGGGCAGTTACCTTTAGAACAAACCAGGAGGGAAAGAATCAAGCAGGAGTTTCTTCAGCTGTGGTGCAATGAGGAGAGAGGGGTGGACATCCTGGTGTCCTCCCCACCCTGGGTTTGGAGCAGGACCCTGGGTGGAAGCTGCACTGATTCCAGGGCATCCTTTGCTGTGGCAGGGGAGCTGGAACAAGCACAGGTGCTTCTTCCAGAAATGATGAGAATGGCAGAAAAGGCTGAGAATGAGAAATCTCCCCTAGAGCTGTCTGTACTGGTTGGGTGGGCTGAAGGGCACTGGGATGAGCAGAGCCCCAAGCCAGGGGGGCTTGGGCCTGGCCACCAGAATCAGCTGGACAGCAGCTGTGGAAATTCTTTCCCAGCCTTGTTGAGATCCATGTTACCACTGTAATTCAAACAAGGTGGTAGCATTCCTGGAGTCCTGATCTCTTGATTTCAGGACCTCATATCCCAGGCAGCAGCCCCAGACCACTCAAGGGAAGCTGGCCAAGATGATTTTTCTCTTTTTGTAGAATCTGTATCTTCCAGGATCTACCTGAGACACCTCCCAAGCAGCTCCTGGAGTCTTTTCATATCTCCTCCAGGCAGCTGATATCCCAGATACCATTTCCCAGAGCCTTTTCATCTCTGATTTAGGCATTGGATATCCTGTGTAGCCATCCCAGACTCCTCCAAGGAAGTAATCTGAAATTATTTTTCTGCTTTCATGGAAACATCATCTTCCAGGATGCACCAGGCATATCCAGGAGTCTTTTCACATCTCCTTTAGGGAGCTGGGATCTCAGGTAGCAGCCCCATACTCCTCCAGGGAACTAAGGAGCTCTTTCTCTTTTGAAGCAAAGTGCATGTTATGGGATCCACCTGAGCTGAGCCCCTTTTCAAGCATTTTCTGAAGTCTTGACCTCTGATTTCAGGGACTGAGATGCCAGGTAGCAGCTCCTCACCACTCCAGGGAAGCTTTCCAAAATGTTTTTGCTCTTTTAGTAGTAGCTCTCTGTTCCAGGCTCCACTTGAAACTCCTCAAATACCTGCAGAAAGGGGCAGAGCAGGGCCCAGGCTCTGCTCCAGGGCCCAGCAGTGGCACCAGAGGAACGGGCAGGGTCTGAGCCCAGCAGCTGCCCCTGCACAGGAGGCACAACTTCTGCCCTGGGCAGTGCCAAGCCCTGAGCAGGCTGCCCAGGGAGGGGCTGGAGTGTCCCTCAGCAGGGATATTCCAGAGCCACATGGACACAGTGCTGTGCCCTGTGCTCTGGGATGGCCCTGCCTGGGCAGGGAGGTGGCACCAGTGACCCTCTGTGCTCCCTTCCAGCCTGGCCCAGCCTGGAGTTCTATGGGATAAAGGGAACTGCAGCACACATTCATTGCCAATGCTGAGATCCAGGAATGGGGAGTTTCACCTCCTTCCTCCCTTCGCCAGGTCCACTGGCTTTGCCTCCTCCCTGCTCAGACTGGCACTGAGTGCTGGGAGCAGCCCTTTGTATATTTTATATAAATACCAGTAGTGGAAGCACTGCATGAGAGGCTGTGAAAACTGTATGGTGGGGGCAGAGGGAGAAAGGAAACATAAGGGTAACCAGCACACCCATGGATTTTCCTACATGTGGGACACAAATGGTACTGGAATGGATCTGCCCCAGTTGGACTGCTCAGGATGGCACAGCTGAGTGCAGAGATGCTGATGGGCCTGTGATGTTGCCTATACTAGGATGCAGAGACTGTCAGGAGGATTTCAAACCATTCTGCATTGTTGATGGGTTGTTTTTGTGTTTTTTATTTTACTGAATCTGAAGGACTTTGCAGGACTTTGGTCCTCTTGGGAAGCAGATGAGGCTGATCCAGAACTGGACTAGCTGCCCAAGGAATGGTGTTTCTTCCTAGGGCTGGAAAATATGAAACCTATGGACATGGCTTCTCAAGCTCAGTGTTCATAAGCAGATTCCTTGCTTCTAAGGAACATGTCCTGTCCATCCTCAGGATGTCTTTTTAAAAGTGTTGCTATGGCATCTGCAGAATGGCTGTATCCAGGGCAGAGGATTTGGTGGGATATTGGTAAATAGTAAATAATAAGTGGGTGGATGTTCCTGCCCTGATCTGGGGTTATTGCATGGAGGATTTCTTCCTCCTGAGCAGCTCTGAAGGATGCACAGGGTGGTTCTGAGCAGCAGGAGAGAAGGATTTGGGTCTGGGTGCGTGATGAGCTGCTGAAGGGCGGATGGGTCAGGTGGGTAGGGAGGTGATGAGGAAGAGGTTTGGCTCTGGAGCAGAGGATTAGTGGGATGAAGGACAAGATCTGTCCAGGGGTGCTAATGGTAGGAGCAGAGCCATTTCCATGCATGATCTGGAGCTGGTCCTGAGCAAGGCAAGGCAGGGCTGGTGAGTGTTTTTGGAGCTGTACACACAGAGCTCTCCTGCTCCCGCAGCCTGTACAGACAGGCCCGTGCTCCTCAAAGGAGGGGTCGGATTCTTGCCCTCCGGGGCTTTCCAGCCAGCTCGAAGTTCAGAGGAGTCCTTTCTTTCTCCTGCTGTTCACGCCCTGCAAAGAATTTTCTATCAACAAAATAAATTGTTTTATAATCAACTTGATGTTCATCTGCAGTTCTGGGCTATGAAAGGAGTTTTGAAGGACCAGGGAAATGGAGCCTGGAAGTTGTGGAAGCAGAGGACAGCAGACAATGGCACAGCACAGGTGGGACAGAGTGGAAGAATTTTGGGGACACCCCAGAGCCAGTGAAACTCTTGGCTGCATCTCTCGGAGTGGGAGCAGTTAGACAAAATGCAAAGCAAAGGAATAATCCCTGGAAAGAAAGCATTGGGGGATCCCCTGTGTGTGCCATGGTAGGCTGAGAAGATTCTACTCCTGCAACTTTCCTGTTTGGGTTTAAAGTCTATTGGGTGCTCCATGGCATGAAGGTCCTTGAAATGTTGGTTGTAGCTCAGGCTATACCTCAGCCAATATGACCATGTCAAACTCAAAAAGATTTTCTTTGAACACTGTTTGTTATCATTCCAGGGAAAAGCCAGTCTTGTTAAACCCTACTTGATGGCAGCCCTATCGTGAGTGTTCTTTGGTTAGGCTGGGCAGAACTGTTTTGAATTACCTGACCATTTCTCAGGCTTTTGGAACGCAGCTGTTGTGTCCCTTTGCAGTACAAGTGTCCCGCCTGGGTCTTCAGTTGTGGAGTCAATATTTTTAGAGAAAGATGGAAACATGGGCTGCCTCAGGAGCTGGACTTGGTTACCTGACTGGTTTTCTTGGCTTCCATGAATGTGTCCAGAAGCCAGTGAGTTTGGAAAGAAATTTTTTTGTGCTTACGGAAGGCGATTTTTAAATGTCAAAGTTGAAAGCACTTTTTCTTAGTAAAAAAAAAAAATCACCACCGAACCATCCCAAGCTGGCTGGGCATGAAACTGCCTGAGCAGCTGAGCTGAATCCATGGCAGCTTCTGGAAGACTTTTTAGGGCTTTAAAAGGAGCCCTATGTTAGTGTTGTATCTCCCTGGCAGGAGCTCACGCTGACCAACACACCACAGCCTTTAAGCTGTTTGTATCCAAATTGTTTGGTTATTTAATTCTAAACCAACCACATCCCCATATTCAGAGGAATTGCCACATCATGGTGCTCTGGAAGTGTCCTGTGGCACTTGATTTACAGCAACTAAATAGCAGTGGGGTCAGTGGCCAGCTGGCCACTGAGCAGGAAACTGGATGACAAGAAGAACTAATAATTTTCCATGGAAGCTGGAGTGTCTGACGGCACTGGAAGCTGTGAGGGTGGATCAGCCTCCAGGATATTAACCATGGAGATGGCTCTCAGTGTTTGCTGCCAGTGCTGATGGCCCAGGGAGCAGATGGCACATGGATTCATCCGCCCCATTGCCCACTGAGCCAGTGGGTTTGGCTGGCGATGGGAGAATTGATACAGTTGTACAGAAGCAGCATCTCTGCAGGTTTCCAAAGCTTGAGAAACAGCCATCCCTGGACAGATCTCTGAGAGAAGCAGCAGAGTTTGGCAATTCCCCAGCTCCCCGTAGCAGAAGTGATTGGTGGGAGCTGGGAGACAGCTCGGGCCAAGAAGAGCGGGAAGGAGGGGCTGTGCTGCTCTCCATCTCGATTAGATTCAGCAAGGAAGGTCACTTTTAGCCTGTTTCTTGGTATTAGAGGAGGATTTGAGTGCTCCTGCAGGAAAAGTGCCACCCCCACTACCCCACAGCAGTTTGTCCAAGTTGACCTCAGTGGTTTCCTGCCAAAAATACCTGTGAACAATAATGACTTGTTAATGATTTATCCCTGTGTTCTCAAGTGCTGCAGTGATTGTGAATACCACAGAAACCATTGGGGCAGGCTCTTGAGGTTTTGGCTACAATGGCTTTTTGTCCTTCCCCCTTGACAGGGATGCCAGTTGCATGAGGGAACCAAGAGCTCAGTGTACTGGGCAGTGTAAATGCACATTGTTCAGTGTGACTTTAGGGAATATTGGTGGGAAAAGCAACTGCATTGGATCAGGGGAGAAATCAACTGAGCTGTAACAAAGGATTGTCCCTTGCAGAGTTTGCAGAGTCATGAGCAGACGCCAGCAGGTTCCCTCTGATGCCAGCAAGGCACAGCTGTACAGAGAGTGTGCTCTCTGCAAAGAGCTGCAAATCCACATTGTGTGGACCTGGTGTGGTTCTGGACACGGGATCCAGCACAACAAGCTCTCTCCTTCCTTGCAAGATGGGCACCTGCCATTTTCCCGGGCCATCAGGGCAAGAGTATGGAGGTTTTGTGGCATAGAGGGGTGAGGTACCACACCAAAAAAGCTTTTTCCTGTGCTTCTAGCATGGCTGTGCAGTAAACCCGCCTCAGCCATCCTGCCTTGTGATTGGGAGCACCACAAGATCAAAAGCAGCAGATAAAGAGGGAGAATCTGTGATTGCAGCAACCACCTCCACCCTGCAGAACGAGGAGAAAAGGCAGTGGAGCCCAGGAACCAGAGTCTGCATGAGTGAACCAAGCCAAGGTGTTCATGGCTCATTTTACACAACAGAGTTTCAGTGCTGGGCAGCCAAAGCAGAAGCTTCACACAGTGCTTGACTCTCCCAGTGGTCTTTGTCTGGCAGGGGCCAATGTCATTGTTAAGAAAAAGCAGAAAAATGTAGAATTGGCAGGTGCCAATGGACACTCCATGCGTTGTGTCTCCTCTTCTGCAGGAACCAGGGATGAGAGCAAGAGATCTCCCTCCAGTAATCAGGAGGAATTTCTCCTTTCTGAACTTCTTTTAATTTTAACTGCTGTGGCTCCAGATGTCCTCATTATCCCAGCACTGATCCTCCTCTGTCCCCTCTTGCGGAGATCCAGGATGGCGAGGGCTGGATGCTTCAGTGGAGGTGATGTCACAACTCACCTCCTTTCACTGCCCCAAACAAATGGGCTATGAGTGGCTCCCTTCCCATTCCTTGGAGTAAAACAGCTGGTAGAGCTCAGTCATTTCAAATGAATGTTTGATCAAATTATTAGGGCCCTTCAATGAAGACAGTGGGTAGAGCATCCACTGGATCTCACTCTGTTGAGCAAGGAAGATATTTCACTTCCTGCTCTGTTTGTCCTTCATCCTGCATGTTCACTGCTCTGTGCTGCTCTGGACATAGCAGCAGAGATGCCTGAAAATGGAAATTTCTCCACATTTTTGGCCTCAGTCTTGAGTCCTGGGGAAAGACCTCTGTCATCCCTGTCCCTAAGAACCTCCACATGGAGACTTTCCCCTTGGTGATGAATGCTGGAGTCTCCAGAGGCTCCTAACAGGCTGAAACTCCTTAAGGAAAGAGTTTAATGCTTACCTGCTTCAAGCTCCTTCCAGTGTGCCAGCTCGGCTCTTTGAACATCTGTGACACTGTGGAGCCACCTGATCTAGTGGAAGGTGTCCCTGCCCATGGCAGGGGGTGGAATGAGATGGTCTCCAAGATCCTTTCCAACCCAAACCATTCTGGGATTCTGTGATCTTCAGTGGCTGGAGTCCCTCAGGGTGCAGCAAGGTTGGTAGCAGAGCTCACTCTTGGAAGTCTCTGTGAAATTATCTTTGGTCCATTATCTTCAGTTCGGTTTATTGACTTCTCAGAAATCCTTTGTTGAGATCAATTGCAGGGAATGTTGTGGAACAAGTATAAATGGGCTAAAAGGAAATAAGGTGTGTTTGTGAAATCCTTCAGACTGTTCACCAGCTGGCTCTGGGTACAACTCCCAGATCAGTAACTCCGGTAATGCTGGGAGGGTATCCCAAATGGAACACCAGGTTGAAAACCACTCTTGGAGGGGTCTCTGCTGGCTTGTGATAGTGAGGTCATAGATTCCCACAATCCCAGAATGGTGAGGCTGGAAGGGGCCACTGTGGGTCACCTGGTCCCACCTCCCTACTCAACAGGGTCATCCCAGAGCACAGGGCACAGGATTGTCTCCATGTGGCTCTGGAATATCTCCACCCCCTCTCTGGGCAGCCTGTTCAGGGCTCGGGCACTGCCCAGGAAAGAAGTTCTGCCTCATATCCAGATGGAAGTTCCTGGGGATCAGTTCCTGTCCAGGTCACAGGGTTATGTTAATTTTGGGTCTGACTCCTTGGGCCTGTGCTGAAATTCCTGTTTCTGCTCAGCATCTGAAGACGTCAGTGAAAGAAATTTTCAAGCAATTTCACTTCTGCTGTTTAAACTGGTGCAGCCCAGGTGTTGTGTGACCCCAAGAAGAGCAGTGAGTGTAGGTTGGAAGTGAGGCAAGAGTGCCACCCAGACACCCCATCATTGGTGTCTGCTGCAGCAGCAGATGAGCTCAGCATCCCCAGGAGCTCGCAGCTGCATTCTCGGCATTCCTGCAGCTCCTTAGATGTCAGTGATGTCATCGATAGCAGCCAGGGAATTGCAGATCCCAGAGGGCCTGAACTCATGTCTTAGCAAGTAAGCGTAGGAGGAATGTTCTGTCATATACTGCACTGTACCAGCAAGTTTCATTGAATCAAATCACAGCAAATGTATTTGCATCTACATTTCTGTCTTCTGGAAATGTTACAATGTCCAACAAGAGAGACTCGTGTCCTCCACCAGCCACTTGCTCATCCGTAGTACAGAAAACTACATCTGAGCAATAAAACAGTGGGAAGCCAGCACAGAGTGAGATTGAAAAGCAAATAGTTTATGCCTTTAGATGTTCAATCTTTGTCCTTGTGCCCAGGACCTGCTGACATAAAACATATTTCAAGACAGAACTGGCGTTCTGGAGTCTGGAGTGAAGGCATCAGCCCTTCTCTGGAAAGCATCCTTTGGAAACTCCGTATCTTGTCAGCCTGTGATAGGGATGAGTTTGCATTTTTTTAGGAACACAGGAGCAAAATTTTAATTAAAGTTTCATCGTTTTATCACCTATCATTCTGTACCAAGAGCTTTGGGGTGATGGCAGACCAGTACTGCACAGGCTCTTGGTAGGCATGGGATGCATCAGTTCCTGCTGCTAGTGTAGCTGGGAGTTTGGACCTCTGGGATGGACTGAAGCAGCACTTTTTAAAGAATGGTTTGATGATACTGTGAAGATGATGGCAAGTCTGCACATGAAACAGCATTAAATAGCATTTCACAGCCTAAAGTTTGGTGGAGACTGAGGGAGACTGATAGACCATGAGACAAATTTTGATTTGAAATGGAAATATTTTTTTTCTTACTAGTTATATTTGGGAAGTTGCCTCTAACAGGACGTCCCAGGGCAGAGCATGGTGCAGAGATGAACTTCTGCTCTTGCTGAGCCTTCCCAGGTGGCTGTGGGTACAGGACTGCAGGTAGAATGGACTCTACTCTACAGCTGCAGAATTTCCTGCTCAGAAGCAGAGTTTGCTCGGCAGCCTCAGTGCTGCTTGAATGTGGCTCTGTGTTACTCATCTTAATTAGAGCAGCTTGCCAGTTCTTTATTTCATCCCTTTATTTCAATGGGATTTCCAGACCTGGTGCAATTTGCCCTAGAGAGCTGGGGCTTGTTTTCGAGCCCAAATCTAGCCAGACCTTATACCTACACCTGCATTTCTCCATCTACAAATAACAATGGAAGTGATTTTATCTAATCTCTCACCACCTGGTTTGTCCTCACTCTTAGGCACGAGGGTATTGAAAACACTTTTGGCAGGAGGAGCTTTAAGCTATGTAACCACCAGCATTAACATAACCACCCAGGCTATGTGTGAAGACCCAGGTATGGATGGCAGTGAGCTCATGCAGGGAGGGAAACCTGTCCAGGCGGAGCTCGTGGGCTGTGTGGTGTCCTCTCTGAAGGCCGGGAAGGCAGCACAGCAGAGCCGTGACCGATGTCCTGCAGGCAGGGCCCACCCACGTGCGGCCCTGGGCACGGGGAGCTTCAGGGAGCCCTCGGGCCTTCCTGTGTCTCTACGTGACTTGGCGCCCGCATCCCAGGACACCTCTCCTGTGACTTTCTAGTTTGGATTTCATGAGGGAGCGCGCAAGGCCCCTCCTCTACACCGGCATTTTGGCATTGTGCTTTGGAAGGACTCCAGGCCAGCAGTGAAGGGCTCTTTGATAATATCTGACGGGTGGGTAAGAATTTTGGGCAGCAGCCAAGGTACACATTGCCTGTAATCGTTAACTCGGTCTGTAAACAGTTCAAACGGCACTGAAGAGGCCGTCAGTTATTACATTAGAGAGAAGCCTTTCATGTGCCCGTGCAGGAGCTGGAGCAGCGCAGCGCCGGCCCCTGCGGAGCAGCTCTGGCTGCAGGGCTGCAGCAGGCCTGGCCCTACAGCGCTGCTGCGCTGAGCGCCTGACCTTCAAACCCTCGGCGCTGCAGCAGTAACTAAATCATTACTTTCCTTTTGTTCTGCACCTGGCTCACTGGTGGAGCCCAGCGAGATGGAGGGGAAAGGGATCAGGCAGCGCTCCCCCCGGCACCAGCCGGGAAGGTTCAGCAGGGCTGGCTCCTCCACCCCAAACCCATCTCCTGCTGGCAGCTTTTCCCTGAGGTGGCTCCTCCACCCCAAACCCATCTCCTGCTGGCAGCTTTTCCCTGAGGTGGCTCCTCCACCCCAAACCCATCTCCTGCCGGCAGCTTTTCCCTGAGGTGGCTCCTCCACCCCAAATCCATCTCCTGCTGGCAGCTTTTCCCTGGGGTGGCTCCTCCACCCCAAACCCATCTCCTGGTTGTGGCTTTTCCTGGGGAGAACAGCTCCATGTGCAATCCTAAGAAACATTTCACTCGTGAATAGGTTCCTGGTTTCTCCAGAAATGGCCACAGTGCTGGTTCAGGACCTTATCAGGGTCCTGACATTTCCAGGCAACAATCCTGCTGAGCTTCATCTTCAGGAGAGTTTTAGAGAATTTCACATTCCACATCAACCTCTGGAGAGCCCTTTGGTCTCTTTCCAGAAGCGGTTCAGCCCTTTTGGGGATGTGTGATGCTTCAGAAAGTTGTTGCTTAATTTGCCCCAAAAGGAATTTTCTTGTCAGTCTTTCCTTTTCTAGATCTGCTTTCTCCTTTCTAGAAGATCAAGAATGCTCTTTCTGGCATCAGTTGTCAAGGTTTTGACTTTGAAATCCATTGTAAAAAGCTGGTGGTTGAGGGAAAGTGTCCAGTGGCTGCAGTAAAGCCATCTAGGCTCAGGTGATTTTCCGTATGTAGCCCATCACTGCAGATCTGCTTTCAGGGTCAGAGCTATCTCAAGTGTTTCATGGACCAGTTGTGGAAGTCCTCATATGCTTGTGTCACAACTGAGCTGGTCCCAAGGGACCTCTGTGCTTGGAGAGGTAAGAAAGCTGCCAGCACAGCCTGGGCTTTGCCAGTGTTTCAAGGGCTGCAGAGGGACAAGACTTGTGTGAGTTCTGTGGCACAGTTTTAACCTCCCAGCCACTGCCAGCACAGTACAGAGGGTCATGTCAAAGAGAGTATTCAAGGATGGAGATGGCTCCAGAGTGGGGACAGGCTGGGCCCTCCAAGGTGAGTGAGGTGAGCAGGTCAGTGTGGGTTGGATGCTTTCCATGGGATTGGGATCCAGACTGCCTGCAGAGTGCTTGAGGCAGAGGAGCATGAGCTGTTCTCCCATGACTTGGGCCAGCTTGCCTTTACTTCCATTTAGTGCTGTGAGTCAGGGCTGACCAAACTCCCTTTGCATTTGATGCTCCAACATGGATGTGTGGAGCAGACAGAGACAGTTTAACCAGACATTGTTATGGAACTTTTCCAGAGGTTTCCTTGCCAGTTCATACAATCCTCACGTGGTGGCTGGGCCAACAGAAGTGACACTTGCTTCCCTCATGTGGGACTTCTCTGTCTGCAGGAGAGCAAACTTCAGCAGACCTGTCAGTGAGAGGTGTTTGAGAGTTTTCTCCAGCTCCATGGGAATAATTTAGGTTGGAAAAGCCCTCCAGGACCATCAAGTCCAGCCTCAGCCTGATCCCCACCTTGTCACCAGCCCAGAGCACTGAGTGCCACATCCAGGCCTTCCTTAGGTACCTCCAGGGATGGGCACTCCACCATCTCCCTAAGCAGTGCCTTCCAAGGCCTGACCACCCTTTCCATGAAGTTCCTCCTGATGTCCAGCCTGACCTTCCCTTGGCACAGTTTAAGACTGTTGCCTCTCGTCCTGTCCCTTGTTCCCTGGGAAGAGAGCCTGACCCCCACTTCGCCCTGAAGTCCTTTCAGGGAGTGGCAAAGAGCAACAGAAAAGATCCAAACTTCACCTAAACCGTCTAATCCTGCATATGTGATAATCAAAGAAACATCCCTCTTGGGTTCAGCACTGCTCTTTGTTGTTCACCAGCTTGTTAATGAAAAGGAGAGGGAAAGAGTCACTTCTTGATTAGGGACTGATTTGTTGTATCAAGCCCTCAGGCCCTGCTGACCTTTGACTCAGGCCAAAGGTAGTGAAACTCATGAGCATGAATAAAGGACACAAGCAGGGGAGTATTGCACTGGCACCTTGTAGGTCCTTTGTCTCCTCTCCCGCCTCTGGCCATTCCTTCAGGGGACTCGGATGGTTGTCAGAGCTGTTCGCTCATTGAGGTAGGACCTGAGTCTCTCTAAGAATAATGCATCTGTTATCAGTAAATGTGTTTGTCTGTGACTCACATGTGGGTAAGGTGTGTTTGCTGTTATAAGAGCTCTTGAAACTTTATGCAGGTAAATTAAAAAAGCTCCGTATCCTGATGGCTGAGCTTCATGCCCGGGAGTCATGGAAGTGGCAATTTTTCCTTGGGCCACTTGAAACACTCTGCTGTTCTTTTCCTTTTCCAACCAGCCATTTCCATCTTCTTCCTGGCTAAAATCTGTTTCATCTCTCTGCCCCGTCCCTCCTCATCCTCCCATGTCCTTCTAGCAGTGTCCCACAGCGCTTTCCAGCTCTGCTGTCGCTGTGTTTCAGCCTCCTTGCAGCATCTCCTGTACCTGTGGTAGTGTGTTGTCATTCCTGCTGCTGTCTCTGTGAGTAGAGTGGAATGGTCTTGGGGTAAGAGTGGCTTCTGTTCAGCTGGTGAAGCTGGAGAGTTCAGGTAAACTGGGAAGAGCCTTTCTTACAGCAGTAAAGACATTCACATAGTATTATTTGCAAAGTCACAGAATCACTGAGGTTGGAAAAGACCTCAAAGAGCATCAAGTCCAACCTGTGACCAATCCCCACCTTGTCCCCCAGCCCAGAGCACTGAGTGCCATTCCTTGGACACCCCCAGAGATGGGAACTCCACCGCTTCCCTGGGTAGCCCCTTCCAATACCTGACATAAAGAAATTCGTACTAATGTCCAGCCTGACCCTCCCTGGGCACAACCTGTAGCTGTTTTCTCTTGTCCTGTCACTTGTCTGGGGGAAGAGTCTGATCCCCACCTGGCTCCAACCTCTTATCAGGTTAAGCTTTGGAGCAGGCTGGAAGAGGAGGATCTGGTGACTGGGTTGTCCCAACAGGGCAGTGTTGCTGTAAGGAGCATTCCGCAGTGACTAAGTGTACATGGTCTGTTGCATCCCAGCTGTGCATGGTCCCTGGAGGTGTCCCTGGTGCCAGCAGTTTGGACAGTGCCCACTCTCTGACACCTCTGGGAGATGCACTGTGCAAGTGCACATCTGCTTTTTAGAGCTGAGACATCTGCCCTGGTCCTTCCCACAGGAATCCTGTCTCAGGTGCCCTATTTCCATTTCCTGATAGATCTAGCAGAGGATCTTGCCCAGTAGTTCTTACAGCCAGGCTAGTGTTGGCAGCAAAGATGAAGACCGTGGTAGGAGACCACTTCCACTTGCATTTTGAAGCCTACAAAGGAATATAAACCTTACTTAGCTTAGAGGCTCACTGACAGAATTCCAGCAGGGAAGAGGTTTCTTGAGCCAGACATATCCACAAATCCAGGAATATCCATATCCTGCCTAAGGAGCTAATGCTGAGTGACAGTGACATGACACAGCTGGGTGAAGCCAGCAGGGCAGTAGGCAGTAGGTGTCTCCCACAGATGCATGGACATGGCACAACAATGTCCAAGATGCTCCATGTCCCCAAAGGTGCCATTGTGATGTGCAGTTCCCCTGCAGCTCCAAAATGTGCAGAGCACAGGCATTGTGGAGCAATAGATGCTCCTTTGCAGCCCCCTGATTGTAGCAGGCTGCGCCCACAGCCAGGCTGGTGTCCTCACCTTTCCATTTAACAGCTCTTCCTGGTATTTTGATCTGTGAATTCTTCGTATTTTTAATGACCTTTTTGTAGCTTTAACATACCCCACCTGTACTATGCTGAAGTATTCTTGTTCACTTAATCACTTGTACAGAAGTCTCTGTTTAACATTGAATGAGCAGGACTTCTTGTCAAAGTGTTGACACACTGCAGCTTTATCTAGTGGATTTTCATTTTTCATTTATTTTTTACAGTAATGCCTGTTTGCTTTTTGACTACTTTGAGTGATTCAACAATGGTTTCCATAAAACTTCCCGCAGTGACTCCAAGCTCTTTCCTGTTCATTAACAGCTCACCTAGAACTCATCCCTGTGTAAAATACCTGGGTATGTTTTTTCATATTTGCATTTTTTAATATTTTGTATCACTCCATCATTCAGTATCATGAGATCCTTTGCTAGAGAGTTTTAGTATTTACCAACTTGGATTTTTATGTGTTACTGAAGAACTCAGTCATTTCACCATCCCTCTCATTTTCCATGTGGTTTGTGAATATTTGGACAAGACAGTTTGTCTTGGGACTGTCGTGGTGAGTTCATTGTAAGGACTGCCCTGCTTTCTTCTCTTTTTAGTTCTGAAGATCATAGAACCATGGAATGGTTTGGATTGGAAAGGACCTTAAAGACGATCTCATCCCACCCCCTGCCATGGACAGGGACATCTCAGGGTGCTCTAAGCCCTGTCCAGTCTGGCCTTGGACACCTCCAGGGATCCAGGGGCAGCCACAGCTGCTCTGAGCACCCTGTGCCAGGGCTTGCCCACTCCCACAGGGAACAATTCCTTCCCAATATCTCATCTAACCCTGCCCTCTGGCAGTGGGAAGCCATTCCCCATTGTTCTGTTGCTCCAGGCCATGCCCAAAGTCCTTCTCCCTGGGCAGTACTGCACAATATTCCATTGTCTTCCATAGCCCTGACCTTGCAGAAGAACAGAAGAGGAGACACCAGAGTCTGGCATTCATTGAACTGCCTTTAGTCCTACACACACTGTGACTGCCTTAAGGAACCCTATGACTCTATGAACCATCCCTTTCCTCTTCCAAAGCTCTGTTAGTTTTTCCCTTCTCTTCATTAACCTATTTATTTTATTTATTATTTTTTTTTAGCCAGCTTTTTTTTTTGCAGGGAAGTCAGGATTATCAATCTGCCATTCCCTGCATTGCTCTTGACTGCTTCAAATGCATGTTGGTATTTGCTGCATGCAGTTTTCTGGGATTGTGGTCAATGTAGTGAAGAGTTCAGTCCAGGATTTTTCTCAAGCCCTTTGGTGAACACTCTCTTGTCTTGTTCTCTTCCTGTCTTCTCCATGCCAGTCCTATGAGTTGGTCATAACATTTCTCCTGCCACTTCAGACCAGATCAAATTTTGATTCCTCCTCCATGAAGAAAGCGTGGGAAGTGTTCTGAGTTCCCTTACAGAGAAAAATGAGGACTTTCTCTGAGTCCTTTTTCAGCCCTTGTCCTTCAGGATTCCTTGGTGAACAGAAAGGGGAACAGAAATATTTAAAGGCTCCTTGGGGAGAAAGAAAAAAAAAGTACAAATAATCTCTTTTCCATGGGCATGGTTGATTCAGTGAGAATTAATAAGCTCAGGCTGGAGCAAAACCAACTCCAGTGAGGCACTGGAATACATTTTCTGGTGTGGAGAAGGGAGTCCTGGAGTCGGTGAGGAGTCCCCCTTTTTGGAGGTCTTGAAAACAGGCTGAGCAAGTGTCTCTGAGGAATGTTTTAGGTCTGGCTGATCCTGCCTTCAGGCAGCAAAGTGGGCTAGATGACCTCTCAGGGTCACTTTTTTTCCTCCTGTTTTCTACATGAAGCTCCCAAGTGGGAATTGGGCACTTCTCCGTGCCTGATACTCCAGGAGCTTTCCCCATGTCTCTGCTGGAAGGACAGGTTGGTGTGAAGATGGTGGGACTGGTGGGAATAAAGTGGGAAAGATGGCAAGAAGGAGTTTAAAAAGTGAAATTCAGTATTTTAGGAGCGGCACTGTGGACATGAAAGGTAGAAAATAAAGACAAGCCATAAGGTAAGGAAGCATGAAACCAAAAACGTGGTAGCAAGAAGATAGGGATGAGTCTTCTCAGAAGGTGTGACAGGAGGGATGTGGTGACAGAGACAGATGGAGTGACAAAGCTGGGGGTCGCACATTGACAGTGTCTTACCAGGGCCAGGGTGAATCACCCAAGAGTGGGTCCAAACCCTGCCAGCTGATCCCAGTCCACCCTGGCATCCGAAGAGCACAGAAGCAGGCAGGGATTGTCGTGGGAGAAGGATCTGGCAGAGCAGCAATTCGACTTCCACCAGGGAAGCCCAGCTGGAACAGCACTGTGGGGTCCAGCATAATAACCCGAGCTGACTGGGAGCCCCTGGGAGCGGGGAGTGCTGGAACAGGAGTGTGGTGGGATTTAGGCAGTATGTGTGAAACCTCTCTGATTTTGGGTATAAACATACCCTCTCTCTCCAGAATTGAGATTTTGTTGTCTCCTAGAGCACATAAGCAGCCATGGCCCGTAGCTGTGGCAGTCAGTGCTGCAGAGGTGCCCAGCCCAGCAGAGAGAGGGATGCCCTGCCTGGGAGCCCATCTGTAGCCACAGACCCAGGAGGGAGCAAGGGGTCCTGACTCTGCAGCCACACATGGACCATGAGTCCTCTGCATTGAGAAGTCTTATAATATTTGTTTTTCCACATCATCCTTGGATTATTTTTCAGGTTTGCTCTTGTCCTGTGAGCACAATGTGCAGCCAGGATCCCTCACTCGTAATGCCAGGGACAGGGCAGTGGAATGCCAAGAAATTATGTTGAAGGATGTAGAAAATAAGAGCCATGTCTTGCTGCTGTGCTGCTGCTGGAGGAGTTGCCCGTACAGCAACAAACAGTAGAAGGAGCTGAGGGAAGAGGTCTCTGGAGCAGAGAGTGTGTGGCTGTGGTGAATGGTGCCTGTGTCCCTGCCCCAGGAATGCCCCTGACTTGCCCCTGGGCATTTCAGGGTGCTGAGAAGGCTCCCCGTGTCTGTGAGGGACTCAGCCCAGAATAATGAGGGGCCACTACTCTGCTTCAGCTCCATGGACAGCTGCTGGTGTGAGAAGGGTCTCAGGTGCAGATACCAGTATTGCTCAGCAGGTCTTCTCCAGATTTATCATCTGGGTCTTGCTCCAGAGCAGCTGCCAGCATTTTCCATATGCTCCACATGCACATTTGGAGGTGCAACAGCTTGGCCCATTGCTCATTTCCCTGGTGTTCATCCTAATCATGGAATCGTGGAATGTGGAATCATGAAGTAGCCTGGATTGGAATGGATCTTAAAGCTCATCTTGTCCCACCCCCTGCCATGGGCAGGGACACCTTCCACTATCCCAGATTGCTCCAAGCCCAGTTCAGCCTCACCTTGGACACTTCCTGCGATCCAGGGACAGCCACAGCTTCTCTGGGCACCCTGTGCCAGGCCCCCTCACCCTGATGCTGGGATCAGGCCCAGCAGTCCTAGTCACAGAGAGGCTGCTCTGAGCTCAGCACACAGGACTGTCACTGTCCTGTGAGTGTCACAGCTGGGGTCAGAAATAACTCCCAGGTCATTCTCTGCTCCCCCAGGCTCCAGGAGCAGCCCAGAGAAGGCTCAGGTGGGGTCCCTCTGAGCTGTTGGAGCTATCCCAAAACACACATTGCATTTCCTTCTGGTGTTTTTCTGTGGCTATGACAAGCACATACTAACCCAAAGCCATGATCACATATTAACCTAAGCTCCCAGCCAGGCAAGCAGAGCACAAAGCGATGGCGTTCTGGGTGAATCCAGTGGGATCATGGGCACTTGGATGCTGTGTTGGTGTTGATCAAGGCAGCACCTGTCAGTGCTCCAAGGAGCAGGGGCTTTTTGGGAGCTTCCCTGACTGCTTCAAGCCATAACAGATCCCATTGCTTCCCTGAAAACCTAGAATTCTAGAGTTTGTGGTGCTTGACTTGGTAGAATTGCACTCTGTCTGATGTCCTGAAGTCTGATGTCTAAACTGTAGCATCCCAGAATGGTTTGGGTTGGAAGGGACCTAAAGATCATCCAGCTGTTCCCACTGCTGTGGGCAGGGACACCTTCCAGTAGACCAGTGTTTTGACAAAAGGATATGAACTTTTATTTTAAAATATTTCAAATTCTTTTACTTTGGTTTTAAGCAGTTTCAGACATGATTAGGAGTTGGATTAAAACTCACTGCCACAGACATTTGCATTAGACATTAGAACTAGTTGGTCTCCATGCTGTCATCTTAGGATTTGATGATTTTAACTGACTGTTCTTTCTTGTTTTGATGCCCATGACTTGGTGCTACCAAAAGCAGCTCTGTGGCTTTGTGGTGCCTCCCAACTCTGCAGTGCTGGGTGCTTGTGGATGTGGTATTGGTGCTGGGTTGAATCACTGCACAGGCAGCAAAAAGCCCCCCTGTCACTGCCTGCAGCATTCCTGCACTTATCTAATAAGTGTAACCCTGGGATTGAGGGGAGTGTCTGCCAGCCCTTTCCTGGGAAGCCCAGTGCCAGGGTCGTCAGTGGGGCGCAGCTGGAAGCCATAGAGCTGTGCAGCTCCACAGAGTCCAGCCAGGCTCTGGGGGGACTGTGGTGGTTGGAATGGCTGGGGTGACATTCAGCTGGGGCAGTGACTGTTCTTTTGTGTCATTCAAAGCCTCACTGGCTTGGCCAGGGCCATAGGATATAGCAGTGTTGTGGTGACACTCAGCCACAAGGTCCTACACCTCTGGGCAGGTCCAGAGGGTTTGCAGGGTGGACTTGAACCCCCTTTGCAGTACTGAGCCCCAGGATCTGAGGTTCCCTTTGCTTTTGTCCCGCAGTCCCACCCGCTATCCCTGTGCAACACCAGCGAGGATGAACACACAGAGTCGGGATTCATTACCATCGTCAAGCTGGAACAGCCGGATCGGGATCCCAACCCCTGCCTGTCCCTGGCCAACAAGGTAAGTGCAAAAATGCCTAAAATGGCATCAGTCTGGGAAGTGAAACCTGTGGTACAGCAAAGGAAATGGGAGGAGTAGGCAGCATGGTAGGAAAGAGCTGTTGGGAAGTGGAGGAAAGGATGAGGGCAGAGCAGGGTCCTTGGAAGAAGGACCCTTTGGCAGAAGGAGTCCTTTGGGAGAGATGCTGTGCAGGCCATTGCAAACACCCATCCCTTGACCTTTTGGACTGCCTGACTTTGTAAAAAGTGTGGAGTTCCCCCTAGCCTGGCAGCTCTGGGATTCTCAGACTTAGCCAACATCCCACACTCTTGGCTGCCTCCTGTTTTACAGCCTCACGTTGCTCCCTCGTCTGTGAGGTGGTCTGTGTTTCTCTGTGTTCTCTGGCCTGTGGGGAAACATGGGCACAGAAAGCATCTTCTGTGGCTATGTTTCCAAGAATAATGCTGTAATACTTCACTGGATGAGGCACGAGAAGAGTCAGTGCTGAGCATTGAGATGAATGCAGACCAGCTGAACTAGTGGTGGATCATGACTTATTAACAGTTCAGGCCCTGGGAGATCTGAGAGGTCTTTGGATCAGGCACCTCAATGAAACAGCAGTTCCTATGCCAAAAGGTGAGGTCACTGGTCCAATTCTTTGGTAATAAGGAAGTCAGGTAGGAACAAGGGTCATTTTAAGCCTTAAAATCTTTGTGACTCTGATTAAGTTGCATGGATAAGGATGACATTGGCTTTTTCTTTTGATTGTATACCAAATGTTGGGCTATTTTCATGCTTGTACAGGTGTTGTACAAGCATGAAAACCCTCTTGTTCAGGTCTTCTTGGCTTTACCTGGATTGTCTTCAGGTGATTCCACCCTATTGCTTTCTTCCTGGTGGTGATGGCATGGTGAGGACAGGAACAGGGTCCTTTTCCATGTTCCCTGCAGCTCAGCTGAAGAAGGCAGGCAAAACTCGGACCCAGTTTTTGCTCCTGCACAGCAGGGTTTTTTCACGGAGGCCGTGGCATCAAAAGCAAGGAAAGGGTTGTAATGCCATGATGTATTTACTATCCCAGGGCTGGTTCCCCCTGACTGCATGGACAGCCAGGCAGCAGTACCTATCCCTTCCTGGGTTGCCCAGCCCAAATTTGGGATGCTGCTGCTCTGGAGCTGGTGACAGCTGTTGGCATGAGCCAGCGTGATGGAATTGTGAACCTCCTGTCAGTTCCCCTACACCTGGAAAATGGCCTGGGCCCAGCTGGACAGCTTGTGACAGACATGAGGAAAAGGGCTGGGTAGGTTCCTCCAGCTCTCCCATGTCCATCCAGACGTGACCATCACATGACAGTGGTGCCAGGGTGCCCCAGGATGTTTGGTCAGTGCAGCTGCTGTAGAGGATCATGAACAGGAGAACAAAGTAGCTGCAAAGGCCCGTCTTCTATTTCAGAACATTAAAAGGTTTCAAAACACTGGCCATGTTTGATGGGGCTTAGAGCAATCTGGTCTAGTGGAAGGTGTCCCTGGCCATTACAGGGGGTGGAATGAGATGAACTTAAAGGTCCCTTCCAGCCCAAACCATTCTGGGATTCAGGGAGTCTAGCTGTTTCACTTGCTTTGTCCTTCATGTTTGAGACTGTGATCACAGCACTGGAAGTACCAGTGTGTTACCAAGTCCAGGGATCAGCTGAGGAAGGTTGGCACAGGGGGGACAAGACATTGCTGCACTCTGCTCATCCACCTTCATCCCTTCTCCAGGATCCCTAAAGCCCCCAAAGCAAACAAACCCTCAGTTCACCTGGTAGACTGAGTTCACTGGCCGTCAGTCATCACTACTCTATAACCAGAGCCAGATCCAACACTGGATTTTGACATCCAGCTGCACATGACAGTAGTTGCCATCCTGGAGGTGTTCCTGCTCTAAAATCTCTCCAAGGGAGGCTCATAATTCTTCTGTCACAAATAGGAGTAGTCTAGCCATGAAATAGAGCAGATGCTCCTTAAGCTGGCCACATCCCTAGGCCCTGCCTTGTATCATAGATCCTCCACCCCCTGCAATTCCTGCCTGTCTGCTTCTCCATCCTCCTGAAGCCTTTGCCAAGCTGCCTCCCTCCAACATCGTGATCAGAGAATCACAAAATGGTTGGGACTGGAAGGGACCTCAAAAAATCATCTCATTCTAAGCTGCTGCCATGAGCAGCTTAGAAGTCTCTTCCTCAAAATCTGAGTACCACACTCCTCCTCTGGAGCAGGGGTGTAGCTGTGGAATGTGGCTAGTGCTGGCTGGAGCAGGAACCTTGTTTTCCTGGCAAGTGTGTCTTGGGGCACAGCTTTGCATGTGGAATTGCGGGGCTGTATCAATGATGATAAAAATAGCCATGTGCAGTGTTATCACAACCTCTGCTTCAGCTGTCACCCAGCCAAGCCCTGCACACAGACAGCCCTGGCCAACTCAGCACGAGAACTCCACCAGCCACCTGAGGCACTTCCCTGCTTCCAAAATTCTATCACTGCTTCAGCGTCCAAAGCTAAAACCAGAGAAAGCATTAGAGGAGAGTAAGGCATGAGAAGGACCGCTGGAATCAATTCAAAGTGATTTATTTTTCTTTCTGATCATAATTTGTAAATTTTTTGGGGGGCTTTATTTTTTTATTTCTGATTGAACCAGTGATTGCAAGTCTGATTGACAGACTGCTGAGATCTCCAAAATCATCCTGTATATACCTGTTTGCACCAGAGGTGTTTCAGTCCTCAAAGAGCAAGCTCGGCTGTGCCATGTGGCTGAGGAGATACAGCACAAAGACAGCAAACACTGAGAAAATTATTGTATCAAGGAGGTAGTGAAAGGATTGAACAGAATTATTGAATAACTTGAGTTGGAAAGGAACCTCAAGAATCACTAATCCAGCCCCTGGCCCTGCACAGACTCCCCAACAGTCCCACCCTGGGCATCCCTGGCAGCGCTGTCCAAACGCTCCTGGAGCTCTGGCAGCCTCGGGGCCGTGCCCGTTCCCTGGGGAGCTTGGGCAGTGCCCAGCACCCTCTGGGGGAAGAACCTTTCCTGATCTCCAGCCTGATCTTGCCCTGGCACAGCTCCAGCCCTTCCCTGAGCCCTGTCCTTGGTCACCAGAAGTTGTGTCCTTTGCAACAGGAGTTAGAAGGTGTTGGGAAAAGTCATTTGTCCAGTCTCAGTAGTTCATTGCCCCATAATCAGTGTCTTTAGCAGGATAAAATCTTTGTAGAGCTGTTTGTTGTTCATCAAAGCCTGACTATCAGATGGAATTCACTCCCTGAAAAGTCCTCTTCCCCTGAAAATGCTGGCAAAGATTGAGGTTCCTTCAATCTTAGGCAGGACCCCAGTCTATGATCCCTGTCCCGAGCCTTGATCCCACTTTTCCAGTTTCCCTATGAGTGTCAAATCCCATTAGCAGCTCAGAGCCTCCACCTCTGCCTGCTCCTGACCATCTGCAGCTGCACTCCCCTCCATGTATGCAGACCCTCACCGAGGTGACCCAGGAGCAGGGCTGGAGCTGGGAATGCCACATCCCTTGGCCCGGCTGGCTGCCTGCCCTGACAGCGCAGCTGGAGCGGGGCAGTGCCCCGTGGTCCCCAGCCAGGTTTTGGCAGTGCTGCTCCTGTTTGCTCGGATCAAAGGGCTCTGCCTGAGCAGCAACGGCCCAGCCCAGCCTTCTGCTCATGTTCCATCTCCTGGGGCTGCCTGACAGGAGGTGGGTGACCTGGTCCTGGCTGGTTACCTCACCAGGGTGGCATGTGTGCTTGGCTAGGTGGGTCTGTGAGCTGGGGTCTGTGAGCTGTCCCTCCATACTGGGAAAGCCATCAAACTGCTAATCCTAGAGCAGACCTGCAGCCCTGGCTCCACCTGAGCTTCTCTGTGATGAGCAGGGGGAACCAGAGAGAGCAGCATCAGTGGGAGTCAAGCCCTTTGACATCCCTGGTGCTGTCGGGTGACAGGGGACCTGTGGGAGCTTCTGCTGTTGGTGGAGGTCAGCAGGGCTAACAGGGCTGCATGTTCCTCCCCAGCAAATCCAGCTCTGAAACAAAGGAGCACCTGGCACGCAGACAGCTGGGAAATGGTTAGGTTTGTGTGTTGCTGTGACTGCAAAGCCATCAACTAGTTCACCTCCACAACTTTGGGAGGAAACCACCCATGAGCCGGAGGGCTCTGGCATGAACAGGCACTGCAGCCCAACGCAAGCTCAGGAGCCAAGGTGGGAATGGTTTCCTCAGTCCAAGCAGGTGTTTCTTTCTCCTGGCAAGATCCCAGGAGGCAGACACAGATCCAATGGCAGGTGTGGGCACAGGTTACAATACAAAATGTCCACTGAAGCTTCTGTTGTTTTGGACAGGCAAAGCTGGCAGGGGAGCGTGGAGCCCGTGCGATCCTTTTCGACATCACCGATGATGAAAGTGCTGCTGATCAGGTACAGACCTCAGTGATACCCTCAGCTAAAACACAGTGCTCCTATCCCATCCCCAAATGTGCTCAGGCAGTACCCCTCAGTCACCAGTGGGAGGTCCCAGGAGGATGTTGGTGGTTTTAGGTGTTGGCTCTTAACCCATACAGACACTCTGCATGGCACTATCCATGCTCTTAAAAGGCATTGTCTGGTCAATCAAACTTTTCTGCAAGGAGCTGGATGCTTTTTCTTGGGAAGTCATAAATTACCCCATTCCATCTAATCCAGACAGCCCAGTGTACCTCCAGAAGGGTGATTTCTCAAGTTTTCAAGCCAAAGTCACAGCCCCCTGCTTTGCTGTTGGAGCAGGTTTAACCTTGGTTTAGACACCTCCAAAGGTCCCTTTCCCCAGCACTGTTGTCATCTCTGGAAGAGAATCAATTCCCTGTCCACATAATCCAGGGATATGAAAAACATCCAGCTGTAGGTAAGGAACAGACAGGGGAGCTGGTACCTGACCTCCTCCAAACTCTAGGCTGACTCCTTACTGGATCCATCCCTTGTGGCTCTTCCATGCACTTACAACTTAATTTCTGGTGCTAGAGAAACACAACAGCAAATGCATGAGGTGATGCTGAGGTTGCTCAGATCCCAGTCTCTGATCCCTACCCTGAGCCTTGGCTCCCACTTTTCCAGCTTTCCCCTTTGGTATACTAAAGCCAAGAGTATCAAACCATATCAACAACTCAGAGCCTTCAACCTTGCCTCCATGGTCTTCCTGACCATCTGCACCTCCATTCACATCTCCATTTCTGTCCACTGACCTTTGGATTCCCCCAGGTATCCCTCCAGGGTATGGAAAGGGGTTACTGGATCTGATGGCCACCCTGATCCAGGTCAGTCTGGAGGAGAGCAGGCTCAGACACTTGCTGAGCCAGCCTGTGCTAGGGTGCCTGGACCGCAGTGGAAAACTGCAGGTGTGACCAGGAACAGCAGAATGTCCTTAGAGAGGAGGGGGACTGGATAGGTCCAGAGCAGAGGAAGCATTTCTGTGGTGAAGGCAGCACTTGGCAGTGCTTTTGGCACTTCCACAGGGAACAGGAGGGACCAAGAGCTTTTGCACAGGGGCTTGAAAGCAGCTCAAGAGACGCTAAGCAATGACCAGCTGTGCATGAGGAGTCACCAGCAGGGGAAATGGAGAAGTCCATGCTGGAAAATTGGTAAAAGAGAAGCTTCCATCTGATTCATCATAGAGGGATAGTGTAAACTTGGGGGAGCAGTCAGTCTCTGAAGTGTTGGGAGAAGAATCATGAGGAACGGACGTGCCTGGGGGGCCAGGATTGTCCTTGTTTCAGGCTGTTCTGGATCAGCCCTCACTGCGTTTGTTTCTTTGCAGCTGAGGAAGCCCAGAGGCCTGAGCCAGCCCGTGGTCCTGATCAGGGGCCACGATGCTGAGCTCCTCATGGGCGTCGTGAACAAGAACAGAGAGGCCCATGTGAAGATAGAGGTCAAGGAGCCACCAGCTTGGGTAAGAGGCACATGATTCTTACTGTCTCCTCTATCCTCCATCCCAACCTGCTGGGCTTTCCCAGAGAAGCTGAACCTTCTTCGTCAGGGATGGGGATCACTATTGCAGGAGTTGCAGGAGTTGTCTGTAGCATTCAGACCTGCTGCAAATAAAGGCTCAAAAGCACTTTCAGCTTACTTATTTTCTTTTACTTTAACATCGTGAGTGAGGCAAGGGGATTCTCAGTCTCTTGAAGTAAGACCAAGCCTTGATTTTCTCATCTTGTGCTACCTTAGACCAAGGTCTCAAGGGAGCTAAATGCTGCAAGACAGAGATATTCCATTTTTGCATGGATGTCCAGGAAAGACTCAACTGTTTTTTCTTTTACCTGTAAAGAGCAAAGAGGAGGAGCTTGGCCAAGGATGATATTTTCCGAGGCTGATGGTCCAGAAGAGATGGAGATTCCCCATAACTCTAACTCCCACCAAGAGTAATTTCCATACAAGAGTAATTTCTGTCCTGTTTTATCCAACAGCCAGACTACGACGTGTGGATTCTTCTCACAGTGGTCAGCACTGTGGTCGTCATCATTTTAATTTTTGTTGTCCGCACAAAGTGCCAGCTGAACAGGACTCAGGTAGGGATCTCATGGAGTAGACATGTCTGAGCAAAGAGGAATACAGGAAAAGCAGGAACAGACACCTTTTGGGAGAGGAAATGGGCAGATAGTGATAGGACAGGGAGAACAGTTTTAAACTAAGAGGAGAGACTTAGATTAGATGTGGGAAGAAATTCTTCCCTGTGAGGATGGTGAGGCCCTGGCACAGGGTGCCCAGAGAAGCTGTGGCTGCCCCTGGATCCCTGGCAGTGCCCAAGGCCAGGTTGGATGGGGCTTGGAGCAACCTGAGATAGTGGAAGATGTCTCTGCCCATGGCAGGGGAGTGGAATAAAAGGAGCTTTAAGGTCCCTTCTAATCCAAACCATTCCATGATTCTATGATTGTATGATTTAGTATTCTTAATAGAAATTAACAAATGAAATAATCGTCTTCCCAGAGTCAGATGTATTTCCATATTTGACACTATCCCATTTGTCCTAGAGAGAGACAGTCCTTTGGGGATCAAAAATTCAGCACTGCTGAGTGATTTGAATGTCTAGGGCCAGATGTCTCCTGCTGGTGACAAAGCCTGCTCTGGCTGAGTCAGCTTAGACAGAAAGTCACCTCTGCAGATGGGTATCGTCCCCAAATTTCTGATAATCCCATTTAGAATATGGGAGGACAGAGTAAGGCTGAACCTCTCCTCAAGCCCCATCTGTGTCCACAGGACTCGGTGCAGCAGCAGACCCTGCAGGCCATCGGGCAATTGGCCACACGCCGCTACCAGCCCCGGGCGCGGCCGGCCCCGCGCTGGGACTCAGCCAGCAGCTGCAGCTCTGCCCCGGTCTGTGCCATCTGCCTCGAGGAGTTCAGCGAGGGGCAGGTAGGGTTTGGGCTGGGCTGTGGCACTCATGGCTCTGGCCTCCCAGGTGGAGGGGTCAGCCGTGGGACTGAGTGTGGCAGGAGCCAGAGGCCTGTGAGATGCTTCCTTCTAAACTCCTGAGTGCTGGACAGGGACTGCATCCATGGAGGTGCACCTGCCCTTGGGCCATAAAGCCTCTGCTGAAGTTGTTTCTCCAGGCAGGTCTCCAGCTGTGGCTGTGGGGTAAAATGCCCATGTTGAAATAGAGTTAAATTGGGTTTGCTGCTCCAGAGCACCCAGCCTGAAATCTCTCTCTTCCTGAGGGCTTGCACCTCTCTGGAACCAGAGGTGCTCCACAGCCTCCTCCGTGCACAGCTGGGCTGGACATCCCTCACTGTTAGGCATGTGTCTGTCCTTCAAGGCTCACTTCCATCATCCAGGTCTTGGAACATGGTTCTCCTTGCTCATCCTCCTCCTCTCCACTTCTTTCTAGGAACTGCGGATCATCTCATGCTCACATGAGTTCCATCGGGAGTGTGTTGACCCTTGGCTGCAGCAACACCACACATGTCCACTCTGCATGTTTAATATTCTTGGTAGGGCTCAGACACAGCATGGGGACAGGGTTGGGTGCAGAATTGTGCCCAGGAGCTTCAGTTACTCTTAGGAGATGGATCAGCAAGTCCTCGTGTCTCTGTGCACAGGGGACTGTGTGCATGGAGAGCCTGTGAGCCCACCAGGGTACAGCAAGGTGCTGGGCTTGACCTGGGACCTGCCCTAAGAGGAGGGATTCCAGTCCTGGGACCTATGGGGAAGGGAAGGTGGGATCTGGGGGTCACAACAGCAGGGAGAGTGCTCAGGGTGCCGGACCATCAGGGTGGTTTGGTGGTGGCAGCGAGGAGTTGCAGAGTACAGGTGGGATGTGGGGCAACAGTGGGAGGGCAGTGGAGCATCACTGCTGGGGGTTACTGCAGCAGGGCTGTGGGACCTGTGCTGGATACTCCCTTCTGGGCTGTGGGATGTGCACTGGATACTCACTCCTTTCTTTCTCCACAGCCAGAGACTCGGGGGACCAGGCCATGGCTGCCAGCTCCAGGCTGGTCCCTCAGGACATGGAGCCTGGGCGGCGACTCCACCTTTTCCGCCAGCATCCAGGACATGCCCTTTATCACCTCCCACACGCCTATCCTCAGAGAAACCTCAGGAGCTTTCCGTCAGAGCCAGCCCACGGCAGCCCCTTCTTCCACTCTCCAGAGCTCTCCCAGCTGGATTTTGGCACCATCCACTACATGCCCTACAGACCAGCCACCTCCCTGCTGGCCTGTGGCCACATGGCTCCGCTGGCCCCGGGCTTGCTGGGGCAGCAGCATCCCAACCCCTCTACATGCAGACAGGCGCTGGCACCCCACAGGACGTGTCCCCTTCAGCCTCAGCCCCCCTGTCTGGCACCCAAGGCAGCCCTGGCACAGAAGCAGCATCGTGCACCCACCCTGCGCCGGGCGCTTGGCCATGGGCACCAGCACAACAGCAGTGGCTCTGGGGAGAGCTATCTCACGGAGCACAGCGGGTACCTGGCTGATGGGCCAGGCAGTGACTCCAGCTCGGGGCCCTGCCATGGCTCCTCCAGTGACTCCATGTTGAACTGCACGGATGTCAGCCTGCAGGGTATCCACGGCAGCTGCTCCACCTTCCGCAGCTCCCTCAGCAGCGACTACGATCCCTTCGTGTACTGCAGCTCCGAGGGCCCCACCACGGACCACGGCCAGGAGCAGCTGCGGCCACCCAGGGAGAGGCGGCCGCGCTCCTTGGACTTGATGGTGCCAGGGGGGGCCAGGGTGCCCCAGGTGCTCAGCCACGTCCACTACCACCACCACCAGCACCACCACTACAGGCGGGATGCAGAGTGTCCCCCTGGGCGGGCCAGCCAGGAGCCGGGGCCACGCAAATCCCGGTACTCTGGGGCCAAGGTTGCCCTCCACAGTGCTCGGACACAAATGAGGACTGAGAAAAGCCATCAGTCTCAGCAGCCTCTGGAAAGCAGTGGAGTGCTGCAGGAGGCAGCTCCAGCAGGACAGCCAGCCTGTCCCCAGGAAGGCCGGGAGCCCCCTCACACCCCCTCCACTTCTCCAGACAGGCTGGACTTCAGTATAGATGCCAACAGACAACTGGGAGCAGCTGGCAGACCCCCTGTCCCGCTGCCCCCCAGACACAGCTTACAGAGCAGGCATCACCGAAGGAAAAGGAAGTGTCCCTTGGAGCCTGACCCCACTCTCCTGGCCAAGGACTCAGCCGAGCCTGGACCCTGCGACACTTACCTTCCTCCTGGCCGTCCTGCTGGCTACTGCTGCTCTCCTGAAGCCCAGCCCCTGATCCCAAGTGCTCCCCTGCCCAGCGGCTCCCGGCTGCTCTGGAAGTGTTTAGTGCCACAGTCCAGCTCTGAGCTGAGGAAGCAGGAGGAGGGCTTGTCAGGACGGGAGAGAAACCGCACAGTTCCTGCAGATTTCTCAGGGACAGGCACCCCCAGACACAGTCTGAGTGTCCACCTTCACTGCCCGTCTCAGCAGGGTGGTCAGGGTAAGTCTGGCCTTTGCCTCTCCTTACAGTGAGCAGGTGAATGGGAGGGGCCCAGTTTGCTGAAGGAAATCCAGCTGCCAGGACACCTGGTACCTTCCTGATGGGTTTTCCTGCAGGAGCACTGGCTGCAGGAGCATTCCCGAGCTCACCTGTGAGGGTGATGGCCTGAATGATGACCAAGTGTGTTAAAGAGTGCATTAAACCCTGAAATACTACAGCTGAGAAATAAAGTGGCTAATTTTAATTAAACATCTCTAGCAGTTGGAATATCTCCCAAAGGAAGGGGTGGGACCACGTTTTTCAGTGTCCTTGCCCCAGTCTGTTTGTCTTACTGGCACAGTCGTTATCATTAAGTCTTTTTGGGCTCCAGTTGTTTTAGCCAAGCCCAGCTAACTGGAATCAGTGAGAAAGGAAGTGTGTGTGGCCCGGGGTAGTAGAACAGACTAATTGAGTTGCTGGATTTGCACATCCCTCATTTCTCACCTGCCTCTGTTGTGTGGGAGTTGCTTTTTAGTGTCTTTTGGAAATCAGATGTAATTAAAGTTTGGCCGTCTGCCTAACTGCTGCACGTCTCTCACAAAGAGAGGGAAAATGCCTTTGAGACGAGTGTCTTTGAAAGAACCTGAGTTTAGCTCCCAGGTCTTGCTCTCTCAGGTCCTCGGAAGGCAGCAACCTGCAAGTCAACAGGGGCAGGTGCTGGCTGGGAGCAGAGCCTGGCTCCCTTCCTCGCCCTGCCACTGACTCATTGCAGGTCCTCGGGCAAATCCTTTTGATTTAGGTACCAAACACAGATCTGGCTGTCTAATTTGTGTTAAAACATTGGCCTTAAACTCGTGACTCACTGTGCCCATTGTGCCACAGAGATAATAACTTCCTCCCAGTGCTTGTCTACCCAGCCCCACCCCACGCCCAGGCTCCCGGTGCAGCGGAGGCAGTGGGGCCGGAGAGGCTGGATGGGCACGGTTCTGGCTCCCTGCAGCCTTCTGGCCTCCCAGACTCCCAGGAACAGACACTTTTCCCAGGTGCAGAAGTGCCTGACACTGCAGATAGGTGATAGGGAGGTTCTTCCAAGGCCTGGAGGGATGCTGGTGTTTGGAGAGATAAAAGGAGGCATCAGGGCAGAGATGTATCTAGTTGCAGGGAGCTCTGAGTGCCGATGCCCTCCCAGGGTACCAGGCATGGCTCAGGGCAGACTGCTCAGGGCTCACTTTGAGCTCCCAAACCTGGGAGGGCTCCAAGAGCAGGAGTCTGCACACCATTGCAAGGTCTGTGCTGGGATGCTTCTGTCTCTTTGGAAATGGTCCAAGTGACCCCAGTCTGTGACCACCTCCTGATGACCCTCTCACTCCCACCCAGAGCCAGTGCCAGCTGCTTTGCCAAGCACACCAAGCCTTCACTCCCTGTTTCCTCACCATTCCAGAAGGTAGAAGGACCAATATATCTGAAAGTGCTGTGAATCTGTCTGTTTCGTGCAGTAGTGTCTGTAGATGCTTTCAGGGCCAGCCAGAGAGTCAGAATTCCCTTGCAAGATTGAGAGACTACACAGATTCAGGATTTAACTTTATTAAGAGCAGAAGACAGAGCACAGAGCTTGTGCAGTGCTTATGCAGAAAAGCCACCAAGCTGAAAACGTCGGTTGACATAACACAACCTCTGAGTTATAATCATATTGGTTTTTTATCTTGGGAAAGGTATAAAACAATAGAGAAGAAGTAAAAAAGAGTAAAAAACAATCTCAATAGACAATCCTGTGCAAGCAGGACACAAATCACAGACAAGGAGACCAAGGAGAAATACATCTCTGCCTCCAGATAAATGTCATGAGGCTAAAAATATAAGTGGATGAATTAGAAAGCCCAGCTTTAATTTAAAGTTTTGACATAAACTTTTCAGAAATCTAGTTTAAAAGAAGAGCAAACAGTGGGACCCTGTAATTCCTAGGTGAAATTACAGAGAGGAGAAGCGTGTCTCTTCTGGTGGCATGGGAGACACACTGCTCTAAGGAGAGTGTGAAGTCCGGTGATGAGTGACACAAAAATCCCCAATTGCCCCCAAGTAGAAAGAGGGTGGCATTAGGATTATAGCACTGCATCAACACAGGCTGCAAAGAGGAGCCTACATAGACAAGAGAGTCTTATGACAATATTGCTAAAATAAGCAGTCAAAAGATGCTTTTGGGCACAGGGATCATTTACAGTCCCAGAAAAGGGCTGGTCAAGCAGCAGGGCAGGGAGGACACTCAGAAACTGCTCTTCCAAAGCCACAATGTGGTTGGAGAAGGAAATCAGAACAGAGCTGGATGCCAAGTGAAGTGTAGAGCCATGGAGAGACAGGCCAGGAAATATTTCTGTGAACAACTTGTGTAGAACAGACTGTTAATGTAAACATTTTCAGCTCTATCAGAAGGGAGAAGGCTGCCTGGGGTTCTTCAGACCTAGGGAATAATAGGGGTCTGAGGGATGTTCAGGGGCTGTAAGTGCAGAGCAGAAGAGCAAACTGCCTTTATTGCATTAGTGATCACCAAGGAAGTGCTCAGGGAGGTTCTCACCTGGCACAGCTCCATCCAGGGCAGGGGGGCAGCATCCCTCAAGAATCAAATCACCAGTTTGAGCACTTCTGAAATACAGTGGAGAGTTGCAGATTGCCAGGGGTGCAGATTGCCAGGGGAACAGATTGCCCACTGGGCATCCTGCAGGGCTCAGGCACACAGCTGATAAATCCTGAATGTGAACTGCAATCTCTTACCCATGCCCAGAGCCAGGAGGAAGAGCTGAGGGCAATATCAGCTGGAAATAGCTGAAGCCACAGAACAATGAGCCTGACTTTCCAGCCAAGCAAATTGCTAAAAATTCAAATACAGGGTCTGACTTGTAGGCACATGGCTGAATGTGAAAACCAGGGGAGGAGGCAACCCAGTTTTTGTAGGGAGTGATAATACCTGGCAGATCTTTTAGGGGAAGGAGGCTCTGAAAGGATAAAAGGGAAGGTGCTCCCACAGGTAAATAACTCACTAAAAAAAGAGGACAAGAGTGCAGATCAGACTTAATGGAGGGGAGTTAGAGAAGGAGAAAAGTGAAGTTCTCCAACTGTCTGAACCTTCCAGCAAGCTCATAAATATCCTGGACAAGGAGAGGACATAGCAAAGTGTATAACATCTAAAATCCATCAGGATGTTAGCATTAAAGTTGGATACAGAATGTTACAGGAGGATCTCCTGCTGCTGAACTGTGGGGTGAGAGAGTGGTGGATGAAATCTCCTGTAAGTAGCACAAAATGGCACACACAAGCAGACCCACTTGAAGAAAAAAGTCACAACATTATGATTATCATTATTGTTGTTATTATCATCATCATCACTATCATTGTCATTAGTTGGCTGGGAACTATGTGGGACAAGCAGAAAGTGCCTTGATGCAGCTGTGTAAGCCTGTGGTGATCTCACAGCTCCTAATCACCAAAAAGGGTGGAAAAAGAAAGGGAAATCAGGCTTGGAAGAAGGGCAAAAAGGTATCTGGTACAATCCCAGTGATGGGTTTTTCTGAGAAAATAGAAAGAATAGTGAGGCTTTCATGTGGGAAAAAAAAGTGATTAGCAGAGGATATGAAAGAGAGGATATGAAATTAGGAGAGCAGAGGAGAAGGCAGATAAGAGAGTTCTTAGAACAAAGTAATTGGTGGCATCAAACGGGAACCAGAAGCTTTAAAACACCCAAAAGGCAACACATGGCGTGTAGTGAAACTGGTGTTGGTTGCCCAGGGGATGTAGATGTCAGAAGTAAAATGGTTTTGAGAGCCCAGATCAAGAGGTAGCAAATGTAGAGATGCAAATCCACCCCTCTGGCTCAGGAAGTTCCTAAACCAGGGCTTCCAGAAGCTGCTGGTGCTCCTGTGGGATGCAGCACCCTCCAGGTGTGTGCTTACCTCGCCCAGCTGCCAGGTGAGGCTGAATCTTGGTCCACAGCCCCTGGAGAAATTCCACTTGTGCAGGCAGTGCCATGCACTGGCATCGCAGGAAATAATGCTGTGGATGATCCCAAAGAGCTTTGCATGATCTTGGAGTTTATGCCTCTTCCTTGAGCATCTCCATCAGCCATTCTTGGCAGGCTTTGCATAAAGGTTCATCCCTGACTCTTCTGTTGCCTGGGACAGACCACACCTGGGAATTGTGTCCCTGGAGAATCGATCCTGGAGCAGTGCTGATGGATGCTCTTAGGGGAAGACAGACAACTGGCAGTGAATTCCAGCTGGATGGCTTCCTGAGCCACCCTGGCACACCCAGAAAGCGTCCCAGAACAGCCACGTTACTTGAGCACAGGCTGATGAAATCTCTTGATTTCTCTCCCTGGGAAATCTCACCTCCTGCAGTGCTCTCAACATCTTCTCTATCTTGTCCTTCCTGCTCATCCTGAGTCCCTTCCATGTCACATCTTTAATCTTTACTAGGGAGGGGGAAAGGGATTAGAGGGCAGAAAAAGACCACCCTTAAAACCTCATGCCCAAAGAACACGAATTCTGAGGTATCATCAAGGTGTGCTCCAGGTCTTTGCCCTGCCATGGCCAGTCCAGCAGCCAGGGTTCTCCCACCTCTCCCAGTTCATGATCTTTTCTTGCACAAGCAGGGAACAGTTATGCAGGCCCAGCTTTCAGAAAATGTTCTAGTAATGCTATTTGAGACTGAAGGCATGTGAACACAGAGGGCTTGAAGCTGGACAGTCTTTTTGGGCTGCACATAAGCTGGTGACAAGAGAAATAGTTAGAAATGGCTTATTCCACATACTTGTGACTCAAGTCACAGATGCAAGATAATGCTTAAACTCTGTCTTCAGGTACTATGGCCATGCTTGCACACGTGGACATGTCTAACACCATATGCATTCATTTTCCCACATCGATTAGCTACGCTTTTCCAAGCACAATCTCATTTGTTTGTTTTCTTCCCACATATTTCATTTTAAAGACTCTGCTCCTACAGCTGTTGATATATAACCAACAAGAATTTGTTGTGACTGTTCTGAAAAGTTATTTTAAATTGCCCTTGATTAATCTCTAAGGGGGCATTTCTTCTCTTTGATCTCAGAAACATTCAGGAAAAGGGAAATAGGAAAAATAATGCCTGTATGTCTTTGCTAGGCTATGCTGACCTTGTATAAGAGTTCTGGGCAGGCATGAGAGACATCTGGGAAGGGACCATGGTGTATGTGACAACAGGCAGTGACTTTGAGAGAAAGGGGCTGTATGGAGCAGTGACTCAGGTGCACCTTTTTAGGCAGCCCTTTTGTTGGATGGTTCCAAGTAAACTGCTCAGCACCTGCCTGTCAGAAGGGGCTGGGGAAGAGCTTGGGCCTGAGCTGGGCTCAGAAGCAATTTGTGCAACCACTTAAACACTGTGGAACATGTGTCGTTCCTGTCTTGCATCACTGTTCTCTGCTCTTATTACCTGGAGTTTCTGTTGCCCCCTGGCTCTGTGAGATATGAATTGGTATTATTTTCTGTTCCTAATAATTTTTGAATCAGGTGCAGATTTTCAGAAAGAGCAAACATCAAAAAGCCTCAAAAGCAAACACCTAGTAGTGATGTGAATCCTGGGGTGCCCTTAGCCTGCCTCTTCTGAAATTTTATATAAAGAGTAGTTTGATGTCTTATCTTAAGATTTTATTCACCTTAGAGGAATAAACTGGCCGGGAGGTGGCCAGAAAATTACCTCTGAAAAACTGGGAGAAATGTGGAGTATCCTAAATTGGAAGGGACCCACAAGGATCATCCAGTCCAGTCCCTGGTGCTGCCCAGGACACCCCAACAGTCCCACCCTGTGCTTGTGAGTGTTGTCCAAACGCTCCTGGAGCTCTGGCAGACTCAGGGCTGGGACCATTCCTTGGGGAGCCTGTTTCAGTGGCTTAGTGGCTTTTTTAGCTTTCATTTAGTGGTTTTTCCTGCAGCATCTGTTCTCTGGATTGCAGGGTCAAGGCCCCAGCCTCAGCAGAGCCTGGGAATGTTCAGCCAGGTGTAGCTGACACTTTCCTTTCTCCTTTTCTTTGAATGCAGGATCTGAAGAGGAGGTCCAGGATGTCCATGAACACTCAGTTTAATAAAACACTGGCCTGTTTGCTCGCTGCGAGCTGGAGTGGACACAGATGTTGGTGGAGCTGCTCGCGTCTGGCTCTGCCCAGCCCTGCCCTGCTGAGACACGGACTGCCAAGAGCAACGGGCCACTTGTGGTCTCCTGACACGTCCCCAAGCCCTGACAGTGACACCAGCAGAGCCCTGCTCCTCTGAAGGCACAGGCAGCCCCTTGTCATGCCGTGGCATCGCTCCGAGCCAGGCAGGGCTCCCAGGGAGAGCTCACTGAGTGAGTGCAAGCTGCTATTTTGGCGTGTTCATGCCATAGAAGGTTTTGCTAAACACTGCAAAAATAAACAAGCCTTCGAGACCAAAAGCTGCAGAAATTACTTTCTGTGGCCTGGTAGCTCCTGACTTCATTTCCTCACTTAGGTCAAAAGCCAGATTTCTTCAATTAACTTTTCCATGCTTATTTCAGACACAGGAACAAGCTATTCTCCATCTCACCACTCACAGGGCTGCCCTGCAAGGTGCTGCTTCTGACTTCAGTGGAAACCAAGAACCACTTTTGATCACCTCAGTGTCCCTCAGCTGACGCCGTCTCGGCCACTGGCTGTTTGCCAGCAGCAGGAGAGGGGAAGACACGGGGACATCAGCATTTCTGGGAAGGAGCTGGGTCAGGCTCTTTCCATTGCAAAGAATCCACCCTCTCATCTGGCAATGTGAACAAGTCTCTCAGTCACCCTCTAACTCTTCCACCTACCTTCAAATAGCTGTCATGGCCAGCCCTGTTAAGAGCATATTTCAAATGTATCCCAGATGTCCCCATCACAGGAGTCAAGGAAAATCCTGGAGTTCATGTGGCTCTTGCTTCTCTCCTTCCTCTCATTGCCCCAAGACACAGAAAAAATTCCCAGCAAAAGCCTCCTTAATAAATCCAAGCAGAGCCCTATCCATCACCCAGCCTTGACTTCATATTCTGAGACCCCTGAAATCCTTCAAAAGGATTTTTCTGTCTTTTCCAACATTTTGATGATTCAGGGAGAAAACTTGAGAAATCATCAGGCTCTGGTTTATTACGTTCCCCCTTCCTCCCATTTATGAATATTTCGGGTTTTTCTGAATGTCACTAGTTCTTATTTCCTACATCTCATAATTTGCAGACATTCAAGCAAAATACAGCCTGCCAAGTTCAGAACATACAGAACCCATGCAGCTTTCAAACAGCAGAGAATTCCTATCATTGCCCTAAATGACCAGTCAGGCCAAAGAATCAGCCAGATTCCCATGTGAAGTGCACATTTCCACGGCACCAAGTGCTTCCAAGCACAAGGAAGCATTGGTGAGGATCCACACTGGAGCTGAAGATAACTGCTGACAATTTGAAACTTCATGTAGGTACAGATTTTCCCATCTCCTCGCTAAAGCTTCCTGTGTCTTCCTTGGAAGCTGCAGCTTCTCAAGAGAGCGCTCCAGTGATGCAGTCCCAGTTCAGGATAATCCTCTACCTTCTTTCATTGGCAGGAAAGCTTTTTACGGGGTTTGCTGCCCTTAATCCTTGAAAAAAAGGCATCTTTGTCACAGCTGCTAATCAGTCCCTGACAGTCAAGTGATCAGCCAATAGCACCTTTCAGTCTAGGGAAGAGCCGAATTTGTTTCATCAAAGGACCCAGCAGAATTACATTTAGACCTTTCCAGATTCTTGTTTGTCCTACAGCATAAGCAGAAGACACAAACTCTGAAGTTTTCTCACGTGCAGGGAAGTCAGTCTTAAACTAGAGGAAAAAACTAGGAGCAGATCTGAATTCACCCCATTTGGCTTCTTGTGCTCCTGGTCCGTGGCTTGTCTGAACCAGCTCCCCACATCCTTTACCACACTGTAGGGCTCAGAGGCTTAACAGAGGGGAGGGTCATGAAGTCGGGGTGCTCCCACTGCTTTTTTTAGGAGTCAGGAAGGCAGAGAGCTTCCACAGATGCATTTCACTGCTCAGATGAACAAGTGCAGCTCTAAAGTCCTCTCTTTTCCTCCTTATCCCTAACAAAAGAGGAGATTCCTGAATTTGTGAGCCATACGCTTCTTTGGGTAAGTGGTCAGCACTTGTGCACCATCTCCACTCCCCACTGCAGTATTACCAGGCTGCCAGGGCAGCACCTGTTTCTGAGTGTCTCCCTTTCCTGACCTTATGCTGCTGCTCCTGTTCACGTGTGTCTCGGTGGGGGCTCAGGGGGAGGAGAGGGAGGAACTCTCTGGGAACTTGGGTTTGAAAGATCCCTATAGTAGATGGATCACTAACGTTGGCTGCCTGGAAGGGAAGAAGCAGTATCTGAGAAAATAGGGAATGGTTCCTCACAGTTCTTTACCTGTGGCTTCTAAGTGATGCTTTTGAGTGCTCGGTGCCTGTGGGCTCTACTCCTGCTGGAGTTTCTCCAGCATCCCTGCAGTGACGCAGAGCTCATTTTCCGTCTTTGCATCTAAAGTGACAGCCAAAAACTGAAGGAAGCTAGAGCATCCCAAGCTCCCCTTATGCAAATTGAAGGCCAACCCCTTCCCCAGGGACCCCCTTCCCAGGAGCTCCCATCCCCTGAACTGGGCATATGGTCGGGCTAGCTGGATATCTCCCCTCCTGCACAAATCCTTCAGATCCTTTAGAAATGTGAATATCAGTTCGTTTTGTTGTTGCTTTTTGTGTCGTTTTGTGGTGGTTTGTTTTTGGGTTTTTGTTTTTTTGGTTTTTTTGGTGTTTTTTTTTGTTTTGTTTTGTTTTTGTTTTTGTTTTTTTTTCTTTGCTGAGTCTGTCCTGCCTCTCGGGGCTTGGGAATAAATTGTGACCCAGGGAAAAAAGAAAAAAAAAAGACCACACACAGAAGAAAAAAAAAAAAGAGTACGTTTTATATATATGCAGAACTGTGTATTTATGTCCGATAAACTCAAAGATGTGTGAATATGCTGATGTGCTGAGAAATATATTTATTTACTAATATATTTATCCATGTACCGGTCTGCTGCCTGCGTTTGTTCTTTGTGCGTGGGGCTGCGCTGGCGGAGGAGCCCGCGGGGAGGGACTCCCGGCCCGACCGTGACAGAGCTCAGGCCCGGGGCTGATCCAGGGCGGGCCCGTTCCCGTTCCCGTGGCTGATCTGGAGCGGGCCCGTTCCCGGGGCTGATCCGGGGCGGTCCTGTTCCCGTTCCCGTTCCCGTTCCCGGGGCTAATCCAGGGCAGGCCCGTTCCCGTTCCCGTTCCCGGGGCTGATCCGGGGCGGGCCTGTTCCCGTTCCCGGGGCTAATCCAGGGCGGGCCCGTTCCCGTTCCCGTTCCCGGGGGTGATCCGGGGCGGGCCCGTCCTCGTTCCCGGGGCGGGGCCGGGGCGCAGCCGCAGAATGGGGCTGGGGCAGCGATGGCGGCGATCTCGCTGGAGACCGTCCCCAAGGACCTGCGGCACCTGCGCGCCTGCCTGCTCTGCTCCCTCGTCAAGGTGGGACTCGGAAGGGGACAGGGACAGGGGCCGGCATAGGGATTGCTCCTCTCCAGTCCCGGGCCTTCCGCCGCCCGCCTTAAGCCTCGCAGCCGCTGCCGGGTCCTTCTCCCCGGCCCCGGCATTCCCTGTGCCGCCTCCCCGCTCGGCCCAGGCCTCCCCGCTCCGGCTCCGACCCCGGCCCCGGCCCCGGCCCTTCCTTGCGCCCCCTTTCTTCCCTTTCGCCCAGCCCGAGCCGTTCTGCCCTTCCCGGCCCTTTCCCCATCCGTTTTGGCCCTCGTTTTCCCAGCCCTTCCCGGCCTGGACCTTCCTGGTCTTTCCCCGCCTGGTCGGTCCCTCCGACCCCAGCCCGGCCTCCGCGCTCCGGCTCCGGCCCCGGCCCTTCCCCGCCGGGGCCTCTCTCCGTCCCCTGCCTCTTGAAGCCTCTGAGCGCTTCCCGTCTGGCCCTGCTCTGGCCCTGAACCTTCCTTCCCGGGGTTCCCTCCCTTTTCCTGGCCCCGCGGCCACCCACCTCCGGGCTGGTCCCGGTCCCTGACACCCGTGTCCCCTTAGACCATCGACCAATTCGAGTATGATGGCTGTGACAACTGTGAGACATACCTGCAGATGAAAGGCAACCGCGAGATGGTCTATGACTGCACCAGCTCCTCCTTCGATGGGTGAGTGGAGCTGGGCCCGGCCAGGAGCCTGAGGACACCAAAGTCTCACTGTGGGGTCACCCAGCCGGGAGACGTCCCCTCACTGCCATCCCTCCCACAGGATCATAACCATGATGAGCCCTGAGGACAGCTGGGTGTCCAAGTGGCAGCGGATCAGTGAGTAATTTGAAAGCTGGAGATCCCTTCTCTGCAAACCCTTCTCAGGGGTAGTGAGAGCTGCTGGTTGGGCTGTGGAGGGGGTTCTGCCCCCAGTGAGAGGACATCTGCACAAATTGAGGATTCCCACCTGGCTGCTCCTTGTGAGGTAACTCAGGGTTTTCTTTCCCATAGGTACCTTCAAGCCAGGTGTCTACGCAGTGTCCGTGACTGGCCGCCTGCCCCAAGGTATACGTGTGTGATGGAGTCAGGGTTTTGGCACAGGGAACATGCATGTGGTGATGGGATCAGCCAGGAGTGACAGGATCAGCCCAGTGTGATGGAATCAGCAAAGACGACTGCAGGGAGGTGCTGGACTGAGAGGAAGTTTCAGGGTTCAGCACTGTCCCTGCCAGAAGTTTATATTGTAAACTTCTCACTAAAGCCTGGCTGTCAGAGGGATAAACTGGGATTAATGAGTGATTCTGGAAATGAGCGCATCTCAAACCATTCAGCTCCAGGAAAACATAGAGTTTTGTTCATAGAAAAGGGTTTTGCAGGATGGGGTGCTGTTGTGGCAATCCCAGTGAGCACACCCCTCCTCCTGCACTGAAGCCTCATGCCATGGTGAATTTTGGTGTTTACAAATGGAGTGGAAGGCGCAGAGGATTTGCTTTATCTCTGGAATGCAGAAAGGGCATCATCCACCTGGCTGAGTTCCTGCCCAGTATGTAGCCCCAGAGTAGACTGCTAAGCCAGGAGTGAATCCCAAACCCCTGGGGTAGAAGCTATGCCTGTGTCTGAAATCCAGGGCTCCTTATTTCTGACTGAGCTCTGCATTGGGAAGGAGCTGGAAACATCATGAGGCCAGAAGCTGAGGCCTTCTGACACAGACCAGGCACATCTGAAATACCCAGGGTTAGGGTTTAAATGGGATATCAGGGAAAGGTTCTTCCCCCTGAGGGTGCTGGACACTGCACAGGCTCCCCAGGGGATGGTCACAGCCCCAAGGCTGGCAGAGCTCCAGGAGTGTTTACATAATGCTCCCGGGGATGCACAGGGTGGGATTATTGGGGTGTCTGTGCAGGGCCAGGACCTGGACTCCCATGATCCTTGTGCATCCCTCCCTTGTAACTCAGGATATTCCATGATTCTGTGAAACGAAGATAATTGTTCAGTTCTACATGACAGAACCATCAGATGTTCCCAGTGTTTCTTATTCCAGGAGAAGACTGAAATGTGTTTGTCTCCTTGATGCAGGGATCGTCCGAGAGCTGAAGAGCCGTGGTGTGGCCTACAAGTCTCGGGACACGGCCATAAAAACCTGAAGGGCCTGCCTAGAGATCCCAGTGCTGTGTGGAAGAGGCAGTGGGCACTGCTCCAGAACATCTAAGCTTTATCCTGTAGGGAAGTGGGGCTGGACTTGGAGTGTGCTGGCTCAGCTCCCCTCACTCATTACCTCCGGACTCTGCCACACCACGGACCACAGACATTTATCTGAGCCTTGACAGGGGGAGGGTGTGAGTGGAGCTGGGAAAGGGTGTTTAATCATGGTCCCCAAGCTTTTTTACAGTTGGTGTGGGAAAGGGGGTATTTGGGAAATAGCTGTGCAAATAGTTCAATAAAACTCACTGCCTGCTTAAGGCTGGGTGCAGCTGTTACTCTGTCACTGACTTCACCACTGCAGGGTGGTGAGGTGGGGGGCTCACACTTGCCCCCCTGCCTTTGCCACACTGTTCAGAGCCTGTGATTGTCACTGCTTGTGCCATGGGCTATATTCCTGCCTCAAGAGGGAGATCCTGCCCTGGCTGTCCTGGGGCAGGATCCTTCCCTGTGGGAGATCTGCAGCTGGATGGTGATGGCCAGTGCTTCCTGTGGAGGTCATGGAGCCCTGGGCCTGCACGTCCTGTACAAGGGATGCAGTAGCAGGATGAAGCTTCCAGGACCACCCACTGGCTACTGCTGGGCTCCAGGGCAGGCCGAGCAAGATGAGCCCATTGCTGGAGTGGTTGGGAGGCAGCACCAGGCCTTGCACAAGGAGGGATGGACAAGCAGGGGTGGTAACCTGGGGATCTGACTGTAACAAGTGTCAGCTTAGTGTCTGTAACACTTGAACTCCTGAGGGATTACTTAGCTGATTCCTTAGCTGATGCTCTTGCTTGAGTTACTCTGTTTCAGTTCAGCAGCAGCCACTGATCAAGAAGGGCCTAGTCCTCTATCAGTAGCTCTGTGAAATAACCTTTTTTTTTTTTCCCAAGATAATCCTGGAGCTGGAAAGCTCAAGTTTTCCTTTCTGGCAACAAATAGTGGAAAACCAGCAGAGACTGAAAATTGCACTTGGTCTGGGATGAGAGCAGCTGCAGCACAGGGAATTCAGGATTGGCTGAGGAGTGACACTGCCAGGAGTGTGGAGGTGAAGCCCTCTCTGCACTGCTCAGGTTTGTAGAGCTGGCAATGAGAAATGAGTCCCAGGTCAGACAGAGCATGGCCTCCTGTGGAGATCTGGAGCAGATGTGTGTTGGGAGAAGCCTGGAGCACAGTGAGGCTGGAGGGGAAGGTGCCTTAAGCCACCTTTTGCATGGGTCCTTGCAGATGGGGTGCTGAAGTAACGAGTATTTGCTCAGTACAGACCAGGGCCAAGTCAAGTCCTTGCTGGGCTCAGAGCTCCAGTAAACATCTCTAGGTGCAGATAACCTTTTGTGGAAAGAGCTGAGAGCATGTCAGTCCTGGGTCTGGGGGTTGGACCCTCCTCTTGGGTAGATGGAACAGCAGGTTCAGTTCTGCAGTCAAAAGCGGGAGTTGACCATGACTTTCACACATCCTCAGTGAAATCAAAGCCCTTGGGTTGCCTGGTGAATCATCCTTAAGGCTTGCTGGGTTGCAGTCCGGGCAGGAGATGGACCTTAGAAGTTCCCAGTAGATCAGGCCTGTGGGGCAGAGGTGTGACTGTCCTAGCAGCCCAGGGCCTGTCTCTGCAGGATGCTCAGTTTTAGGCATTCTGGGCATGGACTTCCGGGATCTGGAGGGCAATTTTGGCCCAGCTGTGCCATGAGCAGCACAGCACAAGGTGACCTTGGATCCCCCCAGATGCATTTATCCCCTGTGGAATAGTCTGGGAAAGCTGCATCCAGGACTGTCTGAGCAGCTTGACACGTTCAGGATGGAAGAGGACAAGGAGGATGAGGTGAGTGGCTCTTTTACAGCTGGCTGAAAATGGGTTTGGGGAGCAAGGTTTGGCTCCAACCAGGCTGGGAGGATGTTGGATGACAGATCCACCCCCCTGCCATGCCCAACCCAGGGAGCCTCACGCTGCTGGTGCCACGGGGTGGCAGCACGATCTTGTGCTGGGGCTGGGGAACTGCTGGAGACCGACTGAAGCACAGGCTCCATTTTCTGCTGTTTCACAACACCTTTCAATCCAACTGCCTTCCCCTGGCTGCAGGGAATGGCTATGCTGGAGCTGCTCCAAGGCTGGAGCCACATCAGGACCCAGGACCCTTGTCCTCTGGCCCATGATGCAGAGGAGGTGATGAGAGGGCTCTGCACAGCACCCTCAGCAGGATGGGCTTGTTTGGCTGGGATTGCTGTGAGGCTGAGGTTCCGTGGTTCTCCTCTCCCTTCCTGGGAATTTGCAGTCATCACTCAGGGCTGGGAAATTTGCTTAGGAAATTGTCCCCAGAGAGCAGTGTGCACTGTTACTGTCCCTGTCAGGAAAGCTGAGGGGGTTTGGAAACCTCACCCCTTGCTAGAAGCTGGAGCGCTCCAGAATACGTAGAGTTAAGGCTGGCAGGAGCTGCAGTGCAGATGCAAAGGATCCACCCCAGTGAGGAAAATTGGAAGTGGTGATCCTTGAAAGCTGCACCTGCTGTGCCCACAGTGCTTCCAAAAACGCGGTGCCTCTCACCAGACTGGTCCCTGAGCCCATTCCCCACACTGGGCCCACATCCAACACCTAGGTGATCCTCTTCTTCTGCAAGGCTCCCAAAAGCATCCTTTCAGAGAGACTCCAGCCCCGGAGCTGTCTGGGGTTTGTACCAGCAAAAAAGCAAACGATGCAGAGCTTTAAGCGCTGCAAAAAGTAGGGCAGGGAGCTCTCACGTTGAAGAAACTGGAGAAAAAATGTGCGGCAGCAGCCGGAGTGGGAATTGGGAGAGAAAAGCGTCAAGGCGCTGGGAGCTGAGATATGAGTCAGGACAGCTCCTCCCCCTGCACCAAATGACGCTCAGATATTTCAGCCAGGCCCAAAAACGCTGCAGGTTTGGCATCCCGAGCAGCCTGGCAGCTCTAGGCGGCGGGGCCAGGGCAGCCCCGGCAGAGGGGCAGGAAACACGAGCCAGTGGATTTTCGTGCAGGTTTTGAGAACCGATACCCCGGCTCTCCCTGCAGACCAGAAAAGTGACTTTCCAAACCACAGGGCCCTCGGTGCCTGTGCAGAGGCAGCTGCCGGGAAATGCTTGTCCCCACCTGCGCAGGGCCCCTGTGGCGTTGCCCAGGGACAGGGACCTGCCACAGCTGGGTCAGAGCGGCCTCGGCCTCACTGGGGCCACCTCGGCTTCAGGGGAAGGGGGATGTGCATGAGAGCACATTGGGCCCCCCCCGCCCCGATTCTGACCTGGGGCTGCTCTGTGCCTGGTACATTGAGGTGCTGCTCGGTCTGGCAGCGGAATCATGGAATGGTTTGGGTTGGAAGAACTTTTAAAGACCATCTTGTTCCCTACCTTGCCATGGCAGGGACCACCTTCCACCATCCCAGGCTGCTCCAAGCCCTGTCCAGCCTGGCCTTGGGCACTGCCAGGGATCCAGGGGCAGCCACAGCTGCTCTGAGCACCCTGTGCCAGGGCCTGCCCACCCTCATGGGGATAATTCCTTCCCAATATCCCATCTAGCCCAGGCCATTGTAAATAGTCTCGGCCACAATTAGGTCACCCTGAAGCTTCTTTTTCCATGCTGAACAATCCAAATTCTTCCAGCCTTTCCTGATAGGAGAGGTGCTCCTACTCTCTGAGAATCTTTCCTGCTTCACCCTAAATCCACTTTCACCTGCTTCACTGGCTCCCAGTGTGGACTTGGACTTTCCCAGGTGCCTTTTCAATCACCCTGTGTGCCTGGGGGAACTGGTTACCTCAGGGATGGTAGGACATCCTTTGGGGACAGGTGGTAGGGATTGGGAAAAAGCTCCAAACAAACCCCAGCTTAAGACTGTTTTCCTTGGAAACTGGCTGAAGAGACCTTGACAGGTGGAGGTGATGGGGAAGATGACATGAGCTGTCCTGGTACCTGAAGTGAAATGCTGCTGTAGTGAGGATGGCAAAGCCTGGGGCATGCCAGGAATGGGTGCCCCATCCTGCCCCAACCTCTGTGTTGGGGCACATGGGCAAAAGCCACCAAGGCCCCTGTGTCTGATGTGGTGGGGAGAGGAGTGGGCCAGCCCCAGATCTGAGCAGCAGCAGGAGAGTGGCAGTTTTGAGGGGGTGAGAGGGGGAGGGGGGCAAGTTTACAGAGCTCTCAAAGCATGGCAGGAGCAGGGCCCAGTTGTCACATGCCCTTCCCAAGTGATCCCTGGTGCACTGGGATGGAGGCAGGTGAGCAAGGGTTTGGGATGTGCTCCCTTCTCAGGGGACCTGCAAGGAAACGGAGAGCTTTGATGCATGATGGGTCCTCTGGGTGCTTTCCCCTCAGGAACGGACAAGGCTCTGGTTTGTGAAGGGGAGACACTGGTGAGTTCCTGACAGAGGCCTGCAAAGGGCACGTGGAAGTAAAACATCCACCCTTTGTGAGCTCAAGGCTGTCTGCAAAGAGCTCTGAACTGCTTCATGGTGGGTACCTCCAAACCCATCTGCCCACAGAGTTGGGGTTCTGGAGTCTGGTGGGCAGTCCCAACCCTCCTCCGATCTGAGAGCTTTCACCTCCCTGGTCTACTCCATCATGGGAAGGGAGATGCCAAAGGGTTGGGAAGGGCAGAGTGGAGTCTCAGCTCAGCAGGAGAGGTGGCTGCGGGTGCTGAGGACACATTTCCTGAGGGCACATGGCAAGGTGAGACCACAGCTGAAGTCCAAGGAGTGATTTCAGAATCTGATGGTATCTCCCCATCCCCAGCTCTCCCAGACCTCCTGCTGCATCCCAGGTGGCACTTGTCCTTCCCTCCTCCTGGCCAGCTGCATGTTACCCAGGCTGATGCTGGTGCTGGGCTGCAAGGGGCTTTTCCTCTCCGAGGAAATGGTCCTTCTGCACAGGCAGTTGCACGAGAACCACCGAGTGCCTAAACAGAGTCCTGGGACTTGTTTTGGGAAAGGACATTGCACTTCTGGTCCCCAAACAGCTCAGGTGTGTGGTACAGAGCAACACACTCCAGTGGCTGCAGGATCTGTCCCCTTGGCCAGGTGGGGGCTTTGGAACTGCACAGCTGGCCAGGAAAGGTGCTGGAAAGGTGCCACCAATGCCAGTTTTGGGGGTATGCTTCCTGGCAGCCCTGATGCCTGTCCCTGCTCCTGGCCCTCAGAGATGCTCAGATATTCCTGCCCCTTGTCCCGGAGGGTCAAGGTCAAGGGACAGCAAGGTCTGTCACCCACACAGCTCAGCCCTGCACCTCCTGAGCCCATCCTGCCATGGTGGTTCTCATCCCTCCTTCCCAGTATCCCTCCAGAGCATCCTCCATCCCAAGAAGATGGGGAAGCAGCAGTGGCCCATCTGCAGCATGGGGTGCCGTGGGGGCCCGTGGGGTCCCTTCCCCCAGCTGCGTGGCCGCTGGCAGCAGGTGCCTCGGAAAGCTCCGGAGCAGCCCCAGCCCCGGCCCAACCGCCCCGCGCCCGCCACTGGCGCAGCCGGGCGGCGATTTTGGCCATATTTGGGCAAACCCAGCGCCGCGTCCCCCGCCCGCCCGCGTCACTTCGCCTTTTTGAGGTTTCCCTTCGCGCTCTCATTTGCCTCCCGCCCGCCGCCTCCCCGGACCGGCAGTTTCTGGTTGAGTCACTTTTAACGGCCCCGCTCCTGCCCGGCTCCGGGGCACCGGCAGGGCACGGGCAGGGAGCGGGGCTGGGAACACTCGGGGAGCTGCCCCGAACATCCTGCTCGGGGCCCCATCCCGTGCCCGGTGGGGAAATGGGGTTCAGCCCACGCCGGTACCACAGCCCCTCTTTTGGGCTCAGCCGTGCCACAGGTGCTGCAGTTCTAACTTGAAGGTTTGCCATGATGGTGGTAGACAATGCTCTTCCTATCCAAAAAGCTCTCAGGGGCAGTGCTTGGCACTCCTGATTTTTTGGCGCTGCAGATGACCCTAGCACCTGCTCTCCTGGAACATCCCAGGTCAGAGCCCTCTGTCCCAGGAGTCTTTTAGGAGGTCACCCTTGGCATGTCAAGCAGAGAGAGAGCTGTGCCAATCCCTGTGCCACTGTGCTGTCTTCTCAGAGAAAATGTGGTGCCTTGGGAACTCCGTCATTTGGCTTCAGTGTTACCAGTGGCCTGACTGAGACACTGTGGCTCCTTTGGAGCCTGGCCAGGAGATGCTACAACTTGGCTGTGGATCCAGTGGCTCACTCGGCCACTTTCCTGCTGGCCCGAGGGCAGTGGAGGTGGCTCAGGGAGGGTTTGGGTGAGAATATCCTGATCCTCCTTCTCCTCCTCCCGTTCCTCCTTCTCCTCCTCTTCCTCCACAAGGTGCGGGTTGGATGGAAGCCATGGCGTGCTGGATGGGTGGGAATCATGTGAGCGTGGCGGGGCAGCTCCCGTCCCCAGCAGCGAGCGGGGTTCACAGGCCAGGCTGAGGCCCCAGCAGGAGCTCGTCTCCAGCCCTGGGGCTGCGCGCAGCACTTCCCCTGCGGCAGCGCAAACCGCAGGCGAGCAGGGGAAGTTGCTGCAAGGCCGATAAGAAATATCAGCGCTTTCGCAGCGCCTCGGCTGCACAGCCCGACAAGAGCCCTTCCCCCTGCCGTGCCTGGGGCCAGCGGCGCCGCTAACCCGACCTCGGGCTCCCGCTCCCCTGCGTTCCCCGATACTGGGAGAGTTACTGGAAAAGGAACAGTCCTGCGGGCAGAGGGGACCTGGGTGCTGCAGGGTGGCAATGAGGCACCTGCGGTGCTCCTTTCACAGGAAATTTTGGGGTGCATGGCAGTGTCTGACCTGCATCAAGGTGCCCTGAGACAAGGGCAGGCAGGGCAGAGTGGGGGAGCAGTGCCTTGGAGGACATGGTTTGTCACAGAGAGCACCCCGGGGTCCATCAGCAAGCCCCTGGGAGACACCAAGCAGGTGGCAGAGTGTGGAGAGGGGCCTTGGGAAAGCTGGAGACCGGATATTCTCATGAGGTTCCCAGGGGAGGAAACACAGTTGTTTCAGCCTACCCCGACCCCAAAAAGCTCCTGGAGCTCCTTCAGACAGACATGAGTGGAGCAGGACCAAATGCTCCAGAGCCAAGGGCTGGGGTAGGAATTCCTGCAGCCTTGTTTGCCAGCCAGTAAAGTTAACCAGTGGCTGGGGAATGTGGTAAGTTCATCATCAGAGAAGATAACTTTCAGAGACCTTGTCAGAGCCAAAGGAACTAGATCTGCTGATTTTTTCCTTTCTGAGACCCGTGCCAGCAGAAGGAAACCAGCTCAGGACGCAAAATGTCATATCCCCTATCTGTGCTGGGCTGGGGAAAGAGGAAGCGTCGCTTCCCTCCACTTCTCTGCTGGGAAAGTGCCTGTGGCCCCCCTGCATGGCCCCTCAGCAGCACCGGCAGGTGCTGGGCAGGGCTCTGCTAGGGACCCCATTTTGGAAGGCACAGCTTCCTCCCCGCTGCCATCCTGCACATCCCCAGCTCTGGCCACGTGCTTCACTCTCCCCTGACATCTTGTCCTTGGGTGCAATCTCCCTCAGCTGCCTCTCTTGGGAAATATCTTCATCCTGCTTTGCCCCATGGTCAGCCTCAAACTCGAGTTTCCTCACTGGACCTGACTTCTCACCCTGTCTCCTCCCAGCCTGCAGTATTTACCAGGGACCAGTTTGTCATCAGCCAGAAGCATGGCTTTGACCCTGGGTCACAGGGGGAAAGTCCTTCAGTAGCACCTCTGGGGCCAAATCTCTCTCTGGTTGCCCCCCAAAAGGCTCCTTTCTCTGCTGTAAGAGCATGGTTGCCTGCACCCTGTGCAGCTTTCACCCTTTGTGATGGCCTCCACCTCTTCTGGGAACTGTCCCATGGCATGGAGGTGGCTGAGGCACTGGGGGATGTCTCCAGGATGGTCTCTTCGTTGGCAACAATCTACTCTCAGACACGGAGTGGGATTGTTGTGGTGGCCTGTGCAGGGTCAGGAGCTGGATTTGATGATCTTTGTGGATCCCTTCCAGATGAGGATATTCTGTGGTTCACACCAAAAATTATATTTACATGTCTCAGGTCGCTAGGAGGGCCAGTCTGGGAGGCACCCAAAGTCACCTGGCATCAGGAGGCCACCCTATGGATCCAGCCTGCATGTGGTAGCCTCTGCCATGGACAAGTGGCTGCCTACCACAGGTGAGGCAGTGCAATGCTCCTGGCCTCAGAGCTGCCAAAAGGGCCCTGGGCGACATCACCAACAGCACTTACATTCCTTGCTGAATTTCTCTCCAGCACAGGGAGCACAGTGTCCCCAGCCCCATGACCATAAGGGATGGAGATGGGCACAGGGCCAGGGAAGAGTGGAAGACAGGGCAGCCTTTGGTGGCCCAATGCACGGGATTCTGTTTGTTTTTTCCACTGAAACTTCTACCGTTTAAGCCTTGGTGTGGAAAGGGCTTCCCAACTGATTCCCTTTCTCCTAAAGCCTCCTTTACCTGCTGCCATCAGCACATGTGCAGATCAAGTCAAATCACTTCTGCTTGTGCTGCTGCTTGGTTATTTTTGGCTTTGCTCTCCCCTGCAAGCCTCACCAATACCATTTTTTATACATTTCCGTCCAGATTATCAATGTAGAGAGTGAATCGCATTGGCCTAAAAAGAAACCTTTTGCAGATGCACATGAAAACCAGTGCAGGGACAGACATGTCCCCATTTATGGTCATTTTTTGGGGATTTAGTTAGTAGGTTTTTGATCTAGTTTAGTGGTGGGCTTACCCGAACAATGGGATGGGGTGGTGCTGGTTGTGCAAAATCCTCCTGTGCTGTCACCAGGGCCATTGCAACCTGGATGTGCCAACATCTAAACCCACCTTTTGATTTTCTTCTTGGGGCCTATCATCCCTGTTGGTCACTACAGCTGCCCGGGACCAGGGGAAGTTTGGTGTTGCAGAGCCCTGATGGGGTGAGAAGCTTCGGAAGCCTCTTATGCCATGTGTTTCCCAAAGCACAGGTTTAGGGCCTGTGACTCACCTGCATCCCCACTGCTTCACCCCAATGACCAGGCAGCCCCTGAGTCCTGCAGCCCCTGCCACAGGCTGCTGGACCCTCCGTAGGCAGGAACTGTTCCTCTGCAGGTTTCACCACTAGGATGTGGTGAGGGGCCATGGTGCAGCTGAGCAGCCGTGGGAGGTAGATTCAGTTACTGTTACCCGGTGCAAGCCCTTTTTTTTTTTTTTCCCCTTTTCTTTTTTTTTTTTTTTTTTTTTTTTTTTTTTTTTTTTTTTTTTTTTTTTTTTTTCACAAACATGTTTGTTGCTGTCAGCAGCAAAGCCCAAGAGAGCGTAACCGGCTGGTGCTTCCTGGCCCGGTGCTGGGCCGGCTGCGGTCGGGTGCAGGGCGGCACTGGGTGGGACCGGCACCGTTATCGGCTCCGCAGCGACGGCTCTTCCTGTGGTGGGGCCACGTGGGCAGGATGGGGTTAAAAGCAGCCCCGCGCCCCGTAGGGGCCCATTGCTCCCCAGCCAGCACCCCATGCAGCACCCTGCGACTCTGGCAGCGGCACCCAGCACGGGCCACCATTACCTGGCTTGTGCCACCAGCACCTGGCACTCACCTCCACAGCCGGTGTGGACCACCGGCACCTGCGTGGGTCACCCACAGCCAGCGTGGGCCACCAGCACCCAGGAGGGAAGGTCACCCGCGCCCCGAGCCGGTAACGGGGACCCAGCGAGGCGCCTGTGCCGTGCTGGAGGAGCAGCATGGGGTGTCCAGGGGTGCTGGCATCTGTGGCTCTGGTGCCACCGCGAGGGGGGCAGTGGGTGCCAGGGGCCAATGACAGGTAAGGGGGTCCTCCCCACAAGGGGAGCACAGTGGGTGGCCGGGGAGGAGGTGCCGTGCTGGCAGGCGGGTGGAGGCGGGAAGTACCCAAAGCAGAAGTGACACTCAGGGGGTTTTTGGTGGCAGCCAGGACAGGACTGGGTGGACGTGGAGGCTGGTGTGGCAGGTGAGCTCTTGGGGCTGGGTGGTCTCAATTGTGGGGACCTGCAGGTAACCCCGAAGGGCTGTGGGGGCATCCGAAGGATCTCCATGTGTCTGGCAGATGGGGTGAGGGAGGCCCAAGGAGAGCGCCAGGACAGGGAGCTCAGGGCAGGGGATGGGCAAAGGGGACTTCAGTAAGGGATGGGAGAACAAGCAGGGTCCCCATGAGGACATTCCCATTGCCATGGGATCTCCACCATGGGGACAGAGCAGTGCAGGAGGCTCCCATCACACAGATGGAGTTTGCCATGGGTTTGTCACCACAGGGACAAGGCAAAGGAGCCCTCTGTGGCCAGGGTGCCATTTAGGTGGGGTCCTCTCATCGGGACATGGCATGGTGGGCTCTCTGTGGTGCAGATGGGATTTGAGGGACAAAGATGGAGTTTGAGGTGAGATCTCATCCTTGGGGTCCAGACATGGAGGTTCTCTGAGACCAGGGTGTGGTCTGAAGGGCAGCAATGGAGTTCAAGGTGGAATCTCCCTTGTGGGGACAAGGCAAAGGAGTCCTTTGGGAATGGGATTGGGTATGAGGTGGAGGTGTCCCCATGGAGTCATAGCAAACATACCCTCTGTGGCTAGGATGAGGTTTGAGAGGGGATGGTGGGGTTTGGGGTGGGGTCCCCACCAACAGGGACCAGTCATTTGGGTTCTCTGTTACCCACATGGGGTCTGAGGTGCATTCCCTCCTTGAGGGACAAGTAAAAGCTTATTCCTGTGACCAGGATGGGATCTGATGTGTGGTCCTTCCTTTGGGAATGAATCAAAACTGTCCCCTATGACCAGGATGACATATTAAGTGGTCTCCCTGCCTTAGGGAAAAAGTAAGGATGTCCGCTGTGCCCACGACAGGGCTTGAGGTGGGACAATGGGGTATGAGGTAGGGTCTCACCTATGGGGAAAAGGTGAGGATGTCCTCTGTGCTCAGGATGGGGGTTTTGGGGAGACAAGGGCAGGCAAGGCAGGGTCTCCCCCCTGGGATAAGGATGTCCCCCATGCTTGGCATGGCTCCCAGGAGGTGACACTGCCAGAGGCTCTCTGTCCTGGAGCCAGACCAGACCTGCCACTCGCATCCGTGGCCACAGCAAGGCCGGGGTGCCCCATGGCGGGGCCACGTGGGGCATGGCAGTGGCCCTGTGTGGGGGAAGCAGCTCCACGCCGGAGGAGAGCGGCCGCCGACAGCGACTCAGAGACAGTGCAGTCACCCATAAAGTAGAAAGCACTACTAAACAGCACTGCAGGGTGTAGTGTTTCCTACTTTATGGATGAGTGTACTGTGGGCTACGGAGAAGAGAGCACGGAGCAGCGCCGGACCCACAAGCCCATCGGGAGCCACTGCGGGCCAAGAGTGGCCGACGGGCCCTGCCTGGCTCATGGCACCCACCCAGAGCTCCACCACCCTCCTGCGATGCTCTCCTTGTCCCCACACGTCCCCCTGGCACCTGGGATGGCCACGTGGGCAGAGGGGCTGCCAGCCCAGTGTTCCATGAGTGCCACTGAAGGGACCCATCCCATTGGAGTGAGCCTCACACTAGGAGGCCAGGTAGACAGCAGAGACTCCAATGCACATTTTTCCCCCCGTCTTCATTTTCCACATGGTGAAGCCCTGGGAAGAGCAGCGCAGTGGTGGCTATGTGCAGTGGGGGAGGCAAAGTGGGGCTCCTGGTGGGTTCAGCGGGGTGGGGAACTGCTAAATAAAACTCTTTTTGGTATTGACTTATGAATTTTTTTATGCAATTCCTGGGAAATGCAGAACTGGGGAAAAGCTCTTTGCCACACCCAGGGCCCTGTGCAGTGTGGTCATTCCAGATTTGGAGCCTTGGGGAGCCTTGAGGACACCACAGCTGGGGGTGGTGGCCAGCAAATCTCAGCCCATGGACACAAGACTGTCCCCTTCAGTCCCTTGAGGGTCACCAGCAAAGTTGCTGTGTCCCATGGCAGCCCTGGCCATGGTCACAAAGCCAGGTGAAGCCAAAAAATCCTCCTACAATTCCCGTCTCCCTCCATGCACACACCCTGGCCTGTGTTTCCTGGGGGTCTAAAACCAACCCAGCTTCCACAGAGGAGGTTTGGTCCTTGTTCCCAAATGTCAGCTCTCAAAACCCCTTCAGGCATCCCTTTGTCTTTGACTCCCCATGTCCTGCCCGTGGGAGAGAGGATCTAAAAATAGTAGAAAAAATATTAAAAATACTGGTTTTGGTTTTGTTGGGTTTTGTTGGTTTTTTTTTTGTTTTGTTTTTTTGTTTTTTTTTTTTGTTGTTTTTTTAAACCCAAATGTCAGTGGAAAGTTTTTACATTTTGTAAAACTTCTTATGCTGGTCTCGGGATCATCTTTGGGGGGGTTACTGAGTTTTTGGTATTTTTCTTTCACTGAGCTGTCTAGAAAGGACTGGGTGTTTTACTTCTTGCTGTCCCAGCTTTCCCATGTTCCCTGGCTTTGTGGCTATTCAAAGAGGATGTGGAAGGAAAAAAAAAAATCAAATCAAAACTGTCGTCATGGTCACAAGGAGACAAGTTTTTAAACAGTAAAAATGAAAAAGGGCTAAAAAAAACCCTAAGCAGCCACTGTGGACTGCCTTAAGCAGCTTTCGGTTTGTGAGCACCGTGAGGGAAAAGCAAATTCACATTTTTAACATGCAAAAGCTTTGAAAATTTACATCTTAATAATGTGCATTCAAGTATTAGGAAGGATAAATACCCAATTTTTATGACCAAGGCCTATTGTGGTTACAGCTACTACTCAGTGGTCACTGCTGAGAGAGACAGTTGGAAACGTGGTTCTTGCTGAGACCAGCAAATCAGAAACTGCTATTTTTTTCCTGTTTTTTTTTAAATAAAACCCTCTTTTTTCCTAGCCCCTCCTCCATCCTGAAGGTATTTTAGCAGGTTCCTACAAGGAAACATCCTGTCCCTGTTGGGGTGAGCTCCACAGGACCTCGCTGTGTTCATCCATTCCCTGGTTGGTGCCACACAGGTTGGGTGGCTCTGCTGACCCAAAAAATGCCCTGAGCAGGGCAGGGTTTGGGGCTGAGACTCCTCTGGGGGTGGTGGGGGGTGCAGGCGCCCATCCCAGCACTCCCAGGATGGCTCTGGAAGGACTGTAGGGACTGACAGGGCCCAGCCAGGCTCTCGCCAGGCTCTCCTGCACAGCCCCAGTGCCTGAACTGGTGGTGCCATGCCACACCACACCACACCACACCACATTGTCTGGGGCTACCAGGGCTGGGGCTCACTGTGACCCTTGCAGGGCCAGCCCAGCACATTCCACTTCTCGGTTATATTTAACAGGGCTTCCATCCCAGTGCTGCTCCAGAGTGTGGAGCCATTCCCTGCCAGAGTCCATGTGGTGCTGGGGATGGCACGATCAGGGGGATGTGGCCATGTGCATCTCTTCCTTGGAGCTGCTCCATGGCACATCAAACCTCAGGCTTAGGAGGTGGGAATGGGAGCTGGAGGGCTCTTCTGGCAGAGCAGGTGCCCATTTGTGTCACTGCTCATCTCTGCAGCTGCCAGCGTGGCTCATGCACAGAGACATTAGGGATCACGTGCTGGAGCCATTCCCAGGGAACTGCTGGAAAGAGGGTGGGAATGGGTTGGCACACACCAATCACCTCAGCCTGCAGGTGCCCCTGAGTGCTGACATATGTCACTGTCCCCACACCTTGGGGACCGCCCTCAGGGCTGCCTTGGCCCCTCGTGCTCATTCTTGTGCTTCTTTCCCAGCTGAAACCACAGCAGAGCTCCCACTGCCCACTCCAGTCCCTGCTGGAATCCCCAAAACCAGGGGAGGACCTCAGGAGGACTCACCAGGCACTAACTGGACTTAATTGCCTGTAGGACCTGCAGGTGCTGGGCCAGAAGCATCGGTGAGGCTCAGCCCTGGTTCTTCAGGCCTTGGCTGGGGTTTTGTCTTAGGTAAAGCTCTGTTGGGTCTGATCTCCTCAGTGGTCCCTGAATCATCACTGTAAGAATCTTGTCTCCAGCCACATGTGCTGGCTGGAGCCCAGACCAACCAGTTTGTCTGTGGCCCTGCATGTGGCTGGACCCACCTTTGCTGGAGCTTTATCTGTAGCCCTTGCTCTGTCTCCTCCTGATCCTGGCTGGGGTCCCTGTCCTGGTTCCTCTGATCTTGTCTGAGGCTGTTCAGGGATCCCATCACCACTGCCCTGCTCAGAAGTTCTGGGATGGCCCCCTGGGGTTTGAGGACACTGTGTGTTCTGGATCCCACTTGGGTTCCCATTTGCTGCCCACCATGGAGCAGCCCTATCCTTGCTGCTCCCTGATGGAGAGCACAGGGAGCACCATGCCCTGGATCCTTGTCCTGCACAACCAGGCACAGGCCTGGCTTCCTGGAGACCTTTGGAGAGCAGTGGGAGCTGCTGGGGGGGATCTCCTGGAATCCTTTGTCATCTCCCCACATTTGAGCTGTTGATCTTGAGCCATCCAGTGTCACTGCTTCTCTTCATTTTCTCTATATCATCACCTCCTTTCCCTGAGCCTGTGGTTTCCCCTGTCCTGGGGGAGTTTCAAGGATCTTTCTAGGTCTCCTCTGCAGGGAGCACAGCCCCACATCAGATTCCTGGGTGATTTGGAGGACCAAGGGGATCTGGAGTACCCCATCCTTGTAGCCCTCATGAGAACTAGTGACTGACAGCTCAGTGAGCTCTTGACCCATTGAGTCTTCAATAGCCCAGAAGAATTTTTCCTCTCTCTTTTTAAGGAGACTTAATAAGACTTTAAGGACTTATCCAGCTGTAGGCTAGCCAAGATGTATGCAAAAGATGATGTCCAGCTTCCCAAGCTCAGGGCTCCAGGAGATATCCTTTCCCTGGGAATGGTGTGGGGGGTGTGGACACCCTGTCCTTCACCTCACCTAATTGGGGCTTTCACTGAAGGCTGTGGGCAGTCTAGACTTGAGCCTGGGGGATCCTTGGCCCCTCCCTTCTCCAGGGCAGCAGGCCCCAGCAGCGCCCTGGAGCCAGGTGGGTCTGGCACAGATGAGTGGGACTAGGGGAAAGATGCTCGGGGGACAGCAGTGGCAGCACGTCCCAGATGAGCCAAGCCGAGCCTGTGAGCAGCACAGGGCAGTGGAAGCACAAAGCAAGCCAGGGTTTTGAGAGGGCTGACAGCCCTCGAGATCTTATCAGGGCACATTTCTCCTCCCACTGCTGCTGCCTTCTCCTAATGAAACCTGCTTGTTCTGTCTCGCTGGGGAGATGAGCAGTGCCTGGGCGTTCTTCCACGCTGGTTCAGTGGCTGTGGAGCCTGCCTGGTACCTTGCCAGGGGAACAGCCATGGGCAGGAACTGAGGGGATCTGAGCAGTGGGAGATGGTGAGGTCTACCCTGACCTGTTCCTGCAGCAGAAGGAGCCATGTAAGCTGGTGGTTTGAAGGTACATGACTACCAGGACACACAGGAAGGTGGGATCGGTTTTCTGGAATCTTCCATTTGGTCTATTGACTGCATTTTCTGCTCATTACAAGGTTGGGGCTTCCCCCCACCACACACAGACAACCTTTAGCTCAGAGATCTGGGATTCAGGTGGGATGGCAGAGTCCTGCATGCTGTGAGAGGTGACTTGTAGCCACACCCAGATGTGAGAGAGACTCTACCAGACCCAGTGATAACTCTCCACACACAGGACCCATCCAAGTGGGTCTTACCATGGCAATCAGCAGTGAATTTACTGTCTTGATGGTGACTTGTCTGTGCTGCCTGGGTTCAGGCAGATGTGACACATAGCTGATGGCATTGGGTTCAAGAGGTGACATATCTGCACATCTGGATGGGCTGGAGAAGCTGCTCGAAGGAGGTACCTACAAAGTGGTGTAGGGGCACTGACGGGGACATGGAAAATCCCCCACGGTACCTCCCCTGGAGAAGGTGGCCCCCCCAGGGGGCTCCACAACCACAAAGGGAGCAGCACGTGTGAGATGCCAAATGCCATCCCCACGCCACAGCAGGGAGGCACCAACAGTGGGACTGGGAGCTTTGCCACACACAAGGACATGAGGAGGCAGGACCTGTTCCAGCTGCTCGGGGGTTTGGGGATCATCAGTCCCTCTTGCTCTGCAGTGAGCCAAGCAGTGAGTGGGGCTGGGGAGCAGGGCCACACAGATGTCCCTCAGGGTGACCCAGTGGCTTTCCCCTGAGCATCACTAACGCTGTGCAGCCTGATATATGATGTGATCTTCATCAAAGACAGCACAGCAGGGAAGAAGCAGGGAGAGACAGAGCACACGCCTGCCTGCTCCGTGTGGTCAGGGATGGCTGTAGCGTTATGCTGCGAACTCCTGTCGCCAAGGATCACATCAACCACCCTCTCCTTCCCTGCCTGCACCACGCTCTGCCTCTTGTCCCGGCCGTGCCGCAGGAGGGGCCCAGCCCTTTTCAGAAGAAGGTTGTTTCCAGCACAGTGTGTCCGGAAGATACCGAGGTTTAGCTCACATTAAAGGAAGGTGTACGAGCATGCCTGGGAAAGAAACAGGCACCCTGGGGCAGAGCTGAGCATCCCCAGGGCAAAATCGGGCATGCCCGGGGCAGAGATGGGCATCTTTGCAGTAAATCAGGCATCCTAGGACAGAGATGAGCATCTTTGCAGTAAATCAGGCATCCTGGGGCAGAACTGAGCATTCTCGAGGCAGAGATGGGCTTCCCTGGGGCAGAACGGGGCATCATGGGGTAGAGCTGAGCATCCCCGGGACAGAGCTGAGCATCCCTAGCGCACAGCTGGGTATCCCGGGGCCAGAGTCGGGTATCCAGGGCCAGAGCTGAGCAGCTCTGGGGCAGAGCCGGGCAGGGCTCGGGCCGGTGCTGTCCCCAGACCCCCATCCCGGCGGCCTGCGGGACTCCGAGGCTCCCCGGCCCTGTGCGGGGGGCATGCGGTGCCGGGGGATGCGGGCTCAGTCGCCCCCCCGCCGCCGCCTCATCAATAGGCAGCAGACCCCGCTCCCGCAGCGTTGCCGTGGAAACCGGCGGAGCCGCCGCCATTGGCGGCCCGGGGTGCGGCGCGGCCCCCCCGGGGTGCACGGTCCGGCTCCGTATCGATGACTCGGCAGCGGCTGCGCCGGGGGCTGCCCGGGGCCGCGGCGAGGGGCTGGCAGCTCCCCCGGCCCCTCCGCTACGTCATGGGGCCGGGGGCGGCGGGGGCTGAGGGCGGCGGGAGCAGCCTCCGCACGGAGAGCCGCGGATCCGGGCGGGGACGGAGCCATTCTCCGTGCGGGACGGAGCCAGCCCCGGTGCGGGGATGTTACTGCCGCGGCCGCCCCCGGCCCCGCCGCGGAGGAGCGCGGCCCGGGCTGCTCCGCCGCCGCTCTGATGCCCTCGGCTTTCCCCTGCCGGCTCCCGACGGCCCGGGCAGTCCTGGCCGGTGCGGAGTGAGCCCAGCCCTGCCCCAGCCATGCAGGAGCCGGAGCGCGGCGTGCCCAGCGCGGCCCCGGGGCAGAGCGGTGCCCCCGCCGCCTCCGCCCGCCAGGACCTGGACACGAGTGAAGGCGCGGAGGGTGACACGGCCAGCTGCCAGCTGTCTCCGGGGTCGGAGCGGGACGGAGCGCCCCAGCCCCGGGAAGAGTCCGCGGGAACCCCCCGCGTCCCCCCGCCGCAACCCCAGCAGGTTCACTCCGCACTGGAGCTCGTCAGGCCGCTGCGAGAGATGGACCGGACAGACAGACCCCCCCAGGTAAGGCCGGTGTCGGGCTGTGTTTGATCGTTCTGGGGGAGAGGCGGGAGGATGTCACCTCGGTACGAGAGGGGCACGGGGAACTGGGAGCGCGGGGCTGCGGCTCAGCCACCCGCAAAACCATCCCGGTGGGGCTGGCACCTGCCACAGCCGCTGCCGCACACCCGCGAGAGAGAAGGGAACCTTTGCTGCCCTTCAGCAGGGATTTCCAGCTGTCTCTGCCCTGGAAAACGCTGTAACTGCTGCGGGGTCTTGCCGGAGCCCTGACGGAGCCAGCGCTGGGCAGAGCCCACCTGGAGCAGGCATAGTCCTGCACCAGCCAAGGCTGAGCCATCCCTGCGGCATCTCCCCGTTCCGGCAGCATCAGTGGCTCTGCAGGTCGTGGCAGGGACATGATTCACTGCCACCCTCTTCCAGAGCATCCTCTCTCCTCTCTGGGGAGCTCTGGAGGGCTTGGGCCACCTCCACTGCAGGAGGAACCGGCCCCTGCATGCAGCACCCGAGCACCTCGGGGCAGTGCAATGCCCGGCCCCTGCAGCATCTCCCTAAAAACAGCCCAAAAGGCTTCCTCATGGTCTCACCACCCTGATCTAAATCACTGAAGTTCATCGGCTCACCCTGTTTAGGGCAGCTTGCCACCCTTTCCCTTGGGGGACATCAGCCATCTTCCTGGGGTCTCCTGGGATCTGGGGGAGCTCTCTGGTGCTTTTAAAATAGGGGAGAAAATAGCTCTTGACTTTTTCATCTTGAGCACAATGGAAAAGAGCTGACCAGCACTGGTCGGGGTCTAGCACGGGTGTTTTGAGCAAGGCTGTGCTATGCTGCTGAGCCCAGCTGGAGAGCAGCCTGGAGCAGCCTGCAGGAGAAATGGCACCTCTGGAAACCCACTGAGGAAGAACATGATTTCATTCCAGTACAGTTTGTTAAGGGTCTGTTCTGAAGGACTGTTTAGGGTGATGGTTAGGGAAAGACCATGCTGAACCTTGGTCTGACTCTGACCCCAGCCCTGGCTGTGCCAGAAGCACCGCAGTCAAAACATGGGACAGCAGAATGGGATGGATTTCTGTTCCCACCCCTCTTTTGTATCCCAGGAGTCCAGTTGGTTGTGCCAATCTTCAGAGAATCCTGGAATGGTTTGGGTTGGAAGGGACCTTACAGACCATCTCATTCCAGCTCCTGCCATGGACAGGGATACCTTCCACTAGAGCAGCTTGCTGCAAGCCCTGCCTAGCATGTCCTGGAATGCTTTCCTTTGGAAGAGCCAGCTGGCCAGGGAGGGATTAGGTGCTGTGTCTTGGTAGGAGCATGGGTGGGAAGGCTGGGATTGGAAGGAGGGCAGATTGCTGGTTCAGAGGGGGGCTTGTGGGTGCTCCAGCAGCTGAACTGCACCTGTGGGGTGGGAGCTGTGCCCCAGTTCTTGCTGATATCTGCAGTGGGTCCCCCCCATTGGTCTCTGTGGAGGTGACTGCTGAGCACCTGCCATCCAGTTTGCCTTGGTCCTTGGGCTGCACCAAGTGTTTTCCTGTGATCCTGGAGGCTCCTGGCTGTGTGGGAGCCTTCCCACGGCATTCTGGCAGCACCATGGTAGTACCATCATAGCACCATGTACTGGGGCAGCACTGTGGTGGGATTGCTGGTGCTGGTGGTGCTGTGATGTGCTCTGCTGCCAGAGTCATGGTGCTGTGGGACCGGTGTTACTCTGCTGCATCATGGCAGTGCCACAGTAGCACTGTGATGTCATTGGGGTGGTGCTGGTGGTACCATGGCAGTACCATCCTTAACATTGACGTTGATCTCCAGAAAGGTTACCTTGTGTTTTCCCGGGAAAAAAAAATCCAGCAGTTTCTCCTGGAGCCAAGTGGCTTTAGGGATGTGAAAGGCTTCCAGTTCAGCTCTAGGAGGGAGCTCAGTGCTGCTGTCAGCAGCAGAGCAAGTGCTGGTGCTGCTGAGCTGTGGAGCAACACCCTCTGGGTGTCAAGGGGGACACCTCAGCCTGGGGACAAGGTGCTGTGTTAGAGCTGGGGCCAAGACAGGCTTGCTCAGCTGCCCTCCAAAGCTTGGCTGCTCCTGGCCAGGCTGGGAACACGCCCTGTATGTCATGCTGCCAGAGCCGGGCTTCCTTTAGGACATTTGTTCTTGGAATGTCAGAGCTGCACAATGTGAACAGGACAGCTGCCTCCAGGGAGTCCTCTCCTGGTGTGGGGAAGAGCCTCCTGAGGGCTCGTCTCTGACAGTGTTGATTAAAGATGTTGATTTAATGATGAAGCTCTTGCTGTGTGTCCCAGCCTCTGACACCACTGCTCAGCCATTCCCTCGGGGACAGGATGTGAAGAGGCATTAAGTCTGTCTGTAGGTCAAGTTAATCTTGGTGTTCTTGCCTGGGTCTCTCCTGAGTGCAGAATGTGGAGAGCTGTTGCCCTTCTTCCATCTGGGAGTTGGCAGAGGAACTCTGGAGTTAGGGAGGTGGGATGAGGGGGACACACCTGGAGCGTCCCATCCAGCACCTGCCCCCAGAAAAGATGGAAGAGGCTGATCATGTCCTGACCAGGCAAGAGTTGAATTTCTCCAGGGACTGGGATCCCACCAGAGGAATGTTCTCCATAGCCTGATGGGAATTTTCCTTGTTCAGATTTGTGCCCACATCTCTCCATCCATTTGTCACGTGCCCCTACATCCTGCAAGGCGCTGCAGGCTTCCCCAGCTTCTCGGCAGAGCAGTGTGTCCCACCATGGCCCCACTGGATGATGCTCTCTGGGCTTTGTCACAAGTGTATCCTTCCTCCTGGGCCTTTGGAATTCCTCTGGTACTGCTTCCCAAAATTTCTGTGTGGACATGAGACACAAGAAATTACCTTCCTGCTGAGAGTCTCCAGGCACTGCAGGGGTAGGATCCCAATCCAAATAATGAATATCAGAGAAGCAGAAAAACACTGTCTGTGTAGGAAGAATGGGGTTTAAGTGGCACAGATACAGTCTGTCTGGAAATTGGAAAGTTCCCAGAATGTTGTCAGATGGGTTTTAGAGCACTTCCCACAAAAGTTCAGTTGCCTGCATCTCCCAGGGAAAGCTGCTGCAGCAGGATCTGCTTTGTCCCTGGAAAACTCAGGGTGGTTTGGGAGTGGGTTGCTGAAGGGAAGGCTCCCTCCTGGTGCCCTACATTGACAAAGGAAGAGGACCAAGGTCGTTCACTTTCTGCATATTCCCTGCATCCTTCCCTTCCAGGATTACTCATCTCCCCAAGCTCCCCAGATCACTCATGGAAGGGATGAGCTCAGCAGCTGACCATTCCCTGTTCCCATCCCAGAACCACACAGGCAAGGGGCACAGTTAGGGTGCTCTGAGCTGGTTCTCGTGACTTCTTCTCAATCACAAGAGGTTGCTTTGGATCTGAATTTCTTAAAATCGAAGCCTCAGCTTCCCTTGAGGTCATGTGGAGCTGAGAATATTCAATAAGGCCATAAACCCAACTGAAAATGCTTAAATCGAGGAGCCCTCCAGTGAGTAGGAGTTTAAATAGCCACCAAAAAAAAAAAAAAAAAAAAAAAAAAAGTTGGTTCCGGTGGGGCTTAATAAAACAAAGCAGAGACACAGGAAGAATTATAAAATACTGGTAAATATCCTCCATGTCAAGTGCTCAGGCCAAGCTGCATTTAATGATAAGCTAAGTGCATTTTGCAGGAATTTGTGGTGTTTCAAGAGCTTCACCTTTTCCATTGGCAAAGCTAGAAAGCTGCTCGTTCAGTGTCTGAGAGTGTGTAGAGCTGCACCCTTGACTACAAAGGGTAGGTCAGCAGAATGAAAGATGGCAGTAGGACAGGGAGACCTTGGGCAATGGAGCCAGTTCTTGCCATTTCCTGCAATCCCAATTAGAAGATTGTGTTCCATCATGCTCAAATTCTGAGTAAATTAATTTTCCTTGGTTTGGCAGTGCTCAGCCTCATGCAAATGCCTTAGTGCTGTTTGCTGCAGCACTGTAGATGCAAGGCCACCTGAGGCAGCTGTCTGCCAGTGCCTCTCTATTTGTAGGAATGAATGGAAAACAAGGCAAAGTGAGACTAGGAAGGGGAAGGCAATGCTCATTTTAGCTCCTTTTCTGATTAAGCTCACACCTTCTGTGCAAACACATGTCCAAATGGCTTGGCCAGGTCACTTGTGTATGACATGGAGGGTGAGGGACACCAAGCAGTGCCTCTCACTGTGTCCTTGTCTCCTCTGGGCTGGTGGGATTTGGGACAGGGCTGTCATACTGTGCTGTGTTGGCCATTGCCAGACCATGACCGAGATGAGCAAGAACACTGATCCCAACCTAGAATCACAAAATCCCAAAGTGGTTTGGGTTAAGGGGTCCTTAAAGCCCATCCAGTGTCACCCCTGCCATGGCAGGGACACCTTCCCTGTCCCAGGCTGTTCCAAGCCCCAATGTCCAGCCTGGCCTTGGGCACTGCCAGGGATCCAGGGGCAGCCACAGCTGCTCTGGGCACCCTGTGCCAGGGTCTGCCCACCCTCACAGGGAACAATTCCTTCCTATCTAATCATGCCATAGCCTGGGCAACTGGAGCAGGTTTTTAGCCAATGTGACCCAAAAGAAAAGGTGGTTTTGGCCCCTGGGAAGCTGCCAGTGATTTGGAAAACAGGAAGAAGTGGGTGAGAAATTGCAGTCCAGATTTCTGGGCAAAAACTGACTTAGACATATGAAATCTGCCCCTCAGCTCCCTGATGTACTCTGCTAGGTGGAAAAGCAAATATACCTCTTCAGAGCTGGACATGGAGAGGAATTGAGTATTTCCACTTAATCAAAGCACACCTGTGATCATGGATGCTGCTGCTGAGGCTCTGTGCTGAGGAGAGTTGGTGTTGACTTTGCTGTGATCCTCTTAGAGAGCTGTGACTCCTCTTTATGGGCAGGGGATGTACTGAGCTGCAGCTCAGTGGCTTCCCAGGTTAAAGGCAGAAGTTTCATGCCTTTCTTGGGAGTGTTTTTTTGGATTAGAGTTTCTGTTACAGGGAAGATGAGATATCAGAGAACAATCATCCCTACTCCAGCCATCAAATACCAAACCTGGGAAGAATTAAATTTTATCATTCTTCACCAGGGGTTTTGGGGTTTTTTGCATGTTCACAAAATAGAATTATCTGACACGTGGCATCCAGAAAGAGTCCAGATGCTCCACAAAGACCTCAGGGTGCTCTGGGCTTGAGCCTGCAGTGCTGGGAGCTGCAGACTGACCTCTGCTTAGAACTAAGCAACAAAAAGCTCCAAAAATGTCTTATAGTAAGCCAGTACACGTTTTAGCTCAAATGATTTGCAATGTGCATGAGTACACAGCAGCAGAGGTTGCGAAGTCTTTCTGTGTTTGCACTGAAGTTTTTCACACATTTCTTCCCACATCTTCTACGTTTTGCATTTTTATTATATGGTAGAAATACTGTTGCATGAGCTACTTCTCTGCAGATTCAATTATTTGTTCAGCAACAACCAGAAAATTCTGCAGTGAGGGGAAAAGACAGCTTAGCTGTCATGCTACAGCCTGAGCAGGTTTTATGGTGCACAGCCTGTCTTCCATGCATTCCCCAGGTGGGCAGTGAAACAGAGACATCCCCTGAGTGCAGTGAGCACAGATGAGCACAGTCCTGCTTTACCAAGAGTGGAGCTTGGCCAAATCTTTTTGGAAGCTGGTAAGAGACAAGCTGTAAAAGACAAGAATACCAGTGTTCAAAGGGTAGTTTGAGGCTTTTCAAAGGGTAGAAAAGGCTTTTTACCTTTGTTTCACCTTACAAAATGCAAATATCTTTCTCACAAGGTGTGTAGGGGGCAAAGACCCTGCAGGGGACACAGGGGTGGCCAGGGGTCACACAGTGGCCCAAGAGCAGGAGGGTGATGTTCCTGTACTTGAGGATTGTTGCACAACCTGGTGCTGCTGCAGGTTGTCTGATGGATCAGCTGCAGTTTGTGGCTGCACACAACCTGGGATTGCAAAACACTTAGTGCTTAACAGGGAGAGAGCTGGGTCACAGCTGGGGAAAGGCTGTCCAGGGCCACACAGACCTCATCATGCCTCCACTCCAGGCGGGTCATGGCCGTCTAGAAGCAGGGACACGTCTCCATAGCCCACTGGAGAGCAGGATCACAAGCAAACTGGCCAAACAAAGGAACTGGCCATACCATCATTGTTCAGCCAGATAAGAACCTGCAACCTGAGCAGCACCTGTCCCCTGCCAGAGTCCCTCATGGCTTCTCCAAACCCTCCATTCCTCACAATTCCCTGTCCTATTTTCTGTCTGATGGTGAAGGATGAAGAATCACATGTGCAGCACCTCAGGAGCATTTCAGAGCCACCTTCCTAGCAGCCGTGAGGTATTTCAGTGTCATTTTCTTTCATCTCCTTGCAAATCCTCCTGTTTTTTGGATTTGCTGTCAAAGGTGAGGAATTGTGCTGCATTGCACCCCTGGATTCAGCTGCAGCCTTGGATTTTGGAGAGCTGATCCACTGCCTTGCGAGTTTATTTTCCACTCACATTCCTCCCCATCTCAGTTTTGCAGGAACATTAATTTCTCCCTGGTTGGGGGGCTGGAGAAGCTGAGCTCATCAAAGGACAGTGAACCAGGGCCATCACAGCTACTGAGCTGATTATTCTCCTCCTGGAATAGCTGGGTTTGTGCTCCTGGGATTCATAATGACACTTCCACCGAGGGTTTAAAGATAGAGAGGACCTGGTTTTGTGAGACTCCAGTTTTAGCTGCATCTCATTTTAAACACCCAGTCAGAAGCATATGAAGAGCTGGCAGTGGTCAGAGAGTGTGCAGGAGAGGATGCTTGGAGAAATGCAGAGAAACAGCAAATGTATAGTGACTGCTCCCGTGAATATTCCCTCAATATCTTCCAGTTCATGGCTCTAGCACTCCTCATGCTGGAGGCAGGATTTTTGAAGTTAATAGCCTTGGATGGATTTTTTCTTCCTTGAATTTGTTACATGGGGTGATAAAAATCAGATAAATGAGGAAATCACATAAATAAGGGCAAGTAGTGGGCTGGAAGAGGGATGGGCAGCAGGAGAAAATGCTGACTGATGGAAAGGAGAGTTGGCAGCACATAGGGCAGTGGGGAAGTGCCCTAAAGGCAGAGGCACAAGAGAGATGTTTGTGTCTGAAACCAGGAATGGCGCAAAATGCAGGAAGGAAGAGGGACAAGCACACAGGGATGCACTGCGTGTCAGAGGAGTGGCAGGATAACCAAGCTTCATCCCAGGCATGTCTTACTTCTCCCATACCTTTGGCAGCACTGTCCCTGTTCGCTGGGTGGGGATGTGCTGGCTGCTCGCTGTGCCAGCAGCAGCGGCGCTGGGGTTTGCTCTGCTCACTGACCGAACAGGAGGTGAGGCTATTTTTGTCTTGCTTTTGACATGCAGTGAGGACACTGTAGAAGAGCAGCCTATGGAAAATAACTTTGTCCTGTGAGGTGGCTGATTCCCTTCAAACTGTCTGGAAGAGGAGAAAATGGATTGGCAATGACAGGCTTCATTTCCAAGTGAAGAGGATTGAGAAGTTAAGGGAACTAATTACTAAAGTCAGGTGGAATGAACAGCTAAAGGGCTTTGACATGGTGGAGGCTTGGGGACAATTATTTCAAATGAAGGAGAGGTGGTGGATTTAATATATCCAAGATAGCAGGAGAGCTGGCATAGTTTCACCTGGGAAATCACTCTGCAAGGTGACTGAAGAGGGGGGGTTGTGTTCAGAGATGGCTCCTGCAAAGCAAACCCAGGAACTGGACCCTGGATCATCTGCAGATGGAGAAGTCAGGGCATTTTGAAATTGTCAGTGGTTTATACACCTTCAAATTGTGTGTGGTTTCTACACCCTCAAATTAGGTTTGTTTTCAAATCAGCTGTGTGCTTGCCTGTTTCCAAAGGCCACCTGAGACGTCCTGGTCATGGGGCCACCTGGTAAATTCCTCGTCCCTGTCTGGCTTTCAGCAGGGATTTCAAAGCAAGGCTGGGTTTAGACTTTGGCTGTTCCCCGGGGCTGGCTGGAGGAGCCCTGGGCCAGTGGATGCCAGGCTGTGCCACGGTGCTGCCACAGCCCCAGCCGCAATGCAGAGCATGGCTGCATGCAGTGCCTGGCTGATTTACTGTCCCCCCTATGGCCTCCTGCAAGTTTTCTGCAGGACTTTAAGGACGGTGCTGGATGCTGGGTGCTCCAGAGGGATTTTGCATGCATGACCCATTTAACAGCCTGGCTGGGCAGCTCTCCCTGCAAAAGCCGCTGCAGCTCTCCAGTGCATTTGAAGCTTTCAGGTGAAAAAGCAGCAGTTTTCTGGCAGCTGCCATGCTGAAGCTTTTCTTTCTTTGCTGTTCTCAACGCAGCTTGGAGAAACTTAGGGCTCTACCTGCCAAAAGATTTGACTGATGAAATGGAGGCTTCAAAGCCATGTGCCTGCTGCTCTCCTCCCTCAGCATCCCTGCTGTACTGCTCCTGCCTTCCTCTCATTTTAGAAACTTTCCCTGTGGCAAAAGACCATGTCACTTGTGTTAATTTTTAGGTTAATGTGTTAGTGGCCAAGGATGCTCCTTAACTGGGGAATGTGGCTGCCTTGGCTCACAGAAAACCTCCCTGACCAATGAATGCATTTGGATTTCAGCTCCTGCTGCCACTTCTCTATGTCTTCATCTGGATGAGTCACTTTGGGGGGAGCCTCTGCATCTCTCCTCCCTAATGATTTCTTCCAGCTCCCCATGAAAAACACGGTGGGAGCCCCAAGTGCAGCCAGCAGCGAGATTGCACCGTGCAGCGCAGGATCCTTAAGAAACTGCAGAGCGGTTGATAAATTAAAAGCCATTTCATTATAGGAAATGAATGTTTAATGAGTGTGGGATGACGTCTAGACAGCCCTTCGGTTCCAGGCTCTCTGTGGTCTTGGAGAAGGGCTCAGCTAACGCAGCCAGCACTGGCTCAGAGCCAACGGGAGGGTTTGGCAAAGCTTTCATGGCAGTGAGGTCCCCGCGCGGGACAGACGTCCTGGCACAGCAGGGACCTCCTGCCTCCATGTCTTCTTGCTGCTGCTGTCCCTCTCTGGGCAAAGCCCCAAGGAGCTGCGGCTGCAGAGGGACGTGCTGGCACAGGGGAAGCTCGGCCCTGTGCCTGGCCCCAGCCTGGAGCACAGAGCCACACTCTCCTGCTCCATGGCACCTTGCCTGGGGAGGCTGCAACATCCACAGAATGGGAAGGGACATGCCAGCCTTTGCCATGTCGTGACACGAAACCTAGGCTCAACTGGGGACAGCCTGGCATGGTTGGGGGTGAGGGGTTATGAGCCTTTGCATCCTGCCCTGATAAAATGGTTTATGGCTACAGAAATGGGGTTTCAAATGCAGAAATTTGAATGTAGGTCTCCAAAGTATCCCCATGCCATGCTGGAGGTGCTGATTCGCATACTGAAACCCCATGCTGCTGATGTCAGAAGTCCTGGCTGGCTGATGGGGAGGCAGGAGCACATCAGCTCCTCCTCAGAAGCTCCCCTGCTCCCATTGCAGTGCAGAGGCTGCTGGCTCACAGTGCTTGCCCTGTCTCAGGGCAACCACAGACAAGAATTTTGAGGCCTCTTGGCAGTGGCAAGGAGATGGAAATAATGCACTTTGACTTCATCACAGGGCTGCCTGCTTGGCTCTGGGGGTGGCAGCAGGGAAACAGCCTGAGGCACTGCCATTCACAGCCCAGGAGATGCTGTTAGGACCCCTCTATCCATGAACCTGCCTTGCTTTGTCCCCTCTGTCACCTGCAGTGCCTGCTATGTGGACTCACAGGCCGAGGAAGTGCTTTGCTGTTCCTGGAGCTGGTGATGGGGGAAATGGTCTATGGGACACCTCCCTGTCCCTGTAATGCTGCAGGGATGGGACTGATGCTGCAGGAGCTGGGCATAGAGCTGTGCACATGGCTCCCCGGGGAGCTTCTTGACATCCCTGTGGATGCTGAGTTCAGGGATTTCCTTTGTTCCTGGGCCCACCCTGACCATCCCTGGGAGCAGCCCTAAGTTGTTGGAATGCAAGAGGGGGCATCCAGGTGCTGCAGTGTCATGTCCCCAGGAATGGTGGCCTGGAGTGCCTAGGAGGGAAAAAAATAGAGGAAGATGCATTCTTGCCTTCCCACGTGGGTGGCAGTACAGTCTCCTTCTATGCGACTTATTTCACTCCAGCTTTCACAAATCCTGGGATTTCTGTGGGGGAGGATGGGCATCTACATACCACTCTGCCAAAAGCCTGTCAGCTCAAGGCACATCATATCCTGGTGTCTTATGGGGGTTGATGGGGCTGGGGACACAATGTGAGGCTGATGGGAAGGGGGTGTCATCTTCTAATTATTTTTGTTTGTTTGTTTGTTTGTTGTGTTGTTGTTGTTTTCAACCTCCTTCAGCTATGTTTTCCCTCCCTCCTTTGTCAAGGCATTTCCATGCAAGTGTGAGAGATTGGGAGAGCCATGGGCATGGCATCATGCTCGGGAATTCAGTGGGAGGGGACTTTGTGGCACTGGTCTCCTGCCCTATCTTTACAGTGGACATGATGGAGAAACCAGAATTGTTCAAGAGTGTAATGAGACCTCCTAGAGCTGTACTCCTGTCTGAGCTCTTGCTATCCAGAAAGCTTGGGCAGCATTCCTTTGGGAGTGAGGGATATTTCCCCTGTAGCTTTGGCTGGAAAACCGCAGGGCAGAGCTGTGCACACCAGGAAGGTCACGGCCATTCAGCAGAGACTTGTTGGGCTCTGGGAGCGGGTCCTGCAAGACCCGCCTGGCTGCTGGAAAAACATGTGGCTGGATCTTCCCGAGGCACTGCCACATGGCAGCTGTGAAGCAACAGCTCAGCTCCGAGCTTTGCTAACACCCAGAAATCCTTGCTGGGAGCTGCTCCGGTAGTGAGCCTGTGGTGAGCTGCTCTCAGCAGGAAGCAGCAACCGCAAAACTCTATATACAGCTCCTGGCAGAGCTGCTGCTGCTGCTGCTGCTGCTGCTGATTTTGAGGTGCCAAAAAGAAGGTGGTGTTTGCAAAGAATCTTGCATGTCACCTTCCAGAGCCAAGGCTGACACAGAAGGAAAGATCTGGAGTCTGACTTCGGGGCACTCTCCTGAGTCAAACACGAGTGCTGGTATGGGGAAGAGGGCAAGGAAGTCTGGTTGTCTCCAAAGCCATGTGGTGCTGGAAGCCACTGGGTCCCTTAGCCATGGGGAGCAGCACACATGTCTGGGGTGTCAGGAGTTGTATTCTGCCTGCTGGGGTCTTGTGGCTCTGCCCATGCTTCACCTGAGCCCATTTGGATGGTTCCCTGGCTCAGGACAACTGAAGGATCTGGGCTTTTACCCTGGGTGGAAGTTGAAAGAATTCTTAAAGCTATGGAGATGGCAGCTGTCACCCTCAGGGTGACTTCAAAGGCCAGTTGTTCCCCACTGGACATGCAGCCCCCTGCCTCCTCCTGAAATCAGCCCCTATATCCCACCCTTTGCCACCAGCACCATGACCCTGCCAAGCACTGGCACAGGGAGGCTCGGCTCATCATGGGGCTGCGGCTCAGGTGAGGCTGTGACCCCTCTGCCACTGCCCCTGGTGAATCCCTGTGGTCCTGCAGGACCTGCAGATGCTGCCCCAGGCAGGTGAAGTCCTGTGGCCCTGCAGGATGTGCCCCAGACAGGTGAAACCCTGCCTTGCCTCTCCGTGCTGTTTTGCAGAGTGGGGCTGACTACAGCTTCCTTGTGAGCCAGAACACAAAGCTCCTGAGTGCGCTGGAGGACCTGCGGCACCGCTGCTCCAGCCTGGCTGAGGAGAACAGCTTGCTGGTGAGCAGGAGATGCTGTCATGGGATGCTCTGAGGGGAGGGAGTCCTGGACACAGAAAGCTGCTGTGTGCTACCAACTCTAAGAGATCACAGAATCACAGAACATACTGAGTGGGAAGGCATCCACAAGGATAATAGAGTCCAAGTCCTGGCCCTGCACAGAACCATCCCCAAGAGTCACACCTTGTGCAGGACTATTGCCCAAATGCTTCTTGAACTCATGGGATAATCTGGGCAGGGCCAGAGGACAGAAAATGACTGGGTGCTTTGGGTCCCCTGGGTCCCTTCACCCTGCAGCCCTCAGCTGGAGCTGGACCCTTCCCTGCAGTCCAGAGCAGGGCTAGGCAGGGGAGGGGAAGTCGCTCTTGATTCCTCTTTAACTGGAAAAGCAGAAACACTGATTCACTCAGCCTCGGCTGTGGGTGACAGTGCAGCACTGCCTCCTGCTCCCATGAGAGCCCAGCACCAAGATCTTCCCCAGCTGCACCCCAAAGCCAAGCCAGGCTGCCACAGCGTGGGCCCTCTGCCTTCTGCCTCATCCTTCATCCCTGACTCCCCAGGTAGGCAGCCAGGACTCTCAGGAAAGAGGAGATATTGCCCTCCTGCATCTTCCCTGGAGAGCACCATCCCTTACCCAGCCCTGTAGTGTGAGGGTGCAGCCCAGTCATGCTGGGCAAATCTGATTGCTCAGCATTTCAGATTTATATCACCCCATTCAAAACACATACTTTAGATCATCTTCTTACACAAAAAGCATAAATTCAGCATGACCTACACCCTGAGTGGTTACCCTTTATCAATCATCTGGATTTTAGTGAAGCACAAGCCTGTGTGTTAAATTTGACTCTCAAAAATCAGGCACAGCCTTCCAGCCCAGGTGCCCATAGTGCACTCTCACAGGGGGAGGGAGGGAAATAATTGTGAGGATCAGTCGACCTGACATTTCTGTTGATGTGAAAAGATGGCACAACACATCTGGGTTTGACCTTGGGAGAAGGAGCCATTTGCAAGTGGCAGCTTATTAGAACAGACAGATAACAAATAAAAGGGGATTAAGAGTGAACAGAATCAATAGGAAGAAAAAGGAAATTTGCTTTGCAAATATAATAAAGTCCTTTGTTGCCTTCTCCTGCTCATGCTTTGGGGTCAGGACAGAAAGGACACAGATAAGCTTGCTGTGGTGATGCAGTACAAATCCTCAGGGATGTGTCGAATCCTGTAATCCTGGGGAAATAAACTAGGAAGACTCTGGAAGATAAAGCCCAAAGGATGGGTGGCCAGGATACCCTGATGCAGGAGACATGTTGAGTCCTAGCACAGCCTGCAACAGGGAGGTTGTAGATGGAGATGGACCATGTGGGATGGTCTGGGGTGGGATGAGGGGCATCTCATGATGACCGAGAGGTCACATTAACAAAAATACCAGGGAAACACAGGTTTCAGGGAGTGGAGACAGAGACTGGCGTTCAATGATTGGGATAGTTCTAGGCGAACAGGCCAAGCCCTGGCTGGGAAAAGGCCTGTGTGCCCTACGTAGGTCTGGTAGAGGCAGAGACGTTGGCTCCTGAGCAAAGGCTTCACCTCTAACTTCTCCTTCTGCTCTCCAGCGCAGGAGCTGCTTCCCCCAGACAGAGGAGAAGGTGAAGCACCTGAAGAGGAAGAACGCGGAGCTGGCGGTGATTGCCAAGCGCCTGGAGGAGAGAGCCCGGAAGCTCCAGGAGGCAAACCTCAAAGTGGTGTGTGCTGGGACCTGCTGCAGCTGGGGAGCTGGGCTGGGAGAGCACCTCACCACCAGGACCTTTGGTTTTCTGCTTCCATTGAGCTATAAAGGCCTTTCCTTTCCCTTTTTCTTAAACCTACAGTAAATATGCTTTGCCTGTTATAGCAGAGCAAGAGTCACCAACCCCAGCCATCACCAGCTTCTCTACTCCACTTGGAGGCTGGTTTGAGGAGTTTCTTTCTGCTTGGTTTCTTACTGTAAAGTCATAGTTTAAAGTAATTAACTCAGCTTTCTTCGGGCAAGTCATGAAAATAATTCATCTGACTTCATCAAAAAGAAACAGGAAGGATTTGAATAAGAAAAGGAGTGTGGTGAAGCAAAACAGGAAGGGGTGAGAGGCAGCTCTGTCCCATCCACACCTCACTGGAAATGCTGTGCAAAGCCACAGGGCTTCTGCCTTTTCCAACCCAACAGCAGCTTGTTGTGAACCCTGGAGTGTGTGACATGGTGCAGCAGGAGTGGGAGGTGTCTGTAGGGTGTGGGATCTTGGGCACACCTTCCTGAAGGAAAGCAGGGATTGTGATGGGTAATTCAAGCCATTTAGGGTAGAAAGGAGGAAGTGAAAGTTGTGCTGGAGAGAAGGTAGGGGGATTTCCTGGCATTGCTGCCCTCTCTGTCCCCAGGCACTGTCTCGCCCGTCTGTCACGGGGTTTTGGTACTTGCAGGGCAACAGATGGACTTGTCAGATACTATGGTAAGAGAAACCATTTGACATACTATGCAGACCCTCCCACACCTCTACAAATACTGTTTTATTTGTTTCCCCAGTGAAACCTTGGAGTGGGGACAGTTTAGGGCCTGTGCAAGTCCTGGAGCACTGACTTGTTGGGTTCCTGTGCTGGCCTAGTTGTCCTGACAGGAGCAAGTGCTGGGATGGCTGAACCTTGTGGAGAGTGGGCTTGAGGCAGGACCAGAGAAAGGGCTCTGAGGGGACATCCCAGGTCACTGTCCCAGGCAGCCTCAGCTCCTGCCTGGGCAGAGCCTGTACTTAGCCAGCTGCCTGTTCCTGCCTGCCCCACTCCCCCTAAGCACACTGCCATCCTCACCTTATGCTTTCCTCTCTTGCAGGGGGCGTGTAAACCCAAACTGCTTTTCCTCCAGTCCTGTTTTTTTTCCCCAGTGTTCCCTGGCTGTGCTGGCCCTAGCTCTCCTTAGCCTCTGCCTTTCCCTCTATCTTCTGCCCATCCAAGCTGAAGCTCTTTCCTGCTAGAAACTCATGGAATCTCTGTTTCTCTTCCTGGCCACCTCTGTCCTTGATCCCATGCTGTATTTGATCCCATGCTCATCTTTCCTGCCATTCTCCCCTCCTCTCTGCTGCCTTCTTTTGTCTTTTTTACCTCATCCTGTTTTTCTCTTCTTCCCCTCCCCACTTCTGCCCCACCTTCAGCCCCCATGCTGGCTGTACCTATTAAATACCTTGTCCTTCCCTCTTTGAACCTCTTCTTTGAGCTACTTTTCCATCCAGCCTTTCCTCTTCTACTTTTTCACAGGTCTGTCCTGCTCCTCTGTCTGTTTGTCTGTCCTTTGGGGCCAGGCTGAATTTTTTGATAGTGCTCCCTGTGCTAGGTGATGGGGTGGTGGTTGTTGAACACCAAAGGGTGATGGAGTGGTTTTAAGGAACACCAAAGGGTGATGGGGTGGTGGTTATCACACATGAACACCCCTTACTGCTCTCTGGTGTAGGTAACTGCTCCAGTGCCTCTGAAGGGCTCCAGCCTGGAACTGTGCAAAAAAGCATTTGCCCACCAGCGTGCCAAGGACCTGACAGAGCAAGCCAGTGCTCTCCTGGCAAAAGACAAGCAGATTGAAGCTCTTCAGCAGGAATGCCGGGAACTGCAGGCTAAACTCTTGGCAGGGAAGGTGAGACATTTTGTGGGACATCAATCTGGGGCTGGGGACAAGCACAACAGCGGTGATGGAAACCAGACTCCAGGAAGTGGTGTGAGGGGAATTAGCCTCACAGTGGAGGCTGAAAACAGGGGAGAGGATTTGATGCAAGGGCTGAATGGGGACACCTGGAGGAGTGTGTGGTGGAGACTGTCCAGTTCTCTCCAGAAGTGTGTGTTGGGGGACACCCTGCTTGTCCCTGCAATTCATGGATCTGAGCTACCATTTCCAGCAGTGACTAAAACTCCTTCCCTGGAAACTCCCTGACAGGCCCCAGACACAGGGTGACTTTTCAAAGGGCTGAGCTGTAAGCAAGATGTAGAAGCAGGGCCTCCTTTTAAAGTGCTTTTTTGAGAAGCCAACCACTACATTCCCAAAAACCAGTCTACGTCCCCAGCCTTGAGCTGCAGTTTTCTGAAGAGTCACAGCCACCATGAAACTGAGGATAACTCAATGCCTCCTGACATGTTTGTGACGAAGGCTACAAATCACCAGGCAGGGCTGGGTGTTCATTAAACCATCCCCAGTGCTGGTGTCTGCATCTGGGCTGGTGATCTGCATTCCCTTCAGTACCAGCACAGGCCATGCCAATATAAATGGTGAGATAAAGTGGTAATTCAGCTCATCCTGAGATCTAGGACTGGTCAGATGTGTCACTCCTGCAGAGCTATTCTCTGTGATGGCTCTGAAAAGAGCCTCTGCGGACAGTTGGGGCTGGGTGAGATGGTTCCCACTCAAGGTGACTAAAGCAACATGTTCTGGGCATCTCAGCTGCATTGATTCCCAAACTGGATGCTTTCAGTTTAGGTCAGTTCAAATCTTCAGAGGATCTCAGTAACTCTTGGGCCCGTGCTGATTTCCCTGGTTTGCTAATGCAAATGTGGCCAAGTGCCACCCTACCTCCCTGATCCCAGCTGAGCTGAATACTTGCACTTCTACCTGTCCTACTTATGTGATATTTAGGTGACAAATACTTCCTCACTTAAACCAGCTTTATTTTTGTCCCTGACCTCCACATATGTTCAGTTTAAATACAGGTTTGAAGGTGGATTCTCAGTTTTTCCCTAAGGTAGATCTAGTCAGGATTAGAACAAAGGGATGTATTTGGTACTTGTGCAGAGCTGCCCCATTGATCTTTCCTGGCATTAAACCACAGACAAACTTACCTAGGTCTTTCTGTGCTCCACAGTGTCAGCAAGAAGTTTCCTTCCCATTTCTTTGATTTCTCACCTCAGGCCCCCACAGAAAGGGGAACAGACCCTTTTGAAAACACTCTGATTTTCCTAGCAGAGTGTGCTGGGCAGCCTGAACTTGCTAGGGACAGGAGTGACAGATTGCAAAGGAATGTGACAGAAGTGGGTGAGCAAGATTCATTCCTGGCCAAGAAAAAGCACATGAGTGCCATCCCCAGGGCTGACAAATTCAGTCACTGCCTTCCTAGGCTGACCTGGGTGACCTGAGTGACCACCCTGTCCCGGAAGGTGACCCTGCCTGTGGCACCAGCAACTGGGACATTGATGCCTGAGCAGAGAATCCACAGTAGAGAACGCAATATAGATCATTCTGTCTGATCTTATTTTTCCCATTTCTCTTCCAAGCAAACTGCTCATTAAATTTTAATTTCCAGCTACTTGAAATTCCAAATTCCCCTAATCTGTCTGCAGCATGCAAAATGCATTATGCCAATGAAGGGTGTTTTATGCAGAGATATGATGTTCATGCTCAGAGTTTGTAACCAAATCAATTTTAATCTTGGGTATTTAAATCAGTAGAAATTTTTCAGTAGCTATGAAATGGATCCACTCGTTCCCTGGCAGTAGCAGGACTTACAAGCTGCAGCCTGGGCTGCAAATGCATTGGCCTTGTTTTGCAAAGCCAGGGCTCTTAGGACAGAATAAAATAATTTCCTGAGATCATACTCCAAGTGATCTGCTTCCAACCAAACCCCGACTCCAGCTAAATTCTTCGAAGTGGAGGACTGGGGGGAACAGCTGCAGGGGATGGGTATAATAGAAACTGAGGAGAGGACTGAGCTTTTTTTCTACTCCCTTGTTCCCCAGGCTCCAGAGGCTGTCTGTTGGGGGAATAGCTGCCTTTTTGTGGTGGGGGAGGGGAGATCTTATACATGGCCCCAGCCAATTTTGTTTAAAGAACTACTACCCTGATAGCCTGAACATGGGTCTGGCACAGAGGGGGCCCAGCTGCTCACTTCTTGAATCTATAATCAGTTCCCATTAATGCTGCCTCAGTTTCCTGCTTGCAGTGTGAGAGTAACCATGGTTCTCTCCATGAATTGTATTTATAAAGCACACACTATTTTTAGGGCAAATAAGAAGCAAACAGGGAAGCAGATTAAATTTGTTCTGGATAACAATTATGTCTTGAATTCTCTGGTTTAGGAGCTTTCCAGGGGAATGAACAATGTCTCCTCCAGCAGCAGATTTTCAAAGACAGGTTTTCATAACGTGATTTTGTACATACAGACATGCAAGTATGTGTTTCTTCAGCTTCCTGAAATCTGGAAACCCTCTCCTTGGTTTTGTGAGAATCAGATTGTGCTGGTTTCCTTCAAAAGCTGCTGTGTTTGGGTCATGAGTGGATGAGAGTGACCCCTTGTGCTATAGATAGGTGTCCATCACACATACTGTCTTAAGAGGAGAGAAATCAAGAATGTTAGGAAACCAAATATTATCCTGAGGAAGAACTGACCAAATCCCAGATGTTCTTCATTCCTGCAGCCTCTCAAAGCCCAGTGCTTGTCAGCACCCACACCAAGGAGTAAAGAAAGCAGTGAGAGCTCTGGTTTGGTTGGGCTGTGTAATGACATTATCCTGCCACGCTCTCTGCTGGCATGTGCTGAGATGGCCCATGCTTAGAAAAGCCCTGGGAGAGCTGCACGAGCATTACAGGCTGGGTTTTATCTTCACGAGGAATAACGGATTTGCATCAAGGATGTAAAGTGAGTTTTGAGGCTTTGGAGACTCAGGAATCAGCCACGAGTGTATGCCACACTACCTGGGTTTTCCCAGCCTGTCCTCTTTTGGAGTTTGCATGTTAAATGTGACGTTTCACCTTTTGAAGCCTGTCAGTGCATGGTGCCATGGTTGGTTTCCCACAGGACGATCCTCGCTGCCTGAACATCATCGAGTTCGACCGCCTGCTGCGGGAATCGCAGCAAGAGGTGCTGCGGCTCCAGAGGCAGATTGCGCTCAAGAATTTCAAGGAGTGTCTGCGTTCTTCCAAAATGAGCACAGACAGTGCCATGCCCAGTGCTGCTGCACGTCTGGGACCAACAAATTCCTGCCTCAAAGGTGCATCTCGACTGAAGGAGGCCTTGGGAGACCCAGTACTGGGAGGGAGAGCTCGCAGGGAGGTGAGACAAGTGGGTCAACAATCAGAAAGTTTGGCTATTTAATTTCTCAGTTAATTGCTGTTCTTATGGAAAGGTGAGGGCTGTGGTTCACATCTGCTGCAAATAGGCGCAGTACTGGTTTCCAAAGGGACAGATTCCAGCACCAGGTCTCAGGGTGAGGAGGGACGTGGGTGCTGCTGGCAGCCCACAGCAGCACAGGGACACTGAGCTGTACCAGGAGCTCAGTCCTGCTCATCTTCCCTAGCACAGGGCTCCTGTGCTGCGTTTTTCCACCTAGGAAAAACAGGTAATGTTTCTTCTTTATAGAGTCACGGAATGGTTTTGATTGGAGGGATCTTAAAAGTACATCTCATTGCATCCCCTGCCACGGACAGGGACACCTTCCACTATCCCAGGCTGCTCCAAGCCCTGTCCAGCCTGGCCATGTACTCTTCCAGGGATGGGGCAGCCACAGCTTCTCCGGGCACCCTGTTACAGGGCTTCCTCACCCTCCTAGCCGGGAATTCCTGCCCAATATCCCATCCATCCCTGCCCTCTGGCAGAGGGAAGCCATTCCCTGTGTCCTGTTCCTCTACCCCTTGTCCCCAGTCCCTCTCCAGCTCTCCTGGAGCCCCTTTATGCCCTGGAAGGGGCTCTGAGATCTCCCTGGAGCCTTCTCTCCACGTGAACATCCCCAGCTCGCCCAGCGTGGCTCCAGAACAGAGGGGCTCCAGCCCTTGGAGCAGCTCCGGGGCCTCCTCTGGACTTGGTCCAGCATCGGGGCCCCCAAGCTGGAGGCATCGCCATCGGGTGTCACCAGAGCAACGGGACAGAATCTGCCCTCGCCCGGTGCTGCCGGGCCCCGCCGGCCCCTCTGCCCGCAGTGGTTCAGCCCGGGGGGGCAGATCCGGGGCCGCCTCAGGGCGCCGCCCCCGCCGCGGCCGCGCAGCCGCCAGGTAAGGCCGGGCCGGGCCGGGCCCTGGTGGGGCTGCGCTGGGCCGGGGCTGGGCCGGGCGGTGCCGGGGGGGCCTCGGGCGGGGCCGCGCCGCTGCCAGGTAAGGCCGGGCTGTGCCGGGCGGCCCCGAGGCCCCGCCGCGGAGAGGGTTAGCCGGGCGCCGCCGCTCGGGACGGGGCCTCCGCGGGGCCAGGCCGCGAGTGCCGCTGTGCCCCGCAGCCCCCGGGCCGGCGGGTCAGGGGTCTCCGATCCGCGGGCTCCGGAGGATTTGGCTCCTGGGGGCTCTGCCGTTTTTTTCCCCGTGTTTTGAGTGTGATGAAATCCCACATCCCCGGTGGGAGATCGGGCTGCGCATCTTCCCCTCACCTCCCCGCCAGCTGCTCTCATTTATTGCCCGTCGGCTCTTACAGCGGATCCATTGAATATTCATTGCTTGTCCGTCTAGTCCAAGAAACTCCTGGATTTATAAGCCCCTCTCCTTCAGGCTTTTTGTTGTTGTTTTTGGTTGGTTTTTTTTTTTGTTTTGTTTTTGTTTTGTTTTGTTTTTGTGTGTGTGTGTGTGTGTTTGATTTGTTTTGTTTCTTTCCAGCCTCTTCCATTATTCAGTGTTCATCATCTTTGTCTCTCTCCTTTGTGTGCTTTCACTGTCAGTTTTGTGTTGGGGAAGCAGCGTGCAGCAGCATCCCGGACACTGTGGCATTGATTTATACAATAGCATAATGAAGTTTTCTCTCCCTTTCCCAAAAGATCTCTTTACCGTTTTGTCTAAGCACTCTTTATTAAACCATCGTTATTCTCTGTAATCACTCAGTGTCACGAGGCCCTCATCACTGTTTGTCTCTGCCACATCAGTACTTGCAGAGCACAGTTTGTGCTCCCTCTTCTCCAGCCCTCTCATTTTTCCTGAATATTTACCCAAGAGAAAATGTTCCCGTCACCCCATGGTGGCTCAGTGCCTGCAGACACCTGTTAAAGGACTGCAGCTGAATGTCTTCTGACTGCTCAAGCTGGTTCTTACTGGGTCTCCCTCACCCACTTGCTGACATCTTAAAAAAGATCTCTTTTTAGGTCTGTGAATATGTTTTCTCTGCTGTAATATCAGGGTTTTGGGGTTTCTTAGAAGTATTTGCCTTTTGTGCCATTTCTGTCAGTTTGGCCAGAACTAGTGTCAAATGTACCGGTCTTTTTGTAGATGTCTAGTGGAATATGCTTAAAACTCTGGAATATTCTTAAAGCATGGCATTTACCAGGTATTTTGTGTTAAGGCAGTGCTGGAGAAGTGACTTTCTGCACATACTGATTCAGTTCCTGCTGAAGTGAGGGATTCAGTTTATGCCAAAGACAGGTTTGAACCCTGGGGTTAATATTACACAATCTTGGTGGTTTGTTACTGTTTATATTCTTGGCTTCCACAGTTCTTATGGACAGTTCAGTTTCAGAGAGATTCTCAGGCTTGTTCTTCATAGTTTGAGATTTCAGCCCCCATTCCCCCTGGCCCCCCAAATTCTGCTGTGGCGAAGAGGGATGCACAGATGTTTTTTTTCCCTCTGCCATGCCCTTACCTTCCTTGAATGACCCTTCCATAAATTGATTTCCAGGTCATCCTGCAGGTTCTGTCGGACAAGATGGCTTTTCTCATGCATGTGCTTTGTTTCTCTGACTCAGGAGAGTCTATCCTGGCTCAGAAGATTTTCTGGCTGACAAATAAGTAAGCAAGGCTAAATCTGACAGCACTGGTGAAGGGAGGCGGCTGTTGCCAGTCCCTTAGTTGAACCCTGTACCATGAAGCATCCAAGGCTGGAGCCCCAGGAGCAGCTGAGGGGGCTGGGAAAGGGGCTCAGCCTGGAGAAAAGGAGGCTCAGGAGGGACCTTGGGGTTCTGCACAACTCCCTGACAGGAAGGGACAGCCGGGGGGGTCAGGCTCTGCTCCCAGGGAACAGGGACAGGAGGAGAGGGAACGGCCTCAGGCTGGGCCAGGGGAAGCATCAGGAGGAATTTCCCCATAGAAAGTGTGGTCAGGCCTTGGCAGGGCCTGCCCAGGGAGGTTTGGAGTCCCATCCCTGGAGGTGTCCAAGGAAGGCCTGGATGTGGCACTCAGTGCTCTGGGCTGGAGACAAGGTGGGGATCAAGCACAGGTTGGACTGGATGGGCTTGGAGGTCTTTTCCAAACTCTGTGATTCTGGGATTCTCTGAAATACCAGTTTGAAACTTAGTATGAGCGAGGTGACTGAAAAACAGAAAAATCTCAGAAACATTTACACAGTTAAATATGGGTTTCACAGCAGACCTGAAAGTTTCCAAGTACTGGGATCCTTGAGATGCCGTGAGTTGGGTGGAGGATCCCAAGATTTCCACGTGCTGATCAGTGCTCAGACTATTGGTTGGACTCTGCAGTGAACCTTATTCCATGGATGATAGGGAACAAGGTTCACATGGTGAAGTCAAAATTTTCATTTAGGAAAAAATGAGAAATCCTTGGTAGCCTGGGCTTGAGTATGAACTTTTGGAGTTCTCAGGCTTTCAGTAGAAGAGCCATGAATATAGATGTAGATAAAACTTATGTCTTTCAAGCCAAAAAATACGTTAAAAATCACATCCTAGGTGTAGTGCTTAGACACTACCCTAATGAATGGCTGTACAGGGAGCTCAGACTTCATCCCATGGATCCCTCAGTGCTGAAGGTGTTCAGAGTGAAAAGAGGAACCCCATGTATGAGGAGCAGTCAGCTGAAGGCTAAGACAGATGGATTCATAAAGTCCTGCTGCTTCCTCCTTCCTCATGGTACAGGTTTGCTTTGATGATCCTTAAGATCTGTCCCTAAAATCTGTTTATCAAAAATAACTTTACAGGTAATGTTTAAAACCATATCAAGGCCCTTTTTCTTCTGTGTGTCTCAGTCCTTGCCCTGCTGTCAGGGCTTATTCTGGGCAGATAATGACAAGTATCAGCCGAGAGCAAAAATTCAGGGGATTAAGCTGTGTTTGTCTGTGACCCAAATGAAAAGACATTTTGTTAGAAACTTGTTTACGAATATGTATAGAAAGTGTCTCCTTTCATGTGGTTTGGTGGTGGCACATAAGCCATGGCATTGCTGCCATTTCAGCCCTTCCCAGCTACCTGCACAGGTGGGATGCTGCGTTTTTTGGTAGTGTTTGTCTGCTCTTCCCTGCCCTTAGATTCTCAAATCTTCATTTATTTTTGCACTTTATCGGCTGTGTTCTCCCTTCTCCTCTCTGTGTCGCCTTGGGGAGGGCCGTGAAACGATAGTGGTGCTGCCTCTCATTGAGTCCTTAGGTGAGGCACAAATGGGAGCTTGGATCTGAGAGCTTCCAGGAGCCCACTGTTCCTTGGAGGTGCTTCAGTCAAGCTGGGCTGGTTGGCAGTGGGCTTCAGGAGATTCCCACCACAGAGATCCCTGGCAAGGTGTCCAGCTTTCTCCATGTCTGGTGCAGCTCAGACATCAGAAGCTCGTTGTGGAGCACTACTCTCCTGGGTGGTACTGCCACTCTTTTCCCTTAGCATGCTCTACAGTCTCAGGATGTCCCTGAGCTCTCTGGCATCTCTTCTGCTTTCAGGTGGAGCCAGGTGTGCAACCATTGGGACCTGCCTCTGAAGGACATGAAAATTTTCCTCCCAAAAATGCAGTAACAAACCAAGAGAGCAGCAAACAGATACAGCAACTGGTGAGCTGTGAACCTGGTTTAGGGGAAGGAGTGTGCTGCTTTCTTGTTTTTGTTAGGGGCTTCATACGTGCAATCCAGGTAGAGATTTTGGGAACTGAATTGTTTTTGGGTGCAGTTGCTCTGCAGAGGTGGGAAGCTTGGGGAATCAATAGGAAAACAAGGCATCTGCATGCAGAGTGTTGCTGGGCAGCAGCTCCAGGTGCTGGGCTGTCAGGGGAGTATGTCGCACTCAAATGAGAGGGAAGCATGCCAGTATGCCACTAAGTTCTGTGCTGTGTTTGGTTTAGACTTATTTGAACTGGGGACAGATGTGGATGAGGAATGTATCCCTTGTGAATTATTCCAGCAATTAAGACAATGCACAGGGAGGTTTAGCAGCTCCTGTTGATCGATCTGAGGGCTAGTCAGTAGTGAGATCAAGAGGATGTCCATTCTCTGTTAGGTGTCACTGGAATTAGAATAGGAGCTAAAATATCACAGCTGGTGTTTAAAGATGAAAATTTTATACAGCTCTGTTGTGTTGTCCCCTACACCTTGTCCTCTCTACTGTATAAATAGGAGCAATCCATGCATGTGGAAGCAGAATTGTTTCCAGACTGAAGACTTGGGGAAGAGAAGAATTGTTGTTTTATTTTTTGATTTTCCTAACTTTCAGAAGAATCTCCCTTGGTTTCTACATTGTTTAACTTTGTCTCAAAGAGATTTTCATAAGAAAATGAAAAATAACTAATGCAGCACTGGGTCTGAGAGGCTGGGCTTGAATTTCATATGCATTGTAAGAATGTGGGCTTGCTGATCTACTTCTGCTTGTTTTCTGCAGGAAGTTGAACTCAAGAAAAAGCGCAAAAAATGTGAAAACCTTGAGCATGAAGTGAGGAAAAAGCATAAACGATGCAAAGAACTAGTAAGTGTTCTTGTTGCTTACTGTTATAAGGATAATTGGAGAAAAGGAGCTGAGTTGTTGTGTGCCTCTCTTGGATTCTCTTCAGTTCATCTTAATAAGGGGTTGCCAGTGTTTCTGTTTATTTGAACAGTATCACGAATTTGGGGTTCCAGCCCTTAAGGCTGGGATTTAGTCTTTCAGCTACCTGTGGGCAGAAAACAGCCAAAAAAATCACTGGATGAAATTCCATAGCATTTGCTAATTTGGGGAGATACTTAACCATTTTCACAGGCACTCCAAACAAGTATTGAAATGGTAATAACACCATCCCGCTGCCATTTTCTTGTTCTTCTAGTTGGCTGAAATCCTTAATTCTAGGGAGGTTTAGCAGCTCATAGCAGAACATCTGGGTTTCTCCCTTCTGTTTCTGCTTTGCTTTGCTCAAGAGATCACAGACTGATTTGGGTTGGAAGAGACCTTAAAGGTAATCCAGGTCCAACCCCATCGTCTGGGTTCTGTTGGAGTAGTGCTGCTCACTGTTGCCACTCTGCCCTTGAGCAGCATCCCACCAGCATCCTGCACCATCAGGAAACAGGAACAGTGGAGCTGCTCTGCAGGATAATGTAGGGGAGTTAGACAGAGGGCCTTGGTGTAATTCCTTGTCTTTCTGGACAGGAGATCCAGCTGCAGGAGGTGCAGAATGAAAATGCACGACTGGCTGAAGAGAACTTGCAGCTGAATGAGAAGGCTGGGTGGGCAGGACAGGTAAAAAGCAATGTCTTTGTCAGGTTGGCATCATTGGCTTCTGCAAAGCTCTCCTGAGAAGAACATGCTTTTCTCAAGTTTCCAGCTCAGTAATGGTCGTGTGCTGATCTTCTGTTCCTAGCTGCTTCTCTGGACAGAAAATAATGCACAAGAGTTAGAAAGTCATTTATCAGTTCCATGTATCAATTTGCCACCATGCATAAGGCTTCCTGCATATTCAATAACTGCTGTAAGTGGAAATGTTTGTCTTTGCTTGCATTGCTGGTAGTCGTTAAGCCATAATGTACCCTGGAACCAAAAATTCCTTGTGGTAAGTGGAGGAGGCAAGGATGATTTCAGCAGGCTACTGAATTTTCTGGCCTGTTCTCCATCTTTAATCCTACCATGTAGGATTAGAAATGCTTACAGACCTTGTGCTTGTTTTTGTTTCCCTCTTCCTTATGTAGCCTGTTCTTATCCCAATTTCTTCCTCCTTGCAAAAGGGAAGGGGACATGAATCTAGGGAGAGAAGCAGTGTGCAAATAAAGTGTTACACATTGAGACCTGATAGAAATGCTCATTTATTTGTTTTAAGTGAAAATCTGAGGGAGAAGAGACTCCTGATTTTGGTATCATTGCCAGCAGAAAGCACAGAAATGAACTGGTCTCTGTTGTTTTTTACAAGGAACACCTATGGCTGCTTGTGCTCACTGAAAATCCTTTCTCTTCAGGTTGAGTCTGAGAATGCTGACCTGAAACTGCAGGTTGTTTTAGTGACTAAGGAACGGGATTCAGTAATTCAGACGAATCAAGGACTCCAAACCAAGCTGGAGAATCTAGAGCAGGTGCTGAAGGTCAGTAGGATCCACATGGCTGGAAGGACTGTCCAAATACCTGCCTTTGAATGGCACTGGTGGTCTGTTTGCTTTCTTGTCTTTGTACTTCCACTGGGAGTTCTGCTTCTGCAGGATCCTGGAATGTGGCTTTCCAAAGTGGACAGAGATGCTTCAGGCATTTGGGTGGGAGATAAGGTGGCCATCACTGATTTGAAGGTTTTCTGTGGCAGTGTTGCTCTGCCTTGTGATGGGAATTTCTTACTTTGTGCAGTGATGACCTGAAATACAGACCCTGGTTTGGCTTTGTGGCCATTGGTAGAACACAGGACTGGGTTTCAGTAGTGTCAGCCCTCAGCTGTGTTGCCTTGTCCTGCAGCACATGAGAAATGTGGCTGAGCGGAGGCAGCAGCTGGAAGTGGAGCACAAGGAAGCACTGCTAGTCCTGCAGGAGAAGCAAGAGGAGGTCCGGCGGTTGCAGCAGGTACATGGGGTGTGACAGGAGGGTGTTTTCCTCTCTGAATGGACTCCTGCACCTTGTTTCCTTTGGAGGTGTGCATGGACTAGGTAGATGTGAGTTTACAGGGTAGGAGTGTCTGAGTCCAGGTAAACTCTGGTACCTGAGCAAAGTGAAGGCTTGGCTTGTGAATTAATGTCGGTTCTGATCTCTCAGAACGTCAGAACTGTATGCCCAGAGATGTTTCCAGACTGTACAGTGGTTTAAACTGTAAAATCATGGAATCATGAAGGTTGGAAAAGCCCTCCAAGATGGAGTCCATCTGTTCTCTCAGCACTTCAAGGCCACCACTGACCCATGTTCCCAAGAGCCAAACCTATACAGCTGTTAAAGTGCCCCAGAGATGGTGATTTCACCACTGCACTGGGCAGTCTGTGCTGGGGACTGTGAAGAAATTTTCTCAGTATTCGACCTGATTCTGCTCTGGCACAGCTTGATGCCATTTTCCCTTGTCCTATCCCTTGCTCCCTGGGAGCAGAGCCTGACCTCCCCCCCTTCCCCCCAGCCCTCTCAGCTGCCCCCATCCTGTCAGGTCTCCCCTGAGCCTCCTTTTCTCTGGGCTGAGCCCCTTTCCCAGCTTCCTCAACTGCTCCTCATCAGACGCATGCTCCAGTCTATAATGGACTACCAAGGTAGGATGACAGTAGAAGTGAACTCAGGTTGGCTGCTTTCTGATTTACTCCCTTCCATATTTTTCCTTAGGCGCAGGCAGAGGCAAGAAGGGAACATGAGGGAGCAGTACAGCTTCTAGAGGTAAGACAGAAAGAAACAAGAGGGATTACTCCAGATTTGGTACCTTTTGTTTATAATACCAGTTTGGATGCCTTGGGTTTTGTTGTTTTTTGTGCAAAATGTTGTAGTGCCTTGATCAAATGCAGCGTGTTGCTGCAGTGAAAGTAGTATTGGGTCAAAGTTTGGGGAATTATATCCTGGCCTGCTCAGCCCTTAGAAGCTACTTCATTGAGATCACACCTAAAAACTCCTTTAGGGATGTATTTAGTAATCAAACTCAGATCTGCCTGTTCCATTTTCCAGCATCGGGTGAAAGGAGAATACTTGTGTCCGTGGGATTTAAAATTTCTCTTGTGTATGTGTGCTTTATTTGTTTTATCAGGGAAAAATAAGAAAAATTTATTGGGTAAAAATAAGAAAACCTGAGCGTAAGGAGTGGTGAAGCTTGATGTATTTTCATTGTCCCATTTTCTCTGACACACACACAGGGAATGTGCTTTGGCTTGTGGCTGACAGTGTACTGGTACAGGCTGGCAGATGTGCTAAGCACTGCTTTGGGGTTGATTGGCATCAGCTCCGTGTCTGTCAGGGTGACTTTGGAGAAAACGTTGGATTCCTGGAGCTGCAGAGCCACAGCGCCAAACCTTGGAACTTGATGTGACAATTTAGTGACTGCCAGAGGGTTGGGTATGGTAGCAAGGGGAGGATCTTCTGCTCTCTCTGAGGTTTTCTGAGCACTGCAACATCTGAGACAAGCAGATGGCCTTACTGTACCCCCAGACACTGAGGTCTCTTGGGGCCATGCTCCTGTCTCCAGTGTTGACAGTCAGGGCTGTCAGTGAGCTCCCTGTGCCCACTGCTGTGCCCACTCTTGGGAGCCCAGGACTGTTGATGCAGATGGGAAGTGTCCTTGATGAAGGAGATTACTCCATGTGTGCAAATAGAACCAAATTTGGATGGGGCCTGGCCAGTGTCTGAGCTGTAAAGCCCCAGAGTGTTGGGCTCCTGCTGAAAAGGATTGAAATGTTGCAGGCTGGGTGAGTATTAGGGGATGTGACATTGTATCTTGTGCCCTTGCCACATCCGCAAGGATCAGTTGATACAGGTGCTGCTCTACATCAGCTGGTGTTTAGCTGGGTTCTGAGCAGCCTTTAGGGCGAGGAATGGTTGCTGTGTTTCTGTTTCAAGACCATTGGAGCAGCCTGGTCTAGTGAACAGTGTCCCTGCCCACAGAAAAAGATGAGCTTTAAGGTCCCTTCCAGTCCAAACCATTCTGGGATTTGATGATTCTATGATGTTTGCCGAACATTTCCTGAACTAACCCAATGAAGGGTTGGAGAAGCTACTTAGGTTGTAACCAGACATCTGCCTGTGCAAAGGAAGAAAGAGACTGTCCTCTTGTTCTGTGTTTGAGGGTAATGTTCTTCTGCAAGGGCCTTATCAGTTAAATATTCTTTCTTACATGCTTTCATGTTACTGGTACAGAGATCACAGAATCATGGAATGGTTTGGGTTGGAAGGGACCTTAAAGTTCATCCAATTCCACCTCCTACTATAGGCAGGGACGCCTTCCATTGGACCAGATTTCTTCGAGCCTGATTCAACCTGACCCTGTATTTTATAAAGTAGAACAAAGAAAGAGGAGCTGTTATTGAAAGCCAGTTTAATGCAGAGCAGCAATCATTTAAATTACTTAACTATATTCATACTCATTCTCATTCCAGAACATCAGTGTATGGCATAATTCGGGGGTTTGCCTGTGCTATGTATTGTCTTTTTTACATGTGCTTGAATTGCTTTTTGATGTGATATTAATGAAGAATGAGTTAAGTCCATTTTCCTGTTTGGAGACTTCTGTCCCATGATTGTCGTAAGTGGAGTCTCTCTCCTTGGAGATGTTCAGAACTCTCGGCCACCAATCCTGCTCTGAGCTGAGGGCTTGGATCAGGTGATCCCAGTGCTCTAGGAGATCTCCTTCAGCCTCAGGTCTGGAGTTCTGAGATAAGGCAGTGATAGGGGTGAGGAGAGTAAGATTTCAACTGCATTTGGCACTGTGTAGATACAAAAGGAGGCAGCCTCCTTCCAGGAATCCAGTTTTGTTGGGAAATGAGGGGACCAGAGCTCAACTTTGCCTGTCTTCCCTGACCCAGGAGCAGGATGCAGGACTGAGCAGGCTGTCAGCTGCTTAAGATCCTGTCACAGCCAGATTCTGAGCTGTGCTTTGATTTCCAGTACTCCATGGTCTCAGACCTGGGGAAAGGTCTGGGCACAAAATGTTCATTCCATTCGTATTTGAATGAGTGCAAATGTGCTGGAAAAGGAGGGCTTGAAATTCAGCAGCTACTCTAAGTATATTGTCCTTTATCTCAAAGCACACTGTGATTTGGAGACCCTCAAAAAGTGCCTGGTTATCTTATTCATGCATTTGGTTGTAGGATTTAGCTTTTGTTTGGCAAGCAGATGCTTCTGGGAATGAGGTGGGAATTTCAGTATGGAAACAAGACAGACACTGTAATTTGGTGAGAAAACAATTTCATTCTGACTAAGGGTTGCGTTATCTTTGGCAGAGTGTTGTAGTGTAACTGCTGAAATGGTTTGATATCTCTTTTTGCTTTTCTTCTTGCTCCCAGAGTACTTTGGATTGCATGCAGGTACTGCGCTAATGCTGTCAAACAGGACATTTTTCCCTCTGTTCTGACTTTGACAATTGCTTGATATTCTTGTTTTAACTATACTCTGGAAAAGATTGCAAGAGTGTTGCTGCCAAGAAATAAATGTAATTAAAAGAGCTCTCACTATGAGTTTGATGGAGCAACTGCTTTTCCCTTTAAGTGCCTTGCTTTCTTGACCCGTTAGAATTAGGAGCTTACTTTTTTGGCACTTCCAGAATTTTAGAATTTTAGAATTGTCCAGCTGTGCTCCTTCTCCACATTTAAGTGTCTTTTCAGTCCAAGAGTGAAATGTTTCCTTCAAAGCCCAAAGGCAGTGTTGACACCATTGCAAATGAGTGTTGTGGAGAAGACGAGTCCTGCTGGCTTAATAATTGAGAGGAAGATGGGAAGCAGAGATTGTGGATAATAGTTTTCCCAGAAGAGGTGGTAACTAATGAAGTTCCAGCCTGGGAGCTGTGCTAGCTGGCCTGTTCACTGGTGGTTTGAAAAGAAGGCTGGTATAGAAGTGCTGGGGTTTGTAGCTGATAGAAAACTTCTTTAAAACCTTCCAATCTGGCAGAAATCTCAGGAGGAATGGGGAGATAAAATGCAGGTGACACTGACTGTGCAAAGGTACGTGGAGGAGAGAGAGCAGAGACTAAACATGGCTGGTGGTAGGCTCAGAATTCCCTGCTGGCATAGGAGGTGCTGGGTTGGACGTAGGGGATTTTTAAAAAAAATCTCAGCCTCAAGTTGGTCAAAAAAGCAGTAAAGTGGTGGGAACTCTCAGGAAAGGACTTTATTGTGGGTATGCTCACATCCTGTAGAAGTTCCACCCACGCTGATGTGCAGTTATGGATGTTCTTTTAATTCCTTTGGCATCAGCCCTGCTTTTATAAAGAGCTTGGACTGCACACCTGTAGAATTCCCTTGTAGCAAAATGGGGATTCTCTGATCTCAAAACTACATAGCAGAAGATATGGAGAATAAGAGCAAGGGACATCTGAAAGGAGAGCATGAGCTAGAGAAGTGGAACAGACCAGCCAAGAATGAGAGTGTCTTAGAGGTGGGGCTGAGCTGGTAGTGGTTGGGTGTAGAGAATCAGTTTCTGAGTTGGTGGTTAAACTGACCCCACCAAGCTCTGCTCCTGCTCTTGCAGCCTCTTCTGGAAGTCCAGTCCCTTTTGTGGGAGACTGCTCTTTCTCCCTGTTTTGAGTGAGGCACACATGGAAGTCTTCTCTATGTCTGGAGCTTGATTCATGCTGGTTCCCTGAATCTTCTGGCCTCCTCTTCCTTATCCTCCTGCCTCACAACACTGCCCTGGAAATGTGCTGCTTCCCAGCTGTCTGTGGACCCCGGCAAATAGCTGCTAGAAGTACACCTTGTGTATGATGTGGCAGTAGTACTTAAGGCATGCTTGTATGTTGTTTGGAATAACAGACTGAAAGGCACTTGACTAATTAGGTGTATTAGAATTAAACTGTGAATTATACAGGCTATTGGCTTGGCCACCAGTGTAAATGGATTTAAACTGTAGTTTATAAATTGACAGGATGAGGTACTATTATGATGCTATTAAACACAATATCCAGATGCATCTGCTGGCTCATGTCTCCAGAGAAGACAGGAAATCCCCCTCTGGACTTACAGTCATTCTGTACTTGTCTGTTGTAGGCTCTGTCCCAAGGTGAGATCAGGGATGAATATTGGACTTGAGGAAGTCCTCCTTTGTTCCAGTGCAACTATTCTTACTGTTGAGGGTTTCTTTTCTCTACTAAGGTGTAATATTGTAGGGGAGAAGTCTTTATGTGAAAAATCCAAACTGTAAGTAAATTCAAACACTCATAATGGCAGAGGAGTCCTGTGCACTGTGACTTAGTAAACAAGGAGTTGACTCTGAGCAGGTGGATAACCCAGTCACTTCTGTAAGTTAGTCCTGGCATCTGAATTCAGTCCAGAGATAGTTCTTGCCCAACTTAAGAGACTTCACCAGGCTTTCCTTAGAGCATGAGAGCACCTTTGGACTTGTGGAGGGGACAAGTAATAAACTGAAATGCCTAAAACAGATAATGTCATAGTCAAACAAAAAAGCATGACTCCCCTAAATCCTTAGGAAGTGGCTACAAAGGTTTTGTGTTACTCGGAGACCACAGAGAGAGCTTTCTCCAGGTCAGAAATGTTATTTTTAGAGCTGCTTAAAAACTCAGACTTTCTGTCTCACATATTATTTCAAGGCACCGTTTATTTTTTTAGTTGGATGGAGAAAAAGCACTTCAAATACATTTTGGAGAATGGAAAATTTTGAAGAATGCAGGGAAGTAATCTGTTTTGGTCCATCTTACCTTCAAGAAACAGTGAGAGGAGGGAAAGGAGCAGATGCAATCACCTGAGAATTGATCTGCCTACAACCTTGGGGAATGTGGGACTGTGTAAAGACAGCCAGGAATCAGCAGTGTTTTGTCAGAGGAAATTCTAGAGATGGTAAAAAGAGAATATGGGAAAACACAAATGGTTCTCTAGCAGGAATGTGTCCTTCCCTCTCCATAGTGTTTCCCAAGGCTCCCTGGTACCTCATCTTGCTGAGGTGTAGCTTTCTTGTCCTCAGCATGCATTTGCCTGGAATAAATCATCTCTGTAGGACCAGAGGGAAAGTCTCTGGCCTTCCCACACCAAAAGAGAGTTCTGCAATATGGACCTGTGTGCTCTCTGCCCTTCCTAGTGCCTGGAGGAGCCTGGGTCCAGAGAGACAGTTGTCAGTCCTGCCTAGAATGGTGGGGAGGTCAGGTTAAGGTTTCAGGAGCTTGCTGGAGCCTCTTGAGTGATGGACAAAATTGGAAGAGCAATTCCTTTTGGAGACATGATTTTAATGCTCCAAAAACCATGCAAAGCCTTTTGAATCTTTTTAAGGCTTATTTATCTCTGACTTGTCTCATCTGGTCTTGTGCAGGGCTGAGAGAGGATATTGAAGTTCAAACCCAGAATTTTAGGGATAAGTCTTAATGGAGTCTGTAGTCAGCTTCCTCAGAGATGATGAGCCTCAGCTTTTCTAACATAACTAGAGGTGTGAGGCTGCCAGTTTCTTATGGCTGTTCCTAGCCAGTGCATTTAAAAGCATCTTTTAGCTCCTAGGAGTCTGAGAAAAGATGCAGCAAAGGCACATCCTGTTTGGAACCTCAGTATTTCAACAGTATTTCAAGAGTATTTCAAAAGGGGTTTGTTCCTCACCTTGTTCTCTCTTGGCAGGCCCGGGTGAAGGATCTGGAAGACCAGTGTCGCAGCCAAACAGAGCAGTTCAGCCTCCTGTCGCAGGAACTCCAACAATTCCGGCTTCAAACAGGAAAAATTGACCTTCTCACCTCCACTCTGGTGACTTCGGAGCTGCCTCTTACTCTGTGCGGCTCCGCCCCACAGTCCCACTGGGAGAAGGGTAATTGCTGGACATGCCTGAGAGGGCTTTGATGAATAGGTTGATATTTATGCAAATGAAAAGGGCTCAAGGAGATAATGCAAATGTTTTGTGAAATTTTGACATCTCTGTCTCTATTGTAAATAGGGTTCATTTTTGTCCATTTTGTAAAGAGAAGTTGGCATTTCTGCAGCCAGGGAGAGCTTGGGTGCCCAGTATGTTGAATGACGCACGTTTGTAGAGACTTGGGCTGCTCCCTGGGAAGCTCAGTGCTGATCCTGTATCCTGCATGTGGCTGTAACTAATGGACAGCTGATTTTATTGCAGAGTCAGCTCTTCCTGGGTTGCTCCCCCATCAGAGCACAAAGAAGGTTCACAATGAAGAGAATGACAAGCTGGAGCTGTCACAGGGGGGGCCAGACACCACCATGGGCTCCCCAGCTGCTCCCACCAGTGCTCAGAAACAATCCAAGAAAGGGGAGTCGCAGTCCAGTTCTTCAAAATCTGAATCCATGCAGAACAGCCCAAAATCCTGCCCAACTCCAGAGGTCAGTATGGTAGTCCCCTCTTCTGTCTCTGCTTTCCAGCCAGAAGGGAGTAAATGCATTTCTGAGAGCACCAGTAAAGTTGCATTAATTCCCCAGTAAGGTCACATGCATTCACTGGTAAGGTTGCATTCATTCCCTTCTGGCTACCTGAAGAAAATGGGATGAACAAAGAAAAACTGTAGGAAAATACTGAAATTACCTTGGATGCCATGTCTGTAATGCTTGTTTTCATATATTGCTGTGCTCCATGAAGGAAACTAGTTAAACAGTGCCTGGGAGCTTGGAGAAGGAGTGGGATGGGAGGTAGCTCTTGCTGAGCTCCTTGTGGCATCTCAACTGCCACTAAAACACATAAAGGCTACAAACTGGAATTTTTAGCCTGGGGAGAAACCGTCCAGACTATTTTTGGCCTTGAGCTGTGAATGAGGAACTCAAACTTCTTGTCTGGTGTTTTTAGTTACTAAGATACTACTTGGTGAAAGAAACCATGAGAAGATGCCATGTTTGTGCTAATAAGGATGGAACTAACAGGCTTTGCGTGCTTGCATCACCAAGATCTCCTCAGTTGCTTCTTCTCCCAAGGAGTCCTTCTGTGGTATTGTGGGGTTCACTTGAGCAGGGGTTGATGCTCTCTCCTGTGCATCGCTTGAGGGGACAGTTTAGGGCAGAGCAGTGCTGTGAGCAGGGCTGGGTGTGAGTGGCACCTTTTGTTCTTTTGGGGTTTCCTGATCACTGAAGCCACTGAAGTGCTGAGGTGCCCAGGTCAGGACACCCACAACATCAGTGCCAGGCAGAGCCTCCCACTGTGTAAGAGCTCAGGGAAGTGCCATGTTCAGAGACAAAGTGAAGGTCACACCTGGGGAGGAGCAGGTATGGAACTGTTAGCAATTCTATGGCAGGAAAAATACTATGGAACTGTTAGCAATTCTATGGCAGGAAAAATACCTACGTTTTAGTTCAAGAGAAAGTTTGGAAGCCACCATGCTTCCCTGGAGAGATAGATGCCTGCGGAGATCAATGTGGGACCCTTGGAAAAGAGCCAATGCCTGGAGTGTTTGGCTTCCATAGCACATAATTGTGGGAACATTCCAGGCTAAGCCCCTTGGTTTGGGTGTTACAAGTGTTTGTTCTCCAAGCACACGGAGCAGGATTGCTTTACAAGGAGTACAGTACCATAAAAAGATGCTCTAAACTCTTCCTGAGATTGACTCTGGCTCTTAATGTATTAGAAAAAATACTTTGTGTTCTGGTGCCTGCAGTGAGTCTTCATCAAAAATATATTTGCCCTGAGGTATGCTTTAAAAAGGCAGCTTGAATTGGTTTACTGGCACAAATTCAGACAAACCTCAAGAAGAAGGGTTGTATTACACAGCCCATTGCCACTGGATGTAAAATCCCAGAATTTCACCAGGATTAAAACAGCTGAGAGAAATTTCTCAAAGGTGCTTTGCCAGTAGGCAGCAAATGCCTTGAGGATGCAGTCTTCAGCTTAGGAAGTGCAGAAGGAGCTGCTGGCTAGAAAGGGAGAGGTTGTAACAGGAATGGGGGCTTCCTGCCCTGGCTCTTGTATTTCATTCAGTATATGCTGTTAGCAGAACTGTCTAAAACCAAAAGTTCTAATCAAAGCTCTGCCTAAACTACACAGACATCCTACAGAATATGTACATGTGTTGGAGAAGACAGAAGCAATTAAAGATCCTAACATCCAACAGAGCTCCTTTTTTCAGGTTGTTGTTTGTGTTGCACACAGGCACAGCTACCATGTAGAGACAGCAAAAAATCAACATACTAAGTTGTGGTTATGGGGGGTGGAAGAGGTCTCCAGAGCCTCTAGTCCAATCTTCTGCTCCAGTTGGACTGTCACCAGCTCTAAATCAGTGTGGCCATGGCTTTGCTGAGCTCAAGCTACAGCTTCTTCAGAGTGGAGATCTCCTAGTGTTGGAAAATCCCAGCTCTACAGAGATGGGGCAACTGAGAGGCGTTTTAGAAGATTTTATTCCGTTATCAATCTCATTGAAGGGTGAAACATAAGAGATGTAAAACTCTACACCATTCTATCAGAAGCCAACTTATTTCCTTGTTACAATACCTTATAAATGTTTTTCAGCCTATTAGCTTTTGCCATGTACAATGTACAATGGTACTAATACTTCTAATACCAATCACCTGTTATTTTACCCCATGTGGTTTTGCCACAATGCATCTTTCACAGTTCTAATTCTCCAAAATATCTGGTCTTTTTGCAAGGCCATTGTTTGAAACTTATTTCTAGTTCAGTCTCTCTCTCAACAATGTCTTCTCTATTCTGTGGCCTTTCTAAGTCAGCACACCTTACCTCAGGGTTTGCATACAGATGTACGAGACTCTGTGGGCTTTCAGTCAGGCTTTGAGAATCCTTTACAAATTAATTTCTCACATCCCAGCTCTTGGGAACTGTTCCCAAGGCTGTATCACCCACCTGGGCAAGGAGTTTTTGCTGATGTCTGACTAGAAGCCCTGAAACTCTGGCTTGGGGCTGTTGCCTCTTATTACTACCTCTTCACTAAAAAGTCATTCTTGGAGATGATCCTTAGTCCAGGAGCCAGACTGACACCAGCCACGTGTTTAGAGGATGTGTTCATTATGTACAAACACTCTTGAGTGTTCTTTACTTAGATCCTTATCTTTAACATTTTTAGGTGGACACTGCAAGTGAAATGGAAGAACTGGATGTTGACAGCATCTCCCTCATGCCAGAGCCAGGCAGCCAAGGCGGTGCAAAACTCCAGGTGTACTTAGCTCGATACAGGTACTGAGTGTTCATCACTTGTGCTCTATGAAGTTACACAGGTTATCCAGAGATCCCTACTTCACAATCTTCTCTTGGATTCACCACTATTAGGAGTGGATAATAGTAGGTTAAACTTTGTATCTTATTTCTCCATGGGATTTTTACTCTGGGAGTGTCTAGCCAGAAGAAGAAAAGGCTCTGGGAAGACCTAAGAGCTCCTTCCAGTGCCTAGAGGGCTCCAGGAGAGCTGGAGAGGGACTTGGGACAAAGGCCTGGAGTGACAGGATGAGGGAATGGCTTCTCACTGCCAGAGGACAGGGTTACATGAGATACTGGGAAGGAATTGTTCCCTGTGAGGGTGGGGAGGCCCTAGCACAGGGTGCCCTGAGAAACTTTGGCTGCCCCTGGATCCCTGGAAGTGTCCAAGGCTAGGCTGGACAGGGCTTGGAGCAGCCTGGGATGGTGGAAGGTGTCCCTGCCCGTGGCAGGGGCTGGAATGAGATAAGCTTTAGCATCACTTCCAACTCAAACCATTCCATGATTGAATGATATGAGACCTGGTACTTCCTGCACAATCCAGGCTTACCTCAATAAAAGCACATTAAGCTCAGTAGCTGTTCAGTGAACAGTACTGTGTGAAACTTTGAATTTTGTTCTCTGTTGAAAATTAGTTCGACCTGACATATTAATTGAATTGTGTGTTTTTTTCAGAATAGTGCAAGATGTTTTCTCCAAGAAATGTTATTCCAACAATTAAGAAATTTTCAGCTTAGAATTCCTGACATTTTTGGCCAAAATGCTTCCGGCTTCTGGTAATTTTTAAAGGGAAAAAAAAATAGGCCAGATTTTTTGGGTAACTGTTACCATTCACTGAGCCATCATGGTCAAGCCCAAGTTGCTATGGTTCAGTGTATTACCTGTCCTTCAGCCTTTCCATTGGGAATTGGGAGGAAGAGAACGGGGATGATTCTGTGCTTGTGAGGAGCACATCAGATGTGGTCTATGTCTTCATGTCAGTCTTGGGCCCATAAGGTCTCAGTCAGATCACAGAGAGGTAAACATTGCTTTGGCATGATGTAATCCCTTTTAAGGGGTAAAGAGCAGGAATTGGCAGTAAGTGTTTGTAAAGATAAAGGTTTTTCGTGAGGCATTTTCCCATGAAATGTGACCCTCAGCTTAGTTTTAGGATTCCTGGGTAGGCACGTTAGAACTGCCTAGAGTCCAAGCTGTATCACCAGTGTATTTCTGATTTTCTTGCTGGTGAAGTTTTTGGAGTGCTGTTTAAAATATGGGGTTAGAGCTGGAGGAAGCACCACAACCTCTTTCAGTGCTTGCTCAACCTCAAAGAAGTTTTGCCTCAGGTTCAGGTGGAATTTCCTGTTTGTTTGTGCCCACTGCCCCTTGTTCTGTTGCTGGGCACCAGTGGAAAGCATCTGGTCCCCTCCTCTTGACACCCACCCTAAATATACCTATGCATTGATAAAATCCCCTATTCTGTAGACTTCTCTCCAGGCTGAATAGGCCCAGCTCCCTCAGCCTGTCCTCAGAGAGATGCTCCAGTCCCTTCAACATCCTCATATCCCTGTTCCTTTGGATGTCACAAGACATCTGTTCTGCTCTTCAGAAATTATCTGTTACTAAATATTTTTTTTTATGTAAACTACAATCTTGACCTTTGTCTGTGGAATTTGCTGCTTGCCGAAGTGGATGCATTCCCAGTGGATTGAAAGCTTATCAGCATCAGAGCTGTAATGTGTTGCTGGGAAGGTTCCTATGCAAATTAAGTCTTCCAATTGTAAATATTTCAGCTACAATCCTTTTGATGGACCTAATGAAAATCCAGAGGCAGAGCTTCCACTGACTGCTGGAGAATATATTTACATCTATGGAGACATGGATGAAGATGGCTTCTTTGAAGGTGTGTTTTAGTAAAATGAAATGTGATTGAACTACTGTGGAGAGTTGATCTCTCTCCAGAAAATGAGAGAGAAATTTACTGAATCTTGAAACCTCAGGGTAAAGGGTTTCTGCCCAAAGTTAGTTTGTTAGAAGACAAGCGGATCCTGTTGGAAACGGCTTTATTTTTGTTATGAATAAATTAAGTCTAAGCTATGAAATCCTTATCTAGTGATTCCAGAGGAAATTTTGCCACTACATTCAGCAAGTTCTAGGTTTCATCCCCGATGGTTTCAACCTCCATATGGTTCCTCCCTCACCATGGATAGGAACATGTTTAGCCCCTTCTGCAGATGGGCTGTTTCCCTCTTTCCAGTGCCCGTAATGAGCCGGGAACTGCAGCAGGTGATGGGCTCCATTGCCTCGTGCTCTTTTGGCAGAGGGGGGATACAGTAATCAACCCAGACTACAGATGTGACCCTCGCTGGTGTCACACAGTGTTTCTGTTTTGATGCCTTTGCAAACATGATCCTGGTTGACTAAGAGATGGATGGAATCAAAACCAAGATTTGTGGGCTGTAAATTTGTGCTGAGGTTTCTTTGCGGAGTCACTTGCTTAAGGGGTAATGGTTCCTGATTTCCTGAGGTGCTTTGCAAGAGCTGAGACAAATGCATGTGTGTTGCACTGCTTGCTCTGTGTCTGCTCTGCCTCATTTTTCTTTCTATTCCCAAGCTTATCATTTATTTGTTTATTTATTGTTTAAAAAGGTTATTCTTTACTAACCTTTTCTGCTTTCCCTGTTTTCAGTTGGTTTGCTGTAGGTAGAGTTTGGAAGGGGGAAGGCAGCGCAGTCCATATGTTCTGCTCATCTGTGGTTTGATGGGTCTGCACAGACCGAGTGCTGTGTATCTGTTGTCCCCACAAGTCTTATTGGGGCACCTTTAGTACAGGAGTTAACTTAAGAAATGAGGGAGCAAAAAGGAAGGCCAGAGCTAAATACAGAGCTCGAAAGATGGACTTTCTTGAGGAAGTACTGCAAACCTCAAATCTGTATGGCTGTGAGAAGACATAAAATCATCCATCTTCATAGTTCGGGAAGGCTAAAGAAGTTAGTGAAAGAGCTGTGATGAGGAAGAATGGGATAATGAAGAAGGAGAGAGTTTTTAGCTAATCATACAACCCAACTTTTTACTTAGTTGGCTCTGGAATGTGTGGAGCAGTGAGTTTCCTCACTGTGTCCATTGGTACCTAACAAGGGAAGCCCTAGGAAATCAGGAAACCTCCCTGAGGTTTTTTCCACTCCTGACTGCACAGCAGTTGTACCCTGGCATAGATGTTGTCCCACAGTCCTCACAGCTGAGCTAGAAGGGTCAATGGCAGGAGCAGTGGTAACAGGTGTCCTGTTTTTTGTTTAGGGGAGCTGATGGATGGCCGGCGAGGGCTGGTCCCTTCCAATTTTGTTGAGCGAGTTTCAGATGATGACCTCATGACATTTCTGCCTCCGGAGCTGAATGATCTCACCCATAGCTCATACCAGGAAAAAAGTTTGGTCAGTGCAAGCACCAGCAGTGGAGATAAGAGTGAGCTCTCCATTGAAGAGAGTAGCATCAGTCCATTGACCAGCAGAGCAGAAGGAGATCAGGAGGAGCCCGTTAGTCACACAGCAGTGCCTTATCCAAGAAGACTGACTCTTATCAAGCAGCTTGCCAGAAGCATAGTTGTAGGCTGGGAACCACCTCTTTTGCCAGCTGGCTGCCCAGACATACAAAGCTACAACATCTATGTGGATGAAGAGCTACGTCAGAATGTGAAAAGTGGCCTTCAGACCAAAGCAGTGATAGAAAAGCTGGATTTACACAGCAGGGCTTACCGTGTGTCTGTGCAGACGGTGATGGAACACGGCAGCTCTGATAAACTGCGCTGCACATTCTTTGTGGGGCAGGATTTTGGCATGGCACCCACAATGCTGAAAGTCAGAAGCATCACGGCCACTTCAGCAGAGGTCACGTGGCTTCCCTGCAACAGCAACTACAGCCATGGGGTGTATCTCAATGGGCAGGAGTGTGATGTGACCAAGCCAGGCGTGTACTGGTACACCTTCCACAACCTGCAGCCCAGAACCCAGTATGTGGCCAAGCTGGAGGCCCGGCCCATGAAAACTCCTTGGGAAGAGGTGCCCGAGGGGCAGGAGCAGGACTCAGCCGTCATACACTTCACTACCCCTCTAGCAGGTACCACAGGCCTCTGCACATGGAGGGGCTGTGCTCAGCTGGCCATTTGCTGGGAAGCCATGGGGCAAAGGGAAGCAAGGTTGATTAGGTCCCTAAAGCCTGAAGTGCTGCACTCTTTTGTCTTAATGTTTTTCTTCCTTTATTTTAAAATTTAATTATCCCTTTTGCTTTCATTTGCTCGGGAAGACATCCTCTGTGCTGGTTGGAGCAGCTGGTTGGGCAGGGAGGAGATGGTTTGTCATGACTTTGCTCCAAGGGTTGCTGCATCTTGACCTCAGCTACTTTTGTTTTCTGTGCATTAAAGCTTTCACAGAACAAGAGCATCTTATTTTCTCTGGTTCTTTCTGTCATTTTCCAGGACTGGCCTGGCTGTTGTAGTTCAGTTCCGCAAGATCAAGTCTGGTTGGAAGTTTGCTCTTTGATTCTAACCAGGATTAAGTTTTATTCTGTAGCCAGATAAGCAAGAGGAAATTGTGTTTGGTCTCTTACAGGCACACCTGATGCTCCTTTGGATGTCCAGGTAGAAGCTGGTCCCTCTCCAGGTATCCTGGTTATCAGCTGGTTACCTGTTACCATTGATGCTGAGGGATCTTCCAACGGGGTCCGGGTCACTGGATATGCTGTGTATGCGGATGGACAGAAGGTACTGGCTGTGCAGAGGTGCTGGGGCTGCTGCAGGGGTAGCATGAAGTGCCAGACCTTAGGACATGGAAAGCTGGATCCAGGAAGGTGTCCTGAGAAGGCAGTGACAGTCCTTGGCCTGGAAAGGAGTGACATCAGAGAAGGGACATTGCTTGGGCTGTGTGATGCACACCACAGAAGACATCTGTCCAGGTTTTGGAGGTGCTCCTGGAGCAGGACCCTCCAGCAGCAAAACAGACACTGCCTGATCCTTTGGTAAACAGTGAGTCCCTAGGATGTGGACAGAGCACAAGGACAAGTACACAGCCACCACCTGGAGCTTTCTTTCAAATGTGAGGAGTGGGGTGTAGTGATCCAGCATAAACTTGGCATCCCCACAGCATAGGCAGAAGGGTGGGGGGGAATCTACCCCTGTGCCGTGCTTAGGTGAGACCCCACCTGCAGAGCTGCCACCAGCTCTGGGTCCCCCAACATCAGAGGGATGTGTTGCTGCTGGAGTGAGTCCAGAGGAGGCCATGGAGATGCTTCAAGGGCTGGAGCTCACCTGGAGAAGAAAATGCTCCAGAGAGAGGTCAGAGCCCCTCCCAGGGTGTAGAGGGGCTCCAGGAGAGCTGGAGAGGGACTTTGGACAAGGGGGTGCTCCAAGAGGAAGGTGTCCCTGCCCATGACAGGGCTGGAATGAGATGGTTTTTTAAGGTCTCTTCTGACCCAAACCATTCCATGGTTTTAACATACAAACACCTCAGGGTTCAGTACTGTTACTGATACAGAACATCCAAGGACATTCTGTATTAAAAATGTCCTATGGTCTTTTGAATACATTATGTTGTTTGAAAGAGCACAGTGCAAAACAAAATGATGCTGTGTTGGATAATTGCTCTTTTGTGACAGAAATGCTTTTTCCTCTTCAGAGGTGAAAAAAAGGTGGAGTCTGGGAAGGTAGTCGGAAGAGTGGCTTAAAAAAGGGAAAAGCTTTTTAAAGCTTAGAAAACAAGGAGGGTTAAAATCTGGAGTAGGAGTGAATATATTCATATTTTGTAGACTATTCGGTTTCTCAGATTTCTTTTTAACTGTTGATTCTTCCGAGATACTGTGCAGAAGAGTGGAAATCCTTCACTGCAGCTCTCCAGAGCTTTGGGTTCTGTCTTAACTTTTGGTTGGGAAGTGTTCTACTCGTAAAGGCTGAGCTGTGCACAATAAATAATTCTTTCCTGTTCTTTCGCTTACAGGTGATAGAAGTTACTTCTCCAACAGCTGGGAGTGTCCTGGTGGACTTGTCCCAGCTTCAGATGTTCCAGGTGTGCCATGAGGTTTCTGTGAGGACGATGTCTCAGTATGGGGAGTCCGTGGATTCAGTTCCAGCCCAGATTTCCTCGGTGCTGCTGCGATCGTCCCACTGCACTTCCCCTGTGTGCACCACTGTCCCCTTCAGACTGCCCCGGGGGGGCCCCAGGGCCTCGCAGCCTACTCGCAGCCCACAGCACACTGCTGCGCTCCTGCTCCGACAGAAAATTCCTGCTGAGAGCTCAGATGCCAAATTGGCTGATCCCTCCTCCAGTCCTGTCGGCTCAGCACGGCCCCTGACAGGGAAAGCCTCTTCCCCACTGCATCTCCCCTCCTCTAGTGCTTCCTTGGCTCCAGGCACTTCCCCACAGGGGTCGGGCACTGTGGGAGACAAGAAATGCCTGAGTGTGCCTCCCCAGCAGGCTGGCACAGCGCTCCCAGGGCAGGGCGCGGAGCCTGGCCCTTCCCAGGAACCAGGATTGCAGCAGCCAGGTGAAGGGACAGAGGTGCAGGTAAGTGCTTACATCTCCTGCCCAGTGCCAGGTGTGCAGGGAAGGGCAGTTGATCCTTTCTGGGGAGTGGGACAAGATGCCTCTGAGCACCTTTGTGTGACACAGCATTGTCTCTGGGCCATCATCCAATGGTGGCAAACTGTCAGGGAGTTTTGGATCTTGTTGTGTACTTGAAGGATGCAGCTCACCTCTTGAATCTGTTTGCTGGCAGATGAGGAATAGAGTGAGGAAAGGAAGAATTTGCGGACTTAAAAGGTTAAAAGGATGTTCCCATGTTATCTGGCATTGCTGTGCTCTCTGTCTTGAAGGGACCTTCTCCAGTCCGGTGGATTTGTACAAGACAGTGGTAGAGCACCTTAGTGGGTGGCAGAGCGAGGCAGCTGTGGCTGCAGAACTGGCAAACTATTCTGACACTGGCTATTGGGAGTTCCCAGTGGGTGAGTGAAATTCCCAGTGGAATTCCCAGTAGGGTGGTCAAGTGCTTTCAGTGTTCTTTCAGGGCAGAGCTGAGGATGTCTGAGAGCCTTACAATGATTGTGAAAGATTGCCCTCAGGAAGTGGGCCCTGATGGTGTGGGATGTATTTAATCAGGGAAAAGGATCTATTTCCCATTCTGACTTTTGACACCAGAACTCATGGGAGTGCTTCAAACTGTTAGATTCAGCACAGCTTTATTAATCGTGGCAGTTTGGCCTCTGTGAAGACTCAGGCTGAGACTTCTGAGAATTTCTGAAGCAACAGCAGCATGTTGTGCTCAAGCCCAAAGGCCAGCTGTGTACCCAGAAGAACTGAGATGTTGAGTCCAAAATTTGAATGATCAGATCGTGGTAATTTGCAGCTCACAGTACCTTGAGTCAACTGCTGGATTCATTTACCCACATTTCATAGAATCATAGAGTAGTTGGGGTTTGAAGGCACATTGAAAATCATCTAGTGCATGACAGGGACACCTTCCACTAGGTCAGGCTGCTCCAATCCCCATCCAATCTGGCTTTGAACACTTCCTGGGATGAGGAGTGTCCTGGTGGATTTGTCCCAGCTTTAGATGTTTGTGGTATGCCAGGAGGCTTCTGTGAGAATGATGTCTCAGCTGGTGGATTCAGTTCCAGCCCAGATTTCCTTGTTTTTCTGTGAGCCTCTTACTGCACTTCACCTCTTTCCAGCATTGTTGCCTACAGACATTCAGATGTCTGGTGTAGATGGCTACACTTGTGGTGGTTGCTTTGCCTTCTTTGTGGAGAGAAGTGAAATGGGTGCTCCCAGGATGCAAATCATCCTTCTCACTTGAGATGTGTCTCTTCACTTGGCTGTCAGCAAAGGGAAGAACAGGGCAGGAAATCTGAGCTGAGAGATTAGACATGAGATTAGGACCTGGCTGGCTTTTTGTCTGAGCCCAGGGGACATTGAGAGCCTTGGCACTGCAATGTCTCAATGTCCCTGGGGTCTGATCCTTCAGTGTGTTCAAAGTGTGCCTGGTACATAAGGACAAGGTTGTGTTCCATTGCAAAATGCAGGGAGGGTCCCTTGGTTAGAGTAAGAGAAAGAGGTGGTTGATGAAGGCCCACCTGCCTTACCCTTCTTGTTTCTGGAGCTCCATTCCTCCATCTCCCAGAGGTTTTCTTGGACTAGTTGGAAAACAGATGAGGACTTTCTTTAATTCTCACTAGCTGACCTAATTGGGAGCTTGTTGTACTCTTTATGTATATTATTCTTTATTAATTCCCCTTTTCTTCACACCCCAGGAAGTCCAGGAGTAATGTCCTGTTCTCCAGCTCAACCCAACATGCCAGTTGGTGTCTAGGCCATTCCTCTGGCAGATTACAGTGGGAAATGACTGTGCTGTATAGCTTGGGCTCTTCTTGCTGCACTGAAACTTGTTACTGTCAATTCCCTTGTGGGCCTTTGCTGAGCTGCAGTCACTGTGTGTCTCCTGGGACCTGAGGACAGGGAGGGGTTTGTTCCAGGGCTGGCCAACATTCCCAGCTGCAAGTTGCCTGCCAAAATACTGATATGCCTACAGCAAAGAACACATCAGAGGATCAAAGAGTTTGGGGTGATAAGACTCCGTTTTGGTGCATAAGTAGTCTGAGATGCCTCTCCATGATTTCACTGTTGGTTTGTTTCCCAGATGAAGCAAGCAAGAACCAAAGCACCGGAGCTGATGACTGACAGTGGGATGAAGCTCCAAACAGAAACCTGCCACGTGTGCTCTGTGGAGGAGGCACCCAGAGGTCCCAGTGCTGACACAGAGAGAGAGGCAGAGAAGCACGTGAGCCCAGAGCCTCCATCATCCCCCAGGCAGGCTGGGGGCACACAGGACACCTTCGCAGATGGAAACACAAGTGGGGGCAGCTGCCAGGACTTCCTGAGGTTGTCTCCTGGCAAGGAAGTGGTAAAAGAAATGTCCAGAGTGAAAAGAGAGGTTTGTTTAACCTTGCTTGAATGTGTGTGCCCATGGAAGGATGTGAACTGTACTTGACCTCCTGAGTTTTCCAGCAGTGCTGTTCTGCAGGCTGTGAAGTGGGGCTGGTGGTTGTGTGTGTCCACATGCCAGTCACTCCCTCGGGTGCTGCCCACTTCCTTTCCTACCACACCTTGTATGTGCTCAGAGAAAGAAAAAATTATCCTTTGTTGCTGAAATAGAGTCTGAGAAAATGTGTTTTACTTTTCAACAGCAGGAAGAAAAACTGTCGGAAATGGGCCACCGACCATTGACCCTTTTTACTGAACACAACCGGAGTTCTGACCTTTCAGATATTTTGGAAGAGGAGGAGGAAGATGAGCTGTCTTCAGAAGCTCTGGAAGAGAAAAAATGGGACCAGAGAGAGCCATGTTCCCAGGAGAATGGGGAAAAGGTAACTTGTCCTGAGTGCTGCTTGCGGGGAGTGCTGGTGCAGCCATCCCATACCATCAACTCACAGGAGGAGGGGCTGGGCTGAGCTTTTCCTGAGGTCCTGCTGTTCTGCTTTTACTCCCAGTGTTGGCTCAAGGTAGTAAAAACACAAGTTCTTTGAGAGAGGGAAGGGTGTTTGTTTAAATGAATGGAGCCAGGGTTTAATTAGTTGGAAAAACACACAGTGCGATGTGATGTTTAAAATCCAGGGTTAAAATCAATGGTATCGATTGAGTTCTTAAAACAGGTAGTAAACAGGGAACAGTCAATGTTCTCAGGCACAGGGTGGGATTGTTGGGATGTTCTGTGCAGGGCCAGGCGTGGGCCTCAATCCGTGTGGATGCCTTCCAGCTCAGGATATTCCCCGATTCTGTGATTATTTGGCTTAGGCCTTGATGCTTTCTGTAGCCAGGGATGGCACGTAGGAGCAGAGTTGTGGCTTTTCTGTTCAAATGCTGCAAGGGATGAAATCCTGCCTGACCTGAGCTGTAAGTTACCAGATTAATTCATGCTCAAAGAGTTGGATCTGGTCTGAATGCACCTGTGGGAATGTGATTCCAACTGCATGACCTGAAACTGGTGTGTAACCATACAGATTACAGCAGTTAGGGTGAATGTTCATGAGGGAAAGCACTGAGAGTGAGAGACTGGAGAGTTAAAAAGCTTTGCAGAAAATCTGATATGCCTGAATGGCAGGAAAGTACCCTCTCTTTAATTTGTCACGTGGCCTAAGAACATCTGTAGTTGATGGTGCCCTGTGTGGCTGCTAATCTGCAGGGCTGGGGCTGGTGAGCACTAAATGGTAGCAGACAGTGTAGTGACTCTGGAGTAAATTTCCTCTTCTCCTTCTGAAGGGTTTTGTGATTCCCAGGTGAGGAATTGGGCCTGCAGTGCAGCACATCAGGAGCCCCAGAAGAGCCTGGTGGCTGGAGAGGCTGAGGCTGCCTCTGGAGGTTTTGGAAGGGCTTCTAGTTGTTGGGATTGGACTGGGAAAAAATGGAAGAAAAACAAGTTTCCTGGAAAGAGAAGGAAGGAGATAAGAGCAATCAAGAACACTATTCTTTGTTGTTTTTTTTGTTTTTTTTTTACCCTTGGTGTTTTATTTGCCTTAATGTTTTTATTTGGTTGGGTTTTTTTTTCTGAAAAGAAATGCCAAAACCCTGCTCATGTCATGTTGAGCTGAACAAACTGGTGCTTCTTGACTGGATAAAGTGATTGTTTTCTGTGCTGTGACAAGATGCTGAATCGGGAGAGGACATGGGGGGTAGGAAGCTTTAGGGCACAGAGCTCCCATTACTGCCTTATGGATTGAAGGGGATGTGGCTGGAATAAGGCTGTTTTCTAGGATTCTACATATTTAACTAAATTTTCTGTTACCTCAAGACTCCTCAGACAATTCTTTCAGGATCCAGAGGATGAAAACATGGAGGAATGCTGCTTTTAAAATGTTTATCCTCAAATAATTAGTTTAATTGCTGAAACTATTTATTACATTAAAACTCAAAAGCAGAAGCCACAACTTTGCAAATAGCTAAATGAAATCTTACTGAACTGAATTTTTGGTTGTATTTATGAATTTTCCGTATTCCTAATGGGTGCTTACAAGGCAGGAGCCTTGAGCATGTGTTCTGTAAGAAGAGTTTGAGAAAATTGAGAGGTTTTTGGTCTAGAGGAGTTGAGTGGGAGATTTTGTAACTGCCTGTAACTATTTGTGTGATGGTTAAAAGGATGAGAGCCGAAGTTTTCTTGTTTTTCGGAGATGATGTATTAAAAGAAGCAGAAGTTATGAGCTGCTGTTTGCGATGTTCATGTTGGAGATGAGTTCAAACCTTGTTTCCAAGAGGGCAGTGCAGCCTTGGGACTGGTCCCTAGAGGGTTCAGGATCTCCATTCTTTGGTGTTTTCAAACCTCATTTAAGGAAATACATGGATTTATTGTTGACAACAGTGCTGCAATTAGGAGACTGAACTGGAGACCTCTGGAGGCCCCTTCAACCAGTTCTAAATATAATTCAAGACTAGCTTTTGCTTGGAAAAAGCTATAGAGGTTGGAACTATCAGTAGGTAGCTTGCAACCGTCTTTGTTTCTCCCCCACTGTGGTTCGGTTTTTAATTATCTCTGAACAGACCTGCTCATGGCTGTAGTTTAAAACATTAATAGCTACGCATGCTTTGTAAGCTATTTGTAAGTGCCTTTAGAACACATAATGATATAACTTGTCAGGGAAGTTGAACGAGAGACTACCAAAGATATCTTCCTACCAAAATGTTACTATGCACCTGGGATTTTGCCTTTTATGTTAGTGCTAATGTAATAAGAAATAAACCCATAAATTCTACAGTTGGTCCTCAACAAATTTTAAAATCTAGCAGTGTTGTCCCCAAAATTTTCTGTAACCTGGTAGGCTCTTACCCATCTGCAGGTGAAACTCATGTCTGTGTGGCCCTTTGAGGTAAAGGGTTTTCCTTTGTTTTTGTGGGAACTCAGCTCCAGGATTTGCAGGCAGGAACCTGCAGTAGGGCTGTTCTTTGCTAGGAGATGGGAAGAGCCCAGGCAGCAACATCTCCATGGGCCATTCCCTGTGTTCCAGGGAGGGGACAGAGCTAAGGGGGATCCATGGCTCTGTGGGTGAGCACAGGCTGAAGCTCAGCCCTGTGGACAGAAGAGCCCATTCAGCTGTGCTGTGGAGGGACAGCACCTCTCCTGCCCCCATCCCACCCTGAGGATGCCAAGCCATGGGGAATTGTTCCTGTGGCAGGATGAGAGGTGCTGCAGGTAGCTGTGTGTGTACAGGAGAGGCTGGGAGGGAGCTCTTCCATGCATTTGCCTTCCTCGCTTCTCGCCACATTGCTGGTTCATGCGATTGCTTTTGCCAGGAGATCCATTGCTCCCTCTGCCCCCTCCCCTTGCTTTGCTGCAGCCACAGCTCCATCCTGCTCTGCTGGGAGGGAATGAGGGTCACTTTGCCTCTTGTTTTAATGTTTATTTCCTCTCTTTTTTCCTTTGCTTGTCCTGGCTGTGGCTTTTCTCGGGGTCTGGGTACAGATGGATCTTTGTGATACTGACAGCGATGAGGAGATTCTGGAGAGGATCCTGGAACTCCCACTTCAGAAGAACCACAGCAAGAAGTTGTTCAGCATCCCTGAAGTGACTGAGGATGAGGATGAAGATGAGGATGAGAAGGGTGTTACAGAAGAAAAGATAGACCCTCAAGACTCCTTGGAAGCACAAACCTACTGTTCAGAAAGAACAGAGAAACCATCCAACAGCAAAGAGCCATTTCTGAAGGAAGATGGGAATAACACCTCCAAGAATGTGTGTGCTCAGACTCCGCAGGGGGAGCATGGTGCTAGGGAGAGCAGAGCGGATGCTGACCATGCAAATCCTGCCTTTGGCCAGCTGGCTTGCAGTCAGAAGAGGGTACACTGGAACTGGTGCTATCAGGAGAATGTTCCGAAGTCTGGGAGTGGGACAAGTCCCTCTTGGAGCAAGAAGAAGGGAAATAATTATCAAGAGAAGATCCAGAGTCGGCCTGAGACAAGTAGGAGGAGACAGAACGATCTAACAGAGCACTGCAGTCGTCTGCTGAGCAACTGCAGCCAGATGGGGAGTGGGTTATACAGAGCTCCCAGTCTCAGGGAGGAGCTGAATGTTGTCAGCAGTGCCAGTGGGAAGGAGGGGTTGGATTTGTACAGCCGGGCCAGACAAGGGACCTTAAGGAAAAAAGCCCCAAGAGCAGTGGGAACAGGGGAGGCAGATCCTGGTGTGATGGCAATGCACTGCCCCAGCCCAAGGAGCCTGGAAATAGACATCGAATATGACTCCGAAGATGATCAAGATTCAACCTGTGCATCCTCCCCAGAGAGCAGGCTGTGGCCAGAGAGGTCCCAGAGCTGCCAGGGGGACTGGAGTGATTGCTCCAGTCAGTCTGAGGTTGCCCGCTCAGGTGGCAGGAGGCACCTGACCAGGCTGGAGATGATGGAAGAACAGGGTATGGAGTCAGCTGGGTCTCTGAGCCAGCACCTACAATTTTTCTGCCGGGAGAAGGAAGCTCCGAGTTCTGAGGAACAGGGCTGGGACCTGGACTGTAAGTCACCTGGCTGGAGAAGGAGGTTCGAACATTCTTCGAAGGGGAAACATAGCACCTCCTTGCACAAAAGGGTTGGGTGACTTTTCCTATTCTGGCTTTGAAGCAGCTTGCAGTGGTGCTGGCTTCCCTCTGCTTCCCTGGCCTGCCTGTATCTTGCTTTGTTCAGTGTTGTCCAGAGAAAGGACACTCCTCTAGAATTGTCTGGAAGAATATCTAAGAGAGTCTGTAGTTCTGTGCTGCTCCATGGCTTTTCTTGTAGTAGCTGCTTCTGCTTTTCCTGCTCCCTGACCAAGTGTCACCGATGCAGTATTCCTTTTCACACTGGGTCTTCCTCCCCATGGCAGGAGGCTGTGGGACCCAGATGAAAATCCCTGGTGCAATAAGCTGATTGGTGAAAGCTTTGTGTAAATGCTGACTGTAATGTCATTGCCTCCTCTCGAAATGCCCTTTCCTGCATCTTCACCCTCACCAAGGGGATCGTCACTCTTTCCTGGCAGGGTTCCTGCCTGTCCGCAGTTCTTTTTCCAACTCCCTTGGTCTTTCCAGCTCTAGAGTGTCGCTGAAGAGGAATGTTGCATTTGGATGCACTGCTCTTTGTGGAGTGTGTTTGGGCTGAGCGCTGTTCAGGGAGTTGGAAGGCAGAGACTGCTACTAATTCTCTGGTGGTTCCAATTGCAGGCATCGAATCATAAAGATTCCAGGGGCATGGAGCCACCTGGCACAGCCGCCTGGCAGGCTCCTAGCAGGAGATGGAGCAAGAGCATAAGAAGAAGCCAAATGCAGAAACCTTTGCTCTCTAGTCCAGGTGAGCAGGAACAGGGAAGAGAGGTGGGCAGCAGGAGAGATGGAAACTCCTGGAATGGCTGGGGAGAGGCTGGCAGGCAGTGCAAGGGCAGGGCTGATGTTCTCTCTGCTATGTTCCCTCTGTGCACAGGCCCTCCAAGGAGCACTGCTCCCGAGAGCTCTGGCAAAGATGATGGCATTCGGATCTTTGTGGCTCTCTTTGACTACGATCCTGTCTCCATGTCCCCTAACCCTGATGCAGCAGAAGAGGAGCTCCCATTTAAGGAGGGGCAGATACTGAAAGTAAGAACTTAGTGAACATCTACTCTATGGATCTGTCTTGTGTTCCAGGGACAGCATAAACCTTGGGAGGTCTGCATCTTCCTCAAAAGGGAAGTAGAGGGGCAGATGCTGTATCTTCTCTCTGGTGACCTTATAGAACGGCTGGAGCTGTGTCAGGGTGCGTCAGGTTAGAGATCAGGGAAAGGTTCTTCCTGCAAAGGGTGCTGGGCACTGCCCAGGCTCCCCAGGGAGTGGGCATGGCCTTGAGGCTGCCAGAGCTCCAGGAGCGTTTGGACCGGAAGGAGTTTTTTGGGTGTCTGTGCAGGGCCGGGGCCTGGACTGGATGATTCTTGTGGGTCTTTTCCAGCTCAGCATATTCCACGATTCTTTCTCTGTGTAGCTCTGTCCCTGCAGCCTAAACAGTCTATTTCCCTTTGCAGGTTTGTGGAGACAAGGATGCTGATGGTTTTTACAGGGGAGAATGTGCTGGAAGGGAGGGATACATTCCATGCAACATGGTGTCAGAAGTCCCTGTGGAGAGCAGTGAGCTCAAGCAGCAGCTCCTAAAGCAGGGGTTCTTGCCTGCGGACACAGACACGGAGAGCCCAGGTACTCTGTGTGTGTGTGTGTGTGTGTGTGTGTGTGTGTGTGTATGTGCACACCCTGCTCCTGTAGCTCTTTGCTGGAATATTGGAAGCTCAGTCCTGCTCTGATGTGTGGCCAGTGCAGCCACCAAACCCATCTGGAGGGCTGTCCATGCATGTGCAGCCTGGTTTAGTGGCTGCTCCACAGCAGGGGGAACTGGCTGGGAGTGGAGGTTCCAAGCTCTCAGTTCATTCCTCACTCCACTGCAGCATTTGCAGCTGCTGCAGTTGCCCCTTGCCTTGAGGTGTGTAAATTCAGCACGAAGTGAGGCTGAGCCTCGCTAGGGACAGGGAAACAGAAGCATTTGAAGAGCAGCTGAAGTGTGCAAAGAGTTTTCACTCTGTTTCTCCTTTGTTTTGAAAGCCTGTGACTGAACTTTTGGGATGACCCTGCTCTTGGGTGAGAGAATTTTGTGACTTGGGAATGGAGATGGGGAAGGGGGAGGAAAGGTGTGAGGTAGACAGGAGTGTACAAGGAGACTTGGTGGTTGGGTTCCTCTTTCCTTACTCTCTGAAGTATGTCGTCAGTGCTTTGTGTGCTGCAGAGGCTTTCCTGTTCCTTCCCACTCATGTTGTCAGAGGGGAGAGGGAGCAACCTTGGGATGTGCAGCCAGCACAGCTCAGGCTGAGACTCAGTGGCTGTGAGCTGCCCCTGCTGTGAATACTGGTGTCCCAGTGCCTGTCCCTTATGGCTCCCAGCTCTCATCTTGCACTCCTCTGTGCACCCTCTACTGCCAGTGCCAATTGTTGGATCTGCTCCACTAAAACACCAGGATATTCCTGGTTTAGCTGGTTCCAGTAAAAAACAGCACAAGTTGGTAATGGCAAAGGTAAGCCCTGACATTGCCTGAGCTGGGGAAAAAAACCAAATCAACCTAAAAATAAGAAAACTCAAGAAAATAAGGAGTAATCCAATTTGTTCCTGTTTCTGTGGAGGGCGATCCAGTACCCAGCTCTAACAGACCTTTAAGGTCCCTTCCCCCTCAAACCATTTTATGATTCTGAGGGGTTGACAGTGCCCAGCTCCTAAGTTTTGGTCCCTGGAAAGTTGATCCTGAGGAGCACAGGGATTGAAGGAGCTTGATGCTTTCACTGTGTGATTTCTTGAATGTGTTTGTCCTTTGGCCTCTCCCATGTCTGAAGAGAGGAGATTTGAGTAAGGTGTTTTTCACATCCAGAGATGGCTGGATGCCTATAAGTGGCCTGTGTCCCTTGCTGGATATTCAAGGCTCTCTCTGCCCTGCCCCACTGCATAGTCTTGGAAGAGACTTCATTAAACATGATAGGTTTGAAAGTTTTGAGGAAGGTGATGGTAGTCAATAAGATGTGTGTGCAGGGAGGAACTGTAGGTTTGGCACTGATGGAGACACACTTCAAATCATTGGGGCTGTTCTGAGCCCCTCTTGGCAAGGACACTGAGGGGCTGGAGCATGTCCAGGGAAGAAAATAGAGCTGGGGAAGGGTCTGGAGCCCCAGGAGTGGCTGAGGGAGCTGGGAAAGGGGCTCAGCCTGGAGAAAAGGAGGGTCAGGGAGGACCTTCTGGCTCTGCACAGCTCCCTGCACAGGAGGGGACAGCTGGGTAAGTTGAACCTGGTGGTCTTAAAGGTCTTCTTGCAACTGTAGTGATTCTCTGATTCCTTGGCAGTTGGGCTGGCTGTACCTCTGCTGTTTTCCTGCTGCTATAAACCCCTATCACAGCCTTGTAACAAAGAAAATGCCTTGGAGGGATTGGTCTGGGCACTCCACAGGTTCTATTGGAATTGCATCTGGTCCTGACCCTGCTCAGTGCAGAAGCTTTAGCTAGAGACATGGGATTTTTCAGGTGTTAATGGTACAAGGTTTTATTTTGTCCTTATGGTGCTGGTTCTGAAAGCTAAGAAACAGCAAGGTGAGCTATGGAGTGGCTAAAAGGCATAAATACAGTGGATTTCTCTGTGTATTTGGGATGTGGATTAATGCATCATCTGAGTCCACATATGAGACCCAGAGGGCTTTGCGCACAGAAATCCAGTTGTCAGCCTCCCAGGGGAGGCATGTCATCTCCTCTGTCCCATGTTCACTATTCAAAATGCTTCTCACTTTCCATTCACTGTCTGTTTCTCTTGTCTATTTATTTGCCTTTTTGGTGTTTTTATTAAGGTAATGGCACATTTTCTCCACCTCCACGCCGCCAAACTGTCCCTCCTCCAAAACCCAGACGCTCCAAGAAAGGTCTGTGTCACTCACTGCTTCCTCTTTAGTTTTTGCTATAGGATTACAAACTGCATTGAATTTTTACTACTTGCTTCCAGGACCCTCAGATGTTTGTACGACTGCTAGGAAGTGGAAAGAGAGCCCATCCCTGTGCTGGTGTTAAGTTTTTTAAAACAGTGGTGTCTTTTATAGTTTGGAGCTTGACCTCTGCTTCTTGTTACATTCCTGAGTCCTGGTTACTGGTGTAGACTTTGAGTTGCATGAACATTTTGCTTCTGTTGTTTGCTGTTTTGGTATTCTTTTTACTGTTTGTCAGTTGTGTCGTGTCGTCACTGTTGGAGATGACCTCTTACTGATGAGGCATTTTCTTCTCCCAGCAGGGCTGGACAAACAGGAGTACAAGTGTCAGCCAGGTGAGAAGTGCTTTTACTGGAGAGTAGATAATGCATGATCCAATTACAGATGTGTTTTGTGGTCAAGAGCCAATGTGACACCCTGTGGTGCTGCTTCAGTGCACTGCAGCAAAAGATTTTAGTTATTTTTATTTAGTGGTGGGTGCAGAATGCTTTGGTTGAGCAGGGGGTGCTTGCAGGAGGAGCACACCTGTTGTTGTGCTCTAGGAGAAGCAGGGCAGTCTCTTACTCATCACACACTATAGTCCCTATGATCCGAGGGACACTGAGAGGGTGCTCCCTCTGCTGAGGTGCATCCTCTGTTGATATCCAGAGAGGCCAAGTCTGAAAACACTTTGCCAGCCCATCCGGTGCTGACCCAAAGCAGAGATAAAATCTGTGAATGTGTGTTTTCTGTAGCACCAGACTTGGCTTTTGTAGGCTCAGGGTAGGTCTGTAGGTAATGGGTCTGAGCAGGCAGGAGATTGTGGATGGCAGGGCCTGCACTTCCGTGTGTGCTGGTCCCTGGCCCTTGGAGGATAAATTTTTTAGCTTAATAACAGAACACTGTGTAGTGGGAGGAGAAGTGTCTTTCAAGACACTGTAAAGAGACAGCTATCCTCTGTGTGTGTATATATATATATGTGTGTGTGTGCGCGTGTAAATAGGAAATGTAAAATAAAACATTCCTGTACTATAGACAGAGCACCGGGATGGGGGATGTCCCCACTTTTGTGCTTAGCAGGCGATGGCCTCCTGATGCTTCTAAGGTCTCTCTCCACTCAGTATCCCCCAGTGTTCTTTTTGCTCAGACCACTACAAGAATGATGAAGAAGTTGCTGTGATTTGGGATTTTGTCCTAGTGTTTCCATCTAAGAATATTCTATTTTTCTCCTGCAGGGCAGAAACATAAAGACATTGAGGCAGAGCTGCTGACTCCTCGCAGGATGGTGGCTGCCTTTGACTACAACCCTAAGGAGAGCTCTCCAAACACAGATGCAGAGGTAACCACCAGCTGCTCCCCTCTTTCCAGAGGTTTCTTCTTCCTGTTTCTTTTTTCCTTCTCTCCCAAGACACTCAGCACTTTGGTCCAACCAGAGTCTCAGTGAAACTGTGTGAGTATTCATTGCATCCTTTAGCAATCAGACAGGACTGAGCACATCTGGGGTGGGAGGAAGCAGCTCCTACTGGTAGCAACTGATCCAAGGAAAAACCTGGGTGAAGGAAAAACCTGCTTAAGGGTTTGAAAACACTTTTGACACTTAATTTGAGCATGACTTTTGTGTTAAGTATCTGTGTAGGTCTTTGTTCAAGCAAAAATATTTAGCTCCAGTTTAATGGACCAGTTTGCAAAGTTCTTGTTTTCAAGCAATTCCTATATATAGAATCACAGGATCATGGAATGGGTTGGAAGAGATCTTAAAGCCTATCTCATCCCACTCCCTGCCATGAGCAGGGACACGTTCCACTAGACCAGCCTGGCCTTGGACACTTCCAGGAATAGGAAGGGATATAATCTAAACAGGGAAGGATACGATCCAAACACTGATTTTGTGGTTGTCTGTTCCAGGTAGGAAGGTGGCAATGCAGAATCCTTTCTGTAAAAACAGATGAGCACGTTCTCTGTTCCTCCAAACTATGTTAGCTGTGCTAGCACTGAGCAAATAAACACGGGGTTTGGATTCACATTCTTTCCTTCATCCACAAAGGAGTTCTGACCAACAGAGGGCACAGTTCATGGAATGCTTGCTTCCCAAGCTGTCTCTCCTGCCCAGAGAGATGCAGCTGAGGATAGAGTGTTTTAGGGATGGTGGAATATCTTGGGAGAGACACAATGTGGGCATGTATCCAGCCACCGAACACTTTTGAACCTTTGTCACCAAGGAGATGACTGTACTTTTTGCAGTGATTTGCTCTTGTAGACAAGAGTTTAAATTATGGAAACAAGCTGGTGGAGTTCTGTGGGAATTGCCCCCTAGGAGCAACCTGCAGCCTCAAGAGATTAAATTGAGGACTGAGGATATAATATGGTAAATATATTGGAAGTAGATCCTTTCCAGCTGACACTTTTGAAGTACCAGAATGTCTTAAGTGAGACTTGACCTGTTTTGAGCTTCCACTGAGCAGCTTTTTCTATTAAAAGAGACTGGTGACACCTTTTTCTGTACCCTTGTGCCCCATGGAGCATGTGCTGGGGTGTCTGACAGGACAGAGGGTGTGACAGTGAAGAGTCACTGTGTGCTGTGCTCCTGTTCGGTGTCCAGGTTAAACTTCCCTGTCTGTATGCATTCCTGCTTGTGACTAATCCCTGAATGCTGCATACAGAACAGGCTCATCCAAGGGAGCAGGATTTGTAATTTTATTTAAAGAAATTGAAAGTATTTCTGGTGCTTGCTGAACTTGTCCTCAGTGCACCTTTCCAGAGCAGGTAGGTACTATTTTGAAACCTTATCAAATTTAGTTTAAAAATGGACTTTGCTCTTTTCTTAATTTATGCAATGCTTCCCTAGCAGTGAATTCCAGAGTTACCCGCTTTAGTTCCCCTCCTGCATCTTTGTCCTGCAAGACTAAACAAAGTGGGCTCCCTCCCTTGGAGTGAGACTGGGCAAGAAGCCAAGGGGAGCCTGTGTTCCTAGTGAGAAATTCCAGGCAGTGCTTCTCCTGTGACCTCTGTTCTCTGGCTCTTTGCAGGCTGAACTGACCTTCAGTGCCGGGGATGTTATCACTGTCTTTGGGTCCATGGATGATGATGGATTCTACTATGTAAGTGCAGGGCTTGGGGAGGTCCTGTGATTACACTGGAAATTGTTGGAGATCATTGTGTGGCAGGGAAGCAGAAATCAGGGAACAGAGTATCCTGTTTTTGGGGAAAAAAAGTAAACCTCTACTTAGTGCAGGGCAGTCTGTTTCTGATGCTCATTCTTCTGCTATAAATCCAATATTACAGAATCTTGGAATAGTTTGGGGAAGGTACCTCAAAGCTCATCCTGTTCCACCCCCTGCCATGGGCAGGGACACCTTCCGCTATCCCAGGCTGCTCCAAGCCCTGTCCAACCTGGCCTTGGACACCTCCAGGGATCCAGGGGCAGCCACAGCTGCTCTGGGCACCCTGTGCCAGGGCCTCAGCATCCTCACAGGGAACAATTCCTGCCCAATATCCCATCCATGCCTGCCCTGCTGTAGTGAGAAGGACCATTGTCCCTTGTTCTGTTTCTCTGTTCCTCTCCTGCTCTCCTGGAGCTCCTTTAGGCACTGGAAGGGGCTCTGAAGTCTCTCTTGGAACCTCTTCTCCTCCAGGTGAACACCCCGAGGTATCCCAGCCTGGCTTCAGAGCAGAGGGGCTCCAGCCCTAAGAGCATCTCTGTGGCCTTTAAATGTCCCAGTGGTTCTAAGTTTATTTTTTTGCATCAGTTGCCTGCAGGCTTCCCAAAGTCTTGCCTGAATTTTTCCATGCACACACCAGCTGAACCAGCACCTGCTGAGAGCTAACATTTCACCAGGCACTCGGACCCTTGGGCCAGAGGCTGGAATGGTGATCCAAGTAAGCAGACACATTCCTGGGGCTGTGCCTGCCCTCCAGCTGTGTGCCAAGCTTGAGCCTTGGCTCTTGGATCATCCACCTCTTCCTGCGTGGGAGACAGTGTGCCTTCACACATCAGACTTGAGGCTGAGCTCCAGGTTAAGTCTGAGGGCATCACCAGGAATGTTTTGTTTGATCCTTTTATATTGTTATAAAATATTGTCCTTTTATATTGTTACTGTTTATACTGTTACTGTATTTATATTGACAAACAGCATTGCTGGGGTGGGTTTTGTCTCACCTGGTTGCCTTCTGTTGAATTGGATACATATTTGTAGGAATACAATAGTGTAGCTCTGAGCCTCTGTGATCATGGATGTAGTGCCTACAGGACATTGTACCAGTACTGCCTCATTCTTTAAAGACATCAGTAAATACCAGGGCAAATCAAAGGCCTCTAGGGCACCTGTGGCACAGTCACATTCCAGTATGGTAGCAGAGATTTTGAGCTTGTAGGAATCACCTTTGTCACAACTTGCTGTCATCTCTTCTTCCTTGACTCTCTTCTATGTTTCGGTGCTCTGAATTGTTCCACAGTTAAGCAAGAACATGAGTTATGGAATTTTCTGAGGATCTTCCCTATGTATGTGGGTGTGTTCTGGACTTGTCTCAGCCCACAGCCTAACCTTCTCTTCAGGGCACTGCACCACGAGTTGTTATTTATTTCTCCAGGAAAGCTGATATGAGAATTGATTGTTGATCTTGCAGGGAGAGCTGAACCAACAGAGAGGGCTTGTACCATCTAACTTCCTGGAAGCTATCCCTTTGGATGGAGACATGGCTGAGGAATTCCACTCAAAAGATAAAGAAGCTCCTCTGCTGAGTGCTGAGAACCAGGTGAGATGTGTCACTGCATGGCACTGCCATCCAGACTGGAATGTGTCTGGAGCCTGGGCATTGCATGGCATGCAGCGCCCATGGGATCACTGAACTTACTGCATGCATCCCCTTCATCACAAGGGAATGCTAGGTGCCCTTCCCAAAGACTTACTTGTAATGCAGAAAGTGGCACAAAACAACAACTGCTGAGGCTTCAGTGTGGTCAGGTGGGCAATCAGCATTCAAATCCCACCAGCAAATTGTTCAGATCCACTGAAAGGTTAGTGGGAACATTGTACTGGAAGGAAAGTTCAACCAGCTCCCCAGGCACATGAAATTCCTTAAATATGATTATATCCATGCCAAAGAGTTCTGGAATTGGCAACGCCCAAACACCAATGTTCTTCCATCCACCCCAAGTTAGATACATCTTAATCCAGGCTGAGTTGCTTCTGGATAAATTCAAAACACACTGAAGAGTTTACAAAGCAGATGTGGGGAATGGATCCTATGGTTTCAAAAGCATCCCCCAGAGTCAGGGGATTCAAAGGTTAAATTAACCCCTTGCATTGTGTTGCTGAGACTCTTGGAATAAAGGCTTAAGTGGGAGATTGGGGTCATGTCAGGGGCTGAGGCTAAAAGTGTAGCAGCTCTTTTGTCATTCCTGGACCTCCTATGCTGCCTCACTGTGGAGTGGGAGGCAGGAGGGACCCAGCTTGGTCCCAGCTCACATGGGCTCAACCTTAGTCTGTCTTGGGAGGTTGTTGGCACTGCCATGTGGTGGCAGACCCACATGAGTCAGAGCAGGTTGGTTTTGAGCCATCCTTAGAGAAGTGGGTTGCCCTGAATCCCTGAATCCTGCTCTATTGACCTACCTGCTGGTGCCACCCCAGCTTTCCTGCTCTCTGCAGCATTTCCTGGCCTTTTTTCATGCTCAGCCCTTCCTCTGTATCCATCTCTATCTTCAAATGCTGCCTGGTCTACCTTTACCTCAGCCCCTTCCCTTGCTTCCAGGCATTCCAGGCTTTGTGGGTACAGGATTTGCACTCCAGCCTTGATGCCTTCTCGGGCAGAGCAGCCTGGCTCCAATAATGGGCAGTTTGTTGGATCATATGCTGACCTCAGCAGCTCTCTGGGGCCCTTGTACTTCCCTGTTGAGGGTATTGGTCCTTGCTGGGGAATCACAGGTTAGTCAGCTGTTACTGCCAGGGTTTAAGAGCCCTGGGGTCACCCAAGTCTAACCTCCCTGGGAATTAACGAGGATGCAGAATGGGGTTCTTTCTTCAGTTTCCCACTCAAAATTACTTACTCTTACCAAATTACTCATCTGTTGAAACAGAGGGTGCCAAAGGAGACCTCAACCAGTAAAATAAAGGTGGAATTCTAAGTGTAATTTAAGGCAGATCTTCCCTTTCCTTCTGGCATCAACCAGCAGCCACAGGGCCTGTTTCAGTTTCCAGGGGGTGTTATTCCAGACCCAGCCTGGATCCTTTGAGGGACCAAGGGGACTTCAGGTAACCTTGTCTGCCACTTGCAGGTGTGAAGGGTTTGCAAAGCCAAACCCACTTTCCTCTCTGCTGCTGAGTTCAGTGGTGACTGATTCCCTGGACAGCACTTTGGCCCACATATCCCTGCATGCTAAAGGTTGGAAGCTCTTTTCCTATGTTTCATGACATTTTTTTGAACAGAAGTGCTTTTCAGGTGTGTTAAAAACAACCCGTATAAAATAAACGTGTTTCAGGCTTGCCTGCCTTTCAAAGCTTTCCATTTGTCTCTAGACTCTGTGCCTGAGACCCAAGGGAGCCTCCCCTTAACACTGGCTCTGACTTCTGGGTGCACAGAGCAGGAACCTATTTGGTTTGGTACTTTTGGTACTCTCCTGATGCGTGAACTGTTCTGTCTGTAAATGGGGGACTGGAAAATTCAGATAGTGATGATTAAACCAATTTTATTTCAGTGGGAATCAGCTTGAACTCTTTAGGCATGACTGTGCTTTGGCTGCTTCTGTGTCATGCCAGCCTGGCTCCTGTCTTGCTGCCTCCCTGCTTCTCCTGGACCCCTGTTCCAGGGGATTCTGGCTCAGCACCCCCAGCACTCCTCCTGCTTGTGCTTTGCAATCCAGACCTGTCTAAACAACTTCCAAACAGGAAGGGCACGTTTCCCCCCTGTTAAAAGTGGTATATTTACCCTACTCAGAGCCAAACTGGTATTAATTAACTGCATTTAAGTGTGTTTCATGATTCCTGAGAAGACAGAACCTGACCCCATGGTGGTTTTGGCTGTCACAGCAATCCCAGCATCCCAGCATCCCAGCCTGTGGGCAGAAAACCTCATGGGGAAGGCAGAAGAAATACCTTCTGTAAAACAGACATGTTCCATGTCCATCCCTGAGCTGGAATGAACTCTCTCAGTGATACAGCCATGCCTGAGGCTTTCTAAATTCCTGTAGCACTTTCACGCCGCGGAGCTAAGGGAGCCTTGCTTGTTCAATTTGCTGTTAGCAGAGCAGGCTCCCTACAACTTCCCAGTCCCAGCTTGAGCCATGGTACCTCAGGGGGGATGTATGTGTGTGCCATGGCAGAGCTTTGGACTCTGTTACAGCTTGTTCCAGTTGCAACAGAAGCATCTCCATGAGTGATTTTTAAATCATTTGTAACTTCTTGGATGTGATGTTCTTACCTTACCTGTTCTTCACACTTCCCTTCTCGCTGCTGCCCTACCAAAGGCGCGAGAATAAGGACAATTTATTTCCAAATTGAACTGGGGAAGGTGGATAATTTTTAATTATTTCTGAGTAAATCTTAAAATGCTGGCAATGGAAAAGATGAAGCAATTGAACTTACAAACTGACAACATTTGCAGATTAGAATAAACAAACAAAAACAGCACAGAGAGAAGGATCCAAGAAGTTTTGGTCACAGCAAGGGCCCAAAACACTCATGCTTACCGGCTCAGAGCAGCTGCATCAGTGCTGTTTCTGTTGATGGAATATTTTTCTATCAGTAACATGCGGTTTCTGTCCAAGACTGATTATAAAGCACCTTCAGAAAGTGTTTGATTCTAATTGATTTCATGTATTTATTTCTGCCTGTGTTATGCACCCGGGACGGTTCTTTTCTTCAGAGAATGAGGAAGAGAAGAGTGCAGTGATAGATATGAATGATACATAGAGCAACCATGTAAGTGTGTGAGACCTTCAACCTCCCACCCAGCCCAGCACCTTAAAGGCTCCTGCATCTAGAGTTGGCTCCTTTTCTTGCTTTTAGTTTGACAGGCTGGTTTGGGGCTGTGGTGGCAAATCCACCTTCAGGTCTGATGTCAGACCTTTCGCTGCCAGCCGGGTTCTATGGTAAAGGCAAACCATTCAGCACATGAAGTGCATTTGGCTGGAACAATTATCTGGTGATATTGGGGACCAGGATGGGACTGTGCTGGATATTCAAGTTTGGGAAGGACCTGCTTTGTAATTCAGCTTGGCCCTTCCGTTCACTTCAACGGCCAAAGCATCATTTGGCTTTTGCAAGATCCTCCTCAATCTGAGCACACTTCTTGTTCAGCCTGGGGTTTTTTCCTTCTGGATTTAACTGCTTCCTGAGAATAGTCCTGAAAAGCCCCTGCCCACCATCCATTTAAAGAAACAGTAATGTTTAGTCCCTAAAGCCAACTTTGTGTGGATAATTGTTCTGGGGCTGGGTGGGTGAGACCCCTTGTTTTTGGGGCCAGCAGGAGCAGTCTTTGTTTTTCTTAGTTTCAGATGTTTGTTTTCCAGAAATTAATTCCAGAAGTTAATCAGTAACACCTGAGAGAGCACTGAGACCACCCCTGAAAACTGAAATCACTCTTGTGTTCATCACTCCAATAACTTATGTGAAGATTTTGGCAGAGCAGTTTTTCCTTTGTTTTCCTTAGAGAAGAACCCTCAATTTCAGTATGATTTTTCTCTTACCACAATTATCTGTGAACTGGTTCTTTGCTTTCCTGCCGCATAGAGGCCTCTAAGAAGAGGAGAAATTGTCTGTGGGGCCACTTCAGGTCTGTCCTGAAACTGTTCCACCTTTACCCAAAAAGTGTTTTTCAGTGGTGCATGGAAAGAGCCTCCACTGCTTTGGCTGCACAGGGCCCTTTGCATCCCTCCCACATCACTCCCTGAGTGTTGGTGAGCCCTTCTGGTGCTAGCCCAGTGCTTTTGGGCATTTTATCCAAGGATTCCGTGTTGCACGAATCATATATAGTTGCTGGAGCAGAACTTGGGGATTCTTTCTTTTGCTCCCAGCCAAGAGAGGGAGCTCTAAGTTAGCCCTTGCCTGGCTTTCTTTTTCCGTTTGCCTCCATAAATCTTGCATTTCTGGCTACAAATGGTTAATCTGGATTTATTTGGGTTTACTCCCAGACTCCTCAGACCTGTCTAACACTGGGCTTATCAGCACCAAGTGCTGTTCTTTGCACAAGAGAGCTGCCAGGATAGACAGAGGTTGCAGCTGCTGCTGCAGCATTGGTTGGAGGAGACCTTGCAGGCAGAGTGCCACTTTCCCAAGGGTCAGCCTGGCCATCCATCAGCACATGTGACATCCTGTGGCATGTCCTGGGCAGCAGCTGGCCTTAGGGCACAGTGCTGCACATCTGGAGTGTTGCAGGAGTGCCTTGGGAAGCAACATTTCAGGAGAGCAGAGAGTGTGAGCTCAGGAAAAGTCAGTGGTGGGATTGGTTACTGTCATAGAGAGGCAGGGAGGAGTTCCAGCTCTGTTCTGTAGTTCAGGTAAGGGAGAGTCTGATGGAACTGTTGCAGCTCAGTGATTGCTGTGAGGCAGAAGTTGACTCTCAGCTTTGTGGAGTTGGGAGGGGTCACAAATTCACTCCAAGACAGAGCTCTCTGTGCTCCTGCCCACTCAGGACTGTCTCCATGAGTACTGTAGGTGCTGAGTCTGACCCAGAGCAGAGGTTTATGCTCATCCTGGGCCAAAAATGCTTCACTCCTGCAGCAGCCCAGACCAGCACAGCTTATAGCCATGAGGGGAGGAGAGGTCACAGCCACTGGGTGCTCCTGGTCCCAGAGGAGGTGGGTGCTGAACCAGCAGTAGGATGACAGAGCAGAGCTGCCTTTCCACCTCAGGAGACTTTAAATAAAGTCCCCACAGGGCATGAGCATGACTGTACTAGAGTGAGGGAAGCAATGCTCTGGATTCTGCTTCTGCTTTCTTCAGCTGCCTGCCCTGGACATAGCATGAGACCAGGACCAGGCACATCCAGTCCTGCCCAGGAGCAGTTGGGATCCTCACACAGTTTCTGGCTGGAGTCTGATCTTCAGGAGTGCTTCCACCTCAGGCAGAGGGTTCTGCTGCTACTGTCACAATCTCAGGTTCCATCTGGGGGCTGTGGCTGCTGCATACCTGTGAGGGACTCGGTGGGACCCAGGCAGAGGCATGGTGAGGGTGTTAGGTTCCAGTGTCCAGAGGACTCTTTCCTGGTGCAGCTCCAGCCACTCTCATCTTGTGTTTTGAGTAATGCCAAGACAGGATGTACAGCTGGAGCTTGGAAGCTGCTGGTTTGTGAAAGCTATGTGGAAGAGAAGGCAGTGAGACTAAGGCTCTCCTAGGCTTCAGAAACCCAGAGCCTCTTCCCTGAGGAACTTTGCAGCCTGATAGGATAGTTTGACGTGCCAGATTGGTGGTTTTCACTGGCTGGACACTTAAGCCTAGTGAGAGGAGATTGTGGAAGGAAGGCTGCTGCTAGAAACTGGCCTCTCAAAGCTTTGAAGGGGAAACTGAGCCCAGGACTAGGGCATATTCTGATCTCCAAAAGCCCTTTCCAAATGGAGCAGCACTATTTGAGATTGGTGGGTCTCAAGCACTCAGGGGCTCAGGAACATTCCTATGTGCCACTTGATCCAAGACTTCTCTGTGTCTTGCTCCATTGGTGCCACTGCAGAGCACCAGACTTGGCTTTCTGGCCCTCCTGCCTCTGGATGTGCTGCATGCTGAGCAGCTTTTCAGGACCCCATCTCCTCTTCCTACCATGGCCACTGTTGAGAAGCCTCACGGCTTAGCCAGCCTCCTTCTGGAGGCTTCTGGAGGTCTTGCAGAGCACTTGTTCTTACAAAATTTGGTTTTATTAATGTCCTGGCTTCTGTCCCAGAGCATGCTGGGATCCCAGCAGGCTCCATGGTTGAGGCATCCATGGATTCATCAGTACCTGTCTCCATCCATGTTCTCAGGGGCTGCTTTGCTTACTTAGCTGTGGAGCAACATCTTTCACCATGTCCTTAGTGGGTGTTTTGTGCTGTCCAGTTCTTAGCCCTAAGTTCAGGAGTTTCAGGAATTCTTAGCGAAGGAAGGGTCTGGGTTATAGGTACAAAATTTAAATAGTTGTGAAACTTCTATGTGGAACTGCACCTGCATAGAGGGGAGAAGGCCAGGTTCTCTGGCTGAGGTTTATGTTGGTATGATCTCCTTCAGCAGCTCTAACTTGTGCTTTTTTCTTTTGTTTTTCTCTTTCCCACCCAGCTAAATCCAGATGGATCTGTTAATCAGAGTGACTCCTCTCCATCTCCTCCTCTGCCAGCAACTTCCTGCCTTGTCCTTGGCGAGCAGTGTCCAGAGCAGGCATCACTGGCCCTCCTCACCTGCAGTGATTCACCTGGGCAGAGTAAAAAGAAGAGAGGGTTCTTTTTCAAAGGGAAAAGCCTCTTCAAAAAATTTGGGTCCAATAAGAAAAACTAACAAGGGGTGTATGCCATCCAGGCTGCCACACAGCCCCAGAGACTGAGAGTTCAGGAGAAGCAAGAAGTGGATTATTTTCATAGGGAAGAAGTATGTGTTGAATAGAGAAAACTCTGGAGGGTGTGGGAGCTGAGAGCCCGTGGGGAAAAAGTGGCTCTGGGGTGTGAGGGCTCAGTTCTGGGATCCAGCATGTCCTGCTCTGTGCAGCCCTCAGTGCATCAGTTCCCTGTAAATATTTTAATTTAAGGATTATATTCTGGCTGTAAGTTAGCTAACTGGCTTTTCCCAGCAAAGCCCTAGCCCCTTAGGAGAGATCCCTTGTACCCTGGTATTTCTCTGTCCCAAAGGAGGTCATGTCAACTCCTTCACTTCCTGCAAAGAAAATTTGCACTTTTCTGTTCCCGTGACTCCCCTTCGCTGTCTCTGGGCTGATGAGTGAGTTCTTATTTGTACTGTAACCATGTAAATATGCGCAGCTGTGCCTCAGAGCGTCCCACACTGCCTCATCAGCTTCCAGCATGAGGATCCCTAGGGAGGAGGGAGCGATGCCCTAGCAGGGGTCGGTTCTTCAGCGTGGGGGTGGGCTGCTGTCAGCTGCTCCTGCCTGGTTCACCTTGACCACGCACTGGCTGGGGACTCCGCCTTATTATTTATTTATTGATTTATTTATCAATTGATTTATTTATCTACCTATTTATTTATTTATTTATTTATCTGTCTGCCTCTCTCCACGGTTCTGTTCAGCTGTGTCTGTGGGCTGCTCCCAAGCCAGAGTATTCAAGAGAGGGCTGGGCAGTTTGCACTGTTTTTGTTGGAGATGAAGTGTTCCTGCAGTTGAGACACAGCCCTGTCCAAGCATGGAGGGTTTTGTATGCCATGGTTTCTGTCCCTCCCCGTGTTTCTTTCTCTGCATGTTCCAGTGGGTCCTTGTTCTGAGCAGGGCAGTTCCATGAGCTCCGTGAGTGGTGCCAGCACAGCGGCCATGAGTGGTGGTGGTATGGTATGTTTTTATTTAATATCAAATTTTATTATAATAAAGTCTATTTTCACAAAAATACGTTTTCCTTAAAAAAGCCAAAGATTCAGTGATGCTTCTTCCTTGGGGGTGGGGAAATTATACCAACCACCTGCACCTTGAGGATGTTCTGCACCTTCTGTGTCCCCTTCTCAGAGGGACACGTGGCTGTGGATGCCCCAGGTGTTGGGTGAGGGCAGGGGCTGAGGTGGCAGCCCTGGGGATGCAGGACACCAGGGAGGGCTGTGGATGTGAGGCTGTCCAGAGTGCCTGGGCTGGACCCCTGTGCTCCCAGTGCCACTGGTGTGCAAGTGTTGGGTCATGGGCATGGTCCTGCCTCTGGGAATCCACCCAAGGTGCCAGAAATCACTGGGATTTTGAGGGGATTCTTGCAGGATTCCCCTGACAGGAAGGACTTGTTTGGGAAGCTGCTGCTCCCTAGAGAGAAATATTCCTTGAGGATGTTGATACCACAGTAAGGCATCGTGTCCTGTGGTAGATGGGAGTCAAGGCAAGGACAGACCAAAGGCTTTGAAAGGATGAAGTGCTGCCTGCAGCTCTGTTTGAGTTTCCATGGCTTCTGGAGCAGTCTCAGTGGTGAAACTCATCAGCAACCCAGAGCTTTATCTTCAGCCTGTCCTCCCATAGAGGAAGTTGTTGCTGTTCTAACTGAATTTACCAACTGGAGTTTCTTAAGTGAGTTGTTGAAGGTCTTTTGAAAGAAACTGTCATTGTTTTTATCAGTTCCTCAGGGGATGAACTGAAGAACAAAACCTTTAGGAAGTAAAGCAGCTGCTGGAACATTCTGGGGTGTGCCCAGAGCCAGAGGCCCTGTGAAGCCAGTGCCTGCCTGCCTCCCTCCCTGGGGCCACAAGATGTGTGTTGTGTCTCTACCTCCTGCAAATTTTGCTGTGATAGACGCAGACCCATCATTCAGCAAAGTCTCCCTAGTTCAGCTGGTTCCCCAACACCAGACAGGCTGTACAGCAAAGCTCAGAGGAGTCTCCATGAGAAAGATCTAATGTTAGCAGCTTCAAGCTGTTATAGCTAAACTTGAAAGGCTACAATAAGCAAAAAAAAAAAAACAAAAAACAAAAAAATCCAGATGTTCTGCTTTGCATCCTGTGCTTCTAATCACTGTGCCACAGCTCAGGTGTGGATAGCACTTCTCTACTTGGGGGAGGTGCTGGTGGCATCAATATATTCCTGTTTCCATTCTCCAGATGAGCAGCATGTGATCTCTGAGTGCAAGTGTTTGGTGCTTGCGTTGCTGCTCACCAGAAGGCTCAGCCAGGCCTGTGGCCTTTCCCATTCACCCTGATCTGGGAGCAGGGTCTCCAGGGAAAGTAAACATTTATGGGACAAAGCATCTCACAACCCCCCACTTCTATGGTTTCTGGAGCAGAGAACAATTTTTCTTTTTGAGACCAGTTTGGTGTGGTGTTTCTCAGGGGCTGATGTAGGAATTGGTGTGTTTAACATCTTTTCCAGTGAAAAAGGGGCTCATGGGCATCCTGGGCAGTGTCCTGGTGACACCAAGTTGTGTGTTGGGGTCACACACAGGAGGGAAGAGATGGGGCATCCATGAAAGGCTGGAGAGGTGGAGCGGTGCAAAACTCATGACACTTAACAAGGCCAGGTAAAAGGTCCTGCATGGAGTTGGGGCGATGCCAAGCTCAAGTACAGGCTGGGAAGAGGATGGATGGATGGATGGATGGATGGATGGATGGATGGATGGATGGATGGATGGATGGATGGATGGATGGATGCAAAGCTGCCTTGAGGAGAAGGACTTGGAGGTGCTGATGGATGAGAATCTCAACACAGAATCATACAGAATAGCCAGGGCTGGGAGGGACATTAAGATCATCTGGCTCCAAACCCCTGCCATGGATGTGCCCCGGCTATGTGTCTCAGAAACCCCCATGCCCTGGGCTGATGTCCCACTGTGAGCAGAAGGGGAGGGAGGAATTCTGCCCCTCTGTCTTGCTCAGGTGTGACCCCACCTGCAGAGCTGCTTCCAGCCCTGAGGCCAACAGCAGAAGGATGTGGAGTTGCTGGAGTGAGTCCAGAGAAGGCCCCAGAGCTGCTCCAGGGCTGGAGCCCCTCTACTCTGGAGCCAGGCTGGGAGAGCAGGGGGTGCTCACCTGGAGAAGAGAAGGCTCCAGGGAGACCCCAGAGGCCCTTCCAGAGCCCAAAGGGGCTCCAGGAGAGCTGGAGAGGGACTTGGGACAGAGCTGTGGAGTGACGGGACAAGGGGGAATGGCTTCCCACAGCCAGAGGGCAGGGACAGATGGGATATTGGGAAGGAATTGTTCCCTATGAGGAAGAAATGGCTTCCCTGGCACAGGGTGCCCTGAGAAGCTGTGGCTGCCCCAGCCCTGGAAATGTCCAAGGCCAGATTGGACAGCGCTTGGAGCAGCCTGGGGTAGTGCAAGGGTCCCTACCAAAGGCAGGGGCTGGAATGGGATGGTCTGTAAGGTTCGTCCCAAGCCAAACCATTCTGTGATTCTCTGAATTAAGTTCCTCATTGTGAAACTCATTTATCAGCACTGACACGCACTAACTGTCCATAGCCTTTGAAAAGTCCTCATCCTCCTCCTCTATCTGATGCTGACACAGCTTTGCAAACCCACCAGCTCTGCGCCTTTGCACAAGAGCTGTGCTGTGGTGTCTGTTGTGCAAACTGCTGGTTCTGGAGCTGCAGCTGGATCTGTTTCTGGTTCTGGTGCTGGAGGTTGGAGCTTGAGCTGGGGTTGGTGCTGAAGCTAGGACGTCAGGCAGACACTCTGCTTCTGTCTCACACGCTGAAAGGGGTGGGTGGGCTGGAGGCACCTCCTGAATCTCTTGGGTCAGGGTCACCTAGAAGGCTAGAGGAGGTTGCTCAGGGTCTCATTCAGGGAACAATATCCCCAGGGATGCAGGCCCCACCTCTGCTCTGGGCCCTGTCCCAGCACTTCACTGTCCCGGGTGTTTTTTTTACATCTGTTGGGAATTTTCTTGGCAGTACCATGTGCCGTTGCCTCTTGTCCCATCCCTGGGCACTCTGAATAGCTCTGTCTGCTCTGCAGCCCTTCCATGAGACAGTCAAAGTCAAGAATAAGGCTTCCAGAGCCTTCTTCCCTCCAGGCTGACCAAACCCAGCTTTTTCCTGGGCTCCAGGTGGATTCCTTCCAGATTGTCAAAACCAGTCTACAAACAGGACCAGCCTCACCTGGGCCTCACTGCAAGATTTGTAATTTGCTTTGCTGATTTTCTTTTAAACATTAGAGAACCAGGACCAGCATCTGTTCATGGCTCCACTTACGAGGAGGCAGCTTTGGGGATGGAGATGGTGGCTTCTAACACTGGGGATGGACACACCTTAAGAGTCACTGCCAAAGGCACTGCACTACCTGTTACCATTCCATAGCTACTCTGGGTCCTGGGGTGTCAGGTGTCCATGCAGGGCAGAGTCCAGGTGGACATATTCATCCAACCAGCCCTGGGGATCCCTGGCAGGAACTTGGTTGCTTTCAGTCTGTGCTGCTGATCCAAGGAGTTTGATCCATGGGGGCAAACACAATTGCAATGTGCAGTGAGGAGGAGCTGAGGAGCAGCTCCTCTGCCTCCCTGCACACCTCCATGCTCAAACACATCCCTCACTGATCCAGCAGTATCCCTTTGCCCTGTCAGCATGGCAAACATTTGTCCATCAGATGCTTTTGCTCTGGGAGAGGAGCTTTGGCTCATGGCAGAGGAGATGTTTGCCAGCTGAGCTCCTGATGTAACAGCACTTTGGGCAGAAGCCAGACCCACCTGGGCTGCCCCGTGCTCCAGACCAGTAGCTGGTGGGTTCAAGCCAGTGCCTCCTTCTGCACAGGATGAGCAGCTCTCATGGGCCCCCAGGGGATGTGGGGAGAGCACGTCAGGAGGTGGAATGGGGAGTGCTGGGCATTGCAGGTGTCTCCGGGCATAGATGTGAAGGTGTTGTTTTGACCTTTAAAAGCGGCAGAGGATGAAGTATACCATAAGGGAAGGAACCTTGTCCCTGGAAGACACCCCCAGAAGTGTCTCTCAAGACTCTCAAACCACCACAAAGTGGTCGCATCTCCACCTTCAGAAATCCCGGGAAAGCTCCGGTGAAGCATCAGGCTGTGTACCCAGGTGCAAGCAAGAGAACCTCCCCGGCGGGCACGTGAGTGCTGTACTGGCCTGGCTGCCCCAGTGGGAAGGTCCCTGCTGATAACGCCGGGCAGATAAAAGCGGGCGCGGAGGGCCGCAGGCGGGGAGGAGGTGGTGGATCGAGGTGACAGCCTGGCCCAGGTACAGCCGCTTTTCTCTTGTGGAGAGTTTGTTTCTCTGCCGGGGGTGCGACTGGGAATCTGGGGCTGAGTTTTGGGCTGAGCTCTGCGGTTCCCGCTGCTCCCACCGCCGCCCGGCACCGGAGCGCGGGGCAGTGACCGGAGCGCGGTGCGGCTGCCGCCCGCGGCTCCTCCGCAGCGCCGGGGCTTAGCCGGGCGCCGCAGTGCGCCTTTGAGGCAGCTTCACAGCGGGTGCTCAGCCCTCAGCTCGTGGCTCATTCTGGGAGATGATGGCTTGGAGCAGCCTTGGGAGGTGAGGGGGTCAGCTTGGGGAAAAACATCCCAAATATCTATTAAACGGCTATTAAATACTTCCCGTTCCTTCTGCAGCCCATGTTACCAGCTAGGTAATCACTGAACAAATTCCCATTAAAACACAAATATAAATGCTATATTTTATAATTATAGGGATAGAGTGATACCCAGCTCATGGCTGACTTCACTCTGGCTCTATTGAGGAACACAAATAGTTTGCTCATAGTGATTTTTGTAGCAACATTCTAAATATTGAAGTATTATTTCCTCCAAACTTTTGGTGTAACTTTTAATCTGAATATCCTCAATCCCAGGCTAATCAGGAACAAAGATAATACAGTCCTTATATGTTTTCATGTGGCATCTTTTGTGACATGACTACATGCAAGGCGGACTCTTGGAATTTAAAGGCAGAGAAACAGAGGTGTAGAGGACCACCGTGCTGTCCTGGCTCTTCCTTCTTCCCAACAAGCTCTCCCTTGCACACTCTGTGTGCTGCCCTGGCAGCAGATTCTGGTCCCTTTGTGCTGCCCTGGAAGTCCCAAGTGGCACCACAAGGTCCCACCAGTGCCGGCAATCCCTGGGACAGGATTCTGCTCCTTTTCCACATGGCACTGACAGGACCTCCCAGGGACTGCACTCTCTCCTGGAAGCGTTCCATTGGGAAGGGGATGCTCCATGAGCTCCCTTGACACGCACCATCCTCCACCTTGGCACGAACCTTCCTGATGCATCCACATGTTCTTGGTCCTCTTCACTTACATTTCTTTGCAGGGATGAAGGCAGAAAGCTTCCTGGAATCGCTGATGATCCTCAGCCTGTTCCAGGCATCTGTATCCTCTTCCTACGGTATTGTCCCTAAGGCTTTGCAGATCAGGGAAAGATTCTGAGTGGGAAAGTTAAAGCTATGTCTGGAAGAGCCTGTCATTCAGCAGCACAGCCCTGAAAATGTGCCAGAAGGAGCGCAGTCTGTACCTCTTGTGGCACCACTTGGCTCTTTTAGGTTTTTACTGGTTCACATTCTGCCTGATTCCTTAAAATCAGGTAAAAGGAGATCAGTTCCCAGCACTGGGCCATGCCCATGGAAACAGGGTCTCCCTCCCTCTGCCAGCACCTGAGAGAGCTACCAGGGCTTGTGGAGTGTGGGGATGGGGCAGTCACTCCCCTCTTCCAGCCCTGAATCACTGCTCCAAAACATATTGAGACTTCCATCTGTTAATTTACAATGTCAAATCCTTTTGAAAAGCACATGCCTAGCTTTTCATTTATCTCAAATGGTGGTCTAGGCAATAATTTTTCTCATCAGGATTGTCCAAGAGCTGAGCTCTGGGCTGATCTGGAAAGATATTTAAAAGAAACTGGGGAGATTTGGCAGCTACTGATCCCTTTGTGCTATTTTCTGAAGTTTTCCTCTTTCCCAGAAATTGTAGGAAAGTGCTGTCACTCAGAGAAGCCCTTAGGGCCTGTCCCCTCCCTTTCTGTGACCCACAGCCAGCAAATGATGGAGACAAAATTCATTTTGGGAGCTCCCACCAGGGCAAGAAGGGGAGCAGTGAAAATGTCAGGAAGTTTCAGGAAGGACTGGGGAAAGCCATGGGGAAATTGAGCTGCTTATAGAATAAGAGAATCTCAGAATGGTTTGGGTTGGAAGGGAGCTTAGAGTTCACCCCATTCCACCCCCTGCCACGGGCAGGGACACCTTCCACTGTCCCAGGCTCCTCCAAGCCCTGTTCAGCCTGGCCTTGGACACTGCCAGGGATGGGACAGCCACAGCTTCTCTGGGCACCCTGTTCAAATGCTCTGCTGTGAAAGGGCAGGACAGACGGTGTGTGCGCTGTATGCATCTGTTTGAAGCCTCCACTGATGGAGGAATTCTCTTCATGTCCAGGAGAGACTCTCAGACTTCCCTGAGGAATATATTTATATGCAGATCTCTGGAGAGTGAGCAGCACTTGCTCCCAGCACTGCTGTGTCCAACCCCCGGTGTGGAGGCGCGGGGATGCTCCCTGTGGCACCCTCACCTCTGCTCTCCCTTTCCCCGCTCAGATGCGGCGCTGGAGCTGTCGGACACGTCCCTGCTGAGCAGCGTGGCCGAGGCTCGGCAGCTGGTGGATGCTGCCTACAAGCACACACGGGAACGGTGAGAGCCGGGCTGGCTGTGGCAGGTCCCTGTCCCCTGCTCCTGTCCCTGTCCCCTGCTCCTGTCCCTGCCCCCTGCTCCTGTCCCTGTCCTCTCCTGCACTGCACCTTCCCTCCCCGCAGCACAGGGACAGTGGGGTGGGGAACTCCGGGAGAAGAGCGGACTGTCATCCAGCTTTTGTCTGCTCACCCTGATCTGACATCTGTCTGTTGGGTCACCAAGAGCCATGGCCTCTTCTGTGTTGTTCCTCCCAGCTCGGTTTTCGGAGAATCACAGAACCACAGAGTGGTTTAGGTTGGAAGGGAGCTTAAAGCTCATCTCATTCCTCCCTCTGCCATGGGCAGGGACACCTCCCAGTACCTCAGGTTGCTCCAAGCCCCATCCAGCTTGGCCTTGGGCACTGCCAGGGCTGGGTCAGCCACAGCTTCTCTGGGCACCCTGTGCCATTCAGGTTCTCAGCTGTCAGCTGCACCTGATGCTATTGCTGGGCTCTGTTGCACCCCTCACAGTGCTTTGAGCAGGAGCCCTGAGTTGAGACCAGCACAGGCTCCTGCTTATTTCCAGTAGTTCCTTCCCATGGATGCAGCAAACAGCTGGACACTGCAGTTAGGACATTCTGTGGGACTCAGCCATGCTTTGGGAGTGCTTTGGCAGCTTCCTACCAGCTCGTACGTGTCCTCTGCCAGCAGCCACACTCTGAATCCCCTCCCTGGCTTGGGGACTCTCCAGCTGAGAGGAGGTTCCAGCAGCTTTAGGCCTCTGGACAGTGACAGATATTGATGATCTGGATAACAGCTGAGTGAGGTTTGGTGCCTCATGGATGGGATTTGCCTTCTGGCAGGTGGAGCTGGGCAGTTTCAGAGACTCCCTTCCTGCAAGTCTCTCTGCTGCTCTGTGGAGGGTGCTGGGAGCAGCCCTGGCCTCTCCCAGTGGCTTTCTCCAGCAGTTCTGACTTGGGACATGCTGTGCCTGATGCTTAGATGTGCAACTGCAGCATCCCTGCCCCATTTCAGATTTTGTTTTCTTGTCCCTTGCAGCATAAAGAAGAACCTGCAGAACAATGCCTTGACCCCAGCAGAGCTCCTGAGATATTTCAAGCAACCAGTGGAGGGGACGCGATCAGCTGTCCGGGCAGCAGATTATCTGCAGACCACCCTGAGCCTGCTCAAAGAGAGGCTGCGATGGGCTGTGAGGGGAGACTTCAATGTCACAGGTAGGATCCCCCTTTGCTGGGAGGAAGGCAGTGGAGGAAGACACAGAGCTTGGTCATTGGGCTTTGGAGGAGGGACGAAAAGGGGGTTGTGATAGGCTGTGACAAATCTCTCCCATGTGGCTGCAGTGAAGCAATGTTGAGTTATTTTTCTGTGCTCTTTTTCCATCTCAAATATTATTGGGGGGTTCAGTTAGTGAAAGTGTTTTGTGCACTTCCCTAGTTCCTTCTGCTGTATTGAGGTTCATGTTCCAATGGGTCAAAGCCTGGAAGGCTTTGGTAGTTATTCTCCTGCTTGAGTAGAGAATGAGCAGACCCAGAGATGACTCCAGCAACTTGGCCCCAAGTGAGGCAGTTCTTCAGTCAGACCTCAGACAGCACTGAAGTCATGTCACAGACACAACGCTGTCCAAATAGAGAATGGGGAGATGTGAGAGGATATTTCAGTGTGTGTCTGGAGGAGCAACATCCTCTGTGGGATACAGTCAGGCCAGGTCAGGCTGCTGAGAGAAGGAGGCAAATCAGGGCCAGTGAGAGGAGCAGCTCAAGTACATGCAGGGAGGACTCCTGCCATATAAATATGAACTCATGGAGATCATGGAATGGTTTGGGTGGGAAGGGACCTCAAAGTCCATCCAGTGCCATCCCTGCCATGGGCAGGGACACCTTCCACTGTCTCAGGATGCTCCAAGCCTCATCTAGCCTGGCCTCAAACATTTTCCCAACATTACTGGGAAGTACTGGTGGGATAAGACACATCATGGGGTGTTCTGGCTTTGCTCCAGGACAGGATGAGATGGAAGGTGATGCCAGAACTGGCTGTACACAGCTCTAGCCTCTCCATCCAAGACTGATGCTCCAGCACCACTATAGAGCCTTGCAAGGGCCACCTGAGTGCCACTTCTTACCCACCTGCCCAGTGGCTTTTTAAACCATGCTGTGACCCAGACTGTTGGTGGCAGCAGTGACCAGGAAACCTCTGAGGGACAGGACGTGGAGTGAGCAGCAAGAGCCAAGAAGGAGCATCTTCCCTATGGAGACAGACTGAGGTCAGCCTGGAGAAGAGAAAGCTCTGGGGAGGCATTAGAGCCCCTTCCAGTGCCTAAAAGGGCTTATAAAAAAGAGGGAGAGACTTTCTGCGTGGGTAGATAGTGACAGGAAAAGAGGGAATGTTTTTAACCTAATAGAGGAGAGATTTGGATTTTATTTTAGGAAGAAATTGCTGGCTGGGAGTGTGCTGAGGCCTTGGCACAGGCTGTCCAGAGAAGGTGTGGCTGCCCCATCCCTAGAAGTGTCCAAGGCCAGGTTGGAGAGACTTGGGAAGACATCTCTGCCCGTGGCAGGGGCTTGGAGCAAAATGGTCTTTAAGGTCTCTCCAACACAAATAATTCCATGATTATGTGATTCTGTAAGACGTTTTTTGTTGAACTCTGCCACTTATCTCCCCTGCAAAGGGAAATGTGCACAGCAAAACACAATGCCCTGGTGAGCCCAGCCACAGGATGGTTCTTTTCCAGCCAGCTCTGTGCAGGAATGACACACACTGGTATCTGCTTCCAGGGGGAAAAACTTGCAACAGCCCCTAGGATGGCTGTGACTGCATTTTATAATGGAGATAAAAGGGAGAGGAGAGGAACTGCCAACACTAGAAAACCATTCTGCTCTTGCATGAGCCTAACATGTGATTACAAAGAGGATTTTACCACATCTTTATTGGGTTTGATGCTTTCCAAACCAGCAAAAGCATCTGCTGCTCAAAAAGCATCCTCAGCATGTCTTCCAGCAGGAAGATTCAAATGACAGCACATTGTGGTTGTGCAGATGTTGCTAGGTACATGCAAGGTACAGGAAAACATTTTTCTGAGCAAACCCAGCAGGGCCAGTGTGTTCCTGCATGTTTTCTCTCCCTTGTTCCCTGCCAGACTTGCTGACTCCAGCTCAGGTGGAGGTGATTTTCAAGGCCACCGGATGTGACCAGCAGGATAAGAAAATAAGTTGTACATCTTCTGGCTACAGAACCATCACTGGCGAGTGCAACAACAGGTGAGGGGCTGTGTCAGCAGGAGGATGGGTGGTTGCATGGGACAGGAGGAGAGGAAATGGCCTCAAGTTGCACAAGTGGAGGCTCAGGTTGGACATCAAGAAGAATTTATTCCTAGAAAGGGTGGTCAGGCATTGGAACTGCCCAAGAGTGTGGTGAAGTCCCCACTCCTGGAGGTGTCCAAGGAAGGACTGGATGTAGTACTCAGTGATCTGGGCTGGTGGTTAACCTAAATGATTCCATGGATGGATGCACCCTCCAAAAGTAGACCCACTTCCCCAAGGATGATCCACACAGACACCTTATTTTAGGGTTTCACACTTGGGAGTATTTCCTAGTAATGTGTAGAGCTGTTTGGAAGGTTCCTGGTGTTGTGCCTGAACCAGCTCTTTGCCAAAACAGGAGGAGCTCCATGTTGAGGACAGACTCTTTGTCTGTCTGTCTTTGTCTGTCTGCCCCTTGGCAGGGTCTCCAAGGGTTTCCTGACCTAAATCCATGATCTGAGCATGATCTAGCCATCCCCTTGCCCCATACCTGTGTGGGAGGAGATCTGGGCATATGGGCTGGAAGAGCACCTTGGGCACCTCCCATGACTGGAATGGGGAATGTGGGAGACATGGGAAGCTGCTGAGCATGGGGTGCTTTAAAGGGACAATTCAGAAACATTCCCTGTAAAAACAGAGCTGGGAAGCTCCTGGGAGCAGCTGAGGCAGAGGAAGGAGCTCAGCCAGCTCTTCCTGCCAGGAAGCTTTAGCGTTCAGGGGGTTGTATAAGAACTAAGGAGAGACCTTCCTGCCTCCTTCCACTTTGGGGGGGTGGGATTTGGATTCTGGGATAAGGATAGGTCCATTATACCCGATCAGACCTGAGGCCCTGGGGAAAGTGGACTCAGCTATGCTCTGTCTCTCCACTCCCCAGGGCACTGCTACATCCCCTGTGGGTGAGAGGCCACCACAGAACACACTTTGGATATGCACTCCAAAGAAAGTATATTAGTACTCTAATTAAGGTTTTAATGGTCTAATCAAACTACAATCATAGAACCACAGAATAGTTTGTGTTGGAAGCGAATTTGAAAAAGTCATCTAGTCCTAGCCCCCTGTCATGGGCTGGGACATCTTCAGTAATGATCTCCAAAAAATAACCCAGCACAGTAACCTCACAGTCCAAGTCCCCCAGATTCTGTTTCAGACCATAGGTAATTCCATTCCAAGGCTCTTCCCCTTTTCCCAGGTGTCTAGCTTTCCAGCCACAGTCAGGTTGAGGGCCTTTCTTCAGGCTGGATAACATCAGGGCCACTTGAGTTCTTGACTGGGAGAAGCTGAGGCTTGGGACAGATTATTAAAGCTCTTTTCCAACCTAAGCAACTCTATGATTATTCTTGTTATTGTTATTAATCCTGAGGTTTACTGATAGCACCAAACCTATAGAACTGCAGCAGTCCTCCAACCACAGCGTGCTCCCATTCCAAGGTCCATGTCTCTCCACATCCACAAGCTCTTGGCTCCAACTGTTTGTCATTTTTCCATTGCCTCTGACAGGAGGAACCCATCCCTAGGAGCCTCCAACAGAGCCCTGGCCAGGTGGTTACCAGCAGAATACGAGGATGGCTTGTCTGTACCCCGTGGGTGGACGGAAGGAAAGCGTTTCTCTGGATTCCCGCTTCCACTGGTAAAGTTTATAACAGTCTCAGAATAAAGGGTCAGGCCTAGGGATTGTCAGTTCTAGGACAGGCCACAGGCATCAAAGGGCTCATCCACCAGCTGGAGTTGTGGATCAGGTTGGAGGACCTTAAATTCACTAGCTGCAGGGTGATGGTCTGAGAATATCCAGGGGGGTCTATTAGGAATGCTTTCTAATTCCCATGCCTTTAGGAAAAGCAAAGGAAAATTAATCTGATCACTGCAGAATCACAGGAGGAATACAGAATTACACAATATATTCTTTTAAACTGAGTGCATTTAAGCCAAATTACTTTACTAACTTTATTTTATTTGGTTTGTGGCAGTTGTTGTTTCCTGAAAAGTAATTATGCCAGAGGATAAAGTGAGCCAGGGAATCCCCAGAACAAAAGTGAGGTGGCTTCTGGTCACTTGAGCTTGGTGCAGCAATAGCTCTGATGAGGATCTAGGGTTGTGTTCATGGATTTGTTGTACTTCCTAACCCTCCTCCACAGCACAATGTCCGCCTTTTCTGTAGTAATACATGAAGGTGGGGCAACTATGATGGCTGGGGAAGGGATGATAAAGGAGGGGGATTTCAAGATACCTTACAGAAATTCCCTGAGGCTATTTTTTCCTGCTCCTCTATTCAAAAAAAAGGTCTTTTAAAATCTGTTTTGTTTCCCTTTCCCAGGCTTGCTTAGCTGTTTTCCTACATCCATCAAGGGGCAGTCTTGGCCTAGAGGCCTAGAACCCTGCCTAGAGCCAGAGCAGCGCAGTGCTCAGCGAAGGGCACTTTATGATGGTGACACCTTTCTGCACAGACAGATTTTGGGTTTTTTGTCTGCAAAGCACAAAAAGTGCCCTGGGAATCTTTGCAGGTGACCTCGCAACTGGGTGCACCCATTCACACGTGTGTTCTGCCTCCATCCCTGCAGGTCCGACAAGTGTCCAATGAGATTGTCCGCTTCCCCCCAGAGCAGCTGCAGATGGACCAGCAGAGATCCCTTATGTTCATGCAGTGGGGCCAGTTTATTGACCATGACCTGGATTTTAGCCCAGAAACCCCAGCCAGAGTCCCCTTCGGTGGAGAGATAGACTGTGACACTAGCTGTGCCAAGGAGCCTCCCTGCTTTCCCATCCAGGTACGGGCAGCCTCCTTCTTCCAGGGGAGGAAGGGAGAAGAGGGTATCTGCCTTCCAACCAGGAAATGTTGGCAGCTCTCCCGGTCCTTGGCCATGGAGGAACATCCCCCCAAAACAGGCCAAGGAGGCCAGAGCACTCTGTGACTACTCTGTGTGCTGGCAGTGCTTCATTCCAGTGCTGGGTTCAGGCACAGGCACAGCCTTTGCCAGGTTTCCAGGCATTTGCCCATTTCCCTCAGCAATGTGTTCTTTCTTTGGAGCTGTAGTGCAAAGATAGCACAGGTGATGCCTGGAAAACAGGAAATGTCACAGACAGGCACTGGGAAGTGTCAACACCCCAGAAAATCTACAGGACTTAAGTGCTCTTTGCACAGGACAAGGGAGTGTTGAGATCTCCCGCAGTGCCTGTGGCATTAGCAGGAGTCACATCATGGTCCCTGCTCCAGTGGATCACAGAATCACTGGGGTTGGAAAAGACCTCCAAGCCTATCCAGTCCAACCTGTGCCTAGTGCTCACCTTGTCCCCAGCCCAGAGCACTCAGTGCCACGTCCAGGCCTTCCTTGGACACCTCCAGGGATAGGGACTCCAAACCTCCCTGGGCAGCCCCTTCCAGTGCCTGACCAGCCTTTCCAGGAAGAAATTCCTCCCATATCTCAGATTTAGACTGGATCTGGCTTAGCCTGAGGCTGTTCCCTCTCCTCCTGTTCCTGTTCCCTCGGAGCAGAGCCCAACCCCCACGGCTGTTCCTTCCTGTCAGAGAGTTGTGCAGAGCCACAAGGTCCCCCCTGAGCCTCCTTTTCTCCAAATCATGTCCATGTCCCTCCTGCAGCCCTGCTCTCCTGCCTTTGAAGTTCTGCTGCAGCTCTGGTTCCCACATGTCCTCCTTGTTCCTCTCAAGGAAAACTATTGATGGGATGGAACATCACTGTGTATTTCCCTGACATGCATTTGAGAATGCTGGAAGGGTCACAGGTTCTGGATAGCAGGTGTCTGTGGTGTAGATATGGAGATAAGAAATCTGAGCCTTAAAGATGCAATCCAATATATTTATTTTCAGGGGAAAAACTTTGGGAATCCATAGGATTTTAGGGAAATCTAGGCATCTTCAGGCTGTTTGGGACTTGGGCTCCTAAAGCAGCATCACAGCTGTTAATCTGACTCTTCATCCCAAGATCTTTGCTGCAGATTTATGCCCCGTGAGAGGCCTCCAGCCTAGCTCCATCTCCCGAGCTACTGATTAATTTTCCTTTTCTCTATCTGCAGATCCCACCCAACGACCCCCGAATCACCAACAGGAGGGATTGCCTCCCTTTCTTCCGCTCAGCGGCCACCTGCACGCGGGGCCGGGCGGTGCGGGAGCAGATCAACGCGCTGACCTCGTTCCTGGACGGCAGCGTCGTGTACGGCAGCGAGGCGGCCGTGGCCCAGCGGCTGCGGGACCGCAGCAGCCGGAGCGGCCTCCTGGCTGTGAACCGCAACTTCACCGACAGGGGCAGGGCGTACATGCCCTTCGGGCCCATGAGGAAGGAGCCCTGCCTCAAGGCCAGCGGGGCAGCTCGAATCCCTTGTTTTCTTGCAGGTGAGTTGGGTGCTTGTGCCCCAAACCTGGAATCCGGAGCAGAAAATTTCACCAGCTCCAGTTCACTTCTTCAGTTGTTTGTTTTTCTTATTTAAGTAGAAAATGGAATGGACCAAATCATGAGAGACTGAGACAGGCTGTGCTAGGTAGGAGGAAAGTCTTCACCATCTCCAAGTTTTCTTTGAGCAGATAAACCTGGAGTGAAGGTGTCCCATCCATGCTCAGCAGCTCTTGTGTAGGGCCCAGTGACCTTGGAACAAGTGCCATGATGGAGCCAAGCAGGCACAGCAATGGCAGCCTGGCCTGGAGGCAGTGGCTGGACCATACTTGTCCTTCCACGGCTGTCTCCAGCCCAGCAGGATGTGAACAGGTGTGTAACTACTGTGCTGGGTCACGGTAGGAAACCTTTGGATGTTCCTGCTGCACTGTGACAGGAGCTCAGATCCCAGATGGAATGAGAATGAGGCCAATACCAGACCAAGGTGGCCTTTTAAGGTGTGTTCCCACTGCTATGAAGGCTGAGGGAGCACTGGGAGCACTCCAGCCAGGCCAGTCCATCAGGACACTCTCCTGCTACATTTATCCTTTGTCATACTTTCAGTATCCCCTTAACCCCTTCTGCAACCCAAAATAACTCATTTGGTCCTGGGCATGGACTGCCAGAGCCAGACAGGCTCCCAAAGCCAAACCTTCCCTCCAGCCAAAACCCTGCACAGCCACCACCCTCTCCCCCACTGCTGCCCTTTGCCATGTCCTGTCCCCAGCTCACAGAGACAGAACTGACCTTAGGGACCTTTAGCACTACTCCCTTCTCCTAGTGTTGATACTGTGGATCAGGGTGTTTCCACAAGCCTGTGGGACCTCAGAGAGGGATGTTCCTGATAAACCTCATGAAGTAGTGTCTCACTCCCTGGCCTATTTCTGTTGGAGAGCAGGACTTCCCAGCTGGCTCCTGCTGGCTCTGGCTGCACCAGGCTGCTTGTGGCACTGCTGGAGGAAGCTTCAGGGCACCACATCTCATCAGCTATGGAACTGCTTTCTATTCCCTTGGCCCCTTTCCTATCTAGCCATAGTTCCTCTGAACATCCCCAAGGTTCTTGGAATCCATCAGCTCCCTCCTTTAAAGCTCATGGTGTTTCATGCTCCCTCCAGGCTCCCACAACATTCCACCTGTCCCACATGTTGTTCCGTATGTTCACCTGCTCCCTCAGTTCCATGCAGTTCTCTCCTTGGTGAGGACACACAGGACCTGTGGCCAAATGCAGGTGCCCAGTGAGAAGCAGAGCAGGCAGGAGTATCAGATGCTTCCCAGGAGGGGCTTCTGGCCCCCTCAGACACTCAGCAAGGAGCAGTTCCTGTTCCATGGCTGGAACAGACCCATCAATTCTTTTATAGCCATCAGTTCAGGCTGCTTCAGAAGTGCCTTTGAAAATTCACTGTCTTATTTGTGACTTTTCCGGTCCCCGAGAACTGGGGGAGTTTTACATGTGCAGTTGCCTCCCAGGGCTCAGCATTTCCTCCCAGAGCTCTGTTGGAAGCCCTGGCTGGATGCATTCTGCTCATGGAAACCTTACAGTGCTGCTTTTGTTCCTCCTTCCGCAGTCCCTCACAAGCAGCCTTTGAGACTGGATGAAAAAGGCTCCATGCCAAGTGCAGGAGCAAATCCCTCTATTTACTGTGGGACAAGGGAACTAAATACAACACATTTACTTTTCTCTGAGTGCTTGTCTATACTCTCATCACCTGCTTGCTCTTGTGTTTCCTGCCCCAGATGTTTGAAGAAGGATTTGATATTTCATTGTGATGCTGTTGGTAATTTCCAAAAAGCAGTTTCCAAAGTTGATTAATTTTCTTTTCCTTTTACTCCCCAGAGAGCCTGTTCGTAACTGTCACCTTGCTTTGGTTGCAGTTTCAGCTGGTTTGAAGGAGACCTTCTGACTTTCAGAGCTTCCTTGGCATACTTGACTTCCTTCTGTGCATTTGCATTTCTCTCTCAAGCTGCAAGACCAAATGTCTCTGATATGGGAGCCTGGAGAACACCTACTCGTATTTAACTTTTTAAGTTAATGCTTCCAGCCTTTCACTGAAACTTTCCCCACTTTGTGATTCTCAGCACAGCCAGGACAGCATCTGACTTTTGTTGCCTCAGAAGAAATTCAGCTTGTGCCTGGTGCTGTCCAATCCTTGGTTTCCTTCTCCTCCTCTGTATTTCTTACCCATTTTCTTCACAACACAAATATTGAGACATCTAAAAATTCCCCTATGTGTGCTTTCCCGTGTGACATTCCCACTCCAGTGTGGTGTGTGTCCCTCCCAGGTGACACCCGTGCGAGTGAGATGCTGGAGCTGGCCTGCATGCACACGCTCTTCGTGCGGGAGCACAATCGCCTGGCTGGAAAGCTGAGGAGCCTCAATCCCCACTGGAACGATGAAAGGCTTTACCAGGAGGCACGAAAGATCCTGGGAGCCATGATCCAGGTACGAGCCATCATCCCACCTGTCCTGGCTCTGCCTGCAGTCTCACAGGGTTCATGTGCTAGGCTGTGCTAGTGTGGGGTGGCCAAAAGGTGCAAGATTTTGGGGTGAATGGACCAAATTCTTTCCACCAGCCCCTTTTGACTAAAGCAAAATTACAGAGCTACCTGAAAGGACAAGTACAGTAGGGTCCCCCTGAATCTTTGATGTCCCTCTAGTGTTAAATTTACAAAGTGCTTGATGAGGTTTTTAATGGCACATTTTTGTTTGAGGAACAGACACAAAAGTCAGAGGAAAAGCTTTTCCAACTGTTGTTTTATACCTGATAAAAATGGTACTGGAAATTTGGATTAAAATTCCTTGGTTTGTGAATCCCCTCCTCTCAATGATTCCCTGCCCATGGCAGGGGGTTGGAATGAGATGATCTTAATGGTCCCTTCCAACCCAAACCATTCTGGGATTCTGTGAAGAAGCCCCATGTGCTGGTGAGTGCAGCCAGTCATGGTGTCTCCTTGGGAGTGGGCTTTCCCAGACTTGACCCTGAATGGGACCCTGGGGTCACACAAAATCCTCTATGCTTGGGAGGGACCTCCCAAAGTTTCTTTTCCTGCTTCCAGTTTGGAGCAGGAATGGCCTCAAAGCCAGATCAGGTTTTACAGCTGGCAGGAAAGGCTGGATCATATGAAAGAAAGGGTTATGGGGTTTCCAAAGGCACTGCACCTCCTTTGAAGCCTGTCTTCTGAGCTGGTTTAACAAATAATAAAAAACAGCAGTATCAAAATATTTATGTTTTTATGCTATCAATTTAAATGTTCTTGTATTGTTGAAAAAAAACATAGCAAGGCAAACACTCAAAGGATTGTCCTAAAAAGCATCATCTCCATCATTGTGTTTACATCATTGGCTTAATATTCATTCAGTATTCAGACAATTAATGCATTTTCTCCTACTGACACAGAATTTGATTTTTTTTTCCTTTAAATTATATTGTGCTGCCTCCTCAATATCCGAGAGAGACGTGAGAGCAGGACTGGAAATCTCTGCTGTGGGAGGACTCAGGGAGCTGCTCGAGGGTAGTGCTACTCCTGTTATCTTTGTCATCAGAGGCACATGGTGCAGTTCTGCCTGCCTGATGGGAAGGTAACAAGGAGCCAATATTTGGGAGGATTTGGCAGGCTTTTATCTTCACAGAATCACAGAACCAATTAGATTGGAAAAGACTCCTGAGATAATTGAGTCCAACCCATTATTATGTTGCTCTGACCTGCCAGATTGTTGTGGCAGAGACAACATGAAAAACAGCTTTGCTTCCACAGAAACTGATGGCCAAGACATTAACAGTTCACCCTTTCCTTGTTTCCCCCAAGATCATAACCTACAGGGACTACCTGCCTCTCCTGCTGGGAGGCAGGTTCCGCCGGTTCATTCCTCCCTACCGGGGCTACGATGAGTCTGTGGATCCCCGGATATCCAATGTCTTCACCTTGGCTTTTCGCTTTGCTCATGCCTCAGTCCCTCCAACTGTTGGCCGCTTAGATGAATATTACAGACCCATAACTCCTGAAATTCAGCTTCGAACCTCCTTCTTTGCTGTCTGGAGGATCATTCAAGAAGGTAAATCCCTTTCTGCAGCTCTGTGGTGTGGGTTTGTTTCATTCATCCTTTCCTGTCCTCTCTGGATGAGCTCCTGCTTCAGCCAAATTTAAAAGCAATTTGTGTTCAATGTGTTAAATGGCCCTTACTACCAGGCAGAGTTGTCCCAACAGAGCTGTCCCCTGTGGACAAGAGCAGCCCATCATGTTCCAAAATTGTCTGAGTGCTTCATTGCTGTGGCCTCCAAGAACATTATTCAAAGTATTTTCTTCTCAGTGAAATTGATTCTCATGTAGTAGCAGCTCATAATTAAACATAAGCTGCACTAACCTCTCTGGGGCCTCTTAGCCACACCCTGACCTCCCTGCACTGCTCGCATGTCCCTGTTCCAGGAATTGATCCCAATTTCCCTGTGCCACCTCTGCAGGTGGGATTGATCCCTATCTCCGGAGCCTCATGGCCAACCCGGCCAAGCTGATGACGCAGCAGCAGATGGTGGTGGGCGAGCTCCGGGACCGGCTCTTTGAGCAGGTTGAAAGGATTGGGTTTGATTTAGCTGCACTCAACATGCAGCGCAGCCGAGATCATGGGCTTCCAGGTAAGTCAGCTCTGGGAGCAGAGCTTACAAAGAAACAAGTGGAAAGCAGGCATTTTTGGGATTAAACATTGAGAAGCTTCTCCAGCCCATGCTTGGCTAGAATTACTCAGGCATTGGATTGAGTGATCCTCATGCATCTCTCCCAGTGTAGGATATTCAGTGATTCTATATAGTGCTCTTTCCTAAACCTTTCCCTTGTTTCTGAACAACCACAAGTAAGTGGGTGGAGGCTGAGCACTGTAGGCAAAGCCTGGCTGAAGCTGCATGAGAGACGTGGAGGTAGAAGAAAGCGGGGCATTGCACAGACCAGACTTTGGTGTTCAGTGACTGACTCATTTCTATTGACCAAGTGAAAAAAGCTGGTAAAATAATACAGCAACAAGCTTGCAGGAGTGGAATTAGGGCTGTAAGTCCCCTGTGACTTCCCTGCAACCGTCTGTAGTGGTCCAGCCCAGCCATGGAAGACTGGGAGATTCCAATTTGTGAAGAAAATATCATAATTTTTCTGTTAAATTTGTGTCCCATAGAAAAAGGCAACCAAGCATGTTAGAACCAGTCTCAGGGCTCTGCAAGGTGCAAAACCAGTGTAATGGCATTGCAAGGTGGTCTTGAGAAATAGATTGTTGATGACACTTCAGAGCTGGCTCCTGGGTGGGTCCTTGCCCAACAGTGTCATTAGGCTGAGGTAAGAGCCTGGAGCTGCTGTGTCAGCAACATCCTGAGAGATGCAACAGGGCTCCTGTTTGAAACTGGGATGAAAACTTAGCTGGATCCATGGGTTCTAAGTCCAGACAGAGGCTTTGGAGTACATCCAGGTGTATCATCAGCTCACAAGATTGCTCTGCCTTGGCCACAACAGAAGGTTGTGATTTTTCCATGCTTTATTGAGGAGCACCATCATGAAGAACCTTATCAGAACCACAAATCCTGGGTTTCCAGACTGGACATGGTGGGACTGACATACATTTCTAGTGAATTTGGGTTTAGCTTTAGGTCTCAACCTACCTATGACTGCTGTACTCCTTTATTTTAGATATCTACGAATGTGATGATGGCTTAGCAAGGTAAAAAGCCCTCCCTAATTAATTTTATGATTAAGCAAATTCTTAGTGTCCTGGAATTGTTTGATAGTGGTATCATCCAGGCACCTTATACTGTGTCTTTTACTCCCAATGCTCCCTGGGTTTTAGACATAAGACTGTAGGTTTGGATTGGATATCAGGAAAAAATTCTTCCCTGTGAGGGTGGGGAGGTCCTGGCACAGGGTGCCCAGAGAAGCTGTGGCTGCCCCATTCCTGCAAGTGCTCAAGCCCAGGCTGGACAGGGCTTGGAGCAGCCTGGGAGAGTGGAAGGTGTCCCTGCCCATGGCAGAGGGAGGAATGAGATGAGCTTTATTATCCCTTCCAATCCAAATGGTTCCACAAGTCCATGACATCCTGCTCACAGCAGAGGTGCTTTCTGCTGCATCATCTCATTTCATCTTCTCCACCAGGATGCAGAATTATGCACCAGTTGTGGCCCAGTGGATTTTTGGCTGTTCACAGTCCAGAAAAATTAGTTCAGCTGGCAAAATCTGGTGGCTGAAGTAACTTGGGCTGTGAAATGGTTGGCTTGTCCCCTTGGCTGGACTCCACTCTCACAGTGGAAAAGTACTTGGTCATTCTCCTGTTGTCCAGAGAGAGGGGCCATCAACATCTTGTCCAGGTTCACTTTCAGTGAAGACAACATCAGTTGCATCCCTGCTGAGTGGAGCAGAACATTGCTGGAAGATGGTGGAACAACTCCCACGTACAAAGACATGGCTCTCCCAAAACAGCATTGAAAGGTCAGGCAGAGGGAACTGGCTGTAGAGGAGCGAGAAGGCAGTAGCATTAACAGAAATACAGAAAAATGTTTAAAACATTTTGGTACCCTACTGGTGTCCCAGCTTTGGGAAAGAGAGGGAAAAATCTTTCCAGGAAGGGGTAGCACATTACTGTTCTATCTGCTCTGACATCCAACTACTTGCAGGTTACAACTCCTGGAGAAAATTCTGTGGGCTCTCACAGCCCTCTGGAGTGAAGTCACTTGGTCAAGTATTGAGGAATCAGAACCTGGCAAGGAAGTTCCTGCAGCTCTATGGGACACCAAAGAACATTGACATCTGGATTGGGGCCCTTGCAGAGCCCTTTGTGAATGGAGGCCGAGTTGGGCCTCTCATGGCTTGTCTCATTGGCACCCAGTTCAGGAACATTCGTGATGGGGACAGGTAAGAGGGGAGCTGGGTATCCCAGCCCCAAAGCACACGGAGGCTGGAGTTTATGCAGATTTCTTCACACAGATCTGAAAATTACTTCAGTTGTTTGTTGCTTTTTTTTCAGTACTCCTTCAAAAGTTTCATTCTCTTGGTAGTGATGTTCTTATTCCCTGTCTGATGGTTAAGATCCTGGGCTGAGATACCTTCCCAGGAAAGTGATATCTCACTATTTTTCATTCCCTCCCCCAGTTCTGAACTGGACCCCTCTGCTCTGACATGTGGCAGGGTTTGGTCTTTGCTTGTGATGATGGATGTGGTGAGTTGGGGTTTTCTTGTCAGCCAAAACCACTTCAGCAGTGCTGAGGTTTCGACACACCAGAATTCCTCCTCCTCCTTGACATTGCTCAGGGGCTTCAGGTGCAGCAATGAGTTACGTTCCCAATTTTAAGCTGGATTTCTGAAGCAAGATCCCTGTACCTGCCAGCAATATTGCCTGAAAATGGGACCAAAACCCATGTTTCTGGGAAACAGTTCTGCTGAGAAAGACTTAGGATGAACTCAAACCCTAGTATGAGGAGCTGAGACTCAGTCTGTTACATGTCTAGAAATCCTGTTCTTATGGCAGGAAATGAACCATTTTCTAAAAAAATGAGTAATTATAGGTCTTGTTCCAACATGGCAATCATTTGGCTGTAACCACAGCCTGTACACAGACTGTGCAGTTTTTCCAGTTTGAAAGAGTACCTGTGCCTCATCTGAGGACAATTAATTCAATTGCAGCTTTATTACCGTCCAGGGCCAAAAGAAAAGCAAGATAATTATCCAACTGGTGAGTCAGGGCTCTTGATTTCAATAAGAAAAATTAAAATTTGTTCTTGGCAGAAGAAATTAGTGTTAATGGGAATTAATATTGTGGGAGTAATCAATGTGAAGAAGGCAGAAGGCAAAAATCTGTTGTGTCTTCTTTCTCCTGCAGATTTTGGTGGCAGAACCCTGGGGTTTTCACTCCTCGCCAGCGCTGTTCACTGGCCAAAATCTCCTTGTCACGAATAATATGTGACAATACCCACATCACTAAAGTATCAAGAAATATCTTCCGAGCTAACAGATACCCTCATGGCTTTGTGAGCTGCAGTCAGATCCCAAAGCTGGACCTCAGACCCTGGAAGTCACAGAGCACTGAGGAGCAAGGTACGATCTGCAAGCAGCAGCAGGTCCTGCCTGCAGACAGCTGAGAAAGCCAGACCCTAGGGTGTAAAACTGAGCTGCCTAACATTGGGCTGGACCTGTGTGCCAGGTACAGCCTTAGATGCTCCAGTTCACCAGGTGTACTTAGAGTGGCTCCTACAAAATGCAGATTTTCTGGAATATCAAGCTAAGTGCCCTATTCTGAGCATTTTTTCTAATGAGGAAAGGCTGAGGGAGCTGGGGCTGCTCAGGCTGGAGAGGAGCCCCAGCTGAGAGGGACCCTCAGCCCTGGGTGTCCCTGTGTGCAGGGAGGGGCAGAGCAGGGCCCAGGCTCTGCTCCAGGGCCCAGCAGTGGCACCAGAGGAACGGGCAGGGGCTGAGCCCAGCAGCTGCCCCTGCACAGGAGGCACAACTTCTGCCCTGGGCAGTGCCCAGCCCTGAGCAGGCTGCCCAGGGAGGGTCTGGAGTGTCCCTCAGCAGGGATATTCCAGAGCCACATGGACACAGTGCTGTGCCCTGTGCTCTGGGATGGCCCTGCCTGAGCAGGGAGGTGGCACCAGTGACCCTCTGTGCTCCCCTCCTGCCTGAGCCATTCTGGAATTCTGGAATTTTTTTCTGATTAATAGACCTTCCATTTAGCTTTTCACTATTGATGCCAGGGTTTCCTGCAAGGGAGACAATGCCCAGACTGGGAAGGCTGCTCTGTCAGTTTGTCTGTCTGTTGAGATGGTGTTTGTCAGCATATCCTTGTAAGGCCAAAAGCAACTCAGCATTTGAAAATGAATTCCCAGTCTATGGAAGGGTTTCTGGTTTTGATCTCTGCTTGTATGGTTGTCTTTTTTTACACTATTTCTCTTACCCGCCTTCAGGATTTGTAAAATTCTAATTTTTAGTAATTCTAATTTTAATTAATATTAAAGTAAGTATTCTAATTAAGTATTCTAATTTTAATTAGTAAAGGTCTAATTCCTTCCAAAACACTCCCTGAAATCCCTGGGAAGTAGATGTAGGGAAGATTGTCTCCTCCCAGAGAAGACCAGGCTGTTCAGTGCCTTTTCCAAACAAAACATTCTTCCTTTCTTCTGACAGGTCCTGTCACACTCTCATAATACCAGTTTTTGATCCCTCCTTTCAGCCTAATCTGTGGAAATAAATCACACAAGGTATCAGAAAGCTATGGCAGGTTCTTTTCTGTTAACACAATGCTTTTTATCTCCTCTAGAGGAAGAGTCTGATGACTTAAAATGCTGAATGTCGAGGATTTCCTAGATGTCCAAACTTGGGAAGATGCTGAGATGGATTATTAATTTTTACTGTGTTTATGCTTTTACTGCCTCCAGTGTTTGGGCACGATTCTGTCATTTGATCAGCTTGATTTGCATGAAGCCTTTACTGTGGGATGGAGCCCAGGAATAAAAGAACTTCATGAAGAGATATCCCAGATCTATGAAACCACTCAGGATCACAAAGCCATGTGAAATGAGTTGTCCAAAGGCTGATCCCAAATCACACCAGCTGCTGGCTTAGGCCATAGAACCACACAAGATTTACAGTCAGACACATGTTTTGGACCTTCCTTTTAAAATTTTCAACCCCCACAGAATGATGCAGGTCATTGGAATGAGAGTTGATTTTTGTTATCTGATTTTTTTTTGTTGTTGTTTGGAAGAAATAAATCCTTTGATTTCCAGAGAAAATGTACTAATGGCAGGATGCCTTTGAGAGAAGAAGAAATAGTTGTCCTGCACCCCAAACACACTGTCCTAAAATGCCCTGGGTCAGGATTTGCTCCGATACAGAAGGAAGAAATCTGCCACATGGATGAGAGTTTCCTCACTATTATTTCCCTCAGTCCAGAATGCCCAAAACTTCCCCTGATGTGACAGAAACCTGTGACAAGTTGTTCCTGAAGCCTGGCATGAGCCAGAGTGACTCAGCACTGGCCTGTAGAGCTGGTGGGATGTGGCCTGGCAAAGATAAGAAAAATTTGAACGTACAAGAAAGTAAAAACTATGCTGGTTTCAATCCAGCTTTTTTCTTTTTCCTGAAAGTGATCAAGCCCACTTTCTCCTCCCTCTGTAGCCTGCTATATTCCTATCATTGCTTAATAAATTGCAATTTTGGGCTGAGGCCAAGATGTTCTTTGCATTTCGTAAAAAGTGCAGCAACCACACATGAGTGGAGGATGCTGGTAGGTTTTCTGTGGGATATTGGGAAAAGGGAGTTCCAGAAGCTGTGTGTTATTAATGAAAGAAGGTATTTCTTGCTGAAGCCTCTGACCCCAACTCCTGTGTGATGCAGAACTATGAAAGTCAGCGTTGATGGGTGGGAAGTATTGACTGGGATGTCCCAATCTCTCCAGCTGTGGTTTGCCACTCCTGGTTGTCTAATGGTGACATAGCCCCATGTTTGCTCAGCCCCTCAGGGACAGAGCATCATTCATTACCTGTTGACTTCAGCAGTTCCCCCCTGGAGGAGGATGTGACTGGCCCAAAGTCATCCACAACCCCTCTGTGTGCACTGAGCACAAACAGCTGATTTTTTTCTCTTTAGCCAAGCTGAAATTTGGACAATTTGAATTACTTTATCAACTTAATCAAACATATACAGTATGGTACAGCAACATGGGGACTGTCCATAGGGTGCCTGGCATGTGCCTGCCTTGCCCAGTGAACCTCCTGAAGTGGGAGATGCCTCCTGCAGGACCTAGGATGGGATGGTTTGCCCTGATCAGTCTCTGCTGCTGGTTTCAGAAGAGCAGCTCTCCCTCCCAGCTCTGTTGAAGCCTCTCATTCACTTTCTTTCCCACCAGCAGCCTCCCCCAGCTGTTTTAGCTCAGACTTGGATGTCCATGCCAAGTTCATCCTGCCAGGTCCTTCTCCCAGTGCCAACTACATTTTTTTCTCAGTGGATGCCCACCAAGGTGGTCAGTGGGCTGCAGCACATGGGGTCAAAGACTGCCAAAGACAGTCTGAAAAAGCTGGATCTGCTCAGTCTGGAGAATGGGAGGGGAGTGATTTCAGTCTCTCTGAGGAGCAGCTGTGAAGGTGGACACTTCCCAGAGGCTCATAGGGAAAGGACAAGAGGTAAGAGATGCAGGTAATGACAGGGAAAGCAACGTTTAGACAAAGACAAACATTTCCTGTGATAGTGGTGAGATGCAGACACAGGGATGAGAGAAATCTTGGAATCTCCAATCTTGGGTATTCTCCCAAACTGTCTAGGCCGCGAGGAAGCTCTCTGGATTTTCAGTTAACCCACTCTGAGTGGCTGGTTGGTCTGCAAACCTCCTGGTATCCTTTCCCACTTCAATTTTCCTGTGATTTACAGTGATAAACTGTTTTACTTCTTAGCCTAGAGTTCATCTGGATGGGCCAGAAGCTATCCCATGTATGCAAGTCCATGCTGTTTAATTCTTTTCAGTCAGGCCTGTCTTGATACCACAGAAATCTTCATGAGCCAGAGCACCTTTTATTGTAAAACCTCTTCTCTTGTCATTACAAGCACTTTCAGCCATGCCTTTGTTCATAAATTGGTCTCTGAAGTGGATCTGTGCCTGGTAGAACTGAGATTCATCATGGTACTGCAGCCAGAACATCGTGAACAGTTTCCTAAGTCTTGATGACCTTTCTCTAATATATTTACCCTGGAATCCCTCTGAAGGTTTTAGTATCAATGCTAATGCCTCTAAGTGAGGAGTAAATGATGAATTCTCTTTTGACCTGTTCATGCTTTGGAGGCTGGCGACTGATGCTGTCCTTGGTCAGATCCAACATTGTCCTCTGATAACTTATCATAGAAACATGGAATATCCTGAGTTGGAAAATCCAACCCCCAGCCCTGAACAGACCCCCCAACAATCCCATCCCACTCTGGGCATCCCTGGCAGCACTGTCCAAATGCTCCTGGAGCTCTGGCAGCCTCGAGGCCAGGACCATTCCCTGGGGAGCCTGGGCAGTGCCAGCACCATCTGGGGGAAGAATCTTTCCCTGATACCCAACTAAACCCTCCAGCACAGCTCCAGCTGTTCCCTTGGGTCCTGTCCCTGGTTACCAGAGAGTAGGGATTTGTGTCTGCCCCTCTGCTTGTTTCAAAGCATATATTTATGCCAGCAGTTTTCAGTGGGAATCACTCTCATTTCAAAATCCAGTCCTCATATTTTGTGCTGGAATCACTGCTTTGCATTTGGGAGTCACTTGTGATGTTCAGGTTCACCAACTCCTCTCTCACGCATTGCTCTGCTGACAACAGTCCATCCTCTTCTGAGCCTTTATATGGTGAGCAAGACACTTTTCTTGGTCTTTTCCCACCACATTGGATCACTTTCCCTGTCTCTCCACTTGCTTCTTGCCAATGTGTGACTGAGCAGATCTGGGGAGTCATTAAAACTTTGTGACAAAAGCTCATGGTGTGAGCAAGTCCTCCTCTCCCTATCTCAGACTCACTAAATTGAGCTAAGTTCTGGAAAGGGTACAAAGACCTGAGGACAGAAGGGAGTCAACTAGGAAAAGTGAAGGCACTTGGTCTGGAGACTGGGATTAGAACTGCAGTTTCTGAAAACACCTTGCAGGTTAGGCAAGAGCCGAGAGCTTCTGAAATGGGAGCAGGATGGATCCAGATGCTGGGGATCCTTGCAACAGGAGAAAATTATAGGATTTTGGTATCTGTGGGTTTGGAGCCTGATTGTTGTGTTAGATCTGAGCTGCCTGTCAATCTATGGTGAACTGAGAATGTCCTTGGCTTTCTCCATACTCATCAGACACAGTTACCAGCTGTTGGAATGAAAGACCTCCTTACTCTGCACAACTCCCTGACAGGAGGGTGCAGCCAGGAGAATTTGGGCTCTGCTCCCTGGGAACAGGGACAGGAGGAGAGGGAATGGCCTCAAGTTGCACTTGGAGAGGTTCAGGTTGGACATCAGGAGGAATTTTCCCATGAAAGGGATAGTCAGACACTGGAAGGGGCTGCCGAGGGTTATGGTGGACATCCCTGGAGGTGTCCAAGGAAGGACTGGACATAGAACTCAGTGCTCTGGGCTTGTGACAAGATGGGGATCAGGCACAGGTTGGACTCAATGGTCCTGAAGATCTTTTCCAGCCTCAGTGTTTCTGTGAAGTCTTAGAAAATTGCTGACAGTGACTTAAAATAAACCTTTTCTAAACCTGTTTTGTGAACTGTTGTGAACTTGCAGACTTCCTTGTCCCTGACATTCTGAGTGGGCTTCTATGGGCAGAGTTGTGTCGAAGGTTTCTTCTACAGCAGAAGCCTGACAACAACACCCTGGTTTGGAAACCATGGCCAACCTTGCAGGACAGCCATTCCCCTCCTTTCACTGGCATTACATCTTAGGAACCTCTCTCTGGTAGGTCAGGATGAAGCAGCTGTGCATTAAATCAACCTTCCCCCAATTGTAAAAGGCCATAATTTTGTACAGATGAGAGACAAGAAAGGATGACAGGCATAGAAAGGGAACTGTTTGCTGGATCAAGCCTTGAGAAGCAGAAAGAAGCCATGTTTTTTCTCTAAGCACTGGCTCCTACAGGGACCTGGTCTCTGCAAGCACCAGTTCAGAGGGTCCCAGTGTGCACACATGAGGCTCTTGTAGTGTCCATATGCTGGTGCAGGGACAGTTCAGAGGCTATGGAGAAGCTCTTTGCTTTGGCTGCCTTTCCTGTGGTTGCAGGGAAGTCTTGGAAGAGCTTAGAGTTGAGGCTGCAGTCACCTTTCTCTAGTTTTCAAAGGAAAATCAGGAGAAGAAGGGTCCCTGGCTAAGCCAGAGGAGCAGGGAGCACAGGCAATGCCTTTCTATATTATTATGTCTTTCCTCAGCTTCTTCAGGAAATATACTGAGTCTTCCTCAGCTTCTTCAGGAAATATACTGAGTCTTGCCCATTTTACTGTCCTCAAGGATTTGGCTTTGTTCTTTAGGTTGTAGGTGATGGTCATCGTGGTTTTATGGGTCCTCGGGCTATTCCCTTTTGAGAATCTGCAGTTCTCAGACCTGTCTGGAATTGAGAATCATTGCTCCTTTGAAGTTTCAGCTGCTAGAGCAAGGCCTGGGTGTGCAGATGATGAATCATGAAACATTTGTTTTTCAGCCCAGTCATTCTGGCTATTGCAAAGTTCTTTTTCAGAGAGTGGTTTTAGGAGATGAAATTTAGTTGGAGCAGTCCCAGGTTATACCTGCATTTTCCTGATTTACTCCTTGCTTACGCAGATGCTGTCTGAACATGTGCCTGCCTCTGGCCAGGAAAACATCAGCAGTCACTGCTCTTGCTTTATCTTTTTGTCTAGACTTGTGGCACTATTCCCACTTTCCCCACTGTGCATGTGTAATGTCCAGCTGCTCACCTTGGTTCCTCCAGTGTCTGTATGTGTAGGGCAGGGTCTGGCTGCTCAGATCACTATTTTTCTCTTCCTCCCCTCTAAATTACTGATTTCTGATTTCCTGGACATCTTGCAGCCAGCTTGTGTGGTGAAGATCAACATTTGCACAGTGAGACAGCCTGAGGTCATAGAATAATGGAATCATGGAATGGTTTGGGCTGGAATGGAATTAAATATCATCCAGTTCCACTCCTGCCATGGTCAGGGACACCTTCCACTATTCCAGGTTGCTCCAAACCCCAATCTGGTCTTGGACACTTCAGAGATGAGGCAGCCACAGCTTCTCTGGGCAGGGTTTGTGCTGTCTGATACATCCTGCTCTCTCCGACTAAAGATTTTCTTAAAATTCCTCAGTGTTCCTATTCCCAGAGCCCCCTGCAGGGGCTTTTCAAGCACTGCCAGCCCCACAGCCCCTGCACAGACAGGGTGTGTGTGTTTGTTGCTGTGTTTGCCCTGTTGCCATCCAGCCCTCCTGGAGCTCTTGCAGTGCCCTTGCAAAACTGGGTTCCCACAGTGAGTGCAGCTCCCAGCAGAGAGCACAGCCTGGCTGAAGCTTCATTCCCAAACCTTGTTCCAGCTTTGCACCACCCACACATAGCTGATGGAGGGAGTGTTACCTTTGCTCTACATCACCAGCTGCTCGTGACTCGTTCACTGCTCTGCTCAACACACTCCGGGCTGGAAGGATGGAGCTTTTCCTCCTTCACTACCCCTTTACCTGTCTGCTCATCGCCTTTCTAGTCCTCTACCAAGTGAAACCTGCATTCAGATTCTTCTGCAAGATGACCTTCTATAAGTTGTGGCTCTTCACCATAAGCATTGGGGTTGCCATCCTCAGTATTCCTCGTGGACGTAACGTGGACAACATGATGTAAGTTGTGTGTGGCTCCTTTCTGCCCTGAGCATTGATAGAGTCCACTCTATCCAGTGCTTTGATTTGGAGGGTCCTGGGGCTGCCCTGTGGTGGGGAGGGATTGGTGTATATTGATGTGGAGAGATGACAGACTTTGTAATTCAGAGAAGGGGTGTGGGTTTTAATACTGGCTTGGGGTTGATAAAAAGAATAACAAATTATCAAAAGAAAGGATGTAAAAAGTGACACAGATTTGCCAAAGCAGATAATGCCAACAACCTGGATGTAATGCATATTGCTATTTTTACTAGAGCTCTTTCATCTGGTCTTTGGAGCTGTGTTTCCCTCCTCCCCATGGTTGAGCACTCTATTATGAAGTTGTGTTGAGAAAGCCACTACAGGTGCTCTTCCCATTCTCTACCCTGAGCCAGTGCACATCTGAGATACCACCACGGTGCAGTGCTGGCCCCTGCATGGGCACTGGTGTCCCCAACAGCTCAGTGACAGCCTGGTATCCCAGGTCTGGCCGTTCCCCAGCCCATCCCATTGCTGCCCATCCTGTCTCTCCAGATTCCATTCAGACTCTCCTGGCTTTGGACTCACCTGGAGGCTGCATGGGGAGTCCAGGAGTGATCAGTGGTGGTGGCAATCAGGAACCTGGGCTGAGTGGGGACAAGAAGATGACTCTGCTACATGGCATCACAGTGCTTGAACCCTCCTGAAGTGATGAAGAAGTAGGATTTACTATTCCGTTTTATGCTTCAGTGGGAATTCCTATCTCCTAACTGAGCAATAGCCTTTGGCTTTAAGAAATTTTGTTCACTTCTTGACTTTGGTGCCTGAACTTTTTTTTTTTACTTCTTGTTAGATGCTATTTTACCAATACCTCTTCAAATCGGGCTCCCAGCATTGCAGCCTAATGTAACCTAGAGACAAACCCCTCTCTTTCCACAGCCAGCAGGGTTAGGCTTAGGTTTACTGGCTTACTGCAGCCCATATTGCCAAACAGCAAGGTGGGGAGGAAAGCAGACTACAAAGGTATGCTGTGAATCTGGATATTATCTAATACTTTGTTGATCTGTAGAACTTCTGGAGCTGTAGTTGCTGGGTCACTGGTCATGTATGGCTTGAGGGAAAACTGCCAAGTGTATTTGTCTTCCATAATTAAATAATTGGCTGCAGAGGGACACTAATTGCTCTTCTCCAAGTCCTGGTCAAAGCTGTGTCTGTGAGAAACCGGCAGAAGCAGCATGTAAGGTGGGCTGTTTGGATGCAGAGTTTGGTCCCAAATTTCAACATCTCTTTGCCTAATTTCCACTCCTCTTTTCCAGGTTTTTGCGCATATTGACCCGGCCACTCAAACACATCTTTGGCATCCAGATCGTGGTGAAGGGCAAGGAGAACCTCAGGACTAAGAAACCTTTTGTCCTGGTGCTGAATCACCAGACCTCCCTTGATATCCTGGGTATGTGGTGATCCTGCCTCCTGCTCTCCTGCCCCAGGTTTTTGTAGGAATAGGTTGTACGGAATACCATGTGCCACAGGGAGAGGGGCAGGAGTGGCTGCTACAGAGCCCTTCACCAGCCAGCCCCAAGCCAGGGCTGATCTCCAGGATATCAGAGGCATTTTCAAGCTACATCAGCTTCACCCTCTCCAAGGGAATGGGGACAAGGCTCTCAGCTGATCACAGCCCTCTCATAGCTGCTCTCCTTCAGTGCCAGTCCTGAGTCGATGGTCTGGAGACCCCCAAAATTCCCCAGGGATTCTATGAAGCTTCAGGCATGGCATCTCCTAGAGCAGAGGGGTGTCACCTGGAATCTAGAGGGACCCTGAGTGCAGATGATGACTTGTTCTGTACTTGCTGTCCCCTTGCAGTGATGATGGAGGTATTGCCAAGGCGCTGTGTGCCCATTGCAAAGAAGGAGATCCTGTACATGGGCACTTTTGGCCTGGCCTGCTGGCTCGCAGGGGTCATCTTCATTGACCGCAAGAGGAGAGAAGAATCCATTGGCACCCTGACAGAGGTGGCACACTCCCTGCACAAGGACAACGTGAGTGGGGAGGAGTCCAATGAGGAGACGCAGGAAAACAGGAATTTGGATGTGGGTGGAAAGAGATCTTTGTCTCTGGGCTGGGCACTGAGCAGAACAAAGTGAGAGCATCAGTGTGTTCTGTGCCCATGAATGGAGGTCAGGGGTACAGAGATGAGCCCCAGGGCACCATCCCTCTGCAGTGGCTTACAATTGTACCAGGAGGTCCTTCCTCCCTAATGTCTTCTCCCTCCTGCAGTTGCGTGTCTTGATCTTCCCTGAAGGAACTCGCAACCATGGTGGCTCCATGCTGCCCTTCAAACGTGGGGCCTTCCAGCTGGCTGTGAAAGCCCAGGTGAGACCCACCTTCCTTCTGCCCCTGGAGTGCGATTTCCCCACTGGGGTCCACCAGCAAACCAGAGTCCTGGTCCCTGGCTTCCCTATAGATTGAGCACATATCCAGGAGCCCTTGGGGGTTTGCAGGTGGCACAGGAAGGGTCTGTTTCTGTGATAAGTAGAAAACCTTTGTTACAGCTTGGGATAAAAGCGGGAGAACCTTGACAAGAGTCCTGGACCTGCACAGGGAAGCTTCTGCTGAGTTGGCCTCTGTAGACAGTAATTTGACAGCCCACAGTTGTTGGCCTAAATACAGAAATGAAAATACAAAACCCAATAGCAAGGACATGGGGTGATACAGTTAAATGATCTAAATATTCAAATAATCCTCTGAGTGTCTGCTGTGACACTGATGGTGATAATTATCAACAAGCTGCATGATTCACCTGAAAACATGAGTTGACTTTTGGAGGAAGGATGAGGAAATGTGTATATTCACTGTAGACTACCTTCCTTCCAGGTCCCCATTATTCCTGTAGTGTTGTCTTCCTACAACAGCTTCTACAACCAGAAGGAGAAGAAATTTACATCAGGTGAGGATGACCTGAGGCAAAGAATAGTCTGAGTGTAAGCCTAGTCCTTAGAGCCATGACCAGGATAGGCAGAGGACCATGTGTAATATGGAGATGGCACCCAGAAAACAGCAGTTTCTGTCTTCTTGGGAAGAAATGGGACGTTTCCTCTCCCCTTGGATTTCTCACTGCTTGTCCAACACCTGTCCAAGAGAACTTGGAGAAGCAGCAGAGTCGTAGGGCAGGTCCTGCCCCTGACACCCCGTGCTGTCCTTGGATCTGCATGTGCATGGAGAGCTAGGAAACATTTATTTCTACAAAATATTTTAATATTGTAATATTTTTAAACAAAAATTTCTACTAGCCACTGATAAAATTTTAGGGGAAAAAGTAACACAAGTCTTGGGCTTCAGAAGGAAGATGCAGAAAAAAATGGTACAAATTCCAGCAGAGAAAAGTGACCCATCCTGTTCCTTTTCTCCCTTAGCTGCTGCCTACCTTCAAATGGACTTCTGCCACTTCCCACTCTTTCCCAGGCTAGCCCTGGTGTTCCCTGAGGAGAGGATCTGCATCTGAAATTCTCATTCCTCCCATTGTTGTGCCTGGGTGTAGTCACTCCCTTGCAGGCAGACACCTGGAAAGAGGGAGTGGTGCAAATGATAGATATGGAATTGCCTGCTTCCAGTCATATTTCACCTGCTAGGCTTATCCTCTGCCTGTTCACACACATAAGTCTTTTGGATCTGGAAGTGTTCCCCCCCGCTGAGAGTCAACAGGACCACGAGCAGGGATATTACCAGCTTGTTTTCTTCCCTTCACATACCTGCTCTGGGAAATCAGAGAATAACCTCCTGGGGAGGGATCTTTGAAGCAGCTGATCATTTTGCTTTAAGCAAGGCTAGATCTAAAGACATATGAATTAGCTTTGTGACCAGTCCAGAAAAGGTTGTATTAACTCCAAGGATGGAGATTCCAAGAATTCCCTGAGCTTTTTAGAAAAGACTTTTTGCAGTTACATGTACATTTGCCTATGTACAACTTCAGTCATCCTGGGAATTAATGGTTAGCTAATTCCTTGCTCAGCTGGTCTCTCAGCCCTTTTTGAAATGGCTGTTAAACAGGCAGGACCTGCATTACTAAAGAAAGAACCCTAGTCAGCTCTTCTTGTATTTTCCCACTTTCCCCAGCTAGAAGTTTTGTCAGAGCTGATTCTGAAGATAGTGGTCAAGATTCCTGCACACTGAGCAGGTCCCTGGGTCAGGACAGCTCCCTGTGTCTAGAATGGCTCTGGGTGTGCTGAGGAGCCTCTCAAAAGTCCTGCTCCGTGCCTGGTGTTGGACACTGTCATTCATGGAACATGTCTGGTGCTTGCTGGAAGTCTGTTCCCAAGAGACCTGAATTTTCAGCATAGCCTTGTCATCACTCTGCTTTTTCAGTAGGAGCAAGTGAAGTGAGTTACCAGCCTAGCTTTGGGTGTAAGATGTACAGGCAGGTAACACAGAATCATGGAATCATAGAAGGTTTTGTGTTGGAAGAGACTTGAAGCTCATTTCATTCCACCCCTTACCACGGGCAAGGACACCTTCCACTAGACCAGATTGCTCCAAGCCCCATCCAACATGACAAACACCTTCCTTTTGTGAAGTTCTTCTCTGTGCTTGTTTTGCCTCCTTCCCACAGCCTTGCCGCCGGCACTGCTGGATGTCATTCCAGGCACACATGTAAAGTCATGCAAGAGCATTACAACACATCACAGACTCTTCCCGATCCCCAGATTCTTGTTTGTGCAGGAACTGTCTTGTCTCCTCTAGGCCAAAACAGGACTCTTAGTGCCAGAACAGAAGAGCATGATGGCAGCTCCCCAGTATGTTCTTCCAGTTTACACCAGTCCATTGCATAGGTGCTTCCCCCAAGAAATCTGACATACCAGGGAATCCTGGCCACAATTTCTCTCATCCCAAAGTGTGTTTCTGGAAGGAGGGACCAGGCTAAATGTGGTATGCATAGACAGAGCACAACCAGTTTGGGTGTGTTATATTAAACATCTTCTCTCTGCCCATGATCTAGACAGATCCTGAGATCTTTCTGTGAAAACTCATCCTGTATGAAACTTTGCATTGTGTTGGAGGAGGGATTCACCTGTTTCTATGTTTATGATTCTTGTGCTCTCTGTGGATTGGAAAAGCCCAGGTTGGATTTTTGCTCTGTGCATTTGGCATGTGGCTGGGCTCCCACACCACCAGTGCAGAAATGAGGGCATTTCCTTGGTTGGCACCAACCCTCCTGCTGTACTGCCTCCAGCTCTTCTATACCACTAATGTTTTTTGGTTTTTTTTCCTTGTCTCATTTTCTTACAGGAAAGATGATCATCCAGATCCTGCCACAAGTGGAGACGCTGGGCCTGAGCCCAGATGATGTTCCCAAGCTGACAGAGCAGGTCCGTGACTCCATGCTCTCCACCTACCAGGGGATATCGGGAATGATGAACGGAGCTTCCCATTAGTGATCCCATCTTTCAGCTCCAGCTGCTTGTGCTCCAGCTGAGGGGAGCCCATGGCAACCACAGGGAGGTTTGGCAGCAGAGACAACTGCAACGTTGCAACACTGACATACCACAGACAGGCAAAACATCCACCAGGGAGAGAAGCTTCCAAGGGGAATGTTGCTGTGTTCCTCCCAGAAAACTGTGCCACTCAGGGAGACAGACACACAATGGACAGCTGGACATTTCTGTATAATCATATTGCTGAGAATGTCCCACCAGCTGGACCCCAGGCAGAGCTGGGCCCTTCCTGTGATCATCGCTGCCTGCTTATAACCACCTTTCCCTGCTCAAATCCAGCAAGGCGAAGGCGTTGATCCCAAGCCTGTGACCATGCTGCCTTGGGGTTTGAGGGCTGCCACATTCCCCTGGAACACACTAAGGAGAAGGCACTCCATGGGAGGATTTGGGAGGTACCCCTGCCATGACAGATAGAAACCAAGGCAGCTTTGGGAGAGGGGAATTAAAGACCTTATATGTGTCTACAGGGCTTGGTGGTTTCTTTGGCATATTTAGCCTTGCTGTTAAGCTGTGGAAGATTTTGCTTTCAGGGTTGGGCACATCTTCAAAGTGTGAGAGGGACATGTCTGGGGACTCAAACCAGAGGCAAACAGCAGGAGTATGCTGCCTAGTATCCTTGCCATGCCCAGATGGAATCATCATCCCTGGAAGTGTTCAAAAGATGTGTATATCTGGTGCTTAGGGACATGGTTTAGTGATTGACCTGGCTGCACAGGGTTAATGGACTCGATGATCTTGGAATGCTTTTCTAGGCTCCCTGATTCTGCAATTCCATTATAATTCTATGATAACCTCATGATTTCTTGCACAACCTATATAACTTTCAACTCACACTCTGGGAGCTGCAGCTCCTGATTTCTGAGTCCAGCCTTCTGCCTTCTCTGTCAGAGGATGCCCACCAGCCACAATGTGACTTGTTTTTTTGTGCTGGTATGTTTAGCTATGAACCAGAGCCAAAGAATGCTTCAGACACAGGTCTGACTTACACAGAATCACACACAGATTCACAGAATCATTTGGATTGGAAAAGCCCTCTAGGATCATTGAGTCCAATTTGTGGTTGATCCTCACGTTCTCAACCAGCCCAGAGCACTGAGTGCCATGTCCAGTCCTTCCTTGGACACCTCCAGGGATGGGGACTCCTCCACCACCACCCTGGGCCCCTTCCAGGGCCTGACCACCCTTTCCATGGGGAAATTCCTCCTGATGTCCACCCTGAGCCTCCCCTGGCCCAGCCTGAGGCCATTCCCTCTCCTCCTGTCCCTGTTCCCTGGGAGCAGAGCCCGACCCCCCCGGCTGTCCCCTCCTGTCAGGGAGTTGTGCAGAGCCACAGGGTCCCCAATGAGCCTCCTTTTCTCCAGGCTGAGCCCCTTTCCAGCTCCCTCAGCCCCTCCTGGGGCTCCAGACCATTCCCAGCTCTGTTCCCTCTGGACATGCTCCAGCCCTTCAATGTCTTTCTTGCGGTGAGAGGCTCAAAACTGAACACTGGATTTGAGGTGTGGCCTCAGCAGTGCCAGCACAGGGGGACAGTCACTGTCCGGGTCGTGCTGGTCACACTCTGTCTGGCACAGCCCAGGTGCCACTGGACTCTTGCCCACCTGGGCACACTTGGACTCTTGTTCAGCCATGGTCAACCAGCTCCCCCAGGCCCTTTTCTGATGGAAAGATTTCCAACCTCTCTGCCTCCAGCCTATCATTGATCCCAACTGTAGGAGAGTGCACAAGTTCTATTACTGCCCAGAGCACCCAAACCACACAGGTTCACTGTAGGATTTAAATAAAACTTGTTTCAAGGCTTCAAGATGCAGCTACCATGCTTCAGTGTCTTCAAAGGCTGAAATCTCACTGCTGATTAGAAGCAGCCTAAACAGCTTCTTCTCTTGTGCAAAACCAGAAGATTGGGAAAGTTTTGGTGAAGATGACATGAATGTATGCCGCTATACGCGCTATGGTCGCGCAAAATAACGACAAAGACTCCTCTGGCTCGAGAGCAAAGGTTATTTTGCGCGACCATAGCGCGTATAGCGACAGAATGTACTAATTTCTGAGCAGGTACAAAGCACAAGGAATTTGATTTTGCAATGCAAGCATGCCAGCCTGCAGGTTTGACACCATTCAGGATGGGAAGTAAAAAACTTGTCATAATTACACTTTCAGAGAGTCAGAAAGCCTCTGATCAATTTTTTTAGGGCAACATAAAATATCAGTGCCCTTTGATCTGAAGATTTACATCACTGGAAGTTATTAGAAAGAAATTATATTTTTAAAAAATCACATTACAGGAAATAAAACATTACATAATCTTGAGCTCCCCTCTTGGAAACCATGTACTGATGTTCAGTCAACAGCAGGCAGCAGAGCCTGATGTCCAGGCAGGAGTTTCCCAGGAGCAGCTCAGTGCCACCATCAGGGGTTTCCAATGCTGGTCTGATGAGTCGGATTAGAAACTGTCAATAAAGCAGAAAAAGCTGCTGAGAGGCAGAAAGTCTTTCCTGGACACACCATTTTTATTAACCTTTTTGTCATCCCTGTATCCTTGCACCTCTGAGACACAGTGGTGCTTCCAGCCTTAGAATGAGTAGTTTGGGGGCAATTTCTTGCCATTTCAAAAGGTTAAACTTCTAGCAGCTGCTTTTAGCCCTGGAATTTCACTCACTCTGGGTTACACAAACACTTTGACTTCCCCCAAGCGTGGTGAGTGTGCTGGCTTAACACTAAAGACAACCCAAGAAAGTATTTTTTTCTGAAAAAAACAGCTAGGCTTCCTCTACGTCTGACCATAACCAACCAGTGATTGGTTTTGAAAACTATCAACTGGTTAAACCACTAAAAGAAATGGACATGCCTCTGTGAGATTCACATTTTAAAACAAACAAACACTGGGAAAGCTTTCTTTCCCCTCCAGTCACAGTAGAGCTAACACCAGCTCAGGCCCCTTTGAGTGGCCCGCGGGCCTTGCCTAAACTCGGGGCAGGGAGGGAAGGGAAGGGAAGTTTCAGGGAAGGGAAGGGAAGTTTCAAGGAAGTTTCAGGGAAGGCAAGGCAAGGCAAGGCAAGGCAGGGCAGGGCAAGGCAAGGCAAGGCAAGGCAAGCTGTAGAGAAAAGACTCTTGTTTCCCTATACCACATAAAAATGTGTTATGGGGTAAATAAATGTTTTACCTGTAAGTATAAACAAAAGTATTAGTACTAAAGTAAACAAATGTTAAAATGTCTGTAATCCCATAAGTTTGAATAGAGAGAAAATAAACCTCTGCTCCCCCCAGAGAAGAAGGAAAAAATCCTCTGTTTTCAAAAATGAAAAAAGCTTTTGTTTAAACTATTATAATCCTTAAAGTGTGCTCTGTAAGTTAATATAGTCCTCAATAATGGTTGTATGAAAACTATTAGTTTAAAAAAAGGATTTTTACATAATAATCAGATTTCCATTCTCCTGGGTGGCTGATCACTCTAACATCAAGGCCACAAGAAAACTGTGTTTTGTGTAAAAATCTCCATAAATTAAAAAAAAGTCTTCCCTCCCAAGTGAATTGGTGAAAGACTTTTTTTTTTTAATGGTAAACTGACTAATTAGTTTTCTGTACATTGTCAATGTAAAAAAAAAAAAAAAAAAAAGAAGTTGTGAGAAAAGGAGAAGTTTTATTCTAAGTTTTATTCTTTTTTCTTATTATTTCTAATAAAAAAGTTTTTCTTTGTACCTTTTAAAATTTAAGCCTATTTTGCCTTCCTCCTAATTTGATCTCACAACAAAAAATAAGTAAATAATTCTAGTAAGTACACTGGCTATTTATCCAATGCTAAATTAACAACAGTGAGAAAGGAGCCACAGGAAGCAGCTCAGCACATTTTAGTGACCATAAGAATATGATAAAAAAAGAAATGAAAAAAACTGTTGTTTAGAGAGAAGGTGAGCTGGACTCAAGTCCTAAAGAATGGGGTGAAGCCACCATAATTTAGCCTTTAAGTGCAAATACCTGTCTTAAGCAACAGTGTTTCCCTCAAATGGTTACTCATACTCAATACAGGAGATGCTTTATGGTCTGTGCCCTGCAGAAGGACAGTGTAGGTGATCCCCAGGTATTGTGATCATCTATAAATGAGTTGTCAGAAGGAAAAATAATCCAGTCCAGGCCATTCTTCAAGTCTCTGTTCTCCCACATCGTTTCAGTTGGGGAAGCCCTAGTCAAAAGTGTTTCAGTAGGACACTAAGTGTCCACATCTCTCAGAAAAAGACATGGTTTTACTGTGGCACATCATAACCTTTGATCATGTGGTGTGTGAGGCCTTACCGTGGTGATACAAAACTATACCTTAAACTGATATAAAGCTTTGAGGAAGATGAAGGGAGATCAGGAACTTGGAGCAGCAAAGACCTTGGAGCAGTTTGGCTAATTCTAGTTGATTTTCTCCTCAACACCTTTCCTGTCAGGAAAGACTATGGTTGTCCTGGAGTAAGGTTTTTAAAGGACACATTCCCAAGGTCCAGAACAAGGCTGGATTTTGAGGGACTTCCCATCTGCTTGAAAGGAAGAGGCAGGGAATAAGGGATGATGAAAGTGGTGGATTGCCTGGAAACCCAGTTAACAGCACCTCTGCCTCCAGTGCTGTGTGAGTGCAGCTAAATGGACAGTCATTGTCTTTTGAGGGGCAGAATCACTGTGGAGACCTTAATTCTTTCATTTCTTTAGGCATGGAAGAGACCTCATAGCACATTTATTATTTTTGACAGATCTCAGACCACTGGTACCTTTTGTGTCACTCTCAGGCTCATCTTTCCAGGATGAGAGGTCAAGTACATCAATCTCCTGGCAATCAGTGAAGTCCTCAGGATAAGTATTGATCTTGAACACATCCCTGGGTATCTTTTTGATATGAGTATTGTCACAGATCACCCTCGACACAGAGATTTTTTTCAATGCTTGCAACTGTTGTGGAGTGAAAACTCCTGTGTTTTCCCACCAGAATCTGCAATGAAATTTTTGGAAGCAGTTTATAATCTCTGGTTACTTGTTGAGATGTTGAGACCAAAGTGGGTCTGAATAGTGCTTAGATCCACCTGCAGGAACACCCTTTTAGGAAAGAGGAGTCTCCGGTGTGGCCAGATCTGGATTTTGCCAGTGCAGAGAGCCTGCCTCTTCCACACAGCATCAGCAGACTGCTGGGATGCAGGCATTTCTGCTCTGAGAGCAAAAGTCACCTCAGGCAGAGGCCGCAGCAGATCCTCTGTGATCTGGAGCTGGTGGTCCTCATCCCCATGAATCTAGAGAAATAGGCTGCAAAAAACAGTCCTGTGGCAACTGAGCTAAAATCAAGGGGTGAGCCTTACTGGGAGCATTCACTGGAGTGCTGTGGATGGGTTGGATTAGTGTGTCACAGGAAATGTCAGCATTTCCCCCCTAAAAAATGCCACAGGGAATGTAACTCTCACCTGTCCCCATCACGCAAGTTCCTGAACTGGGTGCCAATAATGCAGGACAGGAGGGGCCCAACTCTGCCCTGGGGAACCACGGGCTCTGCAACTGCCCCAATCCAGAGGTCGATATTGTATGGTGTCCCATATACATCCATGAACTTCTTGGCCAGTTTGGGATTGCCCAGCACCTCAGATAATTCTTCTGTAGTTTGGGGTTGGGAGAGCCCACAGAAGCCCCTCCAGGCATTGTAACCTGCAAGAGCAGGAGCAGCAGGTGGTAAGGACCCACCACCACATCTCCACAGCACCATTCTTGGCCCATGAGCACTGTCTGCTTCTTCTCATGACATTAAAGGATCTGGAAGTCACTGTTGTCCAGGCAGTCCCAACAAACATCACATTTTCAAAGGTCCTTCTCATATGTACACTAAACTAACAGTTTGGATTGTCTTTGTGACTACACCTCATCCTGTTGGTTATATATTTCTACTGCTGAGGGTGAATGCATCAGTCCTTGCAGCTTTGGGAGGCAAAATTTCTAGGATTAAATTCTTAGAAAAGAGGAAATTTGGTTGTGTTTAACCCAAGAGTCCCTGTTCTTCTTTAGCACCTGAGGCAGTCCCACCTGTGGGTGCAAGTCACTTCTGCTCAGAACTCTGGCTTGTCTGGAACACAAGACAAGATTGGTGGGCAAAGAACAAAGCCCAGGGAACCTGTCCAAGCCCATGTGAAAGCTGAATTTGGTCACTTTTGTCTGTACCTTCTGTACCACACATGCTCTCTGCAATGCACCACTGTCTCTCACCCACTTTCTCACATTATCCCAAATACCATCTTTGATTTCTAAGACGTTTGTCCTTGTCATAAATGTCTCAAAAAATCTCACAAAAAGATTTTTATAATACAGAAATCTTTTATTCCCTGAACTTGACTGTCTGTCCATCCTTCACCCTCAAATCAAGGTACTGGTTCTTCCCATTAGTATAGAAAAAGTTCATTCATGGAATAAGCAGCAGAAGGAAAAAAAGGGCTTATTCACAGGAGGTGTGGACTTGTGTCTCCTTACCTGGAAGGCCATGGTCTCTTCCCCGCTGCATGTTCATGGCTCCTAGATCCAGACCCATCACCTCTATCTGTTCAAAGAGGTGGTTCTGGAGCTCCTCAACAAGCAGTTGGTTCTGTTTCATGAGTTTTGCATGATCCACAACCATGCCCCGGATCAGGGGGTCAATGCCTCCTGCAGCCATTGAAAATCAAGGAAAGATTTTTTTGTGCCAAGGTGCAGCTTTGATGATCCCTTTCATGCAGCTGAAACAGTCTGCTATGGGCTGGGTGGGGTTTTCATCTCCATATTTTTGTTTCACCATGTGTATGTAGAATCATAGAATCACAGAGTGGTTTGGGTTGGAAAGGACCTTAAAGCTCATCCCATTCCATCCCCTGTCATGGACAGGGACACCTTCCACTATCCCAGATTGCTCCAAGCCCTGTTCAGCCTGGCCCTGGACACTTCCAGGGCTGGGACAGCCACAGCTGCTCTGGGCAACCTGTACCAGGGCCTCACTACCCTCACCGTGGTACCTGTATGAATCTGCACATATCTGCAAATGCCAGTAAATAAAGCCTCACACAGTAACAAAATTCCTTATCCCTCCCATCCCTCAGATTTTCCTTCACACCCCTAAATCCACTTATTGTCCCTTTCCAAGTCTGCTCCTCAGGCTGCCAGGCCCCATTATGTCCTAGTGCTTGAGGGTCTGTCCAAGGTTTTAAATTTTGCAATGGATTTTGTTTATAATTCAGTATTAATTGATAGACATTTATTAAAGCATTAAAACAGTGATAGAATTAATTCATGTCTGACTGTCCATGTCTTTTTCATAGCATTTAAGGAGACAGTATGAGCAAAACACAGGAAAATTGGCCGCATATGTATAATTATATTTCTCATCATTAGTTAACCCATTTTGGAAGGCACATTTGTCTTCCTTGGAAAGACTCATCTGGAGATCTCAGCTGTATAATAGCAGGACCCCTTAACTCCAGTTAAAGTCAGGAAAGGAGATAGGAACCTCTAAGAAGGAACAATGCTGCTTTAGCTCAGATAAAATGGATGTATCACCCGCCGTGCATGTCTCCTGATTATAGGCGGATATGAGAGTTTTGATTGGCATAGACTTTGGTGGATTGACATTTGGCACAGAGAGTCTCCTGCCTCCTGGAGCAGCAGGAGCAGCAAGAACAGCTGCACCATCTGAGTGGACGTGGAACACCCCACTGTCAGGTCTTGCTGAGCTGGGAGGTGTCCAAGCAATGACTGGACATGGTGCTCAGTGCTCTGGGCTGGGTGACAAGCTGTGGGTCACAGGTTGGACTTAATGGTCTTGGAAATCTTTTTCAACCTAAAATGATTCTGGGATTCTGTAATTCCATGTGCCTGACCAGCTGATCTCCACTTCAGGACCAGACCAGGACCACTGCTCCATGTTCTTACCTTCCATTATGATTCTCCATGGAGCACAAAAGGTCAAATGCAGAGGGACATGGGAGAAGGAACCCAAAGGCTGAAAGCTCTCATTTAAACGGGACACAAAAGGCTGCACTGACGTGTGGCCAAATCGGAAAGCCACAGAGAAAACATTTGAGGCCCTTGGATCCACATTTTCATTGTAACCACTGTACAAAGGGATCCACTTGCTGGTCTCCTCAGCCAGCAGGAGTGGGAGATAATCTCTGTATGTTATGATCTGAAAAAGCACAAGAGCACAGCAGGTTATCAGCAGCTGCAGCAGAAATGGCATCAGAAGTCAAGTGCAGAGAATGAACGTGGACTCTGCAGCAGAATTCATTAAGATCTTCTGAAAAAAAGAGCTGTAGCAATGGAATAAGTTTTGCATATTGGATTTAAATTATTTTCTAAATGTGAAATAATTTTATCTAATAATTAATTTATAAATTAATATAATAAATAAATTATTAATTAGTAACATGATGCATAAAGAAACTCTGGATATCCATGCTGTCTCAGATGGACCATCCTTATTCACAATTTCCAACTCCCACAAATAATTCCCCTGATTCGGCAAAACCTTTCCCTCCTTTTGCCTGGAGGAAAACCATTCTAAGTGTGTGGATGATAAACAGCAAACAGTAATCAGTACCTGGTTTATGGCAATCACTATCTTTCGACTCTCCTGGTAAAGCTTTTCCCCATCCCAGTGGGGATTTAATTTCCTCAGCTCTGTTGCAAGGCGATTGTGCTCTCGGACAAAGAGAGTGTGCATTGCAGAGAGTCCCAGGTTTTCTGTCACCCGTTTGTCACCTAAAATGAAAATATTTTAGGAATTTTGTACATTGCTTTCAATTTCAGAAGCAGGTTTTTGTGTTAGGACAGACAAGTAACAAGTGGTGACGTTCCTGGCCATAATGCTGGGGGTGCCCCATCCCTGGAAGTGTCCGAGGCCAGGTTGGACAGGGCTTGGAGCAACCTGGTCTAGTAGAAAGTGTCTCTGCCCATGGCAGAGGGTAGAACAGGATGGTCTTTAAGTTCCTTTCCAACCCAAACCCTTCTATGATTCTATAAAGACTGAAGGGGACTCAGTGAAGACCCTCTGTGAGATTATGGAAGAAGCACTGAGCATCTCCTCACTCAGTAAGGAGCCCTTTTCATGGGCAGAGAATGAGGAAATGAGAAAACTCTGTATTCTTATGATATATTTTGCAGATTCACATTTATAATGTTTTTTTTTAATGTTATGCCTGTGATGGATCACTTCAAATTTGAATAAGTTCTGTGTTTGGCCTCATTTTGTTTAAATTTCAGACAAACTTCTAGACTTTTCTTCTGATGTAGAGTGGATTAGTTAATTCATCAATTAACTAGATTGCTTAAGTGTGTTTAATTGTTAGTCTTGATTGGGTTGAAAACTGAATCATAGAATTACAGAATGGAAGGGACTTTAAAGCCCATCATATTTCAAGCTTCTAATACCCCAGGCTGCTCGAAGCCCCATTCAACCTGGCCCTAGACACTTACAGGGATGGGGCAGCCACAGCTTCTCTGGGCAACCTCACCAGAGGTTGGGGTCAGGACTCACTACTCTTGCAGGCAACAGTGTCTTCTCTATATCTAATTTAATATATTCTCTTTCAGTGTGAAGCCATTGCCCCTTGTCCTCCCACTACAGTTACTGATGCAGTCTCTCTCCAACATTCCTGTAGTCCCTTCAGATCCTGGAAGGTGCTGTGAGATCTCCACATAAACTCCTCTTCTCCAGGCTGAACAGCCTCAACTTTCTCAGCCTGTCAATGCTGACAAGCTGACAATTGGCATTCAAGTAATGAATGGTGAATTTTAGGTGCAAGAAAAAAGAAGCTCCTGAGAAGCTTAAAGCACTGGTGGCTATTTTATTGAAAATTTCTCCTGCTTTTGAAAATACTTTATAAAGGAAGCACAATTTGCTGTAATTCTTCTGAGAAATTAAAATAATTTTTATGTTTATTAATCAATAACTGTTTGATTATTTTTCTTTTCTAACTTGGGGAGGATTCCCTTTTACCTTACATAGTCATATCTTGAAGTGCCTCATTCAAATATCACAGAATCACAGAATATTCTCTGTTGGAAGGGGCCTACAAGGATCCTATAAGGAGATACTTGTCCCCTTTTGACTTTATGATCCACTATAAACAACCTCCCAGCTGCACCTTACCTGCTTTAAAACAGGGGATGTTGGCGCTCTTGTTGGTGAGAATGCAAATGCTGTGCGTCGTGTTCTCAAAGGGCAGCAATTCCAGCCCCATGTCTGTGAAATCCTGGTTCACGGCCATCAAGCCCAGCTGGCTGGTGAGATTCCTCAGGCTCCTGGCCAGTGGGTCGTCGCTGCCATACACCGTGCTGGCGTCGATGAAGGAGGTGGCGGCGTTGAGCTGCTCCCGGCGGAAGGTGCCGGGGTTGCACACGGAGGCTGACTGCACGAACGGCATGCAGGTGTCCGAGCTCAGCATCCGCGGGTCGTCAGGAGGGAACTAAAGCAAATAAGCCAAGTGATGCTTCAGAAAGCCCTGTGGTTTTATTTTTGCTGCTGTAAGAGAGCGTGGCACAGGTGAGAGTCAGGGTACCTTAATGGGGAAGCAGGGGGGCTTGAAGGCACAGCTGGTGTGGCACTGGAGTTCCAGGCTGGCTCCTTCCCCGCTGGCAGGGGCCAAGTCGATGTCGTGATTGACCCACTGGCCCCAGTGCATGAAGACCAGTGAGAGCTGCTGGTCTGCAGTGACGTTCTCATTGGCTGTGTGAGCAATTTCATTGGACACTTTTCGAACCTGCAGAAAACCAAAATGAAAAAGTGACTATCTCTGCCGTGGTAGATTTGCCTCTCACTTGAACTCCCACCATGAAATCTTGGAATCACAGAATCATGAAGGTCAGGAAATACCTCCGGGATCATCAGCCTTCGACTGAGTATCCTCATTCCCGCTAAACCATATTGAGAAGGGCCACAATCTACCTGTTTTTTGAAAACCTTCAGGGATTGACTCCTCCACTGTCCTGGAGATCCTGCTCCAATACTTAACCACTATGTCAGTGAAGACATTTTTCCTAACATCCTGAATTTCCTCTAGTACTATTTGTAGCTATTTCCTCTTGTCCTGCCACTTGTTTCCTTGGAGAAGAGGCCAACACCCACCTACTCCTTACAGGTAGCTGTAGATCATGCACAAGATGATCTTAGATACATTACTAAGAGTTAATTATGGCATTACACAGCTCCATGTCATTTCCAGCTCCATCCAATCAGGTGTAAAAGTAGACTACACTGTTATTCAGCCAAACCCAGCTTCTTGGAAAGCCATTCCAGGTCAAAGTTGTTCTTGAACACCAGAAAGTCAGAACATGACTGAGGAAGTCCCAAGCTTTGTGGTTTGTACAAACCTCCTGGTGTTCTTAAGCACTTACTGCAGGAATCCTTGGGACACACACTTCAGAAACTGCTTAGGGAAGCATCCACAAGCTTTTTGCTCATGTCTGCTGCCAACAAAAAGTATTAACCTGAGCCATAACTCAGTTGTAGAAAAGCAGCCTGAGATCAAAGATTAAGCAATCTACACTCTAGATGTTGCCACTGTTTCCGTCCTGATGGGTGCATTAAGGGCAGTGTCCATACTCACAGCTGGGTTAGGATAACAGCTCTCACCAGTGGGAGTGGGAATCCATTGTAGCGCTTTCCTTCACTTGCTCCTCTGGGAACAGACACTCCATCTTCGTACACGGCTGGGAGCCAGCGTGCAAAGGCACGGTTCGAGGACCCCAGGTGGGAGTGATTTCTGCAGCATCACCAGAAAAACAACTTCTGTTATTTTTTCAAACATCAGCAACCTTGTACTGACCAGCATTTCACAGCTCTTTATTCCATGTCTGAGCACTCTGGTAACAGGGATGAGACTGGGAAAACACCAAGAAGCAAATTATATCAACATTATTACTGTGGAGAAAAATCAACTTTTTCTAAAAAGATGCCTTGTGTCACTCTATTAATTTTATCTGTCATTTAAACCTACATTAATTTTATCTGGCATTTAAATCTCTGTACTACCTCTGTCTTCATTGCCATCTCAAAATCAGACACACAGCAGGGCCATCAGCATGGTGAGGGTGGCCATGTCTTGTCCAGATGGGGGCTGGAAGCTTCCAAGGATGAAGATTCTCCACGTCTGTGGGGATCTGTGCCAAGGCTGCTCCTTGGTGAAGTTTTTCCACGACCCTCTCAGCCTGCACCTGTGGCCATTGTGGTGTTGTGGTGTTGCCTTACACTTCTCCAAAAAGTTTGAATTGCAAAAGTCAGCATTTTGTGTTCAGAAGAAAAATAATCCTGATTGAGCAAATGATCTGTGGTCCTGTGGGCACAAAACTCAGGCCAACTCTGGTCTGGTTGACTCAAAGATTGGACTTGATGGTCTTGGAGGTCTTTTCCAATTTAAATAATTTTGTGATTCTGCACTGGAAAAGGAGTGGAGTACCCAGTGTTTACAGCAGTGTGCTGTGAAATAAGAGCATGTCCTGGGAAAATGACTGTGCCAGAGCTGAAGAAATTCCATCAAATATTAAGGACTCAGAACCACCAGGGTCTTGTTCTGATTGCTATTATTTTCCTTGCAGGCAAACTATTCTTATGGTGTATGCCTCAAGCTGAGCAAGATTCTTGGGAGCACCACAGGGATCTCTCAAGTCCCGTGTCTCCTCATCACTCTGACCACCCAACAAGGCCAAGGACAACCCTACCCTGAGCCTCAAATCAGCAAGGACAAAATCCTGCAAAATCCTGCAATGGGTCAGGCTGGAAGAGGCCACACTGGGGTCACCTGGTCCTATGTCCCTGCTCAGGCAGGGTCATCTTAGACCACATGGCACAGGACTGTGTCCAGATAGTTCTGGAATATACCCAGTGAGAGAGACTCCACACCCAACCCTTCCTGGGCAGACAGACAATGCTGTCCTTGTGGGGCTGCAGGCCCTGGAGTCCATGGGAACAGACTGGACAACCTCAGTGAGTGTGAGCTCCCTGCACACTGATGCAGAGCTATGCTATGTCATCACATCTGGCACACCTGTTTCATGCCAAATGCACATTGGATGCAAATCCCACTCAGATTTGGGGGCTGGCACCGACACAGCAAGACAAGGAGCCTTGACTGCTATTGTCAGAGTAGGAATTTGGTCATTTTCTAGTCAAAAAACAAAACAAAACAAAAAAAACCACAAAAAAATACAAAAAGGTTTGAACCCAGCTTCGAACCTGGAGGGAAACTGTATGCAAAAAAAGCTGGATAACTAACTTTCTCAGATAAAGGATGTACAATACACAATGCTGGAAGAGCCTAGAATTAAAGTTTTATTCAATTCCCACCCTTGCTCATCACAGAGATACATCAACAGCTGAATATTATTATCTGAATCAGCTGGGGAAATTAGTATTATCCCTATGGAAGAGTGGAGGGATGATTTCCTGTAGCCTCCAGCAAAATGAGAGGCTGTCATAACCTCAAAGTTTCCTCAACTTCTTACCTGCCCCACCCCAAGAAGTCCTTTTCTTCATCCAAAGTAGCACATAAAGGGCAATGGGCCCAAATCTGAGATTTTCAAGAAATTACATCTTTTTCCTGACAGGCAAAGATAGAAATTAATCCTCTGTTTCAGCCTCATTAAACTGAGCATTTCACTCTTCTTGCCCTTTCAAAAGGCGCTTTCACAAATCATCAACCCAGGGTCAGAATACAGACTTGAGACTCTCCTTGTGCACAAACAAATCCTACCTGTTGTTGCACTCCCCAGTAATGGTCCGGTAAAAGTCCCTCTCCGGACATTTAATGGAACGAGTCTGGTAGTCACAGCCAGTGCCCTTGGAAATCATCTCCTTCTGTCTCCTGCTTAGCAGGTCTGCAAGAGAAACCCTGTAAAGTAACGTCTGATCCTGATCTTCTTTTTTTGTTTCAGCTTCTCAGTGTTCTAGGTCAACATTTGAGCTAGATGAATTGGAGCAGTGGATATAAAACATCTGGATTGTAATTTTTAATTTGGTGCCTAAACCCTTTTGTGGATCAGCCATTCCCTCTAGATTAGGGAAACTGTGTGGGCATGAAGCAATTTTCCAGGGGAATGTGGAGAGCATCATGACCAGGAAAGTTTTACCCCAGCTGGGAAAAAAACCAATGAGTTTGCAGAGTGAAAAAACCCAGGTGTGAGGAGCAGAAGTGGAAGATGGAGGGGTTTCAGTGGTTACAGTCTCCAGTGGGTTTTTTCCCAGGTTTGACACAGGTATTGTTAGGCTGTTTTTACAAGGAGAGATGCACTCTCAAAGATGATGAATAAAACACCCAGGGTCTGGTTTGTCTCCGAGCAACCTTCAAATATATTCCCCTGTTGGGGAAGGGTTTTATCCCTCATTATTTGGGTCATGGCAGAGCTGCTCTCTGTCCTGCTGTGGCACATTTCCTGCTCTTAGCTCTTGGTAAGACATTTTGGTCTAAATTACATTACCTGTGACATTGAATCTCTGTTTCCCAGAGAGATGCAGCTTCCTTTTAAGGAGTTTCAAAGTACTTTCCAAGTAATCAGCAGCACGGACTGCAGATCTGGTTCTTCCTGTGGGGTCCTTTAGGTGCTTCAGGAAATCCATCGGGTTGACAGTCTTCTCCTCCAGTTTTCTTTTTAAGCTGAATATAGAAGAGTTTTCTCTGAAATCAGAGCTCCTCTGTCCTGCAGGACTGGGTGTAATTAACTGTGACAACACTGAAGTGTTGCACACAGGCCCTGCCCAGTAGGACCAGCTGTCTGCACATCAGCACATCTGCTCAAATGGTTTTGGCAAACAAAGCACTGTAATCGCCTACTTCAAGTTTGCAGTCACACTTCCTTGTCACAATAAACTTTGTTCTATCATGTGGAAATCCAGATCAATGAAGTGTGACTGGATAAAATTTTATGTGTATTATGTTGCAAAGTGTATTCTGTGAAAAGAGGGACAACATCACTCCTGTTCCATCTCTTTCTGGTCCCAAGACTCTGTCTTGCTACTTCTGTAGGATGAGTGCAGCGACACTCCTTCCCAAATCATCCCACTGCCTGGAACCAGCCTTTTGGGATAATCACAGAGGATACCTGGGGTTTGACTTCCACTGACACGTATCTGGGACAGGGTGTCCATCTGCACAACTCCACTCCCTCTGGAGAGGGGCAGAACTCCTGCTGCCAGAAGCTGTCCGGCATGTGTCCAGCATGTCTGAACTATTATGGACTAGTGAGAGGTGCTTGTGGCTGTGTAGGTGAGGAAACATTACTTGGAGGTCACGGCTGGTGGTTCTGGGACCAGAATCCAGCCAAACTGGGCAAAAGGATCCCTCCAGCTACAACAAGGAGAGCCCTGGCACTAAGGCTTCTCCATAATAAACATGTATTGGAAAACAGACAAAACCCACATGTATTTAATCTTTTTTCCTTAAAGTGTTGGAGCTGTCAGGCAGGAAGAACTCACCTTTTTCGAGCCTGTAAATATGTGGTGTCTACCAACTGCCTGGCCTCAGTAATCATGGTCAGGAGAGATGAATCTGACAGCACCTCTGAAAACTCTGCTCAAAAAATTAAAAGAAAAAACAAAAATTGAGGATACTCAATTATAACATATACCAGAAGCTTTGTTCTTGACGTAACCATGTCCCCAGCTGCCACATACACAGGTTTTTTAAACATTTTCAGGGATGGTGGAGTTACCACATTTCAGTGGTGGAGTCACCACTGACCTGGGAAGCCTGTTTCAATGCTTCTCCATCCTTTCTCTGAAGAAATTTTCCCTGATATCCAATCTAAACTGCTGGCACAATTTTATACCATTTCCTCTCCTCCTGTCCCTGTTCCCTGTGAGCAGAGCCCAACCTCCCTGAGCTGTCCCCTCCTGTCAGGCAGTTGTGCAGAGCCACAAGGTCCCCCCTGAGCCTCCTTTTCTCCAGGCTGAGCCCCTTTCCAGCTCCCTCAGCTGCTCCTGGGGTTCCAGACATTTCCCCGGGGAAAGTGCACTGAAGAAGCCAAAGATACAGTCTCTGCCCCAGGCTCCCTGTCATAAAAGGTTGATTTGCACAGATGGGCTGTTGCTTAAATAGGGAGTTTCCTTAGGCAAATGTCTCAGGTATCAACTTCATTTTTAGTGAATCAATCTACAGGATATTTCAATTCTTTATTGGAGCTATGTCTAACTGGGAACTCAGGCTGAGTTTTGATTTACACATTTTCCAGTACAGCAGCAGCCATAGGACAAACAGGAACCTACCATTCCCCAAGGAGCCCATTGCTCCAGCTAGGCAAAGAGTGATTATGGATCCCAGGAGAGTCATTCTTGGGCTTTTGCCTAGAGAGAAAACCAACATAAATCCTCAGTGGGCAGGGCTTCAATGAAGGGTCAGAACAGATTGACGTGTTTGGTTTCAATATCTCTTTCAGGATCCAGGAATAGAATTGAACTGTCCTCTGTCCAGATCTGCCAGTGGGACTCAGGCTGGGGCTGGGGCTGTACGGGTTGGCAGGACACAGGGACACCACTGAGAGGTGGGACCCTCAGTAAAATGGGCTGAGTAGCTGCCAAGGAATAGTCAGGTACAGTCCAGCCTCAGTGGTGGAGAATATTGGAAAGGTGAGTTGGAAGAGGGCAATGTCCTGGGCTCCTGTCTTTGGCAATGTCCACAAGCAGCTGGTGGAAAGGAGCCTGACCCCACACATTCCTCTCTGCTCCCTCTGTCTTGATGCTAAAAAAAAAGCTGCCATATCTATCATTAGTCTTTCAGCCTCCCCTGCCAATCCTCCTGCTGCTCCCCAAAATTCATCTCTATTCCTATTTCACATTAACAGCAGAAATGTATATGATCCGTTCCACCAGTTTCTCCCACTGTGGCACAGCATCTTCCCTGAACAGAGGTTTGTAGCCCAAATGTTGCAACTAGATTTATTTTAAGTAATTTAGTCAAGTTTTTAATTGTTTAGAACAGGACAGAGACAAAATTTGGAAGAACTAACAGACTTCTCACAGTGGGAGAGATTATCTTACAATTGCAATCTATAAAAATTCTTGGACCATCTTCATGGAGATTGAAAGCTTCTTATTCCTTGCAATTGTATATTGCAGAATATTTCTGCATGAGGAATAAGTCAGACTGTCTTTGCTCAGTTCTCACAATAAATTAAATACACATTAGGGGAGAAGGAGAAATGAAGCACCACCGGGTCCTAACACCACTCTGCCTCCCATCTCCTTGAGTTCACCCATGGAAGGCACCAATATCCACACCAGAAATATCAGATGTAGATATAGAATAAAAATGCACCAATCTTACCTGCCATGTCTGCAGCACTGGAAGGGCTAGGAGAGAAGTCAGCTCTTTATATACCTGTACCAGGGCAGAAATTAACCAGGTCTAAGATGGGTGTGGCCAAAAAACTGGGACCAGATTGAGCCAAGAGGAAGTATCTGCTGGTTTGCTTTACTGGAATGATCTAGACAGTGCACACTTCTCCATTCTTTCTGACTTCCTTCTTGAAAAATCAGTTTAAAAATGAATTAAGACACACCTTTCTTTCCTGCAAGTGAAAGACATCAGCTTAATTTTATGATGGTTAAAGATCATGGTAGAATTTGGCTCTTTTTTCCTAATTGGTTGACATCTCTGAAGGTTCAGGAAGCCAGAAACTGATCATTTTGCCAGTGCATTTGTGGAGCATCCCAAGGTGCAGGTACAGCATGTGTGAATGGTGAGCCTGCCACTATTTGTGTCCAGGCAAAACAAAGTTGTGTTCCATCTGGGATTTGAAAATTCCTATGAAATATTTGCTGATTACTGGGGATGACACAGACTGGACGAGGAATGAGGCAGTAGCACAGAGCAGGGTCAAGCTGTCTCTGGCAAAATCACACAGAAAGAAATATGGACAATCCCAAAGTTATAGCTGTGCCAATACTTAGAAAGGAACAAAATCTTAGGCCAAATGATGTAATTCATCTCAATGTGAATTATGACAGATGGTTAGGAGGAAATTCTTCCCTGTGGGGGTGGGCAGGCCCTGGCACAGGGTGCTCAGAGCAGCTGTGGCTGCCCCTGGATCCCTGGAAATGTCCAAGGCCAGGCTGGACATTGGGGCTTGGAGCAGCCTGGGACAGTGGAAGGTGTCCCTGCCCACTTGCCCAGGGCAGGGGGCAGAATGGGATGAGCTTTAAGATCCCTTCCAACACAAACCATTCCATGAGTCCATGACATGCAGGAGCAAAAAAGACTGTACTTCAGTGGACCAACAGGAAGGTAGTAGAAATAATTCATCCTTTGAATATTGGTGACGCTGATAACAAAAGACAATGCTGAATTTCCTTGCCATCAATCAATCTTTTAAACCTCCCAGGATTAGGGAGCCAATCCTTCCTACTGTTCAAATATTTTCACAGCACTTATTAAACCAAAATAAATAAAAGGAAAGCATATATGATAAAGGAAAGTGCTACCAAAATATGTAATTTTAAATCTGTGGGGAAAAAAAAAAAAGAAACAAAAGAAGAAAGGCCAGGTTTTCAGAAACTGAAAATGTAAAGTCAATATTTCTCCCCTAAAGAGAAGTTTGAAGCCAAAAAAGAAGGTGGCCCCTAGCACCAGAGTGACTCTGATCACCCTGCCAGGTGCTCCACCTTATCTATCCAGTTTTCGTTGAAAAATGTGCATAGCCAGAAGTCCAGGTACCTGCTGGGTGGCTTTGCTACTTTTTTGTGTGTTTGTGACAAGTATCTTTGCCATTAGTGATTCTTAAGGAAACTTCCCTGTCTGACTATCCAGGAGCCACCCTGGCATTCACAGTGGCTCCACCTGAGCTGGGACCAAAGGCCCTCCCCAGCAAAGGGGAACAGGGACCTGTGCACAGCCAGGTGAGGGACATTCAGAGACATGGCAGGAGGACTCTAGACTTTCCTGTGCTTGGACTGTAGGGGTATAAAACCCAGGGTTTCCTTTGTTTGGATCCCTGCTCGGAGGTGTCAACTCAAGCTGTTATTCTTTTGTTACGCCAAGATTAAATTATTTTGAGCATCCAGACATCTGTGACTCTGCTGTGGGAGACCTGGGGTCAAGCTGGTGAGGAAACCTGGTCTGACTGGGAGAGTGTGAGGGGTGTGGGGAGTCCAGTGGGGTCACTGGTGCCACTGCTGGGAAGGGACCTCAGTCCCAGCCCAGGCGGTGCTAGTGGGACTGCCAGGCTGGAGAAAAGGAATTGCCAGGTCAGACAAGGAATTTTCCTTTACATCTCACTGGAGGGCTGGTGACCCCCATTGCCCTTGGACAGGGACACTGCCCACCCTCAAGGACACACGTCCTTGTGGGCAGGTAGCTTTATGCTGCTCCCATGGCTGCAGGCCCCTGGTAGGCAAAGGTTGCCTTCACATTACCTGTTGTGTCCATTACTGGTGTCTAAGTGCAGTTCCCAAGGCTTTCACGTGTCAGGGAAGCAGTCCATTGTCACCTCCAGCTGGGATTTGTGGTGTTTCAGTGCAATCTCTGGACCCTCCAGAAAACCCAGGGTATCCTGCTCACCAAGGTCAATGTACATTCAGCAGTGTACAAGATATCCAGGCAACCAGGGCACTAATTATCCATTAGTTATCTGACCAAGCAGCAGATCTCTATCTTGGGGAGATGCAGATTTCTTTTCTCTCAGGCTCTTGGTATTGCCAACGTTACTTCTTGATCCTGTTCAGTCTGGAGATCTTCACCCCTGAATCCAAGTATAAACCCAGAGCTGTGCAAACCACTGATGGTGTTTGCTAAAACGTAGCTGCAGGAACAAGGTCATTAAACTCCAGCAACACAAACAAAAGAAAGAGCTTATTATTGCATTCCTATTTCCCATCCTGGCAAAAGGCAACATCCTCCCCTTCTTCATTTGACACTTCTGACATTCCTGCAAGCTTCTTCAGCTTTGTTTTCATATAAATCATAGAACCACAGAATCCCAGACTGGTTTGGGTTGGAAGGGACCTTAAAGGTCATCTCATTCCACCCTATCCCATGGGCAGGTACACTTCCACTAGAGCAGATTGCTCCAAGCCCCATTTAACCTGGCCTTGAATAACAGAGACACATTTAAATGCCAGATGTGAACCGTGATGCCAATAATGATTAAGGGCTTAATTTGGGTACAACTTCATACATACAAAGTTTCCTCTTCACCTGCCAATGGTGTATTTTTCCTGTGTTTCAGACTGTGGATTTATTTACAATAAGAGAGAGCCAATAGTCTGTGCAAGCCAATCTGTCCTTGTCCAGGCAGGCACAAGTTTACAGAACTGTATCCTGTGCATCTTCTGCTCCAATAGATGAAGGGCAGAGCTTATAAAGGGATGAGTGAGCAAGATGAAACAGATAAGTGAGAAGTAATAGGTTACAGCACAGAAATTGTAGGGCAAGTAGAGGAGGAAATCTTCCCAGCAGCGCAGGGGTGACATTTAATAAAAACAGATTGTCCACCTTTAAAAATAGAAAGGCTGCAACACTAAAAGAATTTTAACCCTTTATGGATAATTGACAGCAACAGCAAGGGATGTTCAGGAGGTGGCACTGAGGTGTTCAGGGGTGTCTCTCTCAAGCTGTGTAATGCCAGGTGTGACATTATCACCTCTTTTGGAAGCTCTCCTTTAAAGACTCAACACCCAAGGCTATGAAGCCTCCTTGGTGCATCTCCCCACCTGCCATGGTGTTACATAGCCATGGGAGGTGCTCCAGGTGGGCCCAAGAGGCTGGGAAGACACTAGAGAAGAAAGGCTGCTTGGTGGATCCTTCCAGTCCTCCCTCAAGCAGCAGGCACAGTGCCCTGGGCTGGAAAGCCATGAAGAGGCATCTGTGACTTTCCAGCACAGTGGCAGGACCCACCACACACACCAGGACAAGCTACTGCACATCTATCCACAGAAAATGCTCATCTTGCAAGGCTTAAATGGGACTCCAATCCTGAGCAGCAGCTAGAACACTTCATTCGTAAGAACAACAATCCTTCCCCTGGAGCTGCAGCTTTATTTCCCTTGGACCAAACTCCCTGAATAAAACCTTCAGCTCCCCCTCATGAACCAAACCTCTTCCTTTCCCATCCTTTAGTGAACCCTTCTTCCATCCCTTCCATTCTCTTCCAGACTGTGAATCCATGCTTAGGAGGGAAAGTGGGACAGGGCTTCTCTGGAGATGGGGCTGGAAGGATTAGAAGACACAATGCAGGAGGATGGTTTCTCCATTTTCCATGTATCTTCCTGCTCTGGAATCAGTTCCCATCTTATCTGGAAATATGGGATGCAGCAGTAGCAGTTGTCAGGGCCCTGGAAAGCCACTGGGAGAATACATGGCCTCAAACACTCCAGAGATTTATTTAAGCAAAGAGAGTGGAAGAAGCTTTAGATCCCACTGCAGTTTTCATTGTGCCCCACAGCTGGGAGATAGGGCAGTCATTCACTGCCATGGACAATTTTTCCTGGACTGCAACTTAAATTCTTAAGAGTCCGAATATGTGAATAGAAGCAAAAAAAGAACCACAGATTTTGTGGCTTGATTCAATGCTTAACTCTTTGAAGGAATGTCTGTATGCACAGAGCTTGCAGGGGTTCCCTGGTATTCCAAGGCTCTTCTGGATCATGCTATGCCCACACATTGCAACCAGTGACATGGTGGTTTATGGCGAGAGCAGTGTCTTTAACATTGCATCAAGTGATGGGAGGGAATAGTGAATCAAGGAATCACAAAATAATTTAGGTTGGAAAAGCCCTTTAAGACCATTGAATCCAACTATTCCCCTAGCACTGCCAAGGCCACCACTAACCCACATCCCCAAGTGCCACATCTCCATGTTTTTGAGCAATTCTAGGGATGGTGATTCCACCACTGCCCTGGGCAACTTGTTCTAGTGCCTGACCACCCTTACAGTGAAGGAATTTTTACCTAATACCCAACCTAAACCTTCCCTGGCACAACTTGAGGCCATTCCCTCTCCTCAGGAATGGTGAGAGCTGTGTGCTGGGTCCAGCAAAGCTGGTGCTCGGGCAGGGCTGTCACTGTTTTCTGCAACTTTGAAGGTTAAAGGGTGAAAATGAGAGTCTGAACATTTCCTTAATTTGGAAGCTCTGCCTCATGACACACCTTGTGGTTTTCTCTATTGCATAATACTGCAAAGTGCCATTTGTTACAAGAGAAGAGCTGTCAGCTCTCTGTTAAACTCAGACTTTTCTGTAAACACATCTTGTTCTTTTCACCAGGCAAGATTGTTTTGTCTGTAAATATGACAAGAAATGTAGATGAAAATAGTTATTCACTGCCAACGACGCAAGATTAGATAAGGAAAAATGTCAACAAGATGAAAGATTCAGAGGACTATTGGGGCAATTGTGACCAGTGCAATGAAAGTATGAGTCCAGCCAGGCTGCAAAAACAGTTGGGCAATATGGTGTCCTCCAGTCTCCTCCAGACACTTCTGTTGGAGCTCTCCAGACCACACCTTTCAACCTCCTTAACACCCTCAGACCTCTTTTATTCAGGTCTAGTCCCCTCCAACCTGCTCTGTTAGGGTGCCACTGCTCTCCAGGTTCCTCTGCTCCCACTCTGGTTCTCTCCAGGTCCTTCCACTGGGGTCTGGACCCTCCCATCCATCTGATACCATGGTGGACCACTCCAGACCCCATTTTGCTGATAAATCCAGACCCTGCTGATAAATGGGAGGGGCATGGAGTGCCACTGACATAAGGAAGCTCTTGCACAGCTCTTGGACACAACTCCAGGAACTCAGGAAGGCCTTTGGACATCTCAGGATAAGTCCCCAAAGCCAGCTCGCACCCGAATCAAGGATAGTGCTTCTAGGACTGCCCTCCAAATTGGATTTATGCTCCAAAGGAGAGACCAAGTCACTACCAGACCTTGCTCAGCACGGATTTCCTCTCAACAGCCACCTTTTCATTCTTTCCCCAAATCCTCTGTTCCAAAAGCACAAATGCAGGCAGCAACCTGTGAGAACCACACAAGCCTAGAACATCTCCTCCCAGCTGCAGGACAGAACCTGCCAGGTCCATGGCTCAGGCTGCCTCCAAGAACCATGTCTGGACGTGCTGTCACAGGGGCAAAAATAGGGATATTGTGGGAAGAGGGGATGCAGAAGCCTGGGATATTTCCAGGTTAGAAAAGGAAACAGGAGACAGTTGTCTTGGGACAAGTTTCCTGTTGGATACAAGAAGACAAGACAGACACAGACCTCCCACCATGTCCATCCCCCATGTCCATCATCACTGATGTTGTGGCTGGTGCCCAGCTCCTGTTCCCAGCACTGCTGGGACGCTTTGTGCAGGGCAAGTGGCAGCACTAACAGCAGTCTCCAAGCTGGATGTGAAGCAGGGATGGCAGAATCCATGTCCAGAATGGGACCAGGTCCTACTGTGCCCCTGGGCAAGGTTAGAGCCAGGGGCTCCTGCAAACAAAACTGGACAGGCTGTTGTGATGTCCAAGTGGTGAAGGCGTTGAACTTGAAATGGGGTTTCCCTACATGGGTTCAAGTCCTGCTCACAGCTGGAGTTCTACTGTCAGTCCCTGTCCCCCTGGCCCCAGAAGGGACAGATAGACACAGGGCAGTCACACTCCCTCGAGGGACCCTGTGTTCCCATCCTGGCCCTGGCCCTCATCTCCAGAGACTCTTTACCTTTTGGAGATGTCAGGAGGGTGCTCAGGGGAGCAGCCCAGCGCCTCCTCTTACCACAGGAAGAAATCCTGCAATAGCATGTCCCCGCCATACAGCCATGTCACCCTGCTCCCTACAACTGTGTGACACTGTTCCCTGTAGAGGTGTCACCATCCTTTCTACCCCTTGTCACGCTGCTCCCTACAGAGGTGTCACACTGCTCCCGAGAACTGTCACCCTCCTTTTTCTAAATGTGTTCCCCTGCCTTCTGCAGCCCATCACCCTGCTCCCTGCAGCCCATCACCCAGCTCCCTGCAGCCCATCTCTCTGCTCCCTGCAGCCCTTCACCCTGCTCCCTGCACCCCATCACCCTGCTCCATGCAGCCCATTACCCAGCTCCCTGCAGCCCATTACCCTGCTCCATGCAGCCCATCACCCAGCTCCCTGCAGCCCATCTCTCTGCTCCCTGCAGCCCATCACCCTGATCCCTGCAGTCCATCTCTCTGCTCCTTGCAGCCCATCACCCTGCTCCCTGCAGCCCTTTACCCAGCTCCCTGCAGCCCATTACCCAGCTCCCTGCAGCCCATCACCCTGATCCCTGCAGTCCATCTCTCTGCTCCTTGCAGCCCATCACCCAGCTCCCTGCAGCCCATCACCCAGCTCCCTGCAGCCCATTACCCAGCTCCTTGCAGCCTTCACCCAGCTCCCTGCAGCCCATCACCCTGCTCCCTGCAGCCCATCACCCTGCTCCCTGCAGCCCATCACCCTGCTCCCTGCAGCCCATCACTCTGCTCCTTGCAGCCCCATCACCCAGCCCTCACCCAGCTCCCTTCACCCAGCTCCCTGCAGCCCATCACCCAGCTCCCTGCAGCCCATCACCCTGCTCCCTGCAGCCCATTACCCTGCTCCCTGCAGCCCATCACCCAGCTCCCTGCAGCCCATCACCCTGCTCCTTGCAGCTATTGCTCTGCAGAGATAGATCGAACTTCGTTTAAACGAACTGGGAGAGCTCTGTGATTTATTACGTCCCTGATAGCCAGAGATCAATGCCTCAAATATTTTAAAGAGATAAGGGCAATGACTGATAGGAAGCAGATCCTGTGGAGGTGGGATATTGTTTTTCATCATGCCGATTCCCTCCCTTCCAATGACTCCCAGCTGGCACAACAAAGCATTTGCATTTGAGGGAAATGGAGCCAAAACCGTGGTCATGGCATTAGAAGGGGACATAAACTCTCACAGCAGCCAGTGTTGCATCAGGCAGTCTGAACCCCTCCACTAGAGTGGCCACCACTAGAATGACCTGCTGCTGGCATCAACCAAGCCCTGAAGGGAAAGGGACACTTGCTCCCCACAGTTCAAGGAGAGGCCCAGAGGGGATGGATGCCACAGCCTTTCTGGGGGAATTGGCAGGGATGCCTGTGGCATTGGGAAGCCCCTCTGTGCAAGGGGACCCCACCTGTGTAGGTCAGGGAAGCAGGACATGGTAGTGCCATGACTCTGACCACCACTCAAGGCAGGTTTGGGGAAGGCAGTGAAAGCAAATGGCTCAGGAAAATGTGTAGCATCTTCTGGGGGTTCACTAGGGAGCTTTTCCTGCTGCTGCTGGATCATGGTCCCTTTGGGGCTGCTGTGCGCTGCCAGGCTCATGTTACACACACCACACTGGGCACAGTGTTATGGACACAACAATACTGACCCCAGTGCACAGCCAGATCTTCCCCAGAGTCACCTGGCAACAAGAACAAAAGTGTAGGTACAGGCTGAGTGTCAGCAGAGCCTTTCCTGGGCAAGGGAAACTGATCTGAGCCCTGGTGCTGGGCAGGGAGTGTGTCTAGAGTCCCCATTCCTGCTAGTTTTACAGTAACCTGGTCATCTTGTTTGTCTAGGAGAAAATGGCTGGTTGGGGACAGCTTTTGGAACCTAACATGGAGCTGTGAAGAGCAGGTAACCAGTAGGTGATACTCCTTTACAGAGAGTCCTTAGGGGATGTAGACAATCCTGTCTTTCTTGGTTTGCCCCGCAGAAGAGGAACAAAAAGTGGCTTCCTGATGAACAGGGAGATGGAGAGGGGCTGGAAATGGTTCCCCCACTCCCCAGGGATTTGTTACCAGCATGGGCGGCAAAAAAGGGCATTGCAGAGCCCTGGACCCCCCCACCCCAGGACAGAAAGCACAAGGGAGAGCCCAGGGCTCAAGGGGACAGTGTGTCACCTGTGCCTGCAGCTCCCAGCACAGCAGGGCTCAGAGCCAAGGGGAAGGAGCACTGACACAGAGGACGGATCTCCTGGGCTGCGTGCAGGGAGGCAGACCCCAAGAGGGGCGCACGGGGGTGTCTCCGGGGCCCCTCAGCAGATGGATGAGCCATGGCTGAGGTGGGGTGAGTGGAAAGGCTCCACGAGAACGCTTCCCGTGGAGAACAGCAGAGGGCCCTGTGCTCCCAATGCTCGCCTGTGGCTGGGAGGGGAAGTAAAAGGACAGAGAAAAACTCTACGGTTTTCAGGGATCGATGCACACAGATTGCTGAAACCTCCCTGTGCTTTGCCTTGTGCTTGAAGCTTCCAAAAAAATGATCTGTGTAGCTCCTGTCTCCATCTGAGGCCAAACCCCATCATGGTCCCCGCCGCTGCCCTTCCATGACCTGATCGGGGGTCTCAGTGGAACTTCGGGCATTCCCCAACTCCCGGCTCGCCCCCACTCCCTCCCCATCCCTGTGGTGCCACGATTTCTTTTCAGGTTTCTCTGCAGTGTCTGGTGGATCCCAGCTGCCAGCTTTGCCAACACCCTTCCTTGGGGAGCTGCCCTGCAAGGAGGAGGGGGGAAGGGGAAAGGGGAAGGGGAAGGGGAAGGGGAAGGGGAAGGGGAAGGGGAAGGGGGAAGGGGAAGGGGAAGGGGAAGGGGAAGGGGAAGGGGAAGGGGAAGGGGAAGGGGGGAAACTTCGGGGGATGTGGAGTAGGCCTGGAGAAAGGATGGAGCCATGATGAATGACCTGGCATCCTTCCAAACTGCTGGCATCTCTGCTGTGAGGGCCTGGGCTGCAGATTGCACCTTCAAAAAGCCCTGCACAGGGCAAAGCCCCTGAGTGAGGGGCAAGGCTGGGCTGTGTGATGATCGTACAGGATAGTGCCAGCCCTTGGGCATGTCTGGAGCAGGGAAGGGAGAGGCTTCCTTGCTGAGGAGAAGTCAGAGCACTGTCAGAGCAATAATCAGATGTCATGGTTTCGGTTGCCTTTACCAGCCGTGACAGAGCATGAGCTCTGGCTGCCTTGCGGTTGGAGGAACATCAGTATCTTTCTGTGGTTTCTTAGATCTTGATCTGGCCCTGTCACATATTATGTCACAGGCAGTAACAGTTTCTTCATCTGCCAGCAGATCTGGGCACACCAAACAGGTTCATTTGTGTGTCCCAAGGCAGGACAGTCTCCATCTCTGATGGAAGCTGAGTGGCTGCCACTCACCACAGGCAGCCGGGAGGTGACACAGCACGGGAGCTGCTTTTTGGAGCCCTTGATAGGGTCTTGTGGCAAATGCAGGTGGGGGGACATAAAAATAGACTTTTTCTACAGGCACTGCTCATTGGAAAAAGAAATCCCAGCCCCAGGATCAGCCTTGGGGCAGTAGGGATGAGGCTCAGCACAAAATGCAGTTGTTGTGCTGAGAAGGTGAGGATGAGACCCACTGCATTACTTTGCACCCTGCATGGATCTGGGGCATAAGCAAAGCATACATCAATTAGCCAGACCAACAGACTAATTGCACTTCTGGAATGAATATGGCAGTAGCAATAAATAATCCATCTCCCTATGTCTGCCAAGGAGTTGGCAAATTCCAGCTGAGGTTTTGTCCCTTGCAAAGCCTGAATACCTTCAGCACATTGCTGTGCTGCCCAAAAATGCCACCACCATGTGTCTATGACAACCTCATGATGTCAGGTACTTGGTTCAACTCCAGCTCCTGCTCATGAAGAGTCCTCAGGGTCGTCAGGACACCATCTGGATGCCTCTTGGGAGGATGATTTGGAAAAGCCATGGGCTCCTGCCCACTCCAGCAGGGTCCCTGGCACAGCCCTGGAGACCCTCCTGCAGCCCTGGCCCCCACCCATGGGGACATCATGGTGGAGGGGACACTGGGGAGGTTTTGAGTGCCCCTACAGACCCAGGAGGCCAGTGGGGAGAAGGAGACTGGCAGCAGAGCAGCCCCTCTCTGCAGCCCTGTCGCAGCACTGGGGCCAAGGGTTAGTGAGGAAATCTGGGAAACACAAGCTCGTGGTGCCTTGTGAGCACAGCTGGGCTGGAAAACACCCAGAGGAACCACAGGCTGTGGGCTGGCAAAGTGGGGGCCTGTCACAAAGAAGAGAGAGGTGGAAAAGGGGGAAATGCTGCCTGGCACATCCTGGGGAACCCATTACTGCAAGGGCAGTGACAGGGGCCTCTGTGCAGACCATACCATGACCCCTGTGACTGTAGATGGGCACCAGGGACTGGGATCTCTTGATCCCTCTCAGCTCCCTGGGCTGGGGAAGCTCCTGCTCTTCCTTCTGTGTCCCACCTTGTACCAAACCCACTGGCACTTGGAGAAGATGCTCTCTTTAGAGTCAGCCTGTCCAGGCTGATTCCCAGTCAAGCCCTGCCCTTACTGGAGATGTTGGGAAGGGTTTGGAGGGCACAGCCCCACAGTGGAAACACAACACTGAGAATTTTATGCTGGATGGTGCCAAGGCTGCCAGCATGGATCTCCAGCCAGTCTCCAGACTGAGTGTTCCTGCTACCTGTGCTGGCCTCACTGACCCCCTGTTATCCACCCTGGACATTTCCCAGACCCACCACTGGAGAAGGGACCCCTTGGCTGGATCTGCACCTTCCATTTGAGGGTCTGAGCACCCCTGACCCCCAGACCTGGTTCCCTGAAGACAAGACTGAGCTGGGTCCTCCCAGTGCTTTGGTAGGGATGGTGAGGTGACTTTGATAAGCAGAGTTGTTTTGGATTATGTAAATGTGAACCTGCTGCTCAAGGATGGTTTCCTGTCTTAGTCAGTGGGGACTGATTTGCTCACACTTACCTCCCTTCACACAAGGGCTATTCTGCTACTTCCTCAACCAACTGTTTCCTTTTTTCCTTTTTTTCCCCCTTTTTTTTTTTTTTTTCAATATTTCTCTGGCAAAGGTGCAATGACATTAGTTCTATTATGTTTTGGAAATTCTACGTTTGCCTTCAAATCTGACTGACTGGCCACTGTCCCTATAAAAAGCAAGGACTGAGCCAGCACCTCACAAAAGGCACAGGAGGAAGCTGGTCTGATCCTGCCTCTGCCCTTGCAGCTTATGTCTGTCCAGGAGGAACATCTCCACACTCTGCCTCTCCATCATCCTGGTTGCTGCCCACTTTTTTCAGGCCTTTCTTGCTCCATGTGAATACAGCATCCCTATGCTCTCCTGGGATGGAATTTTGCTCTGACTGCCTGCAATTTGGAGCAGAACTGGCAAAAGTCAGCTGCAAATGTTGGAAACCTGTTTGAATAACTTCTCCAGATTTATTTGGGCTGATGTTCCTTTCTAACATCTTTTTATCTATAGGGATGAATTTTACTGATATCAAAGTTTTCAGGTTTCCTATCCCCTGATTTTCTTGCTGGCTTTTAGGAGTGGACCCAGGGTAATGACAGGGACTTTTATCCTGGGATGTGAGTGTAAAACATTTAACAAACAATCCTAGCAATGTTGTTTATCAAGTTTCTATGATCACAGCAATTTCTTGCTGATTTTCAGGGAAAACAGTAGGAGGAAGCAGTCCAGCTGATTAAGGAGGTGGTTGCCTGTGCTCTCAGCTGGGAATGTACAATTTATTGAGTGATGGTTTCAGGCTGGATTTCCTGATCTCTTCCAGTGGGATCTGACACAACTTTGTGCTGCTTCAGCTACCTCACAAAAGCTGCCTCAGAGTCCTGTGCAAGAGTATTTCTACACCAGCAGCAGTTCTCCCAGCCAGCAGTTGTGTAAGTACCAGCTTTGGGCCTTGAGGGGAGACTTTGCCAGCCTTTGGGCTCCTAGCTTCACATCCAACTAGGATAATGTGAGGCATCATCCCTGGGGGGAAGGGAGCAGACACCCAGGTTCCATGTGTAGTGTATGAGCCCTCATCCTCCTCAGCTGAGAAATATGTGGTCCCTTGGTCTCCTTGGACTGTCCTGGTGCTGGCAATAAGACATGGAAAGGAGGTCAGGAGCCAGCAGGACCTTCCAGAGCTTGATGAGCCCAATCCACACATTTCACACTGCAACCAGGTTCACCTCTGTGTTGGACAAGGAGATGAATATCTGAGCATGGCAGGTTCTCTCAAGGGACCCTGATGTGCCCTGGGTCTTAGCAGCTCCTGGATGCTTGAGGGCTTGTGAGAGATGACCCAAGGACACGACCCAAGTCCCTCATATCCTGTTTCCCCTCCAGGACTGTAACCCCTGAACTCATGACTTGCCAGGTTTGTGACCAGGAAGAAGCAGGAGATTTGTGCTAACCCTGATGCCAGGTGAGTGCAGGAATATGTGAACAGCCTGGAGTTGCAGTGAGCACTGGAAGCTGAGAAGTCCTGCCAGACCACCCATCAGAGCTTGGCACAGACCTAGAAACACTACTGCCAAGCACCAAGACTGCTGAGCCACCCTGGGACCCCTGAAGTTTGTTTTGTCTTGCAAAGGTGTCATTTAACACAATAATCCAGCTACACTTAGGATAGCTGTGATGGTGAAGACCTCCTGGCCTTGCAGACCCATCTTGGGGTGCCCTGTTGTGTGATATGGCTAAACTGAGCCCCACCTTGTGCCTCCACTTCTAGAATGGGAGGGGGATTTCCTCCCAGAGCTATTTGTGGGTGCCAAAGAATAAAGTTGCTTTCTCTCTGTGTCATTTCTGGTTGTTACCCTCCTGTTTGGAAAATGGGGACCCCACTACAACTATTTTTGGAGATGTAGGGGAAAAAACCCAACTTCTCAGCTGGACGTGCCCAAGCCTCCTTAAGTCTAAAAGCCTTCCCTTCTGCTTGATATCAGCACCACAGCAGCAGCAGCCCAAGTACCTCCCAGCCCCTGCACTGATGTGGAGCCAGAACTTCTTCCCAGCCCTTTCCCCCCATCCTATCATAGCCAAGGCTGGGAGCTGGAGGGGCTTTGCTACTGAAGATTTGGCAAAGGAATGCCTTGAAACCTCAGGATGGGTTTCAGGGGTGTCGCTATGATGAGATGGAAGGGAGGTGGCCAGGACAACATCCCTGGCACAGGCTCCTCTGGAATGCAGCCAGGCTTAGCTCTTGGGATGCTCTGTTAGTGTTTATTGCAAGATAAGCACCAATTCACTGTTGTGCTTAGCACTGATCCATCCAGTCCCCACTTTCCACAGGGTAGCACCAGTGTTGGCATGTATAAATGGGTGGGTTTAGGAGAAAGGATTCTTGGATTAAGTGGCCACTGCAAGTTGAAAAGACAGAAATTTAAGAGACTGAGGTGTGAGGCCAAGTTCCAACCATCAGTTCTCCTGGACTGACAGTGAGAGGCTATGATAGGATGTTCACTATGGGGTTAAGAGCAGGGACCAGCAGGGAGACAATGTGGACACCGGGACTGAGGGTCTCCATGGCTCCTCTCTCCTCCCAGGGCTTCTCCAAGTGAAGCTGAGAGACATGGAGTAGCCACAAGGTTCATGCTCTTAAAAAGGCCAGAGACAACCAGGCTATCCAGTGTTTTGCCCATGGAACCATGAAGGTCTTCTGATCTCCTGATGCCTTCTGTCACTGCAGGCAGTGAAGGAAACGTTCCCTAAGTCCAGCAACTGAAAACCGAAACCAGAAAGGTTTGAGAGGGAAATTCCCACAAGTGCCTGGGCACATAGCCAGGGACTGTCTGGAGGGGAGGCAGCTGCAGCACTGGATGATCCAGCCTCTCCAGCCTGTTCCTGCATCCTGGGCATGGGATAAACCCCAGCACTCCCCTCAACTTCCCTTTCTCCAAAACATCCATCCTCCACCCCCTCTCAGCTCAGAATCCCAGAGCAGTGACAATTTGGGTATCCTGCAGTTCCTCTGCAGCACCAGACTTGGGGTTGGGATGTCCTCAGGAGTAGAGGAGACATCCAGCACCCCATTCCCAGGATCTTCACTTGCTCCTGCACATCCACTGACCACTCTGCTCTAGGGTTTCACAGCAGAATGAGGCAGCCCCACTCAGGATACACCCCCTGCAGATTTTCATCTCTCCCTGTGCTGCCCCAGCACCATCTCCTGGGACACGGAATGGTGCTGGGCTGGGCTGCCCTTTGCTGGGGTGCTGCTCTTTGGGTGTTTATGACACTTTTGACAGCAGCCAGCTTTCAGCTTTCCTGCCCAGAAAACACAAGACTAGAGAGAAATCATAAGACAATACAGTGGTGCTTTCCCAACCTCAGAGTTGCCAAATCTGAGCTATAGCTGCAGGGGATAAAAATAAACACTAAGAGAAACCTTTTTTTATTTTTTTTACTTTTTTTTGCTTTAGGAAGAATGTGATGTGGGCAAGGCTAGGCCAGCTCTGGACTATGCTGTGGGGTCTGTAAGAAAGATGGGGACAAAACTTTTAGTGTGCCTTGTTGCTGTAGGACAAAGAGGGATGGTATTACACTGAAGGAGGTCAGTTTAGAATGGATGTTGGGAAGAAATTCTTCCCTGTGAGAGTGGAGAGGCCCTGGCACAGGGTGCCCAGAGCAGCTGTGGCTGCCCCTGGATCCCTGGAAATGTCCAAGGCCAGGCTGGACATTGGGGCTTGGAACATGCAGGTCCAGTAGAAGGTATCCCTGCCCATGGCAGGGGTGGAATGAGAGGAACTTTAAGGTCCTTTACAACCCAAATCCTTTTGGGGTTTCTTCCCAGAGTGCAGATGTCAAGGAGCCCTGAGCATGATCTCCATGGACAAGCTGTGCCTAGCACTATGCTTTTACCCTTGGGACCTGCTCCTCCCCATTCATGTTCCCGTTGAAAGCTGCATCCTGAGAACAGCTGCAGCAAGTTTTCTGCTTGTTGTTTTACCCCTACAACAACAGCTGGACCTTTCCCCTTGTTTTACAGGTGGGAAAGTGAGGAACCACCATTGGGGTGGTCAGAGTGAAAGATGGGGTCCCTGTCCCTTTCCAGGCACCACTGCTGGTGTCAACATGAATTGCATATCCAGGGATCAGTTTGAGATGGGGTGTGTGGGGCTGGGAGCAGCAAGTGTACAGGATGTGTCTGGGGGGTATGGAGAGCAGATTCATCAATGTAAAAGTCCCACATGTGGGTACAGACACTTCTAATTCTGTAGAGGATGTGGGGAGTGGGGGTGTGTGCTGTGGGGGAATGAGGTTTTGGCGGATGTTCCTTAGTCTGCAATATGGAAACTTTAAGGGTTTGCCTCAAACCATTTTCCATCTTCATGTGTCCTATAGAGGCTCAGATAGCTCAGAGGGACATTCTCTGTGTGTGCTGGTGAACACCACACAGAAGCATGTAAAAGGGAAAAAGCAAAGGTTTTCTCCAAATTCTTTATTCCCCAGAATCATGAGTTGACACGTATAAAACAGAGTCCCCCATCATCCAACACTGGGCCATCTTCCTAGAAATATCCTCTCTGTCACCCCCCTATAAATAATATCATTATCCACAGAAAAAAAAAAAAAAAAAAAAAGGACTGACTGTCCCATATGATGATTTCTTAAATAACTTCAAACAATACAACAGCCAAGGTTTGGTCCCATGGGCCTGGGTTTGGGGCAGAAGGATGAGGCTGAAGCCTGGTCCATGCAAGCCAAGGATGAGCAGCAGCCCCGAACACAAGGTGCCCTTCCAGCAGTCCCTTGGGACAGTTGCAGATGCAGATGTGGCTCCTGTTGTCCCAGGGTCCTGCTCCACAGCTGGAGCTGACTTGTCTATGACAGTAGCTACTCTTGCCACACTGCTTGGCTCAGTTCTGCTCCAAGATTTGCAGGTAGCTTTGGACCCAGGTGTGTTTGGGATTGGCACAGACCTGGCGGCCTTCCTTTGTGACAAACCTGTGAAACAGGCATGGAATGTGTTAGACCTCTGCTCACACCTGCTTTGCAGGAGAACCTAGATCCCAGCTCCGAGCACTGCAAGAGGTTTTTTCCCCTGTGCTGATGCTGAAAACAGCAGCTGGCAGTGAAGCTCACCACTCCCATCCCTTTTCCCATACTGCCTCCTCCATTCCTGCAGGAGCATCCCTGGGAATCCCCACACAAGCATCCCCAGCAATCCCTGTTCGAGCCCTTTCTCCTTGGTATTCCCATCTCCCTGCTCTGTTCCTACAGCCCCCCTTGCTGTGCAGATCTGGTCACTCACCCACCCCCCACAGTGGCTGTCCCTGCCCTGTCCCATGCGCTGGCACTCACACGATGGCTGGCTGGGGACAACTGCTGCTGGTGGTGTAATGACGCCGGATGAGCTTCCATGGGATTTTGTGCTGCCTGTATGTGAAGCAGCATATTGGGATGTCGAGTCCAGCTAGAATAGACAAAGGAAGACAATGTGAGCACTAGCAGCTGTGCTGGCAGGGAAAGTAGTGAGGAATTAGAGAACAATTAAGGTTGAAATGGACATTGAGGATAATCTGGTCCAATGCCGTGAGCAGTATCAAGGTACTGTGAGCGATTCTCACCCTGCCATTGCTCAGAACTTCACTTTCCCAACTCCTCCAGCCCCAGAACAGAGGCAGAAATCTCTCAACTCTAATCAGTAATAAGTACTCTGAACCCAGGATGGATGGATGGATGGGTGGATGGATGGATGATGGATGCATAGATGGATTGATGGAGGGAGGGAGGGAGGGAGGGATGGATGGATGGATGGATGGATGGATGGATGGATGGATGGATGGATGAATGGATGATTTTCTAATTCCAGGCTTCCTACATGCAGCTGATCTCTGGGCAGAGTGGAGAGTGGCACAAATGCTGATAAATTCCCAGTTATCTGCCATGGGAGTTCAATGGAGAAATAACACAGAAGCTCAGATCTGTTCTCCCTTCACAAATGAAAAAGCAGGACTCACCTGGGCCAGAGAAAGTTTGGGAGAAGGAGGCTGAAATGAGAAGAAGAGCCAATCCAGCTGCAGAGACCCTCATCTTTCCACCAGGTGAGGGCTGTCGGAGCAGGAACAGAAGGTCTGAAAGATGCAGCTCAGTGTGCAGCAGTTGGATTCAGCCCCCTTTTAAAAGGGAGTCCTGGAGGCAGCTGGGAGGAGCCGAAATGGAAATTCCGAGATGATGAGAGGAAATTCCAAAGGATGACATGAAAGTGAAAAAGCTGAAGGGAATTGGAGGGAATAGAAAGAAGTGAGGCAAAATGGAATATGGTTCACAATGCCAAATGACTCAGCACTCATTTTTGCTTTATTCAAATCAAAAGGAAACTAAAATGTGCCAAGTGACCTGGCCACAAAAAGGATAATGGTCCCTCTGGACTTAGGTAGGGGGGTTTCCCTGTGAGGCTGTTTAGGGAAAGACAATATTTGCATAAGATTATGCAGCTCTGGAAAAAACCCCAACAGGCAGCACAGAAGTGCTCTCGTGCCGCTGTGTGCCAGGTGTTTGCCAGAGACTGCTGAGCTGCTGCCCCAGAGCTCCTGGGGGGCTGCACTGAGGGTTCTGTGCCACCCAAAACACTCAGCCTGCCCTCCCCACACCCCCAGGGCTGGTGAGGAGCTGAGGCTGGAATTCATCCAGCCCAGTTCCTGGGGAAGCTGCCCAGGACTGTGTCCTGGTGGACTGCGAGACTCCACAGCTTCTCTGGACAGCCTGTTTCAGAGTGCAATAAAGTTTTATCTGGTGTTTAAGTAGAATTTCTTGTTGCCTCTTGTCCTGTTAGCGGCCACCATGGAGGAGAGTTGGGCTGCATCTACTTTGCCCCACACACATTGGTAAGAACACTCTGAGCCTTCTCCAGCCTGAACTGTACCAGCATCTCCTCCCTGGAGAAATGCTCCTGTCTCTTCATGATCTCTATGATGAGCCCTTTGCTGGACTCTCTCCAGTATATCTATACATCTCTAATTCTGGGAAGCTCTGAACTGGACCCAGCACTTGAGGAACAGGCTTACCCATGCTGAATAGAGGGGAAGGGTCCGCTCCTTCAACCTGCTGTCAATGTCCCTCCTCCTGCAGCCCAGGAGCCTCTTGGAATTTTGGTGGCAAGGGCACATTTCTGCTCATGTCCAGTGTGGTGTCCACCAGGAGCCCCAGGTCCTTTTGTGCCAAACTGCTTTCCAGCTGGTCAGCACTGCCAGGAACTACTGGTTCCTGGGGATGTTACTTCCCAGGGTCAGGACTTTGAACTTCTTTTTGAGCTTCATGAGGTTCTCCAGCCTGATGAGATCTTCATGGATTTCACTCAGGCCAAAAGTGATAGGACAAGAGGGAACAGCTTAATAAAATAAAATAAAATAAAATAAAATAAAATAAAATAAAATAAAATAAAATAAAATAAAATAAAATAAAATAAAATAAAATAAAATAAAATAAAATAAAATAGATTAAAATTAAATATTAGCAGGAAATTCTTCTCTGTGAGGGTAATGACGCCCTGGCACAGGGTACCCAGAGCAGCTGTAGCTGCCCCAGCCCTGGAAGTGTCCAAGGCCAGGCTGGACAGGGCTTGGAGTAGCCTGGGACAGTGGAAGGTGTCCCTGCCTATGGCAGGCGAGGCAGACCTGGATGGGTTTTAAGGTCTCTTTGATCCCAATACATTCCATGATTCTATGATGGCAGCATGTCCCTCTAGTGTGACAAGCCATCCTCCCAACTTTGTGTCACCTGTCAGCTTGGTAAGGGTGACCTTTGTCCCATCAGCCAGGACATAAACATGTTAAGGACTACTGAGTATCGATCCCTGAGTTTCCCTGCTGCTGACTGGCCTCCAGCTGGACTTTGTGCCATAGATCACAGCCCTCCAAGCACAGTGTCCAGCCCATTCTCAGCCCCTCTCACTGCTGTTTCACTAATCCACACTTCATCAGTTTGCCCTTAGCAGTCACAGGCATCCCAAAGGGCAGGATCTCACCTGGGAACAGGGAGTTCACTAGCAGAATGGGTTTGCCACACATGAGACATTTTGCCAGCCTCAGCCACTCCCTCCAAGAGATGCCTTGGGTAGAAGATGGATTTTCTGACTAAAGAGGTGAGACAAAAGTGGGGGACAACCTGTCTGACAGGGGAGAGACCTTCAAGTCTCAGCAGGTCAACAACTCGGGGCAGTTTCTTGGGGAGCAGGGAGAGGGATGACCTGGGCTTCCTGATGTCCTGTCACATTCTGGGCATGCAGTCAAAGACCCCTCCACTGCAGAGAGGATGTTCAGGCCTCTGCTTGTGTTCCTGAGCCAGGATTTTCTCTCCCAGAACTCTAAACCCCCTGCTTGGATGCCCTGGAGCTGCACATGAGAGCAATGGAGGCACTGTCATTCACCACCTGGCTTGTCCCTGGCTGAAAGGAGAAGTTTGGAGGCTCCTTAGACTGATCTGCTCTTTCCCATGCTTATTCCATGGGAAGGATTTGTTTTACATTTCCCCTTTCCCTCATGGTCTTGTCCTCCATTACATCCCTGGTGATGCCAGCTGTGGTTCATCCTCATCTGGGCAGAGACCTCAGCAGAGTGGCCAAGGGTGTGCTTTTAGAAGGAACAAAGTCTCTCTAAGTCCTGACATGGATATCAGGGAAGGTGGTGGATTTTGCCAGAAGCAAGCTCTGGAAGGATCAGCTCTTTGTTCCCTTGGTAAGTCTGATCAGCTCAATGCAGAATGAGAAGTGGCTCCAGATTGTGGCTGAATTGCTGCTGAAAAAAAAAATAAAAACAAAGTATGGCTTTTTGCCACAGAAATAATTCATTCAGAAACCAACAGTGGGAGTTTTATGTTCCTCTGTTGTTGCAACTCACATGCAAGCGTGACAAAGGCCAGCACAAAACAGTGACAGCGGCTGTGGCTGCAGGAAGTCACCCTGTGGCTGCAGCAGCAGGTGACAGCTTTGCTCATGGGAACTTCACACCTTGTGCTCAACAGCTGCTGCCTGCAAGGACAAACCACGAGGCTGATGATGTGCATGGGGCACAGGGGGATGTGGGAAGGTGTGGTGGCTGTGACCTGAAGCTCTGTCTTTCACCTGGAAGCTCTGAGATGGTCAATGTGAGGAAAGAAAGCATAACACTGCGAGGAGCTGAAGGAGGAGGAGAAGCAGGAGGAGAAGGAGGAGGAGGAGGTGCTGCAAAGAGCTGCTGCAGCTGCAGCCCCTTGCTTGTGTCACCAGTGGGTGCCCACAGAGCTCCTTTGTCAGCTGGGCTGTTGTTTCCTTCAGAATGCCAGTAAAGGGGGGGCAGGTCCTGCCCGCCACAGACACCCCCCACCCGCAGGGCTTCAGCTCTGAGTCACCGGCTGCCATCCCTGGAGCTCTGATCCTGAACCCTCGCCAACCTCTCAGCCCAGTTTCTGGTTTCGGTTTTCTGCTTCTGTCCACTGGTTTTCACTTCTCTGGCAAATCCCAGAGCCCTCTGCTATTGCAGATCCTGCAGTTTAAATGTTTACAAGCTGACCTCTCTCAAACTTCCTTTATTATTCCTGGAAACAAGCCATTCTTTACCACTTTAGCCTTGGCTGACTGGGATATGAGGTTTGTTTTGGTGCAGGCAGGGTAGAAAGAAAGAGCTAAAATTATTCAAAGGAGAAGAATGTAGGAAAGGATGTTATGGGGCTGCTAAGTCTTCACCCCTGGAATATAAACAGTGACAAAGATTAGCCCAGAAGCTTTCAAACTCCTTCAAGATTCCCTGAAATCCTGCCCTACCTAGAGACATAGGTCACAAAGCCAAGAACCCAGGGCAGGGGAATGGGGGTACTTTGCTCTTGGGTGATGGTGGGGGCTGTCCCCAGGCTGGTGGGGGACTTTGTCAGCCTCCCCCTGGGGCACAGCTCACCCATGGGGGCTGCACTATCTCAGCCCTGGCACTGAGAGACCTTGGAGCACAGGAAGGAATATTATTCCATCCCTGTTACTTCCTGCAGTCTTTTCTTCTCTTTCCACAGGCCCACAAGTGGATGCAAGCTCTGGGGAGTGGGATGATCCATTTGGGACATGCTGGTGGCTTCACCTGGGGCAGAGGTGAGGTGCTCTGGTGGTCACAGCACTGTCCCTCAGCTAATCCCTGACCGATGCCAGGTCCCTCTACTCCCACTCACAAACTGACCCCACCAAGTCCCAATGTGTGGCTGCACATCCCTGCATGGTCCCCAAAGAATGCAGGAATGCTGGGGCTGGGGAGGGATGGGGATGCTGTGGCTGTAGAGGTGGTGAGGGGATGCAGGAGAGGCTGTGGGAGCTGTGGAAGGATGCAGGAGAGGCTGTGGGAGCTGTGGAAGGATGCAGGAGCCCACAGGGGGAGGCTGCAGGGCCATGAAGGGATGCAGGAGACTGTGGAGCTGTGCCAAAGCTCCCCTTGCCCTCCCCTCTGTCCCGGGGAATGTGGGTGCCAGGCACAGCCCGTGCTAGCTGGGGCAGCCAGACAATATCCCCTTTGAAGGCCACAAACCCATCCGAGGTGGCAAAAGCCTCCACATGACAGGGGACAGGACCTGCACTTCAGAGAAACGCTGCTGAGCACCCCAACCTCCAAACAGCCCCTTACATGGGAAGTGGTTTTACAGCTCTGAATAAGTCATGAGGCCAGTAAACACCAGCTGTTTACTGGCAGCTGCAGAGCTCACACCTTGCTGTGGGACTGGGGTTCACACCTCCTGTGGGGCTGCAACCTCCCCACAGAGACACAGCCCTGCCAAGGACCTCGCAAAGAGGGGCCAGCACTGGGCAAGGGAGTCCGGGGGCCATCAGTCCCCATCGCTGGAGGGGTTTAACAGATGTGTGGATGTGGCACTTGGGGACCTGGGTTAGTGGTGGCCTTGGTAATGCTGGGAGGATTGTTGGACTCAATGACCTCAGAGGGCTTTTCCAGCCTAAAAGATTGCATGATTCTGTAATTAGGGAAGTCCTCCAGTTGTGGCAATGGCCCTGACACAAGTTTAAGGCTTATCCCTGCTCTCAGGGGAGGCTGTGGTTCTAACCTATGGGGATACGCCAGACATCCTGTGCTCCCTGGGGCTACCTCCACCTATCCCACCCAAAAAAGCCTAAAAAGCTGCACAGCAGGAGCACCAATGAAAATGAAAACTGTTTGTGTCTTGTTTATTTTTGGTTTTCCTTTTTCATAATGAGCAGGCAAGGCCCACTGGGTTCATTAAAAGTGGGTTTGGTATTCACAGAATCAAAGAGTGGCTTGAGTTGGAAGGGACCTTAAAGACCACCTTGTTCCACTCCCCCTGCCATGTGCAGGAACACCTTCCATCATCCCAGGCTGCTCCCAGCCCTGTCCAACCTGTCCTTGGATATTTCAGGGATCTAGAGGCAGCCACAGCTTCTCTGGGCACCCTGTGCTAGGGCCTGCCCACCCTCACAGGGAACAATTCCTTCCTCGTATCTATTCTAACTCTACCCTTTTCTTGTTTCCACTCCAGCAGAGCTCTGAATTTTCAGCCTGGTTCTCCTTGCTCTCTCTGGGGGACTCAAAAACCATCTGAATGAGGTGGGCAGAGGATGCAGCCCCAGCAGAGACACTTTGTCTCATCCTCATGGACATTTGGGGTTTGAGGGATGCTGAAGGGGGTGGGTTGGGTATGTCCCAGCCACTGGAGCCAGGAGTCAGGGTGAACCAGGGGCACAGACCCACAGTCACCTCCCTAAGGCTTAAAAATTGCAAAAACTCAGGTTTTCCCTGTTTCTTTCTTTTCTTTTCATGCCAAGAATGGAGAGGGCTGTGGAGCAAAGAAACTTTTTTATTTCACTTTAATTTGCTTTGAAATACTGTAGACTTCATCCTCTTTGGTTTGCTGTGCTTCAAAACAAAGGCCAGGAAAAATCTGCAGCATCAGCCATTAGAAAGAAGGGCATTTCCTGGAATATTTTAATTTGTAAAATGTCTTTACTGGAGAAGGATGGGACCTTTAGCAAGATACACATTTCTTATCAGCTATGACCAGCTTCCTGTCCTGACATGACTTTGCGAAAACACAAAGTGTTTTCTGTGAACCAGCCAGGGGTGACTGGCCAAGGTGACCATGCTCTCCCCTGGACCCACCACACTGGAGACAGATGGCCCCCAGTCACTCCCACAGGCACAGCTTCTTACTGGAGTCAGTTCCAGGATGTGACATCATCTAAAAAATTCCAACATTTCTCCAACAATGTCAAGAATGGTGGGGGTGAAATTTCTGGACACTGCTGGAATGTCACCAGTGCTGGAGGTGGAGTAGGGCAGGATGGAGCTGCTGCAGGGACTGGTGGATCTCGGCTTAGGGGCAATTTCTGAACTCAGGGCATCTTTAATTACTTCATTTTCTGAGTGAATCCCAATTCCTAAGCATTAAACCCTGCTACAAATAGCAACTTAGATCAGCCAGTCTCACCAGTTTTTTCCAGCTTCCCCTTTCATTCAAGACAGAGAATTTCCCTATTTCTGCTGTCACTGAACTTATTTTGGGCATTTGCTTTACAAGCACTTTCTCCTGGGATTTTTTGGGGGACTTGTAGAAAACCTCAATCATATCCCTCTATCTAAGACAAGGCAACATCAGTGAGACTCCTTCAGATGGCAAATCCTGCTGATTCCAAGCACTACCTGCTGGGTCAGGAATTCTGATGGGAAAACTTCCTTCTTACACCACCACTTTGCTGCGTAATTAAATTAATCACCCCAGAGATGCTCCAGCCCTCTTTTCCCACTCTTCCATGGCCATCTTCATGTCTCAAGGCTCCTCTCAGAAAAGATGGTTCCTTATCTGAGACACACTCAACATCCTTTCCTAAAAGGGTGAAGAGCTGGAAGAGATTACTTTCTCTTTTCATCATCACTGGAATGTGGGGAGTGGGAAAGAAAGCATTTTTTAGGAGCGTGTTACAACATCCCAAGGCATCACTGGCATGACTGTAACCTCCCACCTCCACCAGCTGGCCACGAGCTGGCAGAGCGGGATCTTTTGTCAGATTTCTAAGGAAGAATTAGATTCCTAGAAACCAAGCAACTTTGCTTTGGGGTTGGTTTTGGCTCTCAGCAGCAGAAAAATTTCAGCCCTTACCAGTCCCCTGTAACACACATTACCTAAATTAAACTGATCCTAAACTGACTCAGGAAATTTCTGCTTTTATTAATTTCAAAATAGTCCCTGAGAGTCCAAAATAATTTGGCATGTGCTTGCTGACAAAGGGATTAAGGCACAGAGGTGTCCAGCTGCCTGAAAGGAAAAATCTCTCATTGAAAACATTTGGATAATCAAAGCAGATCCCAGACTAATTCTTCTGTTTTCATGAAACTCGTCTTTTAGCAAAACATTTCTCCACATTTGGCACAGTGTGCCTCGGGAGCAGGATGGGAGCACTTGGCTGGAGGTGCCGGATCTCCAAGCGTAATCACGGATGCTTGAAGGCACAGTCAGAGGGGACAGCTCAGAGGCAAAGCACACTCATACATCCATGTACAAGTTCTATTCCCTGAGCAACCAGACAGGATCCAAGGGAGATGATGCTCACCCCCAGCCCAGCATTCCCTTGGAATGCCAGGTTCCCACCTCCTGCCTGGCTGGGTGCCCTGCATGTGGAGGCAGGCTCTCTCCTCATCTTCCCAGAATATTTGGAGACAAGCAAGATAACAGTGAGGCAATGGGATCTGGACTGATGAGTGAGGCTGCAAGGTGCCTCTCTGCAAGGGGCAAGATGAAAATGGGCCAGATCAGCTACGGAAGGGGATTCTCAACTTGGCAAGACCCTATTTGCTCCATGGGGTAGATCGGCCCTCCCCAGTCTGGATGAGAGACACCCCCACAGCTCCCAGCAGGATCTTCCCTGAGGGTGGGACAAGTCTGGGGCTTCTCCTGTGCCTTGTCCTCTGGAGCCCTCGCTGGCCACCTGAAGCATGGAGCTAATGGGGCATGGCTGCTGGAGGGTGGAGGGAAATTGGAAAAACACCAGGTTATTTACAGAAGGCTCCTGGGGCAGTAGCTGGAAACCTTTAATAGGAACAGGATGAGTCAGTACCCAGTACTACCAGGGGGAGTGCAGAGGTGCCAGAGTGAGGTTGGGTTGCTCCACTGTACATTATAAGCCTTCCACTGATATTCAGGAAGTGTCTATCAAGACATCACCATTCCATGATGTCTCGAAAATAACAAAATTGAGACATCCCCCAGGAATGTCTGCTTTCCTGTAAAGAACAAATATCCTTCTAGGAACATCTCACTACAGCTAGACAGCCCTCAGCTCTTCCCAGAGCACTCCTCAGCTCCCTGCCTGGCCTTTCCTCTCCTCCTCAGGGAGTCTGTCAGACCTCCATGGCTCTGTGTGTGGAGGCTGGTGGCTTCTTCCCAGTGACCCATCCCTGTCTCGGTCCTTGCCCAGCCTTCTAAGAGCTCTTACTCTCTCCCATACACTGTACTGCTTCCCCAGTCTGTGGTCATTTTCTCTCATCAGCTGAGACAGGATACTCTTTTGTTCCCAACATCCCAGTTTCTGCCCATGCTCTCACCCCACAGTTAATTTGCTCATTATTTTCAGAATCACTCTTTCCTTCCTACACTGCTCCTGGAACTCCTTCTTAAGGGGTTACATCTTCAACCATCTACAACCCATCTTCAGGGTTACAAGTCTCCACATGTCTTTCAGCTCTTTGTATCCTCATTCCCAGACTACCAGTAGCCCTTGAAATGTAATGTATAATCTGTATTAAAAAAAGGTATAATTAGATTATAGGTCCTTATAGGACCTGGAGTGCATCAGACAGTTCCAGGAGATAGCAAGTAGCCCATCTCAGCTATCCTTTCCCTTAAATTGAAGAGAAAACTTGAGTGTTTCAGCTTCTCAAACTCCTCTTTCATGCCCACCACTACCTATGCCAATGCCTGCAGTGCTGTCACAGCAGGACATGCCCTGAGGCACCTCCAACCATGGGGAACACATGCAGGACACCGGTGATGGCTCCCACCTCCTGCTCCTGGGATGGAAAGGGCTTTGCAGATATGGGATGGGAGAAGTCCACGGTAAAGGAGACTTCAGTCTCTTTTTCCCTAACCAGCCTCATTTCACTCATGCTCCTGGGCCCTCCAGCACAGCTTTTGCATGGATACACTCTCCTCTCCAAGCTGCCGGGAAGGTTGGGTAATAGGGGACTTAACAAATGCAGGAACCTCCACAGAGGAACTTCTTACTAAGGGACAGGCATGAGAGAAGCAGAAATAGCCACAGTGACTGTTTCATATCCTGTGTCACTGGGGAGGCACTGAATCAAGCAGGGAGCTTCACTCTTCCGGGGCTGGGGCTGCTCTGTTCCATCACGAGACTGCACCACGAGTGGACTCCGATGGAAATTCCACCATGCCTACGCAAGCCACTGCATGGACCTCTCACCCCATAAATTGAGGGGCTGCTGATGGTCTCAGCATCAGACAGCGAAGAGACTTCCAAGATACCTTTGCCTGCTCCAGCTCCAGCCACCACTTCTCCACCAACATGAAGGTGTCTGTGGTTGCTCTCGCCATCGTCATCGCTGCCTTCTGCTACCAGACCTCTGCTGCTCCACGTAAGTCCAGGCTCTCCTCATCCTCCCTAAGTGGGGACAGGACAAATGTCTCTGCTGGGACAGCCCCTTCTGACAGCACTTCCAATCCAGGTCCCTCTCTCTGTCCCACCATGTTTTGGCAGGTGCTCCAGGGCTGTGGGACAGGCACAGCTCAAAGACCATTAGCATAAAAGCTAAAGGTTTTTTAACCTTTTTAGGGTAAAAGTACAACCATGCCCCCTAGTCCTGCTACAGGGGTCACATGTGGACACCCTGAGGAAGGCTAGGGCTGGCCAGCTTTGGGCTGGGAGATGTTGCCTGGTGTCATGAGCTGTGTCAATGCCAGCTCAGGGTGAATCCAATAGGGAAACAACTGAAGGAAGAAGAAAAAAGATCCCATCTTTTCCTTCTCCACCTCATCTCTGCTCCCTAGACCCAGGGATGGGTGATCCCAGCTCCCTGCCCAATTCCCCATCCCTTGCCACTTCTCATGACTGTCTTTGCCTTCACAGTTGGCTCTGACCCACCAACCTCCTGCTGCTTCTCCTACATCTCCCGGCAGCTGCCCCGCAGCTTTGTGAAGGATTACTATGAAACCAACAGCCAGTGCTCCCAGCCTGCTGTCGTGTAAGTCCCTCCTCTGGGGCAGGGGTGGTTTTGGGCTGGGGAGCCAGGGAGGGAAAGGCCTTTTTCCAAAGACAGGGAAGGAAGGCTGGGGTAGACAGGAAGTACAAGGTGATGCTTGGAGCACAGAAGGCACACCCTGCTCCTGCTCGACCCCTTTGCATATAAAACTGGTGTCTGATGGATTGGATGGGCAAGGCATGAAGCTACTCATCCTTGGGAGAGGCTGGGCTTGGGCAAGGCCAGGCTGAATGGGGCTTGAAACAATCTGGTCTAGTGGAAGGTGTCCCTGCTTATGGCAGGGGGTAGAACAGGATAAGCTTTAAGGTGCCTGCCAACACAAACCATTCCATAATTCCATGATCCTGTGATTCTCCATCCAGTGTTCTCCCACCAAAAACTGACTTCCTTGCACCCCACAGGTTCATCACCAGGAAGGGCCGGGAAGTCTGTGCCAACCCGATGGAGGACTGGGTCCAGCAGTACGTGAATGAGCTGGAGCTGGACTGAGGTCCTGGACAGATCCAGCTGCTCCATGTCCCCAACTGCTGGGATGGACGAGCGTGACCAACTGGGGTCCACTGGAAGTACTTCAATGTCAATTAGAGTTAGCTGAGAAACTGAAAACATTCCAAAATCCAACTAAATGTTCTGCTATTTAATTTTTTTATAGGAGAGGGATCAGGTGCAATAACTCTGAGATAAAAAATAATTTTATTTAATATATATATGTTTTATTTTTTTAACGGTAGACTCAGATTATATTTTCTCTGTTTAAGTAATCATATTTTTGACACAAAATTAAATTCCAATGTCATTAAATAAATATTTTTGTAAGAACCTGCTGTGTTTGCCTCTGTTACAATCCTTTGGGATGACAAGCTGAAATTATAGTAGTGACAAGAAGTTCTTTATTTCCTTTTCCACACTGTCAAAACTCTTACAAGCTTTCTGTGTCTGAACATCCTGTTTTGCAAAATAATAACAAGAAAGGCCATGAAAGAAGAGTTGTGAGAAGGGCAGGGATTACATTCAGGTAACTTGTCTCAAGCTTTTTATAAGGTATTTAATTTCCATTCATTATGACAATTGGAAGCTCATTAAATTCTGTTGCTGTCCCTATTATAATCAATCAAAATATTACCTTTAGGGGCTGAAATTTAACATATTGGCTGTTTTAGGGAAAGCTTTCTGAGAGCTACAGCTAAAATGGATCAGCTATTTCCAGGGCTGAGGGAGGAAAAAAATATGTTTCACTGCAAGAATTTTAGAATTATTTCATTAAGCTCTCATTTAGCTGGGACATGAAGCTTGGCAGATATTCCTTCTCAGTAATACCTTGACTCCAAAACCCTGCTCATCTCTGGAGATGCCTGTCCAAAAATGACCATGCTCCCAGCCCCAGGCAGGACCTGCCTTTGCAAGGAAGCATCTCTCCTGGTTCCCCCCTGGAGGTGAAGGAGATGGAGCCCACCTTAGTGGAGGCATTTCCCACATCCCTGATGGCATTTCCCACACCATTGATGGCATTCAGAATGTTCTGATCAGCTCTGGACAGGCTCTGTTGGATCAGTAAGGAGGATTTGGGTTCCTCCTGCCTGGATCTCTGGTGCAGTCCATGGAAAAATGCTCGAGTCACCCCACTGCATTTCCATACTGGATTTGGGATTTCAAACATAAACACCAGTGAGACACAGGGGAGCAGAGCAGGAGGCGGCCCTGGGGAGGGGTAACCTTGAGCAGACCCAGAGGGGGGATGGTGAGCAGGGACAGGAGGCTCAGGTGGGGCTGGGAGGGATCGGGGGACATAGGTATGTCTGGGGGAGGAAAGAACACATCGCTTGGGCAACTGCAGCCCCCAGCTCCTCAGCCCACGGGGCCCCGTGGATCCCATCAGTCATCCCACCCCAGTGCTGACTGCATCCACCTTAAAATAGCACCCTGGGAGGAGGAGAGTGAGGTAGAGAGCAGGACCAGAGCCCCCTTCCCTGAGACGCTGCTGGGAGAGGAGGGAGCCCATGGCTGGGAGTTTCAGATGGACATTGCCACCTGCATGTGAAGGTGAAAGCCTGAACTCCACCAGACCCTGCACACTCCAAAAGGAGGGCTCATCAGGGCCAGCTCCAGAGGGAGGCTCATCAGGGCCAGGAAAACATCTTGGCCACTGGGCACCAGCCACCCTGGGTGCACCCTGGGCAGATTCACCCTGAGGACTGAGATTGGCACAAAGCCTAGTGCTCAGAGCTGACCTCTCTTTAGTGAACAGCTGGAGCAGGAGACAAGAGGGGGAAGACCTGTGATGGGATTATCCCAAAATCACTTGAGCCTCCACAGTCCTTCTTGGATACAAGCCCCGCCTGGCCCTGTGGCACTGGGAGCAGTCCCACAGCCTCAGGGTTTCTTCTGGAAGGGCACAGGTTCATCCAAGGAGCACCATCCATCCCGGGCACCACTGGAGCCTGTGTAAACAACCCCTGGTGCAATGTCCTAAAGCAGCCGGGGTGCATTGCAGCCTCCTCGAGCTGCAGGGTGCTTCAGCTGCCTCCTCACCGCTATTCCGGGAGCTGCTGGAGCCCGCAATTACTCACGGCTTTCTTGATCTTGCACCCACCTACATGTGACGTGCACCTCCTACATGGCTCAGAGGAGCCAGCGAGCAGCTGTGACTGCACACCCTCAGCAGAGAGGTGAGAACTGAGCACATTCTGCAGAGGATGAGGAGAGCCCCACAGCAGGCAGAGGCTGCAGTACCCATGGCACCATCAGCTCAAATCCTCATCCAGGGATCACCCTGCCTCAAGTACTGGATGTATTTGTGTTTGATGCTGCTGGTTGAGGCTGATTTTGCTACTAGAGCTGAAGGATGCAAGGAGACCCTCACCACTGTGCAATCTTTGGGTCACAGAATTATGGAATCATAAAATCATGGAATGGTTTTGGTTCAAAGGGACCTTAAAGTTCATCCTGTTCCACCCCCTACCATGGGCAGGGACACCTTCCATATCCCAGGTTGCTCCAAGCCCTGTTCAGCCTGGCCTTGGACACTTCCAGGGATGGGGCAGACACAGCTTCTCTGGGCACCCTGTGCCAGGGCCTCATTACCCTCATAGTAAAGAGTTTTTTCTCCTTAGGAAGTTCATGCCTGGGGCTCAGGGCTAATTGTGATGTTCATCTCTCCCGTAAATAACCTCATGGAGTGCTCAAGCAGATGGACACCAGAATGACAGAATATGTTGAACTGGAAGGGATCCTTAAGCTCAAGGCAATAGATAAAAAGAAAAGTGGGGCTAGGACCAAGGGGAGGGTGGCTTTCTAGGGAATTTTCTCTGGATTCAGATCAAAACAAGAACAGTGCTGTCAAGGGTTTTGGAATTTGTAAACTACTCATCCTGAAACCACAGTGTAGTATTTACTGAATGTTATGCATAATGCATATAAAAATAATACTTTTTTTGGTTTTTTGGGGATTGATTTGGTTGATTTTGTTGGTTTTGTTTTAATTTTTACAGAAGTCCTGGGCAAGTCTAGCTGTGAACAAAATTTCAATCATTACTATGATAAGAATATCATTATTATAATATATGTGCACGTCTCCATATTTACTGTTTACATCGCTGTAGTGTGTCTATAGGCATTCTGAGGCCAGAAGAGTTGGAGGCTGGAGTCCAGCATCTCACAGAAGGAGCTGGGTTGTGCTGACAGGGAGATGGATTGAAGCCAGTCAAGTTTCCTGGGCTGAGCTTCTACATCTCCACTTTTCAGGGAGGAATTAGACACACTGAAGGCAAAATGTTTGTGCACCCAAAAGTGCCAATTCCATGTTTTCCTCCCCATCCCACGGCCCTGGTTTGCCACAGGGAGGGGAGGCTCAGACCTGCATCCAGAGCAGCTCTTCCCAGAGACACCATGTGCAGCAGGTGTGTCACTTCTGAGGGGCCAGAATCCAAAAATATAATGTAGAAGGGGATAGGTCTGTATGCTGCACACAAAAGTAGTGTTTTCCTAAAGGTAAGATGTCCCAGACTTCCAGGGCTAGGGAAGACACAGAAGTACTACAAAAGAAATTGTGCCTGGCTGTCAACTTCCCTGTGACAGCCATCAAAAGGCACAAGAGGCCATGAGGACTCAGAAGAACATTTCTGCTGAGTTCTTAGAAAGACACAGATGATGACTCACATCCCCCTGAGATGATGAAGCATTTTCTTCTAGAAGAGAGAGATGCCACATTTCTGACAAAGCACATTTCTAAAGCTGCAGGTCTGTTTACTGTGCTGAATCTTAACAGGGGACACTTGTACCAATTGCTCAGAAAAACAGTAACACCCAATCCATGGCCCCTCTGCCAGATGTGGAATCTCAAGGGATTCCTGCCTTCGGCCAAACCGCACCCCTTGAGCAGAACAGTCCTTGGCTGGGGTAATAGCTGGAGTTGATGACCTTAGAGGTGTTTTCCAACCTGAACAACTCCATGATTTTACAATTCTCTGCTGTGCTGTGCAGCCATTCCCTCTGGATGAGGCTGAGCAGGATCTGGTCCTTGCAAGACAGGCAGGCTGGAACCAGACATCAATGCATTGCCACTGAGGACAGGGACAAACTCCACTACAAACTCCACTTGCCATGGCTTAGAGAGAAATCCTGCCTGCAAATCACCCCAGGATGAGTTTCAGGGCAGCAGGGAGCTCCTAAAGCCAGGTCCCAGTGCTCCCAGCTGCTCTCCAGCTGCCAATTGCCAACTAGTCTAGGCATCAGAGGGCAGACTGGTATCTGCCCCAAGCAGTTCCTTAGTAGCAGATGATGCAAAATCCACCAGATGGAAAATCTGGGAGCCTACTCAGAGCTATCTCATACCTTTGACCTCCACTGTCCTTGCCAGAGGAGGCAGATTCATGATTTCTAGAAACACTTTGGATGCTGCATTGGAGTGAGTTCACATCCTTTCTGCTCATTCATTTCTTCCCCTACTTGCAAGATCTCTGAATTGTTGCACTTCCTTCTGCTTCTTCTGGAAACACTTCACCCCCTCAGCACTGCAACAAGTGCCACTCATCCGTCACTTGCCAGGATCAGATTGCTCTGGACAGTTTTTATTCCATCACCTCCTCCCACCCTGGTTCAGTGACATTTAACCTGGTTCCTTCCCTGCCCAACAGGTTTCCATGGCTGTCCTCACCACTCCCTTAACCAACTGCCTCTGCTTTCAGCAAAGGCCTCAAAGTTCATGTCCTTTCTTATCTCCTCAGGCTCCATAAACTCCCTCTCTACTGAGTGGATGTAAGATCACAATCTCCATTTAGTATCTCCAGGGTGTCAGTGCACTGCAGGATCCACTGAGACCTATCCCCCTTCTCCTTCCTGTGATGTGGCAAAGCTGTGATTGAGCTTGTCTCACTAGTCTGTTTTCTCTGTTGTGCAGCCTCTAAAAGAAAGATCCTGAAGGATTGTGGGACTACCCAAAACACAGTAAAACTCAGCCAAAAGAAACTGCTCTCCAAATCCAGCTAATTTTTCACAAGAAGACTCCTAAAGCATCTTCCATGATATCCCCAGAGAACTGGAGAGAGACAATTTACAAGGGTATGAAGTGGCAGGACAAGGGGGAATGGCTTCCCACTGCCAGAGGGCAGGGTTAGATGGGATATTGGGAAGAAATCCTTCCCTGTGAGGGTGGGGAGGCCCTGGCATAGGTTGCCCAGAGAAGCTGGGGCTGCCTCTGGATCCCTGGAAGTGTCCAAGGCCAGGTTGGACAGGGCTTGGAGTAGCCTGGGACAGTGGAAGGTGTCCCTGCCACCGGCAGGGGTGGAATGAGATGAGCTTTAAGGTCCCTTCCAACACAAACCAGTCTGGGACTCTATGACAAATTGTGCTGAGCATTTCAGACTGTTTTTACCAAATCTCATTTTATTTGCATTGAATCAGCCTTCCCATTGAGAACCTTCTTGATTTCTGTCCGAAGGACACGATGCACTCCAGATGGTAGTCCAGGGCTGGTGGCACTGCTTGCAGCCCATGTACCGTGGGGCCGTTTTGTGCACCCAGGGCAGTGTCTCCTGCCTCCTGGCCCTGTGCAAAGAGACCATGGCCCCATTCAGGTTCAGATGAGCTTTTCCTCTGGTTACACACTGGCAGCCCATTCAAGGCAAGAGCCTTGGGTCAGCAAGACAGTCTGGAGGAGAAGGGATGTCCCAGGGGATGGATAGACCAAAGGTGAACATTGGAGACAAAGTCTGGGCTATTTTTCTTTCCCTGAGTCTTGCAGCCCTGAAGTATCCCTGCCCTGTGGTGGACAGCTCCACACACTTGGAGGTTTCCCACCCATGGAGTTTTGAGGGGGGTCGGAGGGGCTGAACCTGACAGACCTGGAGGGGATCACCTGACCAGAGGACCAGAGACAGCAGCCCAGGGACCACCCACACAGATGTCCTCTCTCTTCACTCCATGCCCCCACACCACAAGGCTGGGGTGATGCCACCACACAGGAAGCTGCCACTTCCAAATCTCTGCCTGGAGAGTCCCACAGATGCCTCAGTGGGGTCTCTCAAGGACCCTCTCTGGGCTGGAGACGACCAGGTTCAGCAGCACCTTTTGCCTTCTGAGATATTGTGGAGCAGCAGCACTACAAACCCACACTATTAACCAAACAAGGCTTCCCAAATCAAGCCTTTATTGCCTTATTCCAGTACAATTCACAACCAAGTCAGCACTACGTGGCAGGCTGGGCACGTAACCTGTTCCAGCAGCCTCTGAGATGAGCATCAGGGCATCAGTGACCAGGGTACTCCCCTGTCCACACTAGTGGAACAGAGGGTTATGGCACATCCCTGCTTCAAAGTGCCTTCCCAACACATGGCACACAAGGGGTGCCATACACAGCAGGTCACCCCAGCAGCCAGAACCATGTGAGAATCCTGCCAGGACACTCACCAGAGCACTGAGATTTTTCCCTAGTGCTGCCCCACTCACAGGGAGAAGCTGGTTGGGCTCCCAGGTCTCTGCACAGCAGTGACAAACCAGGGCAGCCACTCTCACAGGATGATGCATCCAGTCCCCTGTGGGTCCCTGACCCAGGAGATCACCAAGGGTTCTGCATTTCTGCCCCCCAAAAAGGCACCCAGGAAAAAGAGAGGCCGGAGGTTGCCAGAGAACTTGTCTGTGAAGGTGTAAATGTGGGAGCGGTCGCTGACGTTGTAGAAGGAGATCTCTCCTGCCTCGTAGTCCAGGAAGATCCCAATGCGCCGGGGCCTCACACTCAGGGTCAGAGGGGAGATGGGTACGGTCAGGGCCTCGTAGATACCCCCGTTCTGCAGCCGCAGCACCCAGTAACCATTGTTGGGGGAGAAGAGGACAGAGCCTTTCCGGCCAGCAGCCTCCCGGCACAGCCCCAGGCCCCACTCAGGCTTGTCTCCCACCTGCACCTCCCAGTAGTGGCGGCCCGAGAAGAAGCCTGGAGTGCCCAGCACCACCGGGGCACTGCTGAACCTCTTGGGGTTGTCGAAGAGGGACAGAAGCAGCTTCTTGCTCCCACGTCGGACGCTCCTGCGGTCCTCGGACACAGTGAGGTCTGGGTGTGCAGTCTCTGGATCCAGAATCACATCCACTGGAGAGAGAGGGATAGAAGGATGCACAAGGCTTCAGGCATCTGCAGGCACAGACACAAGCAGGTGCCTGTGGCCTGGATGCTGAGCTCTCCCAAACTGTCCCACATCCCACAATTATTTGCTCATGGTTTTGCACAGCTCCCAGCACTGCCTGCCAGTGGGGAAGTGCAATACAGAAAATCAGCCACATAAAAATATTTAGTGTCAGGCTGCAGAGCCAGGGCAGAATGAAGGGAGTTCCACAGCTTCAGAAAGAGCCAACACTGAAAGCAAGAGGTCATGGGCAACATGGCGCTTGAAACCTCCGAGGGACGTTTTGGGCTTCAGGGTTGCCTCACAATCCATCCAAGACAACAACAAAGGTCTTCCCACCATGAAACCAACCTGAACTCATCAGTGCACACATTGGGAGCAGCTAGACAAAGCTTGTTGGAAAAACCTCCCTATGTCCCAGAGTACTGGGGAAAACCAGAGCCCAAATGTGCCAGGAGCTGCCCCTTCACCTTTGAACTTCTTCAGCATGTCCCTCATGCCCAGGCAGCGCTCAGGAATGCTGTAGTTTTCCTTCAGGGTCACGGACACAGCCTTGACGGATTGGAACTTTACCCCTTCACACCTGAAGAAGAGAGTGATGCCCATGGCTGTATCCAGAGCCTGTGCCATGGCCCCTCTCTGGCCGGGAGGGATGTTAATGCCCTTTTGTTGGCTCCATAAATCCACTGCCTCCCTGCAGCTTTATCTGAGAAGAACACCAGGGAGTATTGCTTGCATATTGGCATCCAAATAAGATCAGAGTTAAATGATACAGGGAGCAGCAGTGCCAGGCCTGGGGATGGAAGGAACAAAGCCACTGGGCAGCACGTCCCTTAGGAGGGGACACAACTCACATGTCACAAGCCAGGCAAGACCTTGGCTCTGAGCCTCTGGAGAAAGAGGATGGAACCTCTGAGGGATTGTCTTAGTCCCTCCTGTGTCTACCCCAAGAGGACCAAAGCAGATGCTGGGCAGGAGGATGGGGTGGCTGCTGTGGAACAGATACAAACATCTGCCTCAAAGCCTGGAGGGGCTGGGACAGTAAGAGGAACAAGGAATAACCATGGGTACCTGCCAGGAATAATCACGAGTACCGACCAGGATTAATCATGGCACCTACCAGGAAAAATCACCCACCTGCTCAGGATGCTTTTCATGTCCTAGAAGAAGACAAAAACGACTCTGAGTTTGTCTGGGCCAAGTCACCCACTCAGGTGACAAAGGCACCAGGGCTGAGTTAGTGGTGCAGGTGGCAAAGCCTGACCTTGAGCAGCCCATCAGCTGGCTGCTGGCTCTTCTCCTTTATCTCCAGGATCAGCTCCTCCAGCAAGCACTTCTCCTCCACCAGCCTGGCCAGGTTTTCATTGATCAGCAGCAGAATCTGCTTCTCTTCCTCCTCCAGCTTCTGGAGCAGTAGCTTCTCCTCATCAGCCAGCAGCCGATGCAGCTTCCCAAACTCACTTACAATCCTCTCCCGCTTTTTCTTTACTGTCTCCTTGGGATAAGAAGATTCATGGGGTGAACGTTATCCAGGCAGCCAAGACAGAGCCAGATGCTCTGGCATCCATGCCTGGCACCAGGCCCTGGGAAAACACTACATTTTCGTGGTAAGTGCATGAATTTAAAAACCAGATGGAGGCAAACTTGTGCTTCCACCTCACTGGAGTTCCCACTCCACATCTTTAGTTTACCAGCAGCAGGACTTTGCCTGGGGCTCTTCTGCTCAGCTGGATGCTGGGCTGCAAGGAGGTGCCCTCAGGTGCTGGGGTAAGTTTTTATTACGACTCATACCTCCAGCCAAATCCAGGCTAATAAACTGCTTGGGCAGGTGGACAATGCTGGAAAAATTCCCAGTAAAGGGCAAGAGGTAGAAAAATCATAAAATCATGGAATGGTTTCAGTTGAAGGGATCTTAAAGATCATTTGCTTCTACTCCCTGCCATGGGCAGGGACACCGTCCACTAGACCAGGTTGCTCCAAGCCCAGTTCCGGAGCAAGGATGGTGGCCTTGGACCATCCAGGGATGGGGCAGCCAAAGCATCTTTGGGCAACCTGTGCCAGGGCCTCAGCACCCTCACAGGGAGGAATTTCTTCCTTGTATCTAATCTAAATCTCCCCTCTTTTAGTTGAAGATGGTTCCCTCATGTCCTGTCTCTATCTGCCAAGCAAAGAAGCCCTGGGGCTGTGGAGGGATGGAAAAGCAGAGACCAGGAGACTCCCCAGGTGAGGAGGAGAAGAGTCAGTGATTGGCAGGGTCTGCCAGTGCTTTAGGGTTTTTCACCTCATCCCTAAAAACTGGCTAGAAACCTGAAGTTGCAGAAAGACACTCTGCAGTGAGCCTGGGCCAGGAAACCTCAGACTGAAGAAGATAAAGGAAAGGAAATTGAACTCCATTTTTTTTCCCATCCAGGTACAGCATTCCTTGGACCTGAGTCATGAGGACTTGATAAGCCAGGACAGCCTCTTTCCCACCATTCACATAGGACTTTTTGCTCTTTTTGCTATAAAAGCACAACCAGAGGAAGCTGGGGGCAGCTGAGCCACAACCCTGAGCCTTGACTCAGGCGGATGGGAGGACAGTGACACAGCTCTCTCAATCTCTGTCCCTCTGCCCCAATGGGGACAGAGGGCTCACAGGGACATCCTCAAAACCCACCACTACTTGTCTGGACTGCCACAGGCAAGGGAGCTGAGCAATAAACTAGGGGAGCTCATTAAAAACCTGTTTTCCCTGCCAGAGCTGATTAACCAGTAACTCAAATTTAGGGCTGGGTAACTCATCTAGCAGTTTCATTTCCTTCTCTGCAGTTACTTTTACTTTCCAGCTTTCACCCCAAGGGACTTGAAATGCAGCTGTTTGCTGGTGTCTGCTCTTCCCAGAACTGTCTGGAGTCAGGCAGAGGTGCAGTAATTCAGCTTTTTTTTTCTTACTAAAACATTTCTGGTTCCTTTTGCTGTAGAGTGGAGCTCACCACACAGCTCACACCTAGCTTGGAACTCAAGCATATGTTGTAAAACAAAAGGCAATAAAAAATAGCGCATGTCTACTTATTTAACCAGCATAAAGTCCTCATGATTCCAGGGAATCTGGCATGCTGCTCCTTGCAAACTTTTTTATGGAGCCACACACACACTGAGCCTAGCTTCCAGCATTGCTCCTACATGTGACAGCAGGACATAGGAACACAACCTGGAAACAATGATAAATCTGTGTCCCCAGACAAGACCATTCAGGGTGGGTTTTTTTAAAATCCTGATATCTCTGAAGGTCGTTCTTTAAGAATTAAGACAGGCACCTGCCTTGCACTCTTGGGTTTTCATCCTTTCTGCTGACTCACGCTTCTTCACCTCCTCCACTTCCTTCAAAAGATTCTCCAGGGATTTTTGAAGTTTGACCTGGAAAAAAGAAAAATGGCCTCAGCTCAACCCAACAAGCACCCACTGAGCACTGCAGGTTGGCTGGGTCCCCTCTGCCTGAGGGAAGACACTGACTCGGTGTCAGGCAGTGCCAGCACTGGCACCCGAACCAAACAGCTGTGCTCTTCACTCCGCTCGCAGTGTTAACCCTCCCCATGCTCCTCAGGTTTCCCCGATGTTTTTCCTCACTATTAAGGTTCTGGAGACCAAAGTGACAGCCCTTTTTCAATGCTGGGGTGAAGGGTGAATGCTGGCGTTGCCAGGATCATAGCTGGGATGTGGGGTTTGGGTGCCAGCTTTCCTCCACCGAGGCAAAATGTCCTCAGGGACCCATCGGCTCAGCTTCTGCAGGGGGTATGAATGGGCAGGGAGCCAGGCTGCCTCCCTGAGGTGGATGGACGGGATGAGCCTGGGTTCCAAACCAATGATTTGGAAGATAGGTGGGTCCAGCCTCATCCCTGCAGCGAGTGCGGCTGGGGGGCAGCTGGGGGGGGGAGGTGAGGGGACAGGGTCGTCACCGTGTGCGCCACCCCTTCTTTTCCTGTCCCAGCGATGCCACTGGGCATGTTGGGGTCCCCGTGCCAGAGCGCCTCGGGGCAGGACAGGGGCCCGGTGCCTCAGCCTGCCCTACCTGGTAGACGTGCGCCGCCTCCTCGATGGGGTAGACGGTGTGCGGGCGGTGGAGCAAGGACTCCCGGCACACCACGCAGATGGGCTCCTCGTCCTCCTCGCAGAACAGCTTCAGGCGCTCGTCGTGCTGGGGGCACAGGGGGATGCCCAGCTCCAGCTCGGGCCCCGGGGCGCCCCGCAGCCCCAGATGGCGGATGCTCTCCACGATGTTGGCCAGCTGCCGGTTGGGTCGGAAGCCGCTGCGGTGGCAGGAGGCCCGGCACTGCGGGCAGGAGAAGGGCCCGTCGGCCCACAGCCCCTTGTCCTGGCAGTGCTTGGCGATGCAGCCCCGGCAGAAGTTGTGGCCGCAGTCGATGCTGACCGGCTCGCTCATGTACTCCAGGCAGATGGGGCAGATGGCCTCCTCCTGCAGCCGCTCCAGGGCACCTGCCAACGCCATGGGGCCCGCTGGTCCCGACCGGGCACTGCCCTCGCCCCTCGTCAGCCGGCAAAGGCAGGCTCGCGGGAAGGCACGGCTGGCATAGCCCCACGGCGAGCAAGTACCGGCAGTGCCATGAAAAGCTGGAGGACGAGCCGGCCTTGCTGCCGGCTAGCGCGGGCCACTGCGCCTCCGGGCTGCTGGGGGAGGAGCTGGCACCAGCCGGGACAGCTGCGGCCAGCCCAAAGGCTGGCACTGCCTCCAGCCCGGCGGGGCACGGCCGGGGAAAACCCCCGCGGGGACAGCGGCACAGAGTAGGACGCGCCAGAAATAACCCGGGCCAGAGACAGCCCCGGGCCGGCACGGTGCTGGAGATGGGGTCGGGCCTGGTGTTGACTGAGCTCAGCAGCCCGTGGAGCCCCTGTGGCACCTGCCCGCTGCCCAAAGATGTTGGCCGAGGTCAGGGACCCCTCTCCACACCAAAAGTTGTGCCAGAACATCCCCTGTGACACACACCTAATGCAGAGAGCCGGGAGTTTGGCAATGTGCCGGGGTAGGAGGGACAGGGAGGATGAGAAGTGCTCTCCCATGCATGAACAGAGGGGCTGAGGGACAACTAGATGTCACCCCATCACCCACAGACCCTCGAGTGTCAGCCCTGGCCGCTTTCCAGCCACTGCTATGCACCCCAGTCACTGTGGAGCATCCCAAGAACCACTGGGAGAAGTTGCAAGTTTTGCTCCTTTTTATTATACAAAAATAACTGCAACACATTAAGTACAAAGGGGAATGAAGTTTCACTGAAAATAAATTAAGACTGCCTTTACACAACCTTCAATAAAAGAGCTAAACACTGAGTTGAATACCCTGCCAAATTCCCAGGCAATGAGAAAATGGAATATGTCTCGGAGGTGTCCATGAGTGCAGGTCCTTGAAGAAGTGATGCTTGGATAGAGCAAGGTATTGCTCATCCACTGTGCTCATTGTCCTTTAATTGATTCATTATGTCCTGGACCCACTTGTCATTAGGGTTGGCACAGATGAGCTTGTCCTTGATGGTGGTAAATCTGGAAAAGGAAATCCAGTGAGGAGAGGGAAAGGAAGACAGAGAGGAGAGTGGGACCACCTGCTCCACGGCACCCGTGAAGCCCGCCAGACACCTCTACAGGCTGCAAAATGGCCCTAGGGAAATGGGGTGGGGGTGGCCTCATGTCCTTACAGGTGTCCTGCTCTCTGCCACTTAAGCCACTTGTCCCCAGCATATCTACATTTGAGACACCATCCTGGCCAAGTCCCACTATCTGGGGTGGGTGGGGTGACCAGCAAAAGCTCTTTTGGCTCAAGTCTAATAGGGAGGTCAACAAACTAGCTGCCTGGGATGTGGGATTGCCCTCTGGTATGTTCCCAGGCCAGATGTTCCTCTGATGTTCTCCTCACATGGGAGACCCCTGTCCAGTGCTTTCCATGTCAGGATGAGCTATGATGTGGGGTTCCCTGACAATCTCAGGACAAACAGAGTCCCCAGAAGCAGGGAAGGTGATCTACTCACATCACGGCTGGCAGGGAGCAGTGGCTGCCCGTGTGCTCATACTTCACCACACGGCTCAAGGGCAATGGTATGTTGATGTACTTTTCACAGCAGGGACCAAAGTTGAGAGAAACTGGAAGAGAAGTTTTCTGATTACACCAGACCAGAAAAAGTGCCAGTGGGGAGAAGTAAGGGTAAGAAGTAAGGGTCAGAAGATGAGAAGATCCCCAGATGTGCTGCTCCCACAGTGGGCTCCCACCACAGCCATCTTCCCCTCAGGGAGCCAAGGTAAGACAGGCCTCTCCCTTCCCACAGCAGATGCTGGTAAGAGAGAGCTGCCAAGCATAACTAGACCTTATACAACAGGCAGAAAGAGGAGAGAGCTCCTTGGAGAGGAGAGATTGGACTCACGTGGAGAAGAGGTAGCCTGGTAGCAGAAGACAACCACTAAAAGTACAGAAAGGGCTGCTGTGAAAGTCTTCATGGTACTGTTGGGTGGAGATGAATCGTAGGAGTGAGGCTAGACTGTTGCAGAGTGTCCCTCGCTGTGCCTGGTGTGGGATCCCTGGGTTCAACCCTCTTTATATAGGGAGACAGCAACCAAGGACAGAAACATGATGGAAATATTGCTGAAAGCCATGACACAATGGAAAAAGTGCAGTGTCAAGGATACCACAGAGCCCTGCAGAGGAAATCGTCCAGAGCTTCAATGAGATCAGTGTCCTGACATGGCACAGGATACGATACCATGGGTGAAAAGATACCATGAGAGAACAGAGAACAGGATATGACCTGTCATTTCATTTCTCCTGACCTAAGGACTCTGTAGAAAACCCAGAATGAGTGATTCTGAAGATCAGTAGATTGACCTCTTGCCTAGAAGTCACAGCACTGGATGGAGGATGACCATGGATGTCACACACTTGTGTTTTCCACAACATTTGCATCATGGACAAAGAGGACATCTCACCTCTGCCCCAGCAACCAGAGCAGGGAAAGTCTGAGAGTCAAGCTGACCACGCATGCGCCCACCTACCCACCCTACTTGAAATGGGGGCTTCCTCCATGGGACCCTGAAGGCCATCAGTCCATAAATGTGCAGAGCAGAGGGTTGAACATGGTGCCATTCCAGGCCTGGGCTTCTCTTCTGTCCTTGAACATCCCTTGCAACGAGTCTTTAGGGAAGTGCTTCCCAAATACCAGTGACAGCTAAAATAGTACTCAGTTCTTCATGGACATGAGAATCAGCCATTGATGCCTACAGAGAACTTTAGGAGCCCATGACCATGTTAGCAGAGCAAAGCTGACAAAGGTGTTTATTTGGTTCCATCAGTGCAGCACTAGCAACCTCCTGACACTGCTCTGTCATTGTCCCAGCTGCCAAACACACACAGAGAAAAGATTGTGTGATTTAGTGCATATTGCTTGGGTGGGAATGGTGTCTCTTCACTGTCAGAAAAACTGTTCAAAATGTTACATCCCTCCAGAAGGGCTCTGCTGTTTTCCAGGCAAAGGTTTGTAGACAAAGCATCAGGAGATTGAATGAAGAGTGAGGTCTCCATGATGCTAGGAAATGTGTCTGGATGCTGGACAACCACAGCCACAATGGGAAAGCCACAGGAGAAGGCTGCCTTTCCTGATGGTCCAGTGACAAAAGGGGTCTTGCTCCTCTATGAAGGAGGATGATCACAAAACCTCACCCAAAGTGGGGTTTCTTGTAGGAGCCCAGAAGAAGAAATCAAAGGGAAATGAAGATATTCCCTGGAAGGGTGGATTGCAAGCCTGGGGCTCCCAAGTGCTCTAGGGTGTGTGATAGATAATCAGCACATCTCAGGAGACTGAACTCCATGGAGAAGTGAGCCAGACTCAATAGAGTGTGCAGGCTGCTGCCATGTTGGGGTTTTGTTTTACACAAAGCTTTTTCTCTCACTACAACACTCTGTTACTAAGCATGAGCAAAACTGAGCCTGGATGAGACCACACATGGGCCTTGGTGCCAGGGAGGTGCAGCTGCAGAGCTGGGGAGTGGGCAGCTGAGGAGGGTCTGCTCACAGAGCCCTCAGAGCACAGGGCAGGTTGCTGGGTTTCTGGAAAGCCATTTCCTTAGCAGGGACATGCCTGCTCCTTCCCACAGCAGGTAGGCAGGCTCCATACAGCCCATGGATTCTCTGCTGCCATCACAGCCCAGTTCCAGCTTGGCTCATCCATCCCCTTCTCTGACGCTCTTTCCCCATGGACTGGCTCGCTTTCATCACAGATCCTGTTAAGGGATTAAACTCCCAGAGTGAGAGCCAGTTGAGACAGTCTGAACCAAGGCTGAGGTTTTACTTGTGAAGAAGACTCAGAATACCCTGCTCTGAACAGCTGAGGAGCAGGATCTTTCCTGCTCCATGACTTGCCTTGTCCTATGTTCCAGAGCTCATTCAGACACTAGGATGAAACCCGGTACCTCCAAAGGCATGAGGTTCTACCACCATCCTGGATCCACTCCCCCCCACACTTCACATAGTGGGACAAGGAAGATGTGAGGAAACCGAAACCCAAAGCTCTGCAAGGACAGGGACAAACTGCCTGCACACCTTGGGAGCAGGAATGCTGATGGAGCTTGGTGTGCTACTCCAAGGGAGAAATGGAACAAAGGATGGAGCAGCACAGAGGCACTGCAGTAATTCTCTGTTGAATTCAAAGCAAATATAAAACAAAAAGTGGTGCAGCAGAACAGTTTCGTGGACAGGCTCCATGGAAAACAATGCAGCTAATGGGAACTAAGCCAAAGGAATTATCTAGGTGGAAATTGAAAGCTGAACTTTACTTAACTCAGAAATACATACTACTTTTCTCACCTCTACATATGCTAATAATTAGTCAATCAAAATCCACCTAAACTGCAAATGACATCAACTGTAATTTTACCTATTCCCAAGAAAATATTAGAAATATAGCTGAAGTGGGGAGGGAGGTCAGGAGACTCCAACATTTTTGCAGTCAGTTATTATCAGTGGCAACCTCTAAACCTGTCACAGTCTTCTCTGAGCAGTGCTAATAAACTGCTCAGTGTGAGTCACAGGATCACAGAACCACAGAATAATTAATGTTGGAAAAGTCCTCTAAGATCAGGTGTCACCAACATCTACTCCTTCCATCCCCTGCTCCTTCCATTTCTATCAGAAACAAATTTGCACAAATTCCCATTCAGAGCAGCCCTACACTGCTCTGACACATCTCCACACAGGGACCAGAATAAAACTGAGAGGAGGAGAACAGACTGGGGAATGAGCTGGAGCCTCCACGCTAACATTCAACAACAGGTTTGATCAAAATGTCAAGATTTGTTTTGAAAAATCAGTATTTTATAGCAGGAATATAAATGTGCCACATCATTGTCAATGAATTCTGTCTCCTTTCAGATACACTGTGCTGTATTTCCTGCTTCCATTCAACCAAAAGGAATTATTGGAGGTTTTGACACCTCTGTTATTTCCTATATTAACTGCTTTCCTCAACTTAGTTCCTTCCTTAAAGATTCTGTATTTCTGTCTTGGCTGCTCCTTCCTGCCAAGACAAATAATGCAAACCTCTAAATATTTTGATTTCTAAAATCTCCTCCATATTATACATCCTAAATAGTGGCTATTTATGGAGTCTGTAAAACCTCTGCCTTATGGTGTGCTTCAGCTATAGATAGAAACCACATACAGTATCTTTGGATCCATCACCAAGACAGTTTTGGGATGTGGGAGGAAACCTCTGCTCATCTCTGAGGGTAGCCTGCTCCACCACACCACCTCCTGGGCTGGAGTCATATCTGGGAGATCACTTTATCACAGTGCTCCTGGGAGCTGCAGGATCACTAATGTGGGAAACTGGCTTTAACTGTTTAACTGAGCAAATCAGTTGGAAACAGAAAGAAAATCACTGGGACCAGAAATCCCAGAGTGGTGCAGCTCCCAGCAAGATCTCAGATGAGAAGGAGCATTTTCAAGACAAATTGAGACTTTCCACATAGAAATTGAAGTCTGCAAGATGACAAGTGGCCTAGAAAGAGGGACAAAGTGAATAGTCACTGTCTGTCCCAGAGCAGGAACTACTGATTATTCAATGGAGCGAGCAAGAGTCAGGTTCAAAAGGAACAGAAGGAGGCAGCTCTTCAGGAAGAGCTCCTTGCCAAGGGACATGGTGAGCACAAGGAAATTTCCTTGAGTCTGAGCATGGATTTCAGAGTAGTAAGTCTGAGAAGATTCGGAAAATGAGAAGGGGTTGTGGGGCTGAGAGCGCACTCCAGGGTGCAGTACAAATATTGATCTGTCTCTTCAAGGGGTCTGCTGTGGACACATCTGGAGGTATCAAGGCTGATATAGATGGATCCCTAGTCTACATCCTCTGGGACTGTTCATCTTTGATTCCCCAGGACAACTGGTCCAACAGGACCATCAGGGCTTACAGAGTAGCTTGTGAAATTGCATAGGAATACCTGGTCTGAAATATATACACCAGGATATGCCTCCAGATAAATATTTTTGGTAAACGTCAGCAGAAAGACTTCAACAGTTTCTAAGCCCACAGCAAGGCAGAAATACATTGCTGCAGTCCATGCAATCTTCCTAGACAAATTTGGGGCACCTATAAAAGCTTTACTTTGGGACCAAGAGTCTAAAGAGCAGGAGGTAGCTGGATGCCATGTTAGGATGTGTCCCTCACAGAAATGTGGTGGTACTTCCAGAAGAGCCAAATGATGCCTCTGCCACAACACCTTTGTGTTGTGTTGTGTGTGTGTTGTGCCACAAAACCTTTCCCCAACAATGCACTCAGTGAGCAGCCACTGGCCTGAAGCTGAGCAGGGCTCATCCAGCAGCTGCAGCCACAGCGTGACAGACTTAGCCACTGTTCAGAGAAAGGAAAATAAAACCATTTGGTGTTGGGTTTGAGACAGGCAGGACCTGAGGCTGCCAAGCACCAGAGTGACAACTGCGTTGTCCTTGCACACTCTGCCGCCTGTTGTCATCAGCTGGAGGTACAGGGGATATCTGCAAGTCATGCCATGGAGTTGCAGGAATACTGAAAACAACATTTGACAAGAGCACTGGTGGATGTTGGATCACGGAAATCATAGAAATTGTGAGTCATTCAGGTTGGAAAAGACCTCTAACATCATTAAGTACAGCACTGCCAAGGCCACCACTAACGGTGGCCCTAAGCATCACATCTCTATTTCTGTTAAATCCCTCCAGGGATGGTAACTCCATCACCGCCTTGGGCAGCCCATTCCAACATTTGACCACTCTTTCAGTAAAGAAATTTTCCATAATATCCAACCTGAACTTCCCTTGGTTCAACTTGAGGTCGTTTCCCCTTGTACTATCACTTGTCCCCTAGGAACAGAACTCCCAGCTGGCTCCACCCTCCAGCCAGGGAGTTGTAGAGAGCCAGAATGTTTCCTGTATCATAAAGGGAAGACAGGGATATAATGGGTCTCCAGATCCATGCCCATACCCTGCTGCAGTACCTGCCTTGTGCTCTCCCAACACTGCTCCACAGTGAGCACAGGACTCCCACACTCAACACTGCACACCCCAAGTCTTACACAGAAAGCCTTTCCTCAGTGATCCCGCTCTGGCAGCCAAAGCTCCCAACACAGAAATAAAGGAAGAATTAGGAAGAATTTCTTCACAGAAAGGGTGATAAGACATTGGAATGGGCTGCCCTGGGAGGTGGTGGAGTCACCATCCCTGGAGGTGTTTACAGGAAACTGGATCTGACCCCTAGTGCCATGGTTGATTGACATGGTGGTGATCAGTCATAGGTTGGACTTGATGATCTCAGAGGTCTTTTCCAATCAATTTATTCTGTGAAACCAGGTTTGCCATGTCCTGCCTTGAAAAGACCTGGGTTCAGTGGGGTGCTCCAGTTGGACCTGCTGGCCATGCCAAGGGGAAGCTCTCTAGCAAGTGGCAAAAACAGATCCCACCTCCAGGTCCTGCTTGTGAGCCAGTTTCTCACCTAGGCAGCTGTTCCTGCAGCCCAGCATCCTGTGGAGTTCAGGTCTTCTCCTGCAGATCCATCTGGAAACCTCTTCAGCTTTGCTTTTGAATTCTTGGGCAAGCAGAGGCTTCCATGCAGAAAACACAGCAGATGATGTTTTGGGGTTACAGCCCTCCTTGTATAACTTAGGCAAGTAGGAGACCTAGACAGGACAGAGATGAGGGCCCCATGGACCTTAAGCACCTTAGCCAAGCAGTCCTCTCCAAAACCCTCTCTCACTCCCAAGCTGCTCTGCCTCTAATGCTCTCCCAGGTCCTGCACCAGGACTGCCCCACATAGCAGCCCAAAGCATTCAAAACATTGGACCAAAATATGAAAAATCCTCCCCATGCTCCTGTGCCTGCTCCTCCTGGCATAATCTTTACTCCCCAGGGATCCTCCTGCTGGGTCTGGACCACTACCCTGCCCTCTGCAGGTGGGCACTTTGGCTCAGAAGTTGTTTTCATCCCATAGTCTGAGCAATTTACTCCATCACCAGGGCAGGGCTGCATCTGGGGCTGCAGTATTGGGTTTTTGGAAGGCTTCACATGGCCACTACCCTTTTCAGATATGGCCCCAGGAATAGCTCGTCTGCTTGGGTGGGATCAGGATGGTGTGCCTTGAAATGGGTGAAGGGACTATTGAAGGGGATCCATTTGGGATCTATTTTCCCCACCTCCAAGGGAGAAAGAGCAGGATTTTAGCACAGAGCCCTGTGCCAGCCCACTCTGGCACAGCCAGCAGGATAACAGAGGAAGGACTGTGGAGCTCTGTGATTCTATTTTCCTGCTGAAACAAGGAGGATTTGTGCTCTCCCCAAGCCCAGGCCAGGCCACAGGAGGGTGATGAGTGTTGCAGCAACACCCTGGGACTCTCCAGCTCTGGCTGGGGAAGGAATTGGGAAAACAGACTCTAGCTGCCAGCCCCTGCGAGAAGAGCATCCCATAGCCCCTGCAGTCCCTTCTGGCCCCTCTCCTGCCATTTGTCCTTCCCCTTTGGGTTAAGGGTGTCCTGACAGAATGGGAGCAGACCCCCTTCAGGGTCCTGTGGACAAGAGCCTCTGGACATGGAGCAGGAAGAAGGAAGTGCCATACAGAGCCCTGCAGCAGGGGAAGGATGAGCTCCAATCCCACCTGCCTGGCCTGAGCAGCACTTGATGTGTGCCACATACTGCTCAGCAGAAAAAAAAGAGAGGGCATACATTATCCTCTCCATGTCCAGACAATGTCTGTCCCCACACAGGCCAGACACCCCCATGAGGGGCTCTGCCATCACCCTTCAGTCCAGCCTCCTGGACAGGCATGAGAACAGAGCACTGTGAGAACAGGTGAACCCTCAGCCATGGCTTCCAAAAAGGACCTGCTGGGGAGGAAGAGCAATGCCCTGCTCTGCCTCCAACCTGCTCACTTTCAGCCCTTCCCCATGGAACCTGAGACAGAGGAACAGATGCTCCACAGGAACAGCTCAACTACCAGTCAAGAAGGCACTCTCTCCCACTGGAAAGGAGTTCCTCAAATCCCTGCAGAGCCCCATAGTACTGTCCAGCCCAGGGTGGTCTGCCCAGCCTATGGGCTGGATCCCAGTTCCATTCTGTTACAGCCCCTTCCTGCCAGTAGAAACAGCCTGTTCTGTCTCAAATCCAAGCACCTTTCTCTACTCCTGCCCAGGTCTCAAAGTCGGTACTGAGCCCTGGCTAGGGAAGAAGAGGATGTGACTCTGCTCTTCAGTAGGAGAGAGCAGCTACACTAGTGTCCTGGTTTGAAGGACAGGTGTCTGCCAAATAAAAAGCAGAAGCTCCTTTTTGAAATCGAGAATTTAATTTCACCCCCTCCAAGTATTATAATTGTTTGAAATCAAGGACTCAAGGCAGAGATAAGGGGTAGAAGTAACAGGTCTATTACTGATGTATCTAACCGCACAAGCAGAAAACAACAGCAGTTATTAAAATTACCAACAAAACCAGAAGAAATAACCCAGTTCCAGTCCTTTCTATAGCCGCGGACACAGTCGGTCTGTGTCTGTTCCCGGTGATGTAACACGTGGCAGGGTCGGCACAGCTGTGAGAGCAGGCGGGAGCGAGAGAGGTGGGGGGGAAACAGCCGCGGCCGGGCTGGGCTCAGGTGAGAGCCGGCTCCTCGCTCACTGTTGCGTCCAGGTGAGCAGCTGTATCCTCAGAGGTAGGAGGCTAAGCAGGACACATGCAGAGAAGTTGACCACAGGCGTCCGGCTCTCCTGCCTTCTGGCCACGTGCGCTGTAGGCCAGGGGGCCCTCCTGCTCCGAACCCGCCGGAAACAGAGTGACCCCTCCGGAGCCCCGCTCCCACCCACCCCTTTTGTCTAGAGTCATCAAAGATCCTGGGTGTAATCCGGCAATCTCCCTTAGCATGAGAATGGGAAAATTCTTTAAATTGACACAGTAATAGAAAAAACTCAACCTCCAACAACCAGGCCTCAGCCTAGTGGTCCCTTGCTATGGGCTCCGGGAGCAGGATGTTCCCAGCAAGATGGAGGATGGGAGAAGTCCAGATCACAAGGTCCTTTGTCCAGTGCCGTCCTTTGCTCTTCCTTTCCTCCATCTCTATTCAGCAGTGATGTAATTTCGTCAATTATTAATCACCTCACTGCAATAGTGGATGAATCAAACCCATTAAACCTCCCCTAGAAGCAGTCCCAAGGAAGGAGGCAGGTTTCCAGAAAGTACATTAAGAAGAATGCAGACAGGCATTTTAGACAAGCCACAGTAGGAGGAATAGCCTTGCTGCTCTGTGCAGGCCATTTTCCATCAACTGGGATTTGATATACAAAGCACAGGGACTGGGAAGACCTGTGATACAAACAGCCTTTCACACATCCTGCTGGGCAGCTCCGGAAGTGTCCTGGTGTGCCAATTATTTCAGCTGAAAAGCCACACAATAGAGTGGGAGAATTGCTTATACAAGAGCTCCTGACAGCCCACATCCTAAACATCTGTTCCCAGATTGCCCCATTACCTCAGCAGTGTTTTACACAGTTCCTCCCCACCTGGAGCCAAGTCACTGATTTGTTATGATCTGCTTTTAAGGATGCAGGAACCCAGCTGGCACAACTCAAGCACAGCCCATTTCCCAGATCTGAGGCAGTCTCTTCACAAAAAAAAAAAAAAAAAAAAAAAAAAAAAAAAAAAAAAAAAGTGCTTTCTCCCAATATTGCAGAAATGTTCCAACTGAGTGAGAAATTCGCCTCTAGAGTAGGATGGTAGCCCCGGTCAAAATTACAGGAGTCAGCAATTCACCAGGCTGAGAGAATCCCAGAATGGTTTGAGTTGGAAGAAACCTTAAAACTCATCCTGTCACCGAAACAGCAGGAAAAACAAAACCTCTCCAACAATTTTTAGTGTTAGGGAACTCAAGCATTACTTTATTCTGGCCAGGATGTGCAACAGAAGTCATTTCATCCATACATTGCCTGGGTTGTGCAACGAAAATCACTGCATCACACGTCTCCTTTCTAGATTTTTCACATACTCGTACAGTCAAAACCCAGAGAAATTTATTGGTTCAATGTTTATTGGTCCCAAGTTACACAGTTCTTAGTATTTGGTTTCCTATTGGTTAGTGATCCCTTAACCTTTGATGGTAATCAGGTCCTCATCCTTCTCTTATGATCTTTTCCCAGACGTGTCTCTGACACACCAGAAAGGATGTTCAGGCATTCATGTTCGTTAATGCTCGCTTATCTCTTGTGCATCCTCTGGTGGCTCCAACACTGAGATGTTAAGCTCATCACGCCTTGCCCAGGGACCTTCTCTTGAAAAGAAACTTCCATTCCCTTCCGCCAGGGCAAAGATGAACCAAACCCCTGACTAAAGTTAGTTTAAAATTTTAGAAGTTGTATAATTTCCAACACTCCTGTTCCACCCCCTGCCATGGGAAGGGATACCTCCCATTGTCCCAAGCTGCTCCAAGCCCTGTCCAGCCTGGCCTGGATAACTTCCAGGGATGGGGCAGCCACAGCTACTCTGGACAACCTCTGCCATGGCTTCAACCACCCTTACAAGCCAAGAATTCCTTCCCGATATCCAGTCCAACACTACACAAATCTCTGATCACAGTGACGGGACCAGAGACTCAGGCTCAGATCCGGTTATGCTAAAGCACAGTCCAGCTGTTCAGGGGAAGCAAAATACTTTTCTCACCTCTCCTCTCTTTTTTTCAGACACCTGTAACTACATTTTGCGTCTCTGTCAATGCTACGCGCTTCTGCTGGGCTCTGCCAGCTGTGCCTGCAGGACTCCCCTCCAAACCTCCCACCCACAGCCTGGATCCCACAAAGGAAAAGCCCCACAAAATCTCTCCGCAGGCTGCCGGGGGCTCTGCCCGCGCTGACGGACGGTGAAGCCACTCCCGGCCCCAGGCAGGGCTCGGGAGCCCTGGACCACCCGCTGCTCCAAGCACTGCCTGACAACGGGCTCAGCCCCGCGAGAGGCCGGGCTGCGCCTGAGACGGACAGGTAGCAGGGAGGGGGCAGTGGTGCCGTGTCACCCCCGTGGTCACACTCTGGGCTCGGCTGAGGGGCCGCAGCCTCGCAGGCCGCGCGGATGAACTACAAGGACCCCCCGGCCTGCGGACCCAGACGGCTCAGCCGCGGCTCGGAGCCGTTCGATAGCGGCCCCCCGGGCCTGGCGGACCCTGCGGCGGCGCCCCGGACACGGCCGAGCCCTTCCCGGCGAGGCCCGAGCGCGCCCCGATTCCTCCGCGGGACCGCCATGAGTGGCATCCCCACCGCCGCCAGAGGGCGCCGAACCCTGCATCGGTGAGGAGCGGGGCGGGACCAAAGGGAGAGCGGCAGGGCCGTGGGCCAAATACAGCAGGGAGCGGCGCGAAGGCGTGACCACAGCGCATGGGTGGGCGGTGCTAGGGGCGCGGTCCCTGAAGGCGGGGCAGAGGGCAGGGGACTCTTGGGGGGGCGGGAGCCAGCATTGACTGATGCCCATCCAAGCCAATGAGCTCGGCGGTTGCCACGCAGGGGCGAGGCCGGGAACCGATGAGAGCGAGAAGCCGGGCCGGTGGGCGGAGCTGCAGATGAAAGGGTGGTGCCCGCGGGGCGTGCCCTACCGTGAGTGGCAGGTGGGCGGGCCAATGGCGCTGGGCCCGCGCGGCGGCGGAGCTGCGCGGGGCGGCGGGGCTGGGGCGGTGGCGGGCTCAGGGCGGCCATGGACCGCGTGAGCAGCACTATGAAGCAGGTGTCCAACCCGCTGCCCAAGGTGCTGAGCCGGCGGGGGGGCGGCGGCGGCCTGGAGGCGGAGCGGGAGAGCTTCGAGCGCGCCCAGGTGCGGGCGGGACAGGGCGGGGTGGGGGATGCGAACGGCGATGAAGGGAAGGTGCCAGTTTGAGGGGGCCGGGCCAGACTGGGGCGCGGTCCGATGGTAACGGCCCGAGAGGTACCTGGAGCGGGTACAGTGGGGCGCGGCTGTGCCGAGTGGGCGGGGTCAGCCCAGGTGAGCGGGGGGCGGGGCCAGCTCGAGTTGCCCAGGTTGGTTTTGGCACAAGGGGCGGGGCTTGGAAGGGTGGGCGCGGCCGGCCCAGGCGAGCGGGATTGGCGGTAGTGGGTGGGGCTGTGCCAGGTAGGTGGAGATTGACAGGGCGGGGCTGGCCCCACCCACCCAGGAGGGCAGTGGGTTGCCATCGGGGGACAGGGGTGAGACTGACCCTGCGCTTGAGGAATGCTCGGGGACATCAGGGCGCAGTGGAACCCGCGGTACCCCAGCCCAGCAATGCTCTGCCTGGCCTCCCCACCAGTGGGACTAGGGAACATTCACCCGCTGGCCTGATGCCACAGCTGGGCATCATGCCCAGGACAGTGCCACCCTGTCCTTGGAACCACCCTGGGCACATTTAGCCTATGTCTCCACTGGCTGGAGGGGACATGGAGTGTCTCTTTGGCCAGTGGAGTCAGTCACCCCGCTGGATTCTGCTTCCATGTCACTCAGGGACACCAGATGTGGACAGGACAGGGGAAAGGGTCTGTCCCTGTGGGTGGCTCCTGGGAAGAGGCACTGATACATTGAAAAGCAGACAGAATTTGCTCCTTTGCAGCATCCAGAGTGTCTGGATGGGGCCCTTCACTCAGGTTTTAGGCAATGGATTGATGTCCTGCACAGAGGAAAGGTGGCAGCCAAGCTGGAGGGGAAGCAGGGGTACTTTGGTGGAAAAAGCTAGTGATTTGGGGAAAGGATGTACTGGGAGCAGCAGGGGGTATGCCTGGATGAGGCATGGGGAGGGTGAAGAGGGAGGGATGGCAGCAGAGGAAGCTGGGGACAGTTTGGCCCTTCTCCATGCCCAGGGATGGAAAGTACCAGTGAAGCAGAGCTGTCCAGACCTACTGCGGGAGAGAAAGAGAAACTGAAGCAGAAGCAAGGCTAGTAGTGGGACCAGTGGGAGCAGGCTTGGATGACCCCAGAGTGGGAACAACAAGTGGGAGATGGCTTAGAGATGGAAATAAACGCAAAGGATCAGGTCTGAAGGGATTTTGCAGAAAGAAAACCCACCAGGGTGTGTGAAGTTGGATGCAGGATCATGTACAGAGCTCTACTCAGCTTCCCGCTCAGGTTACTTCAGACATCAATTATTTACTCGTACTACTAAAGGTAGCAGTGGAACTGGTTTGCTGCTGGAACCTTCTGGCTCCTTGTGTCAGCAGCAGCCCCATGGGCCTGGAGCTCTCACAGGCTCCCCCTGAGACTCATGGTTTCCCGGCAAGGGCCGAGTGGAGAAGGCAGTGGAGCAGCACCCGCTTCCCACTTCACTACGAACTGGATTTCATCTTCCTCATCTGATTTCCAGGCTAACAGCATGGCCCTGACTGGCTTTTCCTTCTGTGCCTCAGCTCCATGCAATTCCCTTTCTCACTCATTTTTTTTTCTTTTTTTTTTTTTTTTTTTTTTTGGCATAATTCTCTCTTTCCAGTTTAGAGAACTTGTCAGGCACCCCTTAGGTCTTGGTCATACAGGTTTTGTTCAGCTTCTTCTTTCTGAGGTTTTTTTTTAGATAAACTTTGTGGGTTTGTGGTTTTTTCTTTTTGAAAGTGACTTCTTTTAAGAAAAGTTTCATCAGTTAAATGGCTTTAAAATGAAAATTTTCCCTGTGTTTTGGCACGTACAGACTCTTTCCCTCCCCTCCAATCCTGTCTGTCTCAGGGCAGCAGCATATGCATCACAAAGCCTATTTTGGGCTAAAAGAGCCCAAACAGGCAGAAAGTGTGTCCAAATGGGCCTTTGGGGACACCTGCTTGGGTTGGGCAGCACCCAATTTCTGTGGTCTGAGCTCAGTTTGGAAGAACAAAGCATCCTGCAAAGCTGTAGTAGTGGTGCGACACCCTAATAGTGGGGAGATTTGGAGGTGGGATGCTTCTGTGATGGTGGGATGTTTCCATGGTGGTAAACTGGCGATGGAATGGTTCCATGGTGGTGGGATGCTCTGGTGGTGGAAAGCTTCCATAGTGGTGGGATGCTTCCATTGTGGTCATTACATTGCACAACCACTCTGCCCTGACAGCATCCATTCTGTTGGCTTGGAGACAAACAGAAATAAATTCCCTGATGGTGTCTCTTCTGCTCCTACAGTTGTTCAGGTGTCTCGATTTTCCTGGGAATGCAAATGTGGGAAACTTGAGGACATGCCCAGGCACGATGTTCCTTTCATGCTGTCCTTTCTGCCTGCTGGGCAAGAGCAGCTCAGGGAGAACAAGACACAGCTAAGGGCTCCTCTTTTCCTTTTCTGTAAATGCTGATAGTTTTCATAGGAAGTTGAGCAACAGGGACACTAAATCCTGCAGTTCTGCTGCCATCAGGATGAGCTGGGTACAGCCCTGCTCTGGGAGTATGAGTGTTGCAATGGCTGTTCCCCCTTTGCTGATGTTTCATGTGGTGATTCACCACTCATCACCTCAACCTCAGCACAAATCTTTGGGCACAGCAAAGGTTACCAACAAAGGAGAAAAAACACCAAAAGTGAAAATTCTGCCATATTTTAAGATGAATGTTTGTATTTCACATGGTGTCTGATGTTTACAACCCCTCCAAGTTCTTCTGGTTGCATTAAGGGGTATGTCCTGGTGCTGGAGCTCTGCAGGGAGGGTATTCTTTGTTTAGGTTGATGCTTGGGATCTTCCCTCCCTGGGACCTTCCTGCCTTCTCTCCTTCCTCTGGTCCACAGCAGACATCCTTGTGCGATAATGGAACCAAGGAGTAAAATTCCTTCTGTGCTTGGCTGGTTGGTAAAGACTGGATGTTCCAACAACCTGGTCAGGGGAGATGCAGAACTCTGAATGCAGTTGATGCCACGTCTCCTCAGGAAGGTTTTAATGTCCTTAATATCCATGAGCCATCCCTTAGGGGCTGCAAAGCTGTTACGCTTCCTACCTTGCTGCTGGAGGAGCTTTCTTCAAAACCAGGTGCAGAGAGATGGTGCTAAAGAAAGAGAAAAAGTATCAGATGGAAATTAAATTGATTTTTTTTTCTCCCTCAGTGTCAGTTAATAAATCCTTTTGATATGTGAACCCAACTTTTTCATAGCTAAATGCAGGTTAAAAGCAGCTTTGTGCTCATCCTGTCCCTGTAATGGGCTGTGCCACCTCTGGGCCACCATCACAGCCCCATTAATGCAATTAATCCTTTTCTCCCATCATTTTTATAATCAGGAATATGATTCTGTATCTTTCAGACGTAGCAACCAGCTGGTTTCAGACCAGACCCAGGTCAGTCCAACTCACAGTTGCAAAGGAAATACCATTTACTACTGAAAAAAACCAATTTTTGTGGTTCAGATGCTGCAGCCACCAGTAGCTTTGCCAAAGTTTTTTCAGTTCTTACACAGGAAATGAGGCTCCTTTCAAAGCACCAGAGTGGGGCTATATATATATACAGCCTCTCCAAAAAGATATTTAAAGAAACATATTGACACTAGCAAGAACAGGAAAAAATAGTTCTTGCTTGTGGGGAGCGAGGGCTGATGGCAGCTGAGCCCATCCTGGGGGAGTAGGTGATACAGGGGATTAATTCATGGCCCTTTCATCTCCAGGAAAAGGAGTTTTGTGCTGGGTTTTGTGCTGTGTGAACCCCTGTGCTTTCAGTCTCCTGGCTTTTACTGGGAACTGGAGGTGCTGGGGATTGAATGCAGCTTCAGCAGTGAAGTAATGAGTCATCTCATCTCTTTTCAGAGAGTCCCTCTTAGAAACTTGCTTCCATCCCCAGGGAAAGAAAATAGTTTGTCTTGTACCCGATATGGGGCTGCTTTTCTCATTAGTGCACACAGGGATGTGGAGGGGTTTAGGAGGTTTTTTTTAGATACAGCAATAGCTATTTTAGATGCAGAAATATCTGAGTTTTTTAATGTGGGGATGGACTCCAGAAGCAGCTAAGCCTCAGGAGGATGAATAGATTTGGTGCTGAAAGTACTGCCACCAAGTCCAGGAGCTTCTGTAGCTGGGAAAATGTGATGGTTTTGGACCACCACGTGACAAGGGGGAACTTTACCCTGAATTACACCAGAGGCTGAGTGGGAAGACAGGGATGCTGGGGGATATTGCTGCCCCAAAAACCTTTCCCTCTCATCAGCATGTACTTCTCCACCAAGGATGTCTTGTGCTGAGGGGTGCAGGGGGTTCTTGCCCTCTGAAATTTTTCCAGTTTAACTCCATCCATCTGCAGAGCTGAGGAGAAACAGCCAGGAAGCAGGGTTTTTACTAAATTCCCCATCAGAGGACTCTGGACTGAGTGTGGTCCCCTCCCCATGGCCCTCTCTGGTCATGACACAAGTCCAGCAAAAACAGTGGGGAAGGGCACATAGGATGTGGGCACGTGTCATGAGGAGGGAGTGACTCATCCCAGCTTTTCTCTCCCAGAAGAAAAAAACCTCTGAACAGGGGCTGGAGCTGCAGGAGGGACAATTTTGGCTGAAAGACTGAGAATCCAAGGATGGAGAGAAGGTACCAATTGCAGCTTATTGCATCATCCCATGTACATGACATGCGACCAGGACGAGCATCGCCTGCTCCAGCACTGTCTGGCACATAACACTCCAGCACAAGCCCCTGGATTCTGTGCCCATCCTCATCCCATCACCCGCTGCTGGCTCTATGCCCTCTGAACCTGGAACAGAGGGTCAGCAGCTGGGGGTCATACAGCAGCATGAGGGCTGGAGGAAGGGCTGGATCCTTGCCCTCATCCCTGCCACCAGCTTGGCTGATTTATTTTGCACAGTCACCAAATAAGAAAACTTCCTGGGGACAGTCTGTTCCCCGGGTGACAGCAGAAACGGCAGCACAGCCAGTGTTTTAGCCCGGATATGCGAGTCCAGCCCACGGCTGGACTAATTATACATTGTGTGCTGTTCCAGGCTAATCGCAGGGCAGGGTAAATGATCCCAGTCCACAGCAGAAAGGTGAATTATTTTCTCAAAGGCCTACACAGACGCTGAATAGTTTATTACGGGCTCACTGGGAGGGTTGGGTTGGAAAGCACCTTTAGAGCTTAGCTTGTTCCATTTCCTGCTGTGGGCAGGGACACCTTCCACTAGACCAGGTTGCTCCAAGCCCTGTCCAGCCTGGCTTTGGACAATTCCAGGAATTAAAGTGCAGCCGTTGGAGCGAGCCCAGAAGAGGCCACGAAGATGTGCTAGGGCCTGGAGCCCCTCTGCTCTGGAGACAGGCTGGGATACCTTGGGTTGTTCACCTGGAGAAGAGAAGGCTCTGGAGAGACCTTAGAGCCCCTTCCAGGGCCTAAAGGGGCTCCAGGAGAGCTGGGGAGGGACTTCTTTGGAGAGGGGGCTGCAGTGACAGGACAAGGGGGAATGGCTTCACATTAACAGAGAGTGGATAAATATGGGATGCTGGGAAGAATTCCTGGCTGTGAGGGTGGTAAGGCTTTGGCACAGGTTGCCCAGAGAAACTCTGTCTGCCCCATCCCCGGAAGTGTCTAAGGCCAGGTCAGATGGGGCATTGAGCACCCTGGTCTTCCTTCCAGTGGAAGGTGTCCCTATCCATGGCAGGGGCTAGAACTGGGTGATCTTTAGGATCATTTCCAACCCAAAAACAGTCCAGTATTCTGTGTTATGCAAGTTCAAGTTTTTCTTGCGCTCTTTAGGTGTCCCAGTGAACCATGACTGCTGAGGTCTCCCCACTGATGCCATCCCCTGTTTTCTGGGCTCTTAGGAAGAGAAGGGACAATTCCTTGGTTTCCCTGAGGTTCTGACACAAGCACCTTGCAACACAATTTGCACTTACAAAACCCTGTATTCTTGTTCACTTTCATATGAGCATAATGACTAGAAAAAACTATTTTCCAACCAGCATCTGCTAATTCAAACAGAGCACGATGCCACAGGCTCTCTCAAGAATGCTGAGCTGTTCACATCCATCTTTTATTCCAATAAAAGAGATAAATGGTAACAATAAGCAGCAAGTCTCCAACCTGGCCCTGGTGAGAGAAGCCACTCCTCCCAAAGGATCCCTTTCTCTGATGGAAGTTTCCTCTTTCTGGCATGGCAAGGATTTGGCACAGCAGGACTAAACACCCACCCGGGAAGGGCACAGGCTGATGGTGTTAAACTGGGATTTATTGTCATCACATAAAGCTAGCTGCCAGTCAGACTAGATAAAAATAGCATCTAAAATCATGGAAGTCTTGGAATTAAGTAGCCACAGCTCAGCAGGGTTTTATTAGTTTGCTCTACTGCCAAGCAGCAAAGGGTCTTCTTCACCTCAAGTCTTGAATATGGTACATTTGGGCAACCCGAGGTCCCCCTTGAACCTAAGTTTCATGGCCAAACCATCAAACCAGCCTGGCAACCTCCCTATGAGCTGAGTACAGCTAGAGCAACTCTGGAGCTGCCTGATTCCTCAGTCCACAATGTTCCCAGCCACTGGACTGGGACTTTCTGCATTGGTGAGAACAAAGGCACCTTTTTGTTGGAGCAAAGGGGCAGGAGAGTATTGGTGAGTGAGTGCCGAGCACTGTGGAGGGCACAGGCTCCAGGACAAAGCTGATGGACATACCCAGCCCAGCCTGTGGTGGGGACTGACACTCTGTATTGGCCTGAAGATGTTGTTCGAAGCTGTGGGCAGGGTCCAGTTCTGCAGCAGATACAGAGCTAAGCCCATCCTCATCGCACAGCACCAGCTACAACCAGCCCTTAGGACATGCTCTCCATTGGTGTGAGGCTTGGCAAGCTGCAGAAGTGTCCCACCAAAGAAGGGACTGAGATTCCACAGTTATGAAAGGCAGCTCCGTGTGCTAAGAGACTGTTTTAAAACATTGGGGTTATGCTGGAGGACCTTTAGAGATCATCTAGTCCCAGTCCTCTGCCATGGGCAGGGACATCTTTTTCTGGGATCAAGCACCTGGGCACAGGAGGGCTCTGTTGAACTGCTGCAAAGAGCAATTGGCATCTTCTGCACAGGCCAGATACGACACTCAGATCCCCAGCCTGATCCTGGTGAAGTCACAGTTCATCCACAACCTCTGCATCTCATCTCTAAATGAACTAAATGCAACCTCTGCATCCCACTGAATAAAGCATGGATCAGCACTCTGGCATCTCTGTGGGCTTGGCAGCAGGTCACAGCAGTGCTGGCCCTCACCTTGCTGATCCTTGCTCATGTGAGCATCACAGAATCCTTTGGATTGGGGAACACTTCCAAGGTCATCGAGTCCAGCATGTGACTGATTCCCACCTTGTCACCCAGCCCAGAGCTCTGCGTGCCATGTCCAGTCATTCCTTAGACACCTTCAGGGATGGGGACTCCACCATCTCTCTGGGAAGCCCTTTCCAATGTTGGACAACACTTTCCATGAAGAAATTCCTTTTGATGTCCAATGTGAACCTCACCTGGTTCAGCTTGAGGCGATGCCCTCTCATCCCATCTGTTATCTCTCCTTCTGAACCCTGGTTACAAAGTGTGCCAACTTCAGGTTGCTTCATATGGACCACCCAGTCCAGCTCTACAACCCTTGGAACTGCTCAGGAGGAAAGTCCCGCAGCACTAGTTTGTGGTGTGAGGAGATTTTCTGAGGTCTTAAGGGAACGCTGAAGTAGTGGCAGAGGAAGACTTCAGCTTTCTGGGTGTTGAAGAAGTCAGTGTAGGCTGGGAATGGCTGTGCCAGAAGAGATGCTTCTTCTGCACTAAGTCAGTGAAGCCAATGAAGGACTCATCTCTCCTGGTGGTGGCTGGTGGTATTTTTCCAGCCAGGAATGTTTTGTGCACTTCACAAATGGGAATTAGATGTTCCAACAGTCTGCAAGGTTTGGCTGCTTCTGCAGAGGTAAATACATGCTTAGAGATGGCGAAAGTGGGTATTCCTGAGTTTGCTGAATTCTATGGTCACCTAGAACTCGCATAGTCCATCCTGTCCTTCTGGGACTCATGGAGCAGGTGTCAGGTGAGGCTGTTAACCCTTTCAGCAGCCTGAGGGAAGGGGAGCTGCATTTTGGTGGACCTCCTTCCACCCTGTGATCCCAGGGGACACTCCATGCTCTGTCCCTGATCACCATGGTACCTTTGATCCTCCTCAAGCACAGAGAACCCAGAATTGTGTTGAGGTGATCGATAGGGCCAGTCTGAGACCTTTTTCTCATGCAGGAGGAGTGGGAGGGGGTGGGGTGCCTTAGGACACAGCACAGATTTTGGTGGGTGGGACCCAGCCTGAAATGTCTGCTGTGCCCCACAACTCTCCTTCATTGGTGGCGCTTCAAGAGGTGGGTTGAGCAAGAACCTTTCCTGCCTTTACCCATGTCCTCAACAGAAGGGCAAATTACTCCCTTGTTTGTCTTCCTGGCTCTTGCAGTCCCACTCCAGCTCTTTTTATAGCTCAGGAAGAAGTGCCTTGAGTTTCTGAGTCGTCTTGGAGGCCAAGCACATAAGGAGGAGTCGCAGCTAGAAATAGGGCTGCTCTCTGCTCCTGCATTCCAGATTTTTATTTTTTTTAACTGAAATGTCTGAATTTGAAGAGTCCCATTGCCGCAGGCACGGAACTGGGAACTGTCCACATTTTTTCCATTCACATTGGGTCTTCTTTCTCCATTGCTTTATTTGCAGTGCTCTCACACCAGCCACTGAGCCTCAGGGATGATTTTCCTGGTGAATGGGGTCTGTCAGCTCTGCCTGTGTTTTCTGTAACCCCCAGATTTCACCCCTCAACACAGCTGGTTTGGCAGGAGAACTCTCTGAGGAATTAGTAATGTCTGAGGGGTGGAGGAGCGATCAGGTACCAGCCAAAGCTTCTGAGTGGTGAGCAGAGTTCAGACTAAATATCCAGCAATTTCTGCCTGCAGGGAGGGAAGCAAAATTTTAGCAGCAGCACAGATGCAAATAAACCAGAGTAAAGGAAAGAGGAGAAATTGTTGGACAAAACCTGTGGTTTCCAGCCCATTATTATCTGGGATTTTGGCTATGGTGCTATGCTGGGGCAGGGGCATGGGGGCAGAGCTGCCCTGGGACAGCATCCACAGCATCCTGAGGTTGGCTCCTTTCTCCCACAGGAGCAGGGTATAATTAACTGTGTCACATCTAGACTTTTCCATTAATCCCTTAATACTTGGATACGACTGTGGGGCATATCCTAGCTGCAATCTCCCCTCTGAGAGTTTATTTAGCACAGAACCATTTTGGTTCTGCTACTCCTTGTCTGACAGTTTCCAGAGTAGCATGTGTGTACACCAGCATCTCTGTGAGTTGGGAATGGGACATGCCAGGGAAAAATAAATCTGGACCAAATCTGAACCAGTCTTTCTTCTAATCAGCCATCACATGGAATTGATGATTAGCCAGTATCCCTGTTAGATCTTTTATGATTTTAACCTTTTTCCCTCCTTTTCTGCATCATTCACTAACTCTGAGAGCAGTTACAATCCAACTTCTCTTCCCATCAGCAGGGAAAAGAGATTTTTCACATTGTGGGAATGCTAAGAACTGTGGATTCCTATCAGAGGAGTGAAGTCTGTCGGGCCCTTTCATTGGGCAGTAAGCAAGTTTTGGGTACCCAGTCCCAGCACCTCCAAGGGATTCTTTCTTTCCAGCTGCAGCAGGAAGTGCTGTGATTTCTGCTTGGGGAAATAGCAAGCATCTCATGAATAGGGAATAGGGAATTGAATAGGGAATGTAGTCATGGTGAAGTCTTCTGCTTCTTCTTCCCATGGGTATTTCCATCTTTGGAAGGTAAAGATGGTACTCAACTCCTTCCACAGCAATCCCCGGCTGGTCCCACAGCCTGGGTGTTTCAGGACCTGGATGTTTACTTCTCCCCTGAAGATGTTCCTGGTCCTGTGTTTAGGTTCAATATGCTCTTCCAGAAGGAAGCAGCATTTGGAAATTCCCACCTATTGTCCCCACATTTATTTGTTTTTCTGCCTCACCACAGTACAGCAGAGGAACTGGTCATGGTGGTTGAGCTGTGCTCAGGGCTCTCTGGGTTGTTTTTAATAATATAATACAGCAGATTTCTTGCACATTTTTCTTTATTTATCCAAAAAAGTAAAAAAAAGTCCTGATTCCCTGAAGATGATCGGAACATGAAGGATTTTCTCTGCAGAAGTACTGGGTGCATCTCCCATAGTCCTCAGGCTGGTGCCTGGCTAAGCCATCCATCACCTTCACTGAGGCCACTCTGATTCTCGTGGCTTTTGTGTCCCAGGAGCCTTGTCCCCGTGTCACTCCACCCAACCCTGTCACCTCTCAGCTCAATATGTCCCCAGCAGGAAGATGTGCTGGGGGCCGGGCAGGGGAGTGGGGTGGGGATGGTGAGGACCAGGGTGCCCTGGGCTGGGCTGGGCTGGGCTGGGCTGGAAGTTGCTGACAGCTGCTGAATTGCTGGAAAAGAAGGAAATTGGGTTTTTAGTGTCTCTCAAGAGCCAATTCCTCGTGTTTGGGTGTCCCATATGCCCCTCTGCCAGCGTCGATGGTATTGTGTGTGCTCCTGTGATTTGCATTTGAGAGCAGAGATTTCACTCCCACATTAAACCCCCTGTTTTCCTAGAACAACATGTAAATCCTGGGGCTGCCCTTCCCTCTGCCCTGATGAACTCTAGCAGGGGCATCCCTGGGCTGCAGGATCCTACAGGCGCCCCTCTTCCTACGTTCATCCTGCTGTGGAAAATGTATCATCCTGCTTGTAGAGCCAGAGGAGGCAGGGAACAGAGTGGCAGGCACAGCCCTCCACACCCAGCCCATTCCAATGTGGAATTACACATGGGGGATGCCCCCCATGCCGTGGGGAACCAGTGGCTCCCAGCACAAGGGGCATCCCCTGCTGCTGGAAAAGCTCTTGATGGAGCTGTTTCTTGTCATCTGCGCTTATTCCAATGCCTCCCATCCTTTTTCCCAATGCGTCCAGTAGGCATAGGCATGTTTTGCACACCCAGAGTGTGGTTTCATGCTCTTAGTGCCCCTCCAGCCTCACTGCTGGGGCTGGCCAGAGCAGGACAGTGCAAGCCTTCTCCTTGCCCTCAGTGAGCTGGCAGCCTCCAGGCAGTGATGTTTATTTCCACACAAGGAAAATTAGGAAAACCAAATATTTATATCTCAGGAAGGGATTTTGCAGCCTTTTGTATGGAATCGTGCCTGCTATTCCCTCCTCAATCATCTCAGACAGGCAGCAATAACACATGAAACAGAGTTTCCTTTGTGTGCTGGGTTTTTTTTTCACCTCGGGCTCCACCCTGATCGCCTAGGCCTGCTGGCTCCTCAGGCCCTTCGCACACCCAGGGAGCAGGCAGCTTGCCAGGTGCATCTAGCCGGGCAAAGTTACGGGGCTGTTGTGGGAGCATCACCTGTGGCAGGAGCAGAGACTGTTAAAAGAGCACAAGGAAAGCTTGAACTCACATAGCAGAGAATCCTGGAATGGTTTGTTTTGAAAGGAGCCTTAGAGACCATCTCGCTCCACCCCTTGCACTAGACCAGGTTGTTTCAAGTTCTACTCAGCCTGGCCTTGGACACTTCCAAGGATGGGGCAGACACAGCTTCTCTGGGCAACCTGTGCCTCACTGCACTCATAGGAACAATTCCTTCCCAATATCCCATCTAATTCTGCTGTCTGGCAGTGTGAAGCCATTTCCATGTCCTGTCACTCCAGGCCCTTTTCCAAAGTCCTTGTCCAGCTCTCTTGGAGTCTCTTTAGGCAGAGGAGGGGGCTCTAAGGTCTCCCTGGAGCCTTCTCTTCTCCAGGTGGACACTGCAAGGTATCCCAGCCTGTCTCCAGAGCAGAGGGGCTCCAGCCCTCAAGGTTCACCCAAAGGGTTTTATCCTGGCACTAGTGCCTATGAGGGGATATCAGGCAGGGAATTTACTGTGTCATTTTTAGCTGTCATTTGGACTGCTATTTACTCCAGCATTTTCCCCCTCGAGCTGAACTGGGCACCCCGATCTTGCTGGGTCTGCTGGGAGGGAAACCAGCCAGCCCTTGACCCCTCTGCAAACCCACAGCTCTCCGGAGTTCCACAGCCCGTCTGGCAAGCAGCTGATGGGGACATGGGGAGTTGAACGGGGTCTCGGTAGCCAGGTGTGGGAAGAGAGCTGGAAAGTGGTTTCTGGGGCCAAGGCAAGCAGCCAAACCTGTGGGAGCACTGGGAGGAGGCAGCATTTCTGTGAGCCAGCATTGCTTGCTCTGCTCCAACCTCCCCCTGCAACCACGCGGCACTTAAATATGAACAAGCTCAGGGCTGGAAACTGTCCCCAAGCTGGAAGTATGTTGCATATTTCCTATAAATACCTCAGCTGCTGCATATTAGCCAGGGGCAGGCGCAGCACCCTCATGCCCCCACAGCCGTAGCACTGCTGGCCAGGGGCTGGCCTCATAGGAGGTGGTATGGTGCAGGGAAGACCCGTGCTGTGGCATTTCCCAACCTATTGCATCCAGTGATTTCACTTCAGGCGAGTTTGTTTCCCCTTTGCTACGTATCTGCAACAAAACTGTTCACACTTAGGACTTGTAGGAGGTGCTGAGGTGTGTGTGCATGTACTGGAGCATCCACACAGCCTCCTGCTCCCCTGTCCAGGTTCACATGGATGTAAAGCTCAGGAGAAGGTTTGGGAAGCTCCTGGGAGGTGGTTATGGGCTGGGCACTGAGCTGAGCGATGCACTTGACATTGACAGGCTCTGCTGTCTCAATTCAAGGGGCAAGCAAAAGCAGATAAATAAAATGATTCTTCTGATGGGGCAATTGAAAGATCACCTGAGGCAAATGTTTGGAGATTCATGAGGGCCTTGCTATGCTTTGGGGGAGGGAGGAAGGCACCTGAGGGCAGACGCTGAATGTGTTTTGGCACTGTGCTTAGTGTGAAGCCTCAGCTCCCCATTTATGAAGTCTCCAGGGTAGAACTTGGCAACTTTAAAAGGAAATGAGTGGGAGATGTGTTTTATGGCTTTAAACTGAAAGAGAGTAAGTTTGGATTGGGTATTTGGGAGGAATTCTTCCCTGTAGGGGTGGTTGCCCAGAGTAGCTTGGCTGCCCCATCCCTGGATGTGTTCAAGGCCAGGTTGGATGGGGCTTGGAGCAGCTTGGGCACACAGCAGGCGTGGAATGAGATGGGCTTTAAGTCCTTTCCAGCTCAAGTCATTCTGGGATTCTATGATTTATCAACCATCTTCTGAGTCACTGGTGACACTGATCAGGTATGGAAGAGCTTCAAGCAGAGAAAGAAGGACAAAGTTGTTGATTGAGGGGTCAGTGGACTCATGGCTGGGGATAAACATCTCCATGGATGGGGAGAGCTGCTGGGGGCATTGACCCGTGTAAACTTTGGAGCTTGCAAGGTGGTGGGTGACATGGGAGCTCTGGTCCCTGTGAACCCAGGGAGCAGCAGTGGTCAGACATGGCAGGATGAGCCACTTCCCACTGCAGCTGTCTTCTTTGCTGATCCTGTTTCCTTCTGGGCGTTGGCTCATCTCAGTGGTGTCAGCGTGAGGCAAGAAGGAAGTGACACCACAGCAAAGCATTTTTTTGTGCAAAGAGCCAGCCTGGGGTTCTTAGGAGGGTACCCAGATAACCTGCATGTAAGGATGGGACTGCAGGGAACCCAGGACACATCTGCAGTGATGAGCAAGTTGTCCCATTAAGTGTGAGCTTAAGTGTGCAGGTTTACATCCCACTCCCATGATTCACCTGTGTCAGCCCCTTACCTCCCTCATGGTCCTACATTTCTTCCCCATGTCTAATCTGACCTAACCCTTGTTCAGTTAAACATCATTGTCCTGTGCTGGGACCCCAGAAGTGCAGGCAGCTCCCAGGGGGTCTCAGAAGATGCTTGACTTTTTGGGCTGTGAGCACACATGGCTGGATCATGTCTCATTTGTCACCCGCCAGAATCCCCCAGTCATCTCCATCCATCCATCCATCCATCCATCCATCCATCCATCCATCCATCCATCATCTATTAAATCAGTAAAGGTAGAATATACTGAATCACTATAGAATCAGTGGATCCAGGATATGGAGGGCCTGCAAGTGGAGATGAGAGGACAACATTGGGGGTCATTGGTGGGGGTAAATGGCCCCATGGATGGAGAGAGATGCTGAGGATGTTTATCCTCACAGATCTCTGGAGTCCCCCCAGACCTCCCTAGTCTGTGGTGGCACTAGGGATTGCCATGGCCCAGGTCCATGATCTTGCCCTTGGCCTGACAACCTCATGAAGTTCCCATGGATCCATTGCTCCAGCCTGTCTAGCTCCTTCTGGATGCCCTCCCTTCCCTCCAGCCTGTCGATGGCACCACTCAGCTCAGTCTTACCCTTTCTATGGGTTCCCAGCCCTCCACACCAGGTTGGAACCAGGAGTTTCATCTGCCTCTGGTTTGGATGGGAGGATCTATCTACCTGTCTCCTTGCAGCATTGGCAGGAGCTGGAAGCAGGAAGGGGAAGAATGCTGCTTACCCCACCCCTCTCTTTCCCCTTTCCCTCTTGCGTTTTTAATCCCATTGGCATTGTATTGCTGCTCTGTGAGCTCCTGCTCACCTTGGAGCAGCCCCACTGAGCCATGTTCCATGGGGGTGTGCGATTGCTGTAACACCAACAGGGATGGATTGAACAAGGAGCTAAAAATGCCAAATGATCAATAATGGCACCATGAACCTGTTGTTGTTTTTTTTTTTTTTTTTTAAAGAAAAATCTCTATATTGACAGCTCAACCAAGTGGCTTCCAGTAAAGGCAGGAGGTTTAATGGAGCTCAGCTCCCTGCTCACACACTGGACTAGTGGCAGCTTCACCTGCACCCACACCCCTCTCTCCATGAGGATCACCGTGGTCTGCCCTGGGAGCCCTTCTGGATCTCCTGCCTGGGATGATGTGGAAGGGCTGCTCTCCTCCCTGCTCACCATGCTTACCAGTCGTGGTGAGCAGCTGGGGGAGCTTGGTGTTGAAGTAGCCCCTGGGCTGCCCACTCCTGTCTGCTCCATGCCGGCACAGCCCTGGGCGCAGCCGCCAGCCCTGGCCACATGCCTGCTTCAGTCTGATCTGCTTTTTCCTCTCGCTTTCACATATCCAGGAAACTGCAGCATTACAAGGATTTGAAAATGGCCTTGAGCTTTTTAAGCACCACTCCCAAGCGGATATTTTTCCTAAATCAAGATTTGCAAAGGTATCTGGGCATTAGCCAGCCAGGGGGATTTCCAGAAGTCTTGGAGCAGCCAAACACCCTTTAAATCTACCTCCATGCAGTGCAGGGTTGGGGCTGGAAATAGCTGTTTCACCAGGACTATGACCATTTGGGGATATTTTTACATCACCAGTGTCAGCATGAGGATTTTCCAACGTTATGAGGATTTTCCAAACGTTGTTCATCGATGGATCTCTTTGGAAAAATCACAGTGGGCTGAGTCCTGAGGGATTTGGCTGTGCTGCAGTATCTGGGTCCAGAGAAACTCATCACACCTCCAGCTCCTGCCAGTGCTGTTCCATCCCTGTATCCTGACTAATCCATGATGTGGTGCTGAAAGTGGGGAGGGTGCTGGGTGCAGGTCTTGGCTCTGCTTTGGAGATACATGGAGTAGTGCAGTAAAGCCAATCCCTGTTACAATGTTCTAACATTCCACTCAGTGGGGTAAAAAGCCATTACCACCAATATGGTGACAGCAAGGTGGGCTTTTCCTCTAAGTCTCACTATCCCAAACACCCCCAAAGGCCATCATTCACCCTCTGCTCCTAAAATGCAAGCTCCTCACACAGCCAGTGCAGCTTATCCAGCTCCAAGGACCAGACACCTAACCCAGCCTCCTCAGCACATCCCACAAGGGATTGCTTCAGGGCTGGAAAGCTGCTGGAAAAAACTGAAACCTGAAAAAACAGGCAATAAATAGTTTTCTAAATGCTTGGTGGTTTTCCCAGTGAGCCTGATATTCTCCCGAGAGCTCTGAAAATGTCAGGATCCTGGAGCTCCCATATCAGAGCAATGCTTCAGCAGCATTAGGCAGGTGTAAGCCATGGAGCAGGATTACTTTATTGTGAGCTGGGGAGGTGGGTTTAAACTGCTGCTGCACTGGAGGACCTGGGAAAAAAATACCATTCTCTGAGGAAAATTAATTTAGTAGTCTGAATCCAAGGAGCTGGTTGAGAGCACAGCCCTGGTTTGGTTCCTCCCCTTGAGGAAGACTTGCGAAATACAGAGAGATCAAGAAGGAGCAACAGATATTATTAGTCATCCGGGAGGGAGGCGGCTGCAGGGGAAGAGGGTTTTTAGTGGAGTATTTTTAGATGTGGTAAAATGAACAGAAGGAGAGGAAAAAAGAGGGAAGGAGACCTTTGAGAGGCACGTAAATGCTCCCTGGAGCAGCTTGGCCCGGGCTTCCCACTCCCATCCTGAACATCAGCTCAGGCAGAGATTTGCCCCAACAGAAATCAGAGATGTAAAAGCAATAGAAGCCAAAGCCTTAGAAAGTGTTTCTGAGGAGCCTTTCTGGGCTGCAATGACAAAAGGTCACACTTGCTGAGATATTTCACCTTAATTCCCATCATTTTAATGGGAGGTGACTGCTGAAATAGAGTTTAAAAGCTGCTTGCAGATCCTCCGGCAGGTGGGGGAAGATGCTGAATGTCTCTTCGTTTTTCATCTGTCGTGATCCAAACCACACATATCATCCTGGAAGCTGGCAGGAGAGTCATGGAGCTGCAGGAGGGTGGAGGATGCTTCCAGGGTGGAGAAAAGGAGCTTGGAGTGAAGCACCCAAGAAAATTCAGTACAGCCAGGGGGAGAGAAGGGATCTGCAGGTCTCCAGATCAGACCAGAGGATGATGAATGAAGGCCCTCCAGGGACAGGGTGAAGCAAGGAGCTGCCTCCCCCTGGTTCTCCAGGAAAGCAGCCCTCACTTTGCCTTCCCTATTCCCTGTGAGGAAGGCAGGGATATTCTGTGTATCCCTCGCTCTTCATGGGAGCACCTGGGAATAACCCAAGAGCACCCTGGGGCCAGGAATGCCTCTTCACTCTCACAGTGATGCAGTGAACTCTCCTGGGAAGAGCATGAAATTCCTTCCACTTCAGTGGATCCCTGAAGTGGTGGGAATTTGTCCCCTTAGGCTGCAGCAGCCTGTCAAGCACTGGATTGGTTGGATGCTGTCATATCTGCTTGGTGCTTACAACTTTCCTGGCCTGTCTGGAACGGAGGTTTCCCTTTGCTCTGAGGACCCTCCAAAAATTGCTTTTAGGTTAATTTCCAGATTTTCTCCTTAAGCTGCCTTGGTCTGATTTTTGCCCCCTGGCTGAAGCTCCCCCCATGCTGTGAACCCAGGTGGATTTGGAGCTCTCTGCCTTTGCCCCAAGTGTTTCCTGGTGGTGTCCAAACTGTGGGCTTTGCCAGCTGGAGCAGCTCAGCCATGAGGAACCACACTGCAGGCATGGCCTCAAATACTTGGATATCCCGGCTCTGCAGGAGACCCTGGATACCTTCCCCCTGAACTGAGCACTTTGTTCAGGGGGGAGGTGGTCTGAAAACTTGATTTGGAAAATTAAGGTTAATGATGATGACCTGATTTTAATTTGGGGGATTGAATAGGGATGCTGGGAGCACAAAGCCTGTGAGTCGGGGGTAGGCAGTCAGGTATGGCTGCAAGCGGATTCCAGTGGCATTACAGCATGTCACCAGTAACTATGAAAAAATGGATGTATCCTGCTGTTGCTGCATAAAGGGTTACGGAGCAGTGAGAGAAAAACAGCAGCAAGGCAACTCCCTTGCTTGGTGCAGGAAAGCAAGAAAGAGTGCAGTTTATTAAAGAAAGCTATTCCTTTTTATAATACAGTTCGTGCAAAACAAAATACAGACAATTCATTGGGCAGAGAAAGAGACACCTCTTGTCCCAGGCTTTCTCACGGATCCAGCAGGTGTTTATCTATTGTTATGATTCTTTCTCTCGTGTTTACAGTAGAGACAGAGGCCCTAGCTTGGGAAAGGTCCCAGTTAGGCCTGAGAAAGTTTCATTGCCTGAGAAAAAGACTCAGACCCTGTGAGAAAGGCCTGGCTGAAATCTGCCTAGGCCTGCAGCAGTGTCCACATCCTGCTTATTATTTTAGAGGTTATTTTCTCTGAAGTGACATAGTAGAGAAAGTCCCATCCATCCTGTGCATGTGGGAGGGACTGGGTTTAGTTCAGATCCTCTTTGGGTTTCACTGTGCTCTTTGCATACCTGCCATAAGGTCTCTTCATGCAATTGAGCCATTAATACTTGAGGATCAAGTACTGATGACAGCACTGTGGCCTCTGGATGCTGTGGCTTGGCACCTCCGGGGCATTCTGGGGCAGCAGGAAGTAGTGGTTGTGGCACCAAGTTCAGAGTGATGCTAAACTCAGCTAAGGGGGAATTAATTAATTCCAGGATCCCTTTAAGCTGGAGGGAATGCTAGGCTGGAGGGTGGGCTGCACAGCAAGGATCCAGGCTCTCACTATTCATGTTGAGAACACAGTTGGGAGTTGCTCACTGAGGGGCTTCACTGCTGGGAGGACACAAAACCTGGCCCCACGATGGCACCTGTGACGGGAGCAGGTACCCTCCATAGGGGCATGTGCCTGCCCTGATTGCAGAGCATTGATCCATGCTCATTCCCAGGTTCAGAGCAGCATCCAGACTCTGCTCCTGAAGGAATTTGGCTGCTGCTTGAAACCATCTGGTCTAGCAAAATACATTTAGTCCAGCAAAAAAACCTGTGAGCTGTGTGCTCTGAGACAAGCAGCACTGCCGAGCGGTGCTCTGTCCATCTGGCTGTCCATCCCAGGGATCTCACATGGGCTTTAACAACTACCCAAGGAAAACAGAACCTGGACTTGGCCCTAAAAGCTCCCCCAAGGCTGGGATGAACTGGGTGGTTGCAGAGCTGGGTGTTGGGGGAGTGCAGGGGTGGCAGTGATCTGTCCCCACAGAGATGTGGGATCCTGTTATCTCATTAAGAGAGGCCAAGTCACCATCCCAGAGTGAATGGCTGAGGCGTGACTAGACTTCAGTAATCCCGAGGGATTAGTGTGTTGGATTACTGTGTTGCCTGGGTTGGCCCTGCAGCAGCACTTTGTTCTTTGTGCTCTGAAGCATCTCCTCCACTGGCAAGCCAAGGGCCTGGGCAGTGCTTTGGAGTTGCTTTTAAGAGATTCACTGAGTGATAGAAGTATTGTTTGGGTTTCTTTTGTGCCTCCCATCAGAAAATGTTCCTTGAGCACAAGGAGGAGCTGGGAAAAACCAAAATCCTCCTGCCTGGATGCTTTCCTGTCTATCCAGGATGGTCATGGTGGTCAGTGAGCTGTGCCTGCCTGGCCACGGGACGGGCTTTGACCAGGGGCTTGTTACCAAGCTTGTTACGCTGGTTTAATTGCTTTTGTTGTTGGAACCAAGACGCTAGCAGCCAAGTGGGCTCTGGAACAAGGGAACCCTGGGCAGGTCCCAGACAGACCTACGGTAGCTTCACCCCCAAGCACAGAGATGGCGCAGAGGATGGAGCAGGGGAATTGACAGGGAATGGACCAGGGGGCAGATACAGGGATAGGGAGTCTTTTATAGGAAGTAAAAGAGGGGCCTGGCAGTGGAGTAGAGGGTCAGGCAGTGGGGGAATGAATTAATTAATTAGGGGATGGAGCAGGAGGGTGCAGGTGGTACAAGGGATGAGGCAGAGAATGGGGCAGGAGGCCAGGGATGGGGGAGCATATCTGGCAGTGGCGCAGGGGTTGAAGCGGGCATCTAGCAGTGAGGCAGCAGATGCAGCAGGGCGGCAGAGCTGCGCAGCTCCCCCCCCGCCCACCGTCTGGTCCAGCACCACCCTCTACCGCTGCCCCGAAGCGGGAGCGGGGGCGTGGCGGGGGTGGGCGGGCACGGAGGGCGGCACGCCCGGGGGGCGTCCCGCAGAACCGCCCGCCCCCCGAGGGTTCCTTTGTTATTTCGGCCGAGCGCCGCAGCCGCGCCCCCCGCCCAGGCTGCGACGCCCCTCGCGGGAGCGTGCCCCGCACCCTCCTCACCCTCCTCACCCCCCCATCACCCTCGCCCTGCTTCCGTCGCCCCGCTCCGCCGCCGCTGCCCGCAGAACCTTCCAGCGCCGCCGCCCCGCAGGGTCGCCGCCATGGGCACCGCGCCGCGCTGAGCCCGAGCCCCGAGCCCCCGCCATGGAGCTGGGCAAGGTGGTAAGTGCTCCTCGGGGACCCTCGCGCCCCTCCGCGGATCGCATCCAGGGAAACTCCTTCCCGGGGCAGTTCGCTACCCTCGATACCGGCTGTTCCCGAAGGAGCATCGCGGGGATGATTCGTGTGGCGGCGGGACCCGGCAGCGGGTATGGGGGGCTCGTCTCCGTGGTGTTGCGGAGCTCCCCGTGCCGCTGCGGCCGAGGCGGCTCCGCTCCCACACGCCCGTGTGAGTCGTGTTCCACCAATCCCCGGCTCGGCCGGGTTCAGGCCCTTGGCACCCGTGTCCCCATGGGCGTTGGTGTCCCCGTGCATCCGTGTCCCCACGAGCACTCGTGTCCCCATGCATCCATGTTGCCATGTCCCCACACACCTGTATCGCCATGCGCCTGTTTCCCCGTGCCCAGTGCTGCTGTCACAGCTCCTCCGGCCCGTGGAGACTGCCTTGAGCCCCGGTAGAAGGAATGGAAACAAGTTTGGGGCAAGAAGTGGGTTTTTGTAGGGACTGTTCCTACAGGGAGCATGTTCACCCCTGCACTGCTCACCTGGGAAGAGGGATTTGGCTTTTCCCGGTGCTCCAGCAGGTCCCTCAGATGCAGCATTGAGCCCACGTGGCCGCGGCTGCTCTTGGCACCATTGCGGAATCCAGACATCCTGGGGGATAACGGAGGAGGGATGCCCCATCCTGCTCCCGCGAGTTGCTGCTCACCCAGAAGCATTGCAAGGAACAACTTCCACCAACACCAGATCCGAGCTTAATTTTGGAGTATCCTGCTAAGGCAATAAGCACTGCCATGTTCCTGCTGGGGTGACACTTCCCAAGAAAGGGGGGTCCTGGATGACAGATGATCATAGAAATGCACATCTGGATGAGCTCCTTGCATCTGCTCCCCAAATCCTCCATCCTCACTCCCTTATTTCTTCCTGTTCCAAAAAATGCCCAAATATTTGCGTCTGCTGGGAAGCAGAAGACTCTGGTCAGCATGACTGGGAATGTTTCAGGAACGTTTGAAGGTGGTGGAAGACCTTCCTGGACTGCTGACTCTGTCAGACACAGCCACACTCCCTCCCCAGACAGAAATCACCACTGCTGGAAGAGATTATCCTGGCGTAAAATCCCCATTTAAAATTAAAAGCCTGGTTATCAGGGCAGCTCATGGGAAAGCTCCAGCCACAGCCGAGCCAGCTGGGCATTTGGGGTGGGGTTGACAGAGTGCCCTGAGCAGTAATTAAGTGAGAAGAGTAACAAGTGGATGTGCATGTTTTATTGAAGGGTTGCAGATCCTCGGGTTCTCCCTGGATTTCTGCCTCTCCTCAGATCCAACCCCCTGTGATGGGCTCTGGTTGTGCCCTAGGGTCAGAAGTGCTGGGCAGTGGTAGCCTGGGCTCTGAAGTTTACAGTGTCAATTTCCCCCAGTTGGTCCCTGTGAGGTCTGGATTTTGTAGCCTTGCTTTTTGCCAGCTGTTCTCCCCAGAATTGCTTCTTACCATTCTTCTTTTCCCCTAAGGTTTATCAGTGTATTGGAAAAGTCCACATTCCTTAAACCGGTTTTAAAAATTCCATGTCCAAATAAATAAACTGCATTAAGTTGTTTATGGCTGGAGGAATCCAGTTGTCCAGCACTGCAGGTGCTGGTTCCTTGTGGTGGGCAGTGATGTGTTCACTGTGGTGAAGTCTCATTTCTGGGAGCCAAAGTCTCCCTGGGATCATTGCAGCTCTCCCCTGATGGTATTGAGTGTCTCACTGGAGCCTCCTTTGCCTCGAAGGTGGAGGAGCAATTGGATCACACTGTCTCATCCTACCGCATCTCCCCTGATGGTGTGGAACTTGGGATTTTCACTGGAGGCTCTGGAAGAGCCAACAGTGGGTCAATTCCTTGCCAGAGCCAGGTCTCTGCCAAGAAGAGCATCGTGGTCATGCCACTGGATTCCAGCGTGGCTCACAGAGCCTGTTGCCATCTTCCTGGTGACTCTGTTTTGGGGTGTTGCATGTGCAGGCTATGGGAAAAGATGACCCCAAACACCTACAGTGGTATCACTTGGGGTTCAGGGCTGTCTCTTGGTCCTCCCCCTGCTGGCATCTGGGCTGGTGGCATCAGCATCTCCTCGTGGAGAGGGACATCTGAAGCCACCACCACTGGGAGTGACCCTGATGGATGCAGTGAGGTTTTGGCATCTCTGTCACTGGAATGTGTCATTGATTTGGGGAAAATGATTGTTTTTATGGCCCAAGCAATGGGAAATCTGAGGGTTGTGTCATTTTGGAAACTGTTTTCATCTGGAGGAAGCAGGAGGTGAGAAGAGCAGCATCTTCCAGGATATGCTCACACTGGACAAGCCTGGACAAGGAACTTCATCCCCAGAGCAGCTCCAGGACATAGCCAGCCAGGAGAGGAGTACTTGTCTTCCAAACTCATGGATTCAGCAGCAGATGCAGCTCAATAGCCTGGATTAAGTGGTAGGAAGGTATTTTTCACATCTCCTGACTCCCTGCTCCCAAGAAGCCTGTGGGACTGAACAGAAAGACAGGTTGAGCATCTTCCTGTCCAATATGTAGAAATATATCCCTGGATTTTACATCCCATGTGACTGCCTTCCTGCCTCCCTTTCCCTCCAGCTGCTGGCAGGCACAAAGCCAGGCTTGTTTCCTGTTCCTACTGCTGCCAAGCATGGGGGGATCACAGCCACCCCAACTGTTCCCAGGAGCGGAGCATTGACCACCCCAGGTGTTATCCAACTGGCTTTTTTCCAGGATTTTGCTGAACAAAACCATTCCTTGAGTCCCATCGAGGCTGGGATTTGACATTAGCTGCTGGAGTTGGGTGGTGAATGAGAGATGTGCCCTTGGGAGTGTTCGCCTGCTTCCCGTGTCCTGCACGCCTCCAGGACCTGAGCCAAACTTTGCTTTACCGGGATTTTCATTTTGATTAAGCCCATGGATTTTGTTTGCAGGCTTGTTGTAGTCAAGTCTTCCTGCTCACTCCCTTCTCTGAAGCTCCTGCGTCTGCAGGGCTTGCGAGTGGTTTTCTGGAGGTACACGCCATCCCGGCTCTCCATTTATAGAAAGGAATTACAGAGAAATGAGGGAGCATTACTAAGAGGATTTGCACTGAGACTTACTCAGTTTCTCCAAATAATTTGCAGTAGCTCTGGATTCTTTAATCAACACTAGTTTCCTTTTGGAAATGAAAGAAGCGGGAAGGCGTTGTGCTGCTTCTGAGCCAAGCTTGGCTCTTTGCCTCCAAATGGGAAATTTTGCCTTCAGAGAGTGAGAGCATAATGTGGGGAGAACTGATGGGGAGTGTGTTTGGCAGAGGGAAGTGTGTGTGTGTGTCAGGGCTCAGAAAGCCTCTGTCATCCTGACCCTTTTCCTCCATGCAATTTTGGGCTCCTCTGTCTGGAGCCTGCAGACACATGCCCAGAGAGGTGATATGAGACCTGTCCGTGGGTCGCCCCAGTGTGGAGCTGTTGATGTCTTTGCCCTGCTGTGGAATCTCCTTGTGAGAAAGGCTGGGCACTTCAGAGGTTGGGAATTCCTGTGGGACATAGCTCTGGTGGCCTGTGAAGCCATGGGCAGTAGACCTTCCACAGGTTTCTGGGAATCCCCTTGGTGTTGCAGAGGGAGGAAAAGACTATTGGAAAGATCCCATTGCTTGGGGATAGATAGTCCCAGACTGCTCCTCTCCCAAATGGCCTGTGCCTTTCCATGCACACGCCAGTGGAGTTTCCTCACCCTGCTCAAGTGGCACTTAGAAAGTTAACAGTGCATTCCTTGCAGCTTTCCCAGCCCCAATGTCCTTCCCAGCCCTTGCAGCATCCGTGGAGCCACTCCCCAGCCCGGCAAGAGCCCCATGCCCAGCCCCGCCCTAGGTCCTGTTCCACTGAGCTCAGTCTCATATCCTGGCCCTGTGGCTCTGTCAGGGTGGCTGGATGACAGTGTCACCCTCGCACATGTCCTTATGCAATGGACCCCTCTGGACTGTCCTCCCACTTCCCGCCTGGCCTGTTGCACAAGAGGAAACTCTGGGGTTTCCTGTCCTAGCAGCAGGATAAGGGTGTGGGACTGCCCCATGCCCCTGATGTCCTCTGCCCTGTTCACGAAACTGGAGTGGGGCTGGCAGTGCTGCCCAGATGTGTCCTGGTGGGTTAGAAGTCACCCTTATAGGTTGTAAGCTCATAATTAAATTAAAATTCTATCAACTGCAGATGTGGGATGGTAGTGGGGAGTGGCATGTCTAAGGGTGAAAGACCCTCTGTGGGGAAGGAGTCTGGACTTGCTGTCCCAAATTTCCCTCTGTTCTGACCCAATTTTGCAGCCAAATCACCCTCCCTGACTCTGCTTGTCCCCAGGAGGTGACAGTTCCAGCCTTGGTCTCCTGCTGCTGCTCTGTGCTCTCCCAGTTTGCTGATGTGGGCGCTGCCAGAGACACTGTTATGGCCATTTGGGCATGTCCCAAGTGGCTCCTGGGATGGAGCCCCTCCCTGCACTTCTGGGGATACAATGTGAAAGTGGAGTGTCTACAAGTACACCCAGAAAGTGAGATCCATCTTTTCCTCTGAAACCTTTCTGCTTTCCAGACAGATGTGCGTGCTTCAAATGGAGTTGAGGAACTTGGGGATGGATGCTCCAGCTGGTCCCTGCCTGGAGCCAGGGCCTGCTAGCTCACATCACCCTTCCACTGTGTCTCCTCACTCTGGGAGGTCACTGGAGCCTCCTTGTTTGGAAAAAGCTGTCCTTGCTTTGCTGGGAAAAGCTGGCACAAAAGAGCAGTTAAACTGGAAACTCCATTTCTGGCTTTCTCAAGGACACAGCATGGCTTCGCTCCGGAGACCCCCCCTGTTCCAGTCATTTAAGGACTGCAGGAGCGGCTTTGAGATAGTGGTGCCTACATCCTGCCTCTGGCTATGAGCTTCTGCTCCCCAGCTCTGGCTTTGCATTTGGCTTTTTCCTTGTGGTCCTTGAAGTGGAATGTGCATTCAAATGCTGGTCCTGGCACTTCTCACTGTGTCGGCTGGTTCATCACAACTGTCCTAACAGTCTTGGGGGCTTTGGTGCTGCAGATTCGGATTTTGGATGAGGACAAACTGCCCCTGGAGCTGGATCCATGACATGTGTCACAGATGACTGTTGGGATGCAGGCATCCTGCTCCAAGCCTCTAGGACATGGGCATCCCTCTCCAGACTGGCAGACGCCCCTTCCCAAGCATTTTTTAAATGCTGAATTTAATTTCATGGTTTTCCTGACAAGGGGCTGTGGCTGCTGGGACAGGCAGAGCTGCAGAGGTGACTTCCCACTCTTGTCCTCATGTGCTGGGAGCCTGTAGTCTCCATCCAGCCCCTCAGGAAGGAATGGATGGGTCTCTCCACTGCTGATACTCCTTTCAGCTCTCCTTAAAAAACCAACCTGAGATCCAGGTTCTGCTCTGGGTGCCTGGGATGGGTGTCTTGCAACTGCCAATTCGGGTCCCCTGACACTTCAGTATGAGCCTCCTGCATCTTGCTGATGACCTCTTATGTCACCGCCATGATCCTTACTGGTCACCACCCAGAGCCAATAGAGATGGGGCTGCAAACACCACAGTGTTTGGCAGTGGCACCCCTGCAGCAGAACTGGCTCATACTGAGACATCTGGACAGAGTTTCAGCTAGGGGTATGTTTGGCTCTGCGTTGAGGGTGCAGCTGAGTCTTGTCTGTCTCAGGCCATCATTATTCCTCTGCCAGCTGGCACATGTTTTGGTGGCAGAGGGACTTCCTGGGGGATTTGTGCTGTACCCCACTACATCTGGGGCTCCTGTGGGCCCCTCCAGACCCGCTCAGCACAGACTCACCAGGGTCCGTAGAGATGAAGGCATTTGGGGCACATCAGAGAGTGCCAGGAAGCAGGGTTGCAGCAAGGATTGTAGTGAGAAAGGCATTGAAATTAATATCACAGCTTTAGTTGCTTTATATCAGTAATGAGCTACTTCTGGCAGTGCTGAGGCAGACGGTTCCTTCCCTTGGCAGTGGGATGTTCATAGAAGCAGGTATCAAGGAAGCACTTGGTGATGTGTGAGCTAGGGGAGAGGATGACCCTCAGCTGGCATCTTTGTGTCCCCATGAAGGATCAGAAATGGGGTAGAGTTAAAAATCCTGCCTGGAAAATGCTTCCAGTGGCTGCCTTCCATAGGATGAATGGTGGCTGGCTGTGCTCAGGCTGCTCAGCGTGGACTCCCCAGGGTCCTCAGTGGCAATGAGTGGCAAGTCCTGCCTGTGGGTTCCATTCCTGTCCCTCTAATCCATGGAGCAGCCAGGATCTTGCCATACAGCCCTGGCAGTGCTTTTGCCATCCCGCTGCCCAATTTTTGGTGTCCCCCAAATTATCCTCCCCATTCAGCATCCCAAAAAGTAGGGTAGGAGCTGCTGCCCACAATCCAAAGGCAGGGGAGGGATTTGCCTTCCCTCTGCCTGTCCCACCACTCTGAGGGCAGCAGAGGGTTCTTTGTGGGCACTGCTTTAATTGCTTCATTATTATCCAGAGTAAATGAGCCCTGGCAGCAGCTGAACCTGGTGGATGCCAACTGCATCCCAGAAAGGCATCCAGGAAAGGTCAGCATCCAGCTGGCACAAGCAGGGACTGGGGACCTGGATGGGACCCAGCCATTGCAGAGCCAGAGGGTCTCAGTGAGCAAGGGGGAACTGTGAGGGAGCCTCAACCCTTCCCATCTCACCCCTGCTATTACTTCTCTCTTGCAGACCGTCAGCATCAATAAGGCCATTAATGCACAGGAAGTGGCTGTCAAGGAGAAACACGCCAGGAATATCCTTCTCAAAGCTGGCCATGGGACAAGGAGTGCGGGAGCAGGGCTGGGGCTGCTTGGAAAAGGGGCAGCATCAAGAGGGTATGTGAGGAGAGATGCCCAGGATGCTGGGAAGGCTGGGACTTATTGGATATTTTTCCAGCATGGCACAGGGTCCCTGCTGCTGCTGTCACAGCCTTTGAATGCTGGTGGGTGCCCAGGCTGGTGTTCCCAGCATAGCCATCCCAGAAGAAGGCTGGAGGGGAAGGTGCCCACAGCAGATTGGGATGCTGCCACCGAAAGTGCATCCCCAGCATCGCAGCAAGGCATGTGGGAAGGCTCAGCAGAGGCACAGCCCCAGCCTTGCATGTGCCATGGTATTCCCAGAGCAGGACTTGGGGGTGGGGGGAAGAGGGTGGCTTGTGCCCCTTTGGGGACAGAATATGCCTAGGCTGGTCATCATTAGCTCCCTGTGGTGGCCTGGCCCCCCTGAGCTCTGTGCGTGCAGCTGTCTTTGAGTGTCCATTCTCCATCACCAAAGGGCAGAGTAGTACTTCCTTGACCACTGGCACCATGCATCCTGGGCACACACCATGAGAAGGGAGCACAGACCTTCTGGTCAGTGGTGAACCGGCTGCCGCTGTCTGGCAATGCCGTGCTCTGCTGGAAGTTCTGCCATGTCTTCCACAAGCTCCTCCGGGATGGACATTCCAATGTGAGTGCCCAAAGCTCAGCTTGGAGCCAAATCCTTTCCCCTGCAGGGCGGCATCGGGTGACGGGAGATGCTGGAGGGTCAGTGTCCTGGGGGATCAGTTCTGGCTGGGGACTGGAGTACTCCCAGAGGAGGGTTGGTGTCTTAGGGCTTGTTCCTGAGTAGGGCCTGGAGCTGGAGCCCTCCTGGAGGGTTCGTGTCCTCCTGGGGGTCAGTTCTATATGGACACCAGTGCTGGAGCTCTCCCAAAGGGTCAGTGCCCTCCTGCAGGTGAATCCTGGGTCCCAGAACCCTCCTGGTGCTGGCCTGCCCAACCCCCAGTGCCATCAGCAATGCCAGTGCCAGAGGAAACTGCTCAGCGCCTGGCAATGGCCTTGGTGCAGAAACCATCGGCAAATATCCTCCTTGGGGAAGTGGAGGCATTCAGGGCTGGTGGTGACAATAAAGGGTTGGGAGTGCATCAAGACCTCCCATTTGTCACCCAGTTTGTGGTTTCGAGTATGGAGCACCATGTTCTGGTGCTCTGCCTGCTGATTGTCACCATCATTCCTCCAGGTCCTGAAAGACTCCGTGCGATACAAGAATGAGCTGAGTGACATGAGCAGGATGTGGGTAAGTGACCAACTCTGCCAGCCATGGCGGGGAGATCCCGGGGGTGCCTTGGCCAGGCTGGGAGGTTGTAGGCTTGGGGGGGTTCCCTCCCCAGGAAGCAGATCACAGCCATGGCTGACCTGTGGCTGTCATCACCTGCCTGGGCTGGGTTTCAGTCAGATTCTGTGTTCCCTTCCACCAAAATCAAATGCCACTTTCCTATTTTATGGCAAAACCCAGTAAAAACTCAGCTCTGGCAGTCAAATGAAGCATTGAAACATGCAGAGAAGGCGATGAGGAGGTCTGACCAAATCTCTTCAATACAGCCAGCCTGCATCCAGGTGCCAGTGAGGAGGTTGGGTTTGGCAGTGGTTTTGGGGGGATAAGGAAGGAGTCAATCATTCTGCAGCGGAAAAAGGCTTTTTCACAGCCTGCCCTGGATCTCAACAGCTTTTCGGGGTCCCCACAGGGCCACCTGAATGAGGGCTACGGTCAGCTCTGCAGCATCTACCTCAAACTGCTGAGAACCAAGATGGAATTTCACACCAAGGTAAGCCCGCCCCCATCCCTCTTCCCAAGGCTGTAGCAAGGAGTGGGCACTGGGGTGACAGCAAGGGACCAGCATGGCCATCCTGCTGCCTCCATGAAATAACCCCAAAGCTGCCAGTGGCCATCAAAAATGGCCCAAGGACCAATGCTTTGGAGGTGGCAGGATTCCTGGTGGCCCAGGACTCCTTGGGCTGGGCTGGGAGTCTGTGGGCTACAAGTAGTAGGGGACACACACACCCCATTCTCCCGCAGATATCCTAGATGGGAAAGGGGAGGGGGGAAGACAGCTGGAAAGAGGTGTTTTCTGTGTCCATCACCCTGTTTTGGAAGTGTTGTGACCTTTCCCAAAATGCCAGGGCAGGTACCCCCTGAAGCAGGTATCACTCCATCCCATCCAGTTCTCTGCTGGCAGCTCTATGTCCTCCCTGCTGGCAGGTTTCTCAGCCCAGGGAGAATCAGATTTTCTTGCTGGGAAGAGAGCAGATGCTGTGGATTACAGATACTGTGGTCACCCCTGGGTTCAGAGACCCTGTGCTATGTCCCTTTCCTCCCACCTCACTCCCCTGGCTCATCCAAGAGCTGACTTTGAGGCTGCAGGATCACAGCCCTGGTGCTCCCAGAGCTGTGGCCAGACCAGGAGATCTTCTGGAACCCTTTCCTGACTCCTGTTTTCCCCACAGAATCCCCGATTCCCTGGAAATCTGCAGATGTCTGACCGGCAGCTTGATGAGGCTGGGGAGAACGATGTTAATAATTTGTGAGTGTGGGGCAGGGGAAAGTCAGGGAGAGAGTGGGTGCAGGTGGGTGGCACGGTCTGCCCAATCCCATCGGCAGCATGACCAAACCGGGACAGGACCCTTCCTCATTGGTGGCCTTGGGGGCAGTCCCCAACCATCCTCAACCCTGTTTCCTAGTTTTCAGCTGACGGTGGAGATGTTTGACTACCTGGAGTGTGAGCTGAACCTCTTCCAGACAGGTAAAGCCCTGCATTACTGTGAGACACGGTGGAGTTGAGAGATCTGCCGAAGTCCAGCCCCTTCGTGGGGCTGAACAGAGTTGGATGGGGCTCTGACAGGGGATGTTGGCTGAGGGCGCCACAGCTCCGCTCTTCTATGGGCACTTCACCTGAACTACAGTTCAACAAGGCTGCACCTGGGTCAGGGCAACCCCTGGTATTAATCCAGGGAGGAGGGTGAAGGGAGGGAGAGAAGCCGTGCTGGGAAGGACTTGGGAATCCTGGAGGATGACGGGTTCAACATGCCCCAGCCATGTGTGCTCCAAAACCCCCCATGCCCTGAGCTGATCACCCAGCGTGGGCAGTAGGTGGGGGGGCGATTCTGTCCCTCTGCCTCACTTGGATGAGAGCCCACCTGCAGAGCTGCCTCCCGCCCTGGTGTCCCAGGAAGGACATGGGGCTACTATAGCAAGTCCAGAGGACGCCACAGAAATGCTCTGAGGGCTGAAGACCCTCTTCTCTGGAGACAGGCTGGGAGAGCTGGGGGTGTTTAGCTGGGGAACAGAAGGCTCCAGGAAGACATTAGAGCCCCTTCCAATGCCTAAAGGGGCTCCCAGAGCACCAGAAAGAGACTTTGGACAAGGAATGGAGTAACAGGACAAGAGGGAATGGCTTCCCACTGCCACAGGATGGGGTTAGGTCGGAAATTGGGAAGAAATTCTTGGCTATAAGTGTGGTAAGGCCTTCGCACAGGCTGTGCAGGGAAGCTGTGGCTGCCCCATCCCTGGAAGAGTTCAAGGCCAAGTTGGATAGAGCTTGGAGCACCCTGGTCTAGTGGACAGTGTTGGAATGAGATGGTCTTCAGCTGCTCCAAGCTGGTTTTGGAGCATCTTCCCTCTGGCACACCCAGCATACTCTGGTGGCCAGTGGGACAGCAGTGACAGCCAGAGCATAGGGGTTTGCATGTCAGCTCTGCCCAGGGACACAGCTGGGGCTCAGTCCCAGCTGGAGACCTATGGTGCCAGGCTGGAGTGTTCCCAGGCCTGGATGGGAGACCTGGGTGGGAATTTTCCCTCCCACTGAGCTCACACACAGCTGCAGGGCAGCAGGCGGTGTCCCCAGGGGCCAGTGGGTGTCTTGCTCTGGATAACATCTGTGGATTTGGCAGACACAATGCGGCACCTTCTGATGCTGCCAGATCTGATGCTGCGCTCCTTCCCTGCAGTGTTCAGCTCCCTGGACATGTCACGCTCAGTGTCAGTGACAGCAGCAGGGCAGTGCCGTCTAGCCCCACTCATCCAGGTGATCCTGGACTGCAGCCACCTCTACGACTACACTGTCAAGCTGCTCTTCAAGCTCCACTCCTGTGAGTGTCCTAGCATCACTGGCCTTGGCAGGGGGGGACACACAGGGAGGCACTGGAGCCACCACTCTGCTCAGCCTGGGCTGTTCACCACCATCTCTTCCCCAGCCTCTTATGGGAGATGAAGGGAGTCACCATGGCAAGGAGGTGCAAAACCTATATCCTTCAGGATCTGGAACTGTGGCAGCCACTAGCCCATACTTCTCTCTGCCCTGGGGGTGTGGTCCTCTCCTGCAGCAGGACACTGCCTGGAGTATTTGGACCCCCAGAGGAGGGTGGCCATCTCTGGGAAAGAGCCATCTCCACATGGCTGTGCTGATGGGTTGTTCCTTGATGACACCTGCTGACATTTCTACTTGCTGCTTCTTCCAGGTCTGCCAGCAGATACGCTGCAGGGCCACCGGGATCGCTTCCTGGAGCAGTTCCGAAAGTAAGTGCCCAGACTCAGAGCGTTGGTGCTCTGGGGGTGCACCAGGGCAGTGAGATTAAAAATGAGTGAGCAGGGACATGCTGTGGTCTCTGGTACATGATTATTTAAAGTAACCAAAACAAAAACTGGCCACCAAGAGCAGGGAGGGGATGTCAGGTGCCAGGGTAGGGTGCCATGATGCTGAGGGACAGCTTGATAGAAGATCACAAACTGCAAAGAGCTGATAGCAGTGCTGGCTCTGTTCTGCCTACACCGGGACTAACTTTAGGACAGGGTTCAACAGCACCAAGATCCTGACTGAGATGCTCAGGTGACTGGGAGAGGTGGGCGCTAGGAGTAGTGTGGCTGGGCACTGTCCCTCTTCCCCAAAACTGTAGGTCCTGGAGGGAGGTACCCTCCTTCTGGAGAAGATGTTTCTGCAGGAACTAAAGGTGAGGGTGTTGGCTCCAGGCAGGAAAGTGCTCCTGAAAACTTTGGGTAGGCAGGAAGTGGTTTAGGTTGGAAGGGACCTTTGAATGAAGGTCATCAGGTACAACCCCCTGCTATGGGCAGGGGCACCTTCCACTAGACCAGGTTGCTCAAGTTCCAGGTCCTTCTCCCTGCCCGTCAGGCCTGGGATTTATGGGATAAGCCCTCCAGCAGCAGGAAGACTTCCTGAGTTTGGTGGCAGCACAAAACACCTTATCCTCCAGAGCCGTACGACGGCTGGGTGACACCCTCTGGCGTTCTTGTCCAGGTTGAACGAGAGCCATCCCTAACCATTCCCTGCCCCTTGCAGGCTCAAGGACCTTTTCTACCGCTCCAGCAACCTGCAGTACTTCAAGCGACTGATTCAGATCCCACAGCTGCCAGAGGTGAGAGCCTGCAGTCCTCAAGTTCCCTGTCCCTATGCCCATGGGCAGCAGTGGGGTCACTAACAAAAGGTCCAAAAAACCCTCTTGCTGCCTTGCCCAGCTTCTTAGTGGCAGTGTGGGGCTCCTGCACCTTAAGGATCGTTCTTTTATCCCTCACTGGGTATCCATCAGGATGGAGCTGCCCTCTGACTGGAAGCTGGGATCCCCTCTCTCACTGAGCCATAGCCCTTGCTGAGATCCACCCCTGCAGGTCCTGGTTCCATCTGTGTGGGTTCTGATTCTATTCCTCTGCATCCTGACTCTGTCCCTATGGGTTCTGACTCCATTCTCATGGGTCAAGGCATGGACAGCTCAGCTCCAGGGCAGGATTTCAACCAACTGTGCCTTCAGCCCAGCAGCAGTGCCAGTCCTTCCCCCTCAGCCCTGCTCCCCTCTCTCCCTAGAACCCTCCCAATTTCCTGCGTGCCTCTGCACTGTCAGAGCACATCAGCCCTGTGGTGGTGATCCCTGCTGAGGCATCCTCACCTGACAGCGAGCCCATCACAGACCTGGTGGAGATGGACGCAGCCTCACAGGTGAGGATGGTGGGGGCTCTCTGGCTCTAAACCTGGGGTTATTTCTCCAAATCCATGCTGCAGTGAGGCCTAAGACAGTGGGGATGGCCTCGGGAACTGGGGAGTGTCACTGGAGAGAGATGGGTCCTTCCTGGGTGCCCCGTCTCTTGCTCGATGTCCCGTCTGGGTGCTGGGTGTCCTGTCTTGGGTGCTGCTAGGGCTGAACTAGCCTGAATTCTCCCAGTGCTGCTCAGTGGTGTGGTGCCCTCCAGTGATGGCCAAGGAGAGGTTTGGCTTCAAGTATTGCCCTGGAGACCTTTAGATCTTCACCCTCCTCTCCACCAAGGGTTGTCCTCAGGAATTGAGTGGGGAGGGGAAGGAGCATGCAATGATATGACTTTGGGGATCTTCTCCCTCCAGGAGTTAGGTGAGGATAGATCAGAGATGCTCCATGTTCATTAAGTTCATCAAATTCAGTGTGCTGGAAGTGGGGGTGGGGGAACCAGCCTCAGTGTCCAGGCAGCTCATAGGCTAGCTTGGCAGGGACACTGGGGGCATGGAGGGACAAGGGCTTCCAAGTGGTGGTGGGGTCACTCCAGGTTTGTCCTGCTCTTACCACAGAGCCTGTTTGACAACAAGTTTGATGACATCTTTGGCAGCTCCTTCAGCTGCGACCCCTTCAACAGCCAGAATGGGATGAGCAAGGATGACAAGTAAGCAATCCTAGCGATACTGCAGAATGGCCAGGATTGTACTGGGAGCTCCCTGCCTGGAACAGCATCGCAGCCATGGTGACATAGGGGACAACTCCCCTCCCAGGCTGTGTCCTCATGGCACTGAGGGTGTACCCTGTGTCTCTCCTTCCCAGGGACCGGCTAATTGAGCAGCTTTATGGGGAGATCACAGCTCTGAAGGAGGGGCTGGAGAACTTCAAGGCTGAGGTGGGTGACAACCAGGTGGGCAGGATGAGACCCACTGGGAATGCTGGGTAGGCTGGTGGCTGTGTCTCTGGGTGGACAAGACAGTGACCTCATCTCTGTCCTGCCCTCTTCCCAGTGGCTTCTCCCATACAGGGGGTCCCCAGGTGTGCCAGGGAGCTGCATCCCTGTTGGGGGATGGGCTCAGCCCCACTGCCCAGCATCCTTATGCTTTGCCCAGATGAGATGCAGTTGGGGGCCTGTGGGGTGGTACCCATGGGGGTGCTGCTGGACAATACTGGTGGGCGTTGGATGGTCCTGGTGTGCACTGAACAGTGCCATCAGCCCCCACCCATCCCTGCAGAGTGCGCGGGGTGCAGTGCAGCTACGTGGCCGTGCCAGTGAGCTGGAGGCTGAGCTGGCTGAGCAACAGCACCTGAAGCAGCAGGCACAGGACGAGAGTGAGTTCCTGCGTGCAGAGCTGGAGGAGCTGAAGAAGCAGCGGGAGGACACAGAGAAGGCTCAGCGGAGCCTGACGGAAATTGAGAGTGAGGAGGGAGTGCCAGCACAAGTGTGGAATGGGGGTGGGCTCCAGGCAGGGGAGCCCAGGTGCTCAGCTCTGTGTCCCTGCATGTGTGGCAGGACGGGCACAGGCCAATGAGCAGCGGTACAGCAAACTGAAGGAGAAGTACAGTGAGCTGGTGCAGAACCATGCTGATCTGCTGCGCAAGGTGAGTTCCCCAGACCCCTCCAGCATCTCCTCCAGCCATGCCCCATGATACCAAGGGCTGCTCAGCTCATTCTCTTAATTTCGCCAGAACGCAGAGGTGACCAAGCAGATTACAGTGGCCCGGCAGGCCCAGGGGGATGTGGAGCGGGAGAAGAAGGAGCTAGAGGACTCCTTCCAGCGGGTGAGCGAGCAGGCACAGAGGAAGGTGAGTAGGATTGGGAGGGACATAGCAGGGATGAGCAGGGGCTCCCCATGGGGCACCAGTGCTGCCAACCTCTCCCCTTGCTGCAGTCTCAGGAACAGGCAGAGGTGTTGGAGACACTGAAGCGAGAGCTGGCAACCAGCAGACAGGAGCTGCAGGTTCTTCAGGGTACACTGGAGTCCAGCACACAGGTGAGAGCACATAGGTGGCCCCAAGCACCCCTCTGGGCTGAGTAGCCAGGCCTTAACCATTTGAGAGGTGATACCCACCACTGGCCCCAAAACCAGCTCCCTGTCATCTTCTTTGCCACATCTGAGTGGGTTTGATGTCACACAAGGGCTTCGCGCTCCTGAGTGTGGTAGTATGTGGAGCAATGGACTCCAGTAGCAGGGATCATGGAATAAAATGCCTGGAAGAACAGGGTCAGTCAGCAGCTCTGCCTGCTGTAAGCTCAGGTAGCAATGTTGCAGCACACTGCAAGATATGCCAGAGGATATCCTGTGCTTACAGAGCTGTGGAAGACAGCAGGGGTGCCTGGGCTCGTTGAAAGAGGCAGAAGCTGGCAGGAAAATGCAGTCACCCATCTATGAGGTGGGCAGACTCAGCAGCAGGATAGGGATGAGGCAGAGGCAGCATCCTGCAACCTCTCCTCCACCAGGATGGTGACAGTCGTGATAAAAATGCATTTTCACTGGTGAAAGTAAAAAGGCTCCCCAGGAGCCTTGGTTGTCACCAGATGAGATCATCAGGGCTGCTCCATGTGGGAAGCTGTGCTTGTGCAGGGCATGGTGTACCCAACAGGGACAGTCAGGGTGGCCCAAGTTTGGACTAAGAATGAGTCCCCAAACTGGAGGTTTCACCCTCACCACAGCCCTGTGTTGTGATCCACCCAGGCAGGAGCGGAGCAGAGCACTCGGATTGCCAGCCTGGAGCAGGAGAGGAACAGGCTGAGCCGAGCAGCAGAGCAGCACAGGGAAGAGATGGCAGCTCTGCAGGCTGAGCTGCAGCAGCTGCAGGACACGCTCAGCCATGAGCAGGAGAGCAGCAGGACAGAGCTGGAGATGCTGCAGACCCAGCTGAGAGACAAGGTACCATGAGGGTCCTGCCATCCCCATTCTGGCCAGACCACAGGGGTTTGGGCAGGCCAAGTGCTGGGAGTGCCCAGTGGCCCTGCAGGGGCTCTGAGCCCAGCTCTGGCCCAGCAGGAGAGCACAGAGCAAGCACTGCAGGAGCTCCTGGCCAAGGAGCAGCTGTCCCTGCTGCAGAGCACCACGCATGGGGCCAAGCGCATGGTGCAGGATGCCCTGGCTCGCATGGAAGATCCTGCTCACATCAGCTGCACCGGCTCAGCAGGTGACGCCCTTGCTACTCCCAAACCTGGTATTATCCCAGCCTTGCCTGCTTGCTCCCTGTGGTCCTGGCTGAGCCCTGCCTGCTGTCTGCCTGCAGATTGCCTCCTGTCCCAGACGCTGGCAGCCTCTGAGTGTGCAGAGCGGCTGCAGGATGCACACAGCAAGTACCTTTCAGATGGTGCAGGTGAGAGGTGGCAGCCCTGGGCATGGGGCCCAGGAACAGCCCTGGTACATGGGGTGGGTGGGCAGCACAGTGGGAGCTGAGGCCTATGCCCACTGTCTTGCTGCAGCCATGGGCTCCCTGCTTCCCTGCCTGGCCCTCTTCGCCCACCTGGTCAGCAACACCCTCCTGCAGGGCAGTGCGACCTCCCATGTGGCCCCTGTGGAGCCTGCTGACCGTGAGTGCTGCCCCAGGCCAAGGGCTGGGTGGGTGGGGGCCAGCGTGGGCCGGGGTCAGAATGGGCAGGGGATCAGGGTGAGCAGGGGCTGGGGTGAGCAGATGTCGGGGTGGGAGGGTGCCAGGGTAGGCCAGGGCAAAGAGGATGCTGGGGTGGGGAGAGGCCAGGGTGCACAGGGGTCATGGCAGGATGCTGGGATAAGGCGGGCAGGATGCTGTGGCAAGTATGGTGCTGAAGTGGGCAGAAACCAGGGCAGTCAGAGGACAGGCAGGATGCTGTGGTGGGTAGGAACCGACATCTCCTCCCCATGTGTGGCCCCCCTCAGCTCCCCATGCTGCCTACGCAGGTCTGCTGGAGCTGTGCAAGCAGTGTGGCAGTGAGGCTGTGAGCTACCTCAGCGCCCTGCAAGACCCAGGGACAGTGGCAAGTGCTGACTGCAGCCTGGTGACAGCCTGCCTGGGCCAGATCAGCGCCATCGGGGAGGTGGGTTGCCCAGGAGGGCTAGTAGGATGGGATCAGGCCATGGCAGGCACCACCAGAGGGACTGTAGTGCTCTTGGACAGTCCCTTCCATCCTATCCTGTCTCCAGGAGCTGCGTCCCAGAGGTCTGGACATCAGACAGGAGGAGCTGGGTGACCTAGTGGACAAGGAGATGGCAGCAACAGCCGCAGCCATCGAAACTGCATCTGCCCGTATTGAGGTGAGGGTCACCATGAACAGAGAGATGCCCACAGGCCACCATGCTGCAGACTGCTGGGAGCACTGCAGAGGCCAGAGAGGCGCATTGGGTTCAGTACAGCCTCTCTCCCTTCAACCAGGAGATGCTGAGCAAGGCACGGGCTGGTGACACTGGGGTCAAACTGGAAGTTAATGAGAGGTGAGTGGTGATTGGAGCACTGGACAGAGCCAGGCAGGCAGGATGGGGACAGGTGCTGCAGGCAGGGCAGCTGCTCTAGAGGGGACTCAGTGGTGTTTGTCTTGCAGGATCCTGGGCTCCTGCACAGGCCTCATGCAGGCCATCCATGTCCTGGTTCTGGCCTCCAAGGACCTCCAGAGAGAGATCGTGGAGAGTGGACGAGTGAGCTGGGACAGGGGTGGGGGCAAGGGGGCAGACAGGGATGGAGGAAGGGCTGAGGGCAGGGATGAAGACAGGGGTGCTAGTCCAGCTAGAGGTCTTCGCACGCTTGCTGTGACATGCTGCTCCAACCTTTGTCCCACTGGGTCTTCCCCACCAGCTGCCAGGAACTCCTTTCCAACCCTAGGGGCTCACCCTGGTTATAGTTCCTGGGGTGTCATGGAGGTCCCTGATCTCCCTTCCCACACAGGGGACCCCACAGCCTCCAAATTCAGTGTGTCCCTACCTCTGACACACATCCTGAATGACACCCTGACCTCCTCCTTTCGCCCCAGAGCAGGGGTCTGGGGATGCCCAGTAACTAATTGTGCCTTTACCAATGGCAGGGTGCAGCATCCCCCAAGGAGTTCTATGCCAAGAATTCACGCTGGACTGAGGGTCTCATCTCTGCCTCCAAGGCAGTGGGCTGGGGTGCCACTGTCATGGTGTAAGTGCCCCTGTCACCAGAGTGGGGAGAGGATGGCAGAGTCCTGCCATCACCACGGAGAGGGGACATAGATGGTAGGATGATGCTCCAGTTCCTCTCTGCTCTCCTGCAGTGATGCTGCTGACCTGGTAGTGCAAGGCAAGGGGACATTCGAGGAGTTGATGGTCTGTTCCCGGGAGATTGCAGCCAGCACCGCGCAGCTAGTGGCAGCCTCCAAGGTAGGAGCAAGGCTGCTACCCTGCCCATGGTTCAGGATGAGGCTGGGGCACCATGTGGTCACCCCAAATCATGGGCCTAGTCTTCTGCTTACCTGGTGGGGTGTGACTCCCTCCTCACTGTCCTGGCAGGTGAAGGCAGACAAAGACAGTGCCAACCTCTGCAAGCTTCAGCAAGCCTCCAGAGGCGTCAGCCAGGCCACAGCCAGTGTGGTGGCCTCCACCAAGACTGGGAAGTCTCAGGTGGAGGAGAAAGGTAACTGTTGGGCTGTAGAGATGGTAGAACCATGTAATCACTATGGTTGGAGAAGCTCTCTAAAACAATTGAGTTTAACTGTTCCCACACCACTAACTATATCTCCAAATGCCACATCTACATGGCTTTTAAATCCCTCCAGGAGCTATGACACTACCATACCCTGGGCAGCCTCTGCCAGTGCTGAACAGCCCTTTTCATGGAGAAATTTTCCTTTTTATCCAACTGAAACCTCCTCTGGCACAACTTGAAGATGTTTCCTCTGGTCCTAATAATTGGAGCACAAACCTGCCCCGAAAGCTCTGCTCGTGGCACTCAGCACCCTTGGTTGGCTGTGCCCCTGTGGTCTCTGCCCATGGCTGCCCCTCAGTCCCTCCCTGCATATCCCATGGTGCCAGATCCTGCCAGCAGCATGGGAGCTGCCGGGAGGTCTGACTGGAGGAGCAGAGCTTGAAGGGGGCTGGTTGTGTCTTTCTCCACAGATAGCATGGACTTCTCCAGCATGACTCTCACCCAGATCAAGCGTCAGGAGATGGACTCGCAGGTAGGATTGGATTCCCACATGTTTTGGGAAATGCATCTGATCGTATCTCGCTTGGGGTGCTTGGGGTGGGGCATCAAATTTGGGGTCACCATGCCCAGCTGCCCCCAGGCAGCACAAGCAAAGGCAAAGCCCAAGTTGTGATGGCAACAGATGGGTTTACCCAGGAGTCACATGCACGTGGTCCTTGATCCCTCCCTGATGCTGTTCCCATCATGACACAGCAGCCTGTGGCCACCCCTTTCCCCCGTGTCCTACCCACAGCACCTACCTCTGCCTGGCATGGGGCAGCTCTGGAGAAGTCCCCTACCTGGCATGCCCACACAGATCACTGTGCCTTCACCTGCCTGCACAAGCGGTGCCCACCTGAGCTCCATCCCCTCCCCACATCCACTCATCATTGGAGCACTCGTGGGATGCACCTCTGTGGTTTTTGGGCTCAATATTGGGGGCATAACAGGTGTGAAAGGGGAGTGCTTGGCCTAGCTCCGTGCCAGGGTGGGCATGTCCTGGGCCGTGTCCTCAGGTGCGGGTGCTGGAGCTGGAGAACCAGCTGCAGAAGGAGCGGCAGAAGCTGGGGGAGCTGCGCAAGAAGCACTATGAGCTGGCTGGTGTGGCAGAGGGCTGGGAGGAGGACGGTGAGTGGTGCCACCCTGCTGCAGCTGGGCAGCTGCTTCCAGAAAAGGTGGAGCAGTGTGGAGAAGCCCTGCCTGCCATCATGGGAGTTGAGGAGGTTTTGCTGCAGCACGCACAAGTCTGGAGATAGTTGGTACACGTGGGCAAATCCTGTGGGGTCTCTCCACAGGAAAGACCCCAACATGTGGCATCTGCATCATCCCCAGGCAGGGGGCTCAGGTGCTGCTAGAGCAGCCCTGTAGTCCCAGAGGGATGGGGCGGAGGAATGCTGGTGGACGGTGCAACCCCTGACCATATCTTCCCACCTATAGCTGCAGATTAGCACCAGTGGTAGAAGCAGCCAACAGGGGCACCTGGGACCCTGCGGTGGACACCTCTGGGACCTCACTTGGTGCAGTCTGTTGAGAAGATCCCCAAGGAAGTGGTGCAGAGGCCTCCCCTGAAGCACACCTCCCCTATGGCCCCCCAGGAGCTGCCTCCAGCACCAGAACCGAGCAGCCAGCAAGACCCTGGGGCCGGGGCGAGGGTGCATACCACACCTGTATTTATTAGACCTGCTGGGGGTGGGGGGAGGTGTCTACGTGGAGGTCTTTAACCCTTTAGTTTTGTTTTTGCACAGATTCTGAGAACTCCTAGAGCCATCTCTGGCTGAGCAAGAGTAGTCAGGCTTCTCTTGCCTCTCACTGCTTTTCCAGCCTTAATCCATCCCCTGTGCTCAACATGAATGTCCCCCCACCCCAGGAATGAGCATGCTGAAGGCACTGGGGGTGCCACCGTGTGGAGAACAGCTTTTGGGGTGCTGCTAGGCTTGGTGCTAAGTGTGCTCCCCCCTGGTGGGGACACTGAGTGCCTTTGGCCACTGCAGGCTAAGAGGTGGTGCTCTCATGGACACCCTGGCCGATGACACAGGATGCCAGGAACAGCTAGGAAAGGGACAGGAGCAGAAGGGATGCTGCCATGAGCTCCTGCCTCTCATTCCAGGTCCCCAAAACGTCTCCCAGGCTTCCCCCGAGCTGGGCTGCTCTGCCCTGACAGTTCACTGTGTTCATGCCAGCAATAAACCCTCTGCAAGGTGCTGGGTGCGGGCTCGGGCCACCATGGTGCTACCGCACAATCTGCCAGCTCCTGGGGACAGGGGTTGACTCTAGGGCAGCAGCACAGAGGGTTTGGGGGATGCCAGGGTGCCCCAAAGCCAGAGTAAGCAGCTTCATGTCCTTGCTCACTTTGGTGGTACGCTGGTGATCACCACCCTCTTGGATGCAGGGGGACTAAGGCCAGTGTGGCTGTGGGCATGGGGCTGGCACCAGCCTGGGAACCTTTGTGCCTTGAGCAGGGGGCTCAGAGGGCAGGGGGCATCAGCCACCTCCAGGCCCCCCAGCTCATCTTGCTGCAGTGGAGACAGTGATGTCAGACCATGCAGCAATGTCCCCATCCCCCACAGTCCTGCTGGTGCCCCTGCTGGGACCAGTGTCCCTCCACTTGGGGTGCTAAGGACACGATTTGGCCTTTCTCTCTTTGGGAAGGGGCTGGGCTGTCACTGTGTGCTTTCCCAGCAATGCCCACCCGTTAGCATCCAGCAGGCACTTGGAGCAGTGGGACCTGCCACCACCATGGCCTCAGAGCTGCCACCCCTCCACGCAGCCATCCAGCGTGCAGGGGCCCACTGTTCCCGTGTCCCCTGCCAACCCTGCTGCCAGACCACCCGCTCTGTGTACCAGCCTGCCAGAGGGACCTGGACCTTCCCCTGGGGGTCTTGCTGCTTCCCTGTCCTCAACCCCTACTGGCTCCCCTCGGATGCAATACCAACCATCCTGTTCCTGTAGGACACAGAGAGCCCCAAAACTCCCTACTTTATTTGGGGGGAGTCTTGCCTGCACACCCAACTACCTCAGGCCTTGGGGCTGGGGAGTGGCATGGGGGTCACAGTGGCAGTGGGGCCTTGGGGACAGCAGCATCGCTCTGGGCAAGATCTACTTGTCCCTTTTATATCTCAGCCAGGCATGGGCAGGGAGTCCCTGCAGTGTCCCCAGTGATGGCAGCTGGTGATGGGGATGGTGGGGGTGCCCCGCCACTGCAGGGCTAGGTGATTTGGGTTTTCATTGTATGATAATAATGACCATGTTGTTTGTTTGGATTTTTCAATAAAGCCTTCAGTCCAGCCCTGCAGCTTAGAGGGGTGGGGGAGGGGGAGACACAGGGGACCTGTGTCACAAGGGGGTCATGGGCTCTGCCCTCATCAGTGTGCTCAGTGGCCCCCAAAATCATTTGGTGTCAAGGTGACTCAGGTGTTGTCCTGTTGTCCTGGTAATGACCTCCAGCCTTTGCCCCTACTGTCCCACACCTGCATGTCCCAGTGGCTACTCTGCATGTCACCTCTTTTTGCTGGGAGGGCACCAGGACATGGTCACTGCCCAGCCCTGAGCAGCACTGGTGGCTTTGTCCTTGCTTCCTGAGGGGCTGATGCTGCAGTGGGGAGGCCGTGCAGAACATCCTGTCATGTAGGGTCAGCCTGGCAGAGCCAGGCTGGGTGGCCCGTGGAGTCCACAGACGGATCTCAGGGGAATGTCTCCTCCTAAGCATGGTTAACCTGCCCTAGGCAGTATGTAGTATCCTCCAGCCCTGCCAGCGCCCCCTGAACCCCTGGGATGTAGATAGTAGCTACTGTCCCTGACACAGTTCCTGTCATTTTCCCTGCTCTTGTTCCTGCCTGCCGTGGTCCCTTGTCTGCAGGACACAGCTGACTGGAAGTGGGGTGGGATATCCCCAGGGATAGCCATGTCTCCTGGGGACCCCAAGGGCACAGCCAGCCAGAGAGAATTTCCCACAGTTCCCCACCCTGTTTCTAAGCTCCGCGCGCTCAGGCAGCTTCCGCCCTGCTGTCAGGTCCCGCCTCCGCCCCTCCCGCCCTGCCCCGCCCCGCAGAGCACGCCGGGAACGGCGGGCGCGCGGCAATGGCGGGCGCGGGGCCGGGCGGGCGGCGGGATGGGATTGTGAGGGCCGCGCTGGCCGTGGCCGCCGCGCTGGCGTTCGCCCTGGCCTGGCTGCTGCTGCGGGGCGTGCTGCTGGGCGCGGCGACGTTGGGCGCAGCGGGCGCCTGGTGCGCCATGCGGCCCGGCCCGCCTGCGCCTCGCCCTCCCGGCAAAGCCGCCGCAAACGGGGGCCCGGCCTCGAGGCCCGCACTGCGTCGCCCCCAGCCAGGGTAAGTAAGGGGAAGATGGGGGTAGAACGGGCGGGGAAGCCCCAGACCACGTGGGAGGCGCTGACGGCGCTCTGTCCCCGCAGGGTCCCGCGTTGCCGGCCGCAGGCCCCGCGCCGCCGGTACCCGCTGCCTGATGCCCGGCCAGCCGTGCCGCTATGCTTGCCCGCTGCCCGCTGGGAGGGCGGCTCCCCCCGCAGCGCGCCTTGGGCCCGCCGTGCTGGCCCGCTCCGCAGCCCCGTCACCGTGAGAATCGCCCCGCCGGCCGTTGGCATCGCCCGCTCACCGGCGTGAGTACGGGGGAGACTGAGACATACTTGGGGGAGCTCGGATCAAGACCCACCGGGGGCAGCCCTCAGCCAGCTGTGCTGTGCCCGGGAGCAGCATCCCATCCCGAGTGCTGCCATGTGGCTGAGAGGATGGGGCTGTCAGAACCTCCGGGAAGAGCTGCATGGGAGACCTGTGTCCTGCCGTCTGTGGGAGGATCAGACTGGGGACCCCAGCCTGCCTCATTCCTCGCTCTGCTCTGTTCCACAGTCTAGAGCAGCTGGTCTCACCTCTGGCCTTCCCAGCCACCAGCAGCCCTGACCCATGCGCGAAGGAGACTGTGCTGAATGCCATCAGGGAGAGCAGGAAAAGGGCTGTGGAGGAAGACGAGGAAGAGGACCAGACTTTTGGGAATGATCAAGAGAGCAAAAGAAGGTAAAAAGGGAGCAGTTCAAGTTGCAGCCAGCGTGTTGGGAAAGTCACAAAAGGGGTTCTTGCACTAGAGGTGACAAACGGGATGTGTTCCAGAGTATGCCAGGCCCCATGAGACCCGGAGTCAGGGCTGGAAAAGTACTGTGAGAAGTGAACTTCAGGGAGGAAGCACACCCTATCCATTACCTAGCCCTTGGTGCTGCGTCTATAAGTCCTCCTTTGGGGTCGAAGGAATGTGGTTTAGGTGTGGGTCCAGTGTGTTTCCCTGCCTAGCTGGGATGTGTTTTGGGAAGCCTGGGTGGGAAGTGGCTTGTCTCCTCGCAGGGGTTTGCAGACTGGGAAAGTGTGGTGGGAAATGTTGGTACCTGCTGTGGGCTCTGTCCTTCCATCAGCCCCAGGCTCCCAGGAGAGCTGGGATTACCAGGTGGAAGCATTGCACTTGGAGAATCCCAAGCACTTTCATTGTGAGCTGATCTAGCAGAGGGAGGTGAAACAAGAAAGGGAGACTCTGCTGCTTTTGTTACCCAAGGTCAGCAACTTCCATCCTTGCATTAGAAGGAGGGAGGGTGCTATGTTTTTGCCAGTGTCCTAGGAAGGAGAAGGAATAAATCCTGAGAGCTGTGGTTTGCCAGAGCCTTTCCAACCAGCCAGCCACAGCACTGCCTTGCTATCCCACCCTCCTGCTTTTCCTAGAATCACAGGATGATTTGGGTTGAAAGGGATCTTAATGCACATTCAGTGTCACCCCCTGCCATGGGTAGGGACATTCTCTCGACCAGGTTGTTCCAAGCCCTGTCCAACCTGGCCTTGAACGCTTCCAGGGATAAGGCAGCCACAGTTTCTTTGGGCAGCCTGTGCCAGGGCCTCACCACTCTTAGAGGGAAGAATTTTTTCTGTATATCCAACCTAAATTATCCTGCTTTCAATTTGAAGCCTTTTCTCTTGTCCTATCTCTGCACTTTTTAATGCAGTTCTTCTCCAGTTTCCTTGCAGGCCCCTTCAGATCCTCAAGGGCTGCTGTAATTTCCACACAGCCGTCTCTGCTTCAGGCTGAACAGCCCTTGATGTCTCAGCCTGTTTCCATAGGGAACGTGCTCCAGTCCTCTTACCAAATTTGTAGCTTTTTACCGGACTTGCTCCAACAGTTGCTTCGTCCTTCCTAGTTCTGTCCATGGAGGCTCTTCTATCTGGGTTGGAATGGGGAACTGAGACACCGCTTGGGGGGGTGCCTGGGGCATTATCCTGCACCAGAGCTGCTGCTGGAGGTGGCCCAGGGAGCGGAGCAGGGTAAAGCAGGGTAGACCATCCTCCTCCAGCACTGAATTACCCTCTCTGAATGTTTGGCTTATTGGATTTGAACCCAACAAGAGCTAATCAGGACAACAGAATGGGTACATAGACAGGATCAGCTCAGGATATTTTTCTTTAAACTGGTTTTTAGTATGCCAATACACAGCTCTACTACAAAAGCGAATTATGAAGGCATTAATGCCTGGCAAGCACGGGAATGCTTTTAGATAGAAAATTCCATGTTCTTGGTGGACAGAAAGGAGCTGTGTCAGCTGGAGAGTGTGGGATTGCCTTTGCCTTGGGATCAGCATGCTCTGGGCTTGAGGGGAGCGCCTGGCCAAGTGACTGGGCTGTCCTACACCTCCAGTTCCACTTTACAGCAGGGTGTCTTTTGTAATTTTGGCACTTCAGATCCTCATTAAATCATAGTGGGAATGAAAGTTCAGTTTTTGACTTGAACCATCCAAGGTACTGTTTAGGAAGAGGTTAGAGGTGGGAGTTTCAGAGCTCAGGTCTGTTCAGGAAGGCTCAGCAGCTCATTTCTGGAAATATTTTGGCTTAGAGAAATGGATTTAAGCGAAGATTTTTTTTTTTTTTTTAAACACCAAACTGCTGTGCCTAGCAGGCAGCTGGAGGAGCTCCTGGTGTTTGGGGTGAGGGGTTTGTCAGTGAGGACAAGCCTACAGGGAGAGAAAATCTGCAGCAGGGCGTGGATGGGGGAAAGCTCAGTCCTGGGTATTGGATACCAGGAAAAAAAGCAAGGTTTGATCTCTCTCTGGGGCTCAGCCTGCCTTTCTCCATGCTGGAAGAGGCTTTCACACTCTCTTCCCACAGGCGCCATGACAGCAGTGGAAGTGGGCAGTCAGCATTTGAGCCACTGGTAGCCAATGGTGCCCCTGCTTCTCTCATACCCAAGTAAGTGCCCAATGGGCCAGAAGCAACTCTTGGGATTGGAGGGAGCAAATGTCTGTGGGATCTCGAAAAAGGAGCTTGGGTTTTACTTGCGGAGCCTGGCTTCAGAGCAGAGCAAGAGAGGCTGTGGTTGTGCCTTCAGTCTGTCACCCTGTGACAGTAGAGCTGTGCTGCTTGTTTCTAAGCAGGCTTGCTTCTGAGGCTTGTTTCTAAGCAGGATTGCTTTCCTCCACTTGCCCTGCATGGAAAGGACTGATGGGCAGGAGTTATGAGGAGCTCATCAAACCTTCATTCCCTTCCAGGCCAGGCTCTCTGAAGAGGGCCCTCGTCTCACAATGCCCAGATGACTGCTCCAACAAGAGATCTCGCACCTCCTCCATGAGCTCCCTCAACAACACCTACACTGGTGGGATCCCCAGCTCCATCCGCAACGCCATTGCCAGTTCCTACAGCTCCAGCCGGGGCCTCACACAGGTAAGGACACTGTAGCTTGAAATCCTTTTGGGATCACCCATGTAATCCCAGCTCTGGGTTCGTGAGGAGACACTAGTGTTGCTGGGTGCCTGGACCCGGTGTGGCTCAGTGTGGCAGTCTCACCACCCTGGGGATCAGGTGAGCTGTGGGCCATAGGCCAAGCAGCAATTATCTGCTTTTTGGAGGAGTCTCAGGCTGAGCTATACTGCTGCTTTTACACCAAACCAAGAATGAGACTGTTTTCACCTCTCTTCTTCTTGGCCTGTCTGATAGACTGGAGAGATCCAGGTGAAGGAAAATAAAATGGTTTTGCTGTGCTGACATCTTTTCAGCTGTCGTCAGCAGTATGGGAGCCGTATGTTTCACTCTGACCCAGGTACCACTTGCTGACTGCAATGGAGCACTGCTTGTGGCCTGGTTGGGCTTGCAGATGGGACACGTAGCCATGGCTGCTGGAGCTCTGTCTGTGTGGGGAAAGGTTTGCTCCACGCAGTGGGAGGGAGGGAGAGGTTTGCTGGGGCTGCAGAGAGTCTGACCTTTGCATTGGGATCCATTTGCTTTGAACTCCTGGCAAGGAGGTGCTGGCTCCTGTCAGAGCAGCCCCGCACACGAGGGTGTCCAAAGCAGTTGGTGGCCTCTGCCTATGTAACAAAGGCAAGAGCGGGCCCAGCAGTGTTCTCCCTCCCTGTGCTCAGTCAGGGCAGTAAAGGCACTGGAGGCTACTTGTTCCTCAGGTGGATTCAGCTTGGGGTGACCAGACTTCGTGCTCCCTAAAATGTGGAGGGGAGTTTAGGTGGTGGTGAAACAGGAGAAGCTCTAAGCTCATTGGGCTCAACAGCCATGGCCCTGGGCAATGGGGCTTAGTGTGGGTGAGCAGGGAGGAAGGGGGCTGTGCTCTCTGTCAGACCCATGCCAAGTTACTGCTGGTATCTCTCTGCATTCCAGCTTTGGAAGAGAGGTGGTGTGAGCATGTCCCCTCTGTCCAGCCCAGCGTCCTCCCGCCCCCAGACACCAGAGTGGCCTCTCAAGAAAGCCAGGTAATCAACCAGTCACCTAGCAAGTGCCTGCTTGCTGATGGCTGGCCAGCCAGCAAGAGGGCAGTCCTTTCCAGCCGTCCTAGCATGCAAGTCCCAATTTCCACTGGAGCTGGGACAGTCCAGGTCCCTCTCCTAGACATAATGATTTAGGGACCCTCTTGTGTCAGTTGGCCTCCCTGTCGCCTTGTCATGCTGTGGTGTGTCCAAGCTGTGTCATCCCTGGTCTGCTCCCAAGCCAGATCAGAGATTTAAGAGCACAAGTTGCCGCAGTAGTTATGGTGCCTGGTGGCATTGGCATGGCCTGGATTGCTGGATCACTGAGAAAAGACAGGCTCTGATTTTTGCTATCTCATAATAAAATCCCAGGATCTGTATTTTTGTGCCTGCCTTGGAGCACAGCCTGTATTCTTCTCCTTCCCAAGTCAAGAGGAGCCTGAGCTTATGTTACAACTAAAACTGATGCAATCACCTGGGTGGGCCCATCCTGTGAGGGGCAGTGACTCCCATCTGAGACCCCCAGCTCTCCTCCTGAGACTGACTCATCTTGTGGAGAGTGCAGAGGCTTAGCTAAGCTGGAGCAGGAAGCAACTCCTCTGCCTGGAGCTGGGCAAAGCTTTTGTCTTGAGATCTGTTTGCAGGAGGCAAATAAACACACCAGGGATACTCATGCAAGTCTTCAGCTTGTTCATTCTCATCCTTCTCCCTGGGACAGGGCTGAGCCCAGGGTTGACCCTAACTGTCCCTCTTGCTTACACAGGGAAGAGGAGTCACGTCGTTCCAATACTTCCACCCCAGTGAAATCAGACAAGGAGCTGCAGACAGAGAAGGGTAAGTGTAGGTGTGCCCTGACACTGCACCCAGGTCACTGGTGCAAGCAAGAGAGCAGGACAGGAGGCAGCTGAGGGTTGCAGTGAGATTGGCTTGAGGGGTCACCTGGAAAGTTGGCATGTGCTGCTCCCAAGGCAGTGGCACGTATGCTGGCCTCAGTGACTGCCCTAGTGGGATTTCCAAGTGATAAGGGGATGCTGACAGTGTTGGGGTGCTAGCAAATGCCTGGGAGCTGGCTTGCAGGGGGGAAGTCCAGCTTCCAACCCAGCATGGGTCAGGTGTCAGCCTTGATCCACAACCTGCTGTGGCATGAGTAGCACTCTGACCAAATTCCAGTCTGAGCTTATTCCAGTGCTTCCTCAGATAAAACAGAGAGGAAATCCTCTGTGCCCATGGCAGATGGGCACCATGATACAGTGCCAGCTGTGACATATGGTTTTGGTAGGCAGTATGTTGGCACCATCCTTGGAGCTAGGAAGGGGCCAGTGCCCCACAGAGCCTTGCCAGCCTCATGTCACAGACCTTCTGTGTGTGAAGCTACTCTTCCAGGGGATCATCAAAGTCATCAGCTTCAAACTGTGCCCCTGGCCCTGGCCTCTGGGTGGGGCCACCCAGAGCGGGGTCAGAGGGACAGCCCCATCAATACAACCAAACACCTCTCTGCCCAGAGCTTGGCCTGACTTGTTTCATTCTGTAGTGGTGGAGTCACCGGTGTGGAAGAAGCAGAATTCCTTGAGCCCACCATCTGCACCAGGGAGCAGTGGGAAGCGCAAACGGAAGATCCCCTTGCTGTCGTCTCTCCGTGGGGACCAGCTGGTGCTGGTACGTCACTGTCTCACAGCCCCTTTGGCCCCACTCTGGCAAAAGAATGTGCTCACTGCAATTTCTGCAGGGCTGGGGGCACACTGACCTGCCTGCCCTCAGGAAGGAGGCCCCGTCCTTGGCCGAGTGGGAAGTGACGCTCTCCCCAGCCCCAATGTCTGGTGGGCTGTGCGTGGTTGTGCTGCCTGCTGCCGGACCAGGTAATGGCCTGGGGAAGGCCTGCCGTGCCCTCAGTGCCACGCTGGGGGCCCACCAGAGTTGGGGACTGGAGCTCCGCGGTAGCTGCGGCAGGATCACCACCTGCTTCATAGGGCTTGCCACAGCCAGTCGCCAGCACACCTTCAAAGAGGCTCTGCCTGCTTCCCTGGGAAGGAGCTAAGCTGCTGCTGCTCTCTCTTGGCAGCCCCCGCCACCTCAGCTGGGCTACTCCATCACCTCAGAGGACCTGGACGCAGAGAAGAAGGCAATGCTGCAGTGGTTCAACAGTGTCTTGGAGGATAAGGCTGGTAAGGATGGGCTGGGAATGTGGAGGGGTTAAGAGCAAGCTTGGTTCTGGGGGTGCTCCTGATGCCTTCCAGGTGAGGAGATCTCATGTCTTGTGGTGCTGGGTGAGGTTGCCCAGGACTGTAGGGTGGTAGGTGCAGTTTCCCTGCCTGCTGGGAAGCTCTGCTAAGGGTTTGTTCCTTACAGCCAGGTGTGGGTCCTGAGATCTTGCCATTTCCCTGTAGATGCAGTCCCCAGCACCACTGCAGCGATGATGCCTGTGTCCAAACCGCTGGTGTTTGCTGTGACCTCCCCTGGGCCTATGCCTGCCTCCACAGCTCCTGCTCCGACCAGCTCCTCACTCCTGGACAGCCTGAAGAAGATGCAGAGCAGCCAGGCTGTATCCACAGCACCAGGTGAGGGGGAGAGTTGGCACAGTGGAATGCCAGCAGAGTTGGGCAGGTGCAGCAGGAACTCTTCGTTACCCCTGTGTGAGGCAGCTGACAAAATCCTCTGTCCAAATGCTCTGCTGGCAGTAGAGCTAGCAGGCAGGGCTTGAGGGGACACCTTTCGGGACACTGAGCACCTGATCCTGCTGGAGGCCATTGTAACTGTGGGGGGTGTGATGGGAGCTCTGGGAGCCTTTGCAGCAATGCGTGGGTACCTGGCCGAAGAGTGGGCTTCTGAAGGTGCCCCCTTGTCCGTAAATAAGCTCTCTCCCCTTTCCAGACTCCACTGGAATTGCAGCAGCATCCCAGCCACCTCCATCAGCTGCACAGCCACCTGCTCCTGCTGTGTCATTGGAGTCGAGCTCTCTGCCTGCCGTCTCTGCTGACATCAAGCCTGTGCCTGTATTGAGCACACCTGGCCCCAGTGGTCCCCCTGCCCTGGCAGTGCAACCCCCCAGCAGCCTGGCACCTCCTGTGTTCACTGAGCTGGGCCAGACCCCCAGCAAGCCTCCCTCCTTCCCAAAGCCAAGCATCCTGTTTGGGATGCCAAACACCGCTCCAGCCAGTCAGCCAGCACTGACTGTGGCCACTGCCCTGCCCACCATGGCCAGTGCTGCGCCCACTGCATCCACTTCTGTGCCCACCACAGTCACTGCCATGCCCACCACAACACCCATCTTCAAGCCCATCTTTGGTGCTGTGCCGAAGAGTGAGAATGCAGCAGGCTGCATGGCTGTCACTTCCACCACAGCCACCATGTCTGCAAGCTCGGGCCCTGCCTCAACGTCTTCCACGTCCTCCGTATTCAAGCCCATCTTTGGCAGCGTCACTGCAGCTTCATCTCCAGCGAAAGTCTCTCCTTTCGTCTTCAAACCTGCTGCACAGCCAGCCTCAGAGCCACCAACTGCCTCCACAGCTACTCTGGCAGGATTCGCTGGTCTTCCCAGTGTCATCTTCACCACTGCGGCGACAACTGCCACTACCCAGAGTTCCTCCACAGATGCCACCATTAAACCTGTTTTCAGCTTTGGACTGAACCCACCTGCTTCCACCGGTCCTGCCCCCAGCGTGACTGTCACTGCTGCCACCTCCACCAGCACAACACAGCCCTTTCTATTCGGGGGCCTTGCCAGCTCTGCTCCCAGCACAGAATCCAGCTTTGCCACCTCAGGGCCTGTGTTCCAGTTTGGGAAGCCACCTCCAGCTATGGTCACTGCCACCACCAGTGTCCCAGGAGGCCCTGTCTTTGGCCAGGTACCTACAAACTCAACAGCTGCTGCCACCACTGTGGGCTTTAGCATATTTGGGAGCACTACACTGACCTCCTCTGCCCCAGCCACCACAGCTCAAGCGCCACTGACATTCAGCTCCTCCGTTTCAGCTTTTGGCAGCTTGTCAGCCACCACAAAGCCACCACCACCATACCCAGGCACTGGGAGCCAGCTCACCTTCAGCACTGGGGCTGCTGAGAGCCAAGTGCCTGTCAGCAAACCTGCTGCTGGGCCCATCAGCTTCACCCCCCAATTCAGTTTTGGAGCGCCCCCAGCACAGTCAGTTGCTCAGCCAGCATTTGGCAGTGGTGCCCAGCCCGCCTTCGGCACAACCAGTGCCCAAGGCTCCTTTGGCACCAGCAGCACCCAGGCAGCATTCGGGACCACCACCTCGGTGTTCTCTTTTGGAACAGCCACCTCCACCACATCTAGCTTTAGTGCCACCACCCAGACTACAAGCAGCAGCACCAGTGCCACTGTCTTTGGCACCACCCCATCTCCATTCACCTTCGGGGCCACCACCCAGCCAGGCCCCTCCACCAGCGCCTTTGGGATGGGTACTCCAGGCCTCAGCAGTGGATCTCCAGCTGTGGCCTTCAGCTTTGGGGCTGGGCAGAGCGGGGCAGCCCCAGCAGCAACACCCTTTGGCTCATCTCTGCCACAGAGTGCCCTGGGGGCACAGGGCCAGAGCACGCCCTTCGCCTTCACCATGACCAGCACTCCCAACAGCAAGCCTGCATTTGGAGGTGAGTCATCATGGAATAATTATGGAATGGGTCAAAGATTGTGTTGATCCACCCCCTGCCCCATCTAGGGCAGAGAGACCTTCCACTAGACCAGATTGCTCAGGGCCCTGTCCAGCATGGCCTTGAACATTTTCAGGATGAGGTGGGCGGCACACAGGCCATCTCGAGGGTCTAGAGTTGGGCAGTATTATTCCTGATGGGCCTTGCCAAGGTTCCGGGATCCACAGCCCTTATGAGACCACTGCTTCTGCTATGCAGAACCTTGCCATGCAAAGAGAAGGCACTCCCATCACTCCCTGTAAGAATCCTGGCCCCTCTGGGGAGGGGAATCCCTAAACTCGACTCATTGGCCCTTCCACAGGCATCAGCTCCCCAACTCTGCCTATCCCAAGTGTCGTGCAGGAGCCAAGATCATCCAAGTCCTTAACAGCCAACTGGAAAACCTTGGCAAGCTGGAATGCTGCCAGCCAGCAACTGCCATCACTTTATGCTTGCTCTCGGGGTTTCCCTAACACTTCAGATCCTCGCTGGATATTTCCAGCTCACATGGAGCTGAAGCAGTGAGCAACTCCTTGATCTAGAAAAGTCAAGGTCTTTGTTCCTCCTTGGCAAATCCTATGCAGCCCTGCTGTTTGGAGAGCACAGGGATTATCCAGAGAGCATAACTTCTGCATTAAAAGGGGTTTTCAGGAGCAGAGGCTGGTTCTGGGGTATGGACTGTGGTGCTTCAGCCCCCAGAGAGCATTCTGTGCCTCCTCTAGGTGCCACTGGCTCCCAAAAGCTCTTTCTCCTTTGCCAACCCTGGCTGACAGTGACCTGTTGCTTTCCAGGACCTCCGGTGCCCACGTTTGGGCAGGGCACACCTGTCCCTGGAGCTGTGGGCAGTGGAAGCAGTACCCTTTCGTTCAGGACACCCAGCAATCCTGCCTCGAACTTTGGAGGGGTCGGCACTTCCTTTGGTAAGGAGGGAGTTGGTGCTCCAGCGCTGGGGAGCTCATGGGTCATGATGTCCCCTTGGGCTGGGGACAGTGGTAGGGCCAGGTATGCTTTGGAAGATGGCTCACATGGTACCTGCTGGATTTTGGGGGATGCCGAGCCTTCTGTTCCTCACAGGGTGAGAAATCACACTGATGCTAAAGCTACAGAGACCTGAGCAACCTTTCTGCTTCCAGGTTCATCTACTCCCATCTTCTCCATCGGGTCAGGATCCAAGATGGGCACTCGACAACGGCTGCAGGCACGGAGACAGCACACCCGCAAAAAGTAACCCTAGTGCTGCTGGGCTCCGCTGGCCCACATGTGGGGGGCTCTGGCCTGGAGCTGTCCCTGTGGTGGGACCAGGCCCTGTCCCTGACACCCACCAGAGACCATGCTGGGACGGGATAAACCAAACTCTTGTTACTTGAACAGTTCCAGAGCCAAGACTGGACAAATCTCTGTACATATCCACAGTGTTCTTTCCCTCAATTTATTTTGCCTTGTTTAATAATGTGTACATTTCTCCCCATTTGCTTCTAGCTGTTTCTGTGCCCCTCCCCAGCCCTCAGCCAGCCCCAAGGCCCTGTCCCATGCTGTGGTTCCGAGCTGCTCTCAGACACTGTCTTCATCAGGTCCCAAAATCTTTCCCATTGTTTATCCCATGGCTGGTGAACATGGTCCCATGCCTGCAGGCAGGGCAAGTTCCAGCCTGGCTCTGTTTCATGCCACAGGTGACTGGCATGGGTGCAGCTGGGTGACACCCCTTGCTGGGACCTAATGTCCTGTTATCTCCAGCTGAGGACATGCCATAGCCCGGGACCTGGGCTGGAGGTACAGGGTGAGGATGGGGGTCCCCCCACCCCTCTCCCATCTCCACTACTCCATGGGGCTGTGGGCTGCGCCCCCCTACTCCCCAGTTCTGCTTTATTCATGCTCCTGTTCCTGCGCTCACTGAATCGAGTTTGGAGGAAGACCTGAACCGTGTGTGTGGCGGCATGTTGGTTATGCCGGATTTGCTGTTTGGAGTTTCTTTTTTGGGGGGCACCAGTCTTTGGGGGAAGACGTGCCCCGGCTAATTGGGTGTTGACAGTAGCATCACTGCGTGGCTGCTCGTGCTGGGGAGTTGTCCCTTCCATGTCTGTGACTGAAAGGCAGCTAGGACAGGGGGTTCCAACTGTGGCAGTCTCTCCCCTCCCTTTCCCTCTCTCCTAGTACCTCTTCTGCACTTTTAGGGGCTCCGGAATTTCTGTGAGCAATTGCTCACAGAAAGAGTCCAGAGCACATGCATTCTCCTTCCCATCCCGAAGCCAAGTTGTTTCTCATTTTTCAGCTCATCTCCATCCCAGTGGGTTTTACTAGCTCCTAGGAACTGTGGTGCTGCCTCCCCTGTCCCCATCCAGCCAGGACTGGGATTCCCACCCTCCCCTGCCTTGGAGCTTCTGTGGGAAGAGACTGTCAGAGCTGGGGGTCACCAAAGAACCACCCCCTGCCCTGTCCCTGGTGAGGGATGGGCACTCTATTCCCAGGAATGCTTTGCTGCCGGGTTTTTACTCTCTGAGCCGTGTGAGTGTGTGTGTTTGCTGAGGTCTAAATTAAAAAAAAAAAAAAAAAAGAAAAAAAAATCACAAATATTTAAACATTTTTTAACAAAATAAAAATTTATTTTTATATTTAAGATAAATTGCCTTCAAATTCCTTCAAGCTTGGTTCAGTGAAGTTGCCTGCTTGCAGCTGTTAGTGTTTAGCTGTTCCCACCCTGGCTGTGCCTGCAGGAATGCATTGTGCTGGGAAAGGCAGCTGCATCCTGCAGGCTCTGCCACGCCCCTCCTGCTGTATATCACCCCCTTCCTTTTCAATGTGATGTGTATGTGGATGTGACTAAACCTTTTTTTGATTTTTAAAGTTTTTTAATTATTTCTCTGAGGGTGAGGAGCAGGAGCTCTCACATTATGGTGCTGAGTGCCAGGGTCAAGGCATCTCTCCCAGCAGAAAGGCCAGGTGATGAGCTCTGTGTGGTACAGAGGAGACACAGTCCCATAGTAAGGGGACATAGAGGACCTGCAGGTGCTGGTGGGAATATTCTGGCCATCGCACACCACTATGGCTGAGGGTGCAGTAGGCCAAGAGCAGCCAGGCTGGGAAAATGTGTCCTTGAGGTTGGAGGAAGCAGAAGCTAGTGCCTGCCAAGACTGACTCTATGAGTCCTTGCCTCTGCCCCGGTTAGTGTCCTGGGCCAGGAGAGCACCCACTCCCCATCCTTGAGGTGCCAGGGTTTGGCCAGGTTAGCTCTGACAAGATAGGGATGAGCTGGGACAAGGTTGAGGGCACCCTGGCTCTGGGTCCTTGCCCCTAAGTAGCTGCGCTACATAGTCCTACACACCTGTGAGGAGCCAGGCTGTCCGTTCCCTGCCACACAGACCCTGCTGGGAGAGCCCCTTGTGCTTGGGGGGAGGCTAGGTTTTAACTGACTGAAGACTTGGATCATTCCTGGTGTGGCTGATGAGGATTTTAGTGTGAATGTGCAATTTTTGTTTCCTTGCTTCTTATGTCCCTGGTTTAAAATAAAATTACTGTGTTCACTTGGCTGTGCCAGTGTGTGATTCCTGGGGCTGGGATTCCCAGGGCAGGGTGGTGCTGGTGGGGTTCAGGTGCAGCACCCTCTGACTCAGGTATCTTTGCTCCCCTAGTTCAAAGAGAGGTGCAGAGACAGGATTATTATTTCACCTTTTTCCCCCCCACTTTGCCTCTACTATGAGCAGTGGCGATTTCAGGGCAGGAGTGCACAAACACACTGGAAAAGACAGTGAAGAGAGAGAAACTTTTAATCTGCTTCATCCCTACAGTGAAATGCTTTTTCAAAGCTCCACATCAGGCTGGGGGTTGGAATTTTTTTGGGGGGAACATGATAAACCACCCTTAATCCAAGAGGACCTCAGCCCTTCAGGGTGCAGAGTGGGGACTGCCTTGGGGGCAAACCTGGGGCAGGGGCTGGCTGCAAGGGGCAGCCCTGGGTGAGTAGTTGCCCCTTCCCGGCACCAGGGTGGTGCCAGTGTCTGCACTCAGTCCCCAGTGTTACAGAATTCTCACTATGAATGCAGTTGGCACAGAGCTTGACTCATGTTTGGACCAGTACGTGTTCCCCACAAGGCCCAGCTGTGGAGGGGTTTGTCCAAAGAATGTTTCACTTTTTCAGCCGCTGCTTCTTCTTCCTCTTTTTTGGAGCAGCAACTGGCTCCATTCCCTCTTCTGGCTGTGGGTTCTCCTTGGCTGCTGCAGGCAGGGAGCTGCAGACAAGAGCAAACAGGCTGAGCCACACTTGTGCCAGTGCCACAGTTTCTGCCCTCTGCTTCCACAGCCACATCCCCTCACACCCTGCCCAGGATGCCCAGAGTGCTGACCTTGGCCATGGTGCGCCCCAGCAGCAGCTGGAGTCCCTCAGAGCCCCCTCTCACCTGGGAGCAGCAGCCCCTTCCTTGCACCGCTCCAGCACAGCCACAAAGAAGCCATGGGTGAGGGTCTCTGCAGGGGAAGCACGCAGGCAGCTCTCTGCTCCAGAGAAGGCAGTGAGTCCTCGGCAGGGCCAGGATGGGAAGGCAGGCACCAGCCTGCAGCATGGAAAAGGGGTCAGCACATCAGCACATAACCCTGCCCTACAGCCCTCCAGGTTCCCTGAACCAGACCCACCTGAAGGCTGAGCCCCACTTCTGCAGCACAGCCTGCACCACATCCTCGTTCTCCTCCTGGTGTAGGGAGCAGGTGGAGTAGACGAGGCGCTGGAGAGCTGGAAAGCTCAGGGCGTGGTTGAGGACCCGACACTGAAAGCCAGCCAGGGCCTGCAAGCGTTCAGCACTCGAAGCCACCTCCTCCCCTGGCCCCCGGGTCACCATCCCTGTGGAACAGGAGCTGTCACCTGGGGTTTATACACACCCACAGCCTGACTCCAGGTGAGCAGCTGGACCCTCACGCATTACCTGAGCCGCTGCAGGATGGGTCGAGAAGGATGTGAGTCACCCTGCTGTATTTGGGGTCTCTGGGGTCCACGGTCAGGAAGTCCTGCTGGGCCAGCTGGCAGCCAGTGACCCCTGCCCGTGTCAGCAGCGTGCTCATGGTGGCCACACGCTTGGGGTCCACATCAAAGGCAAAGATCTGTCTGAAGGCAGAGCCCAAGAAAAGCCATGAACAGACCACCTGGCCCCCAGGAACACTCAAATACTAGGCAGGCAGACCTTGAGAGCTGCCTCCCCTCTGGCAGGGTTATGGAACAGGGCCAGGGGCTGGGAGTGAACCCTTGTGTGACTTCATGTGCCCTCAGGTCCTTCCAGTGGCCAGAACTGCCAGAGCCACCAGCTCACCTGAGTTGGTGGCAGGTTGCAGCTTCTCCTGCCACCTTCTTGTGCTCTCTGTGGGCTTGGGGGAACCAGAGCCACGTTCCTCCTTCCCTCCACCCCTGCACACAACCCCGCCCTCCCTCACCCCTTGTTCTTCAGGATGGCAGCCAGGTGGCTTGTCTTGTTTCCAGGGGCAGCACAGGCATCGATGACATGGGAGCCAGCAACAGGGCCAAGGAGGAAGGCAGGGAGGCAGCTGGCCTGCAAGAGGGCAAAGACCCACAGAGGAGTGGGCAGAAACGCCTGGCCCCTCCTTGGGCATGGCTGATGCTGTGGGGTCACATGGACCACAATGACACAGGGCCAAGGCCAGCAACACTCTCCATCAACAGCCTTGCCCAACCCACAGCCCCCTGCTCCTCCCCAGCTCCCACAGGGGTTTTATACTCCAGGATCTCATCCTGAACCTTCAAAAAATGGAAGCAAAGGCCCAGGGGAGTCCCACAGTTTTTGCTTAGACTTAAATCCTTGTGTTGGGCTGATGTGGCCAGAAATGCGTATTCTATCACTATCTGTTAAAACCGGGTGGGGTAGTGATTCCTTATCTCCGTGGCACACAGTATCTGCTCATGGACCATCTTTAAGACAAGATGGGGCAATCACCTTTATCTTTTACACAACTCATCCTCCCTCCAGGAAGATATCATCTGCTGCTGGCCCATTAAGTCCCACTGTATGACTGACAAAATTACATCATCTCACTGGGAGATGCTCCAGCCAGGGGGAGGAACCAAGCCTTTTCTACCTAGATAAAAACTGGAGCTGGTGGACAGCAAGTAACCTTCTTTCCACTGGATTCCAGAGGAGTAGCCAAACCTTTTCTATATCATCCCTGGACTTTTGGAGGAAGGCTGCACCCTTCTACAGGAGCACTGCTTCAGCTGAACCACACCTGCCACTGCAGGGGGACTGTAGCCACTATTTTGATCAGACTGCTACCAACACCCTGACTGACGGGGTGTCAGGTTGTGTTCTGACTCTGTCAGGGTTGGGATTGTTTTTTGTATTACTGTATTTCTATTTTAATCTTCCCAGTGAAGAACTGTTATTCCTAGTTCCCGTATCTTTGCCTGAAAGCCCCTTAATTTCAAATTTATAATAATTTGGAAGGAGGGGGTTTACATTCTCCATTTCAAAGAGAAGCTTCTGCCTTTATTGGCACATAACTGTCCTTTAAACCAGGAGAATGCTGCAGCAAGCTGAGCCATTGTAGAAGAAGTTCACCCTTCATCCCTGTCAGCAGTTTTCCTGCCCTGCAACTTCCTGCTCCCCAGTTCCCTCACCTTGTCCTGCAGAATTATGTGTCCTGAAGTATACAGCACGTTGTCATGGAGGTCTGTCTGCGAAGGGAAAACCAACAGCTCCGGGAGATGCAGATCCAACAAGAATTTTTTTCCGGAGAGGGCCTTCAGCTCCTCCACGCTGTCCATGAGACACAGGGAGCATGTATTCATTCAAAGTCCTAATCCCAGTGCTCACAGCAGAACCCAGGCTGAGAAACCCCGTCATCCCACAGCTCCTCTCCAGCTCCAGGCAGCATTCAGAGAGGCAGCATCTAAGTGTGAGGAGTGATGGAGACCCCAACCCAACCACTCTGAGCACCAAGTTCAGCAACTCTTCAGACCTCATCCCATGCCACTTGCTGACATTCTGGAAAACATGGGACAGCAAAAAGAAATATTCACCTGGCTGCCTTGCCCAGGTAGGCATATCCCTGGCGCTTGAAGAAGTCGATCACATCGTCCACACAAGTCTTCAGGGTGTTGACCCGGACATAACGTGGGACCTGGGAGGCTGCAGGGGCCGAACAGGTCAGACACAGCCCCTCACTGCTCCCAACACAGGGTGCCCACCCAGCCCGAGCCCACTCACCTGCGGCGCTTACCGCCTTCTCTGGGGCCAGCAGGTCCTGGTTTCGGCTCACCTTGTGCCGCACCTTCATGCGAGCCAGCTCGGCCTCCAGCCGTGCCCTGTGCCGCCGGGCCAGCGCCTTCCACCGGCCCCCGCACTTCAGCCCCTTGCCGAAGAGCAGGTCATACACCAGGACCTGCGGGGAGGGGACGAGGTGAGCCCGGCCCCGCTGCCGAAGCCACCGCGGTTCCAAGGACACCGCAGCTCCGGGACACCGCGGCTCCAGGACATGGTCCCGCGACACTGCGGCCCAGGGATTCCGCGGATGCCCGTACCTTCGCCAGCTGCGGCGCCAGCTTTTTCTCGGCCTGCAGCAGCGCGGCTCCATCCAGCAGCTTCTCCAGCACCGAGGCGTAGCGGAGGGTCTCGGACACGAGCGCGTACAGCTGCCGGACGTGCTGTGGAGCAGCCAGCGATGAGTGCCACCGGGCCTGCGCCGGGCTCCGGGGCTCCTCCCGCCCTCCCGGGAGTGATTCCCCCCGGCCGCCCCGCACCCCCGTTCCCTCCGGCCGCACCGGGAAGCCGCTGTTGTACACGAGGCTCTTGAGGCCGCCCTCGCCGCGCTCCAGCCCCGCCAGCACCGCCGCCGCCGCGCTGTACAGCGCCATGTGCGCCCCGCGCCGCTTCCGCCGGGGCCTCCGGGGCCACAGGGGGCGAGCGCGGCCCCGCTCCGGGCTCGGTGGCCGGGGCAGAGCGGGCGGAGGGCAAGAAACGGGGCGGGCACCGTGCGGGCGGAAGGACCACGGTCATGCCGGCTACACCATCATGGTAATGACCCCGGCCAACCCAGTCACCCCGGTCACTCCCATCACCCTGATTACCCCAGCCACCTCTATCACCCCGGTGACCCTGGTCACCAGCCCCGGACACCCCATCCGGTCCCTAAAGGTGGAAGCACACTGACATTACTACTGATTGTTAGAGTCTGTGATACCCTGCGGGTGATGGGTTGGCAGGGATTTGCTGCAGACTTTGGTGGTGTTCATGCTGCACTCAAACAGAGCAAAGCATGCCCAGTCCTGGAAAGAGGGGTCTGCTCCAGGAAAGGGATGTGCTCTGTGAAAGAGGGATCTGCTCTGGGAAGCTCAGAGCTGTGTATGGAGGGTAAAGGATACCCCAGGACAGCCACCGTAAGGCAGTATCCCAGCAGCCTGGACATGGCTTTGAAACTCTCCCCGAACCATCTGGTGCAATGGATCAGTCACTCCAGCATGACCAGCTCCAGGGACCCCCAGAGACAGGTGAGAGCTGCTTTGCAGGGTCTGAAGGGTTGGCAGCGGGTGCTGGGGATCAATCATCTTCTACCTGAACAATCAAAGGGTGTAAGAATCTCATCCTAGAGACAGGATCTGAGGGAATGGCAGGAGCTCTGTCACTGTCAGGGAGGGTTTGGTATCAAGGTTCTTCCTGCAGAGGGTGCTGGAGCACTGCCCAGGCTCCCCAGGGAATGCTCACAGCTCCAAGGCTGCCAGAGCTCCAACAGCATTTATACAACGTTCTCAGGCACAAGGTGGGATTATTGGGGTGTCTGTGCAGGGCCAGAAGTGGGATTCGATGATCCCTGTAGGTCCCTTCCAACTCAGGATATTCCATGATTCTACAATGCTTGAACCTGTGGAAAGGCACACATTCAGGAGCTCCAGTTTGGTGGGGATGCAGTAACAAACATTTACCTCGGTGGTGGTATATTTTATTCTCTGGCTTCTGGTTGGCACAGGCTGGTTGTGCATTTTGGTGACAGGCCCAAGGAGCGGCTTCCTGGTGACCCTTTGCAGTTTGCAGGAGCCACTGCTGGGCTGTGTGCAGGGCGGCTGAGTCTCTCAGGTGCCCTACTCCCCTCAGCCCATGGCCTTGGGCAGTGTCCCTCCTTAGCAGACTGGGCACACAGTCCCCCATGCCAGCTCACAGTCCTGGGCAGCTGGAAAGACCAGGACTGACCTGCTGCCTGCACACAGCTCTTCAGCTGCTTTTTGTGCTCCCACTTCCCTCTTCAGCAGCCTCTCACCATGGCTGCCCGCTCATGGTGCTCATTCTCTCAGGAAGAGTCCTTGTGTCAGCCAGCAAACCAGCCCATCCACCTCAATCTCTGTTTGGAAGGATGTGCCACAAAGACCCTTAACACTCATGGCTCAGGCATACAGACCTTTCCATGGGGCTATCCTGGCAGGTAAGCCGTGTTTCAGTATGGTAGACTGGGCATGGGGATGCTGAGGTCAAGGCTGACATTTTATGCCCTTAGAGAAGAGGGAAAGGATTCTCCTGTACTGATGGAGCTTGTTGTGCAGCACCATGGTTTTCATAGGAGAATGATTCTGCCACAGCCTTAATTGAGATAAGCTAAGAGAGCTGGGCTGTTCAGTCTGGAGAAGAGAACAGTGTCTGAACAGGGCTACAAGGAAGCTGGAGAAGGACTTTTCATCGGGAACTGGATAGATCAAGGAGAAATGTGTTCAAGCTGAAAAAGGGGAAATTTAAGTTAGATATGAGAGGAATGTAGCATTTGTCTTTACAAACAGGCTGTAGATTGCTGGTAGATACAGTTAGCACCTAGAGATAAAAGAAACAATGGGAGGGATTACACTGATTAATGAATGGGAAAAGAGATTTGCATTTACAAACAAACTGTAAATTTGCTAGTAAATTAAACTGGGTAACTGAAGATGAAAGAAGCAATGATGGAGAAACTATGGATTACATAAGAATTAAAAATTCAAAGGAACGGTTATACATTAGAGGGGAATCTTCCGGGAAGTCTGTGCCTCTCAAGTACCTCAGCCTATGGGGAAAGAGAGTGGGAAAAGCAGCCGGGAAATTAAGATAAAAGGAGGCTTCCTCCTCCAAAAATCTGAAAGATCCCAGGGGAATGCCCCATGGCCTCTCCCTTTATTTGAATAAAGCAAAAAGGACTCCTCTGTCTCCTTTTTGGACATAAACCTCTGGTGTTTGTGGATTAATTTTCCTTACAGATATATGAAAGAGATTTTTCCCTTTGAGGGTGAATAGGCCCTGGCACAGGTTGCCCAGAGAAGCTGGGGCTGCCCCATCCCTGGAAGTGTCCAAGGCCAGGTTGCATGGAGCTTGAAGCAACCTGGTCTAATGGAATGTGTCCCTGCCCACAGGGGGGTGGAAGGAGATTATCTTTAAGATCCCTTCCAAGCCAAAGCATTCCATGATTCTATACCTGTATATCTGTGGGATGCACTGGGCAAGACTCTGGGGTGGGCTCTGTCCTCGCCCCAGCCCCGCAGCACCTCAATGATGCGGGCCAGCACAATGCTGGGTGCCAGGGGACTGCAGGCCACTCCTTGGCAGCACACGGGGCACAGGAGCTGCCCCTCCAACACTGCGTGCAGGGCTGGCAGGACAAGCTGCAGCATCAGTGGTTCCTTGAAGACCTCCAGGCAAATGGGACATAGCAGCTGCTCCTCCAGCTTGAGGATGCTCATCTTCTGAGCCATCCTGCCACCTTCCCACACAGATCTGGGCTCGTTTTGGGGGTTGGGTTTTCTTTTACTTGTTACCTGTGGAATTTTTCCCACTGACTTGCTAAAGAAGCACTGATGGCCGAGTAGTTGAGACGGGGAGGGGGAACTTCTCCAGTTTTTGGGAGTTTCCCTTGGAGGGACAGAGACACAGGGAGATTAGAAGCAGGAAAAAGGAGAGCAGGGGCAGTTACTGGCTCTCGCTCGCTCTTGGCTTGAAAGGAGGAGGCTCACCAGCTGGGCAGCCGGAAGCTGCCTTTTTCTGCTGCTGGACCCGGCACCCCCTGCCCTGCTGGGACATCCTGCCATTTCAGTTTGCTCTTTCCGAGGGTCCTGCTGCAGCACCGGAACCGACACTGCCCCAAGGTTCATGAAGCAAACTCTCTCTTTTCCATCCCTTCCCCTCTGGGCCCAGGTGCCATTACCACGTGCTCCCCGGGCCCGCGCCGCAGCGCCCCCTGCAGCCGCGGGGGAATCATCGCACCTGCCCCGCTCACAGCGCCCCCTGCAGCCGCGGGGGAATCATCGCACCTGCCCCGCTCTCAGCGCCCCCTGCAGCCGCGGGGGAATCATCGCACCTGCCCCGCTCACAGCGCCCCCTGCAGCCGCGGGGGAATCATCGCACCTGCCCTGCTCACAGCGCCCCCTGCAGCCGCGGGGGAATCATCGCACCTGCCCCGCTCACAGCGCCCCCTGCAGGGCGGGGGAATCATCGCACCTGCCCTGCTCACAGCGCCCCCTGCAGGGCGGGGGAACCATCGCACCTGCCCTGCTCACAGCGCCCCCTGCAGGGCGGGGGAACCATCGCACATGCCCCGCTCTCAGCGCCCCCTGCAGCCGCCGGGGAATCATCGCACCTGCTCCGCCCACCGGGATCCGCCAGCGCTCCCTGCCGACTGTGATGGGAACTGCACCAAGGGGAAAGTGCCCACGGCCAAGAGGGCTGAAACTGGGTTCTGCTCTGTTTGTTATTAATTCCATTGTTGTTGTTGTTGTTGTTGTTTTGTTTGCCTTGTTGTACATACTAATAAAAAACTGTTATTCCTATCCTCATATCTTTGCCTGAGAGCCCCTTAATTTCAAAATCATTATAATCGGAGGGAGGAGTTTTACATTCTCCAGTCTGGAGGAGGTTTCTGCCTTCCCTAGCAGACACCTGTCTTTCAAACCGTGACAGATTTTGGCGCCCAAGCATGGGGCCCAAGGGCATTGAGATAAAAAGGATGAAAAAGGAATAATAGTTCCTGAGCAACCTAATTTTTGTGTGCTGAATGTAGAAACCTCATTAGGTGGCACCATGTGGTGGTCTAGCTTACTCTAGTTCAAGTGGCACATGGTCATGGCTATACTTTTCCCATTTGCAGGCCCTTATCTAAACATGCATCCTATAATTAAGGCCACTGTAGGTGTTATCCAGTTTGTTTTGTGGATTGATAAGGTGAGGAATTCATGGATTTTTAGCTTCCTTTGGAAAGCAGGCACTTGGATACATGGCTATCAGAGACTAAGTATATGTTTTTGGGGTTACCTTAAGAATAGTACCTACTGTGAGGAAATGACAGTGGGGGAAGTTTTCTCCCAACCAGTTCTTTGTGCCTATCCCACCAGCTTTTGAAGGGTTTACATTTTCTCTAGATACTAACCAAGTGTTGCTGATAGTCCCAGTCTACTTAGCATTCAGAGATAGGGTGAAGTTGTGTGCCCCTGAGACTAGGGATACTCCCCCAGAACCTGACAGTGCCCCACAGCCCACCTCAGAAATAAACCACCCAGAATGGATGGGGGTAATGGAGAAGAATGATGCACCAGGTACTGAAGGAATACACTTCCCCAGCTGGTGACAAGCCCTCCCCCTGCCTCGAAGAGGGAGAGTGTGATGGTGCAGCTGTGAAACCCACAGGTGTTACAACCGTCCAGGTTCCAGCTGAACCGCAAGGGGATTCACAGCCAGCAGCAGTTGCCCCTGTGGAAACTAAGAAGTCTAAGATTAAATCAGAGCACCCAGTTAATAAGGGTAAGAAAGGAGGGCCCTCACAACTGAAAGGGGAGCCAGAGGTTGAGATCGTACGAAAGTCTCCATAATCTGTGAAAAGACATTGCATGACAGGGCCATGAGATTTTTACAACTTGGTTACTCCGGGTCTGGGACCTTATGGGTACAGGTGTACAACTGGATGGTACTGAGGGAAGGAATTTGGGATCCTTAATCCAGGACTCAGGTGTGGATTGGGTATTCATAAGGGAGCCAGGCCCCCTTTCCCTCTGGGAATGGCTTTTAATGAGTGTAAGATAAAGGTTTGTGCATAGAGAGAAAATGCAGGAGCACCACCATAGAATGCGCTGGAAGACCTTTGAGGAAGGGATCCAGCAGCTGAGAGAAGTGGCGATATTAGAGGTACTCTTTGGGAGGAATGGACAGCATGACAATGACCCTGACAAGGTCAGGTGCACAGGGCAGACGTTGTGGGATCTGGCAAACCTGGGGCCATCTCAATATACCATTTTTATAGCAATGATTAGTGCTGATAACAACCAAGAGACAGTGGGTTCTGTTGCGAACAAGCTCAGAAATTTTGAGAGTATGATCAATGGCCTGATGCAGGCTCATGTCTTTGCTATGGTTAAGGAACTCAAAGAAGAATTTAAAGAGGAGATGAGAGGGATGAGGGAGGAGATGAAGAAGATCAGTGCAGCACCAGTGCGAGTCACAAGCCCCGAAGTCAGACCACAAAGTCCCCCAGCTAGAGAGAGAGGGTACACCCGACAAGCTGACCTGTGGTTCTTTCTGCCTGACCATGGGGAAGACATGGGAAAATAGGATGGGAAACCCACTTCTGTCCTGGCAGCATGGGTGTATCAACTCAGGGAAGGAAACACGCACCAAGGGAGTTCTACTAAAGTGAAGGTAACCTCGACCTCCCATGATCAAAGTGCAGGGTATTACAGAAGGGAGGATGATCTGTCAGATCCCCTTGAAGGAACCTCTATTATGTATGCCCAGGAAGGAAATAATAACCAGGGCTAGAGGGGTCCTGCCTCTAGCCAGGGAGAGGCATGGGATAACAGAGTCTATCAGATGGTGTGGGTGCGATGGCCTGGCACATCAGAACCACAAAAACAAGAGGCATTAGTTGATACTGGTTCACAGTGTACCCTAATGCTATTGGGACATGGGGGCAAGAATCTGTTTCCATCACTGGGGTGACAGGGGGATCACAGGAATTGACTTTGCTGAAAGCTCAGGTGACCTGACTGGGAAGGAGTAGCAGAAACGTCCAGTTGTGACTTGCCCAGAGGCTCCATGTATTCTAGGCATAGACTTCCTCAGGAATGGCTACTACAAAGACCCAAAGAGACTCAGGTGGGTATTTGGAATAGCTGCTGTAGCGGCAGAGGGCATTAAGCAGCTGAACACCTTGCCTGGACTGTCAGAAAATCCATCTGCAGTGGGACTCCTGAAAGTGACAGAGCAACAGGTACCAATTGTCACCATGACAGTGCACTGCCGGCAGTACTGGACAAATCGAGATGCTGTGATCCCCATCCACAAGATGATCCGTGAGCTGGAGAGCCAAGGGGTGGTGAGCAAAACCCACTCACCCTTCAACAGCCCCATCTGGCCTGTACCTTTTTCTCCATTCCTCTGGCAGCAGAGTGCAGGTCTCAGTTTGCTTTCACCTGGAGGGGTGTGCAGTACACCTGGAACTGACTGCCCCAGGGATGGAAACACAGCCCCACCATCTGCCATGGACTGATCCAGGCTGCACTGGAAAAGGATGAGGCTCCAGAACACTTGCAGTATATTGATGACATCATTGTGTGGGGGAACACAACAGTGGAGGTATTTGGGAAAGGAAAGAAGGTCATCCAGATTTTGCTGGGAGCCAGCTTCACCATTAAAAAGAGCAAAGTCAAAGGACCTGCTCAGGAGATCCAGTTCCTAGGAGTGAAGTGGCAAGACAGATGGCATCAGATTCCTGGTGGGAGATCAGTCCTGTTCCAATAACAAGATCAGCAGCACAGACAGTTGCTTAAAACTCCAAAGTCTGAGATGATGATTTTAACCCGTATTGGGCTTGTGGCTACACTTGGCCCACGCCTGGCCATGTGTCCTGGGTCTGCCCAAGGTGTCACCAGTCAATCCCAAGCTGTTCCCACCTGGGCCAAGGCAGGGATGTCAAGCTGCAGTGAAGTAATGCCTGTGTACCAGGGCTCAGACACAGCCAGGAGGGATTTTCCACTGAAGAATCCAAGTCTTAACCCACAGATTTCTTTGGGGTTATCTCAGACTATGGACATCCTCAGAAAGACTGGCATCACTCAAGTGATACATCTAAGCAAGAAGCAGAAGGAAAACATGAAAAGCACATTTATCTTGGAGAAATGTGGAGACAAGAGGGATGGATTTGGGAAACTGAGGCCCTGCTCACCCCCTTGAAATTTGTTTCCATGTTCCATGCTCTGGCCCAAAAGAGGTGAGCTGAAATCCCAGCCTCTCCCATCAGCCCCAGGGAGCACAGGGCAGTGTGTTTCCAAGCTGTAAAGATCAGGCAGCACTGCCTTCCCTGCTGTTCACAGTTGGGACAGAACTGCCAGACTCTTGGACAAGTCAAACACATGGCCTTGAAGTTGAAGAAAACAAACCTGAAGTCAGGGTCCTGATAACTTCCCCAGGGAAAAGGGAGGATGAGCTGGCCTGGTGTCACACATTGCTGTAGGGTGAACCAAGGGAAGCTCAAGTGTTCACCAGATATCCCAGGAGCAGAAGCAGAGGGACCAGCCTCAGGTGCTCCCTGTGGTCACAGAAAAACACCTCCCAGAGACCCAAATAATACTCAACCACTGAGGTGACTGCACAGATTTCTCCGGTTCCACTTCTCCCAGTGCATGGACCCAATTTTCCTCAGCTTCTCCCAGTCAAGCTGATGGGACTCAGTCAGACAGGGTAGCTCCTCCTCAGGATGGGGACCCCAGTTGCTCCCCTCCTCAGCCCCTCTGGGATGGATGTTCTGCTCCTAGGGAGAGCCAGGCAGGCTCTTGTCCCTGCGTGCCCCAGGAAGGGCTGCCTGGAGCCCCTGTGTGAGCACACACAGCACATGACTGGGCATGACCAAGAGAAGAGCTGGCTATGTTTGCTTCCCACAGCAGCCAGGGTCCCCAAATCCCTGTGGGACTTCCCTTATCCCCACTGCAGAGAGAATGTTCTCACCAAAGCACTTTGTTGTAGGCTAAATTTAAGATGACTTTAAGATATTTTTATCAACTAGGTTAACTTTGCTACTAACTACAATTTTTTTTCTTTCGTTTTTTGGGGTTTTTTTTTTTGTTTGTTTTTTTTTTTTTTTTTTTTTTTTTTTTTTTTTTTTGTTTTTGCTTTTGTTTAACCAGTATTTTTATGTTGTCTGGTGAAAACCTGTTATGCAAGGAAACCAAACACTGCTCTTACTGTCTGGGACAAGGCACAAGGAATTATTTTATCTGTTTGTGAAAAAATATAGTTGTTTCTCATATAACAACTCCTGGTTCATGGAGGTGTTTGGCTTATGAGCATCTTTCATATGAATCCCATTATGATCCCATCCCCTGACTTCCTTCTCGGTATCTCCCAGGGAGCTAGGAACAGTCCTGGCTTCTCCCTGAGGAGTGTCCAACTTTGGGAATGCGGTGATGGAAGGATCAGTCTGGGGCTGTCACCTAGCCTCACACCCTCACACTGAAGGTCTTTGGGACACAGCAAAGCAGCAAATGCAGCACCTTCTCTCCAAAGGGGGGGCTGGGGACAGGCTATGGGGATCCTTCCTTCCTTCCTTCCTTCCTTCCTTCCTTCCTTCCTTCCTTCCTTCCTTCCTTCCTTCCTTCCTTCCTTCCTTCCTTCCTTCCTTCCTTCCTTCCTTCCTTCCTTCCTTCCTTCCTTCCTTCCTTCCTTCCTTCCTTCCTTCCTTCCTTCCTTCCTTCCTTCCTTCCTTCCTTCCTTCCTTCCTTCCTTCCTTCCTTCCTTCCTTCCTTCCTTCCTTCCTTCCTTCCTTCCTTCCTTCCTCCCTCCCTCCCTCCCTCCCTCCCTCCCTCCCTCCCTCTTCTGTGAATAAAAAGCTTATGTTCTTTTGTGGTGATCTCAAAAATTCTCAAGAATGTGGGTTTCTCTCTGCTTTTATTTTTCATTTTCATTAGTTTTGCATTTATACAATTTCAGGTACCTGAAAAGGCCAAATTTAAAAACCTTGTTCCAAACCAGTTTGGACTTTTTGCCTGTGGTGGTTTTTGGTTGGTTGTTTGGTTTGGCTTTTTTGGGGGGAAGGGATTTGTTTGGTTTGGTTTGTTTCTTTTTTTTGGTTGGTTGGTTTGTCGGGGGGGGGGTGTGTGTTTTTGGTTTAGTTTTTCCTTTGGTTTGGGTTTTTGCTTGATTGTGTTTTGGTTAGTTTTTTGGGGTTTTTTTTGTTTTTGGTTTGGTTTGGTTTGTTTGGTTTTTTTTTGGCAGTGGTAGTTTATATTTTTGGGGGGTTTGTTTTGGATTTTTTTTTAGTTGTGTGGTTTTTGTTGTAGTTTGGTTGGGGGTTTTTTATGTTGTTTTTGTGGGATTTGGTCTTGGTTTTTAGTTTTGGGTTGGGTTTTTGGTTCTATCGAGGGGCAGAAGGCAGTGTACGCTGCGGACTACATCCCCCAACGTGCACCGCGGCGCCAGGTGACGTTCCGCCTTCCGTTGGTCCAGAGCCGCGCAGGGGCGTGTCCACTTCCGCGTGTCTCTAAAGCTGCGGTTGGGACGGGGTTGGTGCTCGGAGCGTGATTGGCTGGAGGCGCCGCGCTCCCCGGGCTGTGCTTTGCGGAGCGCGTGAGGCGCGGCGTAGCCATGATGGCGGGCGGCGCAGACGAGGAGGGGCTCGAGGCGGGGTGTCGGGACCCGGATCCGGCTTCGACTCCGACGTGGGCTCTGGCACTGACCCCGACCCCAGCACCGATCCCGGCGTCGACACCCTCTTTGTCTCTGGCCTCGGAGTCTCTCGAGGCCCTGCAGGACCTGACCGGCGATGGAGGGGTGCGCAAGGAGCAGCTGCGCCCCGGCATCGGGCAGCCTGTGCCCCCATCCGCCTCCGTGGCAGGTAGAGCCATGTCTGGGGCCTCTGGTGCCTCCTGTGGGCCGTGGGAAATCCCGGAGCCAGGGCCGGGCACCTCTGTTAAGGATGGCCCAGTTCTCTGGCACAGATGTGGTTGCCCATTTCCTGGAAATGTTCAAGCCCAGGCTGGAGCAACCTGCTCTAGTGGAAGGTGTCCCTGCTCATGGGCAGGGGGTTGGACTGAGTGATCTTCAAGGTCCCTTCCAGCCCAAACCATTCCACAGTCACAGTCTCGCTAGGGCTAGTGTCCTGGAGTGAGACTGCCTGAGCTTGGCCTGGCTGCCTGGGGGGAGGGGTTGGTCACGGTGCTCTGTTGTGCCTGAATTTACAGGTAGTTCAGGCACCAGTAACCATCTCCTGAGCTTTTAAATAGGAATTGTTTAGTTTAGCCTGTGTTCAGCAGGACTAAGAAAGTGGAAGTCCTTGGAATGAGAGTCTGGTGTTTGTCTTTGTAACCTGTGTCTCAGTGTGAGGTTTGGTCTGAAGCAGGTGCTGAGGGAAACAGGGCAGAGACTGTTGGGAAAGATCCCCCAAGACTAATGTTGAGGTGCTGGTGGCTGGCGAAGACCGAAGGACTTAAAAGTGCTGATTTTATACCATGGTGTGTCTCTGTTTCAGGACTGTCTCCTCTCAGTATCTATATTTTAACACTTGAGATGCCCTGTTTAGCTTATTGTGACTGACACATTAAAAGAAAAAGCATCTTGACCTTGAGGAAAGAAGGATTTCTAGGGCCCACCTGTGCTCATAGAGAAGTTTAAAGCTGGAAGTGGTTCCTGAAGTGCAGGGCCTGGGTGCTGTGTCAAGAGAGGCCGATTACAGTGTATTTTCTGAGGCACTACTAGAGTTACAGATGCAGAGCTTGGGGTGGGGTGCATTTTCCCCCTTGTTCCTCTTTCCAGAGCTACAGTTTTGGTTAGGGAATTCTTTTTAAGTATTTCTGCATATAACTGGGGCATGTTAATTTGATCAGCTGAAGTTTCCAATTCTTAAAAGGCGAAATCACATCTCTTAAATAGCTCAGAACTTTGAAGCAGCTGCTTTGTCTGGGAACGATGCTAAAACACACAGCACTTGGCTGCTTGGATGTGACTAGATTTTTGGTGTAAAACAGAAGGGTTTTTGCTGCCTCTGCGGTTCTTTAGCAGAACAGAAAAAGATAATCCAGATAATTAGTTGGTTACAACTCCTGCTGTGCTCCTGATATGAAATCAAACTCTTGCTTTTCTGTTCTCCCCACTCCTCGCTTTGGGCTTACAGTGAAGTACTCCGGGTACCTGGGCAATTGGAATAAGCTCTTCTGTTCAAACGGGAGCAGCAAGTATCCAAGGCTGATGAAACTAGGAAAAGGTAGGTTTGAGCCACAGACTTTGTCCTGGGGCTTGGGATTGTATTAAGGCATTTTGGGACCTGGAGTTGTATTAAGGCATTTCAGTTTAAATGCCGTTTGGTGTCTTTAGGTTGTTTGAAACCTTTAGCACTTATTCATGGAGTACAAAATCCTCCTTGTTCACAGGAGAGATGGAATCTGGACCTGCTCACTCTCTGCCTGGGAGTGATAGGGAGGTGTTACCCACCTACCCTTGGGTAGCTTTAAATCTCTTGAGAGTAGATGATGTTTTCCAGGCTGGACAGGTCTTGGAGCATGCTGGTCTAGTGGGAGCTGTCCCTGCCTATGACAGGGCATGGACTGGGTGATTTCTAAAGCCCCTTCCAACTCATCCCACTCTGGATTTGCAAAACCATGTTCTGAGTCCCACAGCAAGCTGCCCTGATAATCATTTCTGGAGTAACTGGCTGTTGTAGTTGCTGAAGCAGGAGCTCACAGGGATTTTTTCCTTCAGGCTTAAGGAGAAAGCATTGTTTGGTGTGTGAGGATGTTGGTGTTTGTGAACCTCACTTGTCCCACCCCTCGTTGTGACAGACATCACACTGTGGGGGCTGGAGATCGGGCTGCTGTCTATGACCAAAGGAGAGGCTGCAGTGTTCGTCCTCACTCCAGAATACGCCTATGGCCAGCGGGGCTGTCCTCCCTCCATCCCCCCAAACACGACGGTCCTCTTCAAGGTGGAGGTGCTGGACTTCATAGACTCCGAGGAGTGCGATGCATTCTTTGAGTTGAGTTATGTGAGTTCCCTTAATATGGCTTGAGACTGAAGTCTGGAGGGTGAACCATCATTGTCCTGTCTCACAGTTGCTGTGGTTTGTGTGTTACATGTTCAGGTGAATGCTGGTGCAAGTGTCCGGTCCCTGGGCACCCAGCTCTGCTCTGATCCACGTGCCTGCCCTTTGTGTCCCTCCCTGTCTCGCTCTGTTTGCCCTACCATGCAGAGGGGGAAGGCGGAATCTGCCTTGTTTGCTCCTCTGTGCTGGATGGAGTCAGTGGAATGGCTTCCATTTATTTTTAGTTTTACCAGAAAACTCGTGGTTGCACTAGAGGGCGCCAACTTCCAGGAATTTCCTTAAGCAACAGCAAGAAGCTGTCCGTAACAATCCTTTGCAGTGTCCCGGTGCCCCACCAGCCCCCACCCTTTGTCTCTGCCTCTTGGCTCCTCTCCCACGTGTTCTTCCCTGTTTTTTGCTCCCTGGTGAGTTGTGGTGCTATTGTTAATTCACCCTTTCATGTTAAGGGCTTTGGGCTGTGGTTGTGGGTCAGTGAATGGAGGCAGAAGATGAGGGAGACCCTCCAGCCTCTGCACAGGCAGATTTTTCCCCAGAGCCCTGTGAGAAAACCACACTTGTTGTGCTTCCTCCTTACCCACCCATTTTGGCTGACTGACCTCTCTCTATGAGCTGGTTCCAACTTGCAGACCCAGAAGAAAACCTGTCCCGCCATTTTTATCTTTTTTGTTTTGTTTCGTTTTTGTTTTTTTTGTTTTTTTTTAATGATGGCTGGGGTTTTTATTTTGCTGATTGGTGCCTTTGGTAGTGTCAGGCTGTCCCAGAGCTGGCCTGAGAGCAATTAGAGCAATGGAACCTTTCAAGCAGCTTTGTGCCAGTGATTGCATTTGTGTTAGCTCTGTGCTGAAAGAGTTGGACAGATTTTAAGGACACATTCCTGCTTTTTTCAGTCCCCCTTTGGGCTTCCTGACCTCTTCACTAGAATAATCAGCACAAGAACACTGTCATGTTCAGCCTGGCTGGGGAGGTACCACATAGTGGTGGCTTGGCCTTGGTAAGGACCTAACTTCTGCTCTGTGAATAGGAGGGCGCTGTGTAGGACTGTCCTGTCTGAGTTTTCTTTAGTTTAAGCTAAAATTCAGATATTTCTTCACACAGGAACAGCGGGATAGACTTCCCCTAGAGAAGGTTTTGAAAGTGGCAGCCACAGAGAGAGAGTTTGGCAACTACTTCTTCTATAAGCAGTGCTTCAAGATTGCCAAGGACAGATACAAGAGGGTATGGCACCAGGAAAATGTGGGGTGTGCTTTGGGAAAGCTGTGAAATAAGGGATTATTTTTAGCTCACCACAACACGTACAGGTTAGAGATCAAATAATTTTGTGGTATTTTCCAGGCATAGTTTGTTACTTCAGAATAGGGCTTGCACAGCGGGTTTTATGTGAGCAGCAGTGGTAAATGAAGGAATAGTCAGAGAATCATTTTGTTTGGAAAGGTCTCTGAGACCACCAAGTCAAACTGTTCCCCAGCACTGCCAAGGCCACCACTACCCCATATCCCCAACTGCCACATCCACAGGGCTGTTAAACCTCTCCAGGGATGGGGACTCCACCACTGCCCTGAACAGCCTGTGCTAGGGCTGGACAACACTTTCAATGAGAATTTTTCCCCTGTATCCAACCTGAGCCTCCTGTGCTGCAGCTTGAGGCTGTTTGTCTTGTCCAGCTACCTGGGAGTAGAGCCAGAGCCATCTGGCTGCACCTTCCTGTCCAGGAGTTGTAGAGAGCGAGAAGGTGTACCCCCTGCTCCTTTTTCCTGGGCTGAGCCTCTTCAGCTCCCTCTCCAGGCAGGGTAAAGGCTCAGTTATTCTCAAACTGGAAGGCATTTGCTACTTTCTCAGAGGCAGAGATGTTTCAAAGTTGCTTTTGCTTGGTAGTTTTGAAACGAAAGTGATTTGACTTGCCTTATTCCCTGTAAGATTTCCATATTTATCCTTAAAATTGGAGTCCTGGATTCTGCTGCTTTCCATAATAAGTTCCTAAACCTGTGGTCATATGGTCAGCATGACTAGTCATGCTGAGAATGCCGTGCCCTGTATTTAGAGTTTCGATTGTTACTACTTTTAAGTGACATAGGTGAACAGAAACATGGGTGTAGCTGTTGGATGAGATGGATTTCGCACTTTCCATGATGGCTATGTTGTGCACTGACTGGTTTTTCCTCTCTGCTCAGGCGCTCTCCATCCTGGGTCACAGCTCTTCCAGTAAGGCAGAGCAGAGCCAGATCAACGCTTCCAAACTGCTGCTGTTCCTGAATCTCTCACTCACTTACTTGAAACTGGAACGTGCTGACCAAGCTTTGAAATATGGGGAGTTAGCCTTGGAGATGGACCAAGGAAATGCTAAAGCGCTGTTCAGGTGTGGCCAGGTGGGCAAATAAATCATCATGGAACATCCCAGCCTGGCTGTGGAGGGAGCCCAGAATGAACTGAGGAGAATCTCTGAATTCTGGGCTGCTGCAGCAGTCAAGTTGGTTTGTCTGCATGTGCCCTTTTGGAAAATCTGTATCTCTGGAAATGTGTCACATGGGGCTTTTCCTGAGGTATTCCTGAGTTACTTTTCTCTGTCTCAGGAATGTTTGTTTTTGCATGAGGCCTGAGGAGGGGCAGTGGGTCTGTATTTCTTTTGATGCATCTGTCGTCTTTCCATGGCAGGCTTGTCTCTACATGAGGGAGTACAGCAAATCCCGAGATTTCCTGGTCAGAGCTCAGTGCATCCAGCCCTTCAACCGCGATATCAACAATGAGCTGAAGAAGCTGGCAAGGTGGGAGCCCTCCTTTCCATACCTGGGGAAGAGAAAGTGTTTGAATAGGCTGTAATACCTATTCTGAAATATTTAAAGTGTTTAAAAAACCCCAAAACTCCAAACTATCGGGTTAATAAGTGACTTGGGAAAACGCGTGTGGAGAAAACAGCTTGAAACATTTTTCAGGCCCAGAAGCGGGAAGTGAGGAGCTGGGAACACCCACCCTTTCCATATATTTCTTTGGTGGGATGAGTGTTACCTGACTTGTGAGCAGATCAGGGTGAGGAGGGGGATGTGGGAGCTACTAAAATGCTTCAAATCCAGTGAAATACAGTTGGCTGATGCTCCAGCTGTTAATGTTCTCAGTAAGTATGATTTTCATTCCCTTTAAGATGTGGTTAATTTCAGCAGCTTTTCTGTACTTCAAGTGCTTCAATGCAAATACTAATACTCATTAAAAGTGAATTTCTTGCCGTCTTGGAGATAATAAATGGAGAGCCCTGAAGACAAACTCTCCCTTTGCCCACAGGCTGAGTACAGGACTATCCTGCCAGCTTTAGTCATGCCCCAGCCCCACCAAAACATGACTAATGCCTATCTCATTATGCTCATGATGCTCTTCCTTTGAAACTGCCAAAAGCATTAGCTTTTTCCCAGAAGCATGTGCTGTCCTCCTGGCACTGTTTACTGAAGCAGGAGCGATGCTGTCCTCAACTCTGGAGCACACAAAGTAGCCCTTGAGTATGAACCCTCTTTTGTATGTCACTGCCAGGCACTTGCAGAAAGGCAGCAGTAACACCTAAAAAGAGTGGTTGGTGCTGCTGGAAAAGCCAGTCTGGTGGGCTGAGTGCCTTCTGCCGGGATATTTTGGTGGAGGGCTTTTCTGTCCTGTGTATTCATGTTGTCTTTAATAGTCTTCAAAAAGTCTTCAAATTTTTTCTTTTATTTCTGAAGTACAAAGAGCTTGAAGGCAGTATTAGCTGCTGGTCTGGAAATTTTAGGTGAATCTCTTGTATTCATCCTGATCTCCTGCTGGGTATGGAGCTACCAGATTGTCCACTGAGGATGGGGAGTTCTAAACTAGATCTCTCTGGCTGCTCTTGAAGGCTGGTACATGTACAGTGCTAGAAGGCCTGATTCAAGAAGCCTCATGTATTCACTTAGATTTGAAGTATGTTGGTAGATAAAAGAGAAATGTCTTTAATGATGTTGAGGTGGTGTGGCCAGGAAGTAACAAGGCACTTCTGCCTTTGTTGGCTCCAGCTCTATAGAGAGCAGCACGTTCAGTGAGTGTGCGTGTGTCAGAATTGAATGCACATTAAACCACTGTTGTCTTGGAGTTCCTCATTTGCTGCCTGTTAAAACTGGTGTATTTTTTGCTTTTAACCATTGAATGGTTTGGGTTGGAATGGACCTTAAAGCTCACTGCACTGCCATGAGCAAAGACTCTTTTCACCACACCAGGGCTCCAAGCCCTGTCCGACCTGGCCTTAAACACTTCAGGGATGGGGCAGCCATAGCTTCTCTGGGCAACCTGTGCCAGGGCCTTACCACTCTCACAGGGAAGAATTTCTTCCCAGAATCCCATCTAGCCCTGGCCTCTGGCAGCAGGAAACCATTCCCTCTTGTCGTTGTCAAAGCCTATCTCCAGCTCTCCTGGAGCCCCTTTAGGCAGAGGAAGGGGATCTGAGGTCTTCCTGGAGCTCTCTCCAGGTGAACATCCCCAGCTCTCCCAGCCTGACTCCAGAGCAGAGGAGCTCCAGCCTTTGGAGCATCTGCATGGCCTCCTCTGGATTCACTCCAGCAGCTCTATGTCTTTCTGATGTTGGATCACAGAGCTGGAAGCAGCACTGCAGGAGAGGTCTTTTGCTTGTGACAAAGAGTGGAATTAGTGTGAAACAGATGAAGCAAGTGCTAGTGGGTGTTTTTAATGAGACCTTACCTCTGGGTAAATATGTAATGTTGCCAGCCTGCCCTTGCCTGAGAACTCATAGTGTGATCTGAAAAATGCTTCAGAAATGGAATATGAATCAAAATCTTCTTCTTAGAGGCTTTTCACTTCCTTGCAGAGTACATTTATACTTCGTTAAAAGCAGTGTTGTGTGGTAATCAGCAAGCTCCCTTTTGCTGTCTAAAACAAAGCTTTGGAATGCATCTGTTTACTGGCTAAAACAGGTTCTTGGCAAAATCTCCTGGAGAACAACAAGCAGAATCCAGAGTGAGGGGTATGTAGAATGTGTCTGGTACCAACTGTGTTAGATTTGGTGCAAATTCTGCTGCTGGATCTTGGAATGCTATTGGAAGGCTTAAACTGCATCAAAACCAGAATGAATAGGGGTTCTTCCAATATCTGGCATTAATCTGTTCCTCCATACAAGGGACTCTTGGATTTCCTGCTGTCCTGGGTGTGGGAATGTGCCATCTACAGGTGGGCATCCTTGGTCAGCAACTTCTGTGTGAGACTTACCAGGAGAGATATGCTGGGCCAGGATTTCATACCCTCTGAGGTTCTTAGCCCCAAGGGTGCTGAGGGCTGGGGCTGAGAGAGCCCAAGTCAGCCTCTCACTGGGGCTGGTTCTAGTGTGTTGCACAAAACCCTTTGCTTTTGGCCTTATATGGCAGCAGATGCAGGAAAGCCAAACTCATGGGCAGCCACTGATCCCTGGGACAGTGTTCCCAAACTGAGTCACCCTGCAACTCAGGGATTCCTTACCACTGGAGTGAGAGTACAGGGAGATGAGGGTGTTGTGCTGGGGAAGTTAAAATGGAGCAGACTGCAAAGCTTTTGCCATCCTATGATGCTGGCAAGTAAGAGAGAACAGAGGAGGAAACATCTGACCAAGTCATCCACTTGGTCTAGACACAAATTCCTGCTGTCTCCTGCCCATCCAGATCCTATATCTATGGTAGATATTCTGCTGCATGGCAGTCGAACAATGCTAAAAGAACTTGCATAAGGACACACAAAAGTATCCCACAACACACAAGTGGTGTTTCTCTGCACAGTCCCAAGCTTCCAAAACTAGTGTAGAAAGCACCTGTCTCACAGAAGGCAAATGATCTAATTAGTCCTGAGCAGATGAGGTGTGAGGATGAAGCATGACATTTCCAGCTCTCTTTCCCTGACATTGCAGAAAAAAGGGCTTGGAGGAGCTGTATTGCTGCCAGCACACTCTTCCATTATGTTAATTTGTTTATATCTAAAAAATAACATTATTTTCAGGTTGTGACACTGAGGGTGGTGCAGAGAGTCTCCAGTCCCTGATGCCATCCTGTGCTCTACTTTGCAGATACTACAAGGAGTACGTGGAAATGGAGAAAGAAATGTGCTGCCAGATGTTTGACCCTCTCAATTCTTATGGCTGAGAAGAAATCAAGGTAACCAAGTTTTGAAAAAGGCTGAACTCTCCCAAAACCTGTCATGCCTGTGGTGTTCTCAGGTGGGGAACCTGCTTCTCTTCTTCGGGGGAGGCTTTTGGAGGCAAAATGGCAAGTGGTAGGAGTGTATGGAGAGGAAGGGCAGGATGGTGGGGTGGAATACTGCTACATCATCACCTTGGAGAATCCTTCCTGTGAGGCATAGCGTGTGTAGGGACCTAGAACTGCCAGCACTTGAATAAGTTTGGTTTGCTGTTTCCTGTGCTGCTCATCCCATCTATTCCTGGTCAGAGCCAAGGGCTGAAATAGCTCTGTAGTCTTGTTTCTCTGCCAATTAAAAGAAAGGGGAGAAAAAAAAGTTCCAGTCAAACTTAAGAACTGGATTTCCTCCTCCCCTCAGCACTTCTGTCTGGAGCTGCTGGAATGCCTCACTTCAGAAAAAATCTAAATATTTTATTTCTGGGTTTTTTTTTTTTTTTTAAGTATTAAAAGAAATTTGTTTGGATAGAAAATTTCAAGTAGATGTTTTGGACTCTTTAAAGCTCTAAATCTTCTAGCAAAATTGACAGGTTTATAAATGCACAAAGGCTCTTTGATCATTCCTTTTTCTCAAAGTCTTTCACGGGATGCAAGCAGGAGTGGAAATCTTTTCTTGTCTCTTGCTTTGGGGGAAACCCTAGGGAAAGAGTTCTGGAAAATGACAACATCCTTCTGTCATGAACCATCCCCAGCTCAGGGCCATCAGTTTGCTGCTGTTTTCTCTCTTCTGATACAGACAGTACCTTGCTATCAGAAAATGAATATTGACAGCTTTTCTATCAGCTCTGGTGTTTTAAGGTTGTCTCTTTGTGCTTGCAAGGAAGCTAAGGCGGTATTTGAGGAAGAAGTTGGATTTAATGCTGTTTCCTAAAGGAACACAACCTTCTCCTGGCTGGACATGACTCCTTGCAGAGCTTTTACCCTTGCTGCTGCTCTTGTATTCTGGTCCAGGCTGGGCATGTGGCCTCAGAGCACAAGTCATCCTGCTCTGGGTTTGGGATGGAACTTACTAGGCATGTTAGCAGATACCTGCCCCCAGAAAAGGAGCTCTGAAAGGGGATGTAAGACTGATGAGGTCTTGTGCAGAAAGTCTGTGGCTCTAGACTTGGCAAGAGGGTCTGATTTTTCATTTGCTGCGTTTCAGGAAGTTGCAGTTTGGAAGCCTGTAAGAACCTTGGGTCTCATCCCTGTTGTTGTCTGACCTGAGAAGCTCTTTGCGGCTCTGGGATCAGCCAGGCCTGGTTTGTGGTGGGAGTCAGGGTGATTGTGGTGATATGCTGGGGCACCAGACAGGCTCTCCCGGGAAGGTTTCTTGTTTCCCAAACAGTGTCTTGTTTGATGCTGATTTCCACACATCTGGTATAAGTAAACTAGTGATTTTGGTTAGAGGAGACTGAGAAGGACAGAGGGAAAGGGCAAAATCTCTCCTGTAGGCAAGCTTAAGGGCTGGGCTGAACTGCTTATCAGCCAATATATCCACTGACTCCTGTGTGTGGAGTTCTGCCACCTTACACAGATGATGGATAGCTGTCAGTCAAAAATATTTCCAGACTCCCTTGGAGTTGATTTTTGTTCCAGTATTAAAAGGAAACTAAGTCTCCCAGATGAACATAAATCACTGAGACCCAAACAAAAATCTACTGTTCATTCATGGCAAAATAATTCCTTTGCTGGAGAAGGTTCCTGCAGGGCCCTGTGCGAGGTGGAGGTTGGGCTGCTGCTTTACAACTTCATTATACATTCAGAGAGGAACAAGCAGTTCCAGCAGGAGCTCCTGTTCCCTGTCAAAGACACTGGATTTGGTCAGAATTGAGGCAGAACATTCTTTAGTGTTTTCCAACAGCTTTATACCAAGTTAAATTTAGGGCACAGGCTGTACTGGGGCAACTTGGCAGGCCAGCTTCATCCATTCTCTGTTAGACACTGATTGAGGAGAGGGCTGGGAGTGCTGTCTGCAGTCCATGGTTAATGGACCAGTAGAATCATGAAAGTTATAGAAAACCTCCCTATATACCAGCTGACAGGTGCTTGTGGAACACTGACTTGACCTGACCTGTGGTCCAGCTCCTGAATGGCTCAGAGCTGTAGTTGTGGCATCTCTTCCCTCCTGAACATTGCTGCATCCATCCCTTGCTTCAGAGGTCTTTCCCAGGTGTGACTGCTGTGCCTTTGGTGAGCTCTTCTGTGTTCCAGGAACAAAGTTTATTTCTCTGTACTGAATAATCCAGGGCTGTTTTGTATAATTACACTCAAACCTGGGTACACCTGAGTATCTTCCTTTTGCCTGGTATTTTTGCAAGGGATTTTGCAGTGATAGGACAAGGGTGAATGGCTTTAAGTAAAAGATGGAAGATTCAGATTAGATATAGCAAAGAAACTCTTTCCTGTGAGGGTGGTGATGGCATGGCATATGTTGCCCAGAGAGACTGGGGCTGCCCCATTTCTGGAGGTGTTAAAGGCCAGGCTGGATATGGCTGTGGGCACCCTGGTCTAGTGGAAGGTGCCCCTGTCTATGGCAGGGAGTGAAACTGATGGATTTTTGAGGTCCTTTCCAACCCAAGCCATTTCTGATTTCTGTATCCCCTGCTAGCTGTAGAGCCTGGTTCTTCTAATTGCCACAAAATCTTGCTCAGAACACATTTCCTATCTTTTCAATGGAATTTCAGGTCAGAATAGATCTTCCCTTTGGTGAAATGCAAAACTGCTTGTGGTGCTTCTTGGGGGCAATTCAGAAGTACTCAGAGGGAGACATAGAAGCAGACTCCTTTTTAAATCCATCCTGCTGCAGTTCCTTGTAAATCCCTTGGGTCTTAATCTGGCCCCTCTCAGGGTTTGGTTTATTTACCTGTGTCTGTTCACTTTGTGTGGTGCAGGTATGTGGAACCTAGTTTCCTGGGATGTGCAGAGCTGGAAGTCCTCCTTGGTGTCCCCTAAACTGCAGAATGGTGGGCTAAGGCCTTTGGTGTTTTGGAGCTTTTTGTTCTCTTTTGATTGAAAGAATCATCAGAAAAAAAAAAAAAAATTCCCATTGTTGTGTTGCTGTTGTTCTTCGTAAGAGAACTAAATCATGACAAGTGGGGACAACTTCCCTCGGAATGTCTGGATTCTCGTAGAGGGTCCTTGATGATAGTTCTATCCCAGGAGGATGTCTCTGAGCTCTTGTTTTTGATTGTAAGTGAGCCAGAGTTGAAAGCTTGTCTCTAATATGTACCTCAGCTCAGTACACAGAAGTGGTCCCAGGAGTTGGGAATGCAAAGGGAGATGTTCCAGTGAAAACAAACAAGGCTGAAATTATGACAGGACACAGTAACTTTGAGGTCAAACTGGCCATGAATAGCAAGTTCTACCAATTCTGGAGGCATTAATGGGTGAGAATTGGCTGCAGAACTGAGGCTGTCACCAGGTAGAAGTGACTATTGGGCTAAAAAACAGCAGCAGTTGCCAGTTGAACTGACCTAGTAAGCTGCAAGAGACTTGCAAATAAACTGAGAAGTCTGTGCATAACACGATCAGACTCCTGCCTTGGGAAAGCTCCAGACTTGGAATAAACAGCAACTTGCTCCTTCCCCTCCTGCTCTCTCTTATTCCTGTGCAGATCTGAAATGTACCTCCTGCTGATTTTGTCCCTCCCCATTGCGGCTGAGCAACAGAGAATCAGTGATTCACTGCTCTTTTAGAATATGCAAATCGCTGTCCCACTGAGGTGTCCTGTGCTGCAGAGGAGATTGCTAAATCTCTGCTTTCTGCTGAGCCTTGCTGGGTGTGGGGGGAAGCTTGAAGGAGGACTTAATTAAGCATTCTCCTTGTTAAGCAGAGGAAGGAGAAAAGCTTTAATGAGGTTGTTGAGTTGGGGGTTTTGTTTTCCCTCCAGCTCTCTTTTAGCATCTTGCACTTTTTTTCTGAGGATTTCTGCACTTGCTGCCTGCAGTAGTACCTGTAATACCTCTCTGGAAGGATCCTGGGCTCTAATCTCTTCTGGACACTGAAGAAATTACTGCAGCACCTGGTTTTAGGAATCCTTGATATGTTTTCCCAGTGGACATACTGGACATGGGTCTGGCCAAGACTTAGAAGCCACAAAATGATGTGAAATGGAAGGGACAGAGATCTGTGCAATATCCCAGTGTCTCACTGTGCCTGTTCTCCAAGGCTTTGGTGAAGTATTGATCCTCCAGCCTCATCCAAGGATGGGCCCTCGGCTGTTCTTTCTGATTTAAGAAGTGCCTAAAGCCTGTAATTTCCTTTTGTGCACAATCAGAAACCTCCCAGGTGAGGTAGGAGCAGATTCCTGACTGCAGTGCTGAAAGGAAACTTTGCTAACAGGAGGTTGGAGCCAGGTCGGATGGGCTTTGCTCTCAGGTGACAAGTGACAGGACAAGGGGAAACAGCCTCAAATTGTGCCAGGTTTAGATTGCATATTTGGGAAATTTTTGTGGAAAGGTCGTAGTTTAGTGGTGAACGTGGTGATGCTGGATTGATGATTGGAGTTGACTGTAGTGAGTTTATCCAACCTTCTGTGATTCTGTTGTCCTCCAGCTCCTCCTAAAAGTCACCTGGCACTGGTTCTAGGAAGGCACCAGGCTGAGACCTCAAGGGGTATCCATGTGTGAGGTTTTACTTTTCAGAGCCTTTGCCAGAAGCTCTAATATCAAATATTCTGGTATTACAAATTAGTAGAACATGAAGAAGGTGCTGGGCTCTTTTCATTCCCATGATAACAGCTGGTTATGCAGGTGGAGTTTAAAGAGAATTGGCTATGTAGAAGATGAGAATTTCTTTATGAAGTTTTAGCTTTGCTGAGCAGTCAGAGTCATTATCCCTCATTTCCAGCAGCAAGGAGGCACATGATTATCCTAAGTTTTTCTCTGGGTTATTATTTTTGAGGCCTGCTTTCTCTCCCCCTTGAGTTGTGCCCTGTCTGGGCATCAGCCCCACTGCTTTGGCTGTTCTAGATCTTCCCATCGAACTAACAAAAGAGATATCTTCGTCCTATCTGTTTTTCTTAATCTTTAATCCAGGGATCTTAAATGATCATGGTTGATTATTACTGTCCTGATACTCTTCAGGGGAAGTGCTCTCCTTGTTATGAGAGGGTGTTCGTGCTAGTCCTGAGGCCTCTTTGCTCTAGTGAGCAGTGAAACACTGACAAACTTTAGCAGTTTTAAATGCTCTAATTAGGCATTGCAGTAGCTGTGATGACACAGGGACAGTTGAGGCTAATGAAGTAAGTGCTGAGGGCCCTTGAAAGTGTTCATTGTGGTTTTGAGAAACACTCAACTTCTTGTGAGCTCCCAAGCCTCGTTCACCCTTGTTCACTTATGTATGGAATCACTGAATCACAGTGTTGTTAAAGCTGGAAAAGCCTTCCAAGATCAGAGTCCACCTGTCCTCCAAGCACTGCCAAGGCCACAACTAACCCATGCCTCAAGTGTCATATCCACACATCTCTTAACCCCTCCAGGGTTGGAGACTCAACAATTGCCCTAGGCAGCCTGTGTCAGGGTCTGACTAACCATCCTGTGAAAAAAATTGCCAGAATATCTGAACTAAACCTTCACTGGCACAGCTTGAGGCTCTTCCCTCTTGTTCTGTCCCTTGTTTCCTAGGGGCAGAGCCCAACCCCCACCTGGCTGCCCCCTCCTGTTAGGCAGTTGTGGAGAGAAGGTCTCTCCTAAGCCTCCTTTTCTCCAGGCTGAGCTCCTTTCCGAGCTGCTCCATATTGGAGTGTCTTTTCCATCATCAGCAGCATGGAGTGTCTGATGGAATTGGGGGGCTGCATCCCTGCTGGAACAGCACCTGGGCAATAGTGGCTGTGTCTGACACAGTGGCAGCAGCACTTTACAAACAGATGATGTTCTTGGCTGTCTGCACCAGGAAATCCCTACAAGGGCTCCATATTTAGCTTTTGGAAAGGCTTTTTGCTTCAGATGCAGGGAGTGTCTTGGCACTGTTGAGAGTTGGTTTGCAGAGCTCAGGAGTTATTTCCAGTAAGGATAGACACGACCTTAGTGTCCCTCTTGTGCAGCCCCCACTGCTTTATCAGGGCTGCTGATTCCATAGAATGCCGAACATTATTGTCATAGAGGTTATCTGAGCACTTGAAGGACTGGGAGCTGCTCCAAGGATCAGTTTCAGCCCCGGCTTGCTGGGTGAAGTCCTTCCTGAATCAGAAGTGTGTGTTAAAGAGTTCATCATTTCTTTCACCTTCCCATAATTGTTCCTTTTATGAGACCTCTTGCTTCTCTGAAGGAGGTTTTGCTGCTTTGGCTAGGTGCTGTTTTAAGGGTTTGGGGTTTTTTTAAAGTTGTGCTTAGGAAAGAGCTCTGCTTTATGTTCTTCCTTTTTGCTTTATGTATCCTTGTCTTATCCCAGATCTTAGCAAACATCACAGCTCTTCTTCCATCACTTTAGGTTCAGGATGGTAGTGCATGTCATCAGCATCTAGGGTCTTTGGAGTCAAGACTTGTTACAGATCTCTGGAGAATTCCTCCTGCCAGAGAGTTGTCTGTCTGGCATACTGGCAGCTCTTGGAACTCACTGGTATCTTTTGCAGAGCTGAGGATCTTTACTTGGGAAAAGTCTGACTTGGAAAAAACACTCCTGAGGAAAAAATTGTGTGTAAATGCAGATCTTCAGATGGCAGTTGAAGTTCATGTAGATTGGCTCTGGAAAAGAGTAGCAGCATATCTGTTCCTTCCACTTTCTTCTGTGTATTTGGGCATCTGTGATGGGACTCTGTCTTTGAATGTGGGAAGGGTGAGTGTGCTTGTGTGCGGCCATGCTCTGAGAATATATCCACAGCCACCTCAACCATTTGAGCGGCCACTTGAAACCCTCACAGCTGGACATCCCTAAAAAGCACTACAGAGAAAAGAGGAGGGCATGGCTGACTGCAGAGCCACTTACACAGAGAGTGTATAAATGGTCCCTAATTACGGAATTTTCCCCTAAGGCATGTTGCGTGCTCTGGGAAGCTCCCTGGGATGGCAGTGCCTCCTGCCCAGATAAATCAGGACAGGCTTGTGTTGTAAATAGCTGTTTCTCTCCTGGTGTCAGGGTGGATTGCCCAGCACATAATGTTATCAGCTGCTGAGAGCACTCTGGTGCTGCTGGAATTTCATCTCAGCACTCCAGAGTACTGCAGCCTGTCAGGAACCTCTCGTGGAGTCCACAAGATTGTTCTCTCCTGGTTGCAGTGATGATTCTCCAGAGTGGCAGTGCCTGTAGGGGCTGTCCAGGCTCTGAATGAAGAGCACTTCTCAGGCAGTTGCTGTTCATGGTTTTGGCTCTTTGCTGATGTGTGCACATAATATCTGCTTTTCCAGCTAGGCTCTTGAAGAGCTGTGGTGTAAGATGTGCTTTGTCCTTCTGGCTACTGAGTGACAACTTCCTTTCTTCTCCATGCTTATTTGTGAATCCCATTTAGATCTGAACAGAAGCACTGAAGAGGAGGTGTTCTGTTTCCCCTAAGAGAGGAGGCTGCATTTCTCTGAATATCCTTTGAGGTCACTTTTCTGAGATACAAAAGCTTTCCAGACTGTCACCACCAACCTGATTTCTTGGGTACTTGCCTTGAGGAGCATTCTTCTCACTGAGGGTTATCCCAGTGCAGCACTCTGGGAGCTGCTGTCTTAAGGCATGGGGACAGTAGGGGCTGAACTGGCAGGAGCAGTGTTTAAGTGCATAATTCTAAGTTTTCCAGTTTCCTCGTGTTTTGACAGGAACTTGATCTGCTGTTTGGTGCTTCCCTACAGCCCTTCTGGAGATGGAGGCAGGAAAGGAGGAGCTGGGGAAGATGCACCTGCAGGTTTTTTTTATGCAGAAAAGCAGCTTAAACAAATTGTGAAGCCTTAGTTAAGCATTAACTGTTAATTGTGGCTTTAATGCAGAGTAAAGATGACTGGGGGTATAAATGACTGGTGAACCTGGTATGTTACTCACTGTGAATTGATGATCAACTTTGTAGTTCCAAAGGATGTGTTTAAAATAGCAGAGACCAACAGGCTTGTGAGTGACCTTTGAAATCTGAATGTGCCTTGCTGACTTTTGGGGCTGAGTTGCTGCCAACCTGCTGTAGTGAAGAAACAAATCTTGAAGCAGGTTTCTGGTTGGAGTGGGCCATTCTCCTCCATGCAGGAGGAGAGCGCATCCAGCTCCTGTGTCTGCAGGGCCCTGTGGTTCCCCTCCACTTCCCTTCTGATTGTGGAGTCATTAGGTGGAAATGAGAGATAAACTGATCAAGTACTCCCTAAAATGGCTTTAGGATTTCAGTTTGAATATTTTTTTAATTAGCTGCATATAAAGACTTTATTACTTCAAGTAGCAGCCATGAAACAAGAAACCTCTTGGTCTGATCTTTTATTTTCCTGGTGCACAAGAACCTTCAGTAGCTGTAGGCTTATTCCAAGTTGGACACCCCATACCACAGGTAACAGCTAGTGGGAACACCTAGTGATCAGCTTTGAAGTATTCTGGTTGGGTACATGTGAAGGAGCTGCTGTGTAGGGATGGGATAAGAACTGACAAGGAGCAGAGTGGAAGTCAGTTGTGTTTTAGGAGGAACAAAGATGCTTTAGTCTAACAATGCACGGAACACTGTAGCACACGAAGGATAAGGATTTCTTTTTCCCTCTTGAAGCCTTTCTTTCCTTCTCCTCATTGATAGAACTTTCTGCTGTGAACTGGAGAATGATTTAAGCTTTTCTTTCGTTGATTCATTTTCAAAGAGGAGATCAGCTGAAGTGTCCTTCAGTTGTTTTTCTTCTTTATGGACTTCCTTTTCCCCTTTTTCTGGAAAGTGTTGCCAGCCTGGACTGACAATGGATATCTTGTGTGTCAGGAACCTTATGTACCCCCTGTTTTGGAATGTTTGGCAGTACAAGGGGGCCTGTTAAATGGAGCTGTGATATGGGTTTTGGTGAGTGTAGATGATCCAGGACAGTGGCTGCACTAAATCCCAGTTTGTGGTAGACTGGAAGTCTCACTCTTGGGTTTCTGGCAGTCTTGAAAGTTCCTCAGCTCTTCTGTGCTTTTATCCCGAACTTTAAGTGGGGACAGCCCTCGTAAGAGGCACATTGTGTTGAATCAGACCCATTTTTCCGGCAGGGTGGACCTTGATCATAGGTTCTGTGTGGCTCTGAGCCCACGGAATGACAATCCCACTGCTCCAGGGTCAGCAGAGGAGATGAGTCATTGGGGGTGGGCTGGAGAGTCCTGATGTTTCGAAGCCCCAGTTAATCTCATGATCCTGTGGTGCCTTTCAAGGATGTATAATGAATGAGGTGTGGGTTTTGAGTATCATGTAATGCTTTATCTTCTCTTTTAGTCTGTTAAGAGGCTATTTCCCTCACAGTTCCTGGGGTTTTTTTTGCCTCCTGGTTAGCAGCCTGTAACTCAATATCCTCTAAGGAACAGGCTTCCCTATTTTGCTACCACTCATTTGATGTATATGTTTTGGAATGGCCACTGCAGCTGAGCTGGCTGGACATGCGGATACTGGAAGAGTATAAAAATGTGTTTGGGCTTCTGGTGTTCCTGAGCTGTGAGCAGGTCATGCACCTTTTGGATGGGATCCTTTGATCCTCAGAGCTCTTGTAGGAGGCAGATACTGGGTTTTGGAGAAAGGTTTCCAAGGCTTTACTTGGTTTTTAATTTATTCTGTTTTTCCTTCTGCTGGTAATCCTATGGATGGGAGAGGGACAAGGCTTACATTCTAGCAGTATTTTGGTGCCTTCTGTGCTCACAAATTGGAGAAATTCTTCCAGTATGAGTTTTTCTGTGTTGGTATTTGAGAGGAGCCACTTGCAGCTACATCAAGAACATCAGGATATGACCTGTGGCACCAGAAGGGAAGGTGCTGATTCTGTCTGAGGACCAGGGAGGGGAAGGTGCTGCTTCTGCAGGCGTAGAGGAAAAGCCCACTTGGGAGAGGCACTGGAGGAACTGGTGAGCTTTTGGCAACAACATTCAGTGAAGCCATTAGAAGGTGACATAGGTGAGCCAAGTCTTGATCAGTGACCAAAGAGGTTCCCCTTTGAAATTTAGAGCTGAGGATGGAGGAATCTCCACTTGAAAACAGTCCTGGTTCTTTTCCAGACCAAGCTGATGCTGCACCAAGATTCTGATTTCCTTCTGGTTACCCTAAAGAAAGGGAGTTACGGGTGAGGCTAACATGAAAGAAAGAGGTTTTGCTGGATGTGGAAGTTTTCATTCCCCTTGCCAGGGCTCTAGGGCTGTCAAGGACCCAACTGCAGGTGGGAGTGATGGGGTGAGGTAATGACTGCCCAAAGGGCTGTTGATGCTCTATGATCCATTGCTGGGATGCAGCCAGATGGCCAGGCTTCCAGTGTTCCTGTCCTGTAACAGAAAGGAGCTGGGAGCAGGGAGATATGGGGAGAAACAGTAGAAATCTGGGTTGAGGAGAAATTCCTGTGTCATATACAAGATTCACCTTTCTCCCAAAGGCAGAGTCAGTATCCAGGCTTCAGTTTCCCAAAACCAGGGTGGAAAAGTGTAACTGATGGGAAGTATGGATGACCCTGTGTAGGAAGGGGAGGTGGCCCAAGGAGTGCTCTGGGAGTTTCCCTGAGGGGGCCTGGCTCGTTTTAACTCTTGGCGCTTATTACTCTTTGTTCTCCAAGTCTTTCATGAGGAGTTGAATGGATTTTAAGGGGATTTCACTGTATTTGTTCCACTTGTGCTAATCCATGGAATTTCTTTCAGGGCCACTGGACATGTGTGCTGGTAACTATGGATCACTGAGAGCTGAAATTAAATAAACTGTGTGGGTGATGCTGGGGAAACACTGACTGTGATACTTTGTTATCCTAGGACCGTTCCAGCTGTCCAGCTCCTGGTACATGGAGATCTCAGCATCACATTCAAGTTTTGGGAAAAGGGGCAGGAGCACTGTCTTACTTTGAGAGATAGAAGTGAAGGTTCAGTGTTTATACACAACCTGATTTTCTTGAAGTTTGGTTTGTTTGCAATGTTTTGAGGCAATTTCCAGAATAATGAGGTCCGTGCTGTTGGAGAGAGGAAGGAGTCTGTGTAAACTCCTTTTCTTCACCCATGCACACAGTTTGAAGAAAACTCTTTCCTGATGTCCTGCCTCTTGCAGATAGATTCCAGGCTGCTTTCAGGGAATTTGTAAGTGGGAGGAGGATGCCAGGAAATTTTCTATTTTCACAGATTGTTCTTAAAAAAATTATGTTTGATATTTTTGTTTTGAGAAATAAACCAACCTGAGCACTAAAGCTAGCAGGACTTGTGCCAATTTATTCTGCAAGAGTGAATAATGCCTGAAAGGAGCTGGAGTTTGGAATGGGGTCTGTAGATCTGACTCCCTTCATGGGCAACAGTTTGTTGTACTCTTTGTTTTGGCTGAATGTTCTTATGAATGTTGATTCTAGATTTAAAATTGCTGAATAATACCAGCTTTGGAGCAAACTCCAGAACTCCATGTGCTCAGAACGTGGGGCTGTGGCTGGGATTGAATAAATGCAGTCAAAGATTCTCTTAGGGCAGGAGCCCCTCTGCTTGGAGCTGGGCTGGGAGAAGTGGGGATGTACACCTGGAGAAGGCTCCATGAAGACCTCAGAGCCCCTTCCTCTGTGTAAAGAGGCTCCAGGAGAGCTGGAGATGGACTTTGGACAAGGGACTGGAGTAACAAGACAAGGGGGAATGGGTTCCCACTGCCAGAGGGCAGGGACAGAGGGATATTGGGAAGAAATTCTTCTCTGTGAGCATGGTGAGACACTGGATGCCCAAAGAAGCTGTGGCTGCCCCATCCGTGGAAGTGTCCAAGGCCAGGCTGCATGGGGCTAAGAGCACCTTACTATAGTGGAAGGTGTCCCTGCCATGGCATGGGTGGAACAAGACAAGCTTTAAGGTCCCTCCCACCCCAAAACTTTCCATGATTCTAACTTCCACAGCCATACTAGCCAGGGCTTCCCAGCCATCCATGCATCACAAGTGGCCTTGTCTGTCCATCCTCTTGGCCTTGCTCTTTCACAGATGGTCTAAAACCATCTCCACAGTCAGTAGTGGTTGGGCTGGCACGAAGAGGAGAATTGTAGAAGCATGGAATATCCTGAGCTGAAGGGACCCACTGGGATTATCTAATTCAACTCTTGCTGCAGGGCCAGTGTGTTCCTGAGCCCTTTCCTAGCCTGACACTAGATGGCAATGCCTCCTTCCCAATGGTGTTTGGGACTCCTTTCTGTTGGCCTTTAACTCTGGATATCTGTCATTCTCTGCATAAATTTTATGGTAGTTCTGCTTGGGAGTTGATGCCTCTTCCCTACAGGAAGCAGAGAACTTTTTGCTTCCTCGGATAAGATAGTTCTGAAGACATAAACAAGGCAAGTTTTCCAGAAGGGGACAGCTGTGCCTCCATGGAGTTCCCTGATATGGGCTGTGCTGGCACTTCCCTGCCAGCCCTTGGGTCAAATGACCATGGGCAGCTGGGTCCATGAGTAGAAAATTGGCACATCCCTGTCCACCAATGACCTTGGAAAGGTAGGATCTCCTGGACCCCAAACTGTGGGGACAAAGCCCTCTGAGGAAGATGGTTCATCTGCTACATCTGAAGTGTAGGAGAGATGTGGCTGCTGTGGCACAGTGAGGAGCTTTCCAAGCCTCTGGAAGGTCCACTCCAGTCCTGCTGCTTGTGGCACACACTGCAGGAACAGCAGCCACCCTTCCCTGTCACCCAGGCCACACTGGTTAATTGTACTTTAGCCAGACTCCGTTGCAGGTGGTTTATTGCTGTCAGAGACTTCCCATGGTGAGGTAGATCTTGCTGAAGTGCATTTTTCTTTACCAAATTATGGCCAAATTTTTTTCCTTTTTCTCTTCTTTTTTTTTTTTTTTTTTTTCTTCCATCTTTCTTCTGTCTTTCTTCTTTTTTCTCTTTTCCTTCTCCTTTTCTTTTGCTATTAAAGAGACGATACAATCTTTTCACCTCTGGACAAAATCAGTGGTGTATTTGGATCCTAATTTGGCATTAAAGTAGAAATACTAGTCCTTGAGGAAAAGAGAAAAATCTCTACAGAGAACCACACTTTTGGGGTGATAGCCAAAAACCACCAAATCTGAGAAGTTTCTTACTGGAATTTTTAATTTTTGCCAAAATGCCTCCCTTTCTCCCCTTGATGAAATAGTTTTTGACAATCTTCAATGTGTTCCCTGGAGAAGCTGTTCCAAAGGTTCGCCCCAACTTGACAGTGGTCTTGTATTTCCAGTTTGGATCTATCAAATGTCAACCTGCAGCTCCGCAGCTGTGCCGAGTTTGCTCAATTCCAACATTATCTGATCTCAGGTGAAGTTTTCCTGGCATGGCTATTTATCCAAACCTGAAATGCCATGCACCTTCAACCCATCAATCCAGCAAAGGTAAAGCCTCTTTGAAGTGTGAATCACAACCCCTGTGTGTCACCTGAGCATCTCCCATCCTGTTCTCCTCCCCTGCACACCACTGACCCCCAAGAACACATAAAGGCAGTGACATCCCACTCCATGCCTGTTCCCTCCACTGGCAGCTGGTGCAGAAACCCTGGAGAGTGTGGATGGGTGTCCTTGTGCCCCCCATGGTGTGGGCTGTGCTCTCCCAGGGACAGGGGTGAGCTGAGACCACTGGCAAGCAACCAAAACGTATTGGCTGTGCTAAATCTGTGCTGAGACGTCCAGGGCATGTGAAATAGGGATGCTGGAAGGTGCTCTGCATTGTGGCACCTCCTTATGATGCAGGCTGGTCACAGGTTTCCTCTAAGTCACAAGGTGCTGCAGTGGGAGATGCAGCACCTCTCCAAAACTTCCTGGCATGCATGGGGATGCTGGTCCTATCAGCTCAGCCTGGCTGGGTGCTCAGCACCCTCCCCTCGGCCAGGAGCGATCCTGCTGATCCCAGATACTTGGAGGCTCAGGCTCCTGCCACCATCCCTGTGCTGCTGACAGGGCCGAGGGGAGGCTGTGGGCAGGGACCAAGGGCCCCCATGGCACTGGATCCCCTGGATTGGTATAAGGGCAGAGGACTCCCTGGGATTCTGGAGCCCCTTGAGTCACTGGGCACCCTGTTCCGGGTTGGGACAGGAACTCCCATGGCACTGGAGCCCCTGGGCTGGGACAAGGACCAAGGACCCCATGGCACTGGAGTCCCTTGCCTCACTGGGCACCTGTTTCCCTGGGTAAGGACAAGGGACTCAGACCGTTTTATTCCAGTGGCTGGCTCTGAAGGTCTGTGCTACCAGCCACAGCCAAGCCCAGCCGGGCACGGAATACGCCAGCTCCATTCTCTGCTCCTGGCCCCTCGTTTGTGTTGGCACCAGCCAGAGAGTGAAGCCAGTTTAATTGGCAGTTGTGTTTGTGGCCAGGGTGTTATGAAAAGGTTTTCTGTCTACCTCTGTAAGTTCCCCTGAATATGTTTTCACTCTTAATATAATATTCACTTCATTATTAGCTGAAAGAGGTTCTTTTCAGAGAACACTTTTTTTTCCCTCTCCTTCCAAAAATACATTAAACCACCCCTTCATGCAGTGCTGCGCTGAGGGCTGGGATTGTCTGCTGGGCAGAAAGTGAGAAACCCGACAGTAAATGGGATTTACACAGAAATTCCTTTCTTTCCCAGTGTGCAGGCAGTGCTGGCTGGGTAATGGAGGAAGCGGTTGTTGCTTACAGGGTTAGTGGGGGTACCTCACCTCCCCCACAGTGTGGTCACCAAGGGGATCCCTCCCAAGCAGAGCAGATGCTCCCAGGGGCTTCCAGTGCCCTCAGCTGGTGTTTCCAGGTGCAAACCCCTCTAGCAGGGTTGGGACCCTGCCACAGGATTACCATGTGTCCCCATTCAGTGCTGAAAATGTTTCCAGCATCTGCCAGGTTTTGGAAGCTTGTTCCCTCTTGGGTGGATTTGAGGGCAACTGGACTCCATATTGCCTGCTTGTGTTGCTGCTCTTTATGATTTTGCAGCTTCCATAAGGTTTTTCCCTCCGACTTTGAGAAAATCTCTGTGAGCTGCAGAAGCAGTAAGGGTGTTATCGCACACAGAGCATCTGGCCTGGCTCAGCCTTTGGGATCCAGGGGAAGCAGCTCTGCTTCCCTCTTGTTTGAGTTCTTTGAAGGGTTCCCAGCCAAGCTCTGAGTGCAGTTGTTTACCATATTTGGGTGGTTTTGCAGGGCCATGGAGCCCCAGGTGCCCTCATTCAGTGTCCTCAGCCCAGTCCAGCTGGGAATATCCCAGGCTGGCACTGCTTGTGGGGTTGTGCCATCCCAGCCCTGGCCCCAGCTACTTTTGGGATGCCCTAAGACAGCCAATCACAGCTGGGGGAGGTGGGGAGGGACACTAAGTGGGACAAAAAGGTCCCCTGAGCTGGCTCTTGCACTACTGCTATGGGGCACTGGGATCCCAGAGGACCCCACGCCTCTGCTCCATCCCTCGAGGAGCTGCTATGAGAGGCCAGGGGAGCACGTTTTCCCTTTCCCTAAAAGCAGCATAGACACAAATCTCCTGTCTTGGGGCAGACACCAGCAGCAGGAGCCTTCCCATGCTCCACTGCCCCCATTCCCAGCCATACTGGGAAAATCCTTAGTGCTGGTACCATATGCTGATGAGTATCCAAGGTCTGTCGTTAACTGGGAACAACTAGCATTTGTTTCAGGATTCAGCTGTGGCTCCAAAGCTGATCGAAGCATTTCCATCTGAGCAGGGCCCAAGGAAGCTCCGTAGGGATGACACAGCTCCCAGGTAAGGATGCTCTTGGGAGGGGTTCAGTTTATGCATCCTCAACCCCTCACCTGGTCCTGACATTGGCAGGAAAGTGGGAGCTCCCTGCACTTCTTTTTCCAGGTTTTGAGAAAAAATAAATCAGACTTGAGCTGTTTTTGCTATGGTTTTTGCTAGTTTGTCCACCCCTTTCCATGCACATCTTGTGTTCAGTGTATCCTGGTGCCTCCCCTGCCTCTTCCACAGTGCTGAGCATCCTCTTGTGTAAAGCCAGACAGGAATTATGCCTGACAGGCTCTTGGGGCTGATTCTGGAGAAGGTAGTAGAGAAGGCTCTGGAGTTATGTAAGCAAAGGAGGACTTCAGATTTGACATATAGATCTGGAAGCTGAGGGTGGAATACTGACCTGGGTCAGGAATGAGAAGCGCTTCCAGTGTGGAAGGGTCAGGAACATGGTGATTCCCTGCTCTGCTCCCTTTGGTGAGGCCAGAGGAGAGGGACAGTGGTGTCTTCCTGGTCTCATATGTCAGATGCCAGAGGGACCAGTCCCAAACAAATGTGGGGTTAGGAAGGCTGGAGCTGACGCAAGACCTGGGCTTGGAGCAACACAGGGAAAGGTGAATGGGGGAACTCCTAGGACTTCACCAGCAGGACTCTCACCCTTGAAGCTCTGGCTGTTCCATAAAATCCTCATTGCACTCCAAAACAGGCTCCCTGCAGCTTGAGGTGCTCTGGTCCTGGACAGGGGGAGTGGGACACTGGAGATCCCAGAGCTGGACAACCTGTGGTTTGAGAGTCAAGGGGCTGAGGAGGAGGAAGAATGTGGCCTGGCTGACAGGGACCATGGCTTCACATTTTCCTTCACTGGAGGTTTGCAGTGAGGGTGGAAAATGTGATGGGAAGAGAGGGGAGTGGGGCTGCTGGGGGCTTTGGGATGTGACCTGCCTGCCAGGGCAGAGCCCATGGCAGGGATGTGGACATGGCACACACCAAAGCCCAACGGATCTGGGAAGTGTCCCTGCTCAGGGTGGTTGGGGACAGGAGTTTACTGGGAAGCAGAGGAACTCCACAGGCTTCCTGCCTTCAGCTCCCATGGGATGGTCTGGCCCCCTGAGGCTGACATGTGCTGGGAATGCTACAGAGGTACCAGTGGACCCAGCAGAACACAGAGCACAGGGCTGGACACAGGTTTGCTGCAGTACTGCAGCTCCCTCCCACCACCCAAGGCCATCCCCTGTGGCACACAGGTATCTCAAATCCCCCTTAGACACCTCACTGCTGCCCCTGGGGTGTTTGCAGCAAACCTATATTACTGGGAGCCATGAGCTGGCTGTAGAGACACTTGGACTCACCTAAGAGGGCAGCTGGGGTCTGCCCTCAGTGCTGCCAATACAACGCTGAGGCAGCCACAGCAGAGTGATAGGATGTGACATTTCCTTGGGCCATGGGATGTGGTGTTCCCTCAGGCCAGGCTCTGCTGCAGACCTGGAGATACGTTTGTTTTATAGCCCTGGATTTTGGGAGTATGTAGAGCTAGTGGGACCTTCAGGTCTGCCAGCCAGCACCAACTCCCTTGCCTGTTGCTCTTTTCGTGTGGAGCAGGACAGGATTAGGGATGGAGAAAGGGGAAAGGTAACTCAGGGTACCCTAGGGCAGGGCAAAAACAGGAACATGCAGTTTTAACATCAGGGGAAGAGGCTCAACAGGGCACTCAGAGAGCCGGGATCTATTGTCTGGTGCTGTTCTGGGATGAAATCATGGAATCACAGAATAGTTTGAGTTGGAAGGGACTTCAAAGATGATCCAGTTCCAACTTACTGCCATGGGCAGGGACACCTTTCACTAGACCAGGTTGCTCCAAGCCCCATCCAGCCTGAACTTGAACATTTCCAGGGATGTCACCTCTTGCTGTTGGCCTCCCCAATAACAGCTTTTGCTCTCCCCATCACCTCCAGATGGGAAAATTTGTGCTCCTAACAGGGCCAGGAGAGGAACAGACTGCAGTTGAAGATGGGGAAAAAGCTCATTTCCTCACCTCCAGTCTCCTGCCCAATGATTGCAGTGAGCCCTCACCGCCGCCACTGACCTTTAAACAGGGTGGTTGGAGAGCTGGAGGTAGCAGAAATCCCTGAAAAATTATTTGTTTCTCACAAACTATATTTAGACCATCAGCAAAACCCAAAAGTGCTGAGTTTGGCTGAATAAATCTGGGAGCTATGTGGTATTTTCCCCTCAAGGAGAACAGGATTAGCCAGTGAATGGGGAATGGTGTTTTTGTTTGACATACCTGAGGGTTTCCATTCCAGGCTGCTGTTTTGAGCTCCTGGTGCCCCGTGATGATGATGACAATAGACCTGACAAGGCACTGCCCCATCTTGTGAAGATATTTTTTGGAAAAGAAAAGGAGCAGCTCGCTCCTCCACCATGGTGCTGCTTGCTTTCTTTGTTAAACTTTGGGTTTTTAAATATTTTCAGAGATGCTGGCATATCAGGGTGTTTTTGAGATAGAAATAAGTCACACTGGTGCCACTCCAGTACAAAGTCCTTCCCTGGTAGAATGCACCCCTCTAGCTCCCTGTCTGCACCAGTGCTGTCCCAAGAGATGAAGGCCTCAGGGTCCTGGGAGGGTTGACATGCTCCTGACTGGTCTGAGTAGGGCTGCAGGGAATGGCAAGAGGTCACTTTACTTTTCTGGAACACACTTGGGTCATCTGAGGTATAGTTCTTTGCTGGTTTGGATTCCTTGTGCCTAAATGCCATCTTCCCCAGGGAGACCAGGATCAGGTCTGAACTTCCCAGTGGAGTGTTTTGGTGGGGCAGGTGAGAGGTTTTCTGATCCCTGGGAGGTGTCAGAGCCCGTCTGACCAGCTGGTGACAATGAAGAGCAGAGTGACCCATCAGGAACCTCCCATTTGGACATGAACTCAAACCTTGTGGATGATGGGAGGCAGAGGGGCAGAAGGGCTGTGGGTCCATCTCCAGCAGAGCAAAAATTTATTTGCCCTAAACTTGTCAAAATTCCATGTCGCTTGAGCTGGCCCTGCCAGGACATCAGGCTCTCTTCTTTGAGAAATAAGGGAATTCAGGTCCTTGAGCTGCAGCTCATCCACAGCAGCTCCTCTTCAGAAAGGGCCCAGGGAAGGTGGGGATGGAACTGCTGCACTGTAGCAGATCTCTGTGAACAGGTTAGACATATATGAGGAACCTTCTCCTTTCTCCTCTTGCCAGGTGAGAGGTGAGGATCTCCTAGTGTTCTCCACATGGAGAGAAGGAGAAGAGGTAGTACTCAAGGAGGAACCAGTGCAGGGAGGAGGATGCTGGTGCCACATGGTTAGTCCAGAGCAAAGAGTGACCCAGCCTTGGGTAGGAACCATCAGAATGATGCCTGAACATGTGCTGCTTCCATGGAATCAGAGAATAGTTTGGATTGGAAGGGACTTTAAAGATCCTTTTGTTCCAGCTTCCTGCTGTAGACTGGGATGCCACCTACTAGAAGGTGTTTGGGGTCTGGGAAGAAAGGGAGAAATTCAATATGGGGCTTCCCAGCACTGATAACTCTGTCCAGTAACTGGGAGGAGAAATGCTCACCCAGAGCTATCAGAGACAGGAGAGCTTCAGCTGGGGCTCCTCCTGCCTTCTCCCTGCACTTGGGCCCAGCTGTGCTGGGGGAGCTGACACCAGCCCAACCCATGAGCCCTGGAAAAGCCAGGATTCTTCCTCCTGGTCCATGCAGCTGGAGAACCACAGCATCAATGACATTGCCAGCAGGTGAGGACCTGGAGAAAGCCCTCCATGGCTTTGGGGCACCCAGGGGAAGTGATAAGTAACAGAGCCTTGAGGTTGCACTGGAGACATGTGGTCGGTCTTGGCAACCAAGCTTGGCCAAGTCAGTGGTGTGATAAAACCATTTCTAGCAGGTCCCAAGAGCCCTCCCTGCTCCTGCAGCATATGATGGGCTGGGGCTCAGCTCTATAAGAACATTCCTTCTTCCCAGGGGATGCTTTGACATGTCCGGCCTGTTACTCTGTAAAAGCCTGAACCTGCGCAGAGGTTCTTGGCCCATGGCATCATTCAGTGTGACACAGCAATTCATCAGCAGGTGGCAGGGCTTGAAGGGGGCTCCCACTCTTCCCAAATTGCTAGAGAGAAGATTTCTCCTCCAGTCTCCACCAGCAGGGCTGGTGATCACAATCCCTGACTGGGCAGTTGCCTTCTGGATTTTGCTGTTCCTTGGAAAGGCATGAGGGACTGGAGAGCATGTGAACAACCCAGGACACAGCTGCTATGGGACATCTCCTGCCCCCTCCCAGGGTGCCCCCAGTACTAGTGCTGTGGGGCTGAGTCCCAGCACATGTTCTGCCTGGCTCCAGCCTGCCCTGTGCTTCTCCCCTTCTCCTCTGGATCGTATTTATTTATTTATACGGTGAATGTAATAAAACTCCAGCAGGAAATGGAGGCGATTCCCTGCCATTCCCCACAAGCCAGCCCTGGGCCGGGCGAACAAGGAGGCGCATTGTGCAGCATGGAGCCTCCTGCCAGCACCGAGGCTGTGGCTGAGGCTGAAGAAAGGGCTGAGTGTGTATGTGAGCACCGAGACCTGGTGCCGGCACCCGCCCTGGGATGGGGGATCCTGGGGAAGAAACTTCACTTCAGGGAGCAAGCAGGGCTGGGGGGTGAAAGGGCTGCTGTGCTGGCTTGGAATGTTGTCTGGGAGCACCTTGGAGCCTGCTCCCAACACAAGGAACCTGCTCTCCCCATCAGCAGGCTGCCAGGAAACAGAAATGGGCACTGAAGATCACCTGGGGGGAGGCACATGGTGGCCCCATGGCCCAGCATGGGGGTGTATGAGCAGCTCTTCCCAGGGCTGGAGGGAGCTCCAACCCTTCAGCTGCCTCTCTCAGGCAGCTGCTCCAATCTGCAGCTGCTGCCATCAGTAGAGTTCAGAGTGTATGGTTGCTGCCAGGGCTCACCTGGCTCCTGTCCCCCTAGAAGGGGTCTGCAGGGGTGAACAAGGTGACTGAGTGTGGGACATGGCTCAGTCCAGGATCTCCTTTGATGAGAGAGGTCCCCATTGCTGGGGACAAGTGCTGCCAGGAGCTGAAAGCAGCCCTTTGTGCTGCCACCACACTCACCGGGATGAAATACTGTGGGTGAGATAGGGACATTGTCTTTCTCATCCCTTGTTCTCCCAGCCACTCCTCCCCTGGGACACACCACTATTCTCCTGCCCCATCTCCTGAGTCCTACAGCTGCAAGTGGTCCCGATCCCTGCGCTGGTCCCTCAGGCTCCCAGGGATCCTGGAGCTAAGGTCATGCCCTGAGCCATGTGTCTCCTCCCCTGCTTTGTGTCACTACTTTGTGAGTGGGGTTGTCATGGCCCAGGGATCCTGTGGCCAGAGCTGGGGAGGGGGAGCTGGCAAGCAGCAGAATCTACAAGTCCCCAGTTACAGGGTGATGGGGTGACAAGGCTGCAGTGAGAACCCCTGGTAGTGTCACACATGTCAGCCTGCATCCCTGAGTCTGGGCCACTGTGTCCTTGCACCATGGGCTGAGTTGTAAGCACAAACACCTGCAGAGAACCAGAGGCCAGGAGGTGACTGGGACACTGTCTGGGGACACTGTGTTCCACCTGCTTGTTTGGGGACCAGACCCCAAAATCCCCATCTTCCTCCCCCTACTGCACCTGCCTGTGGCACAGAACCTGCCCAGGGGCACAGTGATCAGCTGTTCTGTGTTGGGCAGAGTTGTACATGCATGTGCATTAGTATCACACAGGATTGTGCCCGGGGTAGGAGGAGCTTTGGCTTGAGAATCACTCCTGATGTCCTCAAGGATATGGTGGCCAGGGCAGGGGTGATCTGCCTCTCTGGCCAGGTGGGTGCCAGCCCACAGCCCCATGGGTTGCTCCCAGGATGGACCCCTCCACCTGCTCACCAGCCCATCCGGCCTGGCACTGGCATCCTTTTGAAACTGAAGCCACTGGCCTTTTGCACAGCTATTCCTGTGAAATTCTTCAGGAAGGGAAAATTATCCCTCACAGATCCCTGCAGGACTGTGCCATCTCCTGCCTCCAAGCTGGCAGGGAGGGCATGGGGTGCCTGGAGCCCTGGCTCACCCTGGACATGGCCTGTCCTCGCAAGGTGGATTCTTCTCCCTCTCCCTCTCCCTGCCCAGCCCCTGCCTCTCTCTACCAGCCAGGCACTGGTGGGAACTGGGACCACTGGGGATCTGGGAGCTCAGCAGGGCAGAGGCAAGGGCAGTGATGGCATGGAGCCCCTTATCTCGCTGCAACAAGTCCTGCTGCCTTGGCCAAGGCTGGGCAGAGCAGCACCCACAGTCCCTGCTGTCCCCCTTTCCCAAATCCATTGCCCCAACTCCATCTTCCGATCCCCTGCCGTACTGCACCCTCCCCTACCCCGCTGACCCCTCCCAGCCTTCATTGCCCATTCTTAGCTCGATTACCTCCTCCCCGGATCAGTAACCTCCTCCCTTGCCCAGCTCTATCATTCCCTTCCCTGCTCCATCAGCCTCTCCCAGGCTCTGTTGCCTCCCTCTCCAGCTTCATCACCCCCTCCTCTACTCTGCTGCTCCCTCCCCACCTCCGTAACTCTTCCCTACTCCATCACTCACCCAGTTCCATTTCCCCATCCTCTCTCCCCTCCCTCTCCCCATATCCATTGCCTCGTCTCTTGCTCCATCACCCTTTTCCCCTGCTCCACTATCCCCTCCTCTGCTCCATCACCTTCTCCCCACTCCACTGCCCTCTCCCTGACTCTCACCAGGGCTTTCCCCATCTCTGGTGCCAAGGGGATCCCCCAAGCCTTTCCCTCAGAAAGACACCCTCCCTCCTCCCATGGCTGACCAGAGGGGCACTGCTGCAGGCCCCCTGTACGCGCGGGGGCAGCCAGTGGATTTTTTCCCTCCATCCCCTCCCCTTGTCGAGGCTCTCGCACAGGTTTCAGGCGCTGTTGACGGGAAGAAAGGAAATGGGGCAAAGCTCTGCCAGGAACCACAGGCTCCCGGGCTCCGACGATCTGTCCCGCTCGCCTGCCTGGCCGCTTCCCGGGCAGGATTCCTGTGCAGTTCTGAGAGCCCTTTCTTTCTGGTATTGATCTTGGATCCACAGCGCAGGGCCACTTCCAAGACCGTAAATCTCTGTGTTGCTCTACCTGGGGTTCTTGTTTTCACTGTGGGGCTCCAGACATGCTGGAGATCTCACCTTCTGTGCTTGGCCGGGGTGTCCCCACTCCTGCATTGCCCCCTCCTCGCTGTCCCCGCTTTCCCCAGGCGTGCGGGCAGACAGGGACAGGTCACTTCTCCATCAGGCACAGGCAGGGGGGTAATGCAAGGGCAAAGCTTGGGGTGCTGGTAGTACTTCCCGATACCTTCTGCCCACCTCTGGGGTGGGATGAAGCTCCGGGAAGGTCCCTGGGGCTCAGGCAGGGACGGTGGAGTACCAGGCACCCCGTGGAGTACCTGAGAGGGGTGGGGTGAGGGAGGAGCACCCCAAGGTGCAGGGCAGAGGTGAAAGGCAGCCGCACCTCTACAAGGAGCCCCTTGACTCCAAAAATCCCCGTGTTGCTCTTGGCCAGGCTGCAGTAACAGGAGCCAAGAGCAACAATTTTACATATTAAAGCAAAATTAAATTAAAATATATTTATTTGTGCCCCTTGCCCCACCTCTTAACCTTTCATAGTCCAGGTGGAGGGCACCCATGGAGGTGAACCAGGAAGGTGGGGCTAGGATCCCGGGTCTCATCTAGTCCCTGTCTGTGCCCACCACCCATTCAGGACCCTCACTGGGCAGCCAGGACTGGGTCAGAGACGTTTCAGGTTTGCATCTAGGTGATGCTTCCCAGCTTTTCTTAGCAAACAATTCCCTGAAGTGAAGCCTCAGTGGCCAGAGCTGTGTTTGGGGTGCCCTGGAGTGGAGGCAGTGACAGCCTTGGGTCCCCCACATGGCATGGGACATGTGCCCTGGGTCTGGGGGTGGAGGGGTGAGGGACCCAGGGAAAGGTCTCAGCACACTGCGGGTGCCATCTCCATCCCCATTACTTTCCTGGTCATACACGCATGCTTTGCTGCTACACAGTCATGTGTGACAATTTGTCCCCAGGACTGCACCACAGGACAAACTGCCCCCAAGCAGCCATTTCTTAGAGCATGTGGCCCCACGGCACAAAGCCTCCTGAAGCTGCTGTGTGTTGCTGGGCACATGGGACAGTGATTTCTGGAACACCTCAGAGCTGGTGGCCAAGGTGACAAAGCCCTCCCAACATCCCAAATAATCCCAAATATCCCTCAATAACCCTTTTCCCAGGGCCCCGGAGCCCAATGTGCAGACACCCCGTGTTAGAGGGAAATTCCAGGGCGACGCCTTATCTCCCTCTCCGTTACACGGCTGATAAGCAGCTCCCATGGAATTTCCCTGTAGCGCCGGACCGGGATGTTTGGATCCTGCACAGTGGGTGTCAGCGATTAGGGGCTGCGCTGACAGGTTGTTATGCTGTTACCAAAGAAATCACAGGGCTGTGGGAATGCCTGGGAATGGCGGGATGCCTGGACCCCCTGGCGCCAGCCAGGCACTGGATGCCAGGTGTCCTGCAGGACACTCAAGGGACCCTGCTGGAATCACCCCGGGGTGGTTGAGCTGCTTCAAAAGGGGTGCTGGAGATGGCACGGAGCAACCCGGACTGACCTGGGATCGGCAGCTCCTAGGAGTGGGGGCTGCCGGTGGCACCTTGTGACGGTGGCCTGGGCAGCACAGCCTGTCCTCAGGGATGTAAAACCTCAGGAGGTTTTACAAACACTCTATCACTCCCAGAGTGTTTGTAAAACCTCCCTGTGCCTTGGATGTAATTTTTCACCCTGTGAGTGGAACATTGGATTTTGGGGTCTGGCAGCCCCAGCTTGATCACCCTGATTTGTGTTACCTCCCAGGAGCTGCCCTGGCCTTACAGTGACATTGCTGTCCTCTGTCCTGTGCCTGCCCTGAGTTGTCGTTCAGCCGGGGACACAGTTTTCCTGGCCTGTGCCGGGGACACCGGAGCTGAACCATTTCCTGGAGTCCCCACCGTTCCTAACCCCAGGGGCACAGGCACAGTGTGCCACGTGCTGTGAGTTCCCCAGCTCTCAGTGGCGGCACCAAAGCATCAGTTTGTGCTCCCAAACTGAGGGCCCTCCGGGGAGAGGGCCCGCCCCCAAGGGACAACAAACCTGGGGTGTGCCCAGGTGTGCTCAGCCGCTCACGCACACCCTGCGGGCACACGGGGGCCTGGCAGAACCCGGCGGGTCCGGACAGCCCTGAGGTCACTGTGGTCCTGTGCCCAGGTGTAGGTGTACACTCATGTGCTAGTGCATGGCCCTGTGGGTGTGCGGGGCCTGCTGGCGGTGTGTGGATGCGCACGTCTGCCTGTGAGTATCTGTGCATGCGTGTGTTAGTGTGTGTGCTTGTTTGTGTGTGTGTGTGCATGTGTTAGTGTGTTGTGCTTGTCTGCGTGTGCGTGGCATGTGCATGTGAGTGTATGTGTGTGTATACATGGACATGCACACGGTACGGGCATGTGTGTTAATGTGTGTGTGTGCATGCGCACATCAGTGTGTAGATATGTCTGTGTGTGTTAATGCATGTTGGTGTGTTTTAGTGTGTGATAATGTGTGATAGTGTGTGTGCGTGTGTGTAGGCATGTGCACGTTAGGGTGTGCACATGCGTGTATGTAGATGTGTGGCAGCGTGTGCATGTCAGTGTGTTAGGTGTGTGTGTGTGCACATGAACACGTGCTAATTAGTGTGTATCTATACCTGAGTAAATGTCCTGTTCGTGCAGGTGTGTGTGTCTGTCTATGTGTGTGTGTGTGACTGCGTTCCCCCCGCCCGCGTGTCCCCAGCGCCGGGGAGCTCCAGGGCTGCGCGCGAGTCCCGGAGCCGCTTCCCAGCGTGGGTCCCGCCTCCCGCCCCTCCCCGTCCCGTCCGGCCCCCCCGGACACGCCCAGCGGGGCGGGGCGGGGCGGGAGCGCTTGGCGGGCGCTGCCGGTGTCGGCGGGCGCGGGGCGGCGCGGGGCGCTCGGCGGGGCCGCCGCCGCATGGCGCGGGCCGGGGCCGGGGCCGGGGCCGGGGCCGGGGCCGGGGCCGGGGCTGCCCCGACGCGGCGCCTCCAGCACCGCAGCGATCGGCCCCGTGGCGGCAGGGGTAGCGTGGCCGTGCGATGGCGGAGCTGTAGCAGCCGTGGGGCCGGTGCGGGCGGCGGGCGATGGCGGCGGCACGGCTGCGGGTGGCCCTGTGGGTGCTGTGGCATTTTGGGGTGGGCGGTCGTGGGTTGGAGCTGGCGGGACTGGAGGGCTCGCGGGGGCGCGCGGCGCGGTGCCAGCCCGTGGACATCCCGATGTGCCGGGGGATCGGGTACAACTTGACCCGCATGCCCAACCTGCTGGGGCACGAGAGCCAGCGTGAGGCCGCCCTGAAGCTGCACGAGTTCGCCCCGCTGGTGGAGTACGGCTGCCACGTTCACCTGCGTTTCTTCCTCTGCTCCCTCTACGCACCCATGTGCACCGATCAGGTGAGCGCCAGCATCCCTGCCTGCCGCCCCATGTGTGAGCAGGCCCGCCACAAGTGCGTCCCCATCATGGAACAGTTCAATTTCGGCTGGCCTGAGTCACTTGACTGTGGCAGGTTGCCCACCAAGAACGACCCAAATGCCCTCTGCATGGAGGCCCCTGAAAATGCCTCCGCTGCTGAGCCACACAAGGGACAGGGGATGCTGCCCGTGGCCCCCCGGCCCTGGCCACCTGGCACCGCTACTGAGGGACGGGGACCTAATGGCGTGGGGGCTTGCGACAACCCTGAGAAGTTCCAGTATGTGGAGAAGAGCCTCTCATGCGCACCCAAGTGCTCCCCTGGAGTGGACGTATACTGGTCTCGGGAGGACAAGAACTTTGCCTTCATCTGGATGGCTGTCTGGTCCACCCTCTGCTTTGTCTCCACTGCCTTTACTGTCCTCACTTTTCTGCTCGACCCCCACCGCTTCCAGTACCCTGAGAGGCCCATCATTTTCCTCTCCATGTGCTACAATGTCTACTCTGTGGCCTTCATCATCCGCTCTGTGGCCGGGGCTGAGAACATTGCCTGCGACCGGGAGAATGGTGAGCTCTACATCATACAGGAGGGGCTGGAGAGCACAGGTTGCACCATTGTCTTCCTCATCCTCTACTATTTTGGTATGGCTAGCTCTCTCTGGTGGGTTGTCCTCACCCTCACCTGGTTTCTGGCTGCCGGGAAGAAGTGGGGACATGAGGCCATTGAGGCTCACAGCAGCTACTTCCACATGGCCGCCTGGGGCATCCCAGCCATGAAGACTATTGTCATCCTCACCATGCGGAAGGTGGCAGGGGATGAGCTCACAGGGCTGTGCTATGTGGGGAGCATGGACATCAGCGCCCTGACTGGCTTTGTTCTCATCCCACTCTCCTGCTACCTGGTCATCGGCACCTCCTTCATCCTCACTGGCTTCGTTGCCCTCTTCCACATCCGAAAGATCATGAAGACGGGTGGCACCAACACAGAGAAGCTGGAGAAGCTGATGGTGAAGATAGGGGTCTTCTCCATCCTCTACACTGTCCCAGCCACCTGTGTCATTGTCTGCTACTTTTACGAGCGGCTAAACATGGATTACTGGATGCTGCGGGCATTGGAGCATGGCTGCCTGCGCCTGCCTGGCCGCCGTGCCGCCAACTGCTCCCTTGAGGCCTCAGTGCCCACTGTGGCTGTCTTCATGCTAAAGATTTTCATGTCACTGGTGGTGGGCATCACCAGCGGGGTGTGGGTGTGGAGCTCTAAAACGCTGCAGACCTGGCAGAGCCTGTGCAACAGGCGGCTGGGCATGAGGACGCAGGGCAAGCCCTGCAGCGGGGTCAGCTGTGGCGGGGGACACTGCCATTACAAAGCCCCCACAGTCATGCTGCACATGACCAAGACGGACCCATACCTGGACAACCCAACTCACGTCTAGAGACGGGCTGCCCCCCACACCGGAAAAAGTGACCTCACGGGTAAGGGGCAAGGGCAAGGGCTATGTGGCGGCAGGAAGGACACTCCCACGTTTAGGGGGGGGTGAGGCTACAGGACCCCCCAGCGCCACTCACTGACAAGTAGCTGCTTTTTCCTAGAGGTGTTTTGTTGTTGCTGTTGCCAAATCCTGTGACTCTTCTAATGCTTTCTTTGGGGCACGGTAATTTATTTTAAATTTTTTGATCATTAGCTGCGAGGAATGGAAAAAACAATAAACCCTGGATGTGTTATTTGATCCAAGCCTGGTGCTGTTTGCAGGGATTCCAGGGGTTAAAGAGCTCCCCCATGGGACTGTATCCCAGTCTGTCGGTCCCAGCCATGCCAGGCCATGCTGGGGTGCCTCTGTCTCTGGCAGGAGCATGGTACCAGCAGGTGCCATCATCCAGTTCCCCTCCGTGGCTGCCCTGGGGCAGATTCTGCCTCCCAGAAAGGAGGAGGAGGAAGAGGAGGAGGGTTTTCCTGTGCTGTCACACTTACGAATCATCTTTTCCACTCCATTCCCTGAAAGTGATTTGTGTCAGTGCCATCGGCTGCCAGAGCCACAGTGCCAGGCTGAGGGGCTTTGAGGGGGCAGGCCAGGGAGATGGGCTGGGGGCACGGGACCTTGGGGGAAAGAAGGCTCAGCTTTGATGTCCCCCGCAGAAGCCTGAGGTACCGGTAATGGAAAGTTCTGGGCAGCTTTATTTATCCGCCACTCTGGTTACAATCCCAGCTCGCCTTCCCCATTGTCCAGAGGGTGATTTAAGCCTCTGCTGGTGCTGGTGGGGCTGGTTGGGGGAGCCAGGGCTGGTGGGCACAGGGCAGGCAGGAGGGTAGCTCTGTAGGGGTTCAGAGGAGGGGAACTGCCCACTCTTCCCTGAGACATCCTGAGGTGCTGGCAGTGGTCAGCTCACATCTGCAGGGATTTGGTGGGGCTGTTTTGCCTGGCTGTCCCCATGGATGTGCCAGGGGTTCCCAGTGCTAAGGAAGAGAAGTGAACAGGGGGTGGTGTCAGGGACATAGGCAGTGAAGGGGCTGTGGCAGGCAGGACCTGTAGGGGCAACACAGCTCTACTGATGCTTAGACTTGTCCATCATCTAATCAGCCAGCCTGCAGGCTGGCCAGGGCTGGACTCCAGGGAGGGTTGACCCTTGTCCAGGGAGCAACAATTCAGCAACAGACCCTCTCCAGCACTCAACGTGGCACCCACTGCTCACCTCAACAGCCCTCGGCCCCTATTTCATGAAACCCTTAGAGTCCAGACTGTCAAACTATGGCTGGAGGACAGGGGCAAGACTCAGCTGGAGTGGGGGCAGGGGCTAGGGTCGGGGCACCTCACCCACCATCAAGCTGTGCCAGGGCTTTGTGCTGCCAGGATGCTGGGACTGATGTCGTAAAGCATCTCTAATCTGCTCCCTGCCACCCTCCGGACGCTGGGAAGGCAGGAGAAGTCGGGTCACTGAGCTGAGAAAAGCCTTTTCCTCCCCAAGGAGCTGCTGTGGTGGATGAGGTGTGAAGGAGCCCCCAGTGCCCATGTTGTGTCGCCAGTGGGACACTGAGGGTCTCTCACCAGGTTTGGGTAACCCTGGCTGTGCTGGTGGGCATCCAGCCCCTTCTCCAGGCTGGTGGTGATGATGATGCAAGGGTAGGAACCCTACTTAACCCCAGCACTGGTGGGCCACAGCCTCCGGAGCTCCCTTGGCTGACAGGAAAGCTTGTTTTGGGCAGAGAAAAGGGCCATGACCTGGGGCAGGAGAGTCAATATTGGCTGTGGTACAGGCTCCAAAGTCCAGCTGGGGAGCTGGGCATGGCTCTGGGCAGGGGCTGCCTGGAAAGGGGGCACAGGGCCATGTGTTCTCCCTGTGTTCTGCCCCGGGTGTTAAGCCCAGAGCCAGCTCGGTTCACCTCGTGCGCCAGGCACACAGCCCAGTGCTGGAGCCCGGCTGGCGGCACCCCTGGGGACAGGCTGCCCTTGAGCACCCAGCGCTTGCCAAGGAGCTCTCATCCAGATAACCCGTCCCAACGGGCCCCTGCTATCGGGCCCGCCAGGGGCCACTGGCGCCCACCACTGCCCACTATCGGCCCCAGCAGCCCAGCTGGCTCCACTGGAGGCTGCCAGTCCTGAGAGCTGAGCATGGCCATGGTTCCACTGAGCCTGTTGCAAAGCAGAGCTGTCACGTGGAAGGACTGGCCCAGTCACAGCTTCTTTCATCCCGTGCTGTGGGGCTCAGGCTCCCTCTGTACACCCCCCCTCCCAAGTTCATCCCTGCATCCCATCTCCATCCTCCTCAGAGCAGCCCCAGGGGCACCAAACACCAATAAAGCCCCAGCAAGAGACAAGTGGGGCTCAGCACTGCCCAGGCCCCACAGGGCAATACCTGGCTTGGGTTAGTTGGGGAGGGTGAATTGGGGCTGTCAGCTAGGTGAGAAAGTGGGCAGGACACCCTGAGGTCCTGGTCCAGCTCAGCATGGAGAAGTGGTCTTGCAAGTCCTGGCACTTGCTGAGCCATGGAGTTTATCCACCCTCACATGGATGGACACTCCCTCCAGGTTTGAGTAGCAAAAGAAAAGCCACTGTGCTCTGGGAAAGTGCTAAAAACTCCATTACCCAGAGTATTAATTAATGATTGAGAATTAAGCCATGAGGAGACCTGGGGGGGCCAAAGTTGAGTCTCATTTTCCCAAGGCTGGAACTCCAACAATCATAGGAGCCCCTGGGGTTTGTTGCAGGCAGCAGGTGCAGCAGGGCTGATGATGGTGGTAGCAGGGCCCCGGCTGCCCACCAAGCCCCCACACTGCCCTGCCAGGTGTGAGAACAGCTATTTATAGCCCTGCACAGGACACTGAGGCCATGGAGGAGGGGCTGCTATAAAAAGCAAGTCTCCAAAAAGGTCTTGGAGCAGATGCTGCTGTGAGATCTCCATGCCGAGGCCTGGACATGTCCCAGCTGGAGTCACTTAGATTCACCCAGGTCCTGTTGCATGGCCAGCAAGCCAAACCAGCTCCTGTGGAGAGGGGATAAGGCTTCTCCAGGGAAACCAGCATCTGCCCATTGCCAAGAGCCATCAAGCCCTCAAACCCATCTGGATTTCCCTGCCCAGCAGTATGGGGCCTGGCTGGAACACTCCCAGCTCAGATCTGGAGTGAGGAGCAGGATGAAGACACCCAAGAATTCTAATCCTCCCAGCAAAAACAAGCAAAGCTTTGGCCAAACCCTTTGTGTCACAGCTGTGGACAGTCACGAGTGCTGGTGCATTACTGCTCCAGCTGTGCTGCCCTCAGAGCTCCCTGCTGGGCTGCTGGAGATCAGGATGGGGGCCTGGGACACAGCAGCAACAATCCTTACTGCAAGCAGGGCTCGGGTTGCAAAACACACCCCAATATGAGAGAAGAGGCTTTGGGGGCAGCCAGGCCACACTGGGGTGAAAGAGCAGAGACATCCCAGCTCCTCATCACCCTTTGCAGTCCCTCCAGGGGTACCCAGTGCCACTCTGAATGGAAAAGGAGGACAAGTGTCACACTGGCACCCCGCAGGGGACAAGGAACAAGGACTGCTCCCCACTCCAGATGCAGGCAGAGCACAGCTCTGTTCCTTGTCCCTGGGGAGGGTGACAACACACCAGCACAGTCCCAGGAGCTGATGTGATCCTGACTTACCCTTCCTTTACTCCACAGCTCCAGTGGTGGCTCTGGGAAGGCAGAGAAGAGCCATCTCAGACAATCTCACACCAAAACAGGGACCCTCAAACAACTCACACAAGTCATGTTTACAAACACAAGTACATAATGTTTATTCTTAAGTTTCCAATTTATTACAAGTACAGCCCTTCGCAGAAACCTCCTCCCCCCAAATGACACTGATTTTTAAAAAACGTGCAGTTCCAAAGGTTCCATCATGTAGGACCTGAAGGAAATGTTCTCTAGGAAACAAGACAAAACAGCCTCTGAAAGGACGTGTGAGATACAAATGTCAGTGCTATTCTGTGGGGCAGGGAGTAAGGCTAAGGAGAGGGAAGGGGCTGGGACTTGCCTCATCTGCAGTCATTGACAGTCCAGAAGTGAAAACAAGTACCTGTTTAAAAAAACCCCAAACCTAAAATGTTCACAAAACTGGGCTGCAATTTGTAATTGATGATTCTTTTCTTCTCAAATCCCAGGAGCTACAACAGCTGCTTCTGCTTTTCTGTTACAAAACCAGCACTAAATAGCCCCGTGGCCCATTTATTCCAAATCAAACAATTCTGGGATAAGAAGTTCAAGCCCTGATTGTATGATCCAAACCTGTCATGATGGAGAGGAAGAGAGAATGAGAAAACAAACCCTTTTCTTAGGGAAAAGTCAGCATCTGGGACAGCAGGAGCTGGCGCTGCGCTATGGCACAGGAACAAGAGTGTTACTACAAAATATCGTAAATGTGTGGCTGACAGGGACAGGGATCCCCCTCTCCCTCCCCACCCCCCCAAAGTCCCCTGATGTAACTCCTGCTACTGGCAGGAAAATGAGTTTTAAAGAGGGGCAAAATATAAAGCAAACATGATTTTGTATAAACTGTACATGTGCCAAAGCAAGACAAGGTTATCTTACAGGTGTTCTTTGTACAAGATCACAGCTAGAAACAAGCCACTTTCAACTAAAAAATTAATTTAAAAAGTTATACAGCACATTTCTGCTGCTCCCCTGGCCTTGGAGCTCTCCTTGGGCTGTGAAGACACCCATACTCTCCGGTTTGCTGCTGGCACTTGGGGCATCCAAATGGCTGCATGACTGCATGCAGGTCCAGGTGAGCAGGGAGCCTCCTCTTGGTGTGTACAGGTGGGGAGCTGAGCTCAGAGCCCTCCTTGGACTGAGACCTCCAGGGATTTCTCCCCAAGGAGAGGGGAAAGCAGAGCACCTCAGAGCAGTGGTGTTGGGATGCTGGTGAAAGCCGGACCGTGATACACCTAAGTGCTTGCTCGCCCCATGCAGCCCGGAACTGGGGCTCAGAATTAACACCATATAAATATATACATACAAGCCCGAGTAGCCCATTGGCCTGGTGGCACCTAGTCCTTCTGTGGAGCAACACGATCTCCCCCAGCACCAGCTTGAGGCTGGTGTGCTCATGACTGGCAGCAGATGGTCCCACCGCGCTCCAGCTGCTTGCAGAGGCAAGGAAGCAATACATTCCAGGAAATCAACTGCCTGAGCTGGAGCAAGTTGGTGTTCCTCTGCCCAGCCAAGCTTGGCCAGGCTCTCCCACCTTCCCCTCCTGGCAGGACAGACTCATGAAGAGCTTTGTGGATTTTGGAGGAAGCATTAAGTCATCGCCACTCAATGGATGACCAAATACTTGAGGAAATTGCAGAAAAATTAAAACTAGGATGGGCCCAAGGGAAGGCTGGATTAATGGAGAAGTGCCTGCTGCTTCTCAACTCCCTCCAGACAACCCATCCGACTGCCTGGCAGCACCAGAAGGCCTGCTCCAGTTCTGAGTCTCCCCATCCCTCATTTCTTCCTTTTCCGCCCCCGGGAATGATCAAGGGGCTCTGACTCACTGTCCCCTTCCTGCTCCTCCAGTCCCTGGCACCTGGCAGAGAGCTGCTTGCATTTCCTGCGTGCATACGTGTGGCCTGGCAGGTGTTTGTGCACCATGTCAATCAAACACTGCTCTGTCTTCTCCAGGCAGGAAAGTACGTGACTCCCGTTCTGGTTGTAGCGCTCGGCATTGGAGAATACCTGCTTCATGTCGGAGAGGAACTCCTGCACAGAGCGGTAATTGCCACAAGAGCACTTGCTCTGCATAGTCTGGAAGTCCATGGGGTTGCTGATGACCTCAAAGTAGTCTTCAGCTTCCTCCGTGGTCACTGGCTCCCTGTCAAAGGAAGGGCCACAGGGATAGGAAGAGAATACCGAACCTGGCACCACTACACTAGAGAAGTGGGGGCCCCCATCCCTTTGCCCCTGTGGCACCCCTGACCTCTAGCTTCACAGTGCTGCAACAAGCCCAAGCAATACCTCGACTGTGTTACGAGATAGATCAGCCCTATGGCATGGGAATGGGAAGCACAGGAGCCCAGGGAGCTGGTTCAGGCACAGGGAAGGTCCATACCTTACTCAAAGCATCTCAGTGCTCCAAAAATCATGGGGGTAGCAGAGAACACCTACCTCCTGCATCAGCCCCTCGTCTGCCACCTCAGAAGGGCACCACGTCTTCAGTCCAGCAGAAGACTGAGAACATGGTGGTTTCTTCTGGAGCAGCTGCACCACAGCCAGCCCATACCCCCACACTGCCTGCGGCCAGTCCTGCCCACAGAGGAGGATGCCACTTGCCCTCACCTGAAGGGCCAGCTGAAGCGGTACTTGATCAGCTTGCTGAGGATCTCCTCACACTTCTGGAGCTCGAGGTTCTGGCGACGTGCTGTTCTCTTTGTCTGAAGGACCTGCCCATACAAAGGGTGCTGGTAAAAGGAGGGAACTGCTATAGGCTTTGGGGCTCAGCAAACAGCCCTGACGCCAAAGGAGCTAGTTCTTAGCACAGCCAGGACATTTCTTCCCTCTCAACATGGTGAGGGGCTAGCAATGGCTCCCCAGAGGAATTGAGGCTGCCCTGTCCCTGGAAGTGTTCAATGACAGGCTGGACAGGGCTTGGAGCAACCTGGTCTAGTGGAAAGTGTCCCTGCCCATGCCAGAGAGATTGGAATGAGATGCATTTAGGACCCCTTCCAAGCCAGGCCATTCTGTGATTATGACATGCAGCAGCCACTTGGGTTCAGGACAGCAGTCCCATTCAGGAGCTTGATGGGAAGAGCTCACAAACTGCCCAGCTCTCCTTTGGTGGCAGGTGGCTTTTTCAAAATAAGTTCAAAGACAATATGGCCACAACAAGCAGCCAAAAATGCCAGCAAATGGAGAATATGAATTCCCTCTCCCTGCCTTCTCTTGAGCTTGTGGTGGGCAGCATGGGAGGCAGACGGAGAAGCACTTGTGCTGCCGCTCTGCCTTGGCAGAGCTGACCGTGCCATTCCAAATCCCAGGGAGCAGCTGGTGCTGTCCCTGCACAGGCTCAGCACAAGGTCAGTCATGTGCCCAGGGACCCAGCACAGGTCACACCCAGCATGGGGACATCCCCATAGCTCCCAGAGCATAGCTCATGGAACATCACTGCTGAGGAAACATTGAATGACAGGAAGGCTCCACAGCACAGGGTACTCAATATTCTGACCCACCTTCGGTCTCTTCCCAGGACAAATGATAAATCCTGGCAGAGTCCTCTTCTCTGAGTCAGTGTGCTGTTCCAGTAAGATTTTCCCCACTGGAATATCCCTCTGTGCTGGCTGTAGGTGCCTATCCTGGGCTTGCTTGCCCTACAGTGTGTAACACAGATCACAAACCAGTCCGCTAGACCTAGTCTGAGCAGCAGTGAGCCAACAGACCATGAGCAAGGAGAGTGACAGGACACACCAGCACCACTAGTGCTGGTCATGAGACAGATGGCAGATCTGCAGGGTGCTGTGATGTGGCTGTGGGGCTGCAGTATCCTCACGTATCCCCTACGGCATGTTGCTGCCCAGAGATAGTCACTGCAGCTCCCCCCACCCAGCATGCACAGACTGTTCTGTGCAGGAGCCTATGGTTTTATTATTTAAATATCAAGTGAAACCTAAACCAGCTAAATTATGTCCTGGAAGTTAAGGAGTGACCATATGGACAACTGTCAGAAAACGGCCAAGGCTGGGGAGCAAGGGTCCAGCATTGCTGGCATTCCCTGGCCATCCAGGAACCCTTTAGTTCCCCCACCTCTCTGCAGAGACATATGGATACTATTTAAAACCCTTTAACAAGCTGCAGACTGCCTTCTGCTCAAGGGGACAATGTGTGAAAGCGGCTGGGGAGGGATGCCTGGCATATCTGTGCTCCGTCTGCAGCAGGCCCTTCAGGAGATGTCTCCTTTGTTAACCCAGCCCAGTTCAGGCTTTCACTAGGATTCAGGGCATTTCTCTGCGAAGGGATGGGAGGAGCATGCCACCTGTTTGGTTTATAATTCATGATGTGAGCAGTCTCCAGGGAGCAATTTCACTCTTACCAGCTCATCGATGTCTGCACCGTTGACAGGTGCCGTGCGCTGCCGGGGTCCCCGTGCAGGGTGCAGCGCCTGCTTCTTCCTCTGGTGTCTTCCCTGCCTTGAGGAATACATGGAGCCCTGCTTGCCCCGGGCTGCCTTTCTGGGCCTCACTGAAAGAGATAAGCCATGGGCTTAGAGGCCTGGGTACATCTGGGAGCAGACACCACCAGCCCTTTGCCTCCCACACCAGGCTGGTGAGCCCAGGGACCACCTCAGCTGCACTCTCAAACCTTCTCCAGAGGAGATCTGTGGGTCATCACCTCTTGCCTGAAGAGGCTATGGCTAACAACAGCCTGCTGCTAAAAGGGTAATCACACACAGCAGATCCTCAAGCTCTGAGGGACACATGGAAGCCCCTGGATCATCCACTGCAGGTCACAGCTAACCCCACTGCCAGTAGCACCACGAGACCCCAGCATATCAAGGCTTGAGAGAGAGACAGGGAAGCAATGCAAGGACAGACAGGGGTCTTAAACAGCACTGCAACGTACTCTCTGAAAGCACTGGGAGCAGAAACCTGGAAGTCTCCCCAGTTTACTGCTGCCTCTTTGCTCCTCACAGTTTTGGGGATGGGTACTTTTCCAAGTGGCCCACACAGTGGGATAAGCTAGCTGGTAAGCCCTCCTGAGAAGAGAACTGTGTACAGGGGGAGTGTCAAATTACCGCAGCTGGGGAGCTGCTCCACGTGCTGCAAGTGGGAAACAATGCGATTTTATTCCTCAAGACTGGGGCTGCCACATTACATCCTACAGAAAGGCACTTGTCCGTGTGAGTCTGCCTCTCAGAGCTCCACGCTGGTGGTAACACAAGCATGCTGACGCACTCCCTTGTCTAAAGTTTCTCCCATGACCCTCTGTACGAGGAGAATGTGTCTGCCTTCCCAAGTCAAACCCCTTCCACCTGATCCCAAGTCCTTGAGCAAGCCGTATCCAGCACACTGGATACCTCAGCTGCAGCCTCTGATCCAGCCCTGTCCCATAAATCATCAGGCTGGGCCCCCCATGCTGGGCATGCAGCGGGTCCGTAGGACGTCCGCCTGCTGTCACTCCACTTGTGTGTCAAGCGTGCAGCACGTGCTAAATGTCTGACAATCCAACATTCTAGGTTAGATCCCTCAGGATAAACGCCATGAGGATCAATGTGACTTCTCTATTAAAACAAAAGTTTTCCACAGTGACCTTTCCATGTTAATGCTCTCTAAAGCCAGGGGTTGCATTTAGCACTTTATTTTTAGTGACTGTAGCCCTCTTTTGCTATTGTTTGGAAAGCTTGGCTCAGCTCCTGCCTTGGCCAAGCAACACAGGCCGAACACACTCCAAGTGTGGACATGGATACGCCGCAGGACAACAAGCAGTGTGCATAGCTTGGTATCAGTGATCCTCCCTGAAACCAGAATAAAGTAAGGGAAGGCTCAGGCCTGGACAGAAATCCTCAAAAGAACATGGGATAATCCTCTGAGTCCCAGTCTCTGGATTCCATCTGTCCTGCTTAAGACAACCTGCAGTTAATGTTATGTCAGTCAAGGATGGTTTGACAGAAAGCAAATGCTGGCAGTGTGCCATTCCCAGACTGAGTTTTTCAGTGCAGGAAGTTGCCCAACTGAGATTGAATTAAACTTCCCTAAAACTGAAGTGGATACACATACTAAACATAAATATGTTTAGGTGAAGAAGCAGACATTGAGGAGTCTAGAAAACAGTCTTTTACTCCTCCCAGCTCCCCAGGAATGCTCCAGTTATGCATCCCAAGTGGTCTCTGTATGGAAAAGGGTGCTGGTGGTTCAGGCTACGCTACACCTGGAGCACTGTGCTTTTCCATTGAAATAAAGAGAGGAAGTGCTAGTCCTCCTATTTCAAAATGCCTCCTTGCCAAATCACTAGAAGTCCTGCACTAAAGGGGTTATGAACTGGTGGGAAAAAGAAAAGACAGAGGGCTGTGGTGAGAGCTCCCATAAGCATTTAAACAGCTTCCAGTGTACAACAAATCCTGTAGGTGCAGAGACTGACAATCCCAGGGACTGCTGGTGCTGCCACCGCTCTGCAGGCTCTGCTGACCCCGCCATCCCACTCTACTGACCCTTCTCAGCCCTCCAAACAGTGTCATTAGTGTCCTCAGGGAGTGACTGGGCAGTGAGCAGTTTCAATCTTTGCTAGTGCTGACCCCATCACAAATGGCCAAGGGTTTACCCCAGCTCCCTAGGTAACCACAGCACAGCCACAGCCTTCCCCTGTAACATCTCTCAGGCTTATATCTGCTCTGCATGAGGAAAAGCACAAATCCCAAAGAGGATCAGTATTTCAGATACTGAAGGCAGGAGGATTACTATTTTCTGTTATTTCACTACATAGTCAAAGCCTTACATTTTAGCCCAGCAACTTCATAGTCGTCTTCCTCCTCCTCTTCCTCCTCAGCATCTGGTTCATCAGAGGCTTCCTCACCTTCTTCACCTTCATCTTCAGCAGAATCCTCTGCATAGTTCCTAGAACAAGGCAGATATACATGTTTGTGGTACAAGAACCTGGGCATCAGTGGCCTCAGGGGCCCTGGTACTGTTTGGGCTATACAATAACACCAGGCTCAGCCCAAAGCAGTTTGCTGTATTCCAGAATATTGAGTTATAGCTATAGCTTAAAGGGTACTTCCCCAGCTAAACATCTGGGCTGGAAATTCCCAAGAGCTGAATCTGGGTAGTTTTTGGTATTCTAGGTACCATGACCATGGGGCAAGGGATTTTAAGACTGTGATTGTTCTGTAATTACTCCTCCCTGAGAAGACAATTTGCTATTTTCCCAGGTCTGCAGGCCCAGCCTAAAGAGTTTCAACAGGGGCACTTTTTTCTGCTGGAATATTTTCCCTGTACTAAAGGAAACAGATTGATGAACAGAATGTCAGGCTCCTCACATGCTGAAGTCAGAAGCCACACAGAATCCCTGCCCAGCACATTCTGGCTTCTCACTTGTGTCTGTTCAATCATTCACAGAACCACAGAAAGGTTTGGGTTAGAAGGGCCCCTAAAGCCCATCTTGCTCTGGTCCCCCAGCCATGGGCAGGGTCACCTCTCACTAGACCAGGTTCACTTCCAGAGATGGAGCAGTCACAGCTTCTTTGGGCAACCTGTGCCAGGACTTCATCACCCTCACAAGGGAGAATCTCTTCCCAATTAATATCCAATTTAACCCTGCCTTCTGCCAAGAAAGAATATCAAGGAAGCCATTCCTCCTTGTAAACAGTCTCTCCATCTTTTTTGCAGGCTCCCTTCATGTACTAGAAAGTTGCAATTAGGTCACCCCAAAGCCCTCTCTTTTACAGGCTGAACAATCCCAACTCTCTCAGCCTTCCCTCACTGCAGAGATGCTCCATCTCTCATATCAACTAGGTGGCCTCCTCTTGACTTGCTCCAACATGTCAATGTCCTTCCTGTGCTGGGGATCCCTGAGCTAGAGGGAGCACTGCAGGTGAGGTCTCATTCAGATCACCATGCACAGGCAAAAGAGGATGCAGGCAAAGCTGCTGTGGGAGTCTAAATCCCCTGGATACACAGGATCTTGAGCAATAAAAGGAATAAAACTTCCAAAGCATGGAGAGTAAAAGACCTGCCAGGCTGACATTCATTATCTCAGCCAGAAAGACAAGAGCAGAAAGCAGATAACAGGACAGGTATTTCCCATCTGATGGCTCTGGGCCAGGAGCCGAGCAGCTTGCAGGTGACTCTGACACATCAAAGTAACTATGAACTCAGGTTACAACAGCTGCCTTTATGCCCTGTCATATCTATACAAGCCTGAGGAACTCTTAAACGGTGTCCAGGCAGTAATACTTTTAAGGCCATACACCACCTGCACAGTACTGGCACACCTCTATTGTGCTGCTGCTGCTGCTCTGTCAGGGAGGATCTGCTGGCTGCTTCTGTATCAGGTGCCACTCAACAGCCTCACCTCACTGACAAACACAGAGATGCAGCACAGTCATCACCAGCAAAGGACACTCACTGTAAAATGCTTAAGTTCCAGCTTGCAACTCAAAAAACCAATCCAAGTCCCTGCTGTCAGGAGGCAACTACTCATATCTGCTACGCCTCCCCAAACCACGCTCCCTTTGTCACATTATAAGGTGCTCCTGTCTTGCTAAGGTTATGAGGTACAGAAAACCATTAGAATGGCATTGTGTAGCCTGGCTTTTGTTGTAGCAAAGCAGGGATTGAGCTGCAGCCTGGAGTAATGTCTGCTCTAACTTACAAGAACACTCCAGTAACCCAGCCCAGGGACCCACAGAATTCTAGCCACCAACTACATGAAGAAACAACTCAACCAGCTGCTCAAAGGAAATAACAATCCTTAGTGCAGCTAGTTTTGGTGAGTGTTTTGCACGTTTTCATTTTCAATCCAAAGTTATTAATTGGAACTCATGAACCTGCAATGTAGGTTCAACACAGTACTGCAATGCAAGTACAACACAGGTGTGCTAAACTTACATCCTGAAACTGCTTTTCTTCTGTTCCGGTGCTGCTTTAACTGGGTGATTTTAACCCTTTTAAAGGGGCTTTGCTCCAGTCTGATTTGGGTCTTGTGAAAGAGGCCCAGGACTGTGCTGTGACAAGGCTGTGGGCAAGAAGGTCACTCACCTGCCTCGAGAACTGCGCCGGGCTGTTGAAGGCTGGCACGCTGGGCACTGCCATTCCCCATCTGGGATCTCATAGAGTGCTGGCCGCAGGCAGAAGAGGTGGAAGGCCTTGTTACACTCATCACACAGGATCAGCTTGTCATCCTCACCTAGGAAAGTGCAGCTCACTTGTTACAAGGCCACGTCCTCACTCAACCCAAGAGGCAGAAGCTGCAGCAGTGCTGAAAGGCAGGACTAACCAAGAGAAAGATGTAGAGTCCCTTCTGAGGGCAAGGACCCTTTCTCTGATGGTCTTCCTTGAGCATCCTTCTTTCTGTCCCACCACTATATTTATGAACAGCAGCATTTAAAAACAAAACCAATGCAAAGTCCCTTGCCCTGCGAAGATTTCATTGGAGATAAAGATAGAAGTCTTCCAAAGACATTCCACACCCAGATAAACATGGGGAAAGAGAAGTTTGCTGCCAACAGGGCCCCAGAGCTGTAAGCTATAAACGCAGCTATTCTTGTTTTGTGTTTAGTCTGGTTAACATACATGGTATCTTCTTTCTACTCAGGGTACAAGGCTACACTGAAAATCAGTATGCAGCAGGACTAGTCGCTCTCTGTGCTTCCCACTGATGAAGGGAAACAGGGAAACAATCCTGAGCCAGCTTTCTTTTACTGAAGTGGAAAAAGAAAGTGCGGAGAGCTTGCCAGCTTGTCTTCCTCTAACATCTCAGTTCTTATATTGTGTTAGTCTCAGGTGAGCCCCTCCTTACTTTTGCCTAGAAACTCCTCTCAACAGCAGGTAGGATAGTTTTTGGCACTGGTTGGGAATACCGCTGAGGTTCTGCTGTGAAGGCATATTTTGCACCAATTCAGTCCTTATTTCTCTGAAGGGATGGATGGCAAAGCCTTGTGGCAAACAAAAGTTGTCCAGCAGTCCCCAAGCTCTGCCTGCCCTCATTTCCCACTATAGTTTCAGCAAATACAAAAGCAGTGAGGCAGAATGTACCACCAGGCTCTTTCCTCCAGGCTCCCATCCAACAAGAGAGGTTATGGCAGAACAAATATCAGCATCCCATCTCTGCTTCACCCTCCACCTAGAAGACTCTAAAGCCCTCCATTCTACAATGCACAGAGAAAGAATCCCCTTGTCACCTGTTTGGTGACCTCCCCAGCTCATTGAGCAGCTCTGCTCCCACTTTGGCCCCAGAGCAGCAACATCTCACCTCACTTTCCCTGTAAGAACCTTCCCAACCTCTCCTTGCCTGCTACTTCTCTAAAGGACAGGATTAACTGACAAGGCTCAGAGACCCAAAGATCATTCCAAACACAAAACTAGGGAATGGACAGTTGCATAAGTGTTCCCAGAAGGATGTGTAGATTACTTTTGCCCAAGTACCCTAAATACCCAGGGTATAGCAGCTCTGCAATACTGTGTACCGGTTAGGTAAGAATGGTTTACTGGAGTCAGGGTCAAATGTTTCTGAGAGATCAATGCTGCTGACTGTAAATCCTGACATTCAGAATTTAAATACAGCCACAGTCAGAGTGACAGACTACAAGGATACACTGCCTAAGCAGAGCAGAGAGGTGACAGCATCCAGCTGTTGCACAGGCAGGAATTCCGTGGGCAGGAATGCGTACCTTTCTTGCGACACACTTTGCATCTGGCATTCTCTGCTGACATATCCCACTTGATACAGGCATCCAGCATCCCCAGCAGTACATGCATACGGGAAAAGGTCTGGGCCTCACGGATTGCTGTCTTCCATTTCTCCACGGCTGAAGCAACCTGCAGACAGACCTAACAGCTTACAACGATGCACAGACACAGCTCCCTTCAGTCTAAAGATGCTTTTATATTCCTTAGCTGGGACCATTCATAACCAAAGCTCAACTCTGATATTTCTTTCCTTCTGTGGTATTTCTTTCACCTCAGCAGTTCTGGTTGTGGTTTATCCATATCCAGTCTCCCTGGCTCAGACAGTTTGTTCGTAACAGTCGACCATTTTGTATTTCATGGTCAGGCTGAATCAACCTACATGAACTCCACGGAATTCTTGCTCTGAAGGTCTAATCCAAATAATCAGCAGGCTAAGAAAATAAAAGACAGAAATCTAGCACTGTAAAATGTGGGATGAAAGTTGTAGAACAGCTGGCAATCACAGTGGAAGTAGGATTGAAGCGGCCTGTGCTGCCCTCCAGTGGGTACCACATAGGCACCTGGACCTCAGCAACACGCTTGTGGTCCCTGAGCTGCTCAGGTAGCAGAGGGAACCCTGTGCCACCAGCTACAATCACACTGCACAGGCATTTGGACCCCCAAATATGAAATCAGCTGCTCCCCTGAGACAGGATGGCCTCAGTTCATCTGAAATCCCAGAAACTGGGAATGAGGGTGACAGCATCAAAGCTGAGCTTTGCACCAGGGCAGCTGCCAGGGTCTGCACAGAGCAAGGCCAATGGGAAACCATACATCCAGCTCAGGAGGTTTGGAAATACCATTTTGATGAATCGGAAATGCAGCAGGACAGAAGTTATCCAGAGACATCGCTCTCCAATGGTAATCCTGTGCTCTACAACAACAAGGCAATGGCCCAGACATGACAGGAACATAATAGGCCTCAAGTTAATGTTCTTCTACCCCAGGAGAATGAAAAAACAAATAGTGAAGTGTCAGATGGGAAAATCTAAACTCTGCAGCTGACAGCAATTTGGGAGCCAAACAAAACCCAGGAGTTTTGCAGAGTTGCACATTCTCCTCTGACTGAATTTGAGGAAGCACAGCATATATTAGATGCTTGGAAAAACACACAAACTGTTCTGAAATGTCAAGATCCATACTGCTGTTGCTGGTGTGGATCCTGGAGAACCACCAGAGACAAACGGAAAGCTGCCCAGCCCACTGTGCAGGTTACACAGCTCTGAGCTCTTTCTTTGCAGAATATTGTTGAGGTGCTTTGCACACTGTGTAATTGATTTTCCAAGGAACTGTTCCATGGGTTTTGCTGTTAACATACTGGGTAACTGCTTAGCCAAGATAAATCTGCAAAAGCTGTTGGCAAGTTTTGCTGAGATATTTCTCCCTAGGTCTGTGGAATTTAACAGATTTCTAGCCTTGCTTCCCAAGCATCAGGAGATTCTGGCATTTGAGCAGCACCAGTACCAAGGGAGCTCCAGCTGCCAACAAGGCAAAATGGGAGACTGGAAGAAGTTACTTAAATCCCCTCCTGACAGGATAGGAGCAACCTAGCAGGGAAAACAAGTAAAAAGCAACCCTCCAGAATAAAATGAGAAGTCCTCAGTCACATGTCAACCTCAGAGTGACAGAAAACACGTTCTTTGATAAAGGTAGACCAGCCTCTGGATACAAAGGCTCTCACCTTGGACCCTGAGCTGAAACTCCTCGGAACAGCTGAAACTGGAATTGCTTCGTTGTGAAGCTGCTCTTTAGGGATTGTCTGCAGGTGCAGACTGACTCTCCCCTTGCACAGACTGCTGAACACGGATCACAGGGGTGATAACCCATCCATGTTATTTACTCTGCTCATGCTGCTGTGATGCAATGTCACACTGCAAAGAGGTCACATATTCCCTGTCCTATTCTGGGACAGTCCAGCATACTACTGCCAACAGAAATGGGACTGTTTGCACTAACAGAAGCACCAGCCTGATTTTCAGGAGCAGCCACAAGTCAGGTCTCGCTGCAATCCTTTGCCACTCAGCAGTGTGAGCTCCAGCAATGCAGCTGAGCCAGCAGGAACCCTTAGTACAGACAATTATGTCAGCAAATGGGTCTCTGTTAAGCCATAACTTGGTTCTCACAGGGAAAATGAGACATAGCCATACCACAAGGCTGCAATTCTTCCTCTATAGTCTGGAAGTACATGAAGTGTGTTTCTCCACGGCAGCTACAATCTGTTTTACCTGCTATGTACTCTCAGTACAGTTCTGGCTCAAAAGGCTTCATAGTTATTAGCCTATGCAGAATATTTCTCTTCAGAACAGTCTGGCTAGCAGTCAGGGCTTTTCAACAGATAACTGTATCTATCTAAAAACTGTATCTAAAAACTTTTACAGCTGCTCTTTCAAGGTCAGCTGTAAAAGTTTTCTGCTTTGGCAAAAAGAAAGCTTATTCCAGATAAACTGAGATTTAAAAAAAAATTGCCATACCAAACATACCAACGAACAACCCCAAAAAAGTTGAACATTGCTTGTACCACCATGAAGGTCTAGAAAAGTCTGAATGAAATAGTAAGTACCGCATTGCATAAATAAATGCTCCAGAGAGACTGGCATGACACTGAAGCCAGTGCTTGAAGGAGGGGAACCTGCACAATCACACATTGGGATTGTGTTGCAGTAAATCTGATACTACTCTGAGTGTGTGCAACAGCTACAGCCTTCATGATTAGAGCTTTAAGGCAGACTGGAGTAAGGCACAATACAGTGCTGCTGTAGAAACTGGAAATGTGCTGATCCAAGCACTTTCTGGCTCAGACCTCACTGATTTTTACAGCACTCCATGCTGCTGAGAGTTTTCAGGATACAGCATCCTCCCATTACCCTTGCACTTAGGACAGAAGATTCAAAATTAGCAAAGTTTAAATACTTCAGGACAACTGAGGAATGTGAAAATTTCTATTGCCTATCCAAATTATCCTGCTAACACAGCAATGGCACAGCTCAGAAAAGACCTGATGTTTAAACAAGGGTTCAGCATATACTGACAGGAGCTTTAGAAAAAACCCCACAGATCCACACCAAAAAAGTACCCCCAGCATCAGTCACAGATTTCCAGAAAGGTTTGTATTGGAAGGGACTTTAAAGATCATCTCATTCCAAGCCCTCGTCATAGGCAAGGACACCCACCACTAGATTAGGCTGCTCCAATCCCCATCCAACCTGGCCTGGAACACTTCCAGGGATGGGGCAGCCACAGCTTATCTGGGCAAACTGTACCAGGGCCTTACCACTCTTACAGGGAAAAATTTCTTCCTAACATCTTATTCCTCTCTCTATCAGTGTGAAGTCATTCCCCCTTGTCCTGTCACTACATGCTCTTGTAAATTAGTCTCTCTCCACCCTTCTTGCCTGCTCCCTTCAGGTAAACACACATGAAGAAATATTCTTTTCTTTTGAAGTTGGGACTTTCAAGTACTTCTGCTGATCCAATTCTGATATTGTTGCCTCTGCTGAAGTCAATGATCAGTCAGGGCAGAGCTGAGGGCACTGGGAAAAGTCTTGTCATGGGGCATTAATGTCCTGTTCAACTTAGTGCATAGAAACTACCCATGAATACAAGTACCCCTGTTAGGGTGTAATACTGGTGCAGCACAAGTGCCTGCAGTACCCTCCCCAATCCTCTGCAGCTCCTCTCCATCCCTTTTGTTAGGAGGGATATGTATTTAGACTCGCAGTACCACTTTTCTCCTGGAGGGACATGCAGCTTGTTTGCCCAGACATCTCCCCAGGTGCCTCCACACATCCAACAACTTGCATCTCCCTTTGCCTAATGTGGTATTTATCTGAATCTCACTCCCTTGAAGTCACCAGAACTTCAACATGTCTCTCCTTCTCTTTGTGGACCAAAGCACCTTCAATTCTCTCTGACAGATACAATTCTTATTAAGTTCTGTGAAAATGCTCCATAATGTACTTTTATTTAGGCAGAACTGTATGGAGGGAATTTGACCCATTTCCTATTCACAGAGAGAAAATTAACTAACTCCTCACTATTATTTTTATTTTCCCCATATATTTACTCCTCAAAATAAACATGGCCCCAAAAACACCAAATACACTCAACTACAAATATGAAATGGGAGGAATTTGCTCAAGATTTAGTACCCCAGGAAATGTACTGCTACTGCTCAAAGAGTTCTACTGCAAGACCAAAACAGAGCCCTGAGATGAACAATACCTTGGCTTCTTCTGCCATTTTCTTGTCTTCATCTATCTCCTCAGCCTTGGCAATGTAATCCTCTCCTTGATGTTTCCTTCTCTTCTGCTTAGGGGCCATAAAACCTTGCAGAAACTTCTTAACAACACCAGCCTGGAGCGCAATCACACACTCTCCAAAATCCTTCAGGCTTGCAAGTGAGTACACCTGTTGGGAAGAGCGTATAACCCCATAACAGCTGGATATTACTCTCTCTGCTGCTTGAAGTGGGTCTGCAAATAGACACCCGTGGTATCTAACGCAGTGTGGTTACCTGCCACACCTGGTTACGGAATCAGCATATTGCTGCTGTCTCAACAAGACATGCTGGCTTTGTTATAGAAGATAAAAATCAGCTATGGAGTTCTCCTCCATAAAGAAGTCTGTCATGAAAATAGGACACTCAGCTCCAACATTATGACCCACCTAAACCTCAAAGCCAACAGCTGTGTAATCTTGAAAAATAATTGTTTAAAGGACAAATGGGAAAACTGATTTCCCGCTCCTCTTTTTGGAGGAGAACAAAAGACTGAAGACCTTCCACAGAAAGTATCATCTCACACTTGTCTTGTTCAGTACTTTGCCCGTTCACTCACTTTTGCTTCATATTCTGGTGTCACATCAACATATCCCAGGCCTCCTTTCTGCAGCCGCGTTGCAACTTCAATCAGATCACTCCGGAGGTAGTTCAGCAGCTCCTGGTTGCCATCACAAGATTTGAGGCCCAAGTTCTGTTTCCGAGCCAAATGGATGGAATGTGTGATGTCCTGATACCTGCGAAGTCAAACTCGACCTTTGAGTACAGGCAGAGCACTGTCCCGGGAGCTGGGCAGGCTCTGGGACAATGGTTTCCATTGAGACCTATGAGCACAGTGCAGAACGTTCTTTGAAAGACACATGAAAGCACATGGCAGTTCCAGCTCAGAGCAACCAGCACTGCCTTTATTCCTGGTTTCAGAGCAATTTAAAGACTAACAGAACTTCCTCACTGTTCAGAGTGTTATTTATCAAGAATCTGCCCAACAAAACCAGAATTACTCAACCTGAACGTCCTCTCCTCTTCAGCACAGGAACAATCAAAGCCCAACATGGGAAGCTGCCCCAGGAATGGCAAAGATTGCTGTGCCGAGGACATGCTTTGACTTGGAGAAGGCACACAGAAAAACAAAGAGCAGGCTCACTTTTTCTCCAAGCGCTCCTTGAGCTGGCTCTCCCTTACTCCTTGGGGGTGCAGGCAATCGAGCAGCTCATCCAAATCCTTCTGACTGTCACAGAGAAACCTGAAAGACAGAAAAATCCTAGATCACTTAGGGTATCCACGTGACAATACCATTTCTTCTTCTAAATAGTTCCCAATGATCAGTAGGTAGCGGTAAGAGATCACCTATATCCTGACCCCATGGAGCAAGGTGAAACACTTCCAGGAATGCTGGTAAAAGAATTCTGACTCAGGTTGGCTTCTTTTCAAGGTCCCCAAATGTAGCAAATTCCAGGGTAAGAAAAACAGAAAAACCAATATAAACACAAAATGGGTTAATGAAAGTATTTTCCTATGTTTATTAAAATGTTGACATTTGAATTCAGTTGTCTATGCCAGGGATTCTATTCACTACTCTGCAGTTAGTTTAAGTGATCTGAATGTTATGTCAGATGTACTAGAAAAGACTAACACACTACGCACTGACAGCATGGCAATTTAATCACATTTTCTGTCATTAACCAGAAGTCCCCAGATTAAAAAGGGCGTGTCCTGGCTGATCCCACAACTGCTGCTGCTGGAGCTGAGTGCCTCTGCAGGCTCTATCTCTGCAAGTGCATAAGGCCTCCTCTCTAAGTTTGCCCAAACTTGAAAGCTCAAGTGTAGAATCTGAAAACCATACTGAACAGCATGAAACCTTCCTGCTCAGGAATCCTTGAGGATTAACTGCCATCAGCAATTAGTCCAATCTAAAAGGGGAATACTTTTACAGAGTTCTGTAAATCAGATATTCTTTCAACAATTCCAGAGTACAATCCTGTTTGCATGCTGGGTTGTACACTTAAATGAGTTTTAAGACAGCCCGAAATTCTGCGCTTTCCTTCTTTTTTTCCAACTTTATTCCAGGAAACCATGGAGCCTCTTCATCTGATGGGATGTGAATTCAACTCGAGCTTCAGAGGTTGTTCACAGAAAATATGACTAATTCCCTATATTCTGTTAGAGGATTGCTCCTTAGAGGAAGGAATACAGAAAACAGGATAATCAACCTTATTTGGAAACAACTGGAAAAGACCACTCTGTGATCCTTACCAGAAGATTCCAGATTAATCTTTCTTTCTGAGCACAACCTTAGATGAGCCAAGCAACAACTAGAGAAAGGTATTGCTGTGGCTCCTCTTGGAATACCAGTCTCCACAATGCTTATTTCTCTGGTAGAAATACTTACTAAATACCATATCTGACAATACTCCCTAATTCCATGAATATATATGGTCCTATAGGGAAAAGGCCTCACAATTTGCATTCAGCGAGGAAATTCATTACTCTAATAGAACATAAGATTGATTGTTCAACAACGGAAGGAGGATGATTTTTAGTCAGTCATCTGCTTCAGTACATCTGACCCTGTGGAGCATCCTCACTCTGCACCCTGAGATCAAAATCTTTGGACACCACTACTGTCTGCACCTTTCCCTGTGGAACAGGACAAAGCAGCTTCAGATATCCTTCACCCACTAGTTTCTGTCATGACCTGGGAATGGCATAAACCACACTCCAAACCATGTGCCCTACAGTTACCCAGCACAGGAATATTTCCCAGACACCTTGAGATGGGCTGCCCAGGTCATGATGAAACAACATCAGACATTGCTGGTGATACACATGGAAACCAACTAGAAAAATATTCAAGATGACAATGTCTGAGCTTTCCCTGCTTTCTTCCATGGAGACAAATCAAAGGGGGGAACTCACTGCACTGTTTCATCACACTGTAAAAAGGAAAGGGTACTGGAAACAGTCATCATGTACGGTTTCTATTCTCCAGTATTTTGGGGGAAGACAACATAGGCTGCTGGGCAGCTGCAGAAAGCAGCTCCCACTCTTTTAAGCAAGCCAGAGTTAAGACCTGGAACAACTTTGTTCCTGCTGAAAAGGACATGAGACAGGGAAGGAAGTGCATCTTCAACAGGTAATTAAATCCTCCCAGCTCACCCTGAGAGTAAGAACTGCTTTCTGGGACAGGGAACTGATCTACTTAAGCCTGAACTCAAGCCTGAACCTAAGCCTGATCTGCAAAATACAAACATATCAGAGACATAATGTTAGTTTGATTAGTGACCCCTTGCTACTCTGTGCAGCCACAGCTCCTGCTTCCTAGACTAGCTCCAGGCACCCCCTACCTGTAGGAATTACCTGCACATCCACCCGGAGCTCAACCACCTCCAGGTTGGGAGCCTGGACATTGTAAGACAGGCTGCCATTTTAAATGGGGAAGCAAAAGTGAGTCTTGAAGAGAGGAATGGTAAGACAGTTGGTGCCCTTCATGTGGCCTAGCACAGGTTAATCACTCCAGAGGGATGGGAAAGATCCCTTTGAGAAAGTCAAAACTAGGTGGGGGTCTTCAAACTGATCTACAAGGGGAAAATCCTGACTGGTGTAAGGGCTTCCTACATTCCTAAATAGCAGACTAGATTCTCTCCTGACCTTTCTGGCAGTACAAGCCAACAGACTGGTCAGCAACCAGAACAGAAGGCACAAGCATCAAGTCAAAAGGAGCTCCCAGTATTCTCTCAGGCTGAATATTCCTACCTGTTCTTAGGCTACAGGCCGGAAGGGACAGACCTTTAGAAAGGTATAAAGTCTGAAGTAAGGAGCAACGAAATTGAGAGGACAACAGCTAGAGGAGCCCAGGACCAGTTGCTGCTCTGGAGGGTTGGTGGAAACAGGGGCACTCCATCTGTACAGCATAGGTGTGAGAATGGAGTCTGTCAGCATCCACTCATGGTTAATTGAAATTGTCTGCACAGGGGACCCACCATACCATGCTGAATTCCTAACAGATGGAGAACAATGGCAGTTACTCTGCAGAGATGCCACCATTTCCAAAATTCAACTCCTTTCTGACCAGGATGAGCAAGAAGTCTCCTGTATGCCAATATCCTGCCAAGGCTGTGATTCCCCCATGGTTCTTACAGGAAAGACCAGGAAGTACACAGCTCACAAGCACTATGATGTGGACAGAGACTTCTTTGGAGCCTATGTGCCCAGAACAAGGAGATTTTTAATAAGTATTAACATCTGTGTGAGTGGAACACAAGGTGAAGAGAGGGAGTGGTCCACCTGTCTGGAGAAGACAGAAGTAACCAAGTGTTTATGATGCTGCACTCTTAAGACAGAGCACCGGAACCTCTTGTTTTTGGGGACAAAGTGCTGACAGCAGAACCACTTTCATGAGATACTGTAATATAATTTTTGACAGAAGTATAAATCTATTCCTCCCTTTATCAGTGCCCTACCAGCTCCCATCCTCAAGGGGAAAAGGGGCAGGACTGTGAAATACAACTATTCAGAGTTAATTTGGTGTTTCATTTCAAAGTCTCATCACTCTAAAGTATAAAAGGGTAAAGCTAAAAATGCTCTCTATGTACTCTGAGGCTACTCAATCCCACATTCCACATACCACTAGGAAAAGAGAAACAGCAGGACTTAAAGCACAACACAAGGAAATGAACCTCCCCCTGCATATGACAAAATTATGAATTATAGCTGGACACGTCCTTGTTTCCAAACAACAGGACACAGAGATATCCAAGGACTGCAGTGTGGCCTCGGGGCTCCTCCTGGTGTCCAAGGACAATGTACAAAAAGCAGCCAAGGAGGAGACTCTTCCACAACCATTTATGCTCAGAGCAGTCCTTGAGATCAATGGCAATGGGCCCAAATGAAAAAACAGGAATAGGAATATGGATTTCCTAAGAGAGAAGTTCTAGCTTCTGGCTAACCCCTGAAGTAACAGCTCCCAGCCTATCACTTGGCTCTCTGTGGATGTTTACATGTAAATGGTGGCACATGTCAGACAGGTACTTAGCAAGCAGAGTCTAAGGAGTTCCAAATCTTTAAGGAAAAGCCTTTCAGCTGAGAGACCTTATTGCTTAGCTGCAGGCATGGCTTTGGGTGCCCCATCAGTCAGGGAGAGGCAGCCAGCACAGCACTCAACTAGAAAGGGTTATGTGTCATTTGAGAAGCTGCCCCTGTGCCCCTGCTCAAGGCCCATGCCTGGCTCACATCCTCCACCTGCACTGCTCCCCCTGCCGGGCAGAATAGTGCACACAGGCACAAGACCCCTGTAAAAAACCAGCAAGTGCTGTGACTATCAGCACTTAAGTCTTCCTAGCAGGATCACAAAAGGACAGAAATTAAGGCATAACAGCCAGGCCAAAAAAACCCCCCACGCAGCTCAGCATCTGACGTCCGAGTAGCCAAAAGGCAGAGCAGGTATGCAGTAACAGTTCTTCAACCTGCCCCTCCAGACTGCAGCATCTTCTAGTTTGAGGACTCCTCTGTGTGCCAGGACAATTACCTTTGTGCTTCCTACTTCTCAAATGACTCCTCTCAGCAATTTGTCCACTGGTGCAATTCACAGATCCACAGCAGTTGGTAGCAGCCAGTTGTGTATCTCAGCTGCAGCACGTTCCTCTCTATTTCAAAACAGCCATTTGCTAGTTTTATTTCCCAATCCCTCTTTTCTCTGTATCAAAGAAAACCTCTTTAGGAGACTTCCCCAGTTTCCTCTAGCATTACTCTCCATCTCCCCGCTAAACATACAAGTTAAGAGTATTTCTGTAATTTATTTAGTACTTCGTAGCCAATTATTCCCTCATGCAAAGAGCTTCCCTCTTCTCCAAAGGCAGACCCTGTAACAATGGATCTTGTAACACAGGATTGTTCCCCAAAGGGAAAAGAAAATTGTTTTGCCCTTAGACTGTACTTCACTTTATCATTCTTTTTATTTATTTCACTGAGATTTACCACAGATTTTAAGTAGGCTTTCTTACTTTCAGCAGCTTCCTTATCCTCATGTGAACTCAAAATGTTGTGTTATTGCTGCTACAGGTTTGTTTCCAAGTTCCTCAACCCTTTTTTCCCCCAAAGTTAGGAGGCAGCACTTGCTCTGATCATTTAGTACGGAAACTCTAAGGCAAATATCTTTGAAAGTGTTTTGGGCTTCTGGCTGCCATTTTAGGCATTTTTTTAAAAGAAGCTTCTTAATTATTTTTGTTGCTTTCTTTTATAAAAGGAGAATACATTATAGTCACTCCATAAAAAGCAGCTCTTAGTGACAGAGTATAATTCAGCACTGTGTATGTCCAGGATCTGGTTCCAAGAGCTTCTCCTCCCAGGCTTAGACTGATTACAGCTCTCCTGCCCCTGTCACCACACTGATCTCCCTCAGAATGTTGTTGGGAGTTGCCAACCTGAATGAGCAGATCAAATACTGTGCTTTTTCAAGTTCAGCCTGGAGTCACAAGTTGAAGGAATTCTGTGTTAACTAATTCAATTTGGGTCTATGTTGCCCTCAGTGTCAGCAATATGTTCGGTAAATTTAAGCTACTGTTTTCCTTACAGAATTGGTCAATCTACTGGAACACACTTTGCCATCTCTGCTCAATAAAGATCAAGTGTTAGAGGAGGCAGTTAGGAAGAGCAGAGGATTTTCTTGTGGATCACACTCCCTGAGCAGGACCCATTCCCTAGGAAAGTCCAACTGCCTGAATTTTGGCAAGATGTGCAAAAGGCCCAGACTGGTAACTGGGTGGGGATTTGTCATGGGAAGATGGGGCAGTCAAGGAAAGCACAGGAACTCTGTGATACCCTATGACCTGCTGCCATGACAGCAATACCAAGAGTCAGCACTCAATGCTAATGGTTCAGATAATCAAGACACCAACAATTTCAGTCTCTTTTACAGTTCCTGGTGGAGGAGCAGGTACATGTTTAGTAAAGTAGTAGTGACTTGCAACTATTTTCTGGAGATGAGTTCAACTCTATTTTTCAAAGACCAAGCAACCCCACTCTGTGTGTCAGTAGTGGAACTCTGTGGGACAGACACTGGTAAGAGGGGAGCTGCAGGAGCACATACTTTTTGACAGTTATCCTCAGTTATCTAAAAATATATATAATACTCCACAGCAGTTAACAGGTAAAGCTTAACCAGGGTTTTCTGGTATGAGGACACTGATGAGCCTTCCTTACCACACAGAGCAACATTCAACATCAGAGAATTTCTTTAAGGACACTGATAGGGCAAATTACTGGAGTAGGTTACAATCAAACATGCTCAAAGGTAGATTTGATTCACTTGGAAGACACTGCTTGGCATTGGGAAGCATTAAAGGGATAACAGGCTATCAACATGGATTTTAAAAGCAATACATCAAAGAAGCATTTTAATAGCTTAATTTATACTGGCTTTGTATGATTGATTAGGTTGAATGATGGTTCCACTGGCTCTTGGACTGGCTGCGCTGTTAGCAGGGCAGTAACAATAGTAACAGAGGCCTAGAGAGCTGCTGAACCAACCCAGCTGCCCAGCACTGAAAGAGGAACAGGTTTGTAGCAGGGTTTAGCAAAGTAAATCCATCTAGATTCCTTGACTTCTACACTTTGAATACTTTGCAGCAATGAAAATGTGTGTTACCATAAGTTCTGGCCCTGCTTGGGAGTGGTGGTCTCAGGAGGCAGGTCTGTGGCGGGCACAGAGCGGTGCAGCTTGTTCCCTCGGCCGTCACTACCTGTGCTCTTCCGCTTCTCTGCAAAAGAAAAGCACAGGCTCAGGTACATTCCTTAGCAGCATTCCTACTATTCCAAATACATAAAACTAGCTTCACTTTTTAGCTGTATACTGACAAAGCACCTTTAAAACCAAAGGAGGAATAAGCAGCATGAATTTTTATTTCTGGGCATCTCAAGACAACACTCTGACGTGAATTTAAATCTTTACTCATTCAGGCCTTTGATTGTTAAGGCCTGAATGCCCAAAGGAACATGCTGAAATCCTAACTATTTGCTGCAGCAGCAGCTGAGAGATTAAATCAGCTGGAAGCAAGGAGTTGATCAGTAACACAGCTGGTCAGTATTTGAAAATAGTTCTTGCAAGAAAATATACCCAACAGAGGAGCTTGGAATGATGCACCTCCAGGTTAGTCAGTATCCAAGACACAGGTAGCTGTAAAGTTACACCTGGACGAAGGATCTCATTGTAGGTTCATCCTGGTCCATTCCTCTACAGGTGTCTAGTTTGTCCCTTGTCTAAGACAATCCCACCAGATGAGGGCTTGGATCTAATTTGATAAGCTCTCCCATGCAGGATTGCTGTAGATAGACTTGGTGCCAGAATGTGATGTTACAAAATGATCACGACTGAAACTCAGCTGAGTCAGATTACTGCAGGGTCTTCTGTCCCAAGAACTATTTCCACATAGAATTCTTAAGTTTCCTTCTGTACAGATAGGTTTTTGTGCCTGTTCAAGCTTGTGAGGTTCGAGGATCCAGGCTCCAAATCAGCCAGGAAAAATCACAGAGGAAGCACTAGAAGTTCAGCAAGTTCCTTGCACCTCACCTATGCATTCAGCAAAGGTGAAGAGCAGGCTGAGAGGAAGTGCAAGAGGGATGTTCACCAAAACAACCTCAATCAGCAAACCCATGTGTATCTAACACACTGCCCTGCTTGTTACTATTCCACAGGCTGATCTGGGAGTCTTGGCACCAGCAGAATATCAGCACTGTGATGGATATCCTCACTCTTCAGCACAACTGGCTAATTGTGCACAGGTCTGGCATGCTGCAACTCAGCAGGGTCAGAGTGAACTAGAAGGATGATACCAACCGACATCAAGCTCACTACTTGTAGGAGAGGAGACTGTATTCCACAGTCCTTAGGTGGGACACTGCAGGCAAGTCTCCAGACCCGCAGCAGCAGAAAGGAAATATCACCAGCACCTCTTGTGTGCAGACTTCTGGAGTTAAAAGGAGGCTTAAATCAGAATATCCCCATGAAAACAATCAGACTAGACAGTTCTTTCACACTCATGACTCCATTCGAAGTGTCAGAGCACAGGAAATATCCTCAAGAGACCATACCTCCAGGGCTGTAGTCCTTCTTCAAATCTTCCTTTTTCTGGTGGGGAAGGGTAAATCTGTAGTCTATACTGTCATGTACCCAGCCTTTCTCAATAAACAAGCCAGGAACCTCATCTGAAAACAGCCAGTACCTACAAGAAATGTGTGTTAATAGATAGCTGTTTCCTTTTCTGGCTAGTTAAACACACACACACACTTTTATTTGCATTGAGGGGAAAAGCATCTGAGTGCTTGACTCACTAAAAGCTGAATGCACGTATATCTTTATGTTAGCATAGCTGACTGATAAACAGGGAAAGCTTTGCCTAGAATCCATTCCAAGAGTAAGCCTGTGCAACAAACATGAAAAAAAAAGAAGAGATGGTAATAAGGCTCCTAAGCACCCAATGCCAGTACTTGAACCTCCACCGGTCCTGACCTCCATGGGGAGGCTCCAAAAAGCTGGACATGCAACCAGCCACTACACTCCGTATGCACAAATGCTTTCCTCTTCTCTCTTCTCCCCAATTCCGTACACCCTCCCTTTCAATCCCTTCCTGGGGGATGGTATCTGACACAGCCCCTCTCTCACGGCAGAGATGGAAGCTCACGGTCATTTCCTTTCCCACCTGTTATGATTCCTATCAGTGCCAATTGGGGTCCTGCGCATCACCAGTTTGGCTTTGGCAATTCCATCCTGGAAAGTTTTCTCAGCAGCAGCTTTATGCCTGCGGATTCTTTCTTCCTCTGCTTCTTTCTCCATCCTCACTGTTAGAATCAGCAAAGAGCAGCATTAACTTTTCTTTATTGTATCCCGACATCAATATTGTCTTTTATTTTACTACACCATGGGAGTAAAAAAAGCTGTTTTATTGGGGATTTTAGTTAACATTATTTACAACCTACACTCACAGATACTCCCACATTGTAGATAAGGTGCAAAAGCCAGGCTCCATGAGGGATGCTTATCCCTCATTTGTTTCAGAAGGGAAATAACAATCCAGATGAGCTATACTGTCCACTTCCATCTGCCCAGCATCCACATTTACAACCAATAAAACCCCTGAACTATAATTTGAAAGTGTTCTCTCCTTACATCATACTCCTCAAGCAGCATTATGTACACAGAGACAAGGTCTGGTGTTGCACTGCATGATTTAGAGAGGTTCTGAGTGGACAGTTTATATTTATACACCTCCATAACTAATTCTTTAAAGCAAGAAACAGTAAACTGAGATTTACTGCCCAAATCCTGATCTGGGAGAAGGGCTGCTGGCAACAACATGACCATGGGAACAGCAGTAGGGCCAGCAGCAGCAGTAGGAACTGCTTTTAGGCAGGAAATACCTCCTCTGTACCCAAGAACCTGATGATGTTTGGACACAAGACAAATTTTTGGTTTTCTGTTCCCAAAACAGATACTATGTTGTCTAATCTCTCTGTGCCTATCATAAGTAGAAAGTCACTGAACAAAAAACACCCACAGATAAAAAACTAGAAGCAGGTATTGTTTTTTCTTAAATTTACAAAGTTTAAGTTGTCACAGGAATCACAGCAGTAAAATTATAAATCTCCAGGGAGCAAATCCCTTAAACCTGACAGTGCTTCTGAAAACAGGCTGTTGTCATTTTTGCCATGAAGTTATTCCACAACACACAAACACACTACTCACTAGGTAATTTTCTTACCTTTCATTTGTATTTCTTGTTGTTCCTTCTCCTTCTTGGCTTGAATGGCAAGAAGGCGTCTGCTTTTTACAGCACTGATCATATCATCGGCTTCAATTTCCACCCGGCGCTCTATTTTCATCATTTCATGTTTTTTCTTTTCATTCCTTCCCATCATGTGCTCTTCTTTTCCGCTCTCCTTGGTTTTGGCCACCATTTCTTTTCGCTTCTGTTTCTCTGCCCTCTTCTTGTCATTCTCCTCTTTCAGGACAGCCAGGCGCTCTTTCCACAGCTCAGCTGAAGCCTGCTGCTTGGCCTCCACGTGGTCCTGCACCGAGTACGTCATTAGGATCCGGTGACATAGTGCTCCAAGGATCCGTAACTTCTCTTCAGGAGTCAGCTCAAAGAACTCCGATGTCTCCAGTTTTTCCAAAAACTCATCCTGTACCTCATTATCCTCAAAAGCTGCTGAATCCTTACCTTCATCTATGTTATCCGAGACCTCACTTTCCTCTTGCACATCTGACTTGCGCAAGCACAGGCGAACCAACTCGGAAGCAGAATGCAGAGTAAGTGGAATTTCAGAAAGTTTCATTCCCAGCTCAGCATAATCCTCAGCAATTTCATCCTGCAGCAGGGTCTGCAAGAGGATGACCAGCACTCTGTTCAAGTACAGGAAGCCTCCCTTTTCTGCACAAAGGGCTTCCATCAGGGACACTGCTGTGATGGGATACTGAGCATCTGGCATCAATAACCCTGAGTAACAGCTCAGGAACTCCACCACCATGGCCACATCCCCAAAAAGTGTGTTGGGAAGTCCCTCTGGAGTATCAACCAGTTTAAAAGTAGGCAATACCTTCCCTTTCAGATCTTGGTCCTCAAATCGCCTCTGTTTTTCCAGTTTTTCCTTCATCTCCTTCTCCTTCCGCTCCTTTGCTCTTTCCTTCAGTTTCTCTTTCAGCTTTTCCCTTTTCTTCTTCATGTACTCCTTCCGCTGTTCCTCAGTCATGGTGGCCCATCTCTTCCTGTGCTCCAGGAGTTCATAGCGTTTCTGTACCAACCCCCGCAAATCCTCAGGGAGACGGGCACGGTCCTCACTGGAGAGCAGCCGAGCTGTTTTGGAGATGATGCAGGAAAGAGCACTTTTTTTGTCTTCCCGGTCTTTGTTTTCTTTGTAATAGGCAATGAGATGGAGTGCTGCAGGAGGCAGGTGTTTCTGGGGTTTCCTGGAAGATCCAGGGGTGCCGCCAGAATTCCTGGGAGCCCTGGACACCTTAGTGGTACCTTTAGCCATGTCCAGCAGAGTCATTTGTTTCATTTTCATCTTGGGGGTCTTCAAACCTTTTCTAGGAGACTTTGCCTTCCCTGACGACTTCTGCCCATTCAGAACCCTTTTGCCCCTTTGCTTTTTGTCCAAGGATTTGTTGTTGCCCTTTCCTAGTCGACCCCTCTTTGGAATGTGAAAGTTAGAAGCAAGTTTAGCAGGTGACACAATTTTCATCACCTCTTCCAGCTCCTCTTTAGGACATTTTGAGTTCTTAGAGTTTTTCACCTTCAGCGGAGAGCCAATTATAGATTTTTCCAAATGCACATGGCACCACAGGGTTGGACTCAGTGGCTGTCCCAGTGAAGATCCATCTGCTTTGGATTTCTTAGGAAGCTTTCTGTCAGGTGACTGAGAGCTCTTCCTCTTGGTTGAGGGATTGAGAGCCATATACTAAAATTAAAGAAAGAATGATTTTGTAGTAATACTGAAACATAAATAAAGGTTACCTAGATCTCTTTCTGTCAATCATTTTTGCCCATGTTTTAATGCTTTTTCTAATGAAATTGCTCACTGCATTAACGGTAGCAGGCTTCTGCAGTCAAATCTGAGTCAAAGAATTGGACTGGACTGGGAGAGACCATAAAGATCATCTTGTTCTAACACCTGTCACAGGCACAGACACCTACCTCTAGACCAGGTTGCTCAAGCTCTGTCCATCCTGGACTTAGACACTTCCAGAGATGAGGCAGCCACAGCTTCTCTGGGCAATCTGTGCCAAGGTCTCACCACCCCACAGGGAAAAATTTTTGCCCAATATTAAATGTAAACCTACTCTGTGTGAGTTTGAAGTAATTTCCCCTTGTCCTGAACAAATATTTATCTTCTAGTTTAAAACAACACTTGACAGAATCTATGAAAAAGTGAGTTTACTGAATGAACAAAATAGTGCACTCTACACCACAAGATGAATTTTAAAACAGCACATTTCATGGTATGACATTTAGGTGATTAATGTTATATCTGGCTCGTTAGCACAAAGGGCTGGAAGAACCCATCCATGCTATGTGTGTACTCAGTACTAAATTTGTAGTATTTGCCATCACTCAATACAGCCCCATACATGAACCAGGCCTCATGAAGTCACGTGCATCCAGGTCTTGGGTCCAATACCTGACACTACCACATAAAGACTGTAGCTCTCCCATTTCTCTTACACCAGGAAATCATATCTTTACCTGTAGAAAAGTAATGCAAACTACTGGAAAAACTAAAAGGGAGCTGCATCTCAAATTTTCAAAGCAGACCACTGTTTCAGATGTTCAAGCCATGGCACCTCTCAAAAGGTCAACCTTCAAAAGAGTAGGTTTCCCTGCTCTGCTTCTCTCTGGATTTAACTGGCACCTGGGGGCATGGTTTAGTGGCTTCATGATCTTAGGGGGCTTTTCCAACCCTAATGATTTTGTGATCCTAAAACCTAACCAGCACACTGAGGTCTCTGCCAAGACCCAAGGAATGGGTGGGAAAGCAAAGCAGGTACTTTTAGGAATTCTTACCTTATGTGGGTCAAGCAAGAAGTCACTGAATTTACTGGGTAAGGAGTATTTCTTCACTAACTCATCCTCCACAACCCACGGGGCATTCTCACACGTGCCAGCACGTAACGCATTGTGACGGATGAAGTATCTCAGGATCTCCTTGTTGGGAGGACGCTCTGTACGGACTAAGCTATCTGCTGGAACGTTGCTGATGATCTTTGAGATAACAAACAGACACACTGTTAATGATTAACTTCTAACCACATTATAAATACAGATCATTTGGCTATAAGGAACTAGGATCATTGTACTGCTTCATGTCCAAAAACTCTTCACTCATTCAAAGCTCTCTTGGAAAGAGTCAAATCAAACAGAATTTGCAGAACTGAGAGACACAGAGATTGGTAGGAGAATCAGATAGTCAAAAGAGAAAAAACCATGAGTTTATGATGCAGATTTTTTGCCAAAGCCCACCATTTTATCTCAGACCTTCCTCCAGCTTGCTACTGACTTTAAAGCTTTTACATATCCATGTTTGATATTTTTCCTGAGACCAGAGCACCTCCACACATAGTACTCTTCAAGGTCAGCACTGCCTCTCTTGTCAAATTACCAAAGAGCAGACAACAAGCACAGAGCAGTGCTGCAGCTACCTAGAGCTTCCCAAAGCACTGCCACCTCCAACTCAGAGCAGCTCGGTCAGGACAACAGCAACAACTGCCACTCATGATTTCACTTGTCTCATTAACTGCACAACCAGAGATGAGGCACTAAACAGCAACCACGATAAAGCTCTGTGACTCAGTGTATGTAGTATCAAGTGTTTCCATGCACAAACACTAACTACAGATAGAAACAGCCAGGCTGGTCAGCCTCACAGACAACTATCCTGCTTCCAACGCCATGACTCTGGCAGAAAGTATTACATTGTGCTGTATAACCACTGGCAGTGATTAATTAAACTTGCATATTCATGTTATAATAGAAAGGACTCAAGCAGAAAACTCACCTTATCTTCATTTTTCAGTTTGACATCATATTTGTGTGGCAGGAATTTAGGCGGAACCCACTTCCTTTCTTCCTTCTTCAACGAAGTGGGAAGCTTTCGCGGAGACCTACGTGCTCGATCATCTGATAAAAAAAAGGTGAGACACAGTCTTATTAAGTAAAGAAAAAAAAAGGTTAAAAAATCCAGACCACCACTGATGGGGCATCCTACTTCTCGCTATCTGTACAGCATTTGGTTAAACTAGAACATTAGGAAAATAACTCAAACTGGATTTTAGAAATAGCCTGAGGATACAGGCTGGGAACAGAGGCCCAGACCAGCTCTGAACTAAGGAGGTAACACCTATCTTCAAGGAGTACAAAGGACCACCTTCACTTAAACCCATCTCTCTGCAGACAGTAAGCTGCAACAACCTATGCAAAGGTAGAAAATGTCTGTAAGATATATGAAGGGGAGATACAATCCAATCAGTAAATCTGCTTAGGGAACTCCTGTCAACAGCCCTGGTTGCCTCTGCCATGCCTTCTCTGAAATAGTTCCATGGCAGGAATCACTGACTTGGTTTTGTCTAAAGAAGAAAACAATCTCCAAATGTTTTTATGTTTGTGGCTACCATGGAATTATGGAATAGCCTGAGTTGGAAGAGACCTTAAAGCTCATTGCATTCCATCTCCCCCCTGCCCCCCCACCCTTCACTAGGTCAGAGACACCTTCCACCAGACCACCACTCTCCAAGCCCTGCCTAACCCAGCCTTGGACACTTCCAGGGATGGGAGAGCCACAGCTACACTGGACAACCTGTGCCAGGGCCTCACCACTCACAGGGAAGAATTTCTTCCTAGGATTCAAAGAAAACAATAAGCAAGCATGAGGGATGAGAGTATCTACTAAATATATAGAGAACACAAGCAGATGTTAAACCTGAATAAAAATATGTATCTCAGAATCACATAATAGAGCATTGAAGCTCCAGCACCATTATACCTAACACGGCAAAATGTGATCAAGTGACCTCCTCTTCTGTGATTTACTTTCTAGACTCCACAAATAGGTATGGCTATATGGAATTCCATCAAATAGCTCGGTATTTGGGCGAGGAATAAGAAACTACTCTCCATTCCATCCTAAAGTCAAATTTTAAAAGCCAACTTCACTTGTTGTTGCATTCTATTGTAGTAAAACATACATCCATCCCTGGAAGAGTTCAAAGCCAGGTGGATGGAGCTCTTAAGAAAATGGTCTACTGAAAGTCTACTGTCCATAGCGGGGGGTTGGAATGAGAGGATCTTTAAGGACCCTTCCAACACAGCTGATTCTGTATTTCTAAAGCATCTATGTTTTGTTGTCTCCTGTATTCACTTTATTTCGGATTTTCCAGAGTAGGTTCCAAGTCCAGCTCAAGCTACAGAACCTGCCTTCAGCAGTTCACCATCAATTTTCGGGACAACCTAGCCTCTCCTTGCTCCTGAAGATTTTCCAGAGTTCATTCCCTAAGCAACTAAAAGTACAAAGCCACTTCAGACTGCACAAATGATTCAAAAAAGCTAGTATAAAGCCTTACTTTAGCTTCTGAAGGAGAGTAGACTCCTAAGCAGAGAGACTATCTTTCTCTGCCCCATTTCTCCTCCAACAAAACCAGCAAGTTTGACACAAGTATTAATACAACTGCCAAGGTTTGCTTTGTCCCCTCGTGCGCACGCAGGCACACACACTCTAACATCATAGTTATGCAGAGCTTGTTACTGCTTCCAATTACTCACTCTAGTGACTGACTACACTCTAGTGTAGTGACTTCAACCCACATCACGTGGCCACATATTATTAGAACATTATTAGAGAGAAAAAGTCCTGGTCAGTGTGGCTGGGAACCACAGCAACTCAGCATTTCCTACTTCTCCAATCTGCTGTGTAACCGTAAAAAATGCTACATAATTATATTAACACATTCTGGATTAATTTGTTTCAACGATGTTACTATGAGCCTATGTTCTAACCCAGAATGTAAAAGCATTAGCAATAAAATATCCTTTTAGTAACAGCATATGTACAAGGAAAAGAATTACAAGAGCGCGTGTTTATTGCTCAGGTTATAACTCTGCCAGCATCTTGAGTTGGAAAATACTGAGGTTCATTTTTTACAGAAAGGGGAGGACAGCCCCAGCTTGCAGAGGTGACTACACACAGGCCAGAACCAACCGAGAGACTGAAACGAGCAGGAGCCCTCATTCCTGCAGCATCCGATCTTGGAGTGCTGCACTGGCAATGCCCACAGCTGCTGGAATACCATGCACCAATAAACAAAGGATCATGGTAAATATTTTTTTAAACACCACATCCAAAAATGCTGCTGTAAATTTGATCACTGAGCATTTTTGAAGTAAAAGGTACTTCCCATGCTTCTTATGCAGCATCTCAAGAGAACCACCACTCAATAAAAAATACATCTATAAATAAATAAAGCATCATTAGCCCATCTCCAAGCACAACCCCTGCTTCCAATGATGTGTGCAAGGCCAGATTGCTTCTGAAACACCTTTTTTTTAACTTCCTTATTATACAGACCACTGCAATGAAATCAGAACATCTCATAACAGTATCCATCAGAAAGAGCAGACAATTTTTAAGCTCAGACTTAGATCTTGGTATAATTTCTTTTCCACTCGACTTTGCTATTTGCTTGCCGGGCTATTTTCAAAGTTTCTTCTTCCCGACATTAGAGGAGATTGTACATACTCTCCTTCTTCTATGCTAGAAGTCACTACTTACAAATGCCAACAGTTTATTTATTTATGAGACTTTAAAATAAAGCTCTCCAGGTTAGAACTATGTTGTGATATCGGGGTTGGTTTGCTTGAAAACACTTTTTGCAATCTGTTTGAAAAAAATATCGTAATTCCATTTTAAGAAGTTGCACAGGATAAACTTAATGTGTTTGGCTAGTGTTTTGTTTTGTTTTCCTTTCAACACCACTACCTCAGAGTCAAGAAAAGCCTTGGACACCACTACTTAGCTCTGCATCATGGAAGAGCGTATGAAAGAAGAATAAGGTTTTAAGGGATGCTTTATTTTGAATTCCTAGGAAATAGAAATTATTTTGTCTCAACATATGAAAATTGGAAAGAAAATAAACAAAAAAATGAAAAAACCCCACTTATTCTTTATAACAGCCGGGGACAAAGAGAATTAGAGCTTGTCTCTGACTCCAAAAGAACACACTTTAGAGTTAGGGAGGTTTCCTCTGAGGATGAACATCGCAGCTTTGTAATTTTGAACAAACCTTGGCTGTTCCCCTCATTTTTTTTAAAATACACTTGTTATACTTTAGACATCTATACATTTAATGCATTGCTTCTGGTATTACACCTTAGAATGACAGCATATTTTCTGCTTTAAATCAGTCAAAAACAGGTGAAAGCCAACAGTACTGATGCCCCAAAAATTCAACACTAACAAAGACAACTTTTGGATTTTCACCCCATAATACTGTTTAGACATTCACAGCCCAGCCCCGAGATGTACATAAACTCCAACACTCACTGCCAGGTGCTACCTATTGCCATGCTGTGTCTCTACTTACTCATACCATCCCTTCTGTTGTCATCCTCCTTCGGCATAGCTTCCTTCTGGTTGTCCTGGGCTGCCTGGCTGGAGTTCTCCTTGTCACTTGACGGAGAATGACAGGCTCCATCAGATTTCTTTTCTGAGGCCTCTTCATCAACTTTCTCCAGGGGATGTATTTTCACAACTTTTACAGGCAACATTTTCTCCTTACCAACCTGCACAGAAATATTGGAGAAGACTGAACTTGAACAAGACAGGTGAGCTACTGAGTTTTAACACTATGAGGAAGGGAAAAATACCTGCTTAGACGACCTAAAAGCAAAACTCCCAACCTACAGTGTTTTCCAATGCTGCTTCCTCAGTCTAAGGACACAGTATGTGCACAAGGTGCAAGTGTGTTCTCAGCAACCCCAGTTTAGAGACTAAGTCCTAAACATTGCTCACATACAACATTAACTCCTCCACATTTCCAAAAAGTTTTGAGTTTTCATCCACAGTCCCAGATTTGGAGGGAATTTTCAAATCTTTAGGGCCTTTTTAGAGATTTTTAAGCTTTGACTTCAAGCTCCATTTGTTTCAGACTACTGCACCTTCTGGCAATGTGTAAGGTGAAAAGATTATGATAGATGATTATTTTTAATTTCTTCTAATTAAATAATGTATTTATATATAAACGGATAATCAAATATTTAAGTAGTATAACAATTTTAACTGTTTCTCATGCACACACAAGTATTAGTAATTTTGCTCTTGCTATTATTCCAGGATCCTGGAATGGTTTGAGTTGGAGGGCCCTTAAAGATCATCCAGTTCCAAATCCTTGACATAGATAGTAACATCTCCCACCAGAAGTATGGCTGAACCACAAAACCATTTTCCATCCAAATGCAGGTGCTGTCACTGGGATTCTCAAATGAATAAATTTTCACATCCTTCTAGTAATTTGAGTAGCTAACATATTCTTCCGATCTCCTGGCTCTTTAGCTATCTGGAATTAGCCCTGTGCAGAAGCACGGGATAAAATGGAAAACATATCCTTACCTCAAAGTCACACTCTTCTCCCACTGCGAATTTGGTCATGATCTCCAACCAAGCTGCATCCACCAACTTTTCCAATGACACAGTGTTGTGGTGAACTATTTCCAGGACCAGTTTCTCATACCAGATAGGGAACTCCTCCTTTAAGCTGAGCAAGCACAGAAGTTTTCATTATTCAGGGAATAAAAGCTCAAATGCAAAGTACCCTCACATTTCCCAATTCTGGGAATTCCTGTTAAGAGCCAGGACACTGTCTAAGGCAGATGCTCATTAGCATGCAAACATCCAAGGGCTTTTGCCCTCCTCCCTTCCCCCAGCATTCCCCCAGGTGTTAGCTGGCACGAAAATCCGGATTGTCCTGTATCCCAGAAGAAATACTATAAACACTCAGAAAGAGCAGCACTGAGTGTGAACCCTTTCATGATGGTTATTACTGTTTCCCTATTAGATATTAAACATATATCAAGATGATGCAATTATCCTGGGGCTTGTTACTTTAAAATGTCTGTTTCCAATAACACCACCATTCTGATGAAGATTCCTTCTCCTCCACCAGACGGACAGCGCAGTAAAGACAGGGGCAGGTTTACACAATCAAATTATCTTGCCAGAGAAAAATACCTTGCGTTTCACATGCCATGATCTTCAAACTTTTCCATTCAAAGAAAAGAAAGGACTGTGACATTTGCTTCCCTTCTAAAAGCTGACCTCAGGTAGCTGACAGGGGCACTAAGGAATACATTGCATAAAGCCTTCTGGCTAAAAAGTAAAGTCTGTTTCAAGTTGCCATAAGGAGGAAAAAAATACTCCATTTTTCCAAAGCACTTTCAGCTTCCCAGACTCCAGAATCTGGGAGTATTAAATCAGATATTAAAGCAGACAAATTGCCTGGGAAGCTTTTCATCCTGTTCCAAAGAGACAAGACCAAAGTCTCATTTCACAGAATCTTTCTCCCCCACTCCGCCTTAGAGAGACTATAGATAAATTTGTTATTCAGAAATTTGAGAAATCTCCCATTTCTATTTCACTGACATTTCTTAATGTTTCCTGAAGTGGTCAATCAATCCAACACAGATAACCAAAAGAAAGTAGCAGTAGACCACTGTGTTTTGACTCAGGATTTTAAGTTTATGGAGCTGCCTCTGCACTGACCCTGCCATCTCAAACAAGAACACCAGGGAGTAAAGCCTGAAGGCAGTAGCTCTTTCTTTCTCTCAAAGAAATAAGGACTATTAGCAAATGGGCTTCTTATTTGATGACTTTAAGGTTGTGATTAACCACAAATGATGGTGAATTTCTCCTTAGGAGAAGGCTGTGAACTCTATGCCAACGTATCAGAAACATGAGAGAGAGAGTCTGAAAATAGAGAGAGGCAGCAGAAAATGCCACCTCTTAGGTGGACATTCTCCTCAATTTATATCCAGGGGGAAAAAAGTCACAGAAGTCCAAGTCATCAGCTGACAGAATGGACAAATATGTCACTTGTTTGGCATAACTCCTACGATTCAGTAATCACAGAGTAAATAATATGCGTTGGTTGAGACAAGGACTTGCACCTTTACAGAAAAATTCACTTCTATGACAAGGGCCATGCTGGATCTTATCCAAGGATTCCTGTAGGCAAGAAGAGGACAGGGCCACAGCAGCCCAGAGGAACACAATCAGCACAGAGCAAGGACTCTTGCTATTTCCAAGTAGAGCTGATTCCCCAAAATCTCACTACAACCTTTTTTTATTTAGTGCAACAACTCTAATGCAGTTTTGGAGGAAATAATTGCAGGTGTGGACCTGGCTGATCTCAAACACTTCAACCAACACTTTTTATTCTATTTTGACTTTACATTGTTCAAGATTTGCTATGCTTTCCTCTAAAATATTCCCAATACTCCAGGGGCTTAAAAATATGCCAAGTGCCACATGCTCAACTATTTTGGTACCAAGATATAGCACTAAGTAAGTAAATTACCCAATTGCATTAGTGATGGTGCAAAACTTGGACTTAATTTGCTTTCAACTCCAGAATCCCCAGATCTCCTTAAAGCTCCTTACCTCACCTCACAAACTAGCCACACATATTCCCAAGCCCACTCTTACACCCCAATACCTAAAGAAAGGCACAAACTCATGTCTCCTCTGGTACTTACAGCTCAGCAACCTCCTGCTCCTCCTCCCAAGCCTCTTTGTGCGTCAGCTGGCTGCTTCCTGTGCTCTTGCATGTCCAGATCCGCTCGCTGTATCGCTCTAAACGTGCTTCGTACTCTCTGTACAAGTGGCAGCTCAGGAAAACAGAATTTATGCAGTGGAGAGCACAATCACCATAGCACAAAAAAGTAAAATTTAATTCAACTCTTATGACTGGAGTGTACATAGGCTAAGGAGAGCCTCAGTACAGTCTAATCCTGTGACTACTGTGAGGATGCTGTGCTAAAACCCAATGTTTTGGTGCATTCTGAGGCCAAAATGCCTGTCCTGCTCATCCCGGCACAGAAGGTTCACATCACCAATAACTCAGCTGCACTGCACAAGGAAAACACAGATGGCTGAAGGTTTCACAGCATTGCTAACTTACTTTCCAGCTTTTCCAGTCTGATACATTGGAAAACAGCACAATCAGTGTCACAGGCACATGCAGGAAGTACAGCATGGATTGCTGCTAAATTCCTGACAATAACTGTTGTGGCACTGCTACTATGGTGCCTTATGGTGGTGCTACAAAATCCAGATGCAAATTACCAGGCTACCCATTACCCCCGATCTTTTGAAAAAAAACCAAAAAAACAACCTAAACCATTTGAAACTGAAACCCCTAGAAAGGCCATTTTTTCCTCTGGTTTCCAACAAGAGCATCCTTTTGCATTCCAACATGAGGATCTCTCTCATCAACCACATCACCTGCTCCATGGAATCACAGAATCCCAGAATGGTTTGGGTCAGAAGGGACATTAAAGTCCATCTTGTTCCACCCTGCTGTCACAGGCAGAGTCTAGACTAGGTTGCTCCAAGCCCTGTCCAACCTGGCCTTGAACACTTCCACAGCTTCTCTAGACAACCTGTGCCAGGGGCTCATCATCTGCACAGCAAAGAACTTCTTCCTAATGTCTAATCCAAACCTATTCTCTTTTAATTTGAAACCATTCCTACTTGTCCTGTCACTTTATGCTCTTGTAAAAAGTCTCTCTCTCTGTCTTTCTTGTCGGCTCCCTTCAGGTGCCAACACTCCTGTGTCACAACCTGCCTCAAGGTTATGTTATTCCAGGTGGAAATACACGATTAAAGGGTGCCTGGGCAAGACACTAGGGTGCAGAGAGCATTAGCCACTCTGCTGTGAGCATTTGACTGCTCTCCCTGGTCCACCTGAGTGGTAATTAATGGTCAGGGTAAACAGAGAGCAGCTACTTTAGGACAGAAGATGCACAGGCACAATTATCAGTGTGATGTAAATCCACACCAATTGCTCCATGATCAAGTTGCCACATGCCTTCTAATGGGAAGAGGAGAAATTCTAAGAGAAGCAAGAAAAGTACCTTTTGTGTCTCCTGCATATGCTCTCCAGAGGCAAAGCCAGCATGAAGCATAAGGCACACTGGGTATAGCCACAGCTCAGCCCACTGCCACAGAGTCTTGTGGGAACAGCAGAATGCTCTACACTCCTGCATAGGCAGAGCCAACAGCCACAGCAAAGCACTCAGCGTGTCTCACACATTCCGTCATTCAAGAACATATTAGTGCAACCAATCTATATTTTTTCCTTTTTAAGAGACCCCTATTAGGAACTGCAACTTCAGCAAAGCAAATTTCCTTAGATGTTTCCTCACAGCCCCAGTGTAAAGCATAACAAGGTACAGCAGCTGCATTATGGGTCTTGATGTATAGGTAACCCACAGACACAGCAAGTGGCACTGTGCAAGGATATTACCTAGGAACAGAGCCAACTCCAGATGAGTCTGCCACAGTACTCCCTTTTCCTGCAGCACACTGCAAAATCCAGCAGAAATCCCATGGTCTCCCAGCTTGTCCTGCTTGTGGAGTCTCCTACTCCTCAGCAGAAGAACAGACCTGACAAGTCATCACTCCACTATGATTCAAGACCTCTGGCCCATTCTTACCCTCCTTGGGGTTTAAAAGATGCTAAATTTTTCACAGAAACAAGAGGTTCTAAGGTTCAGTGGCAGGAAGTGTGATCACTGTGGTGGAGCAGAGCCAAGGAAAAAAAATCACAGCTCACAGGGAGCTCATCTGCAAAGTCCCACCAACCAGCCCAGAAATGTCACTGTGATGCCTGTTGTAGTGATGCTCAGCTAGGAGAGAAAAAATATAAAAAATTAAATCAAACAAGAAAGCAGGAATCCTCTTTGAATTTACAGCAACTTGAGAGGGGTACAGGTTGCCCAGAGTAGCTGTGGCTGTCCCATCCCTGGGGCCAGGTTGGACAGGTCTTGGAGCAACCTGGTCTAGTGAAAGCTGTCCCTGCCCACAGGACAAGGGAGTGGAACAAGATGAGCTTTAAGATCCCTTCCAACCAAACCATTCTAATATTCTATGATTCAATGATCCAATTAATCACTTTAATAATGACTAAGCTGCAACCATAATACTATTTATTCCTGTGCCTTTCCCACAAAGAAAAAACATTTAGCATTAAAACCAAATCCAATCCTCATAGCAGACAGGAGCTTAAATGCAGGAGCAGCAGTCATCTCCAGCTCTATCCACCAATCCCTTTCTGCATTCTCCCTTGGTTTCCTTCTGTCTAGCTGCTGAATAACTGAATGATGCATTTTCTTCCCCAAACATCATTTCCCATATCAGCAGGGAGATCCAAGAGACTTTTCCCTATGAATGTTCCCCTCCTTGTACACACCTATGAGAACATGTTTAACCTCACCACATCAGGACTCGCATTTCCCAGACCAGCCTGGAAGTTAGAAGTGACAGATATGGCCATTCCCTGTTCAGCTCTGATCTGCCTCTTCCATGCAATTTAATTCCATCTCCAGCTGGTCAGCTCATCTAACACTGACCCTGGACACACTCCTTACCCAGAGCTCCAGACTTGTCCCACAGTGCTGATCCTGCCTTTGTGCTCTGCCAAGACCTCCAGGTCAGGTCCTGCTTTGAATTCCTGGGGCCAGCACAAAGCCAAAATGCAGGAGGATGTTTCCATGAAGTTTACTATAGCTCAAACTTTCCACTACATAAATGCCGGTTTCTTTCTCCACTCAGACTGGAAACAAACCCAAGAAATTTCAGATCGTTCAGCAGGTCTGATCCAGGACTGCGAGTCATCATGCCCCTGGTATGCTATAACCAACCCATCTCTCTACATAGCTAGAGCCTCCATTGCCAAAACTTCCCAACACAAGAATAAATAAAAAAACCCCTGGACACAAGCTACTTGAGAACATTGCCCAAAAAGCTGTGAATAACATGTATATTAAATGAAACACCTGACTACCCACTGTGTAGCTGTTAATACATCACATCTGTTTCCATCCCACTGCAAATCACCCAATGCTGAAAGGTAGCAAAATTAAAGTACAAACAAAACTACAGTAAAAAAAGGGACCCTTTTAAAGAAAGATGTTTAGAAGTAACCAAGCTAACTACTGGACAAAACTGCTGAGGGAATAAAAAGTTTACTTCTTCTTCAGTTAGTAATTTTTGGGAGAGCACTTGTATCTCCAAAAAAGTTTTACTCTATCTGAATTGTTTGCATTTATATTAGCCAAGAAGGTAAACTTCCCAGAAAGGCAGGTACATTTATAAGGTGTTACTCCTTGGATGAGTGGCAAAGTTCTTCTGCAATTGGAGAGCGTGACACAACAGCACCTTGGTGTTGCCATCTTCCAGGCAGAGTTTGTCTGGCCAGTATCACATGTGAGGATGTGAGCAGTAGCCTTTAACCTGCCAAACCTGGCCCAACCCCTCTTCTTCCTTGTGTGGATACCATACAGAAGTAAGAACTAAAGAAAGACAACAGACTTTTTTCCAGAGAGGAGACAATACAGCTTCCCAAAACCATGTACTGGAAACTGAGGGAAAGCTTTGCCTGGAACAGCCCAGGCTGGCTGAGGTCTCTGAACTCCGCATCTCTCCTGATCCAGCAGCAGTTTTCCAAACCATGCTGCGGCAGACCCACACACCCACAGCTGAGCTGACTCTTCACCAGGGTACACACTGTGTATTTGGGAGACTGCAAATGCTCAGCATCCACTGCACTAGTGACAGGACCATACACATGCAAAGCATTTTCCTGCTCAAAGCAGACCCCACTGAGCTCACGTAGGGATGAGTGAGCCCTGGCTGCCCCATGGGCTGCCATCCCCACACCCACACGATCAGCAGGGACCTTTTGCCAGGATGCAAAGGGCTCTACACAGCAGGACTTCTCTTAGAACATTTTTGCAGGATTTGGCAGTCAACGGAAAAACTAAAGCTGCACAGGAAAAAGAGGCCCAAATAAACACCTGAGCTCTGCTGACCAGCTTATTACACTCCCACTGCTGGCAAATGCTTCCATAACACACACCCAAGGGGCAGACGTCTCTCCTCATGCACACCACCACAGTGTCCATTTTTTTGTGCAACCCAATCGGCAGCAGCTGCAAATTGTAACCAAAAAAAAAGCTTTAAGAACTTTTCATGTCTTTCAAATGCCTCACTTGCAGATGTATAGTAGAAGAACTCACACAGCCTCTAGGGAAAGAGTTGATCAATAATTTTCCAAGATAGAAAACAATTCAGGAAAATATATTCTGTCAGGTCTTGGCATAAGTAACACTGAGTAAAGACTCAGGTACTTCCTCGCACACTCTCAGTAGGCCCTTCCCATCTTCAAGAGCCACTTCTCCTCAACACTATCTAGGATAAATGGAAGTAGCTAAAAAACCCCTCCAAGTCTTCCTTGGGTAACATCTCCCTCCAGCTCACTGGCTCATTTGCAATTTTCTGTTCCACTTTTGGCCTAGCATATATTATACACAGTCAACAAGGCAAAGCAGAAACCCAGCATTGCTTGGTTTCTCTTTATAGCCTCATGACGTCTGCCTGCCAACATGAACTTTCTAGAACATGGCTGCCTCCCACAGCACCCCATGAAGTACTTCCTCCAGCAAAAGAGCATCTCTCCAGAACCTCAGTGCTTGCCTTGCTTTCTTCTGATTCTACAGCTAACACCCTTTCCTCTCAGAACGAGAAACTGTCTTTTTTTCCTCTTAATTTTAATGCCACACAAGCATTTGCACAAACACATTCTCTACCTACCCACTAGGTCCACAAGAGCCACCCAACAAAAAGATGCTCTCAGACGGAGCCCCAGAACACTTGTGTACTGCTCTATAAAAGTAGTATTTAGGCTTAAACTCTTTTTGATCACTGATCATTCCTCACAGGGAAAGAACTGCCTGGTCAGGTGGATGACTGAGCTACTTTCAGTTTGCTCACATCAAAAGAGCAGGTTGGCGTCACAGACTGAATGTTTTAATCTGAAATACAGTTAAAAAGCAAGTCCCCAACACTGCACCTAATCTCGTTCTACTGGGCTGAGTAGCATTAACAATGTCTACCTGCACTCAAGAGATGCATTTCCTCTTCAAAAGCCACCTAATCCTTCCTAGGGGCTTCCTCTGCCTGTTCCGCTCACTGCAGAAGCAAGACACTCTTCAACACAGAGGCTGTGGAAGTTCTGGAGCCCCTTTGTCTTCCACACTGCCAACATCACCTTCCTATATGTACGCATTCCCTTTCACCTAGAGCCGTTCCTTGGTTCTCAACTCAGATATTGATTTTTATAACACAAACAGCAACCCAGCCTTCCGAAGCAGCAAGTCTGCACGTTACAGCGCCGAGGTCCTGCCCCTTCAGCCTTGCTGCGGACCTGGACCGTGGCTCTGCTGCCGCGCAGCTCTGTCAGTCAGCTGCCCGGCCTACGGTCGCTTCCTGCGATCAAGGGCTGCCACACGCAGGGGGGAAAATTTTTTTTTTAATTTGTTTTTTATGCGAAAACAGCCCAGGAAGAGATACGTTCAGAACGAAAGCCTGAGATGCACACAGGGAAAGCTGCTACCGCTGTTTAATTCTCCAGAAATTAAGGACAGCGGAAGCCTCCGGTGTCAGTGTGCTCCTTGCCTGCAGAACTCAAATGTCTGCATCCGCTCCAGGAGTGCCTGAATTGCTCACACAGCCCACTTTGACGGTCCCCGGTGCCCGTTAGTTCCGCTCCCTGCCCGCTCCAGCCACGCGGAGCTGCTGTCCCGCTTCTCCCGCCCGCCTGGAACAGGCTCCAGAACTCTTCAGGGAACAACGGCCCCGCCGGCGCAGCGGGGTGAGAGGTCGCGTTATGTAAGTAGCAGCGCAGCGCGCGGCTCCATTTTGTGGCCTCCCGTTATCCGCCCTCCCCCCCTTCCGCGCGGCAGCCAATCTCAGCGCACTCCGCCCCCTCCAGCCCCGCGGCCACCAATCAGAGCGTGTTCCGGCTACCGCCCCTCCTCGCGCCCCTTCGGGTACCGCGGCGTGGCCGCGCGCCGCGCTTTGTCCTCCGCGTCTGGCGCGGGGCATTGTGGGGTTGTAGGTGTTTGTGTGGCGGGCGCGGCCGCCCTCTCAGGAAGCCCCGGGCCGGGCCCGCCCGTGCGGCCTCTCAGCGTCCCCTCGGCGCCGGGTCCCTCCGCCCTGCGGGGAAGCGGAGCGGCAGCTCGGGCGGGCCGGCCTCCGGGGCGGGTGAGGAGGAAGAGGAGGCGGAGTGGGGAGGGAGCCCGGCCACCCTGTGCGTGCTGCTCCTGGGAATAGAGGAAAGACAAAAATTCGAGAGTTACGGGTTTTGTGGGATTAATTAAGGTTTTTTTTTTTTCTTTATAAGAAATGTTGTGTGGGGAGTTTTTGTGGCATGAACGTTTACCGAGGATTGGAGGGGCAGCAGCTTGAGTACTGCCTGCCTAAAGCAGTCAAAGAAACTGTGATCTCGTATCTCTTTCCCAGGGATTGGGAAAACAGATTTGTGTTTAGTGTGCAAATATATTCTAGGGATCCTGAGTTTGTTGTGTTCATGGCAGTGAGGACTAGGTCTGATTTATATACCCGTGTTGTCGCTGCTTCAGGATGAGAAGCAGCAGCCCTGAGAAGCTGCTTAAGAATCATAGAATACCAGAATGGTTTGGGTTGGAAAGGACCTTAAAGATCATCTTGTTCCAACCCCTGCCATGGACAGGGACACCTTCCACTAGACTAGGTTGCTCCAAGCCCTGTTCAGCCTTGGGCACTTTGAGGGATGAGGCAGCCACGGCTTCTCTGGGCACCCTGGGCCAGTGCCTCACCATTCTCACAGGGAGTGATTTTTTTTCCCACACCACTCTAACCATGCCCTGTGTCAGGTACATAGATAGTCAGATTACCTCCTGCGCGTGGAAGGCTGTTTATGGTGGGTGATTTGGCCCAAGGGGATGTATGAATTGAGACCAGTTCTGCTCTGGAGCAACAGAATTAATGGTGTAATTCATTTCTTCAGAAGACAGGGAAGTAACTGCATCTTAGTATTCTCCAGGTTGTAGATGTAATCATCAGATTATTATTGTGTGTTTACTAGATTGCTTTATAGGAATGAGGATCCCATCATTTCTGCTAGTGAAGTGTTAAAAGAATTTAACTTCCCTGGGGGCACACTCGTTTGACATGTTGTGTAATTCTGGGAAGAAGTTTGTGCTGTGAGTATCCTTGGATACTTGGATTGCATAATGGCACACAGGGCACAGTGTCTGCTGGAATCAAAAATCTACTGTATTTTCCACAGCATAGTAAACAGGCAGGAAAGAAGGGTAATGCTGTAACATAAGTGTTCACTCTTACATTGTTGTTGGTAGTAGTCGTAGTGGTAGTATTCTGCAATGGAACAGGTTCCCAGTGAAGTTATGCCCCAGCCCTGGAAGTGTCCAAGGCTAGGATGGACAGGGCTTGGAGCAACCTGGTCTAGTGATAGGTGTCGCTGTCCACAATTTGGATAGACCAAGATTATCTTTAAGGTCCCTTCTAACCTATCCCATCCCATGATTTTATGATTCTGTTTAGTACCAGAATAGATATATAATGCCATAAATCCGTCAATGAATGTAAGAATGGTTGTTGAGGATTCCTATCACCCCTGTAAGGTGCTGTAGGAGTTGCTTGAAATCACAGTCAGCTTACAGCCAGTAAAAAAGGTTCTTGTGGTACTTCACATTGAGCTTGACTTTATTCCATGTTATTTTGTCAGAAATTAAGAGTACCTAAACTGAGATTAGAGTACCTGAGCTGAAATTCTACATGGTGTGTGTCTGCCTCTCTGGCCTTCAGGGCAAAGTGGGGAGGAGAAGGAAAACTGGAGTGTAATGAACTGAGGGAGAATGGGGAGCAGATACAGACCTGTGGAGCAGTGTAATTTGTGAAGAACATGCTTAGCTGGAAGGCAGTGTTGAGTGAATACGGCTACTCTGCAGCTCTGACACTGGGGACACCTCAAGGCTCATTGTGGAGCCATGTGCCTGTTCCTCCATAGCAAACCATTGGGATCTGAGGCATAGCAGCCCTCTGGTGTCGATACAGGACTGGTAAAGGTCTGGTATCCCCCAGTCATTTTCCAGGCTGGGAAATTGTGTGTAGTTCCTGGCACAGGTTAAACACACACTCACCAGAGAGCTGTGCATTGACCCTGCAGCTGCTTGCTGAGGCGCCCAAAGGTTGGGTTTATCTTCATGGGCAATACCTGCCTGTTGCAGCAGCTTTTCAGCCTCAAGAGCTCTGAGTTACTCCAGGACAGTTTTTCGAGGCTGTTGTATACTGTCTCCCAGTGCCCAGGAGATGGCACTCCTGCATTTGGACAATGTGTGCAGCTGTTCTCCAGACACACCAGAGGTTACCTGAAGAGGAAAATCCCATCATGGGCTGCCTGTTTGGCTCTGCTGAGGAGAGAAGTTGCCACATTTGCGGGGTCTGGTGATCTGTCCTGTTCTTTGAGATACCAAAGCTGTGGTGGTAAGCTGTGAGAACAGTCTCTGCTCAGCAGGCAAGCATTCCTGGTGCGTATTGATGGCGCAAACTCCAGCAGTGGATTGCTGTCACTGTGAAGTAGTTATCACCAGGGAGGACCTGGAGATGCAAGGTCCGTGCAGCTGTAGCTCCTCCATGTGTGAAGGCTTTAATCACAGCCAGATGAAAGTGCCCTTGTGAGGATGGAGCCCAGATGAAGCCTTATCACTGGCTGTCTCTTCTCAGCCATGGCCGGTGCCTTTAGCATTCCAGCAGGGAGCACATGATGGAAATTGCCATTGGACCCCCTCCTCCTCACTTACATCCCTCAACTGCTCTTGCCCTTCCCCTCAATCCCCATCCTCCCTCCCCTTCACCAGCAGTGTACATAGAGGAAATAGAAGCATTTGGACTCATGTGAAATAACCTTCCACTCCTTCCACTCCTGTTAAACACTGGTGGAACTAAGGGGATTTACCTGAGCAAATGAGTTGAATACAGGCAGGAGATGAAGCTGCGTCCCTGGGGATGTTCTCAGATCTTCCCTCTTCAGAAACAAAAGCAGATTTTCAAGTCTGGTACATGCATGTTTGGAAAGCAAGACTGAGTTGGTGACCCAGAGGAGTGAGGAGCTGGTGAGTGGTGGGAGAGGTGACACATGAGTCTGTACAGGCTGGCCATGCTGCTGTCTGGCTCTTGTCCTGACTTGCCTGGCCTGAGTGCACCTGAGGAAGTGCTGCATTTATGCTGTTCCTAGCAGCTTCCAAACACACTTGGAGGTGTTCCACCTGGTGGTTTGCAAAGCCCTTCTCTGGGTCATGGACTTTCTCTGTACAGACACAGGAGAGAGTCAATGTGCCTAATGTCTGGGAACAGTGTCCTGCTGATCTGTCAGCTATTCTTGGGATCTGTGCTTGAAAACTGTTTCCTCTTGTGTTCCTAAACCTTCAAGCAGTTTCTGAGTTTCCCCATCCTTCCCATGGCAATCCAGATTTCCCAGTTACCCCATACTGCTCCTCTGGGCTGGTGAACCAGCAGAAGCCAACTCTGCCCCAAGTGTTCCAAGGTCAGTTTGATCCTAAATGTGACTTTGGCCATGTGGGTCATAACATGCCTGTCCCATCACTCCAGGTAGCTGCCAAGATCCAAAATCAGCTATTGCCCTCACCCCAGTGTCTGCTGTACTACACAGTGCTAGACTTGGTGCCAGCTGCCTGGGCATTGTGCTGACACACCTCCATAAATAACACAGGACTTGGGAGCAGGACACAGCTGTGGGTAGGTGGCCAAGGCTGCCACCCTGCTGTCCCAACTGATGCTCCCCAGAGGGGAGCTCCTGCAAGGCTTTGCATTTGGAGATGCAAGCAGCCTTGTGTCTTTCAGAGAAAAAGGAGAGAGCTGATTAAATCTGGAGGAGCTGGAAGAGTCACAGAGAGGGGACTTCAGGGAGGATTTAGTTAAAAATGGCCCAGATACATCAAACCATCTCCTGCAGAAAGCCATACCCCATTACTGCTTCTATGTGCAGGACAACTTACAGTAGTTATTCTATTAGAAAGAAGCGTGATGCTGCTTTGATATATTCCCAGGAGACCGTGGTAAAGTTTCTGACGCTATTTTCCTTGACTGATTTCAATCAATCACTTCTGATAGAACTGGCTGCCTGCCTTATGCTGAGATTACATTGTGTCCCTGCCAGGCGGGCAGGATCCCACTGGAGTGGGCAGAGCAGCACCTGAGGAGCTCCCAGGGGTGGGAAAACAACAGGCTTCCAGGGAATGTCCCCAGACATCCCCAGCATTATTGACCTCACAGTGAGGCAGTGAGCACTGCGCAGCTCCTGGTTCATAGCATACACAACAGGTGCAGATTCCATGGGACATCTGCAGATGCTCTTTCTCTTTGCTGCTGGTGATGACGTTCCAAGGTATGTCTGAGTCAGCTCTCCTGCTGCAGCCTGGAGTTAATCCAGATGCTAGATGGAATCTTGTTTCTTTCTAACATCAGTGAACATTTGAACTGGACCAAAAGGCTCTGACTTTACTCCATACCTGTGAGCCTGAAGCGTATTCTTGGGCTGATGGTCTTGCTGAGGCAGTACATGGCCATCCCAGGTGCAAATATGTATCCTTATATATATTTTTGGTCACAGTTTCACTATCAGAGCCTGTCCTGGTTTAGGGCAAATTTGGGAGGTAAAAATTCTGAAGGGGTCCCTCAAGAAAGCAGATTCAAGCGGCCCCTCCCCCTACTGGTTCAGGAAAAAATTTCTTTGGAGAAAAGTGGAAAAAAACTTTATTTAACAGCAAAGTGTTCACAAACATAAAAATTTTTATAATATTGAACAATAAAATCTCTTGCTGTTCTGAAGAGATGGCAAATTCATGAAGTTCTTTTCGTGGGGTGTAACTCAGTTTGCTCAGTCTCTTATCTGTCCCTCCTGCACTGAAAAATACCATGTCCCAGGCCCTGGTGGGCCACAGGTGTGAGCTCCTGGTGCTTTTTCTTGGAACTGATTGGCCCTGCTCTGAACTGAAAACCCAGTCCAGAGCAGGGCCAATCAGTTCCAAGAAAAAGAAAAGCCACAGTCTGGGGAACTTCTCTGCCTCAGCTAGCCAAAAAAAAAAAGCTAACCAAAAAACAAAGGAGTGCGGGAAAAATGGGACTTCTGGACAGCAAATCAATATGATTTTGCAGAAGCTGATTTATTGTTTACAATTTACCCTAATTATACATTCTAGAACTACTGTCCATGCAGTCACACATTTTGTGATTGACAATTCTAGGGTATTGATCTGCCCTGTCCAAATGCCCCCAAAGTCAGTAATTGGTGGTCACCTGCAGCATCACCGCCTCCCATTATCCTGGGTCTTCCAAACTTGGTATTCTGTGTTTTCAACTTCTCTCCCGATTTAGCATAGTTTATGTTCCAGTGGCCTTGAGGGGTCTCAACAAGTTGTCGAAAAATACCTAAGATTTTCTCATGCTGTGCACCTGTTATAAACACTGGTCTAAACTAAGAAATACACAAAAAACAGCTAGTGTGTGAAAGAAGCATGTGAATGAACATTAAAATTTGCAGAAAAACAACTAGGCAGCAAAACATAGCAACTAAATATAGTTTTTGGCTGGTGCACACAAGGCTTGGATTTGTACAGACATGTCCACTGTGGCCTAAACGGTGGCCAGCATTACAACAAAGGAGAGCTCTGTCCTGCTGTCCATGCTGCGGACAACACAGTCCATCAGAAGGAATGCAGGAAAGCAAGTGCAGTTTCTGAAAACAAACCATGCTTCTTTTCCCACCCTTTGCTTTCAGAACCAGTCTTAGAGGTGCAGAACTTAATATCCAGCGTAAAACAACAGATGATTGGAGATAAAGTCACCCTAGGACAAGCCAGTAATGCCATCTCTGTTAGCACATTTTGGTAGCTCCTAAGTCAAGGGTTCTGGACTGGCACTGCAGCACAGGCAGCTGCACCAAGAGTGTGCAACGGCCAAACCCTACTCAACAGCTCAACCCCAATCCTCCCAAATTCCTGGTAGGAAACACTTGCTCGCAGTTGCATGTCTTCATGGGGAAATCCTGCCCTGCATCATGGGGCATCCTGCATGTGCTGGAAGCTCATATGGGCAAAAAGTAGGGTGTTGTAGGCTTCTGAGCCTAGAGGTGGCCTTTGCACCTTCCCTTTGGTACCCAAGGATCCCTTTGGGAAAAGGTCCTCTCCCCTCTCTTTGCTGTCTTCTACATGGTAAGAAATTCCTCTGGCCTAAAACCAGCATTTTTTTTTTAGGCTGGGGAATGAGCAGGGAAGCTCCTTCACATGTGCTATGTTTCTGTGACTGGGGAATATCCCACAGCTCTCCCTGCAGCACTCAGTGCTTGCCAAGGGGAGACAATGTCAAGCTGCTATTCCATTAGCTTTCCCTTTTTGGGGGAGCTTGGTGACCTCTGCTGAGGGACGTTGTGCCTCGTCCTGGCATGGTGTCTGTGTTGCTGCTGAAGAATTGCTTCAGGTTCCCCAGGAACCAGAGGCTCTTCTAGGCCACCCATCAATTCTTGCCACTGCAGGACCATGAAACTGGACCACAACACTATTGAATTCCTCCTGAGGAAAGTTTAGAGAGGACCTGCGGGCTCTTCCCTGTGTGAGAGGAGTGGTGTCAGAAGCTGGAAAAGGCAGTAATTGCTGCTATTGTGGCTGTCTGAGACCTGCCAAGCCTGTAGCCATAGACAAATTATTAGTACAGGGTAGGAAGAAAAGACACTGTTGCCTAATACCTGGGAAGATACTTCATGAGACAAGTAGCCTTGACCTCAAAATATTTCCAAGCTATCAGCAGAGGGAAGAGGATGCTGTTGTCAAGTGTTGTACTGCCGCAAAGCAAATGCTGTTCTGCTGAGCTGATGAGTCCTAGCATCCGTGTTGCTGTGGGGCTGCACTCACCATGACTGAATATGAAAAACTCACTGGCTTGAAAGTAAAAGGGTGTTAGAAATTCCTATTTTGAAGATGTCTCTGGGTTGATGGGAGGACATCTGTATCATCTTGTTTTTTCCATCCTTGGGTTTGGAATGACAAAGATTCATCTGGAGAACTTGATGAAACTCAAATGTTTTTGTGTTTCATCCCTGAGTCCCTGCAGTGTCCTTGTGCTTTCTGTGCCAAGAGGTGACATCACAAACTGGGCCAAGTGTAGGTAGAGAACAATGATGTCCAGATATTGATGACACCAGATAAGTAACAAAGCTCATCACAATGCTTACATATGGGTATAAGGGAGAAAAAAATAATAGATTTAGAGAATTCGGCTAACATTTTTAATTTAACTCCTCTTAAATCCCTTCTTGAACTGCTCTTGTCACGCTCAATCTGGTGTTGACTCTGCCTTTCTAGAGACCTGCCTCTGCTCAAGCCTGTTCAGGGTGTCTGTGTCCACACACTGACAGTTCCTTGAGCCCTTTTTCTCCTAGTACTTGCAGGATTGGTGATTGGCTCCAACCCGTGCTTGGGATGGAGAGAGGTTTAGTACAGCAACATGTGGGGGACGGTGTGTGATGACTCTTGGGACACGGCAGATGCCTCTGTCGTGTGTAGGCAGCATGGCTGGGGGAACGAAGTATCAGCCCTGGGCAGTGTTTATTTTGGGAGAGGATCTGGGCTGTACTATCTGGCTGGACAACATTAACTGCAATGGGATGGAGAGGCTCCTCAGTGAGTGCTCATTGCAGGCATGGGGAGAGCACAACTATGGGCATGATAAGGAGATGGGCATTGTGTGCTCAGGTGACTATGGGATTTGCCTCATCTGTGCTCTTTGGGCAGGCAGGGCTTGGTAATGTCTTGATCTTGCAGAACCAACCACAGGTCTGTGTCTTGGGATGGTTCAATTCTCCTCTGTCCTGCCCCAGGCTGGCCCAGGGACTGCAGTGAGCTCCCTGCTAGCAGCCCCAGTGGCATCTACATCATCTGGCCCATAGGACTGCAAACCATCATAATGTACTCTGAGATGAATGGGGCACACAGGGGCTGAACTGTCATCCCGAGGAACCAGCACAGCTCAGCGATCTCCTGGAACGAGTCTTGGATCACCTACAAACCGGCTTTGGGAATGTACACACTGAGTTCTGGCTGGGCACTGAGTACATCCACCAGATCACCAGGCAGAAGGTCTACCAGGTCAGGTTTGTCATCTGGGATGCTTCAAATAACATGAAGTTTGCAGGCTACAGCCTGTTCAGCTTGGATGATGAGTCTCAGAGCTACCAGCTGAGGCTGGGAGCACACTCAGGGACAGTGAAGGATGCCATGGCCTCCAAGGGCACGACCACCATGCATGACAACATGACGTTCTCTGCTAAAGACTGGGATCTTGACACTCATAATGGGAACTGTGCCACCAGCTCCGGGTACAGGTAGTGGTACTCGGCATGTTACTCTGTGCGTCTGAACTTCAAAGGGGCCATGACATGGGGCAGCCTGTGCCAGGGGAGCTGCAGAGCCTCAGCCATCCTCATAAAACCCACCACCTACTGCTAGGGCTACCTCACCACCTGCGTGTGCCAGGCATGGGTCTGGAGCAGAGTCCAGCTGGGCCAATCTGCTGGGAGAGAGGAGCAGGGGACAGTAGGGTACAGCCTGGGCTGCCAAGGGGGTTGTCTTTCATCTCTCTTGCACAGCTCCTCTATTTCTCTTGCAGAGTTCTTCCCTTTCACCTGTTTTTGGCTAAATTGCATTATAACAAGACTGACACCTTGCAAACCCTGTATTTCTGCTCCAGTGAATAAAACATGGTTTGGAAACACAATGCCTTGATGTGCATCAAAAGAATATGATTCCTTATTCTGAAGTGTATAATTATCTCTTTCTTTTAGAATCATAGTTTAGGTTGGAAAAACTCTCTAAGATGCTTCATCCCAACCATTCCCCCAGCACTGCCAAGCCCACCATTAGCAAACATCTCCTGCCACGTCTACCTGTTTTTTGAAGACTTCCATGGCTGGTGATCTTCAGCGTTTCCATCACCACCTCATCAGCTCTGGCTGGGAGAAGCATAAAGATTCCTTATTTCCTGTTAAACCTGAAATAGCCCTATTTCTGAAGATGTGGCCTTGACACCTACACCTGGAGAGGTATTTCCACCCACATAGGCTTTTCGGGGCAGTATTCATTAAACTCTGCCGTAAAATCCTGTATGTAAACAACAACAACAACCACTTGCAAATCCAACTCTACATCTCTAGCAGACTGTGGAGACCAGTATGGAGTAAGCACTAGACTAGGGCAGAGCCAAGTTTCTTATGAAAAGATTTATGGATTCCAAGGAAAATATCAAATAGGGGATTAATTATAATAAATCATGGTGAGATTTAAATGAAGGAACTGCAAGTTTTTGATGCTGGAGTTATGGACAATTGAGAGAGAGATGGGGACTATTGACTGATCAAAATCCGAATTTACTGTGAGTTACATATGCTTATATACCATTCCAGGAAGTCTAGTAATTTTTAACTACATTGATTGGGTTAAACATCACACAGATAAACTTATAAATTTTGCAACATTTCTACTTGATCTTCCCTGTCACCAGTCTTGATCCAGTCTTCTTGCTTTGTTTGTTCTTGCCAAGGCATCTTGGTTATCAAACTGCTTATGCTAATTGAATCCACAGTACACTCTGTCTTAGCTCCTATATCTTCCCCATTTCTTTCAACTAAAAAATACACTCTTAAGTGACTTGTCTATTAATTTTTCACATGCTGTAAAATACAAGGAATAATTATAACAATACATAATATAATGCCTAATACATAGAAGTCTATTTAAACTAAATTTCTTATCTGTCTACTAGGTCCATATGTCTGTTAGAGGTCAAACTGCTGCTGATGAGGTTCTTCTCACAGGCATCCCCAAAGGAATGAATCAAATCTTCACAAATCTTCAGAGGTCAATGTCAGGGCTGGATGGCAATTAGCTAAGTTTTTCTTTTCTCTGGGCCTCATTCTTTTGGAGGCGATCAATGTTTGTTCAGACGAGCAGTAACTTTGTGCCTGATGGTAATAAAACACATGCATACCTATTCCCTAGGTTAGTAATCAGCTAAGCTTCATCATTGTACACTGAATTAGGGATCTTTACATAGAAACTTTTAAAAATTGCCTCTGCACATGTAAATCTTCAAAGCAGTATCGCTCTGTGAGGGATTAAATTTGATTTTGATTCCAAAATTTTTCATACAAATATTGCATTATTTAAACATTCTCGAGGGGCCATATTCCCCCTTCTTTTGCTTTTTAACATGTGTCTCTCGTTACTGAACATGAAGGCAACATAAGAAGAAAAAAAAATGTGGCAAAACAATAAACTCACACCAAGTAAAAATAAATTAGATAATACACGTGGTAAGTGATACAAAAAAAAAATAGAATGGTGATTTAAAACAATGCATTATTAATTCCCTAAATACTGTACCATCACCCAGAGTCTGCAGTAACTGGCAAGCCTCATTTTAGAGTGAGGGCTTGGAGAACCATTCCCGGGTAAGATTTTCCAAGTTCAATCCAAAAAGGGTTCCAGCTATTATAGGTTCAAATTCAGCAAGTCAGAATGACTTAAGTATAATTTTGATGCAGAAATCACCTAGGTTGTTGGCATACCTCCTGACCAGGTAAGGCTAGGATTGGCCAGGGTCCAGGCCTTTACTGGAAGAGTCTCCATAATATATTCTAAAAGCCTCTCAGTAATAGTAGTTAGGAAGGTTTCTTAAAATGATATATGTCCTTTAGATAGCGATACAAGAATATAATAAAATCTGTAAAGCAGCCAGCTTTGTAATTTATCTTCAGTTAAATAATCGATGGTACCATAGACAAATAGCAAATAAGTAAACTAATAATATATTATGGATAATGTCTGTTATAAAAAGTCAGTGAATTCATATCATGAGATTAACAATGTAATCAGGATTATTAATATATCAGTATTATTATCATCAGTATATCAGTAGTAACTGTCTTAAGAAATTGAGGTAATATTTTCTTAGACATTTATGCATATATGACATTAAAGCAAAAAAGTAAAAAACAAAGCATTAAATATCTTAACTAATCAGTTGTCTTATCTCTACAATAACTGCATCTTGTAGTTCAAATGAACAGATTTTAACAGAAGTTAGCTCCATGCAAACTTCACATTACTCATCTCTTTATCAAAAGAATTTCATCTTATAATTTAAACAAACATATTTTACAGATCTTAAAATTAATTTCACTGAAACTTAACATTACTTAGATATAATAAAAGTACTCCTAAGAGAACTGAAAGTTAACATTACTGAATTGATCTTAATAGCACTTGACAGAACTTAAAATAATAGAACTTGTGAAAAACGAGGTTCACTTTCCTGGTAAAATTTAAAAAGTTTAATAATACAATAAAGCAAAAGGTTATACCGCTGGGTGCTTGGCATTTAGCCAAGAGCACTCTTGCTGTTTTGGAGACACCTCTTAAATTCATCAGCCCGTTGCATATTCATAGACCTGTCATGCTTATTCAAACTTTTCTATAAACTATTTTCCATATTCCAGGAAGTGTTTTGCATGGCCACTCCTTGGGTCCACCTTTTTAGAGCATGCGTGTTTCTTGTCTGTGGTTTTAATTTATTTTTCTTATCAGTCTTAATTTGGGCTGTGATCTTCAATTTCTACAGTTGGTCAGTGCTGGTAGCTGGTATATCTGTAGCAGGTGTCTAAGCAGGTGTACTAAGTGTTATCCAACCAAGCAGGCAGTTCACTTACTACAAACACACTCTATCAGCTTGTTACTCCTAAAGAAAACTATATTTTAAAAACCATTTCAACACCACACATACAGTATCCACCCTAATACTTGCAAAAGGCTAATACCATAATATGTATTTATAACAAAACTTAAATTTGACTTTGTTTAATCTTAATACCTAATATTAATCTTAATCTTAACAGAATACTTGATACTTAATCTTAACAGAAATTAACCGTACTTAATAGAATCTTAATTCATTTTGACTCTATCATTACAAAAAGTTACTGAAAAATTGTCATGTGGCAGTTAAACATGCAAGTAAACAACTGTATTGAGATAGTAGCAACATGAATTTACTGTAGGAATTCAACTGCTGCAGCTTTTATAAGAATGCTTGTACGATAGATTTGAGTTTGGCCTAATAAAAGTAATGGGATATAAATACTGAAGGCTAAAACAATAAGAATGAGTTTTACACAAGTAACTTGGTTAGGTTAACTTGTTGGGTGTGCAAGACAAACAGTTACAAAATTAAGGGGTCAGTTTATTCCCAAGAGTAAGCTACTGTTTACTCTATTCGTGGTCCTTCAATATACTTAAATGTGGCAAGGAAGAATAATTACACTTGAATTACTAAATAGCTGTAATGAAAGTGTCACGATAAAAAGTTTGTTAAAACTATGGAGTAAAAGGCAAGCAACTGGTAATACAAACGGTTTGACTGAGGCAAAGTGTCCCTCGGGGCCATTGATCTGTATCAAGTGGTGACTTTGATAGCTAAGGATGCTTCCCCCAGTGCCTGAAAGTGTCTGGGGCACTTCAGCAAGGGCCCATTGTGGGGACCATTTGGCTTGAGAGATAACAGTAACTCAGCCCCTCTGTCTATGAGACTGACAAGTGGTATCTTTTGTTCTTTTAATGTCAGGGTACATTGGCATTCTAATATAGGCTGTACCCAGAATATTTGGGGTGTTATGCATACCTTGCCCTGGTGGTCCAAAACCTCCAGTGGGAAGCAAATGAACAGATGAATCGGGAAACATGCATGATACCCATTGTAAAGTGACTAAAAGTCATACTTTAGGATGGGGAAGCCATGCCTGCCCAGAAGAGCAAGCATGGTTTTATGGACGTCTCTCTCTTCAGACTTGTCCTGTCCCATAGTTCAGTTCCCCAAGCTCACCTGTCATGTCGCAGCAGGACAGGTGATTGTGGGTCCATACGTGGTTCTCTCACCAACACGATCAGTTCCAGGGGATCGCTGATTACCACCAGGTTGGCTGGTTCTTCTCCTCACATGGAGCACCAACTATTGACAACTGAGAGACAGGAAGTACTGACCCGCAATCAGAATCCAAAATTACTGTGCACAAACATCACACAGATAAACTTATACAAATGCTACAATATTTCTACTTGATTCAATTTTCTTCCTTGTCACCACTCTTGATTCAATCTTCTTGCCCTGTTTATTCTTGCAAAGGCATCTTGGTTATCAAACTGCTTATACTAATTAAATCCACAGAGTAAATCCTCTGTCTTAGCTCCCATATGGAGGTGCTTCAGGGAAGGATGAGCAGCTCTGTTGTCTTCGCCCAGCACTGACAAGCCCCAGGGATGAGGATCTGTCTGGTCCCTGCTGGGAAACACCCCAAGCTGGGCACCCACAGCAGTGTCACCCAGTGCTCCTGCTGTGCCCACTCCCATGTGCCTATCCTGGCATAGGGCACAGTGGCGTTAGGGCACCAGGCAGCTTGGGCAAATGTAGGTCTGGCTCACTGAGGAGGAGGTGCTGTCCTCAAGCATCTTGGGCTCTCTGGTTACTGGCCAAAATCCAGGTGTGGTCAGCCAGGTCCTGGTGCATCCTGACCACCAAATGTCACCGACACTGTGGCTGGACAGCCCTGGCCATGATGCGGTGCCCTCTCATCCCCGTGGTCCCTGTTCCCCCCCTGCTGGGAGCTCAGGCAGAGAACTGCGGGGCTGATCCAAGATCCCCACTCACCCTTGGTCTCCCTAACCCTCTGGGGCATTGCAGCATCACCTCCCAGCTCCCAGTCCTGGGCAGCTGATGGATGCCAGGCACCATCCTAGGGATGGATCCCCATGGCATGGATGGCATGGACCCCCCCTCCTGGTGAACTGACGCCCCTCAGGGGCACCCTTCTTCCCCCAACGCTTGCAGCAGGACAGGGTTGGAATTCCATGGCATGGAGCAGAGCAAAAACAGACTCAGACAGGGTTGCAGCAAATGGGAGTCCACCTGAACATGGCACCCCCAAGCACCTTCCAGTGTTCCTCCCTTTAACCCTGACTGCTTCTGTGTGTGTTTGCAATGTCACTGCACAGGTAGACATGAGGCAGTACAGTCCAGCTCCACAGTTTGTTGGAGCTGATTCCTCCCCCTGTGGGTAGCAGAGCTGTAAGCTATGCAGGGTCTGGGAAGGGAGTGTGGCCTGTGCAAAGCAGGGTTCACTGACTGCAGGGAAAGGGAACTGGCACCATGTCCCCATCCCTAGGACGCGAGTGGATGCACCCACCCCCAACCAGTAACTGTGCCCCAGTACTGGCCAGCACCACAGCAGTGGTTTTAGCTTTTATATTTTTCAGAATCTCTGCTGCTTAGTGTATAACTCTGAAACTTCATATTAGATGTTAGTAAGTTCTCTTCACAGGGGAGTTAGACAAAACAATCCCTTTCTAGCTAGAGAATCAAGGACAGCCAGTACCCAAAAAGCAGAAACAATGGCGAGTGAAAGAGGGCAAGCCAGAGGGCTGAGATTTCATAGCCTGGGGCTATGGTTGGACAATTGGCCCCAAGATGTAGATGAACCAAAACTTATAAAAGTGTAAAGACTTGTGACTGGGATCCATCTTGGATTTGATGTGGGTGTAGCCCTGGCCTGGCTCTTGCACTGCCCGAAGTGTATCCTTTTAATAGGTACGTATTGAAGTGGTATTTATTGTTTATTATTATCCCTTTTGCCCTGTCTAGTCTCTATTCCAGGTCAGCCTTTCCAGGCATCAGGTGAAGCTGTCCATGTGCCCGGTACTTTGGATGATAGGTCCTGAGCCCCAGCATTGCTGTGTTTTGGCTGGTGATGGCGCAGGAGCTGTGGGCAGAGCAGAACGTGCACTGGGACTGGAAAGGAAATGGGGCACCGAGCTGGACGTTGAGGAAAACATTTGGTGCAGGTGGGTCAGTTTTCAATCTACAGATTGAGATGCAGATTGAGCTGTGGGTGGGAGCCAGAGACAAGACCCTGTGAACTACCAATCTTTTGGTTAACAAGGGGCACGTAGGCACCAGTCAAGTGAATGGATACTGAGAGACAATGCAGGTGCTTGGAATTGCTGAGCTTTTTGATAAAAGGGACTAAGATTGGTGTTGTTAGTGAGTTGTCACTGCAAGACAGAGCAGGAGTGGAAGCCCCAGGAGAAAGAGCAAAACTTGTGAGAGTAGACTGTGAGGGTACAAAAACATGAGGGTTCCTTTGTTGGGTGTCCTCCTTAGAGTGGTGCCTCGAGCTGTTTCTGTGCACCATGAATAAATTACTTTATGGAACTGAGACAGTTGAGACTCTGCTAAGGGAAACCTGAGTTGACCTGGTAAGAAACCGGGTCTGCGTGTGAGTGGCGTGTGTGGAGTCAAAGCGTAGACACGCTGGCTCTCTGAAACTGCCCGCTGTGGAGCGGCTTTTGTCACAGCAATGAAAGTCTCTGGCTTTGAGAGTGTGACTGACAGAGAATGTCATGAATGGTTGGAGTGGGTGCATACCCCTGCCCCAGTCTCTGTTCCCCTCGCTCTGGGAGGCTGGGACAGTGGGCACATGTCTGTGGGTTTGACTGGGATGAAGGAGGATATGCAGTCACCATTATAGCAGAATCCCAGCCAAACAATGTAGTTTTTAGCATTGATAGAAAAGATGTGCGGTAATGTCTTTACAAACAATTCCATGGGTGAGGGTATGGGTGTTTAACCTCTTTGAAATGGGTCTTAATATCTCTACCAATTTCAAGACACAGGTGTGTTATAGAACCCAGATAGTTTGACTCCTGAAACAGACAAATGGGTCAGCACAAGTCTGAGTTACTGAACATTTGGGGAAAATTACAGGTTCAGGAATATGTGTTCGGCGGCTCAGGAAGGCTGTATCTTCCTCGTACCTGAGCCAATGGGGAAATAAAGAAGTCAATGATGCCTTTAAGAACCTCGAAATAAAACAATGCACTTTCAAGATAATATTAGTGTAGGAGCTAATATAAACGCTGGTCTTTATTGGAGGCCTCCAAGGGGCAGATACGAAAAATGCCTAAATGTCCAAATGCCCTCCCCCACACAGGGTGAATGGAATTTTATAAGTTTAGCAAATTAGCATAACTGATAAAAATCACCAGTTAGGAGCACAAAGTGGTGAGGCAATTCTTTCTTGGTTCAACCCCTTTCTAAACCTCCCCCTCCTCAGATGTGAACTAAACTGTTCATGAAAATATGTCTCAAAGATCTGGTCTCAGCCTTGGTTCCCAGGAAGAACCAAGATAGAGTAGGGGCCTTGGAATGTGTTTTGTCTTTCTGTCTGTCAGGGTGGGGAAAAGTACTGGGGCTAGCTAGGAACCATATAACTACACAACAATAGAGCTAGAATGTACGTGTAAAGAATATAGAGGATATATAAAAACAAAAAAAAAAATCTGGCAACAGCAACGTGCATCCAGGAGTTTAAGATTGAAAGGAATGAGGGACTTGCTTTACAACCAAACTGTTGATCTGCTGGTAAATAAGGCTAGATACTGAGAGATAAAAGAAACAATGGGAAGGATTTCATTGATTGATACAGAGAACGAGAGATTTGTCTTTACAAACAAACTGTAGGTCTGCTGATAAATAAAATTTAATACTGAGAGATTAAAGAAACAATGGGAAGAACCATAAATTCCATAAGGAATTCCACTAATTGACACAAGGAAAATACAAAGGGGGAGGATACATTAGAAGGGGATCTTAGGAATTAGGCATATCAGAAAGTCTGTACCTCTCAAGTACCTCAGCCAATGGGGAAAGAGAGAGGCACATGCAGTCGGAAAATTAGGATAAAAAGGCAGCTGCCCCGGCCGCTACAACACAGTGGACTTTCTTCCTTTATTCGAATAAAGTTGCAGGACTCCCCTGTCTCCTTTATGGACACTGGCTTTTCATACTGTGGTTTTCCATACAGCATTGAGCAGGATGTTCTTGCACCTGTTGTACCACCACTCTCTGTACCTGCACCCTAACCTGGCTCTGCCCCAGTGCTCAGTTCACCACACTAGGAGCTGGTCACACAAACTGGGCCCAGGCATCCACCACAGTGGGCAGGAGGACAAGGTCCCAGTGGAGCCAGGGTGCCACAGCCTGGAGTTCTGGGGAACAAAGTGCCCATCACCATCAGGATCCCTGAGCAGTCCTCGGGATGCTTGAGCAGGAAAGGCAGAGTCAGGGCACAGTCAGGAGCAGGGTAGTGGGAACTGCAGCTTTGGGACAGCCCCTGCAGGGCTGAAGCAAGGTGAGAAATGGCTCTGTCACCTCTTGATCAGCCCCTTCCAGGCACCACGCAGCAGCCTGTGCTTACATTTTGTCATGTTTCTCCTAAAAGTGGTTTGGGTGTTTTGTTGTTTTGTTTTTTTTACTATAGGTCTAGGGGCAAAAGGATCTTTTTATGGTAAAGAAGTAAATCTGTGTAAGGCACAGCAGGAAAAAAGCCCAGCAGCAGCAGCAAACCAGAAAGAAACAGCAGGGTGGAAGGGAGTGGGATGAATGCTGGACACATCTGTTCCCACTCCCTTGGTCCTCATTGGTGTCTCCCCGCTTGGATTTCTGCTCATATCCCCTGGAGCTGCAAGTCCTGCAGGAAAGGAGCCACGAGAAAGAGGAGAAGGACTCACCCATCACTGCTGTGCTGCTGGCCAGTCCTGCTGCTCCCAGGTCCATGCTGGGCCCTGTTCCTTCACTCCCAAGTCTGTTCCTACACACACCTCCTCTATGTGAGCACACTATCTCACAGCATTAATCATTGTGTGCCCATCTGGTGGCTTGTCTTTGCTCAAGATTACACAAAGAGGCCTCAAGATTTTATTCTTGAGGAAGAAGAAAGTAATCCAAATCTCCCAGCTGCAAGGCATTTATCATCTGCAATTCATTGGACCTGCCCAGGAGTTAAAATCTTCCTGGAGATGTACCAACTGCTACAGGTCAATAAAGTAGCTGAAAGAGTGGGGAAAGGCAAACAGAAGGGCTGGAGGAGGAACTGAAAGGAAGATCGGTGTCATCTGGAGATCAAAGAGAATAATACTTATGGGAAGTTGTTTGTCAGAAGTCCCCAGCTCCCAGCATGACGTGACACCTCTGTGACAGCTGGATCTGTCTCAGCCTCCTGCCTGCAGAGCTGCCCATATATCAGCCCCAGAGCTGGGCTGTAGACACAGATGCCTTGTGCTGTCCATCACCAAAGGCTAGGGTTGAGGTCAACACTCTTTCTCAGGGGCTGTCCCTGATCCCTAGATGCTTTGTGGCAACTCTGAGTTTTCTGACAGGATATGTTATATAGTGGCCCTTCGACAACACTCCTCCCTTATCCCATGTGTCCTGAGAGGAAAAAACAGGAGGGCTCTGCTGACCTGCTTTCCCCATTGTGTGTGGGTGGGCATCGCCCCAGTTCAGGTGCTCTCTGAGAGAACATCTCCATTCTCTCTGACCAGTGCCTCAGGCAGCAGCTATTGGGTCACGTCTGTGCCAGCTGTTTCAGTAAACCCTCAGCACTGGGCCAGTCTCCTCCTTCTTCCCTTCTGCTTTTATTCCCCATTTTCATTCAGTGCTTGGGTGGCACCAGCAGGTCCTCCCCCCAACCTGCCATTTGACATCCAGCTCCTGCTATGGTCCTGGTGGAACCGTTTGTGCCCCTGTGTGTCACCAGCACTGGGTGTCCATCTGGCTCCAGTACACTCTCTGTGCTGGAAGATGATGGTTCCCTGGTCAGCAGGTCCCACAGCGAGGGCAGGGGAGGAGCAGGGGACAGCTGCAGGTCTCTGTCTGGGGGGGCCCAGTACCTTCTTCTCCCTCCTTCTCCCTCCTTCCATAATTCAGCTTCCCTTGCAACCTCCAGATGCCCTGGCTGGGCTCTCACTTCCAAGGCCATCCATGCCCTGACACTGTTACTTCAAGGGTCTGCAGTGCTGGAGGGTCTCACCATGGAGTCCCGGCTGCAAGGACATCCCTTAGAGTGGTAGGATGAGGATGTCACCGACGGGTAACAGCACCCAGGGCCATCCCAGCACCCACAGGTGGGGATGTCAGGCACAGCTTTGCACCTTGGCTTTGGGGCTGCACTTGGAGCCCAGGTGGGTGCAGAGAGCCAGCCCTACTGGCATGGGGAGTGCTGCTGAAGGGCTGAGGAGAACTTTCTCATCTGTTTTGAAATTGGGCTGCCAGAAATGTCTCTAAGACAAATGCTACAGTCCCTGGTTATATATGGCACTGGAAACAGAGGTCAGGGCTGCAGATGAGGCCCTTCTGCTGCTCAGTGTGTGTGGAATCCCATGTGAAATGTCAGAGCACAGTATCCCCTTGAGTGATGCGCCATGTGAGGGTGGACAAACCTGGAGGGTGTCTAACAGAGATTTCTGGCGTGACAGACTGTCCCTACAGGCCTTGGCTTCAAACTCTCTAAGTATTAACAACTCCAAGAAAAACCCTTATCAGTAGTTTTTGTTGGTTTCGTGGAATTTGGTGTGAACACTAGCAATTGAGAATTCTTATCACTGAAACACAACAGCTGGCGTGTAAGAAAAGGTGTCTGTGGAAGCAGGCAAACAAACCATAAATTTCCAGGAATGAGTGAGTTCCGCTGTTTGGATTGACTACCTCAGCTCACTGAAAAGCAGAGCTGGGCTGCAGGCAGAGATGCCTTGTGCCCTCCATCAGCAAAGCCTGGGGCCAAGGTCAACAACCTTTCCCAGGGGTCATCCATGACCCCTGAGTGCTTTGTGGCAGCTCTGAGCAAAAACCTATTGGTCATACAGTGCTCCTGTCCCTACACTCCCTGCCCTTATCCCATATGTCCTGAGGGGGAGAAGCAGGCTCAGGAGGGCTCTGCTGACCTTCTCTCCCCTACTGTTGATGGGTGGGCATCACCCCAGCCCAGGTGCTTTCTCAGAGAGCATCTCCATTCTCTCATGGCCAGTGCATTAGGCAGCAGCTGCAACTGTTGGGTCACATCTGTGCAGGGCATTCTGGTAAATCCTCAGCACCAGGCCGGAGTCTCTTCTTTCTTCCCCTCTTCTTTCAGTCCCCATTTTCATCCAGTGCTTGGGCAGCACCAGCAGGTCCTCCCCGCGACCTGCTGGCTGATGCCAGGAGCCCCTGTCATAGTCCTGCTAGGTGTTATCAGGAACATTTCTTGGTTTCATGGAATTCTGTGTGAGCCCCAGCAGCTGGGAACCCTTACCACAGACACACAACAGATGGTGCATGAGCAGAGGTACCTGCAGAGGACAAACAGACCATAAATTTCCAGGAATGGATGAGTACTGCTATTTGATCAGCTGCTTCACCTCACCAATGAGCCCTATATAACCTCAGGATTGGCCATGCTGCTACCAGACCAGACCTACTCAGCTCCCCACTCCACAGGGTCTCAATAGAGAGAGCATGGGTGAGTGCAGGATGGGATGGGATGGGATGGGATGGGATGGGATGGGATGGGATGGGATGGGATGGATGGGATGGGATTGGATGGGATGGGATGGGATGAATTCTGTGCACAGCTGGGCATCCTTGCCTTTCTTTCCAAGGTCTTAGGTCCCCTGTGCTTTGTTTATCCCTTCTGTAGTAGCTCCTGAGTATCTTTAGGTACCAGCAATGCCTACAACCCAACCCACCAGTTCTCCTCCAGAGGATTCACATTCCCAGATTCACTGTGTATCTTCTTTCTCCAGCTGCTCATCACTACAGTCCTCTGCTCTTCACCTCCGTGCTGGCCCTGCTATCCCCACTTCTTGCTCTGCACATTGAAAACCTGGAGAGATTGAATGTAAAATTCGATGAAATAATTAATATCCCTTCCGACAGACCTCTTCCTGGTATGTGTTTTCTGTCTTACATCCCTGAATTCTGTTCATCCAAATATCAGGAGCCCTCTCCTCTGCACAGAAAGGGAGGTGTGGAAAATACTCTTGTGGAAATAAAATCATCCTGATCAAATCTTCCTTTAATTTAATAAATTAAATTAAATTAAATTAAATTAAATTAAATTAAATTAAAATTTCACCAGATTTGGTAATTCAACCTTCTTTGTTATTGACAAGATTGTATGTGGCAGCTTTTTCTAAACAGACTGTTTCTCTTACTTTATGTATTCTCTTCCCATATATATTTGCATAGTTCATTCAGAGCCCTGAAACTTCAGAGAGACTTTGTATAAGTGAATAACCAAAATGCTTTCTGAGGCTTGCACGTGGCTAAATGGTTCTAAAACCTCATCACACCACTGATGGAGGTCACAATTCCAAAGGCTGTCAGGGAAACAGTCTTACTGAGATGGGTGCTGGGATTTCTCTTAAACAGAGCATTGTTCTCTCATAGCTGTGAGCTCCCTCATACTCTAAAGGTTTCTGGAGCTCTTTATGAGTTAAATGAACATATGAATCCTTTATCCCTGAAAAGCAGGTTCACAGGAACAGTTTGCAGTTGTTTGATCTTGGTCTGAGAGCACCCATGGTCTACTCCCCTCTTGATCCTTCTCTCCTGTACGTTCTTCTACTCCTCAATACTACCCTGAGCAACTTGTTCAAGTGGAAAGTGTCCTTGCTTATAGCAAGAGAGTTGGGCTAGGTCATCTTTTAAAGGTCCCTTCCAGCCTAAACCATTCATGATTCCATGGTTCTACTTGGAAATGCTGTCTGCTCCTTGTGAGAGAAGCAAATAGGCAGCTGCTTAATGGCTGCAGCATTCCCATTCCTAGTCTGTGATCCCTCTGGAGATTTTCCAACCAAAAACTAACACACAAGGAAGAAAAATTAGCCTAGTGGCATCATTGAAATGCCCTACAAAAAACTCAGTGCTGGAAATAATATCCTGTGGGGGCTGGACTTACCTCTGTTTTGCAGCACAGGGCTATTTTTCTCTCCTTGTTTTCCTGATGCAGGTGAAGCTGGAGGGATCATCCAGCAGAAGCGGGCAGCTGACCCTCAGCAGGAACAGGGCCGCAGTGGTAAGCACCCACATCCCCCAGGGAACAGAAAGAGGTGTAGGGAATGAAGTGGTGGCAGGTTGGCAGTCAGCCTGGGGAGCAGCCAGTCCAGCGCCTCAGCAGAACTTCAAGTGCTCCTCCAGACTTGAAGGCCACTGAATGAGAATGGGGTCAGGTTGGACATGGGGAAGAAATGTCAGACAATGAGGGTGGTGAGGACCTGGCACAGGTTGCCCAAAGAAGCTGTGACTGCCCCATCCCTGGAAGCATCCAAGTCCAGGTTGGATGGGGCTTGGAGCAGCCTGGTTTAACGGAAGGTGTCCCTGGCCATGGCAGGGGGGATGGAACAAGATGGGCTTTAAGGTCTCTTCCAAGCCAGCCCATTCTGGGATTCTGTGATCTCAGAGGATGCTGCTGCCATTACTTTCCTGCCACAAGTCCACAGAGGATGTCCCTTCTGAGCAAAGCTGGGCTTCCACAGCCATCCACAGGGTCCAATGCTAAGGGAATGAGGTTTCCTCCTTCCTGACCCTGGGGATGCAGTGGATGCCAGGGTTGCAGAGACAGCAGACTGAGATGTTGTGCATTGGTCCTCCAATGTTCTCTCATGCCCCAGGTTGGCCTAAGGACTGCAGTGAGCTCCCTGCTAGCAGCCCCAGTGGCATCTACATCATTCAGCCCACAGGACAGCAAACCATCGTGGTATACTGTGAGATGAGCAGGGAGGATGGAGGCTGGACTGTTATCCAGAGGAACCACAGAGATACACCAGTCAGCTGGGATGAGTCCTGGAGCACCTACAAACATGGCTTTGGGAATGTGCACACTGAGTTCTGGCTGGGCACCGAGTACATCCACCAGATCACCAGGCAGAAGGTCTACCAGGTCAGGTTTGTCATCTGGGATGCTTCAAATAACATGAAGTTCGCAGACTACAACCTGTTCAGCGTGGAAGATGAGTCCCAGGGCTACCAGCTGAGGCTGGGAGCACACTCAGGGACAGCAGAGGATGCCATGGCCTCCAAGGGCACGACCACCATGCATGACAACATGAAGTTCTCTACTAAAGATCGAGATCAGGACACTTCCAGTGGGAACTGTGCCACCAGCTCCGGGGGCGGGTGGTGGTACTCGGCATGTTACTCTGTGCGTCTGAACTTCAAAGGGGCCATGACATGGGGCAGCCTGTGCCAGGGGAGCTGCAGATCCTCAGCCATCCTCATAAAACCCACCACCTACTGCTAGATGCATTTTCATTTCCTTTCTGTCCAACCTGGGGCTACTTCTGGCTCTCCAAAGAATTGGAACAAAGCAAAACCAAAATGGGTGTGCCATGGGGTCTTTGCAGAGGTTGGTCATACGTAGCTACGGAATAAAATACGGCATTTTCCACTTCTTCTTCCTTCTGCAGATTTTCTCTACTTCTCAGCTGTGCCTGTGTCCTCTAGTTCAGAGTCAGATAATTTTAATAACATTAATAATAGAAACAGTCTCCTGGAAACACAGAAGTTTCCGTGTTGGTAGTGTGTTTCATATGACATGTGAAATGGTCAACCCAGTAGACTTCTGTGGTATTGTTAATTTACATCTTTAGTTTCAGGAAAAACCTGGTCTACTGGAGGGTGTCCCTGGCCATGACAGTAGGGTTAGAATGAAATATTTTTAAGGTCCCTTCCAACCCAAACCATGCCACGATTTTTTGAAGTGATACCTCACTTTTCCTACAAGCTCCAAGGCTGCTGTGTTTCCTCAGGCCTCTCTTGCTCTCTCCAGGGAGGCTCAGCTTGTCCCACAGTAACAGAGAGGGGTGTAGTGAGCCAGCCCCAACCCGCAGCAGGCTCCTCTTTCTGGGCAAACAACCTGGTACGTATCACCATCATGAAACCCACTTAAAATACAACGTCACTGTGAAAAGAAGGGATTTGACAAGTGAATTTCACCATTACATTTCTGCTGGTCCCCAGAGGGAGCTCTTGCCCAGGGTTTGCCAGGCAGCTTCCCGTGGGAAGAAAGTCTGGCTGACAAGGAGAGACCAGAAATACTCTACAAGGAGCTCGCTGCAGCTTGCAATTTTCTTTTCCACATTCCTTACTCTGTTCTGCTGCTGCATAGAGTGTTATGACCTTGTCAGCACCAGGATAGGATTCCCTGAGACAGGGAATGTGAGTGAGGACACCCAAGGAAAAAAGCACCAAGAACTTCATTGCACAGATATTGAATCACGGACTCACAGAATGGTTTGAGATCTTAAAGCTCATCTGGCTCCATCCCTCTGCCAAGGGCAAGGACATCTTCCACTAGACCAGGTTGCTCCAAGCCCTATCCAACCTGGTCTTGAACACTTCCGGAGATGGGGGAGCCACAGCTTCTCTGGGCAACCAGAAAATATGTAGCAGAAAATTTCATTCCAGGCAGAAAGAATACAACATGTTTCCCTGAATCAGAATTTTTCAACCTTTCCCAAAGGATTTAATGTGGACTTCATAATTGTTTCCTAGGGAATATGGTAAGCTTGTACAAGGTATCATTTGCTTCTTTTTTTCAGATCTTTTATTCATCTGCAGCCAAAGGTGGAAAGTACAAAGACTTTCTCTGCCCATTCTTGCATGGGCCTGAGGAACAGCTGCCCAGGTGGCTCTGACAAGCCAGGGATGTTTCTCACCCTGACAGTCTGGAAGATCTCACTCTGTGCCCAAAAACACCTCCCTGAGCAAGGGGAGGCCAAGGGTGAACTTGCACTTCTGTCCTGAGTTCCCATCAGTCAGCTTTGATTTCAACACGCAAATAATTTCAATACTTCCAGTCCTCTATCAGTTTATCCAATTCCTTATTAAGTCTGACTAGACTTTTGGTTTCACAACACCCTGAGATGAACATGCCAGTCCTTCCTTAGCCTGGTCCCCCCCAGAAACACAGAACAATCAGGGTTCAAAGGGACGTCTGGAGATCATCCACTCCAATCTCCAGGTCTGAAAAGTGCTGAATAACCACCTCTAACCATTCCTTGTTCCTACTGCATCCATGTCTACACTGTCAGTGCCTGTCACCTCATTCACCTCTTTCCTAACAGCTCTGGTGACTTTTCTTGCAAGGATGCCATTCCCACTTCTGACCACCCATTTTCTTCGTCTCTGTGATGTTTTCCAGTGTTTCTCCATCTTTTATGAGCCAGGCACCAAAGCCACACAGACTTGTGACCTTGTTTTATACTGGGGCAAGCAGTATATTCCTTGCAATATCTGGAGCCTTTTTTACTTTTTAATTACTCATGAATCTTCAGCTGATGTTTTCAGGGAACTGCTTACAGTTACCTTTAGTTCTTGACTGGCATTAGAGTGCCCCAGTCTGCAGTGAGGGATGTGCTTTACTTCACCCTTATCAGCATTGACTTTCGTTTCTGATGTTATCACTCACTAGCTCTGTAGCCTGAAATACTTCTGCAGTATTCTCTAGCCACATTTAGCTGTGACAGTTCTGAACTATTTTCTGTTTTCTCAGCAGAAACACCATGACCATTCTATTTGCAGCCTTTTCTCTGTATAATGAATATGCTGAAAATTCCAGCCCCAGTGGAGATCCAATCAGAAATCTGTATGTTTACCAGTTTGCCTTATCTTGGCAAGCTGTTGATCTGTTACAGCTCAGTGTCTCTGAAAACTCCATGATAGACCTTCTTAAAAGTGTTTTGGGATGGCATTATATTGACCAGATCACTGTTGTCCACACACACCACCTCTTCTTGCAACAGCTGGAACAGCTGAGCTACAACATTCTCCTAAAAACTATGTTGACTCTTCCTCAGTTTATTGTATTTACAGAATCATAGATTCATGGAATATCCTGAGTTGGAAGGGACCCACAAGGATCATCAAAGTCCAACTCATGGCCCTGCACTGGACACCCCCAAAATCCCACCATGTTCCAAACAGCATTGTGCAAGTGTTCCTTGAGTTCTGGCAGCCTTGGGTCCATAACCACTTGCCTTGCTGCTTCCCTTTATTCGTTAGTTCCTACAAATGCAGTGTTTATTACTAATTTTTCAGTAGGTAGAGAAATGAGACTTCTGGAGATCTTTAGACAAATATGGCACTCAGGTCTGGAGCCCTCAGCACAAGAAACCTGAACCTGTTGGAGCAAGTCCAAAAGAGGCCATGGAAATACTCTGAGGGCTGGAGTCCCTCTGCCCTGGAGATACTTTTGGAGAGCTAGAGGTGTTCCTCTGGAGAAGAGAAGGCTCTGGGGAGACCTTAGAGCCACTTCCAGTGCCTAAAGGGGTCCAAGAGAGCTGGAGGAGGACTTGGGACAAGGGGCTGCAGTGACAAGGCAAGAGGGAATGGCTTCCCAGTGCCAGAAGGCAGGGTTAGATGGGATATTGGAAGGAGAGGTGCTAGACCAGGAATGAGGGAGTTGTGATTTTCACAAAAGCCTCACTGATGTTTCTCTGTTTCCCTCAAACAGATGTTGTCCCAGAGCACTGGAGTCTGCTGGCGGCTGGTGAACAGATAGCAAATGGTTTTTGTCAAAATCCTGGGAAATCTCTTTTACACAGCATGTGTGGAATGTGCCCAGAAAGCCTCTGTAGCTCTGATATTTTTGTTTCTTTGTGCCTTGCTTAATTCTTAGTTTCCCAGGACACTCACATGCCCATTACTGCCTTAAAATGTATGCAGACAGTACTTTTAAAATTATTTCTCTCTTCAACATCTTGACAGGCAGCTTGGGACAGGCTGAGGTGGTTATAATGAATCACAGAGAGGACAAAAATTTACAGATCTACAAAAATCTGGCTGGAAAATGAAGAAATGGTTCTCAAGTGAAGAAATGGTCCCAAAGGGAGGTTTGCACCAACCAGTGTAGAAGCTGTTCAAACAAGTTTTTTGTGCATATTCTTCTTCCAGCTCTGGAAAACACTGTGGATAGCTGCTGACCCTTCTTGGACTCACCTGGATGGTATTGAAAGCATTCAGCTCCATCTACAAACTGGATTAGGTCTTCAATGCCTGCAGCTGTGTTGGGTTTATCCCACCCATTTATACTGTATATCCATTGGAGGGTACCTAAGATCTATGCCTGGGGGCTTTCCAGGCATGCGTGCTCCTTCCAGGATGTGGGGCTGGGAAAGAAGTTGCCAGAAACTAGAGAGAAAAGAAGTGGTTTAAGTCTGAAATCATCAGTGCTCTGTCCCTCTGTGGCTCAGGTCAGTGAGCAGATGCTTGCAACACAGGTCTGGCTGGAATGGCACATTCCACATCCACATTTATCCAAGATCCACTGTCGTGGAGCAGGGGGTTGGTGCATCAAAGCCCTGCCTGCCTGTCTCTCTCAGGAAACCTCAGAGGTGAAGGCAAGCCAAAATAAATTTAGACTGGATATTGGGAAAAAAATATTTCCTGTGAGGGTAGTAGGTCCCAACACAAGTAGCCCAGAAAAGCTGTGGCTGCCTCATCCCTGGAAGTATTCTGGGCCAGGTTGGAAAGGACTTTGAGCAACTTGTTCTTGTGGAAGGTTCCAACCTAGTCTAGTGGAAGGAGAGTGGAATGAGGTGAGTTTTAAGGCCCCTTCTAACCGAAATCATTCCAAGATTTGATAATTCTTTGATTTTAAGGACTACGTGACAACAAGATGTGTAAATCCCACCATACCCAAGCTCACAGCTGTTCTCTGTCACATTTGTTGTTTGTATCCCCTCTCCTGATGGGTCACAGTTTGGAGCAGGTTTTCCTGGGCTTGTTTCTCAGCTTGGCACTTGGCTCAGTGCCTTGGCCTGTGTTGTGCTGAGCTGAGTGCCCATTGCTATAATTTTACCTGTTTGTGTCCCTTAATCTGTATTTGTTCCCTTGAAAGTGCAGGGAGATCCATTAAAGCGGAGGCACTGGGTAAATACCGCCTGCTCCTCACTCCACCAGCACCCGGGATCAGCAATTAACTCCGGGTAAACAGAGTCAACTGCCAGCCAACCCTTGGCCACAGCAAGGGGGGACAGTGGCCACAGCGCTCCTCCCCAGGTGTGTGGGGGATGGAAAAGCTGGAGTTGGAAGGCGGCATGGAGCTGAAGCTCCGGTGGCTGGTGCCTGGTGGCTATTGGACGTGCCCTGCTGATGGTGTGCCATGGGCGGGATCAGTCACCAGCACTATAAATAGGACTGGCAGCGAATCCGCCCTGGGGAACAAACGCTGAACCCTGGAGCGGGAAGCAGAGGCTGGGCTGAGTGGAGGAGGCGTGGTGCCAGTGTCCTGTACTGGGGAGCCCAGCAGCATGTGCTCGATGCCAATGCAGTGGCCGTAGGGCTTCAGCTCAACCAGGACGTGCATCACCGTGCTGGGTCAGATCCATAAGGGCTCCCCAGTAGGCAGCAGGAATGGCAGGAGCTCAGGTGGGACTACCGGGACCTTTCCTGGAGCCTCCGGTTAGGCCTTGCCCCATCTCTGACTCTGACTCAGAGGACACAGCTGTGGGTGGCACAGGACCCAGTGCTGCGGCACAGAACTCCTCCCAGGTCATCCACAGTGGCCACTTCATGGTGTCATGCCCGCACAGCGACTCAGTGCCCCGGCGACGGCACCACCACGCCAAGCCCGAGCTAGCTGATCCCTGGAGTATCGACCCGACCCTCACCCGGCTCTTTGAGTGCATGAGCCTGGAGTACAGGTGAGTCCCAGAGACCCTGCATGTGTCTTATGGACCCCCAGCTAGCTGAAGGCAGGGGGCTAGCTGAGCTCCGTTCCCCAGCCAGGAATTTGTTTCCATCTGACCACCTCCTCCTCTTCTCCATGGGTTGTGATGTACCATATGCTCAGAAATTGCCATCCTGGAAAGTTTCAGGGAGAAAGAGCTGATCTTGGGTTGTTGGCTATGGAGCCAGGTGCGAAACTTCTCTGTTCAGGTGTAGCTTGACTCTCCTCCATTTTCCCATGAGATCAGGTGTTGCTGTACCCAGCTTTCCCCCATGGTCAGACCTAGCACACTCTGTAGAACAGCAGCAACCCTGAGGATAGCTAACACTCAGTTCTTTGGCAATCCATCCCAGAGCAAGAGTCCTGCCTTCCGTCCTTGACTCTGTCCCCATATCCTGAGATTATTCCATGACATGCAGTAGCACTTGGGACTGGATGGCTGCACAGGTTTTGCCCAAAATGTCCTGAAAGCATTACTCCTTCTCTCCTGCAAAATCAGATGGGTGACTGCATTGTTTCCCTGCCACACAAATTGCCAAAGCCCAGTGACAGCTCTTTGGTGACAACAGGACAGACTGCAACGTGTCTCCCATAGCCACAGTTCTCATTCTCGGAGGCATTCCTCTCCTTTGCCAAGCCCCAAGGTTTTGAGTTCTCTCCAGCACGGCACCAGCATGACTTGCTCTGGTGGAGTCAGTGCCAAACTGCTTGCATTGCTTTCTCAAAATGTCCAAACGTGAAAACCTAGATGATGATGTACTACCATGTTACAGCAAAATCTCAGTGAAGCAGCCTTGAAGAGGTGCCTGTTCCCTCATCAAGGATCTCATCCAGTGGCTGAGCTCTCAGGTTTGCCTTGGAGTCCTTAAATGCTCGATGCAATAGGGAATGTAGCCAGTTCCCACGTAGCTGTGCACATCTGACCCGTCACCATATCCCAGGTGGTGGATGGGATTATCCCAGTTTGCCAGCAGCTAGCACAGCACAGCTTCTGCTCCAAGGGGCTGGGAAAGGCAGTGCTCTCTGGGAGCACAGGGAGCCTCAGTGTGGGATGACCCAGGTGAGGATCATGCTTCCTGGTTGGAAGCATGTGGCACTCACCCCTGAGTGCCACAAACAGGGGACATAGAGACACTGGTGGCCTTGCTCTCTCCTCTCCCAGCCCCATTTTTTTCATACCCGAGCCTTGCAGCTTTGAGGCTGGAGAAACAAACTGTCACACCAGGGTGCTCAAACTATAGACTCATAAGGTGCAAGGCAGCTTCAGTGTACTCCCAGACACAGTGGAAATGGACAGGGTACAAGGGCTTTGATAGTTGGAGTAGTGTGTGGGACTGGCCACTCCACTGAAGTCAGGGCTCCATTGCTCCAGTTCTCCCTACCCCCTGGACTCTCAGTGGCTTGTTTCCTTCCTGCACTGAGTATGGCAGTGCAGATACTGGCTCCTATGTAGTGGGACACTCACCCAAGCTTTGTCCAGCCTGGCCTTGGATACTTCCAGGGATGGGGCAGCCACAGCTTCTCTGGGCAACCTATGCTGGGATCTCATAGGAAAGGATTTCTTTGCAATATCCCATCTAGCCCTGCCCTCTGACACTGTGAAACTATTACCCCTCGTCCAAAATTCCTCTCCAGCTGCCTCAGACCCTATTTAAATGCTGGGGGGAGGGGGGTCTCTAAGGTCTCCACACAGCCTTCTTTCTCTAGGCTGGACAGCCCCAGGTCACTCACTTTTTTTGCTCATACATTTTTGACACACTTGTAGGCAGCAGCTAGAGAAAGGTATCAGGATGGAGAAATGGAGTTAAGTGCTCTTAGTGCATTTCTACATTTAATGTCTGATATGATACTTCTCTGCATCACCTGCCATTTCACACCTCCCCTCCCAGCCAGGTTCCCAGAGGCAGCACAGCCTCAATTGGGGTTAGCAGCCCAATATCCTCCAGTCCTCAGGAGAGCACCCACAGTTAAACTCAGACTAACTTCCTAACCAAGGAGAAATCACTGTAGGCTGTCACCTGGGAGGCACCTGTGGAGTTCCTCATCCAACCCTCGTGCAGGGCAGGACTAGATCCAAAGCCAGGTCAGGTTGTTCAGGGCCATCATTTTGACAGATGAGGATGTGAGCCCACTACCTGGCTCCAGTTTGGAGTTATCCTGTTCCAATTCTTATGCCCGTTTTCCCTTGGTCTTTCTCAGCGCATGTTTGAGAACTGTCTGGCTCCATCTCCTTCTTTGGGCAGCTGATGGCAGTAATTCTCTCTTCATCTTCTCCAAGGTGCCCAAACCCATCCTTCACACTCCTCTTCTGTCATGCATATTAGTCCCCAACCACCTTGATATCCTCCTCCAGGATCACTCCAGTTTGTAAACTTCCCTCTTTGTCCATTGGACACAGTGTCCAGACTTGGCCATAACAGTGTGGAGCAGAGGGGAAAACTATCCTGTCTCCTGGTGAGCTGTGACTGCTGCAGACACCCATCCTTTGCTGCCTGGGCTCACACTGTTTCAAAGACAACTCACTAAACTTTCCCTAAATTTTTCAATGGCTACAGCTAGAATTCCACCCCTCTCCAGCATTCCTCCCCTGCATTTCACAGAGATTACAGCAGTCCCTGTCTCAGCCTGAGCAATCATTCGGGGGATATGACTTATCTTCTTTCCATGGGCAGGACTGTGCATCACCCCTCACCTCTCCACATCAGGGCTTGCTTCCAGCAGTATCTTGCTTCCTCAGATCCCCCAAAGAGAGGCAACTCGCCTCTTTGAGATCTTCCTCCTAAGGCTAGGATGAAGCAGTTCCTTTTTACCTGTATTCCAGGACATTTAGAGCAGCTTCCTGCTTAATGATCCTCTTCACTCCTCCTGCAACATCCTGCATTCCTTGCATCCTTCCCTAGAATGTTGTTTCTCCCTGGAGCCCACCTGGCTGCGTCTCATTACCCAAAAAGCTGAGGGTGGAGCTGAGCTCCTTCAGGAGCTGCTCACACTTTGGCATTAGCACCAGAAGGCTCATCCTCTTCATCACCACAGTGTGACCTGCACCAGGGCTCACACCCCCTCCTGTGACTTATTGTTGGGAATCACTGACCTGGGGAACATTCTTCTGAAGGAAGTAAAACTGGGGGCAGATTGGGAGATGCGAACTGTAGCCACTCAGTCTTACCTGGAAACATCTGTCTTGTGCTCCAGAGAGGAGATTTGGCAGGCAGGGACATCAGACTGGGAAGTGACTTGGAGTATACATTCAGCCTCTTGTGATTTAAAACAACATATCTTGTCTTCCAGTTCCCTACTAATTCATCCTCTTGTCAGCCTGTCTCCCCTGGGAGAGGTGGAATTGCTGCTGTTGATTCCTTAATTCACAGTGCCTTAAGTGCTCACACAGGGGTAGTGAACACCAGGCAGAGATTCCAGGGATGCATTCACTGGCATTCATCATCCAACCCCATTTTTTTTTCTGGCAGACAACCTCCATTCTAGGGGGTCTGATGAGTGGGAAAGGCTCGTGCTTGGGCTAAACCCACCCACACTGCACTGTGGTGCTGCTGTCATTCGTGGCAAGGAGCTGCACTCTTCTATCATTCCCCAAGGTTTTGAGGCTGATCCTGTTAAAGGATTGTGCAGAGGGGCTGGGCTGGTGTGCTGGTGCAGTCCTACATCTAGATCACTCCTCTATTCCCTGCTCCTCTTGCTGCTGATGAAGAGGAAAGTACCCATGTTGCCACGAAATCAGGGACTGCAACAACTGAAACTGCTGCATGGGTAAATGAGTCACAGACCAAACAGGGTGCTGCTGGACCCGTGCCAGTGTTGGACCCAGGCTGAGCCCTGTTGCCACCTCACAAACACCCCGTAGCACAGTAGTGTCCAGATCTGTGTCCCCCTCCTTCTGACAGTGTAGGGCAGCAGGACCCCCAACCTGTTTGGGGCATCCTATACCCTTCCCATGGTTCAATGTAAAGTTTGCATCCATATCCCCAGTGGAGATAACTGCAGGGAAGGGTGGGGCCCTTTTCAAGCCAAAGCAGGGAGCAAAGATCAGCCTGTTAAGCCCCAAAACTGAAAGGATCATTAAGGGGGGAAAAAGGCATTTGATGGTAAAACTGAAAGGCATCTCCCTGCTGCCTCCAGGCCCCACAATAACTCCTAGCCATGGCCCACTGGCCTCACACAAGGCCAAGGTGTGTCCCACAGGCTCAGGCTGCTCTTCTTAGCTGACTGTGAGTGAGGAACATGACCTTGACCAGCATGACTTGGCCATGTGCCCAGGAATCCTGTCCCTTCCATTGGCTCCTCCACTTGGCACCATCTTGCTGTTTGCCTTGTGCACCTGGGGAAAGTTCAAAATCCTGGTGATAGTGGAGTGGTCAGTATCAGCCTTAACTCTCTGCAGGCTGGAGTCACAGGTCCTTCCCCCTGGGGCCATGTATCAGGCTGGGTCTACCTCATGGGAGACCATGCCCATCCACTCCTGCACCTGCTCCTAGACACATTCCTGCATCAGGCTCTGGAATTGTAGGGGTCCCCAGTCTTCCCCCTCTGCCAGAGGCAGATTTCAAGGCAGGTCAGAACAGAAGCCACCAAAATCATTATTTGAGAACACTTTGAGGTTTCACAAGCTTGAATGAACAAGTCAGAGGCTTCATCCACTCCCATCCCCAGCACCTCCCTGGGGATACAGCCTGGAGGCACCTGAAGGGACTGGGGACAGGGGATACAGCACCCTGACACCAGATCAGCCTCCACCTTTCCTGCTCCACACATGTACCAAGGAAAAGTGGGAGTCAAAGCAGCACCAAGATATTTAAGGGTACAAAGTGTCTGCTGGAGAGGGACATGGCTTCTGAGGCAGGAATGCCATGCAGCCTGCAGCCAGATCTCAAAGGGACCCCTGGAGCACGTGGCACAGCCCTGAGGCCATGCCATATTGTTGAGAGAACTGGAGAGGTGAAATGGATCCCAAAGTAAGCCAGAGGTACCCTGGCCTCCCCTGCAGAGCTCCTGGGGCAGCAGAGCCCTCAGGACCTCTCAGTGGTGGCTGCACATGAACCCTTCGGTTGCGTCCCTCTGCTGGATGGAAACAAGACAAGGAGCAAAATGAGGCTTCCTGCACTGCAGGTCCCATCAGGGACATCACCATCACCGCTCCGATGAGCTGCAGAACAGGCACGGCTTCCTCTGGGAACTGGGGGATGGGAAACAGGGAGCCCAGCTGGAGCTGGGTGGGCAGGTTTGCAGGGATCAGTGTGGAGAAGAGGCCAGGGCAGCTCTGGCTGACGGCAGGGCTGGTGTCACTTTGTGTCTGTCTTGGAGCACAGGCAAGTGTCCCTTAACATCCTGAACATCCTCCAGTGTTGTCCTGCCTTCCCAGACCCCCCACAATGGCTGCCTGTGACTGCCCCAGCTGAAGGCAGCACTTCCAACCCTTGCCTACTGTTAAAGGAAGGGTCAGAATTAGCTGCCCAAACACTGTGATGAGGCAAGAGCCACTACAGTACATGTCACCACACATCACACCTGGGCAGGAGACTTGCCTTCCTGTCTCCCAGGGCCAGGACACAGCTGGCTTGGTCAGGGGCAGCAGGATCCCTCAAAGGTGGGGTTCAGACGTCAAGGAATCAATGCCTCAGTGTTCTGTGCTTTAATCCAAGGGTTTGAGAAGCCTCCTGTGGGTCTGTGAAGCTCAGGGTTTAGGTCTGTGCTGCTCCCAGGGTGTGCAGGAGCTTGGAATGCTCCTGTGGGTGCTTCCATCGGTGCTTGGCAAGCACCTGCAGTGGAGCCACATGGCTGTACTTGTTCCCTGGGTATCTTTCAAGGTGGTGCCCCTCAGCCTCCCCTTTGCTTGGTGTTTCAGTGGGAAGCTAGTATCTCCAAAGTGGAAGAATTTCAAGGGGCTGCAGCTGCTTTGCTGGGATAAAATTCGACTCAACAATGTGATCTGGAGAGCATGGTACATTCAATGTAAGTATGGGCTAGACCACACTCTGTCTGCCAGATGCCAGGCTGTGCCAGTGTGATGAGTCTGGCACCAGAACGACCACGTACAGGTGCAGAGATAGGGATGGGGCATAGGTACAGCCAGCTGTATTCTCCCCTGTGCAGATGTGGAGCGGAGGAAAAACCCTGTGTGCAGCTTCATCACCCCTCTGGAGGGCATGGAGGCTGATGAGCACCGAAAACCAGAGGTAGGCCAGGGTCCCTTGCAGCTTTCTGGGGCAGCAGCAGGTCTCTCTGGCACAGTGGGGATCAGGACATGATGCATTTCATGGATTTGCTGGAAAAGGTGTTTCTGATATAGCACAAGGAAAGCAGCCCTGGCTGTGGGGTGCTGGGGCTGAGGAGCTCAGCCATGACCCCCTGTCCTGCCTCCCAGGCTGTTGTGCTGGAGGGAAACTACTGGAAACGCCGCATTGAGGTGGTGATGAGGGAGTACCACAAATGGAGGATCTACTATAAGAAGCGGGTGAGTAGCTCTGCCCATGCTGCTCCCTGTCCTGTGGCAGTGCCAGGAGTGGGATGGAACAGTGTGCCCTGGAACCTGGAGCCATGGCTGACAGGGTGGGACGTGTCAGGTTTTTGCCAGCATGGCAGGGGGATGCTGGCTGGCGCCCTGAGCTCTCCCTGCCTGGGGGGTGACATAGGCTGTCTTCTCCTTCCAGCTCCGAAAGTCCACACGGGATGGAGAGATCTCCAGTCCAAAGACGGTGAGTCTGCTGAGAAAGGGTGGGAAGAGGGAGAAAGGGGAGCATGATTTGGACCCCTGCACTGGGCAGAAGGGAAAAGAAAAGCCCCAGGGCATGATAAGCCCATTGGAATGGGATGCTAAGCAATTCTACCCTCTGGAAGCAGCAATGTGCCAGGCGTTAAAATGGAAGCTGCTAGGAAGAGCAGCCAGGGAGCCAGAAATGGACCCTACCCACAAAAGGCATCCACTCGGCTCCTTTGCTCTACCTCATGCAGGATGAGGATGCCTGGAGGCCAACAGAGAAATGGTGCAACCAGCTCTTCTGCAACGTAGTGCCCATGCTGCTTGGGGATGAGGAGGAGGAGCATGGGAGCAGGCAGCATTTTGATTTGGACACCTTCCTCTCGGACATATCTGACACCCTCTTCACCATGACACAGATGCCCAGCACCCACCAGGCACTCCCTGAGGAGGGTAGGTGCTGCAGACTATGCTTCAGCAGGATATGGAGGAGGAATCCAGATGCTGTATCTTGGCTTAGCCCCTGAAAGCTACCAGCCATGTCTTTTTGGGCAGGCAGGGTCCCCTGGCATCTGTCCTGATGGGGTAGGGGGAAGTTCCTGTCCTGCCCAGGGACATCCCAGGGGAGGGGATGCTTAAGGAGTGTTTAGGCAGGGTGGGATCATCCCCTTCTCCTGGTTCCTATGCACCAGCATGCACTGTTCCAGGGCTGAGCTCCCCAGGGATCACTGTCACCAGGAAGGACTTTGCCCCAGCCCCCAGGGCAGGTCCTGCTTCCACAGCCACTCTTCACTGTCCCTACCTGGCCATGTCGCTTGGGCATCTGCAGATCCAACCTGTGCCAAGGATCAGCCTTTCACTGGGGTTCCTGGGAACTGGATGAGGCCCTAGAGGTGCTGATGGACAGTGGTGGGATGGAATGGCCCTGGCTCTCTACAGGGTAGGCACTTATCTCCCTGCCCAGGGCAGGTTGCAGTGGTACAGGGTGCTTCTGGGGTGACACAGAGGTGTGGCAGCCAGGCAGGTGTCAAGGCAATGGTGGGAGCAGCCCTCAAGGTGGGTCTTGGGGACACAGTGGCTGGGCCTTGATATTCCAGCTCTGCCCTATTGCAGCATACGTTGGGAATGCTGACATGATACAGCCGGATTTGGCACCCCTGCAGCCCAGCCTGGATGACATGGACGTATCAGGTAAGGTGCAGCCTGGATATGGTACCACATCCCACCCAGCCCTGCACCCTGTGACTGCCTAAAATGGGGGGTCACAGGTTTGGCCTGGCAGCAGTGGGAGCTGCTGACACAGGCAGAAAGCACTGGTCATCCAATGGCATGGGAAAAGCAGCATGGATGGGCAGGGGCTGAAGACAGAGCCTTGTTGTGCCTGCCTACCTCTGGAAAGAGCCACAGAAAGTCAGAAGGGGCTTGGCCAGGAGCTGTGGGAGGGGATTTCTACAAAAAGAGGGTATGTCCAAAGTGGAAGGAGTGCCAAAGTCCCTCATTTTGGCTGCAGATAGAGGAAGGACAGTTGTCCCCCAGAGGAAGAGGAAATCTCTAGACAGTAGGTTCTGCTGAGTCCCTTCCTCACCCACTGCCCACTCAGCTTGGGTGGTTGGCTTGAAGCTGGGACCCTGCACTGGGCTGTGCTACATCCCCTGGGGACAAGTCACTGTCCCTGCCAGGCTGCCCAAAGACAAATCTGGCGCTGCTGTCCACCTGGGCCAGGGGGCTGCTGAGCTAACACCAGCAAGTGGGCAGTGGCAAACTCCCCCATGTTGCCATGCAGGCTCTGAGCTGTGAATGTCCATGCAGTCAGCTGGGACATGTCCTGGTCCCAGCAGTGTCCCCAAATGCCAGGGCAAGGCACTGTTGGGGACCAGCTTCACCCTCAAACATGCCAGAGCTGGTGGCCCGTACACACTGCACAGGGTGGGAGCCAGTGAGGGTTGGCTATAGCTAGTGGCCTTGGGCAGCATCAGCATCTCCAGACTGCTCTGTGAGCACCCTGGAGCTCTATGGCCCGCCTCCACTTCCACTTCCTCCAGGAAAAAAGGGTACTTGCACCATGGCTGTGGGATGTTGCAAGACCAGATGCCGGCAGGGAGCAGGCTGCGCACTCTGTGTGCCAGGGCAAGTGGTGGCATGGGTGCCTTTGAGATGGATGCTCTTGGGATGGATGAGGTGGGAGGACTCCTGCCACCATCCTCTCAACTCATGCCAACCAGAGATCACATCAGAATGAGGTGTGCTGGGAAGAGGGTCTATTGCCATGGCTGGTGCCCCAAGTGGGCATCACTTGCTGGAAGGTGTGGCAGCTCCAAGTGGGTCAAATTGACACTTAATAAGTGTCCCTTATCCCGAGAGGTCCTGTATGGTGTCACAGCAGCAGCTTCAGCACCTCTCTGAGGGCCCAGCATGGCCTCAAGCTCAACAGGAGCATGGTGGTTCCTTTCTGAACCAATACATCAGTCAGGTTGGCTTTTTTCCTGGGAAAAGGCCTGTGTTTTACTTCAGGGTGCTTCTTGGCAATGGGATGGGTCTTACTGCAGACCACAACATCACGAGGAAACATCCCTTCCTGCTCTGACCATGTGCAGCGCCTCAGCCCAGGGACACTGCTGGGGTTGGGGAGGGTCCCAAGTCTGGCTGTGGCTCCTGGTCTGCCAGGCTAGTGTGCCCTGGGACAGAGCAGAATCCCATGGGGTGCTTGGAGACCTGTTGGTGGGAGTTTTGTCCTGGATGGAGCAACTCCCTGGGTGATAAGGTGCTACATATGAGCACCGTGTGTACCCTTGGGGCCGTGGGGAGAGTAGAGAGAGGAGATTGGGGTGCTGGGTGCCAGCCAACCCAGTTATGTCCCAAAGGGCCACTTTTTCAGCAGGCCAGGCAGCTTGGGACCCAGGATCACCCAGAAGCCTTGTGCAGAGCCACACAGGGCAGGCATGTGGGGTGGGCACCCTGGGGTCACAGGGCTGTCATTGCGTGGGGTGGTGTGGCAGAGCCCAGTGCCTGTCAGTCAGTGTCTGCAAACCAATCCCCAAATGAGGAAGCATCTTGTGTCTGCAGCGGGTGCTGGACTGCGGCGTGAGGCAGATGGAGAAGTCCTGACGGCAAAGGCAAGGGAGCAGTCCGGCCCTGTGCCCTGCTGGCACCGTGCTCCAGGTAGGATTGGTGCTGGGCACTGGGGCTGGACTGTCCATCCCATGGGGTGGCAATGCCCTGCTGCACTCCAGGGCTCTCCCCAAAGCCTGGGACAAGTGCTGGAGGGTCTTTGGCTTGGGATAGTCCAATCACATTGGAGAGGATCCCCAAGTTTGAGCAGGATACCAAAGGTGTGGTTTGCTGACCACGCAGGCTCTTCTGCCTTGAGCAGGCTGTGCCCTGGCCATGCTGCACTGCCTGGAGCAAAACAGGGCAATACAAGAGTGAGGAGGAGCATCAGCAAGAGCTATGGGGTGAGGAAGGGGCGGGAGAAAGGGAGGACAAGGCTCCCAGGGACTGCCAGCCACCTTCCATTCCTGTAGCACAGTGAAAGACACAAGAGGGTCTGACAGGCTGGGTACCACAAATTCCTGTAAGTACCTGCAGAGCTTCAGTGCTGGTGGCAGGGACATCCTGGAGTGGGCATGGCTGAGGTGGGGGCAATGTGGGGATGGACTGCACCAGGAAAGCCAAGCTCCTGCCTGGCAGCATTGCAGCACACACAAAGTGCTGGCCTGTGTAGGGGCAGGGCAGGCCCTGACATGCTGTCAGGAATTCACCATGGCTGTGGCAGGGGTAAGGGGCAGTCTGAGAGATAACTGGGACATCTCAGCAGTGTCTCTCTTCTGTCTCACATCACTGATCTCCTCAGATGGCAGCACATGGCATGCTGGAATCATCACTGTGCTCAGTCCAGTGGCATCCTACAGTGCTGGCATGTTTGCTCCTCTGGTGTAGATTCAGCAGGGTCTCAGGCCTTTCTGGGTCCCAGCCAGGGCACCCCACGTGCTGGAGCCAAGACCACAGATGGTGCCCTGAGCATGGGTGTGCACACCAGGCAGGCACTAGCAGCAGGGCTAGCACTGCCAGTGCCAGCCAAGGGCTGGAGAGCACAGATGGGTTCTTCCCAGAAGAGATGCAAGTGCTTGTCCCCAATGGCTGCTCAGACACTGCACCTCTGCCAGGGGCTTCCAGGCAGCAAACCCAATGAACCCTCCTGCTCCATCCTACAGGGAAGCATCCAGCAGTGCCATCCATATCCCGCAGTCATCCTCTCCATGAAAACCCCTCCCTGTGGCGATGCCAGAACCAGCATTGACACAGGCACTGAGCCAAGGCATTCATGGGGCTGATGTGCCTAGGGAGACAGCTGCCAAAAGTATGGGGCCGGCCCTTTGTGCTGTGGTGTCTGGGCCTGCGGAAAGACCAGGGTTGTGGGAAGGAGAGAGGAAGGGAGGGGGAGTCACGGCAGGGTCACGCGGCTTGGCTTCAGGAAGGCCATGGGATGTGGTTAGCCGCAGGCTGCACGCACAGCAGCGCTGGAGCGAGCAGCACAGAACTTGCCACCACTCCAGGGGACCATCCCCATGGCTTGGGAATGCCATGACTGATTGTCCATCCCCTCTGCTGTGGCTGCCCCCCAGCCAGGCTGTCACAATCCCTGCCACAGCCTGGGGCTGATAAAGCAACACACACCCCAGGAACAGCTCTGGGGCTGGGGCACATGGAACTCAGCTGGGTGTCAGGGACTGAGTCCCCACAGTTGGGTGGCATTCCAGGTGGGTTCTCCTGTCCCTATGCATGTGACAATGCTGGCTCTAGATAAAAATGTGCTGGATCTGCCCTGGCCCCAAAAAGTGCAGAGTGCCAGTAACAGTGCATGGTTCCACCCCTCATGTCCCAGTGTGACCCCCTCCTCTCCGGGCAGTCCGCTTATGCCAGTCACTGTGTCTCCACTTGGCTCTGCAGAAATCTTCACCAGCCACCGGGCACCCCCATCTCAGATACAACTGGGCTACCAGGATTCATCTTGCTTCTCACCCATGGCTGAGCCCCTGTTCAGCAGTGGGGGGTCCCTGATGGGTGCTCGGGGTCTGCCTGTGAGCCCTGAGGCCCCACTCCTACCTGGCAACCCTCTCCAGGTGAGTGGGATCCCAGCCTGCAGCCTGTGGCTTACTGGTGGTGTACCAGTCACCTGCCTGACCCTGCCATGTCTTCTGCAGCCCAGTGGTGCCTCTCAGCTCAGCTTCCACAGCACCTTCCCGGGCTCTGAGCTGACCCTGGCCCCTCTGCCCCCCGATCCCCCCGACGTGGCACCCAGCAGCCTGAGCCCCCAGCTCCGACACAAGCCCACACTGCAGTACGACTTCCCTGGCAAGTGTCTCAGCCTGGAGCCACCAACACCCCACTATGTCCCCCCCATCCCATCGCCCCGGGCACCACTGCTGAGTCTGGAACCCCCCTTCTCCCCTGCCTCGGCCCCCCACTTTAAGTTCCCCTACAGCAGTTCACCTGACCCCTCTCTTGTCACCCACCCTGCATCCCCTCTCTCGAGCCCTTGCTTCACCCCCTACGTCCCAGGGCTGGGCTATGCCACAGGCATGGGGCCTCAGGGGTACCCCAGCCCTGCTACCTCCCAGCTCCTCCCCCCCACCCTGCTGGACAACCCCAGGTTTGCCCCCCGCAAGGGGCTGCCCCAGGGTGGGGGTGGGCGACCCAAGGCAAAACCCAGTGGCACCAAGGCAAGGAGGCTGCAAGGACACGCCCTGTCCCACCTGCCCGCGCCCAACCCCTGCCCGAGCCAGCTCCTGACTACAGGTAACAGGGTTGGGGGGCTGTTGGGGGACACAAGGGTGAGGTGGGGGGCATGCTGTTGTGGGGATGAGAGTGGGGACCCTATTTCTTCCTGGGGTTAGGACGCAGGGAATATTGGCCAGGGCACGTGGGTGTCCCCATAGTGGGGTAGTTCCAAATCCAGGGGTGAAGCCATGCCTGAGGGATTGCCCTGGCTTCAGTGGCCTCAGAGGGAGATGTGGCCCAGCCCCAGGACTTGGCTACGGGCACTGCTGGGAAGTTCCTGTGTCCCCAGTCTGGTCTCTATGGCCCTGTTAGTACTTAGGGCTGGGGCTCCCTGCCTGCACGAGGCTCCGGAGAACATCCCTTTTGCGAAGAGAACAGGCTCCTCCTCCAGAGGTGCATCCCTGTTCTGTGGGGCAATCCAGCAGGGGAGGGGCTGCAGCAGTTTTGGTGCAGGGTGGGGCTGGCTTTCTCCTGGCTCAAGGAAGGTCACCCCAGCCCCAACAGCCCCAGGCAGCAGTGCCCATCTGCTCCCTGCTCCCTCAGCCAAGCAGGACCTGGTGCTGGATATCCCTCGCCCGATGGGTGCAGGACTCATGCCCACAGCCCCTGTCTCCCTGGTAAGCACTCAACAGCCCGCTGGATTGGGAATTGCCTTCTCCTGGCTGATGGGGAGGGGCAGAGATGGGGTCTGGAGGTCACACTTTGCTATGGGCTGGACAGAAATGGAGGGAAGGAGGGGCCACGTCTCTGGGTGGCTGGGGATGGCAGGAGTTGCCTGTGTTTCTTCTCCTGCAAAAAAAGCCAGAGCAGAGGTGAGAGACATCCTGCTTGCAGGATCCCTTTCCTGGGGTGCTTGCAAGATGGTGGCATGGGGCTCTGCATCCCCTTTCCCCATACTCTTGTGGGTTGTTTTGGCTGCCAGTGCCTGGGCAATGGCCAATCTGGTGTGTGTGGGGTGCTGATCCCCCAACTCCCCTTCCCTCTGCCTTTTCCCAGCAGCAGAGCACTGTCCCCAAAGTCCCTGCCACCTTCCTCTCCAGAATGGCCCAGATGAGCCCAGGACTGGCTCCTGGCTCCAGTCCTTCCCAAGTGCTGCTGCACACAGAGGGCATGCAGCCGGACCCCCTGCAAGTCCCTAAGGCAGAGCAGCTGTCCCCCACCTCAGCTTGTGGTGAGTCTGGAGCACCCCACTGAGCTCCATAGGGCACTGGGGTTCCTGCAGAGAGCTTGAACCAAACACTGTGGGAATTTTCATTTTGGCTTCAATACCGGCTTCAATTCCACTTATCCAGCTGAGCATGGAGAGTTCCTTCTGAGCCCCTTCACCTGCCTCTTTCTCCAGCAACAAAAGCAGAAATAGGGAAAGACAAAAATGGAGCAAAATGTCGGACTGTGGTTTTCAAACCCCAGAGCTTGGTTTTGGAGCAGGAAGCATCCGCTTTCACCCACAGTAACCAGCGTGGCTGCTGGAAACCAGCCTCTGGTGTTGTTCCCAGTTCAGTTTGGTGCTGCACACTATAACCTTGCTACCCTTGCAACTCTTTCTATGCAATTTCCACTCCAATAAATGCTGGGAATTTAAAATGTCAAATCCCAGATGTTCCCATTTCTGAGCAGCTGTAAAATGAGTGGACTTGGGATAATGTGTGCTTGGAGGCTGAAGTGGAGGAACCCCACCAACTGAGTGGGGTGGCTTGTCCTGGGGTGGGGGCAATACTGTGGGATGCCCCTCTCTGCCCATCCCAGGTGCTGAGACACCACCTTGTCATGAGTGCTGTTGCTATCCCTCTCTTCATAGCAGCACCTTTCTTTTTTCAGGCAGTGACGGGCCCAAGCCCAGCCAGGCTTCCCCAGGACCCACCGCAAGGCTGGGCACTAGCATCTCCTCGCACCAGACCATGTCCCGTCCAGGAAGGCCTGAGTCCAGCAAGGTATGGCAGAACCTGCCAACTTCATATGCACCCCCCTTTCCTCCTCCCCCCGTTCACCCTCACTTCAAGCTTTGGGCCAGTCCCCAGTGAGGCTGGTGACCCATGGCTGTCCCCACTGCTGGGAGGTGCCTAACGGCGCTGACCTGCAGCTGGAGAGCCGCCGCATCACGCACATCTCCGCTGAGCAGAAGAGACGCTTCAACATCAAGCTTGGCTTCACCACACTGCACAGCTTGGTGAGCACACTGAGTGCTCAGCCCAGCATCAAGGTGAGCACCCCGGGCCAGCCCTGGGCATGCAGGGACATGGCACATCACCCAGAGATGCTGCATCCCTAGCGTGACCCACAGCACAGAGCTCCTCTCCTGCACTCCAGCCTGTGGTGCAGGAGGCTGGAGCACACAGCAGGCACACAGTGCAGCTGTGTGAGGGTTATCTGGGCCCCCTTCCCCTCTCACCCCATGGCCCCCAGGTCAGCAAGGCCACCACCTTGCAGAAGACAGCTGAGTACATCTGCAAGCTGCAGCAGGAGCGGGCAGCCCTGCAGGATGAAGCACTGCGTCTGCGGGAGCAGATCGAGGAGCTCAATGGCTCCATCAAGTAAGGGGGCTGAGGCTGGGGGAGATGGAGGAGAGCACTGCCTGCTTTGGAGTAGCCAGGCAAGGCAAGTAGCAGTGCCAGGACAGCAGTAGGACGTGGCAGGTCTCTCTGGAGCACCTCCCAGCTAACTGTCCCTCTTCAAACCCTTTCTGTGGGAAGGCTGATGCTCAAGAGGCAGGACAGAGTAGGGCCAGGTCCCACACCTGCCCTGGGAGTGGGACACTGGCTGGCAACTCCTCCTGAGCTTCTGTGGCTCCCAGTCTCCCGAACATGGCCCCACAATACTGGTTGTGCCTCACAGTCTGTGCCAGGAGCAGCTGCCGGCCACAGGGGTGCCCATCACACGCCAGCGCTTTGACAACATGCGCAGAATGTTTGATGAGTACGTTTGCTCCTCCACGCTGCAGAACTGGAAGTTCTGGATCGTATCCTTTGGAGTCAGTGCCTGCTGCTCCCTCTCACCCTCCACAAGACACCAGGTGGTCTGGTTCGTCTGCTGTTACTGGGTCTTTGGGGTCCCTCAAGCTCGGGAGGCTTTGGTGACCACAGGGAGATGTTTCCCAGCCAAAGTCACATGGTGGGAACATGCTGATGTTCTGTGGTCAGGAGGGATATTCTGATCCAAGGGGTCAAAACCAGTTGGATAAATGGTCCTCAGAAAGAACAGAAGTGGAGCTAAACTCATAGAGGGAATTGCTTTTGATAACATGGGAACTGGCTCTGAGAGGCAGCAGCCATGGATTAAGAAAGATCCAGACACAAAACTGGGGACATGATTGCTTGGTCTTGGTGGTTGCAGGGCATGCCCTCGAAACACAGGGATGGAGAGGACGAAGGGCCAAGGAACCTATGGGCAAAGGCCTGGATCTGCTTCTCTGTGAGCATGGATTAGACATACTGGGACTCACTGGCAGAGTCTGTGAGGTCTGTGAAATCCCAAGTGCCAGTGATAAAAGGCACTGCTGCCCATGGTCCCATCCAGCGCAGGATATCTGGACAAGGCAGAGGTGACTTCTGATGCAGAGCTGGGGAGCTCCTTCCTCAGAACATGGGGTATCATAGAGCTAACATAGGCTCCAGGACATGCTTGTGATGGAGGTATCTCTGTGGATATCTGCCTGCACAAAATCACCAGGCTGGTCCCTGCAGGCTGGAAGCAACAGGGGAGTTTATGGGACACACTGGTGTCCTGCCTTGCCCCTGAGCACTTTGCTAGCTGGTTCCCTGAGGTGCTGTGGAGGACATGCCTTGTGTCTCAGCAACCTTTTCTGGGAGCCCCAGCCATGCAGAGTTTTGCATCTCTTCCTACCTACCTATCACTGCCTACCCAGGTGACACTCATGCCATCACCTCAGCAGCTTGGGCTAGTGCCAGGTGTGGGAGTGCTGGGACGGCACTCAGCAGGTCTGCTCCATGTCCAGACAAGAAAGTTTGTCCTGCTGTCATAGGAGGGTGATGCCCACACCTGGGAGGAGTGAGACCATTGTCATAGGAAAGCTGGTCTTTGACTCCTCTGATCATACCAGTTCAGTATCATCATCCGGCCACTCTTCGAGTCTTTCAATGACATGGTGTCCACAGCCAGCATGGAGAGCCTCACCCAAACATCCCTCGCCTGGCTGGACCAGCACTGTTCTCTCCCAGCGCTTCGGCCAAGTAGGTGGCACTGTGCCTGACTGTGGCACCCTGAGCAGGTTGTGTTGGCATGCACTGAGGGAAAAGCAGAGGGGAAAAGGACAGGGGTGTCCCGGGGGATGGCAGGGGATATGTGGGATGTCATGGAGATCAGTGATTTGCCCAGCTCCCGTCATACCCACGCCCCAGCTGAGCCGGAAGTACCCTGGCCCCGCGTGCTGGCAGGGCAGGTTCAGCCCTCCCGAAAGCCGCTCAGTGTGGGTTTCCCTTCGTGTCTGCTGGGGCTGCGGGAACGACCAGTCCCACCGTTCTGGGGGCTCGAGCAGGGCCGGGCAGCCCCGTCTTCCCCAGGATGGGTCCGCCATCCAGCTCCCTTGTCCCCTGTCCCCGCAGCCGTCCTGAGCTCCCTGCGGCAGCTGAGCATCTCCACCTCCATCCTGAGCGACCCGGCCCGTGTCCCCGAGCAGGCGGCGCGGGCAGTGGCGGCGCTGGGACGCCCCGGCGCCTCCTCCACCTGACTGCTCCGGGGGTTCCGGGATGTCCCACGGGTACCGGCGTGGGGAGCCGGTACTGCACGAGGGCTGTCGCGCCCTGTCCTCCTACAATAAAGGACTTGCTGTGCTACGGACCCTGCATGGCTCTTCAGCCCCGAGGCCGATTTGGGCACGGCTGGGAAGGGCGGAGGGAGACCGGGACTTGATGAGGGGGTGACACCGGAAGGGGTGAAAACCGGGAGTGGGGCCAGAGGATGGGCAGGATGAGAGGAACCGAGGTTGCGGGCAAGTGAAAGAGAAAAGGCTGGGGGGCGGTTCGGGGCTGGGGGTGAAGGGCAGTGCGGGTCGGGGTGGTGGGGGCAGGGGGCGGAGTTAAGGTAACAGCTGGCGGTGGTTTGGGGGAGCAGGAACTGGAGGGGGGCTGGGGAGCATGAGGGCAGGGAGCGGAGTGGAGGGGACGTAGAAGCTGGGGGTGGGATGAGAGGAATCCGGGCTATGTGAAAGGCACGGGCTGGGGTGGTCAGGTGCTGGGGGGATGTGTTAAAAGAGGGTCTGTGGGGTTGACGGGGCTTTGTGGGAGGCAGGGGCTGAGAAGCAGGGGCTAGGAGGGAGTCGGGGGTGTTCGTGGCTGAAGGGGAAACGGCCGGGGGTGCAGTGCCACCGCCAGGGGCCGCCCTGTGCGGATCACTGGGGCCGCGTATGCGCACACGGAAATCCCCCCCTCCTGCTACCAGTAGCTGACGCGGCGGCGGGAAAATGGAGGTATGGGCGGCGCTGAGTGGGTCGGGGCTGCCGGGCGCCCTCATCGTCCTCATCCTCGTCGTGTTGCTGGCGGTCGTGCTGCACCGCTCCGCTCCGTGGGAGACCCCTAATGCCTCGCAGGACGGTGAGTACCGTGCGGACAATGGGGCACTGGGCAGCACGGAGCGTAGCTGAACCGGACCCACCGACCCCTCCGCTCCCGCAGGACCGCGGGCGAACGGGCATGCCAGGCCGGAGGAGCCGCGCAAGGCAAAGCCAGCGGCGAGGGCTCGCAGGGAGAAGCCGCAGCAGCACAGCTTCGCACACCAGCTGCTGGTCGCTGCCCTCAAGGTACCGCGTGTGCCCGGGGCCGGTGCCTCCCTGTTGCTGATGCCAGTGTCCTACTCGGTGCTGGTGTCCCTCTTGATGCTGGCGTCCCGCTTGTGCCGGTGTCTCCCTTCCCCCCGGGTGCTGGTATCCCACTGCGCCGTCCCTCCCTTCCCTCCCCACCCGCATCCTCCGTGACCATTCTGTCTGCAGGGCCACAGCAGCCCGGTTACCTGCTTGGACTTCAGCAGCAACGGCAAGTACCTGGCGTCATGCTCTGAGGACCGCACGGTGCGGCTGTGGAGCACCCGGGACCTGGCGGGGCGGGAGCACCGCTGCCTGCGCGCCAACGTGGGGCTGGACCACGCTGAGTTCGTTCGCTTCAGCCCTGACTCTCGGTACGGTCGGACCTTGTATTGGCACCGGGATGTCCTGCAGAGCCACCAGTCTCTCAGCCGAGCTGTGGTGGGATCAGTGGTGTTGCTCTGGGATGGGTGGAGGCATCATCTCTCACTGAGTCATCGCGGTATTACTGATTCGTGGCCTTTCCTAAGAGCAGCCGGCACTTATTTGGAGGGGACCTCTGGAGATCATCTAGTTTAGCTCCTGGTGCGTTAATGTGTTTTTCAGGGTAAATATCCCAGTGCTCACCTTGCTGTGCACCCATCGAAGGTGCCTGTTGAGGTCACTGCCAGCTGACTCTGCAGCTGGAATGTGCTGCTGAGTCTCCAGTGGTCAGGGGTGCTCTTGCTGAGTGGGAAATTTGGTGGAAAAGTGTGTTTTGGCTTTTTGAAGTGGTCTCTTTTAGAAGGAGAGGAAGGGATCTTGTTTCCTGGTATGGATAATAAATTCCATTTTTTTTTCACTCAGTGTTGCAGTTGAGCCACCACAGGGAGAGAACCTGGTGCTCTTGTAAATATTTTTACCTGCCAGCATATCCTTCTTCCCAGGTGCCCCTGAGTGACCTGGGCTGAGCTGGGGCTCAGAGTCTGTCCCTCCACAGGGCCTTCATTGTCTGGCTGGCAAATGCTGAGACTATTCGTGTCTACAAGATGACCAAGAAGGATGATGGCAGCTTCACCTTCAGTGCAACTTCTGGGGACTTCCCAAAGAAGCACAAGGCTCCTGTCATTAACATAGGGATTGCAGAGACAGGTATGGAAATGAGGTGCTCACCTCTTCAGCTTTGAATTCCTTGTGAAGCTACTGGATTCAAGGTGTTGGAGTTTTTGGCATTCTCAGGACTGTGTACAGCACCAGTACTGAACTCTGTAGTCTCTTAGTTTTTTTTTACTTAATTTGCTATTGACTGAACCAAAAGGTGTTGTTTTCACACCAATTATGTCCCTGTAACCAGCTCCCCGATATGCACAGTCTCTTAATTTACATTTTCAGGGATGCTGTTGCAAAGAGGTCTGGTCTCAATATTGAGAGGATCGCTGTTCTCTGGGCCGCCAGTCTCTCTTTAACCAGTCATAAATCTTTCTAGTGAGTTCATATGGTCTATCTTGAACTTCTGGGATCATCTAGAACAGAGGTGGGGTTGGTGGGTGGAAATTACATTTTAGTGGTAAGGACTTGAATTAATGCATCAGGTATGTGCCAGTGGCAGTTGGAAGCAGGTGGATGGGAGTTCACCTCTGTAATAGGAGAGCAGGGAAAATGTTAACTGAGACTGGAGCTGTGAAAGGGAAAACTTAAACCTGCAACAAGTAGCTGGAAGGTAAACACGCAACTCCCTGCCTGGGCTGAGGTGGCAGAGGGGAAGTGGGAACAAGCAGGAGTCCAGCATAGGCACAACCAGCAATCATGGATCATGGTGGTGTGATTGGGATTCAGTTGCCTGCCTGCAATCCACAGCTTGAAAGGTGCTTATCCTCAAGCTGATTTTGGGCATGCAGATCAGGTGGAGTGTGCCTTTCTCCTGTTTGTGGCACAACCCAGTGGGGTTCCTAGCTCTGCTTGTGAGGCTCAGGGTCATGAGTAGAGGGCATACATGGGCTCAGTGCCTGCTGCTTGCTCAGGAGCCAGAAGAGTACTGAGGCATAACCAGGAGCTGAGTCTTCTGATACTGCTCTTTACTCTATCCTAGGAGACTTATACTCCTTGGATTTTGTTGCTGCTGCTTGTTTTCTCCAGCTACAGGGAGAGGTTGTCCTGGGGGGTTCATTGAGTCTGTGGCAGCACTAGGTCTGGGAGCTCCCCTGATCTTTGCCTTTTTTTTCCCCAGGGAAGTTCATCATGACAGCTTCCAGTGACACCACCATCCTGATCTGGAGCCCAAAGGGAGAAGTCCTAGCCAGCATTAACACCAACCAGATGAACAATGCCTATGCCACAGTGTCACCCTGTGGGAGGTGAGTGACAGGCAGGATTCCAGGCTGCTTCTTTGCCCAGAATAGCATTAGTTCAGACCATCAGCAATTAGTTGTTATTGTAATGCAATTTTCTGAGGCTTCCACAGTATAAAAAAGTATTTTGGCCCTCTGGGAGATGGAGCTGATGTGGGCTCAGGCACTTGTGTGTTGCCATTCTGCCTCAGCACTGCTGTTCTGGTAACCTGAGAACAGCTTTGGCCTCAGGTAGCAGAGGTGGGACAAAGCAAATGGCTTATGCAAAGAAAACAGCATTTTGAACTTGTCTGTGACCTCTTAAAGGTTAATTAGAAAAGTAAAGGTTTTATTTCTGGGAGATCTGTTTATCAGGAAAATCACTTGCCGCTGTAGGTTGATTTGTCTTGTTCCTGGTGTGAGGAGTTTGGGGCTCAAAAGCATTTAACTCTTTAACTTTGATGCAGAATTTCTCATTCCTGAGGTGTTTTGGTGCGTTTCTTTAGTGTTCAGGGAAGGGCAGGTTTCAGGGAAAAGTGGAAACTCAGATGACCAGACTTGAATGCAGGGGTCAGGACACGTTTGCAGACCTCTGGCCCTACCTTGTTCAGGTCCTCTGTAAGAGGCAACCTGTGTCTCTGCTTGTTCATTCATGCAGGTTTGTGGCATCCTGTGGCTTTACCCCTGATGTGAAGGTGTGGGAGGTGTGTTTTAGCAAGAATGGAGACTTCAAGGAGGTGACCAGGGCTTTTGAGTTGAAAGGCCACACTGCTGGTGTGCAATCCTTTTCCTTCTCCAACGACTCAAGGAGGTATGTGTGTGTTACCTGCTCTGAGTTACCCTCAGGACATGTAAACTCATCTCTTCCAGGGTTAACTAGCTGCACCACTGAGCTGTGGGGGTAAACACTGCCCTGGGGAGCCAAATCTGGCTCCTGTGTATTCCCTGCTCATAGGAATCTACATGGTTTAATAAGACCAAGTGCTGATGCTGCACCTGGAACAGGGCAACCCCCAGTATCAATCCAGGCTGAGGATGAACAGATTGAGAGCAGCCTAGGAGTGCTGGTGGGTGAGAGCTGGACATGACCCAGCCCAGAAACTCCCCTGGGTTGATCCCACAGTGTGGGTAACAAGGGAGAGGAGAATTCTTCCCCTCTGCCCAACTCAAGTGAGACCCCCACCTGCAGAGCTGCCTCCAGCTCTGGGGTCCCAGTACAGGAAGGACATGGAACTGCTGCAGTGAGTCTAGAGGAGGCACCAAGGTGATCAGAGGGATGGAGCATGTGAAGAAAGGCTGAGAGAATTGGAATTGCACAGCGTGGAAAAGAGAAGGCTTCAGGTTATGTAATTGTGGCTTTCCAGGACCTGAAGGGAACTGACAGGAAAGATGGAAGAGACTATTTACAAGAGCCTCGAGTCACAAGATTACGGGAATGGTTTCAGGCTGACAGAGGGTGGGTTAGATGGGATATTAGGAAGAAAACTTTGGTTTGTGAGGGTGGTGAGGCCCTGGCACAGATTGCCCAGAGAAGATGTGGTTGCCCAATCCCTGGAAGTGTTCAAGGCTGTATTAGAAGGGGCTTGGAGCAGCCTGATCTAGTTGTAGGCTTTTTTACTTTGGAAAGAGAGCACAGACTGTATGTGTGTACAGATTCGCCCTTCCCAAGAGATATCTCTCCACAGAGGATTCCTGGTTCATGGGCAGGGCAGGGTAAGAGGTGCTGCCCTTTTTTCATGCACTCACCATGTTCTCTCTTGGCTGCAGGATGGCAACTGTGTCAAAGGACGGTACCTGGAAGTTCTGGGGCACAGATGTGGAGTACAAGAAGCAGCAGGACCCATACCTGCTTCTGACAGGGCAGTGTGCAGTGCCAGAGCCATGCCGCATTGCCCTGTCCCCTGATGGCCGCACGGTCGCTATGGCGGGCAGCACAGACATTGTGGTGTGCAACACACGGCGCGGCGAGGAGGAGGAGCGTTTTCTTGGCGTGCACAGCCACCGTATCACCGACCTCGCCTTTGACACCACTGGCCGCTATGTCGTGTCCTGTGGGGACCGCGCTATCCGTGTCTTCCACAACACTGCTGGGCACCGCGCCGTGGTGGAGGAGATGGAGGCCATGCTGAAAAAAACTGGGAACAAAGCCACGCGGGAGAGGCTGGAGCAGCAGATCTCCAGCGCTCTCAAAGCATTGGCTGCTATCTATGGCAAGAAGCACTGAGCTACCCATACAGCAGGAGGCAGCTGCGCTCTGCCTTTGGGGTTGTCTAATTTTAGTAACTGTGAACAGCAGTAATAAAAGAGTGCCTCGGGTCCTTCCTTTTGTGCTCTGTGATGGGTGGGACAGGGCTTGGGACAGTGGGGTCTCTGATTGTCACACTCTTGTGTTGTTTTCCTCCACGGGCATGGATCATCAGTGTCCCATGGAAGTGATTGCTAAGGCAATGCCTACGAGTTTTCCTGAGCTTAGAAACGGGAGTGTGTGGATTTGGGGTACGTTTATTGGTTGTTGGTTTTTTTGGTTTTTTTCCCCCCAGGGGAGCTGCCAAAGCTCAATCTTTGATGCTAAACGGTGGGGATTCTGCTGCAGGGGACGGCGCAGTGCTGTAACGGTGTAGCGGACTTCGGGTGGTCGCATGGCCCAGGCCCGGGATCTTGGTGATCTCACGGTAGCGCGGAGCAGGACTTGCCCCAAAGGAAGATGGCGGCGCATTGTCGCTTTGCCTGAACGTCGTTTCCGTGCCCACTGTGGGGCGTGTACGTCTGCGCAGGCGCAGCAGCCGGGGCGTGTCGGGCGTGGTGACGCAGGACGCGCAGCGCGCGGGCGGGCCGCGCAGTGCGCATGCGCGGGGGCGGGTGCGGTGGCGGGTGCAGCGGGGCCGGTGCTGCGGGGCTGCGCGCGCCATGTCGGGGCGCTCGGTGCGGGCCGAGACCCGCAGCCGCGCCAAGGATGACATCAAGAAGGTGATGGCAGCCATCGAGCGCGTCCGCAGATGGTGAGGGCGGGTCCGGGGGCGGTGGCCAATGGTAGTGGGACGGGGACGGAAGCGCTCTTGATGGGCGGTTGGTCCAGCCAATCACAGTGTGGGGGGCGGTGAAAATGCTGCGGGGTGCTGAACTGATGCTCCTTTGGGCCAACCGGAGCGTGGCGGGGTGGTGGGGTTTCTTGCCGTGGTGCCCCAGGCCCGGTCCGGCCCGGCCCGTCAGCGTTGTGTCCTGCAGGGAAAAGAAGTGGGTGACGGTGGGCGACACGTCCCTGCGGATATTCAAGTGGGTGCCAGTGGCGGACAGTAAGGAGGTGGGTACCGTGCGTGGAGACGAGCCCGGAGTCACCGCCCACAGCCAGCCTAAACAACCCCGCTTAAGCTGCGCTCTGAGCCTTCCCCTGCCCTACCGACCACCGAAGCCCCCTGAGCTACGTCCGAACCCCCAGTTCTGCCGAACGTCACAAAACCCCTGAGCCCTCCCGAGCCAGCACCCGAGCCCCCGCTGAGCCTTCCCAGCCTTGCTGAGTACCCTTGAGGCACCACCGAGTTTCTCCTGCCCTATCGGGATCTCCTGAGACCCCCCCCAAACCCCTGATTCCTCCCTAAGCTAACCCCCGAACTCACCCAAACCCCACTGAGTCCCTTCTGAAGCTCCATGAGCCCCTATCAAGCCTTCTTGGGCCCCCTTACCCAGTTCCAACAAGCCCCTTCAACCGACCTGAGCCCCTCCGAACTATCAAGCTCCTGTCGAGCCCCTTGAGCCCCCTCCTGCTTCCCCTAAGACTCTCTGCCTGACTCCTCCAAGGACTGACTTTACTCGGTGTCAGCTACTCCTCTCTTTCCTGATTCCCAGTCCCTTCATAGATGGAGTTTTGCCTCTCACTTAGGAATGTGCCCCCAAAGCCAAGGGAAAAGACCAGTTTGAGCATATCCCTCTGGAATTCTGGAGACAGAAAGGGGAATGGCTCCTCTGGAGTAGCATGTGTTTCTCTGACACTGTGTTTGCACTTTTCTTTCTCTCCTCAAGAAAGAGAAATCCAAATCAAGTAGCAGCACAGCCCGAGAACCCAATGGATTCCCAGCTGACACCTCTGCCAACTCCTCCCTCCTTCTGGAGTTCCAAGGTGGGTCTAGCTGAGCTCCTTTCAACATGGAGAAAGACTCCAAGACTGTACAGCAGCTGGTACATTGCTGGTTCTGTGTGCTGCCTGGATGGGGAAGAGCAGTGCACTGGCGTGAAGAGCTATGGAGTTGAGCTGTGGAATTGGGCCGATCCACTTCTGGATTGTCCCTGTCCAAACTGTCCATGTTTGCTGTCAGAGAGTCTTAAAGGGCTGTTTCCAGTATCTTCTGTGGGAAGCTTCACAGCTAACTGGAGGAGTGGGGTTTCCTGCTCCCCCCATTCCAGTCTGGGGATAGGCCAGTAGCCACCTGCAGCCAAGAGTGAAGGGGCAGAGGATGTCCCTTGCCTTGCTCTTGGTTTGGGCACTGTGGTACAGCCAGGAGATGCTCTGGCAGCACCAGACTCACTGCTGAAGTAGAGTGTACACATCTGCCCAAGCCCTGCTCTGCTAAGGAAAATCAGGAATATGCTGGCACTGAGATGCAGGAGATGCAGTGGGGTTATGTTGCAGGTCAGCAGTTTGGGAAGGGCTGTGCCAGGCCTGCCTCCTCATTGGGAGACAGGTACTGAGCATTAATCCATGTGTTGCTTCACAGAGAAGGAACAAAACCCTGGTACATGGCAGGAGATTCCTGCCCTCGGATGCCCAGGGCCCTCCCAAGCTGAAGATGTGGGATTTGGCAGTTGTCATTCTCATTCCCAGGGCAGGAGCATTCTCTTTCCCTTGGCCACTTGTGTATATGATTCCCACTGTGTTCTGGAGGACAGTCCTGTGCCTGACAGCCCTTGGGCTGAGGGGGAGCAGTGAATCCCCTGACTGAATCTCTGACTGTGCTCTGCCTCCCCAGCTTTCAGTGCTGCCCTGGGCTGCCTGTGCCCCTGGGTCAAGGTGCTCTTCTTCACCAGGTGCTGTCTCTGCAGATGAGAACAGCAACCAGAGCTCCCTGTCTGATGTGTACCAGCTCAAGGTGGACAGCAGCCCCAACTCCAGCCCCAGTCCTCAGCAGAGCGAGTCCATGAGTCCTGCCCACACGTCTGACTTTCGCACGGACGACTCACAGCCTCCCACCCTGGGGCAGGAGACCCTGGAAGGTAGGTGCTGGACTGGGAAGGGAGGAGGCAGATGGCTGGGCTCAGGGAAGGCCCCTTCAGGGCTATTGGTGGTCCAGTGGGTGGCCTTGGCACTGCTGCAAGCTGACAGGGCACTGGGGGCTTCTTTTCTACGTGTTCTGTCATGGCTTAGCACCGAGCTGGGTGCTGGGCTTGCATTTTTGTTGACCCACCTGTTCTCCCCAGAGCCCTCCCTGCCTTCCTCAGAAGTGGCAGATGAGCCTCCCACTCTGACAAAAGAAGAGCCGGTCCCCCTTGAGACTCAGGTAAGGGAAGGGGGATTGAGTGCACACTTCTAAGTGTGCGTGGATCCAGATTGGCCCTTTGACCCTTGTTGCTGCTTCTTGTAGTGGAAGCATTTTGCTGGATGGAGTTGCTCTGCAGTCCCAGAGTGCCCCCCTGGGAACTCCCAGAACCTTCTGATTTACTGAGCTTTGTTCTTTATACCCTGCTTCAGATCAAGTGTTGAAGTATGAGGGAAGGATATGGGGCTGTGGGAAAACAACGCTTCTGGCAAGTTCCTGGGCTGGAGTGGGTTTCCATTCCTGGTGCCCTGGGGTCTGTGCATAGGTGACCGCCTGGGGTGTCCCCATGGTGTGACACAGCCTTGTCGAGGTGTACATGGCTCGGTGTCACTGCCTGTGACCTCTGGCTCTTGCAGGTAACTGAAGAGGAGGAGGACTCCGGTGCACCCCCACTGAAGAGATTTTGTGCTGACCAGAACTCTGTGTGCCACACGGCCTTGGAGAGCTAACCTGCCTGGCCTGGCACCTTCGTCAGCCCCTTGCAGAGCCACCTGGCCCCCCCAGGACCAGCGCTTCCTTCCAGCCTGCCCCTTCCCCAGTGTCGGGGCTCCCACCACTCGCATCAAGTTCCCTTCCCTGCCCTGCCCTGCCCTGCCCTGCCCTGCCCTGCCCGACAGATGGGCCTGCTGCCAGTACCTGCAAATTTGTCTCTATTTATTGGCTCCCTCTCTCCCTGCTCCCTGCCCTAGAGCTGGGGGTCTCCACTGGGTGGGCTGCATGGATAGGGGGGTTCTCCATGGGGCTCCCTGCTCTCCATGGTCCCCAGGGCACTGGCAGATGCTGTTTGCCTGCTCTTGGCTCTCCTGCCTACCCTTCTGCTGGGTGCTGGGAACAGGAGAGCCACCTTCCACCTGCTCCGGGTGATGCGTTCACTCGGCTGTGGGAGCAGGTGCTGGGGAGTGTGGGGTGCAGTGAGGGGAGGCCGGCAGGGACCCATTGGGACGCTGTGCAATAAGCTGCTAGTTTAAGCCATTCATACTGGGAGAGAGGGGAGTACTTTCCCCTCCCGGAGGGCAGGTACTGACCGACCTCAGCTCTGCTTCGGAGCACAACTCCAGCCGAGTGGAATTTGCAGTCCCTTGGAAGCCGGCAGAGTATGGGGAGCCACTGCCCTGTACTGCAGGGCCTTGCCCCGGCCTAGGTACCCGTTACCCCGGGATGGGGAAGGAAGTGGCAGGGTGCTGGAGCCCCCGGGAAGCGCTCCCGCCTTGGGGCTCTGCCACCGCCCGATACCCGCTGCCCCCTCCAGCCCCACTATCCCCCCGCTGCCACTGCATGTCCCGCCGAGTCCGTGATCGAGCCTGGTGAAGCTGGAGGCGCGGCTGCGCGTGGAAGTGGAAAGTTATTTTAGCACTGAATAGAATATTTTTAAAATTAAACTGTTTGAAATACAGATGCAGAGCGCGATGTCGGCCGCGCAGGGCGGGGTGGGGAGGGGCGGTGCGGAAAGAGAAGGGTAGGGAAGTTTCTTCTAAACGGGGCCCGGTGCCGGCAGTCAACACCTGCTGCGCACACGGAGCTTGCTCGGAGCCCGGTTCCTGTTGCCCACGTTTTCCTCCCTGCCGTTGGCCGGTGCTGTGCGGAGCAGGCGGCCCCGGGCACAGGCGGCAGTAGCGCCCGGCGGAGCCGGCTCGTGTCGGCGCCTCCGCCCTGCGCAGCGGCTCCGACCACGGCCCCGGCCCCGGGCTCTGCTGGCTCCGCAGCCGTCCCTGCCCACCCAGGGGGCTCTGCCCGCAGCTCCTCGCCGTCAGGGACCGCGGGGGCCCGGAGAAATCCGCCGGGGCTGCGGGAAGCGGGGATGTGCTTCGGACGTGACTTCAGGGCAGTGCCAGAGCGTCCCAGCAGTTCCCCTCATTAACTCGTGGCCTCCGCACCGGCCCGCTCAGACCTGACTACCCTTGCAATAAATTATTTCAATTTTCACTTTTATTTTCCAATCTTTCATTTTCCCCCAAGTTTTCTTGGTCCCAATACTGTGTGTGTGCCCTTCTTTGCATGTCCACTGAAGGGTAGTAGAGCTGGGGAATGGTCTGGAGCACGTTTGATACGGAACGGCTGAGGAACCTGGGGGGCTCAGTCTGGAGACAAGGAGGCTCAAGCCGACCTTCTGGCTCTGCACAACTCCCTGACAGGAAGGTGAGGGATGGGCTCTGCTCCCACAGATCAAGGAGGGGCATGACGGGTAAGTGTCTCAAGCTGTCTTACAGGAGGTTTAGGTCGAACATTGGGGAAAAGTTTTTTCACTGAAAGGGTTGTCCAGCTCTGGCACAGGCTGCCCAGGCCAGTGGTGGAATCACCATCTCTGGAAGGATTTAACAGATGTGTAGATGTGGCACATGGGGAGGGGCATGGGTTAGCGGTGGCCTTGGCAGTGCTATGGGAGTCTCAGAGGACTTTCCTAACCCTAACAATTCTGTGATATTCATGAAAAGTTTTTAATAATGTATCATTTCAGGATCAGGATGGCCAGCCAGGAGAGGCAGCTACTGATTGAACGCAGTCCTGATGTGGAGGTAGTTATTGGCAAAATACTTAGAGGTCCAGAAAGAAGTCTAGAAATCAGAAAACAGAACAAAAGGTCTTTTCCATAGCCATGTGTGCATTGCTGAATTCAGGAGGAGGAATAGTGAGAATGGAGAGTGAGAGCAGGAATTGCATCTTTCGGGAGCATGGCGTTTGTGGAGACATAGAGACAAACCTCAGGGATTGCACTGACAGAAACAAGACCTCTGAATACTTTGCATGGATGTAGCTGCTTTTTGTTACAACATGGAGCTGTGGAGGCCCAGAGCCGGGAGGTGCAGCTACAAAGTTGCACCTCTGCAGCTTGCCACTGTTTTGTTTTATAGGTCCGGCACTTCGGTTTATCCTGTGAATTCCAGAGAAGTTCCTGAATTCCTGAGGAAGAAAAACTGTGCAAAGTGCCACAATGGGAATGAACTGATCCCCAAGAGAGCTGTTGGGGATTGGGTTTTCTTACCTTTTTCTTTCCTTGTTACTTGTGGAATTTTTTCCCATTGAGTTGCTAAGAGGCACTGATGCTGCGTGCTTGAGACATCGGGGAGTGGGGAGGGAGAACTCCTCTGGTTTTTGGGAGTTTCTCTCGGAGGGACAGAGACACTGGACAGGGGCTGACGCAGTTGTGGATCTTTCTGCTCTCGCTCTTTGGCATTGGAGAAGGACGTCCAGGCTGTCGCTTACTGCGGGAGAATTCACCGGCGCCTGAGGGACCTGTCACCATTTGCTCATGTGCCCCAGAAATCCTGAACTTCGCCTCTCCCTGCCCCCCTCAGAGCCGGGCCCTGCTGGCCCAACACCACTGTTTCTTTGCTATTGCTCTGTTTCTCCACACCGTAGCCCACACCTTCCTGCCTTACGGGACATCCTGCAGCTACCGCCATCCACCACCACCCTCTTTGCTCATCCCTGCCGGCTGACGGTAACTGCACGAAAGGGGAAAGTGTCTGCAGCCGAGAGGACTGTTACTGGGTCCCTGGTTCTGTTTGTTTGTGGTTAATGCCATAGTGTGTTGGGTTGATGTGGCCAGAAATGTGTATTCTATCACTATCTGTTAAAACCGGGTGGGGTAGTGATTCCTTATCTCCGTGGCACACAGTATCTGCAAACGGACCATCTTTAAGACAAGATGGGGCAATCACCTTTATCTTTTACACAACCCACCCTCCCTCCAGGAAGGCACCATCTGCTGCTGGCCCAGTAAGTCCCACTGATAAAATTACATCATCCCAATGAGAGATGCTCCAGCCAGGGGGAGGAACCAAGCCTTTCCTACCCGGACAAAAACGGAGCTGTTGGACAGCAAGTTACCTTCCTTCCACTGAATTCCAGAGGAGAAGTCAAACCTTTTCTACATCATCCTTGGACTTTCGGAGGAAGACTGCACCCTTCTAGAGGAGCACTGCTTCAGCTGAACCACACCTGCCACTGCAGGGGACTGTAGCCACTATTTTGATCAGACTGCTACCAACACCCTGACTGACAGGGTGTCAGGTTGTGTTCTGACTCTGTCAGGGTTGGGATTGTTTTTTGTATTACTGTATTTCTATTTTAATCTTCCCAGTGAAGAACTGTTATTCCTAATTCCTATATCTTTGCCTGAAAGCCCCTTAATTTCAAATTTATAATAATTTGGAGGGAGGGGGTTTACATTCTCCATTTCAGAGAGAAGCTTCTGCCTTTATTGGCAGATAACTGTCCTTCAAACCAGGACACATAGTTATTGTTGTTTTGTTTTTTCCTTGCTATACATACTAATAAAGAACTGTTATTCCTATCCTCATATCTTTCCCTGAGAGCCCGTTAATTTCAAAATCATAATAATTGGAGGGAAGGGGTTTGCATTCTCCAACTTAAGGGAGGGCCCTGCCTTTTCTAGCAGACACCTGCCTTTTAAACCACGACAAGAGCTCAGCTGAGTTTTGATGAGGGAGCAAAAGAGACTCCTCTGAACATTCAAGAGCACAACATCCAAGATGCTGTGGCCAGGTTTATAAAAAGAAATGAAGTGCTGATTGGGAAGGTCCTGGGTTTCACAGAGCCAACACATATTGAATTTAAGGAATGCAGTACAAAGACTAGCTTGTAATACATTAGAAAAAATCTTACTAAATATGTCTCTGGCTTTGCAAACACTGAGGGTGGATATTTACTTTTTGGTGTGGATGACAATGTGAAGTCACCAGGACCCAAAGTAACGTGGAGAACGTAGCCTTAGAACAAACTGTGGTTGATGCCATCGGCTCAATGTCTGCCCATCACTTCTGTGGCTCTGAGGCTGGAGTGCAGATCCAGATGCACATCCTGGGTGTTTATGACCAAGCAGGCTGTTCACAGCATTATTCCTGTGCCATGCACATTGAACCATCCTGCTGCCCTGTGTTCGATGGTAACCTTCAATCCTGGATGATGCTGGGCACCAGCAAGAAGGAGAGTGTGGGGGACTGGGACTGGGCACCGATCAAAAGACTGAGCAGGAAATGGATTGAGCTCATGGCAGCTGCAGACTCAGATAAAACCTGCATTTATGTTAGTGTCAACTTCATTTCCATGTTGTGCTGTAAATGTTCAGGAGGAAAGATCAACTTGTTTTCTAGGTGTTCTCAACAAACCTAGAAAGGGCGCTTTGAGCCATACGAAGCCACAGGCACTGGGATGATGGTGCAGTTACTGGCCTGCAATGGCACCCCTATCCCTGAACTTGTTCACCAGGACTTCTTGAGGCATTACCAATCATAGAATCATAGTGGTTTGGTTTGGAACACAACTGCCCAGGAGACCCTGGGTTGCCAGACTTTCCTTCATGTGGAAAAGGGCCATCAATTCATAGTCAGGTGCACTAATCTGAAAATGGGATTCTGCCTCCTAAATTTGCGAATATCAGAGGATTCCTTCCAGATGAAAGCTGCCACACTCTGTCTGGACCTGGACTCCTAGGGGCTGTGTCTCAATTGCTCCTGAGACAGTGGATTGCGGGGCTTTCCTTCCTGTGGAAAAGAGCTAACATTCACAGTCACATTTCTGGGGCTAAAAGTGGGATTCTATCTCTTAAAATTGTGAACGTTGGAGGATTGTTACAAGATGAAAGCTGCCAGGAATCATGGCTCTGGCTCTTTGGGTTCCTAGGAGCTGCCTCTGAACTGCTTCTGAGATAATGAATTGCAGGTAAGGTGTAGTTGTAAGGGGTAATGATTAGGGTAGTAGTTACCGTAGTAAAAAATGGTAACTTTTATTATATTTTATACATTTATATGTGTGTGTGTGTGTGTGTATATATATATATATATATATATATATATATATGTATATGTAATATGAAATTTATTTCCAAATACAGCCCTTTATCTACTGCTTTATATGCAGGATCTTAAGAGTACAAAAAATTCTAAATACAGATATATAAGGTTTAAAAATAAAAATGTACCTTTGGTAATTTAAACAAGAAAGGGCTTGAAAACGGGAGAAAATATTATGGCTCTGTGTATTCAGAGCTTTTTTGTGCGTCACTGTCTGAGATCTTGGTTGGGACTTAAGTTGCTGCTGCCACCTGGTGATAGGCACAAGGTCCTGTGCACATGCTATCTAATGACTCAGTAGTGTCACCTGCAGATTAAAAGCGGTACTGCAACTAAGAAATGGGCACACGGCAGTGCGTTACCGGAGTGTCACTGCGGCGCTCTCCACGCCTGCCGCTGCCTCCTGCCGGCCCTGGCGCACACGCGGTGCCCGGGAGCACCCGGCGCGGGACTCAGCTGCGGCGGAACGGGAGGATGAGGGTTGTAGTGAGCCGAAGGAGGAGCAGGGGTATTGCTGTGTGCCACTGGGCTTTGGCCGCAGGAAGGGCTTGGAACACAAGCCCTGTGAGGAGCCACTGAGGGAGCTGGGGTTGTTTAGGCTGGAGAAGTGAAGACTCAGGGGTGACCTCATCACTCTACAACTACCTGAAAGGTGGTTGTAGTCAGGTGGTCGTTGGTCTCTTTTTCCAACTGACTGGCAACAACTGACAGATCAAGAGGACACATTCTTAAGCTGCGCCAATGGAAACTTAGGGGGGATGTTAGGAAAAAGTTTTTTACTGAAAGAGTGATGAAGTACTGGAATTGTCTGCCCAGGAAGGTGGTGCAGACACCATCCCTGGATGAGTTTAAAAAAAAGATTGTGTCTGGAAAATTAATCCACAAATACCAGAGATTTATGTCCAAAAAGGAGACAGAGGAGTCCTTTTTCTTTATTCGAATAAAGGGAAAGGCCATGGGACATTCCCCTAAGGTCTCTCAAATTTTTGAAGGACGCAGCCTCCCTTTTTATCCTATTTTCCTTGGCTGCATTTCCCTCTCTCTTTCCCCACTGGCTGAGGTACTTGAGAGGTACAGACTTCCCGGAACACCTGATACCTAAGATTCCCCTCTAAAGTATTATCCTCCCTTTAAATTTTTAATTCTTATGGAATTCATGGTTTTTCCCCATTGTGTCTTTCATCTTTCAATATCCAATTTCATTTATCAACAAACCTACAGTTTGTTTGTAAAGGCAAATATCTTTTTCCATTCATCAATCGGTGGAATCCTTCCCATTGTTTCTTTTATCTCTCAGTGCTAGTTTTATCTACCAGCAGACCCACAGGTTGTTTGTAAAGACAGATCCATTACTCCTCTCAGTTGGATGTGGCACTCAGTGCCATGTTTTAGTTGAGGTGGTATTAGGGCATGGGTTGGACTTGATGACCTTCCAACCTAGTGAATCTGTGATTCTGTGATGATAAGGTGCACAAGATGGTAGAGGAGTCAGGAACTGGCATCAGTCCACTCTCAAGATGGCAAGCATGAGAGGAAATCACAGGCCATAACAGTCAAAATGGTGGATCCAGAACAAACTTGTAGTGCTACTCTCAAGATGGTGAGGGTTTAACAGAAACTGCATCATGCTTCACTCAAGATGGCAGTAATGGCCAGAAGTTACTATAGGTACACTCAAGATGGTGGCATGGATATGCAAGTCAAGTCAGGTTTAGGGTTAGTATTTGCAGTTGGCATTGGTTCCCAGAGCTTGCATTGCATGACAGTGGTCTCCTAGATGCCATGAGGCCCTCCTGTGTCGCAGTGGACACTTACATCCATCAGATTCCCTTGTGACACAGTAGCCTCCCAGGTGCCCTTAGGACGTGATGCGCAATATTGGAGCTTTGTTTCTAGTAGGTCTGGAAATGTCCCAGTAGCACCTGCAGCCCATGACGCCCAACTTGGTCAAAGTAGAACCTTGGATCATTGAGATTCCTTTGTGTCACTCTCTGAGGGTCTCTTTAGGTGTGAGACCTCCTCAGAAGGACATGCAGGTGGTTTGGGATTCAGGGTTTTTCTGAGGCCGCTGGCGAAAGATTACTCGAGACGACCTTCTGTGGTTTCAAGGTTGTTTATTGTATCTTATCTATAAAGTGTCCCAGCCAGGCCAACACAGGTCCTCTCTACAAAGCGACCACGACAAAAGTGTGGTCTGGGAGGCAGAACCCTATCCTTTATACTCTAGACTACATCTTCGATATTTACAGTTACTTTCCAATACAGCACAACCTTATTACACTGTCCAGTTTTGTCCCCATCCAATCTGTGGCTGCCAGCATGCCATCCAACATGGATGACATGAAGAAGGAGGAAGAAGCCTAGCACATCCCAAATCCTCCATCTTGACCACATGGCCATAATGTAAACAATCCAAAAACCTACTTATTCTACATTCTAACACTCTAATTTTCACGCAATTTTTCTACAGAGCTTGCATCTCTTCCCTCAGTGTTGGTAGATTTTCCCAAGGAGCTAAATCCAGCCCCTGAGGCTCTTGGGCATCACTCGGGGGTCTCAGAGGGGTCTGCTAGGGGGGTTTTTGCACCCCCAAAGGAGTCAGGGTAATGCCCTGGGCTCCTACACTTCGCATCACAATGGTACACTGAGTTCCATGAGTCTGTTCTGTGTCACAGTTGACACTGAGTTCCATGTGCCCTGGCAGTACACAAGTGGCCTGGCTGTGTTCCATGAAGCCCCGCCTTGTTCAAAATTGAAATCCTCAAGATTCCTTGCACCACAGTGGTCTGTTGTGTTCCATGAGGCCCTGCTATAAAAGAGTTGACACTTGCTTCCATGAGATTCTACTGCCTAACAGTGTTCTCCTGTGTTCCATTAGTCCTAGCTGTATCACAATGGGCACTTGCTTGCAGGAGCCTTGGAAACATCCCATTGGCACCCAGGTTCCATGAGGTCCTGCAGTGTTGACAACTTACTCTTTTTCCCATGAGTAAAATGGCATTGCCTCACAATGGTCTCCTTGGTTCTGTGGCGACCCTCTGTGTCACAATAGAGCCTTGGTGCCCTGAGATTCCCTTGTGTCACAACAGCCTCTTGTGTTCCATTAGGCCTGTTTGTCTCATAATGGACACTTGCTTCCATGAGAAATGGCAATGTCCCAATGGCAGCTGGGTTCCATAATGCCCAGATGTCTTATAATGGACAGTTTCTTCCATGAGAATTTATGGATTCACAATGGTCACTTGGGTTCCATGAGATTCCACTGTGTTGACAAATGAATCTTGGTTCCTTGGGAGTGTTCCAGTCAAGGAAAGCTCCTGGCTCAGGATCAACTTTCCTTCTCACCCAGACTCCCTGAGTGCCCCAGTAGCAGGAAATCGCCAGATCTGGGCAGTACTGGTGCTGGCAAAAAATGGACCTGGGCAGTGCCAGCACAGGCAATTTGCTGGGTCTGGAGTCCTGCCACCAGCAAATTACAAGATCCTGGCTGTAAAAGGGCCAGCACAGGGAAATTTCCAGATTTGGCTTCTGGGCCAGAAAATGGTGGGACTTGGGCTGTGTTGGAACGGGGAAGTATCTGGACCTGTGCTATGGTGGTAGCAGCAAACACCAGATTTAAGGCTTCTGGTGCTGGTAAGGACCAGACCTAGGATCTGGACCCTGGACTCTTATCTTCCTTCCTTCTGTTATATATGTGATTTGTGCTAATTGAATTGTAACAATATTAGCAAAATTGTTGCTTTATAATCAATAGAAAAATTGTATTTAGTTGTTATAAAACAAAAAGGGATAAAGGAAATGGTTAAACCAAGCAGATAGACTCATCCTCCAGATGTTTGGTGGGAGGCAGGATAGGAAGGGTACAGGTCTAAGAACAGCATCTAGAAATAGGTTTTCGACCTCGAATTGCACCAAACTGGGATGATTCCAAAGCATTGGTCACTGGACTGAGGCCTGTTGTGGGAATATATATTTAATTATATAACTTTAAGTTCAGTGCGCCTGTGCTACCTGTGAGGTCAAAGAGCGAATACTGAGGAAGACCCAGAGCCTTCATCAGAAAAAAGACCCTTGAACGGAGGAGAGACCCCCAACCACTGGTGACACATGCGCAACACAACATAGTGATGTAGATTTTAGGAATAGAAACTAGGAGGAGTTTTCTATAAATTTCTGTATTAATATGTATTAGTAAACAGTATATAAGTGAGATTTTTAGCTTGACTGATTTGGTATGGTGTGAGAGGAATGGCCCTACCCGTACCCCTGGTCGGGGTATCCCCCAGTCGGTTTTGCTTATGCTTTATTCAAACGAACCATGCCTCTATTATACTTAAATATCTGCTACATTTTGTATTTACTCAAATTTATGTAACCCATATATTTTGATTGTATTCATTTATATACAATTGCTATTATTAATAAATTACTGCTAAATTTAACTTTGTTGTTTGATTAATTGGACAAAATTGAACACATCCAATATCCATTCATAACCCTTCCTTCCTTCCTTCCTTCCTTCCTTCCTTCCTTCCTTCCTTCCTTCCTTCCTTCCTTCCTTCCTTCCTTCCTTCCTTCCTTCCTTCCTTCCTTCCTTCCTTCCTTCCTTCCTTCCTTCCTTCCTTCCTTCCTTCCTTCCTTCTTCTTCCTTCCTTCCTTCCTTCCTTCCTTCCTTCCTTCCTTCCTTCCTTCCTTCCTTCCTTCCTTCCTTCCTTCCTTCCTTCCTTCCTTCCTTCCTTCCTTCCTTCCTTCCTTCCTTCCTTCCTTCCTTCCTTCCTTCCTTCCTTCTTCCCTTCCCTCCCATCCCTCCCTGTGGGATATTTGTATCTTGTAAACAATTACTGTTGCTGATGAGACTTAGCCCAGGCCCTCATGTCAAGTATCATCAAGTACATACCACTGCAGGGATTCCATGCACTAAATATATATCGGCTATTTTAGTCTTAAGCATAAAGACAGCAGGGAAAAAAAAAAAAAAAAAAAAAAAAAAAGACGAAGAAGACGAAGAAGACGAAGAAGGAAGGGCTGTTACTTGCTCCTGCAGATTGAATTTCTTCTTGCTGCAACTGGCATTTAGTTAGAGTTACTCCCTAACTTGTTTTATTTTGCTGGTTTGCAGTTTTTTTCTGGCAACATCTGAAAGCTGGCATGGTTATTAAACAAGTTTTACTGTTTGTGTTGCAAAAGTGTTCAAGATTTTCATGGTGGATTTGGAGCCAGGTTCTCACTAAAGATCCTTGATGGGGCTTCAGCCTTGGTCTCATCTTCGCATAAATAGGCAAGCTACTGCATCTTTCATGCAGTAATTTTTACTGCTTAAGTATTACTTGTACAATCCAAACTACTTAGAGAGGCTTCACCTCATCTCTCTTGGTGGCTCTCCCCAGAAGACGCTCAAGGGAAGGAGCAATGTGCTTGCTGAATTCATCTGTCCTTCTCTACTGATTTCTGCTAGAGTCTCATTGTTTTGCTAAATCAAGGTGCGTGAAAGTTTTGAAATTGGATTTTTTACAGAGATGTAAGCTCTCCCAGAAGTTGCTTTGTGGGTCTGAGCTCCTCCAGATCGTCAGTCTGCTTGTGTTTCCACTCTACCACACCAAATGCTTCACCTGCAGTCTAAGTGTAACTCTTGCTAAAACGCTTCCTGAGACATGGACGCTGGCAGTTCCAGTGCTTTCTCTCTTTATTGCAGAATCCAAAGATGGCCTGGTATTTAAAAATTTATCTCCAATCTGTGTCAGCTGTGCAAAGGCAGAATTGATTTTGCTGTTGCACTCTGCTGACAGGTTCCTGTAATAGTTGCTTTGTACATCCTTTGCAAGTAGCTCAAGCCTGAATCCTGAGTGATGGAGGGTAACACTTGTCATTTGAGCATTTAAGAAAGAAAGAAAAAAGCCACAAGGTAGAGAGGACTGTTGTTTAGTTAACAAACTGATCTCAGGCTTAAGGCTTTTGTTTTGAGTCTTTAAATTCCCGTTTGGACAAAGGTAGAAATGCCTAATTTCAGCAGTGTGAGTATGCCACAGTTTCTGTGGAATTTAAATGGAAGTGGCAGCAGCATCCTAAATTGAGTTTAGATATTTGGATTCTTTGATATACATTTGGATGTCTAAATTTGGATTTCTAAGCCAGGGCAATCTCTCTCTCTGCTTTGAAGCTTTGCTGGATGCAAAGGTAAGTGTGAATGTGGGGGTGGTGTGTTCTCAGGTCAGCACCGCTGTTTCCTTTGTTCTCTTCACCCTGGCCACCTTTATCCTTGTGACAGGGACAGCTTGTGAGGATGACTGGGAATCCCACAAGTCTCACTGCCCAAGAGCAGCAGAGTTCTGGCTCGGGGCCTCTAGCTTCCAACAACATGGGGTAGTCTTTTGGGCATGTTAGTGCAACATCACTGCAACCTACAATAGCACTCTGTTGCCATGTGGGTTTGGCTCCTTACTTACTTTTAATCCATAATCTTTTGCCTTTAGACTCTCTGCTGTGTTTCCGGACAAAACAAACTTGACTCAAGTTCCCATCAAGCAGTAAGAAGAAAGAGTGCAGTGACTCTCAGAAACTCCAAAGACTGCTCAATTCCTTTTTTATTCCATTTCCAATTGTTTAAAGCAGGCCCTTGTTATTTGTGGGTACGTGCTGGCTACTTGGGCCACTGCACCTTAGTCTCAGCTCTTACAGTTACTGGCATAGTACAAATTATCATTTTGATCTCCCCAGCCGGCTGTCTTTGAAATGTAAAATTTCTCTATTTCTTCTGCAATCGGAGCAATGCAGGAGAGCCGCCTGCCCGGCCGGTACAAGGGGCGGCCCGCGCGGAAGCTCCGCCGTAGCCCGGCAAGCCCGGGGAGGGGAGGGGCGGGGCGGACGTCGCCGGGCGCGGCGCGCGGTCTCTCGCTGAACATGGAGCGGCTGAACGAGACGAGCCGCCGCCATCGCAGCGCCTCGGTCATCATCGGGAGCCACCGGGGCCGCGCACGCGCGCTGCGGCCCGCGGGGGGGAGGAGCCCGGACGGCGCGGGGGCGATCGCGGGTTATGCGGACTGCAGTGTGCTCAATCGCAAAAGCGCAGCAAGAGCTTGTTCACCGGCGCCGTCAGCTGGGGCCGCTCTTGCTCCACGAAAAAGAAACGCCCTGCTCTTGACTATGTCAGAACGTGGTGCTAGTCTTCTCCCTGCACTTTACTGTTCCAAGGCTGTTCAGAACACAAGACGTTCTTAATGCACGTCTTCTCCAAGTAGCTTCGACACAGCATACCGGTTGTCAGTACTTAGTGGAAAAAAGGAAGTTCAACGTCCGATACCTTTGCTGCTACAATACCTACACTTTGGTGTGTGCAGAGGAAGAGGAGAAATGATGTGTGGTGTGCACGATTTCTCAACTTCAGGTACACTTCTGTGGTTTTCGTTATGCAGAGTTGAAAGAGTGTTTGGCACGCTTAAAGGAAGCAGACAGACTGATATTAAACAGAGAAAGAAGAAAAGTGCACGTCCCAGGCGTTTTTTGGCAGCAGAAAAACATGGCAGCAGAAAAACATTGCAGCAGTGTGTTCCGTGTGAGGAGTAGGCGACAACTCAGCTCTGTTAGTGAGAAATCGCCCCAGGACACAAAGCACAAAGAAGCCGCCGAGCACCAGAATTTTCATCGCAGTGTACCAGTTGTCAGTGACTAGTGGTAAAAAGAAGCATGAACGTATGCTAGCTTTGTTATGGCACACATATTCGTCATGCAGCCTTCTGTGGTAAGCATGACGCTTGCTGTTAAGCTCCGAGATGCAGACAACACATTGGTACGTGCAGCTGAATAGGAGAAATGCTACGTGGCGTGCACGCTTTCTCCTTACCTTCAAGTACACTTCTGTGTTTTTCGCTATGCAGAGTTGAAAGAGAGCATGGCACTCTTACAAAACCAGGGCAGACTTCTGCAGTACAGAGGGTTTAGAAGAAAAGTGCACGTCCCAGGCGAGTTTTGGCAGCAGAAAAACCTAGCGGCAGAGTGTTCTCTGTGAGGGGTAGGAGACAATTCACCTCCGTTAGAGAGAAATCGCCGAAGGACACAAACTGCAAACAGGGAAGCCACCGAGCACCAGAATTTTCATCGCAGTGTACCGGCTGTCAGTGACTAGTGGTAAGAAGCAGCATCAACGTCTGCTAGCTTTGTTACTGCATATCTATTCGTCATGCTGACTTCTGTGGTAAATATGCGAGATACAGGGGTCTCATTTCCATGTGTAGTAGAAAGTGAGAACTACTGTGTGGTGTGCACGCTTTATCCTTAGCTTTAGGTACACTTCTGTGTTTTCTGCTATGCAGGCTGTAGAGGAAAAGTGCACGTCCCAGGTGTGTTTTGCAGCAGACATACCTAGGAGCAGAGTGTTCTGTGTGAAGAGTAGGCGAAAATTCACCTCCGTTAGAGAGAAGTCGCTGTATGATCCTAAGCGTGACAGGAAAGAGTCCATCCCAGTCCCATCCCAGTCCCTTCCAGTCCCTCCCAGTCCCTCTCAGTCCCATCCCAGTCCATCCCAGTCCACCCCAGTCCATCCCAGTCCCTCCCAGTTCCCCCAGTACCTGCTCAGTGCCTGTCCCAGTTTCTCCAGTTGCTCCTCGGCCGCCTCTGCCCAGAGCCGCTGCTGGGACCGGGCCTGGGAACGGCCACAGGTGGCACCAGGGGTGTCCCCAATGACCCCAAATGTCCCCAGACAGCCACAGGTAGCAAAAGGTGTGTCTCAGGTGTGTCCTCTATGTCCCAAATCGGCCATAGGTGGCATCAGGTGTGTCACCAGTGTTACCAGAGATTTCCTCAAACAGCCACAGCTGGCACCAGATGTGTCCCAGGTGTGCCCCCAAATGGTCACAGGTGCCACCAAGTGTGTCCCCAATGTCTGCAGGTGTGTCTCACCTGTCCCAGGTGTGCAATGTCCCTTCACCTGTCCCAGGTGTGTCCTGTCCCCTCACCTGTCCCAGGTGTCTCTCACCTGTCCCCTCACCTGTCTCAAGTGTCCCTCACCTGTGCCAGGTGTGTCCCAAATGTCCCCTCACCTGCCCCAGGTGTCCCTCACCTGTCCCAGGTGTGTCTCTCACCTGTCTCTCCCCCCTCAGCTGCTACTCCCCCCGGCACAGCCGCAGCTACAACAGCGACACCTGGCGGGACCCGGCAGCAACTGCGGCATCCAGGGAGCGCACCTGGGACAGGTGAGAGACAGGTGAGAGACAGGGAGTGCACCTGGGACAGGTGACACAGGTGTGACATAGCTGGGACACAGGTCAGACAGGTGTGACACAGGTGGGACACAGGTGAGACTGGTGTGACACAGGTGTCCCCGTGCAGGATTACCTGTGCTCCCTCTGTATGTGCCTAAACCTGTCCCAAGTGTGCCCTCACCTTTCCTAAGTGTGTCCCCTCACCTGTCCCTCTGTCCTCTCACCTGTCCCAGGTGTCCAAGGTGTGCCAGGGTCTCACCTGTCCCACGTGGTGTCTCACCTGTCCCAGGTTTATGCAAGGCTCTCTCCTGTCCCAGGTGTGTCTCAGTGTCCCCTCACCTGGGCCAGGTGTGTCTCACCTTTCCCTGCAGCGCAACTCCTGGCTCTGGTGTAGCCTCACCTGTAGCAGCAGCTGGAAAACCTCCTGTCGCCAGCGGGCCAGAAGCACCTGGGGACAGCACAGGTGAGACCCCAAACACACCTGAGAAACCCCAAATACACCTGGGGGCAGCACAGGTGAGAGACTGAGCACACCTGGGGACATCAAATGCACCTGGGGATGCCCAGCTGTGTCCCTAAGGTCCCTCAGGTGTCCCCAGTGTTGCGTGAGGACCTGGTTCAATACCCAGCAGGGCAGCCCAAACCCAGAGCCACTCGGGCCATCAGCTCCTGGACACCAATGTGGTGGACAGCAAAATGGCGTTTATGGGAAGGTCACACGAGTTTTTATAGTTTGGGTGGTCTGTGGTCATTTCCTTCAGCCCATGTCCGGGTGGGTGGGCCTGGTACAGAGCAAAGGTCAGAGTGTGAGGGGGGATGGGTTCCTAGCTGACCGTTACAGCCCGAGATCTTCCTCTCGCATCCCTATCTCTCCACACCCCAGGTATATTTGGGGTCCCCTCAGGTGAGCTCAGTCTCTTACCTGTGCTGTCTACAGGTGTGTTTGGGGTCCCCAGGTACCCCCAGGTGTCCCCAGGTATGTCCCCAACGTCCTGAGGTGTCCCAGGTGTCCCCAGGGTCGCCACAGGTGTCCCCAGGTGTGTCCAGGTGCCCCACGTCCCCTCAGGTGTCCCCAGTCCCTCCCAGGGTGGCTCCAGCCCCGACACAAACCCAGAACACCTGAGACAGGTGAGACTGGGAGTTACTGGGAGCACTGGGAGGCCTCACCTGCTCTGGGCTCAGCTCCGCCCCCTCTTTTCCAAGGCCCTGCCCCCTCAGCGCCTCCAGCTCCATCTCCAGGATTTGGCTCCACCCCTTTTCATCTTCCAGCGCCACCTCCAATCATTGGCTTCGTCCCTTTTCTGCCTCCAGCTCCGCCTCCAATCGCTGGCTCCGCCCCCTCAGGGCATCTACCTCCTTCACTGCTGATTGGCTCCGCCCCTTTTCCATTTCAAGCTCCACCTCCAGCCATTGGCTCAATCCATGGGACCCCTCCCCCAGTCCACGGACACACCCCTCAATTTTGGGGATCACCCTCCCACACTCACTGCCCCTCCCCCAATCTATGGGACCCCCCTCGCTCACCAGACCCACCCCCGAAATTCCATGAGACCCCCTCCTCACTCACCAGACGCCCCTCCCAGTTTTCGGGGACCCCCCCTCACTCACCCCCCCACCCCCAGCACCCCCGGGCCCCTCCCCTCCCCGATCGATGGAACCCCTCCCCCCACGTTGGGCCCCACTGGGGCTGGGCTGGCTCCACCCCCCGGGGCCCCCCCGAGCCCCCCCAGCCCCTCCGGGCGCCCCGGACCCCCCGAGCCCCCGTGGGGCCTGGCTGGCTCCACCCCCGGGGCCGCTGCTGCACGGAGCCTTTCAATAAACGCGATCGGTCTTGTAGCCACGCCCAGCGGGGGCGGGGCCACGGGGGAGGGGGAGGGGCTGGGGGAGAGACCAAAGGGGAGAGGAGGGGGCGGGGATTGGGGGAGAGCGACCAATGGGGGGCCTGGAAAAAATGGGCGGGGCCAATGGGGAGGGGAGGGGGCAGGGATTGGGGGAGAGCGACCAATGAGAGAGTGAGAAAAATGGGAGGAGCCAACCTGGAGCCTAGGGGGCGGGGCCAATGGGGAGACGAGGGGGCATGGCCTGAAATTGGCATGAAGGGGAGAGCGGGGAAGGGGCGGGAAATGAATGGGGCATGGGAAAGGGGCGGGGCTTGAGCGGGAAATGAATGGGGAAGGGGAAGGGGCGGGGCCTGAAGGAAAATGAAACTGTGGGCCTGAATGGGAAAGGAGTGTGGGAAGGGGCGTGGTCATCGATGGGGACTAAGATGGCATCCCTTGGGGACATCGGGGTGAGGTTGGGGACACCAGGGGGTCCCAAATCATCCCAAATACTGCTGGATCGCAAGGAATGACCCCAAATCCTGGATCCCAAGGAATCCTAAATATGAGATCCCAAATCCTGGATTTCTAGCAATCCTAAATTCCTGATCCCAAATCCTAGATTTCAAGGAATCCTAAATTCCAGATCCCAAATCCTGCTGGATCCCAAGGAATGACCCCAAATGCTCTCAAGTCCCAGATCCTGGATCTCAAATCTTGGATCCCAAATCCTGGATCCCAAGGAATCTTAAATTCCAGATCTCAAATCCTGCTGGATCCCAAGAAACGATCCCAAATGATTTCAAATACTGGATCCCAACCAATCCCAAAATTACCCCAAATCCTGCATCCCAAATGCTGCTGGATCCCAAGGAATTATCTCAAATTATCTCAAATCCCAAATCCTGGATCCCAAATCCTAAATGATCCCAAATCCTGCTGCATCCCAAATAAACTCAAATCCCCAAAGCTTTTGGATGCCCCAAACCAAATCCTATATGGTTTTAAATCCCAAATCCTGGATCCCAAAATCCCAGATCCCAGATCCTGCTGGACACTCAAAACCAATCCTAAATGATCCTAAATCCCAAATCCTGCCGGATCCCAAGGAATTATCCCAAATGCTTCTGGATCCCCCAAATCCTGGATCCCAAATAATCCCAGACCCCAAATCCTACTGGATCCCCAAACCCAATCCTAAATGATGTCCCGTCTGAGATCCTCTCAAAATCCCAAATCCCAGATCCCAATTCACAATAAAAAACTATCCTAAATGATGCCAAATCCCAAATCCTGCTGGATCCCGCAAACGCAATCTGAAGCGTTCTCAAATCCCAAATCCTGGATCCCAAAACTCCAATCTTGAACTGTTCCAAATCCTAAATCCTGGATCCCAAAAATCCCAGACCCCAAATCCTGCTGGACACTCAAAACCCAATCCTAAATGATCCCAAATCCCAAATCCTTTTTGATCCCAAATAATCCCAAATCCCAAAAGTTTATGGGTCTCCCAAATCCAATCCTAAATGGTCTCAAATCCCAAATCCTGGATCCCACATAATCCCAGACCCCAAATCCTGCTGGATCCCCAAAACCAATCGATTGCAAATCAGGGTCCTGCAGGATAAAACAGAGCTCTGAGGGATCAGACCAGGCCTTAAGGGGTTAAACCGCACCCCCAAAATGCCTCCAAGGTCCTGGCAGGGTAAACCAGAGCCCTGAGGGATCATTCCAGGCCCTGAGGGGTTAAACCGCACCCCAAAAGGCTCCCCCAGGTCCTGGCAGGGTAAACAGAGCCCTGAGTAAATAAACCCCACCCCAAAAACGCCTCCCAGGTCCTGGCAGGTCCCTCCCTCCCCCGAGCCTCGACGCCCTCGTCCCGCAGAGCTGCGGGCAGAGCCTCCGGGCGGGACCGGGATGGAGCTGCAGGTGGGAACCCCAAAATCCCGCGGGGGATTTGGGGGGATTTTTGGGCATTTTGGGGAGATTTTTGGGGAGATTTTTGAGGATTTTGGGGAAATTTGGGAGGGAAAAGGGAAGTGGAAAGTGCCAGAGACCGGGAGTTGGGAGGGGGAGGGGAAAGGGAAAAGGGGGGAGGGACTCCCCAAAATTCCCGGGGAGAGTCGGGGTGATCCCCAGAATCTGACCTGGGCACTTGGGAACCCCAAATCTTTGGGAATTTTCACCTGGGACACCCCAAAAAACCTCACCTGAGACCCCCAGAACCCCACCCAGAACCCCCTAACCCCCCCTTTCTCCCCCACCCCCTAACCCCCCATCCCTTCCCGTCCCCAGCTGTGCCCCCCTGCCTCCCCACCCGAGCTGGCCAAGGCCAAGGCAGCGCAGCACCGAGCCCTGGCGGCCCTGGTGGCCCTGGCCGAGGCCTTGGGGACACCGAGCAGTGTCCCCGCCGCTCTGGCCAAGGCCGAGGCCGAGCTGGGCTGGGCCCGGGTGGCCCTGGAGGAGCTGGAGGTGGCCCGGAAGGCCGAGGTGGCCCCGGCGGTGGCCCGGGGGGAGCTCGGGGACGAGGACGAGCAGGAGCTGCTGAGAGTCGCGGCCGTGGCTGAGGCTGGAGCGGGAGGAGGAGCGGGCACGGCAGGGCCAGAGGTGGCTGCGGGCCGGGCACGGGCTGGCCGTGGGGCTGATGGTGCTGTGCGGGGCTGTGCGTGAGTATCAACCAGTATAAACCAGTATAAACCAAACCAGTATAAACCAGTAAACCAGTACAAACCAGTATAGACCAGTATAAACCACTATGGACCAGTATGAACCAGTATAGACCAGTATGAACCAATATGGACCAGTATGAACCAGTATGGACCAGTATAGACCAGTATAAACCAGTATAGACCAGTACAGACCAGTACAGACCGGTTTGGGAGAGCTGGGCTACAGGCGGGGCACGGGCTGGCACTGGGGCTGATGGTGTCATGTGTGAGTAAAAACCAGTATAGACCAGTATAGACCAGTTTAAACCAGTATAGACCAGTATAAACCAGTATGGATCAGTATAGAACAGTGTGGACCAGTATAAAATAAACCAGTATAGACCAGTACGGACCAGTACGGAACCACTACAGACTAGTAGAGACTTCCCACTGCCCTAACCAGTATAGACCAGTATGGACCAGTACAGACCAGTATGGACCAGTACCGACCAGTAGAGACCTTCTGCTATCCCGGGACTGGGACACAGGGAGTGAACTGGGAGCACTGTGTTGGTGACACTGGGATAGAAATGGTGGCACTGGGACACAGCTGGGAGTGACCTGGGAGCACTGGGAGGGGACTGGGTTAGTGACACTGGGATGGTGACGTTGGAATGGGGACAATGGAGAGGTGACACTGGGACACTGGACTGAGCCCTGCGAGGGAACTGGTTTGGTGACATTGAGATGGTGACATTGGTATGGGGACAATGGGGAGGTGGCACTATGGGGGAGCTGGGAGCACTGGGATGGAACTGGGAGCACTGGGATGGTGTGGGGTGGTGACAGTGGGACAGAACTGGTGGTACTCAGGTGGTGACACTGGGATGGAATTGGTGGCACTGGGATTGAGCTGGGGACACTGGGATTGAACTGTGACACTGGGGTGGTGACATTGGTATAGTGAGAATGGGGAGGTGACACTGGGGTTGAACTGGTGACACTGGGAGGGAACTGGGAGCATGGGATGGGACTGGTGACACTGGGACAGGACTGAGGACATTGGGCTAGGTGACAGTGGGACAGAACTGGTGCCACTGGGGTTGACATGGTTGCACTGGGATGGAAGTGGGAGCACTGGGAGAGAACTGGTTTGGTGACATTGAGATGGTGACATTGGCGTGGGGACAATGGGGAGGTGGCACTGGGAGGGAACTGGGGACACTGGGACATAACTGGGAACACTGTGATAAGAACACAGGGACAGGATGGGGGACACTGGGATGGAACTGGGGACACTGGGATGGAAACGTAAGGAAGGGACTGGTGACACTGGGATGGTGACACTGGGACAGGACTGGGGACACTGAGAGGGTGACACTGGTATGGGACTGGTGACACTGGGGTGGTGACACTGGAACAGGACTGGGGACACTGGTACAGAACAGGGAACACTGGAATGGCACTGGGCTGGTGGCACTGGGATAGGACTGGTGGCACTGGGAATGCACTGGGGACACTGGGATGGTGACATTGGTGTGGGGACAGTGGGGATGTGGCACTGGGCTGGAACTGGGTTGGTGACACTGAGATGGGGACACTGGGACAGAGCTGGTGGCACTGGGTTGGTGACCCTGGGGTGAAACTGGGGACACTAGGCTGGTCCCAATGGTGGCACTGGTGACACTGGGCTGGCACTGGGACAACTGGGAGAGAACTGGGAGCACTGGGGTGGTGGCACTGGGGCAGCCCTGGGGATACTGTGCTGGTGACATTGGGACAGGACTGGGGACACTGGGCTGGAACTGGATGGTGACTGGTGGCACGGGGGTGGTGACACTGGGACAGAACTGGGGACACTGGGACAGAACTGGGGACACTGGAGGGAACTGGTTTGGTGACATTGAGATGGTGACATTGGTATGGGGAGAATAGGGACGTGGCTCTGGGATGGTGACATTGGTGTTGGGATTCTGGGGCAGTGGCACTGGGATGGGACTGGGAGAACTGGGAGGCAACTGGGGACACTGGGACAGGACTGAGGACACTGGGCTGGTGACAGTGGGACAGAACTGGTGGCACTGGGATGGTGACACTGGGATGGGGAGAATGGGGAAGTGACACTGGGACAGAACTAGTGGCACTGGGATGGTGATATTGGTATAGGGACACTGGGACACAACTGGGGACACTGGGGTTGAAATGGTGACACTGGGGTGGTGACATTGGTATGGTGACACTGGGCTGGCACTGGGAACACTGGGAGGGAACTGGTTTGGTGACATTGAGATGGTGACATTGGTATGGGGAGAATGGGGCAGTGACACTGGGATGGGATTGGGAGCACTGGGATGGAACTGGGGACACTGGGACAGGACTGGGGACACCGAGCACTGGGATGGTGACATTGGTACGGGGACACTGGGGATGTGGCACTGGGCTGGAACGGGGAGCACTGGGAAAGAGCTGGGAGCACTGGATTGGTGACACTGGGATGGTGGCACTGGGGTGGTGACACTGGGATGGGACTGGGAGAACTGGGACAATAACACAGGGACAGGATGGGGGACACTGGGAGGGACTGGGTTGGTGACACTGGGATGGTGACATTGGCATGGGGAGAATGGGGAGGGGAAACTGGGAGGGAACTGGGACCGCTGGGACAGGACTGAGGACACTGGGATTGAACTGGGAGCACTGGGCTGGTGACACTGGGACAGGACTGGTGACACTGGAGTGGTGGCACTGGGATTGAACTGGTGGCACTGGGATTGAACTGGGAGCTCTGGGCTGGTGGCAGTGGGACAGAACTGGTGGCACTGGAATGGCACTCAGGACACTGGGACAGGACTGCTGGCACTGGACTGGTGGCACTGGGACAGGACTGGGACACTGACGTGGTGGCACTGGGATTGAACTGGTGACACTGGGATTGAACTGGGGGCACTGGGACAGAACTGGGAGCTCTGGTCTGGCCCCATCGCCGTGTCCCAGTGCCACCCGCGCTGTCTCCGTGTCCCCTCAGGGAGAAGACTGAGGACGCTAGGATTGTAACTGGGGACACGGGGACAGAACTGGGGACACTGGGCTGGTGACAGTGGGACAGAACTGGTGGCCCTGAGGTTGAACTGGTGGCACTGGGAGGGAAGTGGTGACACTGGGATCCAACTGATGGCACTAGGGCAGGACTGGTGACACTGAGGTGGGGACACTGGTGGCACTGGGATTGAGCTGGGGACACTGGGACAGGACTGGTGACACTGGGGTGATGGCACTGCGGTGCCCCCCGCATTGTCCCTGCGCCCCTGGTGCCACCCGCGCTGTCCCTGTGTCCCCGCAGTGTCGCTGGACTCGGCGCGCGCCGCGCTGGGCGTGTCGCAGGACTCTCACCTGCAGCTGGCGCTGGCCGCAGTGGCCGCGTCCTGCCAGGTGGCCCTGCAGGCCTTGGCGACATCGCGGCGACACCTGAGGGACACCGTGCGCGAGCACCGCGCCATGGCGCAGCGCCTGCGGCAGCGCGCGCCGCGCGGCCACCGCCAGGGCCACCAGCGAGGCCACCGCGGCCACCGGCGCGGCCACCGCGGCTGTCCTGTCGCAGCTGGACACGGTGACGTCGCACTTGGGGACACTGGTGGCCGCCGTCCGGCGCGACACGGCGGCGACGCCGTGGGGGACGCGGCGACAGGGATTCCCCGCGGCCGCGCGCGCGCTCGGTGACATCGTGGTGGCCTTGGGGACACCGGAGGAGGGACACAAGGAGGTGGCGCGGCAGCTGGAGGTGGCGCAGGTGGCGCTGGGGGGGCGGGGGTAGGGACAGGGACACGGGGTGGCGGTGACGGACACAGGGGGTGTCCCCAACATGATCCCAGTTTGTCCCCAATGGGACCCCAGTGTGTCCTTCAATGTCCCCAACAGGAACCCCAGTGTCCCCAGTGTCCTCCAGTGTCCCCAATGTCCCCAGTGTCCCCAACAGGACCCCAATGTCCCCACTGGAGGTGGCGCAGGTGGCGCTGGGGGGGCGGGGGTAGGGACAGGGAGGAGACACGGGGGTGGCGCTGTCACCTTGGGGACACCGCGGTGGCCTCGCCTTGGGGACAGCGGGGCCACCCTGAGGTGCCCTGTGTCCCACTTTGGGTCAACGCGATGTCCCCAAATGTCCCCACAGCACCCCAGTGTGTTCCCAGTGTGTCCCCAACAGGATCCTAGTGTGTCCCCAATGTCCCCAACAGGACCCCAGTGTCCCCCACAATGTCACCCCAGTGTCCCCTACAGTGTCCCCAGTGTGTCCCCAAATGTCCCCAACAGGACCCCAAATGTCCCCAACAGGACCCCAATATGTCCCCAATGTCCCCAGTGTCCCCAGTCGGACCCCAGTGTGTCCCCAATATCCCCACGTGTCCCCAGTGTGTCCCCAATGTCCCCAAATGTCCCCACGTGACCCCAATGTCCCTAAGAGGACCCCAGTGTGTCCCCAGTGTCACCCCAGTGTCCCCAACAGGACACCAGGGGACACCGGGGCCATGTGGGGACACTCAGGGGACATCGGGGGGACATTTGGGGACATCGGGGGGACATTTGGGTACATTGGGGACATAGAGGGGACATAGAGGGGACATAGAGAGGGGACATTTGGGGACATCAGGGGGACATTTGGGGACCCTACGGTGGCTCCGCTGGCGGGCCGGTGACGTCACCTCGCCCCGCCCCCTTCCGGCACCGCCACATCCCCGCGTGTTCCCCCCGAGTGTCCCCGCGTGTCGCCCCCCGTCACCCCCACCGGAGTGTCGCGTCCCCGAGTGTCCCCAAGGCCATGGAGCTGCGAGAGGTGCGACAATGGTGGCGCGGGGGCGGGAGGGGCGGGGGGGGGGAAAAAGGGACAGGGAGGGACGGAGAGGGTGGCAGAGGGGACAGAGGGGGTGACAGAGGGGTGACAGGAGGGGACAAGAGGGCGTGGCGGGAAGGGGAGGTGACAGAGGGGTGGCACAGAGTGGCAGAGGTGACAGAAGGGTGGCAGAAGTCACAAAAGGGTGGCAGAGGAGACAGGGGGGTGACAGAGGGGACACGGGGTGGCAGGAGGGGACAAGAGGGCGTGACGGGAAGGGGGGAGGTGACAGAGGGGACAGGGGCATGGCAGAAGGGACAGAGGAGTGGCACAGGGTGGCAGAGGGGACAGGGGGGTGACAGAGGAGTGGCACAGGGTGGCACAGGGGACAGAGGGGACAGCAGAGCCCTGCAGGGAGGGGACAGAGGGAACTCCACGAAGCCACGAGTGCCACCTCCCCTGTCCCCTCCGCAGCTGTCCCAGGCCCTGCTGGAGTCACAGGTGGCCGTGGTGGCCACCCTGGGCCAGCTGGTGGCCGTGGTGGCCGGGCCGGACGGGGACGTGCTGCTGTCCGTGTCCCCAGGCTCCCTGCACAAGGCCCTGGACACCTTCACTGGCCACCTCAGGGCCACCCTGGGCCACCACGGTGACACCTCCCTGGGTGAGACCCTGGCCGCCCTCGGGGCCACCCCGGGCCCCAGCTGGGCCCACGTGACCGGCGCGGCCAGCGCCTGGCGGGGCTCGGTGGCCGCGGTGGCCGACAGCTGGACACAGCTGGCCACTGAGGCCACCCGGCTCCGTGACACCTGCGGGGCCGCGGCCACCAGGGAGGCTGCCAGGGCGGCCACCAGCGCTGAGCGGGCTGGGGACCCGCAGGGCAAGGAAATGGAGTGGGCAACCAGCCTGGACGAGCTGGTGGCCACGGCCCGGGAGCTGCCGGTAGTCACGGACAAGGAGAAGAAGGAGTCGGCGGTGAAGGAGCACAAGGCCAGGATGGAGGCGGCCACCAACAAGGCGGGGGTGGCCAGGGAGGCAGTGGAGGATTCCGTGGTAGCCACCAGCCAGGCGAAGGCGGCCACCAAGAGGGCAGAGCGGGCACGGGCGGCCCTGGGGCCACTGAAGGATTTGGTGGCCGCGTGTGCCGAAGCCACCGGCCTGCACGAGGAGCTGAGCCGCAGGGTCGGGGACATCGAGGCCACCCTGCTGGAGCGAGAGGAGGCCCAAGATGTCCCTGAGGGTTTGGTGGCCACGGTGGCCGAGGCAGAACGGCTGTGGGAGGCCAGCGCCAGGCTGGCCACACGTCACCTGCTGGGGACACTTGGGGACATCCGCAGGCTGCTCCCAGGTGGCCCTGGTGGCCTTGGTGGCCTCAGTGGCCGCACGGTGGCCGAGCGGTGCCAAAAAGCCAGAGAGGACATCCCGAGGCTGCTGTGGGGATGACGTCACCGCTGTGACACATCGGGGACGGTGACATCACTGGTGTCACCTGTCCCCCTCCCCCGTGTGGGGTTTGGGAAAAATTCAGGAAATTTTCTAAAATTTTGGATTAAAATTGTTCCCAAATCCTGATGGGAATTTTTGGGGACACTTTGGGGACAGGGAAACCCCCCTCAGGCCCCCATTCCCAGTCCCTCTCAGTCCCTCCCATCCCATTCCCAGTCCATCCCAATCCATCCCAGTCCCTCCCAGTCCATCCCAGTTCAATCCCAGTTCCCAGAACTGGGTTTGGTGGCCACAAGCCTGGACAAACCAGGGCCATGCCCTGACCGGAGCAGCCAAAGCTGCACTGGGTGTGTCTGTGCACAATTGGTTAATTACAAACATTAATTAATGTTAATGTTAATTACAAACAGCAATAAATAATTAACTAATGTTAATTACAAACATCAGTGGTGTGGCTGTGCTGGGAGTGTTTGTGCACAGCTCTGTAATTAACTGATTAATTACAAACTTTAATTGACAGCAATTAACGTTAATTACAAACACTAATAACTAATTAATAATGTTAATTACAAACCCTAATGGTGTGCCTGTGCTGGCTGAGTCTGTGCACAGCTCTGTAATTACCTCATTAATTACAAACATTAATTAACACTAATTGACATTAATTACAAACAGCAATAACTAATTAATTAATGTTAATTACAAACACCAACGGTGTGCCTGGGCTGGGAGTGTTTGTTTGAGGTCAATCCTGTGCACAGTTCATCCCAGTTCAGGGCTCTCATCCCAGTTCAGGCTCTGGGCCCAGTTCATCCCAGTTTATCCCAGTTCATCCCAGTTTATCCCAGTTCAGGGCTCTGGGCCCAGTTCATCCTAGTTTATCCCAGTTCATCCCAGTTTATCCCAGTTCAGGCTCTGGGCCCAGTTCATCCCAGATTATCCCAGTTCATGGCTCTGGGCCCAGTTCATCCCAGTTTATCCCAGTTCATGCTCTGGGCCCAGTTCATCCCAGTTCAGGCTCTGTGCACAGTTCATCCCAGATTATCCCAGTTCATCCCAGTTCAGGGCTCTGGGCCCAGTCCCTCCCAGTCCCTCCCAGTTCCCAGAACTGGGTTTGGTGGCCACAAGCCCAGACAAGCCGGGGCCACGCCCTGACCAGAGCAGCCAAAGCTGCGCTGGGTGTGTCTGTGCACAGCTCTGTAATTAACTCATTAATTACAGACATTAATTGACACTAATTAACATTAATTACAAACACCAATAACCAATTAATGATGTTAATTACAAACACCAGTGGTGTGGCCGTGCTGGCTGTGTTTCTGTGCAGCTCTGTAATTAACTCATTAATGACAATTAACACTAATGAATGTTAATTACAAACACCAATAATTAATTAATAATGTTAATTACAAACGGCAATGGTGTGCCTGTGCTGGGAGTGTTTGTGCACAGCTCTGTGATTAACTCATTAATTACAAATAATAATTAACATTAATTAGCATTAATTAATGTTAATGACAAACACCAATAACTAATTAATGTTAATTACAAACACCAATAAATAATAAATCTTAATTACATACAGCAATAACTAATTAATTAATGTTAATTACAAACACCAATGGTGTGCCTGTGCTGGGAGTGTTTGAGGTCAATCCTGTGCACAGTTCATCCCAGTTCATCCCAGTTCTTCCCAGTTCAGGCTCTGGGCCCAGTTCATCCCAGTTCATGGCTCTGGGCCCAGTTCATCCCAGTTCATCCCAGTTCAGGCTCTGGGCCCAGTTCATCCCAGTTCATCCCAGTTCATGGCTCTGGGCCCAGTTCATCCCAGTTCATCCCAGTTTATGGCTCTGGGCCCAGTTCATCCCAGTTTATCCCAATCTAGCTCTGGTCCCATTTTATCCCAGTTCATGGCTCTGGTCCCAGTTCATGCTCTGGGCCCAGTTCATCCCAGTTTATCCCAGTTCATCCCAGTTCAGGGCTCTGGGCCCTGTTCAGGGTCTGGGTCCAGTTCATCCCAGTTTATCCCAGTTCAGGGCTCTCATCCCAGTTCATCCCTGTTCAGGGCTCTGGGCCCAGTTCAGGGTCTGGGCCCAGTTCATCCCAGTTCATCCCAGTTCAGGGCTCTCATCCCAGTTCATGGCTCTGGGCCCAGTCCCTCCCAGGCTATCTCAGTCCCTCCTGGTCCATCCCAGTTCCCAGTTCCCAGTCCAGTCCAGTTCCCAGTTCAGGCTGTGGTCCCAGACCATCCCAATTCCCAGTTTTAGTCCATCCCGGTTCCCAGTCCATCCCAGCTCCATCCCAGTTCCCAGTCCATCCCAGCTCCATCCCAGTTCCCAGTCCATCCCAATCCATCCCGGTTCCCAGTCCATCCCAATCCATCCCAGTTCCCAGTCCATCCCAATCCATCCCAGTTCCTCCCAGCTCCATCCCAGTCCATTGCAGCTCCATCCTAGTTCCCAGTTCAGGCCCTGCTCCCAGTCCTTTCCAGTTCCCAATTCCCAGTTCATCCCAGTCCATCCCATTCCCAGTTCCCAATTCCCAGTTCATTCCAGTATATCCCAGTCTATCCCAGTCCATCCCAGTTCCCAATCTGGGAATTTCTTCTCCAGTAAAAATCATCCACATAGGGGAGGGGGGCACCCAAAATTAAATAATCACCAAATTAAATAAACACCAAATTACCCCAAAATAACCAAATTACCACCAGAAATGACAAAAAAAAAAAGGATACAATCACCCCAAACCAACCAAATTACCCCCAAAACGACTAAATTACCCAAAAAAAGACAAGATTACCCCAGAAATGACCAAAAACCAACCAAATTACCCCAAAAATGGCCAAAAAGCACCAAATGACCCAAAAAATGACCAAATAAAATGACCAAATTATCACCAGAAATGACTAAAAAATGACCAAATTACCCAAAAAGTGACAAAGAACGACCAAATTACCCAAAACCACCCAACTTACCCCCATAAAAGACCAGAAAAGGACCAAACCACCCAAAAAAGACCAAATTACCCCAGAAAGGATGTAATTTCCACCGGAAATGACCATAAAATGACCAAATTACCCCAAAACTGACCGATTTACCAAAACAACCAAGTTACCCCAAAATAACCAAATTGCCACCAGAAATGACCAAAACCAACCAAATTACCCAAAACAGGACAAAATTACCCCAAAACTAGTAAATCACCCCAAAAGTGACCAAATTAAATTACCCAAATAATGACCAAAAATGGCCAAATTACCCCAAAAATGAACAAATTTCCCAAAAACGACCGAATTCCTCAAAAATAACTGAATCACCACCAGAAATGACCAAAAATCAACCAAATTACCCCAAAATAACCAAATTATCACTGGAAACCACCCAATAATTAGATAATTAATTAGATTGATAATTAATTAGAGCTGATAGTAAATAGGTTTTGTTGGTAATAATTAAGAGTTAATAATTCGTTTAAGGAAGGGAGATTTGATATTTAAATGTTAAATTGAAATGAGTTAAATAGGTTAAATGGAGGATATAAATTATTAATTGCCTGTCAGTATTAAATTAAAAGATATAAAATATATAAAAATGAGGATATAAAGTATTAATTGCCGGTCAATACTAAATTAAAATATATAAAATATATAAAATATATAAAATATATTAAATTGAGGATTAAAAAATTAATTGCCAGTCAATATCAAACATAATAAATATATTAAATTGAGGATTTAAATTATTGCCCGTCAATTGAGAATTTAAATTATTAATTGCTTGTCAATATTAATTGTAAATATATTAAATCTGTTTAATTGAGGATGTAAATAATTAACTGCCTGACAATATGAAACTATTAAATATATTAAATACATTAAATAGGGAATTTAAATGATTAATTACCTGTCAATATTAATCTTACATATATAAATATACTAAATTTTTTATTTAATTAACTAATTACCTGTCAATAATCAATTTAAAAATATTAAATACATTAAATACATTAAATATAATTAATATATTACATTGAGGATTTAAATGATTGTTAATATTAAACTTAAATACATTAAATATATTAAACATATTAAATATATTAAATAGAGAATTTAAATTATTAATTGCCTGAAAATATTAATTTTAAATATATTAAATAAACTAAATATATTAAATACATTAAATGTAGTAAATATATTGAGGATGTAAATAATTAATTGCCTGCCAATAGTCAATTTCAATATAAAAAAATATATAAAATACATAAAATATATAGAGAAATTTTAAAAATTGTCAATATTAAATTTAAATATATTAAATTTCAATATTTTACATATATTAAATTGAGGGTTTAATTAATTAACTGAGAAGGTGATAAATGGATCAAAATGAACACAAAGAATTTAAAATCTTTTACTTCGCAAAATCAAATAAAAAATCGGGGAGGGACGAAATTGGAGATCTCCCAGAGATCATCACTGTGACGTCATCGCCATCATTGTGATGTCATCGCCATCGCTGCCATAGTTATGACAAAGTCAATGTCACTGTGACATCATCAGTGTAACAGTGACACAATCGCTGTGATGTCATTGTCATTGTCATTGTTGTGACATCACCACCATAGTTGAGATGCCGGCAATGTCACTGTGATGTCATCAACATCACTCTGATGTCATCAATGTCACCATGAAAATGCTGCCACTGCTGTGACGTCATTGCTGTGGTTGTGACGTCATTGCTGTTGTGGCACCATTAATGTCACAGTGACGTCAGCAATGTATCAGTGATGTCATCATCACCACTGCTGTGATGTCATCACTACAGTTGTGATGTCATCACCATAGTTGTGATGCTGCCAATGTCACTGTGATGTCATCAATGTCACTGTGACATCACTGCTATTACTGTGACATCATGATCGTCGAGGTGCCATCACCACTGTTGTGACACCGTCGATGTCACTGTGACATCATCATTGTAACCACGATGCCATCGCTGTGATGTCGCTGCCAGTGTGACATCATCGCCACAGCTGTGATGTTGTTGGCGCCATTGTGACATCATCGATGTCACCGTAACATCATCGTCATCCCAGTGATGTCATGGTTGTCCCTGTGGTGTCACTGATGACATCATCACTCCCCGATGACGTGATCACTTTCTGATGATGTCACCGATCCCTGATGATGTCACCAGTCCACCACTGATGTCACCGCTCCCCGATGACATCACGGGTCTCAGTGATGTCACCACTCTCTGATGACATCACCAGCATCCCCAATGACATCACTGCTGTCCCCATGGGGGCGGTGGCAGTGCGGCGTCCCTGCTGATGTCACTGCTGTTCCACTGGTGACGTCACCACAGTCCCCTCGATGATGTCATCGCTGTCCCCAAGGATGGCGGCACCGAGGACCTGGAGCTGTGTCAGCAATGGGGCCAGGGACACTGAGGGGACAGAGGGGACACTGAGGGGACACTGAGGGGACAGAGGGGACTTTGGGAACACTAAAGGGACATTTGGGGACACTTGGGGACATTTGAGGGCATTTAGGGACCTCTAAGGACACTTAGAGACACATTTAGGAATACTGAGGGGACATTTAGGAACCTTCGGGGACACTGGGGACACATTTGGGGACGCTGGGACATTTAAGGACATTTAGGGACTGGGAAGGTTTAGGGACATTTGGGGACACTGAGAGGACATTGGGAACACATTTGGCGACACATCTGAGGACATTTAAGGACAATGGGGACATTTGGGACACATTTGGGAACATTTGGGGACATTTGGGGACACATTTGTGGACATTAGGGCCACATTTAGGCACATTTGGGGACGTTTAGGGACAGATTTAGGGACATTTGGGGACAAGAGGACACATTTGGGGACATTTGAGGGCATTTAGGGACCTTTGGGGACATTTGGGACACATGTGGGGACATTTAGGGACACATTTAGGGACCTTTGGGGACGTTTTGAGAGATTGAGGGGACATTTGAGGACATTGGGGGACAGTGGGACCAGATCTGGGACACTTGGAGAGATTTGGAGACACATTTGGGGACATTTAGGACACATTTAGGGACATTTAGAGACACATTTGGGACACTGAGAGGACTTTTAGGGACCTTTAGGGATATTTGGGGACACTGAGGGGACATTTAGGGACATAAGGGGACATTTGGGAACACTGGGACCACCTGTAGGGACATTTAAGGACTTTTAGGGACACTAGGGCCAGATTTGGGGACACTTGGGGACATTCAGGGACCTTTAAAGACACTTAGGGACACATTTGGGACACACTTGGGGACACTCAGTGACAGTGCCACACCCACCACTGTCCGGGCGTGTCTGGCTCCTGTCCCCGCCCTGGGTGGCCCTGGGGTGACACCGGGGTGACACCCTGGGGACAGAGCCACCACGCCCGGTGTCCCCTGGGTGCCACCCCCGGGGCTGCTGCCATGTCCCCTGCGATGTCACCTGCGATGTCACCACGCTGGGGATAGGAAGGGGACAAAGCCACCGTGTCACAGATGTCACCAGTGCCACCCCAGTGTCACTGGTGAGTGCCACCCCAGTGTCACTGGTGTCACCCCAGTGCCACCCCAATGTCACCCCAGTGTCACCCCAGTGTCACCCCAATGACAGCAGTGTCACCCCAATGACACCAGTGTCACCTCAGTGTCACCCCTGTGTCACCTCAGTGTCACCGGTGTCTCCAGTGTCACCCCAGTGTTACACCAATGTCACCAGTGCCACCCTGGTGCCACCCCAGTGTCACCCCAATGTCACCAGTGCCACCCCAGTGTCACCAGTGCCACCCCCACTGTCACTCACCCTCTGTCCCTCGCTGTTCCCTCCCCCTCTCGCTGCCACCGCAGCCGTCCCGATGCCACCAGCGCTGGGGACAGAGGAGACACTGGCACAGGGACAATGGCACTGCCACCACAGTGTCCCCAAAGTGTCCCAAAGATCTGCAGTGTCCCCAGTGTCCCCAACATCTGTAGTGTCCCCTAGGTGGCCCCCAAGTGTCCCCAAAGCCCCAAAATGTCCCCACAGTGTCCCCCAGGTGTCCCCACTACCCCCAATGTCCCCAAGGTGTCCCCAGGTGTCCCCAATCCCTCTCAAAGTGTCCCCTCAGTGTCCCCAATGTCCCCAGAATGTCCCTGCAATGTCCTCAGGTGTCCCCTCAGTGTCCTCAATACCCCCAATGTCCCCACTGTCCCCAATGTCCACTCAGTGTCCCTGCAGTGTCCCCAGTGGCCTCAATGTCCCCAGGTGTCGCTGACCCTGCAGTATCCCCAATATCCCTGATGTCCCCAATGTCCCCGCAGTATCCCCAATGTCCCACTGTTCCCAGTGTTCCCAGGTGTCACTGACCCCACTGTCCCCAGTGTCACTGACCCCTCAGCTGGTCCCGGTTCCGTCCCAGGCGCTCGCTCAGCGTCCCCAGAGCCCCGAGAGCCGCGGTGACACCGGCCAGGGACAGGGCCAGGGACAGCAGGGACCTGGGGACAGGGACAGAGACAGTGACAGTGCCACCACAGGGACAGGGACAGGGCCAGGGACAGCAGGGACCTGGGGACAGGGACAGAGACAGTGACAGTGCCACCACAGGGACAGGGACAGAGACAGTGACAGTGCCACCACAGGGACAGGGACAGGGACAGCAGGGACCTGGGGACAGGGACAGTGACAGTGCCACCTCAGGGACAGGGACAGGGACAGGGACAGGGACAGGGACAGGAGGGACCTGGGGACAGTGACAGCGCCACCACAGGGACAGGGACAGCAGGGGCCTGGGGACAGCAAAGGGCCAGGGACAGCAGGGACCTGGGGACAGGGACATCCCAGTCCCTCCCAGTCCCATCCCAGTTCCCTCCCAGTTCCTCCCAGTCCCATCCCAGTCCATCCCAGTCCCTCCCAGTCCCATCCCAGTCCCATCCCAGTCCCATCCCAGTCCCTCCCAGTCCCCCCCAGTTCCCCCAGTACCTGCTCAGGGCCTGTCCCAGTTTCCCCAGTTGCTCCTCGGCCGCCTCCGCCCGGAGCTGCTGCTGGGACCGGGCCTGGGAATGGCCACAGGTGGCACCAGGTGTGTCCCCAAACGTTCCCAGGTGTGTCCCTCACTTGTCCCAGGTGCGTCCCAAATGTCACCAGGTGTGTCCCCAAATGTCCCCAAACAGCCACAGGTGGCACCAGGTGTGTCCCCAGATGTACGCAGGTGTGTCCCCAAATGGCCACAGATGACCCGAGGTGTGTCCCCAGTGTCCCCAAATGGCTACAGGTGGCACCAGGTGCATCCCCACTGTCCCCAGGTGTGTCCCTCACCTGTCCCAGGTGTGTCCTCAAATGTTCCCAAGGTGTGTTCAGTGTATCTCCCCTGTCCCAGGTGTGTCCCAGTATCCCCTCACCTGTCCCAGGTGTGTCCTGTCCCCTCACCTGTCCCAGGTGTCCCTCACGTGTTCCAGGTGTCTCTCACCTGTCCAAGATGTCTCTCACCTGTCTCAGGTGTCCCTCACCTGTCCCCGGTATCTCTCATCTATCCCTGGTGTCTCTCACCTGTCCCAAGTGTCTCCCACCTGTCCCAGGTGTGTCCCAAATGTCCCCTCACCTGCCCCAGGTGTCCCTCACCTGTCCCAGGTGTGTCTCTCACCTGTCTCTCCCCCCTCAGCTCCTGCTCCCCCCGGCGCAGCCGCAGCTCCAACAGTGACACCTGGCGGGACCCGGCAGCAACTGCAGCATCCAGGGAGCGCACCTGGGACAGGTGAGAGACAGGTGAGAGACAGGGAGTGCACCTGGGACAGGTGAGAGACTGGTGAGAGACAGGTAAGACAAATGAGAGGTCAGACAGGTGTAACACAGGTGTGACACAGGTGAGACGGGTGGGACACCGGTGTCCCTATGCAGGATTACCTGCGCTCCCTCTGTATGTGCCCAAACCTGTCCCAGGTGTGCCCTCATCTGTTCTAGGTGTGTCCCCTCACCTGTCACCTGCAGCAGCAGCTGGAAAACCTTCTGTCGCACCCCAGCACAGGGCCAGCAGCACCTGGGGACAGCACAGGTGAGACCCCAAACACACCTGAGAGACCCCAAATACACCTGGGGACAGCACAGGTGAGAGACTGAGCTCACCTGGGGACATCAAATGCCTGGGAGTGCCCAGCTCAAAGGTCCCTCAGGTGTCCCCAGTACACCTGGGGACCCCAAATACATCTGGGAACCCAAACCCAGAGCCTAAGGGCCAGCAGCAGGTGAGAGACTGAGCTCACCTGACAGATCCTAAACACACCTGGGAACTCAAAGTTTTTATAGTTTGGGCCCTTTTCTGCTTCCAGCTCCACCTGCAATTGCTGGCTCCGCCCCCTCAGCACTTTAAGTTCTTCTTCCAAGTCATGGCCACGCCCCTTTCCCGCTCCAAGTTCCGCTCCCAGGGATCTGTGCGGGGGAATGGAGATACTGGGAGTACTGGGACTGGGGGATACTGGGAGCACTGGGAATGGGGAATACTGGGAGCACTGGGAATGGAGATACTGGGAGCACTGGGATTGGGGGATACTGGGAGCGCTGGGAATGGGTATTGGGGGATACTGGAAGCCTGGGAACGGGGATACTGGGAGCACTGGGAATGGGGGATACTGGGAGCTGGGAATGGGTAATGGGGAATACTGGGAGGACTGGGAATGGGGAATGGGGGATACTGGGAGCACTGGGAATGGGGATACTGGGAGCACTGGAAATGGAGAATGGGGATACTGGGAGTTACTGGGAATGGAGAATGGGGGATACTGGGAGCACTGGGAATTGGGGATGTGGGATACTGGGAGCACTGGGAGTGAGGAATGTGGGATCCTGGGAGCACTGGGAGTTCCTGGGAGGCCACTGGGAGTTACTGGGAGCACTGGGAGCCTCACCTGGAGCGCAGCACAAAGTGGGAGGGGGGGATGAGCCCCTCCATACTGGAAGGGGGGAACTGGGAGCACTGGAAGTTACTGGGAGCACTGGGAGGGGCCAGCTGGGAGCACTGGGAGTTACTGAGAGGGTCCGGGTGGGGCTTGGCCATCAGCGACCTGTCTGGGGGACAGTTCCCAGTAAGGACCAGTAAAGACCAGTATAGGCTGTTCCCAGTTCATCCCAGTTGCTCCCAGTCTGTCCCAGCTCATCCCAGTCCCTCCCAGTTTATCCCTGTCACTCCCAATCCCTCCCACTTCATTCCAGTCTAACCCAGTCCATCTCAGTCCCTCCCAGCTCCATTCCAGTCTCTCCCAGTCCCCCAGTTTATCACAGTCCATCCCAGTTCCCCCAGTTCCTCCCAGTCCATCTCAGTCCCCCCAGTCCATCCCAGTCCCCCCCAGCTCATCCCAGTCTCCCCCAGTTCATCCCAGTCCATCCCAGTCTCTCCCAGTCCATCCCAGTCCCCCCCAGCTCATCCCAGTCTCTCCCAGTCCCTCCCAGTCTCCCCAGTTCACCCCAGTCCATCCCAGTCTCTCCCAGTACCTTCCAATCCCCCAAGTCCCTCCCAGTTCCCCCGCGCGGTGCACGCCGGGAAGGTACCCCCGCCGCCGCCTTCCCGCGCTCTCCCCTCAGTCAATCAGAAGCGGCGGCTTCCCGTTTCTGACTTTCCCTCTGAGCAATAGGAGGCCGCGCAGGCGAGATGTGGGCGGGGCTACGGAAAAGTGATTGGACCAATCAGAGCTCGGGGGCGGGTCTACAGCGATCGGGTCCTGGAAGGGGAAATGGGGCCCTAGAAGGGGAAATGGGGACTGTAGGATGAAAAGAGGGTCCTGGGAGGGCAAATGGGGCCCTGAGGGGGAAAATGGGGACCTGAGGGGGGAAATGGGGTCCTGCAAGGGGAAATGAGGTCCTGCAAGGGGAAATGGGGTCATGAGGAAGGAAATGGAGTCGTGGAAGGGAAAATGGGGTCCTGAGGGGGAATATGGGGTCCTGGAAGGGGAAAAGGGGTGCTGGGGGAGGAAATGGGGTCCTGAGGGGGTAAATGGGGTCCTGAGGGGGAAATAGGGTTCTGGAAGGGGAAATGGGGTCCAGGAAGGGGAAAAGGGGTCCTGGAAGGGGAAGTTGGGTCATGAAGGGGAATATGGGGTCCTGGAAGGGGGAAATGGGGTCCTGAGGGGATAAATGGGGTCCTGAGGGGGAAAATAGGATCGTAAAGGGGGAAAATGGGGTCCTGGAAGGGGAAATGGGGAATTGAGGGGGTGCATTGGGGTCCTGGAAGGGGAAATTTGGTTCTGAGAGGGTAAATGGGGTCCTGGAAGGAGAAATGGGGTCCTGAGGGGGGTTAATGGGGCCATGGAAGTAGAATTGGGTCCTGGAAGGGGACATGGGACTTGAGGGGGGAAATGTGGTTCTGGAAGGGGAAATGGGGTCCTTGAAGTCGCTGGTTTCTCCCAGTCCATCCCACACCAATCTCGTTTCTTTTTTCCGTCCCTTTTTACCTTTTCCCGCTTTTCCCGCCTCAGGCCCGGCCACTCCCGTTACCATAGCAACCACCCGGGCACGTCCCCACGGCAACACCGCTCCCGCCATTTCTGCGTCACCATTGGCTGTTTCTCCGCGCTCCGCGAGCGCTGATTGGCTGAGAGCGGCAGAAGGCGGAAATGAGAACCCGGAAGTGCCCTCACCCGTTTCCATGGCGACCTGACCAGCGGGTTCCCATGGTAACGAAAGTCTCGCCCCTTCTCTGCTGCTATTGGCTGGTTTGTTCCAGCACGAGAGCGCTGATTGGCTGAAGATGGAAGGGGCGGGGCTAAAGGCGAAAGTGTCACCAAGGGGCGCCCAAAAGGATCCCGGATGTCCTCAAAGGGATCTTTGATGTCCCCACATGTCACCAAGGGGGTCCCCAAAGTGTCCCCAAAAGGGTCCCTCGTGTAATCAGAGGGGTCCCAATGTCCTCAAAAATGTCCCCAAGGGGGTCCCCGATGTCCCCAAAGTGTCCCGAAATTCCCAAGGGGGGCCCCAATGTCACCAAAGTGTCCCCAAAAGGGTCTCAGGTGTCCTCTGGGGGGTCCCAATGTCCCCAAAATGTCCCCAAAGGGGTCCTCGATGTCCCCAAGGTCCCCAAAGTGTGCCTAAGGTGTCCCCAAGGGGGTCCCCGATGTCCCCAAATCCCCCTGGGGAGTCCCTGGTGTCCCCGCAGTGTCCCCAAGGGGTCCCTGGTGTCCTTGGGGGGGTCTCAATGTCACCAAAGTGTCCCCGAGGGGGACCCCAATGTTCCCAACCCCCCACCCCCCAGGGGTGCTCAAAAGTGTCCCTGATGTCCCCAAGGTGTCCCCAAAAGGGTCCTTGGTGTCCCCAAAGCGTCCCCAGAAGTGTCCCCGATGTCCCCGGGGTGTCTCTCGTGTCCCCAGATTCCCAAAGGGGGTTCCCAAAAGTGTCCCTAGCGTCCTCGGGGGTGTCCCAATTGTCCCCAAAGCCCCCAAAAGGGTCCCCAAAATGTCCCCAAGGGAACCTGGATGTCCCCAAGGGGTCTCTGATGTCCCCAACCCCCCTGGGAGTCCCCAAAAGCGTCCCTGATGTCCCCAAAGTGTCCCCACAAGGGTCCCTGGTGTCACAGTGGGGTCCCCGATGTCCCCAAGGGGTCTCTGTTGTCCCCAAAATGTCCCCAGCGGGTCCCCCCATGTCCCCAAAATCTCCCCAAAGGGGTCCTGGGTGTCCCCAGAATGTCCCCAAGGGGATCCCCGATGTCACCAAGGGGTCTCTGGTGTCCCCAAGGTGTCCCCAGATTCCCATGGGGGGTTTCCAAGTTTCCAAAATGGTCCCAGGCGTCCTCAGGGGTCCCAATGTCCCCAAAATGTCCCCAAGGGGGTCCCCAATGTCCCCAACCTGCCCAGGAAGGTCCCCAAAAATGTCCCCGAACCCCCAAATTCGGGATTTTTTTTTCACCCCCAACATCCCTCAAATTCCAAAAACCCCAAATTCACTTTATTGGGGCCACTGCGATTTTGGGGGTCTCATGGCTCCGGGTTCGGGGGCTCGGGGGGCTGGAGTCCCCCAAATTGGGGCAGGGATGGGGTTGGGATTTTTGGGGTGGATTTGGGGTTTTTTGGGGCCGATTTGGGATTTTTTTGGGGGCATTTGGGCTTTTTTGGGGGTTCCCTGAATTTGGTTTTTTTTGGGGGGGATTTTGGGGGGGTCTCCGCCCGCTCCTCGTCCGGGGGGGGCTCGGGGGGGGATCTGGGACCCCAAAATTGGGGTTGAGGGGACCCCGGGGCTGATTTGGGTTTTCTGGGGGCAGATTTCGGGATTTTGGGGGGTTCCCTGATTTTGGAGTTTTTTGGGGGGGATTTTGGGGGGGTCCCCGACGGCTCCGGGTCCTGGGGGGCTCCTGAACCCCAAAATCGGGGTCGGGATCCTCGGAGTGAGCCCGGGGCCGTTTTGGGGCTTTTCTGGGGGGATTTTGGGATTTTTGGGGTGGATTTGGGTTTTTTTGGGGGTTCCCTGAATTTGGGTTTTTTTGCGGGGGTCTCTGCCCGCTTCGGGTCCTGGGGGGGCTCGGGGGAGGGGTGGAGCCCCCAAAATTGGGGCAGGGATGGGGTTGGGATTTTGGGAGGGGATTTGGGATTTTTTGGCAGAATTTTTGGGTTTTTGGGCAGAATTTGGGGTTTTTTGGGCGGGATTTGGGGATTTCTGGGAGGTCCCTGAATTTGGGGGGGGTCTCCGCCCGCTCCTGGTCCTGGGGGGCTCCTGGGGGGGGTCCAGGGGGGGATTTGGGAGCCCAGAATTGGGGTTGGGGGGACCCCGGGGCTGGTTTGGGGTTTTGGGGGATTTGGGGTCTTCCGGGCAGAAATTTGGGATTTTTGGGAAGAATTTGGATTTTTTTGAGCGGGATTTAGGGATTTTTGACCGGAATTTTTGTGATTTTGGGAGGAATTAGGGGATTTTTGAGCGGGATTTGTGGATTTTTGGGCAGAATTTGGGGTTTTCTGGGCGGCATTTGGGATTTTTTGTTCGGAATTTTTGGATTTTGGGGTGGAATTTGGAGGGTTTTCTTCGGGACATTTTGATTTTTGAGAAGAATTTGAGGTTTTTTCATTGGGATTTTTTTGGTTTTGGGTGGAATTTGCAGTTTTTTGAGCGGAATTTTTTGATTTTGGGGTGGAATTTGGAGGTTTTTGCTCGGGATTTTTTTGTTTTTGGGTGGAATTTGGGGTTTTTTGGGGGAATTGGGGGTTCCAGGGGGCGAGCAGGAACGGGGCGAGCTCGAGGCGCTGCCGCAGCGCCCCCGAGAGCAGAGACTCGGCCGAGAGCAGCGGGAGCCGCGCGGCCGCGAAGGGAGCCCAGAGAGGGCGGTCCTGGGGACAGGAGATCACCAGGACACCGCGCTGGGGGGGAAGAGGGGGTTAGAAATCCCAAAAAAACCAAAAACCACAAAAAAACCCCAAAACTCTGGTGAGAAACAGAAAACAAACCAAAAAACCCAGAGAGAAATGCAAACCCACCCCCAAAACTCCTCAAAAAAACCCCAAACCCAGTGAGAACCCTCAAACCCAGTAAGAAACCCCAGGGAGAAAACCTCAAAAATATGCCAAAAAACCCCAAAACCCAGAGAGAAACTCAGAAATCCAGAGAGAAACCCAAAATCCCAGAGAAAAACAAAAACCCCAAAAAATCCAGTGAGAAACCTCAAAAACCCCAAAACCCAGAGAGAAATGCAAAAAAACCCCCCAACCCCCCCAAAAACCCAAAACCCCCCCAAAATCCAGTAAGAAACCCCAAAATCGTAGAGAGAAACACAAAAAAACCCCAAAACCCAGTGAGAAATCCTAAAAACCCAGACAGAAACCCAAAAAATCCCAGTGAGAAACCCCAAAAAAACCCCAACAACCCAGAAACCACAAAAAACCCCACAAATAACCCAAAACCCTCCAAAACTCAGTGAGAAACTAAAAAAAAAACCCCAAACCACACAAAGAAACGCCCCAAAAACCCTAAAAACCCCCAAAACCCAGTGAGAAATTCCCCAAAAAAACAAAACCCAGTGACAAATCCCAAAAATCCAGACAGAAACTCAAAAAAACCCCAGTGAGAAACCCCCAAAAAACCCAAAATCCCAGAGAAAAAAAAACAACCAAAAAATCCAGTGAGAAACCTCAAAACCCCAAAGTCCAGAGAGAAATGTAAAAAAACCCAAACCTCCCCCAAAACCCCCAAAACCCCCCAGTGAGAAACCCCAAAATCCTAGAGAGAAACACAAAAAAACCCCAAAGCCCAGTGAGAAATCCCAAAACCCCAGACAGAAACCCAAAAAATCCCAGTGAGAAACCCCAAAAACACCAAAAAACCCCAAAACCTCCCCTCCAAACCAAGGAAGAAACCCCCCCCAAAAAAAAACCCCAAAAAAAAACCAGACAAAAAAAACAAAAAAAAAAAAAACCACAAAAAAACAAAAAACAAACAAACAAACAAAAACTCAAACAAACAAACCCCAAAACCCCAGTGAGAAACCTATAAATCCCAAAAATGCCCCAGAATCCAGGGAGAAATGCCCAAAAAAACCCCAAAACCCAGAGAGAAATGTAAAAAAAACCCCAAAAAACCCCAAAAGCCAGAGAGAAACCCAAAAATACCCCAAAACCCCACAAGAACCCCCAAAATCTCAAAAAAACCCCAAACCCCCAAACCCAGGAAGAAACTCCAAAAAAACCCAAAACCCTGTGAGAAATCCCAAAAATCCAGAGGGAAAGAAAAAAATCCGACTGAGAGACCCCCAAAAAACCCCCAAAAACCCAGAAAGAAACCCAAAGACAAACCCCAAAAACTCCAAATTCAGGGAGAAACCCCCCAAAAAAACCCCCAAAATCCCCAAAACCCCCATGAGAAAACCCCAAAAACCCAGAAAAACCCAGAGAGAAACTCAACTCAACTCAAAAAAAACCAACCCCCCCCAAAAAACCCCAAAACCCAGAGAGAAACCTCAAAAAAAACCCAAAATCACAGTGAAAAACAAAAAAACCCAATTAGAAACAAACAAACAAAAAAACCAAAAAAACAATAAAAAACCCAAAACCAAAAATCCATGGAGAAACAAACAAACAAAAAAACCCCAACCCCAAAAAACCAAGGAGAAACCCAAAAGAAAGAACCCCAAAGCCTCCAAAACCCGGAAAGAAACCCCCTAAACACCCCTAAACCCCAAAAACTCAGGGAGCAACCCCAAATGTCCCAAAAACCCAAAACCTCCAAAACCCCAAAAACTCAGAAACCCCAAAAGCCCCAAAAACCCCAATAACAGCCCAATGTCCCCAAATGTCCCCAATGTCCCCCCAATCCCCTAGTGTCCCAAATCCCCTCAGTGTCCCCAATGTCCCCAATCCCCCCAATGTCCCCAAGTGTCCCCAATCCCCAAATGTCCCCAACATCCCCACTGTCCCCAATCCCATTTTTCCCAATTTCCCCCATTTTTTCCCTTTTTCTTCCATTTTTTGTCAGTCCCCACTGTCCCCCCTGTCCCCTCAGTGTCCCCAATGTCCCCAATGTCCCCTTACCCCGTGCTCCCGCGGTGGCTCTGGCAGGAAGGTGCCACCACAACAGGTGACAATGTCCCTCATGTCCTGGGGACATGGCTGCACGCTGGGGGTGACATGGACCTGGTACCCCTGGGGACATTGGGGACAGTGGGTACGTTGGGGGGACATTTGGGATACTGAGGGGACATTGTGGATATTTGGGGACAATGGGGACATTGGGGACAATGTGGGGATTGGGGACATTGGGGACAGTGGGGACACTGAGGGGACATTGGGGACATTGATGAAAAAATGGAAGAAAAAGGGAAAAAAAATGGGGGGAAATTGAGGAAAATGGGATTGGGGACATTGGGGACATTTGGGGGGATTGGGGACATTGGTGGATTGGGGACATCAGGGGGACATTGGGGATGGAGGTGTTGGGGACATTGAGTACATTTGGGGACTGGGAACATTGGAAGGATTGGTGACATTTGGGAACCTTTGGTGACACTTGAGGACATTTGGGGACACTGGTGTCATTGTCACGTGCAGCAGGGGATGGCTCTGTGCCCAGGGCTGGGTTCAGGTGACACTTGGGGACATTAGGTGACATTTGGGGACAGTGTCACCTGCAGCAGGGGGTGGCTCTGTGCCCGGGGCTGGGTTCAGGTGACATTTGGGGACACTGGTGTCATTGTCACCTGCAGCAGGGGGTGGCTTTGTGCCCGTGCCAGCGCCGTGTGCAGCCGGAACCGGAAGCGCCGCTCCAGGGCGGGGTCCCGGGGCAGGAAGGGACCTGGGGACAGCGGGCGGCCACCGTGGGAACTCTGGGGACAGTTGGGGACACCAGGGTCACATGGGGGCACCCCAGTGTCCCCATTGTCCCCAAGTCCCAACCCATTGTTCCCAGTGCCACCCCAATGTCCCTAAATCCCCAATGTCCCCAGTGCCTCTCCATGTCCCCAATGCCCCCTCAGTGTCCTCAAGGCCCCCTCAGTGTCCCCTGTGCCACCCTCATTGTCCCCAGTCCCTTCATTGTCACCAAGTTCCCCTGACTGTCCCCAACCCCAAATGTCCCCAGTGTCCCCAATCTCCCTGATTATCCCCGATGTCCCCAATGTACTCAATGTCCCTAACCCCCAATGTCCCCAAACTCCCAGTGTCCCCCTCAACACCCCCAATATCCCCAATGTCCCCATTCTCCCCAGTGTCCCCAAATCCCCAATGTCCCCAATATCCTCAAACCCCCTGATTGTCCGCAATGTCCCCAGTGTCCCCGATGTCTCCTGCAGCAGCCACTGGGGGTGACGATGGCCACGCCCCGGCCCAGGGCACACAGGAATTTCAGTATCCCCAATGTCCCCAACCCTTTCAATGTCCCTGATTGTCCCCAACCCCCGTAATGTCCCCAAATCCCCAATGTCCTCAACGTCCCCAAATCCCCAATCCCCCTGATTGTCCTCAACATCCCCAAACCCCCAATGTCCCCAACACTCAATGTCCCCAATGTCCTCTGAGTATCCCTGATGTCACCTGCAGCAGCCACTCGGGGGTGACAATGGGGACACCCTTGCCCAGGACGCACAGAAATTTCAGTGTCCCTAATGTCCCCAATCCCCAATGTCCCCAACCCCTGATTGTCCCCAATGTCCTCAATGTCCCCAAATCCTCCGATGTACCCAATCCCCGCAATGTCCCCAATGTCCCCTCGATGTTCCCAAATCCCCTGATGTCCCCAACCCACCCAATGTCCCCAGTGTCCCCCCAATGTTCCTAATCCCCCCGATGTCCCCAATGTCCCCTCAGTGTCACTGACCCCACAGTGTCCCCAGTGTCCCCAGCCCCCGCAATGTCCCCCCAATGGTTCCCAGTGTACTGCCAGTGTCCCCAATGTCACCTGCAGCAGCCACTTGGGGGTGACAATGGGGACACCCCGTCCCAGGGCGCACAGGAATTTCAGTGTCCCCAATATCCCCGGCCCCCCCAATGTCCCCCCAATGTCCCCAATGCCTCCGCAGTGTCCCCAATGTCACCTGCAGCAGCCACTCGGGGGTGACGATGGGGACGCCCTGGGCCCCAGGGTGCACAGGAATTTCAGTGTCCCCAATGTCCCGGCCCCCCAATGTCCCCCAATGTACCCAATGCCCCGCAGTGTCCCTGATGTCACCTGCAGCAGCCACTCGGGGTGACGCCATGGGGACGCCCCGTCCCAGGGCGCACAGGAATTTCAGTGTCCTGCGGATGCCGTCGGTCACCAGGTGGCTGCAGTCCTGCACGGAGGTGGCCTCGGTGCCACCCAGCGAGGACAGGGCCACCAGCAGGGCGGGGGAGGCCACCAGGCCAGTGAACAGCACCTGGGGACAGTGGGGACATTGGGGACAGCTCCTGAGTGCCTCCAGGCCTGGGGACAGCACCTGGG